>CM073733.1:58412976-59748865 GCA_037113605.1 Calophaca sinica
AAACAAAGAAAGTATAACATTCACCGACGTGACTCGACCATCTCACTCTAAACTCGACACAACTCACAAATCCATTTTCTCTCGACTCGACAATTTTCCGGAATGCACACGCTGCATCAGTATGTCGGAAAAGTCCAGCCGAAGCCTTGGGATCCTCGCTCTCCCTAGGCGATCAACTCAGGTCTGAGTAAGCGTGGCGGCGTCTAGTCAATCTCCCGTAAACAAAAAGGGGACCTAGCACCCTCGATTATCCGGTCACGGCTCAAAACGTCATCACGACTCACCTAGCTCGCTCACTCGATGAACAATTACGCGCATACGATATTCAAAGAGTTAAACACAAAATATTCAACCGCATGTCAAATAAAAGAGCAAGCTCGACATGAAGAAACGCAATTCAACATGCAATACACAATTCACGACATATATTCAATCACATATTAAATACATGCAAAAACTCAATCATATCACAACATTTCAAATGACACAAATCGGAAAATCCATACACAATAACATAACCACGTAGAATATGAAATGCCCTTATTTAAGGACTTATAAAATAAAGCCTTAGAGATATCTAGGAGTTGCCCTTACCGAACTCCAAGTTAATCTTTGCTTTCGACAACGACCTCGACACAATTTGTCTTCAAAGAGCTCGACAACGACTTCTCTTACTCGATCTCGACACGGTGTCTTCAACGAACTTCGACAACGACTTCGACCACGTCGCTTCTCGGTCGACCTCGACACGCAATCCTCGATCTGGATTCACGCTTGTAGCGTCCTTAGATTCGCTTTCCCGTACACCTCGATTCGGAATTCACTCGATCTCGGGAAACAGATTTCCTAAAGCAAACATAACTCAGATCGATCTATGGTTTCCAATACATCTAACTCTCTCATCCCCAAACTCAACCACAACTCAGAAAAATATAAAACTCAAGAACTGAAATATATTTTTCCTCTAACACAACGTTAGGGATTTCGATCAAAATTTCATGAAAAGTTATCTGATGCTTCAACAGATAGATCGACAACAACAATAACCAGAAACAACGAATGAAAAACAAGAAATCGAAACGAACCAAAAATGGAGGTTTCTGGGCACTGCCGATTGTAGAAAAACAGAGAAAGAAATTTGTTTTACAAGCCCAATTAATCGGTTAGAAAGATAGGTAATATTATGAATAAGAAAACCCATCAATTTGATATGATTTGGAAGCATAAAACTGGTTAAAAATGGAAGAAGAATTAGCGCTAAACAAAGAGTACGAAGAAAACAAAAATCATTCTTCATACCTCAATGGTGATGGTCGATCGACGAGATATGGGTCGAGAAGTTGATGATGAACAAAATTGATGAAGAAAGCTTGTGCAGAATCTACGATGGAACTCACGGTTTAAATCGATGGAGATTTTTGAAGAAAATAACGAAACACGAAGCGAGAAGGAAGGAAGAAGAAAGAAGAAAAGAGAAATGAGTGTGAGGGAAAGCGATTAGTGGTATACGGTGGCGAGAAAGGGGTATAAACGTGAACTCCAGCTATAAGATGCCAATCCCATCAATCATCTACCCGTTAACTCGTTCCTCTCATGATTACCCTACTCTGTCGGTCAACGGCAAGCGACAATGTAATAATTACAAACAATATAATAATAACGCTGAATAACGTTGAAATAAATACGAGGTGTCATCTCGACACGATGTCGACAAGAGTGCTCGTGCAAACGCATAAGGTTCTAACACGAGTTCGTGAACGCGGTCTCCTCATTTCGACTTGCGTCCTCATCGGCTCGATGCGCGACTTCATCATCTCGACACGCGACCTCCTCACGGCTCGGCTAGTGCACGTGGTCTCATCAGCTCGACAAAAGATCTCGGCAAACGATCTAGTCACGGGATCTCGACACAAGGTCTTGGTCGAGGTCTCGATACGTCGTCCTAATACGATGTCGATCTCGTCCTCAGGTGTTACATGAAGCATCAGATAACCTTTTTCATGAACTTTTGATCGAAATCCCTAACTTTGTGTTAGAGGAAAAATATATTTCAGTTCTTGAGTTTTATATTTTTCTGGGTTGTGGTTAAGTTTGGGATGAGAGCTAAGTGTATTAGAACCCATAGATCGAACTGAGTTGTGCTTGTTTTAGGAAGTCTGATTCCCGAGATCGTGTGATTTCCGAATCGAGGTGTACGGGAGAGCGAATCCGAGGACGTGGAAGCAGCGGAATCCAGACTGAGAAGCGTACGTGTCGAGGTCGATTGAGGACGGTACGTGTAGAAGTCGTTGTCGAGCTCGTTGAAGACAGCTGTGTCGAGGTCGTTGTCGAGCAGCATTAACTTGGAGTTCGGTAAGGGCAACTCCTAGATATCTCTAAGGCTTTATTTTATAAGTCCTTATGTAAGGGCGCTTCACATTAATACTTTCATAGTATGCTAGCGTAAGGGCACTTCATATTCTACGTGGTTATGTTATTGTGTATGGATTTCCTGATTTGTGTCGAGCTTGAAATGTTGTGATATGATTGAGTTTTTGCATGTATTTAATATGTGATTGAATATATGTCGTGAATTGTGTATTGCATGTTGAATTGCGTTTCTTCATGTCGAGCTTGCTCTTTTTATTTGACATGCGGTTGAATATCTTGTGTTTAACTCTTTGAATATCGTGATGCGCTAATTGTTCATCGAGTGAGCGAGCTAGGTGAGTCGTATGACGTTTTTGAGCCGTGACCCGGATAATCGAGGGTGCTAGGTCCCCTTTGTTTACTGGAGATTGACTAGACGTCGCCACGCTATGGGACCTGAGTTGATCAGTCTAGGGAGAAGCGAGATCCCAAGGCTTTTTGGACTTTCCGACATCTGATGCGGCGTGTGCATTCGGAAAAATTGTCGAGTCGAGAGAAAATGGATTTCTGAGTTGTGTCGAGTTAGAGTGAGATGGTCGAGTCACGTCGGTGAATGTTATACTTTCTTTGTTTGCTTATATCTTTTATGTCGAGCTTATCTTGAATTGTCGAAAGTTGACCCTTTCCGTGGTGCCTTCAATCCATGACTGCTACCCAGGCGATGTCGAGGGCGCAGGGAACTCGGCGATAGAATGATGCCGAGGAGGAGCTCGACGAGGACCCGAGTGGCGACCTCTATCTATCGTGGATTGATTATGTTCTTTGGATGTTGTTTTTTTATGGTCGCACCTTGTTTTTCTTTTGGAGTAGTATGTCGTGACCGGTTTGGGCGGTGTTGTTTTGTTGTTTCAGGTAGTGGTGGTGGTCTTACTTTTGGAGCAACCTGCGTGGGAGTCTGCCGGAAGTACCCCCAGGGTATGATTGCTCTTTTGAAGTCGTCGTACCTTAGGTGTATTTTCTTTATACTTTGCTACCCTGTATTTTGTATACATTATTATTTCGAGTGATATATATGTGTATGTTATGCATGTATGTTTTATTAGAATTTAAGTCTTGTGTCTTAGTTGCACCATGTTTCGAAAAGCTGTAATTACTCTGATGTGCACGAGTTGGTTTTATAAAAAAAAATATATATCGTATTTTTAAAAGGCACAAGAGTTTTGATTTTAAGACACATCTCATATAGGTTTATGTTGAGCTTGGTGTGTTGAGCTCGATAACTCGAGCTCGGTATATTGAGCTCGGTAGCGGTCCGGAAACGGGTCGTTACATATGTCGTGACCAGTTTGGGCAGTGTTGTTTTGTTGTTTCAGGGTAGACTGGTGGTCTTACTTTTGGAGCAGCCCCCTGCGTGGGAGTCTGCCGGAAGTACCCCAGGGTATGATTGCTCTTTTGAAGTCGTCATACCTTAGGTGTATTTTCTTTATACATTTGCTACTCTGTATTTTGTATACATGATTATTTAGAGTGATATATATATGTATGTTATGCATGTATGTTTTATTAGAATTTAAGTCTTGTGTCTTAGTTGCACCATGTTTGAAAAGTCAGTAATTACTCTGATGTGCACGAGTTGGTTTTATAAAAAAAAAATATATATCGTATTTTTAAAAGGCACAAGAGTTTCGTTTTAAAACACATCTCATACAGGTTTATGTTGAGCTCGGTGTGTTGAGCTCGGTAACTCGAGCTCGGTATATTGAGCTCGGTAGCGGTCCGGAAACGGGTCGTTACACATCTGATCCTCTGAAGTTGGTTGTTCCACTAAGGACACCGTTCCTTGAAGACTTAGAGTTTTCTTTCTGCTTCACTAGGGCATGATCACCCTTGAGGACCCATACTACCATTTGGGCGTTGTAGCATATCGCCTAACTCCATCTTGTTCCTTACCCTTACCATTACTACTCAGAACGCTAAGGTTCTCTCAGGGATTATCATAGGATTTCTATCGACCTAGGATCCACTTATAATTGGCTAGGTTAACCAATCCTGCTGAAACAACAAGTGTTGAGACCTTCACCGATTATAACCGACCATCCTACTCGATTGAAATCCTACAATTAAGAGCACTTACTGTTAACCACGAAGGGCACTTGAATTAACTTGGGAATCATCATAAGATCTCAATCATTCTAGGATCCATTCATAATGGATTAGGCGAAACAACCTGATAGCATAACCAGTGTTGTAACCCTAACCGATTACGAATGCCCATCCTAAGTGGATTTGAAACCTCACAATTAAGACCCCTTACTTGCTCATCATTTCCAATCACTTCCAGAGCGTCTCGGTTGACTATACATGAATTACACGCTTGCCTAGCCGAACCCTCACCACTATGGTTCCGACCACTCTTGAAACATTCCTTAACTCTTGATTCCGGAAAGGTGGGAACTTATTTCTCTTTTTCCGCATTCCAAAGGTCCTCACTTAATGAGAGCTCTTGCATCCGCTCCTTCCTTGTCTGCATCATCCTTATCCATCAAGCTTCATCAGAGTTCACGCTCCTATTCGGTCTCCTCCCTCATCCGCCAGCTCCATCTACTACATTCTTCGTACACGATATGGAGTATTAAGTTGATCAGGCTTAATATTCCATACTAAGCATAAGAATATGTAGAGAAGTTCTCGGACAAGGGAAAATTCCTGCTAACTGCTTACAGTCCAACAAGGACTAAACTGACACTTCCTAAACTGAGTCATTACTAAACTAGTGACTCACAGTGCGATAAGATCGAACTGCTCTGATACCATAATGTAACACCCGCACCTCAACATAATTGAAAGTACGAAAAATTACATTAAAGCACAGGAGTTACTAATAACTTACAGACTTGATTACAGTAATCCAAGTCATAAATCAAACTTAATTCATTAATCTAATAAAAGATTACATATTATACATAACTTGGAATATAATTTTCCACTTCAATACAAAACTAGCCTATGAGTCCCAAGCTTGGAGCTTCGCCTCATCGTCTTCGGTACCTGCTTATCTGAAAACAAATAAAAGGAAAAGGGTGAGATTATAAATCTCAGTGAGCCCTTCACGGACTCCTCACCATTCTCTCCTCGGAATATTCTAGGCTGAAAAGACTAGCTTAGGCATTTCAAACCTAGACATACTCTCCCTATGTACCATAAGGACTTGACTTGCAACTTCTCGATATCCCTAAGCTAAGACGCTTTAGAAGGCGTTAGCTTGAGTTAAAAACTTAGCATATAATCAAATAGGGTAATCCTAGGGCCAATATGCCACTTATCAACTTGTGATTAAACTAAACACATAAATGTATAGCAACCCACATCAATCCTACAAATGTCCATTCTTTAACCTTTGTTTAGCTCGACTAACCTTAATACAATATAAATTGCAACCTTATTAACAAAGAACGTATTGTTCTTACTTACTCACTTTGTGCTTAACACATCTTTGCTTTTTCTTATGCTATTGGACTTTGCCTTATGCTCTATACCACAAATCCCAATCAACCTAGCTTGCGTATCCTTTAAGTGATCTAATCACAATGCTCATTACTATATAATAATTTAAGCGACTAGGGATGTGCTATCCAAGATTCCATACAACTAACTAAGCTAATTCCTAATACATATATATATATATACATACAAGGAATTCATTAACATTCATAAACTTAACATCACTTCACATATTATACCTTTCATAGGAGATATATAATATGATGCTTTGCATGTAATGCATTTTGTGTTATTGGGTAGTGTCGTAGGCTTCCGTCCCTAGACCCCAATTACACACTTTCGGAATGGTGGTTAGACGTCATAACCCTCCAAGGGCGTCCCACTTGGCTAACCAAACCGATCTACTCCTATAAATAGAGGAGTCTTGCCATGGACTTTAGCTTATGCTTATGCTTATGCTTATGCTTGTATGTATGTTCGAAGAAATACAATCATACTCATTACTTAACTATTCAAGGAAACTACAATTATTTCAATGAATCAAGCTTACATTAATAGCATCCCTTTATCTATTAACTCCAAATCATGAACACTAATTCATACATTCTTTCTATTACATCCTTTTCCTAGGGTCCTTTCTTTGACCTCTATAACTTAAGCTTATGGCTCTTAGACAAGCCTCACAATTTGCCAAATTAATGGACAACACATACATTAACTCATCCCTTGAAACTCTATGGAATTATCAAGAGAAAAACATCAAACATACATTCAACTGTGGGGGGTTGGGGGCAGTCGCCAACCTCTTTTAATCAAGCCCACTACACAATCATAACAATAATAACTCAACCTCTTATAGGTATTTAAAACCTAACTTGAACCTAGGGTTCATATATTACTAAAGGAAGAGAAATTCCTATATGTGGGACTTATGGGTGCCCATCACCTAAGGGTTGAAGAACTCACCTCTATTCTTCAAGACATTGAGCTAGGAAGGTTGAACTTTGGACTCTTTGCTCCTCTTCAAGCTTTTCCCTCTTTGCTCAACTTGGGGCTCCTCCAAATACTTCCCAAATCTTGATCTTCAACCTTCAATCTTCCTTCTCCATCCAAGAACTTGAACCATCCTTGCTGGAGCTTGGTCTTCTCCCCCTTATTCTTCTCCAAATTCGTGCTTCTTCTTCTCCTCTCTAGGGTTCAAACCCAAATCTTCCAAATACTCAAATCTCCACTCTCAAACTCTCCATTTAGGCAAGTGATTGAAGAAATCCAACATGAATCTCTTCAATCCTTCTCAAAGGGTGAAACCCTAGCTCTCCTCTCCTCTTTCTCCTTTCCATTTCTCTTCTTTTCCTTCCCTCTTTCTCTATTTCTGCGTTACGCTCATTTGAAACAGTGTTTTTAAACAATTCTGCGGTGTGAATCGATTCACAAAGATAGTGTGAATCGATTCTGCTGCGAGTCCCAAAGGTTTGTCTTATGTGAATCGATTCCTGGCTTCTGTGAATCGATTCCCACTGCTAAAATCTGATGCCAATGGATCTTTAATGCTGTGAATCGATTCCCAGGATATATGAATCGATTCACACTGGAGAAAAACCAGGAAAACTTAGTTCTAACCCCAAACCTTGAGACTTTCTTCTCAAATTAACTTCCATGACTACAAATCAACACCTTTAACCATCTTAGGATTAAATCCACACTTATTCCTCAATTCAAACCCATTAACTTTCTTATCAAAACTTTGTGTAATTATATCCACTCACCTTGAAATCAAATTAAGCTTGGATACAATCACACAATTCTCCTCATAACTTATTCTCAACTTAGCTTAGAAATTTGGGGTGTTACAAGGTGCATGAGGGATATGGTGTATGGTGGAATAGACTTGTAGGTTTTGCTAAAATTGGGCTTGTATGTCTCTTTCTTAATTCCTTAATTATTCTAAGGTCCCTAATTAAACCTTGAGTAATTTTTATCAATTAAAATTACACAAGAATAATTAGTCTCATATTTATGAACTTAGGCATACACTTGGGTGTTACATTACACCCCAACTTGAAAAAAATTTCGTCCTCGAAATTGCTTAAATCTTACCTCATGAAAACAAATACGGATAACGAGAGCGCATCTCCTCCTCAAGCTCCCAAGTAGCTTCCTCGGGTGAATCTGCGTCCCAAAGGACTTTTACCATCGGAATGATCCTCGATCTAAGCTTCTTTCTCTCAAAATCTAAAACTCTAACTGGATAGGGTTGGAATGTAAGGTCTGAATGCATATCAACCGTTTTCAAAAACTAACGGTTGTGTAGGGTCATGGATATACTTCCTCAGCTGGGATACGTGAAACACATCATGAAGGTTTGATAAAGATGGAGGTAAAGAAATTCTATAGGCAACAGGTCCAATCCGCTCCAGGATTTGGAATGGACCGATAAAGCCGTGAGCTTCTTTGTACGTTGCCACGACTAATACCTAGGGATGGTGTAACCCTGAGGAACACATGATCACCGACCTCGAACTCTAATGGTTTCCTCCTCTTATCTCGCATAATTCTTTTGCCGACTACGGCGATTTGATTCTTTCTCTAATCTATCTGATTTTATCGGTAGTCTCTCTGGCCAAGTCTGGCCCAATCAACCTGTTCTCCCCAATGTCCCACCATCATAAAGGAGTTCTGCATTTGCGTCCATATAGGGCTTCATACAGAGCCATGCCGATACTCGAATGGTAACTGTTGTTATAAGTAAATTCCACCAGTGGAAGATGATCCTCCCATCTACCACCACTATCCAGAACACACGCCCGTAGCATATCTTCCAATGTCTGAATGGTTCTCTCTGTCTGACCGTCGGTCTGAGGATGATAAGCTAAACTGATGTTGAGCTGGGAACCCAAGGCCATGTGCAAAGCTCTCCAAAATCGAGAGGTGAACTTTGGATCTCGATCTGACACAATACTAATCTGGACTTGGTTCAACGTCAGTTGTCCCTTTTTTGCCTTAACTCGAAGATTAAGATCTCGAAATGATTCTAATAGTGCCATCTCACGCATCATCATGGAAGACATGTGCAGTGACTTTCTGCTCAAGGCGTCAGCTACTACATTAGCCTTACCTGGATGATACTTCAATTCGAAATCATAATCCTTTAGGAATTCAACCCATCTCAAGGCTGCCTCATATTCAGCTCCTTCGATCGAAAAGATACTTTAAACTCTTGTGGGCACTGAATACTTCAAATCAGAACCGTAGAGATAGTGCCGCCAAATCTTTAAAGCAAACACAATAGTCGCCAACTCTAAATCATGAGTGGAGTAATTCTCCTCATGGGCCTTTAATCGCCTAGAAGCATAAGCAACAACTTGACCTTTCGCATCAACACACATCCTAAACCCTTACCGGATGCATCACTGAAAATCTGGAATCCTTCGGCTGGGTCAGGAATGATAAGGATTGGTGCCGATGTCAGCCGAGCTTTAAGTTCCAAAAAACATTCTTCGCAGCTAGTGTCCCACACAAACGGTTGTCCTTTACAAGTTAAACGAGTGAGTGGAATTACTAATTGCGAAAATCCCTGAATGAATCGTCGGTAATATCCAGCCAATCCAAGAAAACTCCTAATCTCCGAAACTGTTGTTGGGCGTTCCCAATTCAAAACTGCTTCAACTTTACTTGGGTCAACCGCAACACCTTCCCGAGAGATAACATGTCCTAAAAATTTAATCTCTGGCAGCCAAAACTCACATTTTTCCGGATTAGCATACAGACGCTTTACCCGGAGAGTATCCAATACAATTCTCAAATGTTCTGCATGATCCTCTTCATTCTATGAGTAAACCAGGATATCATCGATGAATACAACCACAAATTTATCAAGATATGGTCTGAAAATTATGTTCATATAGTCCATGAAGATTGCCGGAGCATTAGTCAATCCAAAAGGCATTACTACGAACTCGTAATGACCATAACGGGTTCGGAATGCTGTCTTCGGGATATCCAATGCCCGAACCTTAATTTGGTGGTAACCTGACCTTAAATCAATCTTGGAAAACACTGATGCACTTCTCAACTGATCTAGTAAATCATCAATTCTAGGCAATGGATACTTGTTCTTCACCGTTACCTTGTTCAACTGTCTGTAGTCAATACATAACCGCATAGTGCCGTCCTTCTTCTTTACTAGCAGAACAGGTGCACCCCAAGGTGATGCGCTCGGGCGAATGAATTTCTTAGCAATCAAATCCTCAAGCTGAACCTTCAACTCCTTCAACTCTAATGGAGACATACGATACGGAGCAATCGAGATAGGTCCGGCACCCGGAACTAGCTCAATAGAGAACTCTACCTCACGATCAGGAGGTAGTGAAGATACTTCATCCGGAAACACATCCAGATACTCATTAACCACAGGAATGGAAGGTAGATGAACACCGTCACCGGAAATCGATGACATGTAGAGGAAATAACCCTCAAACCCGGGAGACGTACAAAGATTTAGAAATACTGATGAAAGTGATGATTCAATACTGACCTTGGAAAGTGCCACTGTCTCAGACGCAAAACTAATTATTCGGTTATGACAATCAAGCGTGATATAGTGTTTAGTGAGCCGGTCCATACCAAGAATGATGTCCATGCCTTTAAGGGGCAAACACACTAAGCTGATAAGGAACGATTTATCACCGACGTTTACAACACAATCCTCACAGAGCGACTGGGTGGAAACACTGCCCTCGGCGGGTGTGTGAATTTCAATGGGGTGTGGTAAGGTTGTTAAGGCCAGATGGAGCCTCTCAACACAATCTTGAGCAATAAAAGAATGAGACGCACCAGAATCAAATAGAATAACTATGGGACTCTGAAAAAGAAAACCCGTACCCTGAAGAATGTTGGCAGTGGCTGCAACTCTGCTGGAATTCAAAGCAAATGCTCTCCCCTGAGTGGTTGGAACGGAAGTCTTCCCCTGAGGCTTCTTAGGACAATCTTTAGCATAATGACCTGGCTCCTTGCAATAAAAGCATTCTGTACTCCCAGTGCGGCATTCCCCTTTGTGAAATCTTCCACAACGATTACATGCATTAAACCTAGGACCCCCTGATTGCTGAACTGACTTTCCTTTGTTGATATCACCTTTAGGTTTCAAGTTAGAGGTTGAAGTTCCAGATCCCTTCTTTTTGCCTTGCCAAAACTCTCGGCGTTCATCATACATTTTCTTCAAATCTTCTTCTGCAATGTAAGACTGTTCAACTAATGCTGCAAAGCTGGTGGCAGAGAAGGAACTTAAACCTTGGGCAATATCTGCACGTAAACCTCTTCTGAACTTATTAATCTTCCATTCTTCATCCACAGCATGCCTAGCCAACTGGTAGAATTGTGACAACTCCTCAAAATTAGAGGCATATTCACTAACTGACATGTTGCCCTGCTTCAAAGCGATAAATTCCTCTTCTTTCTTCAATCTCATATTTCTTGGAAAGAACTGGTCCAAAAACATCTTCTTAAAATTCTCCCAAGTGATGGGAGTCCCTTGACTAGTCATGAACTCGTAGGCATTTTGCCACCAAGTCTCCGCTTTGCCATTCATCACATCTGAAGCAAATAAAACCTTTTGCTCATCAGAACACTGCAAGGTCCTGAATTTCTTCTCTAAAGCATCCACCCAATACCGTGCCTGCATCGGACCTTCAGTACCATAGAAACTCGGAGGATTTGATTTCTGAAACAGGAAGTACATCTTATTAGGGTCCTCAGGTGGCTGTGGCACAACCGGAGGAGGAGGAGGAGGTTGGTTTTGTTGTGCCTGAATCATTTGCTGAATCATTGCCTGTTGGTTATTAAGCATCTGTTGGTTCATCTGTTGATTCATCTGGTTTTGTGCTTGCATATTCAGCATGAATTGCTGCATCCATTCAGGAATAGGAGCCTCAGGAGCCGGTGCTCTAGGTCCAGTGTTGTGTCTCGGGCGTCCAGCCATAATTCTGCATAAAATGCACCAAGCATTGAGTTGATCAGAAGAAGTATAACTGAACACTTAAAACACAAACACAAATACATACTAATCTAAGCCCGACAAGGTCGAACTGCTCTGATACCAAATGTAACATCCCTAGTTCGTAGTCGACCATACAAACTAGAATCATTACCTTTTAGTAAAATCAGAGGTGTACAATACGGAATGAATAATCTCATAAGAGAATTACATAAAGTTTCACAACCAGTGATGTCTCAGTCATACAAAATAACATGAAGTTTTTTTTTTTTTTTTTTTTTTTTTTTGGAAATACACATCACTTAGCCGAGAAGATACAATATCCATAAGTGCACAGACCCCTAAAACATAAAGCGGTTCAAGACCGATACATGACACCAAATAAGACTAAATATAGTCTCCATGATACAAAACACTGGAACATGAACTGGTCATGATCTGATAACCTCAGCCGGCAGGACTCTTGCCCTTACTTGAATTAACTGAATCCTTCACCTGTGAATCTGAAAAAATCAACAACAATGAGGAATGAGATTACTTAATCTCAGTGAGTTCTCGCGACCCCTTACCATAATATTCTCAGTTGATAAATTTTAAACTTAGCCTAGGGTGCATCCCTCCTAACGTGATAGACTTACATAATATAAAAGCTACCGTGTACACTGTGAGGGAATCCGACACTCATAAATAACGAGTAACTGAACCATGAAGACCCCGGGAGCAGTTCATGACACCGACCCCGAGTACACCCTCCATTCTTTAATCAGTTTATTTTCCCTTATGTATAGGATACATAGTCATCTCACACGGTTAACCAAAATCATGCATAAACATTATGCAGAAACTTTCTGCACAGCTACATAAACTTCGACAATTTATTTACCCTATCAAACGATATCGGAATCTAACAAACGACCCACCTACAGAAAGCTAATGAGGTCTATTTTCTAACCATGTATTTAGAATTTTGGAATGATGTACCAAAAAGTGCAGTTTTTCGAAACAAAACAGTAAGTTTACAGAATGGGACAGCAACTATGTCCTAAGTTGGGAGCCTTCTAGAATGACCAAGACAAACTCAAATAACACGAAACTTGAGCCTAAATGGTAGCAAAATTTGTCTACTTTTCAAAGGAATTGGATTCATAAAAAAATAAGTTCATTTGACAACATAATAACCGAAATACTGAACCCATGCACAGTTTGGCTTCAGAAATTTGACCTAACTTGGGACACTCATAACTGGAGGTATACTACTCCGAATTAAACCAAACCAGTGCCAAAATGACCGTAATTAAGTCTATTTCGAACAAGGTAAGCCCCAAAATTTTTAGATAAGGAGAATGGTCCCAGTTTCAAAAGAACCGAACCTACCTGCAGACAGCCTCCACAATTTCACCCTCACTTGTGGGTTCTATAACTTGAGCTATACTACTCCAAATGAGACCAAACCAAAGCCAAAATGACCATCATTTAATCTATTTTTATGAATTCTAAACTATAAAATTTTAGGACTAACATATGTCCCCAGCCTACACGAAACAGAACTGGTATCAGACTGGTTCCAGTTTCAAACTTCCACACAAAATTTACACAATACATCATCAAAATTCAAAAAAAAAACATAACCAGAAGAGTCCAATACAATCAGTCCAGAACATTCATGCAATTTATTCAGAGACAAACACAATCAAAACCCTAGAACTCACCTAGTTGCCGAGTAACTCGAAAACCGATTTCATGGACCAACGAAAACAAAGGAGCTCAAAGCTTCAGCTCTCCCTCTAATTCATGGAGATAGAGGAGATGGTGTTTTTCATCCAGCTTGTTTTGCTTGTTAAATCTAGTATCAATGGAAGGGAAATTGAAAATGGAGGAGAATGGTGAAATCTCTAGCAACATGCGATGGAAGGAATTCTAGTCCCCCCCCCCCTCTTCTCTCATGCGTGACCTTCCCTCTCCCATGGAGCCCATTCTGTTTTTCTTTCTTTTTGTTTCTGTTTTCCTTCCCTATTCTAGCGTGTGTGTGTGATTAAAATGAGAGAAGTGAGGGTGCTAAGGTAGGTGCATGAGGGATATGGTGTATGGTGGATTAGACTTGTAGGTTTTGCTAAAATTGGGCTTGTAAGTCTCTTTCTTAATTCCTTAATTATTCTAAGGTCCCTAATTAAACCTTGAGTAATTTTTATCAATTAAAATTACACAAGAATAATTAGTCTCATATTTATGAACTTAGGCATACACTTGGGTGTTACAAAACAAATTCAACTACCAATACATTTTTGTTTTACCATTTTATTATATATATATATATATATTTGTAGAAATTTGCGTAACTAACATCTTCAACTAACAGTTTCAGTTAGTGTTTAAATATTTATTTGACTTACAATTTTCAAAAAAAAAATAATAAATAAAAAGTAAAAATGTTTTAAAAATTCTTATATTGTTATATTAAACTAAAATAATTTTTACAAATTTTAAATTTTTTTTTTGACCTAACATATAATACAAACATACATTTTGTAAAAAAAAATATAATATATATTTTTGAAGCAATAAAAAATGTAAATGAGCATTAGGTTTTTATAATAATATAAATAAATTAACTTTGTCATAAAAAAAATTTTACACAATCATTTATATATATTTTCCCTTAAAGCCATTAATTCATAAATTAATTGAAACACGTATTACATAAATTAGTTAAAATTGTTTAATACAATAAAATCTTATTGAAGAGACTAATTAAAAATAGGCCTATTTCTTTTATTCTAAAACTATTAATTAAATTATAATATTACCAATTAACCCATAATTGGACAGATAAAATTTCCAATATTTCCTTTAGACAACAGTCCTTTTTATATATATATATATATATATATATATAGTCAACAAACAACCATCTCATGTATATAATTTAATTTAATGCATTTCTTTCTCCAATCAGCCAACAACCATCTAGATAGTAAGAAAGATATTATTATTTTTGACAAGAAAAAAAAAGTGTTTCTTACTATCTAGAAAGACGTTATTTGAAGAAGGTGTTCACGGTCAAACAACAAGCCCCTTGATATTAATAATAAAAAAGGACTTCTGCATACGTATATATATATATGTGTGTGTGTGTGTGTCTATGATACAGTCAACTAACAACCATCTCATGTATTTAATTTAATTTAATGCTTTTACTTCAATAGTCAACCAACAACCGTCTAGATAGTAAAAAAAATGTTATTTTAAAAAGGAGTTCACAGTCAAACAACAACCATATAGATGATAATAAAATACTTCTTTTGCATTCGGTCAACCACCATCTCTAAGGTTTTCACCATAAATACCATATGATTTTGTAACCTTCAGGATCACCTATAGCAATTGAAACCTTTACTCCTAAGGATCAATAGAAAAGGAAAGCAACATGAAGTTTAGGCCTTTGTTTACAAGTGCTTTTTTGGTGATTATGACAACATACATGCTTATGGTTCCTGTGCAAGGTCAAATAGACGGTGTTCATTTTTACGACACAAATGTGGCTGTTCAAAATGATTTGGGTGGTGGTATCAATCTTTTTATCCATTGTCAATCAAAAGATAATGATCTAGGCCCGCATAATCTAGCAAACGGGCAAGCCCAAAGATGGTCTTTCAAAGTCAACTATTTTGAAAGTACTCTGTTTTGGTGCACTATGAAATGGAACAATGTGGCAAAGAGCATGGAAATTTTCAATGCTGACTATGATCAGGCAGAGTGTTTACAAAAATGCTGGCGAAGTGTTAGACAAGATGGAATCTATTATTATTCTGAGAAACAAACAAAGTGGTATAAGAAATATTCATGGTTTTCTAAGATGGAAGACATGGCTTAAAGCCTTAGGTCGTTATTCATCTATAACAAATAAATAAATTAAAAATTGTAATATGTTGCTTTTTATTTATAATAATACAAATAAAGGAGATTTTCCTTTATTTTGTCAAATCTCTATTTTATTTATTTTTCCAATTCATTTGCTTGCTTCACAGTTCATTTTTCCAATTTAATATAATTATCTTTCATTCCACAAATGCTATTTTGTTTCTAAAAAAAATTCTTACCGATAGATGTAACACCTGAGGACGAGATCGACCTCGTATTAGGACGTCGCGTCGAGATCTCGTGTCGAGACCTCGTACCAAGACCTTGTGTCGAGATCCCGTACCAAGATCGCGTGCCGAGGTCATACGCCGAGTTGAGGAGACCGCGTGCACTAGCTGCTGAGCTGAGGAGATCGCGTGCATTAGCTGCCGAGATCGCGTACCGAGCTGAGGAGGTCGCATGTCGAACTGAGGAGGCCGCGTGCACGAACCCATGTTAGAGCCTTGTGCGCTTGCACGAGCACCCTGGTCGACATCGTGTCGAGATGATGACACTCGTATCCTTACGAACGTTATTCAGCGTTATTATTATATTGTTTGTAATAATTATATTGTCGGCTTGCCGTTCTCGTCGCTGTGTTTAGACCTGTAACCTATAGAGTAGAGGGTAATCATGAGAGAGGGGAGATTAGATGGGTAGATTGACTGATGGGATTGGCATCTCATAGCTGGAGTTACGATAACGCCCTTCCCTCACCAGCTGTATACCACGATCGGTTTTCTCAAAACACTCACTTTCTCTTTTCTTCTTTCTTCTTCCTTTCTTCTCTGAGTTCCTCTTTCTCTCCAAAACTTCCATCGAAGAACCTTGAATTGTTCATCGAGATTCTGCATAAACCTTCTTCATCAACCTTGTTCCTCATCATCCTCTCGACATATCTCACCTTCTCGACCACCATCTGAGGTATGGAAAAACAGATTTTTTCTTCCTTCATGCTACTGTTTAGCGCCGTTTCTTCCTTCCATTTTAGCCAGTTTTATGCTTCCAAAACATGTCACATTGATAGGTTTTCTTCTTCATGATATTACCCACCTTTCTAACCGATTATTTGGGCTTGTAAAACAAATTTCTTCCTCTGTTTTCTGCAGTAGGCAGCGCTCAAAACCCTTCCTTTTTGGTTCGTTTTGATTTCTTGTCTTAGGTCGTTGTACGTTGCTTCTTGTTGTTGTTGTTGTCGATTTACCTATTGTAGCATCAGATAACCTTTGTCATGAACTTTTGATCGAAAACCCTAACCTTGTGTTAGAGGAAAAATGGTTTTGTCTGAGAAGTATGAAAGGAGTTATTTTTAATATTTACTGGGTTGTAGTTAAGCTTGGGATGAGAGCTAAGTGTTATTAGAACCCATAGATCGAACTGAGTTGTGCTTGTTTTAGGAAGTCTGATTCCCGAGATCGTGTGAATTCCGAATCGAGGTGTACGGGAGAGCGAACCCGAGGACGTGGAAGCAGTGGGATCCAGATCGAGAGCTGTACGTGTCGAGGTCGACTGAGAAGCGTACGTGTCGAGATCGAGTAAGAGAAGTCGTTGTCGAGCAGCTTTAGCTTGGAGTTCGGTAAGGGCAGCTTTTAGACATTATTAAGACTTTATTTTATATGTTATTGTGTATGAATTCCTTGATCTGTGTCGAGCATGAAATGTTGTGATATGATTGGGTTTTGCAGGTATTTAATATGTGATTGAATATATGCTGTGAATTGTGTATTGCATGTTGAATTGCGTTTCTTCATGTCGAGCTTGCTCTTTTTATTTGACATGCGGTTGAATATCTTGTGTTTAACTCTTTGAATATCGTATGCGGCGAATTGTTCATCGAGTGAGCGAGCTAGGTGAGTCGTATGATGTTTTTGAGCCGTGACCCGGATAACTAAGGGTGCTAGGTCCCCTTTTGTTTACGGGAGATTGACTAGACGTCGCCACGCTATGGGACCTGAGTTGACTGTCCTAGGGAGAGCGAAGATCCCAAGGCTTCGGCTGGACCTTCCGACATACGGTACGGCGTGTGCATTCCGGAAAAATTGTCGAGTCGAGAGAAAATGGATTGCGAGTTGAGTCGAGTCTAGAGTGAGAAGGTCGAGTCACGTGTGGTGATTGATATACATTATTGTGTTGCTTATTTCTTCATGCCGTGTTTATTTTGAATTGTTGAGAAGTTGACCCTTTCCCGTGGTGCCTTCAATCCATGACGGTTACCCAGGCGATGTCGAGGGCGCAGGGAACTCGACAGCAGATGATGGCGAGGAGGAGGTCGACGAGGAGCAGGGCGACGACCTATATTTGTCGTGATTGATTATGTTGTTGGATGTTTTGTTTTCTGATGACTGTACTTTTGTTTTTCTTGTGTTCAGAGGGTCGTGACCAGTTTGGCCGGTTATGTTTTGTTGCTACAGGGGTAGACTGGCGGTTTACTTTTGGAGCACCCTGCGTGGGAGTTCTGGAAGTACCCCATGGTATGATTGCTCTCTTGAAGTCGTCATACCTTAGGTGTATTTTCTTTGTACATTTACTACTCTGTATTTTGTATACATTATTATTTCGAGTGATATATATATGTATGTTATGCATGTATGTTTTATTAGAATTTAAGTCTTGTGTCTTAGTTGCACCATGTTTCGAAAAGCTGTAATTACTCTGATGTGCACGAGCTGGTGTTATAAAAAAAATAGATCGTACTTTTAAAAGGCACAAGAGTATCATTTTAAAAACACATCGCATACAGGGTTTCTTGAGCTCGGTGTGTTGAGCTCGGTAACTCGAGCTCGGTATGTTGAGCTCGGTAGCGGTCCGGAAACGGGTCGTTACATTGTTGGTATCAGAGCGCTTGATTCGACCGAGCCGCGTGCATAGGAAATTTGGACTGGTCACTGTGTCGGGATATATATATGGGTTGGGTACCTAGTTGTACTATGTTGATTGTTGTTTGATTAAGTGAAGCACTTATTGCTTGAGAAATTGTTTGAACTGTTTCTTGATTGAAGCAGTGTGTTTTAACACATCCTTGTTGTGAGATTCTGACAGGGTTTTGAACTTTGTGGAATCTAATGCTACCTCGTAGAGATACGACAGCTGTAACCGAGAACGTCGACATGGAACGAGCTATTCAAGCTATGACCGAGAAGGCGGCAGCCATGGCTCAACAATCACCGCCAGAACTCAACAGGCTAACGCGATGGCTCAACAGACGGCAGCGTTAACCCAGCAGAACTTACAGCAACAGCAGCGAGCAGAGCGTAATGCTGAAGCGAGAGGATTGGCAGACTTTAGGAAGCATGATCCACCGAAGTTCTACGGTGAGCCAAACCCAGATAAAGCTGATCTTTGGATGCAAGAGATCGAGAAGATCTTCGAGGCACTCCATTGCCCGAACAACGTGAAGGTCGACTATGCCACCTACTTACTGCTAGGAGACGCAGAGTATTGGTGGAAAGGAGTGAAGCAAACATTTATAGCAGAACATCGCGAGATGACCTGGGAGCTTTTCCGTGAAAGGTTCTTGGACAAGTACTTCCCAGATACTGCACGAGCCGAGAAGGAGCAAGAGTTTCTTCAATTGCAGTGAAGGCAAATCGGACAAAGGTCCGAGTATGCAGCCAAGTTCGAGTCGCTTGCGAGGTATTTCAGTCCATTTCGTGATCGAGCTGATCAAAGATGGTTGAGCGAGAGGTTCCAACGAGGTCTGAGATTTGACATTCAGAAGTCGGTGGTGTCATTGAGGATCCGAAACCTCCAAGAGCTGATAGATCGCTGTGTCGAGGTAGAAGGAGTAAGAAGCCACAAGAAGAAGATCACTGTAGGCGGACGCTGAGACCCAGAGCGGGCGAGGTTTACATAGAAGGGAAAACAACAGCAGAAGAAGCCTTACGACCGACCTCAGGGGAACAACAATAGAGGACAGTATCGTCCGATGACCCAGGGAGCGAGGAGTGGAGGTCAGACCGGTGCCGAGGTGACTTGCTATCGTTGTGGAAAGCCAGGACATTATGCGAGTAATCAGACTCGAGGAGGAGGTGTGTTTCAACTGTAAGAAGCCAGGGCATTTTGCCAAGGATTGTCCCACACCTAAAGCTGAACCGACAATGCTTGCGGCAAAGGCCAAAGGGAAGCGTCAGGTAGCTAAAGGCAGAGTCTTCTGCATGAGCGGTGAGGAAGCAGAGCGAGCTGAAGATCTTATTCAAGGTGAATGTGAGATAGAGGGTAAATCCTTATCCGTCCTCTTTGATTCGGGTGCAACCCATTCCTTTATTTCTTCTGATTGTGTGAACCATTTGAACTTGACTGTGACTGCTCTTCCGTTCAAATTGGTAGTTACAACCCCAGCTGCTAAAACCTTAGTCACAAACACTGCATGTCTTAATTGTGTAGTGGTTATTCAGAGTAGAAAGTTTGTGGTCAATTTGGTTTGTTTGCCTCTTAAGGGCTTAGATGTCATTCTCGGGATGGATTGGTTGTCACACCACCATGTCCTCTTGGACTGTGCCCGTAAAACTGTAATTTTCCCAGACCTTGGAGTCTCCAATTATCTTTCTGCTGAACGTATTGGAGTTTCTTTGAAAGAAGGAACTAGGGAATACATGTGTCCGCTGGTTCGAAGTTTTCGGCGGATCGACGTGAAGAATGTTCCAGCAGTGGTGTGTGACTTTGTGGGACGTATTTCCCAAGGACGCGCTGTGGTTACTACCGTCAGAGGTCGAAGTTCTCCATCGACCTGATTCCGGTGAACAGGGGATTTCAAGCGCCATACAGATGTCTCCTCGCCGAGATGAAAGAACGAAGTCCCGGTCGAACACTTGGAGTCGAAGCAATTCATACGGACCGAAATGGTCGCGAGTGGGGAGCTCCGGTGTTGTTGGTTAAGAAGAAGGATGGGCGATCAAGGCGTGCGTGGACTCGCGAGCTCAATACAAGGTTACCGTGGAAGAACCGTTATCCGTTACCTCGTATTGGCGACTGATGGATCAACTTCGTGGTGCGGCAATCTTTTCCAAGATAGACTTGAAGTCGGGCTACCACCGATTTGCGTGAAGGAGGAAGATGTCCCGAAGACAGCTTTCGAGGACTAGGTATGGTCACTACGGTACTTGGTGATGCCGTTTGAGGTACGAATCGCCAGGTGTTTATGGACTACATGAATAGGATTTTCCATTCGTTCTTGGATCGCTTTGTTGTAGTGTTCATCGGCGACATCCCGATATACTCGAGGAACCGGAAGAGCACGCGAAGAACACTTCGTCGATCGCAGATATTATGAGAGAAGCGACTCTATGCCAACCGTCGAAGTGTGAATTTTGGCTTGAAGAGGTGAATTTTCTTGGTCATGTGATTTCAAAGAAGGGATAGTGGATCCAACTAAGATTGAAGTCGTGTTAGCGTGGGAACTGGCAAGACGGTTACCGAGGTCAGAAGTTTTGTTGGCTTGGCAGGCTATTATCGAAGATTCATTGAGAGTTTCTCGAAGATTGTCGCGCCTCTTACAAGGCTTACGAGGAAGGATCAACCTTTTGCCTGGACCGAGGAGTGTGAATCCAGTTTTCAAGATCAAGAGCTTTTGGACGGACAGCGCCGTGTTGATTTTGCTCCTCAACCCAAGAGCCTTACGAGGTGTATTGTGATGCGTCGCCTGAAGGGATTGGGATGCGTCTGATGCAACATCGGAAGGTGGTCGCGTATGCTTCAAGACAACTTAAGATTCACGAGAGAACTACCCACTCACGACTTGGGCAGCAGTAGTTTTGCGTTGAAGATATGGAGGCACTACCTTTATGGGAGCACTCTTACTGCTTTTCGTGATCACAAGAGCAAGTACTGTTCGACCAGTAAAGAGCTCAACATGCATATGGATGGGACGAATTTCTCAAGGACTACGACTTTACGCTGGAATACCATCCAGGTAAGGCTAACGTGAGTGGCGGTCATTGAGCAGAAGAGCGTTCTAGTTTCTCAAGTCCGATCAAGGAGTTGGAGATGCTCGAGAAGTTCCGAGACTTAAGTTGAGTGTCGAAGTTTCACCGGGAAGCGAGATTTGGTATGCTTACCATTTCTAGCATTGTTGGGCGAGATCCGAGACCAAGCAAGTTCATGACGAGCTCGTAGAGAAGGTTCAAATGATAAGCGCAGAGGAAGGGCGAGAATTCCAAGTCGGAACGGACGACATCTTAAGATGCAATGGCCGAGTATGTGTACCAAACATAGCCGAGCTGAGAAAGTTAATACTCGACGAAGCGCATAAGTGCAACTTTAGTATTTATCCAGGAGTTACGAAGATGTATCAAGACTTGAAGAAGCATTTTTGGTGGTCCGGAATGAAGAAGCAAGTGGTCGAGCACGAAGCCGTGTTTAACGTGTCGGAAGCGGGGTGGAGCACCAACGACCGGAATGCTACAATCGCTTGACGTACGGTTTGGAAATGGACAATGATTTCCATGGATTTCGTTGTAGGTTTGCGAAGACGAGAAGAAGAATGATTCGATTTGGGTGATCGTCGGTGATTGACCAAATCTGCTCATTTCTTACGGTGGTCGGCATACAAGCGTGGAAAAGTACGAGATCTACATCGCGGAGATAGTACGACTTCATGGTATACCTCTTCGATCGTGTTTCCGACCGAGATCCGAAGTTCACATCTCATTTTTGGAGGAATTGCAGAAGCGATGGGAGGCACCGAGGCTCGAAACTTAGCTCGGCATATCATCCCCGTGTGACGTGGTGAAACGATCCAATCGCTTGAGGATTTGTCATGAGCGTGTACCTGTGACCACCGAGGAAGTTGGGACGACGTCTTGCCATTGGTGGAGTTCACCTACAATACTTGACTTCCATGCAGTATTGGAATGGCACCTTTGAAGCCAGATGGACGTAAATGTCGACGCCTTCTTTGTTGGTACCAGGATGGCGGCGTTACAGTAGGACCGGATATGATCCGGCGGAGACTATCGAGAAGATCCGTTTGATCAGAGATAGGATGCGAATGTCTCAAAGTCGAGCGTAAGAGTTATGCGACTCAACCCGACGTCGACCACTCGAGTTCGAAGAAGGAGAACATGTATTTTCTTAGAGTCACCCCCATCACGGAGTTGGTCGATCAAATCCAAGAAACTTACCCCAAATTCATTGGACCTTACCGAGATTCTTCGTCGTATCGGTCGGTGGCATATCGGATTGCCCGCCACCATTCTTGTCAAACATTCACGACGTCTTCCACGTCTCACAATTGCGGAAGTATGTTTCCGAACCCCTCTCATGTCATCGAACCGATGTGATACAACCGGGGCGACTTATCCTTGAAGCATTACGCTGAGATCGTTGATCGGAAAGCTAAATTCTTGGAACGAAAGAGATTCAACTTGTCAAAGTTGTGTGGGATCGAGACGGGGAGATGCGACTTGGAGCCTGGAGGAGAAGATGAAGACTCAAGACTCAACTTTTCCGAGAGTAAGAACTTATTTGCAATTTCGAGGACAAATTTTTAGAGGAGATTGTAACACCCGAGGACGAGATCGACCTCGTATTAGGACGCCGTCGCGTCCGAGATCTCGTGTCGAGACCTCGTATCAAGACCTTGTGTCGAGATCCGTCTCTCTGAGGTCATCACGCCGAAGTTGAGGAGACCGCGTGCACTAGTCTTGGAGCCGAGGAGATCGCGTGCATTAGCCGGAGATCGCGTCTGCGAAGCCGTAGGAGGTCGCATGTCGAGGAGGCCGCGTGCCAGAACTCCATGTTAGAGCCTTGTGCGCTTGCACGAGCACCTGGTCGACATCGTGTCGAGATGATGACACTCAGATCTCCTTCTAACGAGCGTTATTGGCGAGCATTATTATATTGTTTGTAATAATAATTATATTGTCACTGGGCTGCTCGCTGTTTAGACACGTAACCTATAGAGTAGCAGAGGGTAATCATGAGAGAGGAGATTAGATGGGTAGATTGACCGATGGGATTGGCATCTCATAAATGAGTTACGATAACGCCCTTCCTTACGGTGTATACCACGATCGGTTTTCTCAAAACACTCACTTCTCTTTCTTCTTTCTTCTTCCTTTCTTCTCTGCAGGTTCCTCTTCTTCTCCAAAACTTCCATCGAAGAACCTTGAATTGTTCATCGAGATTCTGCATAAACCTTCTTCATCAACCTTGTTCCTCATCATCCTCTCGACATATCTCACCTTCTCGACCACCATCTGAGGTATGGAAAAACAGATTTTTTCTTCCTTCATGCTACTGTTTAGCGTCGTTTCTTCCTTCCATTTTAGCCAGTTTTATGCTTCCAAAACATGTCACATTCATAGGTTTTCTTCTTCATGATATTACCCACCTTTCTAACCGATTATTTCAGCTTGTAAAACAAAATTTCTTCCCTCTGCTTTCTGCCATAGAGGCTCGAAACCCTTCCTTTTTGGTTCGTTTTGATTTCTTGTCTTAGGTCGTTGTACGTTGCTTCTTGTTGTTGTTGTTGTTGTCGATTTACCTATTGTAGCATCAGATAACCTTTGTCATGAACTTTTGATCGAAAACCCTAACCTTGTGTTAGAGGAAAAATGGTTTTGTCTGAGAAGTATGAAAGGAGTTATTTTTAATATTTACTGGGTTGTAGTTAAGCTTGGGATGAGAGCTAAGTGTTATTAGAACCCATAGATCGAATTGAGTTATTGCTTGTTTTAGGAAGTCGATTCTGAGATCGTGGTGGAATTCCTAATCGAGGTGTACGGGAGAGCGAACCCGAGGGCGACGGAAGCAGTGGGATCCAGATCGAGTCTATGCGTGTCGAGGTCGATGAAAGCGTCACGATGTCAAGATCGAGTAAGAAGTCGTTGTCGAGCAGCCTTTAGCTTGGAGTTGATAGGCGGCTTTTAGACATTATTAAGACTTTATTTTATATGTTATTGTGTATGAATTCCTTGATCTGTCGAGCATGAAATGTTGTGATATGATTGGGTTTTGCATGTATTTAATATGTGATTGAATATATCTGTGAATTATGTATTGCATGTTGAATTGCGTTTCTTCATGCTCGAGCTTGCTCTTTTTATTTGACATGCAGTTGAATATCTTGTGTTTAACTCTTTGAATATCGTATCTGTGAATTGTTCATCGAGTGAGCGAGTTAGGTGAGTCGTATGACGTTTTTGAGCCGTGACCCGGATAAGGGTGCCAGTCCCCTTTTGTTTACGGGAGATTGACTAGACGTCGCCACGCTATGGGACTGAGTTAGTATCCTAGGGAGAGCGAGGATCCCAAGGCTTTGGACCTTCCGACATACTGATGCAGCGTGTGCATTCCGGAAAAATTGTCGAGTCGAGAGAAAATGGATCGCGAGTTGAGTCGAGTCTAGAGTGAGAAAGGCTCAGTCACGTTTGGTGATTGATATACATTATTGTGTTGCTTATTTCTTCATGCCGTGTTTATTTTGAATTGTTGAGAAGTTGACCACTCTTTCCCGGTGCCTTCAATCCATAGACGGTTTACCCAGGCGATGTCGAGGGCGCAGGAACTCGGCAGCGGATGATGGCGAGGGGAGAGGTCGACGAGCGAAGCGGCGACTTCTATTTGTCGTGGTGATTGATTATGTTGTTGGATGTTTGTTTTTCCGATGATGTACTTTGTTTTTCTTTGTGTTGAGTGTCGTGACCAGTTTGGGCGGTTATGTTTTGTTGCTACAGGGTAGATCAAGTTTACTTTTGGGCAAACCCTGCGTGGAGTTCGCCTAAGTACCCCAGGTATGATTGCTCTCTTGAAGTCGTCATACCTTAGGTGTATTTTCTTTGTACATTTACTACTCTGTATTTTGTATACATTATTATTTCGAGTGATATATATATGTATGTTATGCATGTATGTTTTATTAGAATTTAAGTCTTGTGTCTTAGTTGCACCATGTTTCGAAAAGCTGTAATTACTCTGATGTGCACGAGCTGGTGTTATAAAAAAAAATAGATCGTACTTTTAAAAGGCACAAGAGTATCATTTTAAAAACACATCGCATATAGGGTTTCTTGAGCTCGGTGTGTTTAGCTCGGTAACTCGAGCTCGGTATGTTGAGCTCGGTAGCGGTCCGGAAACGGGTCGTTACAATAGACGTAGCTGGAGTTGCTATCCATGCCATGTTCACAAAATGTCAAGGTAGAATTTAGGCAAAATGGTGGATTTTTCCAAATGATCCCTTGCAAAATATATACTGATCAATTAGTGCTTGCAAAGGTTTACTTCAAAGTTATTTGAAAATTTTTACCTGTTAAGCAATATGTTAATCTGGAACTTCATGTTAAACAATATTATTTATTCTCTTTACTTATGTGATAGCTTAAGATGAACTCGTGTACGGGAGATTTACCCTTGTCAATTTATTTGCATGCCTTGTGTTGGGGTTGAGTTTAGTACATTCAGGAACTGCGGGAGAGTTTCCTAACTGCTAGAGGAATCTAGTTATTGATCATGTAAAGGCATGAAAGAAGCGGTGTAGACTGCTAGTATTTAGACAAGCTCTGAAGCAGAGAGTTATATGGAAATGATTTACATTTTAGACTTACTAGATACGCATCTGGTAAGAGACTTTACTATTGTCTATAAAGTGTGGTTTTCATTGTTGTGTCTCTGACTGGTTATCTAGATGATCAGACTAGCTCTTAAAACTTTTGCGGTTTTAGCCAGTCCTTTGACTTTGATTAAATGTGTTGTGTATTCAAAAGACTGTAAAGATGTATGCCTTCTGGCAAAGTCGATCTTCTATTTTAGTTGATGATTTTTCAGTTTGTATTTATTTGGTTGTGAAGGTTTCCTTTGGTATCAGAATTTTTCACAACTATTCTATTAGGTAAATTTCAAAAAAATAAAGTTTTAATTAACCGCACAAATTTGGGTTACGAAATGTGACACCGAGGGGTGTTCCAAGATGCCCCAGTAGTGCCCTGCCTTTATGGAAGACCCCTATTGGTATGCTACCTGCAAGGCCAACTTAAGCTCATCATGGTCGTCACCGCGTTATTTCGACATTTGCTCAACACCCTGTTTCGTCGCAGGAAAGTGCTCCTGGTCGCAATTGATAATAAAGAAGAGAATATTTAAGATCTGAATGTCGAACCCACAAGGAATGCGCGAGTACTAAATTAATAGAGATCTGTTATTATTTAGAGAACCAAAAAATTAAATAATAATAATAAAGCAAATACGCAAAAACAGAATAGAGATTATAAGGTTTTTTTAACAGAAAATGTGATTTTTGGTCTTTTTTGAAGATATGGTTGAAGATACTAATATAATTTAAAAGAATATAAAAAGTTATGTTGTCGACTAAAAGTGGTTTTTTATGTAAAAGGAATTTCATAGGCGTGTCACTTATTGATAATAAATGTTAGTATAAATTTATTTTGTTGAAGTTTAAATATGATAGATGTATTGTTTGATCATTTCTTAGAAGTAGTTATTATATTTGTAAGATGTAAATTGGAAAACATTTTTCTAAAACTATTTTTTTTTGTAATATATAAACCTAAGTGTATTGGAAATACATGGTTTTGATGATTAGTTTACTTATATTTTTGAGTTATACACCACATAATGATATAATAAAAGATAAACAAATATAAATTATGTTTATTAATAAATAAATAGTTAGTTTTTGATAAAAGTCGAATAACTGTTGAATTAAGAATATTTTTTTGTAAGATACATTATTGGATAAGAAATTTTTAAACAAATTAAATCATAAGGATAAACATCTATAATTTTAAGAAAATACTCATATTTGAATTAAATAGTTATGAATTTAGAGTTAAAAAACAAAACAAATAATGGTAGATTAATATTAATATACAAAACTATTTAAATATGTATATTTTAAATTTATAAATTATAAACGAATAAATTATCATTTTAGGCTATCGAGTTGTTAAAAGTCAAGTAATAGTTGAATTAGCAAATCATTTTAGAAATTCAATGATAAGGACAACCATGTATTGAATAAAATAATTTATAAAAAGAATCATTGCCAGTTTCATAACCACATCGCAATGGAAGCGGCGAATGATAATCCTTTTGATTATCTAATTTTTATATTCCGTGTGAAATCAAAATCTACATGTAAATTTGACTCAAACTTTGTTTTCAACTCAATTTAGAGTTATTTTTGCATAAATGTTTATGAATATTCTATTTATATATTTTTGAAAGTTGCTCACGAAAACCAAATAGGATTTAGAAGTGCCAATCCTTTTTTTTTAAAGTTGCTATCATAATAACTTGTTTTAATTAAATTAAATTTTAAAAATTGTTCATGATAATCAAACAAGAATATCCAAAATGGTTATTCTCGATAAATCAATTGTAATCTTAAAAATAAAAAGTCAATTTTAAGACAAAACAAGAAGTAGATCCAAAGTAGTCATTGCTACTAACTAAACTATTTAAAATTTTAGAAAAATGTATTTGACTTAGGTTAAAAATTATTAGCTTTGATTTTAAAAATATCTCAATATTTTATTTATAAAGTCCATTGTTTAAAATGGTATTTGATTTTCTAGTTATTTAAAAGAAAACAATCTTGATTGAAATAAAAAATCATTTTGTGTCTACGATTTTTACTATAAAATGGAATCAAAGCAGGACTTAATTTTCTTTAATTCAAAACAATTTTCATTTTTTTGTTGTACTAAACTATAAAAATATAAAAAGTGAATCTTCTTATCCGAAAGATAATAACATACCACTTTACCAAAAAAGATAATCACGTCAATAATCACATATTTGGATATAAACTTAAGAAAAATGAATTTCCTTGTTAATAATCTTCACAATCCGTTACTCATCAGGCCACTTAATCGCACACTCATTCACTCAAGGACAAAACTTTGTCTCTTCACCGCCTGTGAACAAAAAAACTGTAAAATGATGTGTATTACATGTCACACAAAAATATACACTTTCGTAATATTACAATCAACCATTTCGCGTACCCAAAATAAAGAAAAGAAATTAAGGAATAATTAGAATAAAAAATTAAGAAAAGGTAAATGATAATTTATGGAACAATACATCACAGTCAATACAAATGTAATAAGAAATACTAATTATAATGTTTCATCTCTTTTGGTTTTGGAGAGCGTGTTCCCAAGACCGGGATAGAACAATACTAAAAAGGGAAATAACCTTAAATTTGAGTGGGATGTCATGCCCATGACTTGGTATTGTATTTGGGTCAGGTTTCATGTTTCTTCACTATTCTTTTTTATCTTAGGCAAGAAAACTGAGCGATTTATTGGTAAATCACCGTAAATGGGTTGTGTGTACTTCTTCCTCTATTTATATAACGTAACAATGGTTTCAATGTGGAAAAATTAGCAGGAGAGGTCCATATTCTGGATGGCAAGTGATAGCAGAGATGATCATAGGTGGATTCTTGAAGTTAGCCATTGGTGAGGGGTGGTTAAAGAGAGATAGCCTAATTTTTTTTTATGTGGATTTCCCTTTTAGTTTGGTTCTCCATGTTTTCCTTTCTACTCAAAATCTCTCTCTGTATTGTAATTTCCATACTCTTCTTTCTTCAACTTCATTGAAATTGGTTTGTAAAAAAAAAAAAACTTCTTCGAAATTGGTGATAGTATTTTGCTCCTTCTCTTATGGATCATCTTCATTTTATAACTGAATATTCAAATGTCTTTTTTCTTTTCCTTTTATAATAATTTTTTTTATATATGGTAAAAGTAATTAAACAGAAAACTATTACAGAAGATGAAACAAATTCAACTACCAATACATTTTTGTTTTACTATTTTATTATATATATATATATATTTGTAGAAATTTGCGTATCTAAAATCTTCAACCAACAGTTTCAGTTAGTGTTTAAATATTTATTTGACTTATGATTTTCAAATAAAAAATAAAATAAATAAAAAGTAAAAATGTTTTAAAAATTCTTATATTGTTATATTAAACTAAAATAATTTTTACAAATTTTAAAAATGTTTTTTGACCTAACATAAAATATAAACATACATTTTGTTAAAAAAAATATAAATTTTTTGAAGCAATAAAAAATGTAAATAAGCATTAGGTTTTTATAATAATATAAATAAATTAACTTTATCATAAAAAAAATTTTACACAATCATTTATATATTTTTTTTCCTTTAAAGCCATTAATTCATAAATTAATTGAAACACTTATTACATAAATTAGTTAAAATTGTATAATACAATAAAAACTTATTGAAGAGACTAATTAAAATTAGGTGTAACACCCTAACTCTAATTAGGGAATTACTTACAATTAAACCCTAAATAAATAGAATTAGACTCAAAAAATTTTCACATACCGATTGATAATAAAGAAGAATCCTGTATAACAATCCTATACCAGACTTTCTTCAATAAAATCCCTGAATACTTAAGCGTTATACAAAATACGCTATGAAGATATTAAACATAACTCAGAGTTTCGAAAGCGGAATTAACTTTAATTATTACAACTTCTTTTTCAAGATAATAATAAAGTAAAATAATTACAATTACACATAATGCTAGGACACAACCTAAGACTTAGGACATGACTGGTGATCCGGTGACTCGGGTCTCGTAGATAAGCGAGACCGAGCACAATCCAATGCTCTGAACCTCTTCAACTGTTGTACCTGAAAACAACGCCCCAAATGTGAGTTTATAAAACTCAATAACATAGACTTGAAATCATAAATATTTTTACTGTTGTTTCTAGCCATACGTGGTGTGTGATATATGGAAAAATCCTCCCCTTAAATATATACATATTTATTTGTTCACTATACTTAATCAAACCTCAAACATGATAGTGCAACTAAGTTTCCAACTCCCAAACACAAATAAACACATACCTAAATATAACACGATCACTTTTCACCAACCTCAATTCATAATCATTGCACACCCGTGTTCAATAATGTTTACAAGTCAATCACAATTCATAGTAATGCAGTTGACATCTTAAAGAGAGAAGCAATTGCAAACAAATGTCCAAAGGACCACAATGAATGTCCCCACTTGACCCAGCCCAATTGCCCAGTTGACATCTTCTGCACTGCCATGACAATGGCCATAAGCTCTCTCTCATAAACTGATTTCTTTTGAGCCCGCTCAGAGAGTGCTTGGCTAAAGAAAGCGACTGGGCGACCTCTTTGCAACAAAACTGCACCTAATCCTTTATTAGATGCATCTGTTTCAATGACGAATGACTTTGAAAAATCTGGGAATGTTAGAATAGGTAATTCTGCCATTGCCCATTTCAATGAATCAAATGCAATCTGGGCTTCTTACTTCCATGAGAAGTTATATTTCTTTAATAATTGTGTCAATGGCTTTGCAATTTTTCCATAGTTCTTTACAAATCTTCTATAATAACCTGCGAGGCCTAGAAATCCTCTCAAAGCCTTGATATCCTTGGGTGTAGGTCACTGCATCATGACTTCCAACTTCTTTACATCTGCTTACACCCCTTGTCCTGATATAACATGACCAAGGTATTCAATTTGTTCTTGCCCAAAGGTGCATTTCTTTCGGTTAGCAAACAACTGATGCTCTCTTAACACCTGGAGGACAACTTGCAAATGACCCCTATGCTCCTCAATACTCTTGCTGTAAACCAGTATATCATCAAAGAAGACTAGTGCAAACTTCCTCAAATAAGGCCTCAACATCTCATTCATCAATGATTGGAAAGTGGAGGGAGTATTGGTTCGACCAAAAGGCATCACGACAAATTCATAATGTCCTTCATGTGTCCTGAATGCAGTTTTAGGAATGTCCTCCTCCTTCATTCTAATTTGATGATAGCCGGATTTAAGATACAATTTAGAAATAATAGTAGCTCCACCCAATTCATCCAATAACCCATCAATGACAGGAATTGGAAATTTATTCAGGACAATAATTTTAGTTAGTGCTCTATAATCAACACAAAACCTCCACCCTCCATCTTTTTTCTTTACAAGAATAATTGGGCTAGAGTATGGACTTACACTAGGCCTTATAACATCAGATTTCAGCATGTCAGCAACTAGCTTTTCTATTTCAGTTTTTTGATAATGTGGATACCTGTAAAGCCGAATATTGGGAATGTCTGCTCCTTCTTTCAGCACGATAGCATGGTCATGCCTTCTAGATGGAGGTGGGTCCTTAGGCTCCTGAAATACATCTGAAAAATCTTCTGAGACCCCTACAAACCACTCATTTCCACCTGTGGCAGTCACTTCCTCACTTAACAAAACACGATACTCAATAATGAAACCCTGTCCTTCATTTTGGAAAGCCTTTAATGTATACTTGAATGATGCATTTGCTCTAGATAAAGTGGGTTCCACTTTTAATATTTTTTTTTGCCTTCAGAACATGGGATTTTCAAGGTTAATTCATTGAAGTTAGCATGAATTTCTCCCAAACTAACTAACCATTCCATTCCAAGCACCAACTCTGCTCCCCCTAATTCAAAGATATAGAAATTCTATTGGATTTCTAATCCTTGAATTTTCATGGCAAGCTTCTGACATACCCCTTCACAATTGATTTTTCTTCTAACTCTTACTTCCACAGTGTATTGTGGTATTTTAGTTACAAGTAATTCCTCTTCAGCAACAATAATTGAGGAAATGAAATCACATGAAGCACCACAATTAATTAAAACAACCACCTTCCTTCCTACTAAGTTCTCCCATATCTTGGCTGGTTTCTTTGGAGTCAAACTAATGATGCTATACATAGACAATTGCAGAGTTTTGAAGTCATGGACTTGATCTTCTGGTTCCTCATCTTTTTTGTCCTCCTCCACCTCATCTAAATATCAAAACTTGCAAGTGCTTGTTAGACCATATATGTCGTGGCCCAAATTTCTCATCACAGCGGAAACATAATCCTTTCGCTCTCTTTTCTTGCATCTCCGCGTCAGTCAATCTCTTGAACCCTCTGCCTCTGAATGAACCTGTGGTTTTCAAACTGTTAAACTCGCTACTTGAGGCTGTGTTTCTGGTTCCTTGAGACTGTTGATTCTTGTTTCCTGCCCCCCAAGTGATGGTTCTAGTACTAGTATAATTTCGGTTGGAACCTCCTCCTTTATTGCTACAAGGAACACCCTTATTGAGAAGTAGGTTCCTCTCATCAATCTTCTACGCATATTCCATCAATTCACGCAATGTTTTCAAGGGATGCAATTTTAGTTCATCCTTCACCAAATCATTCAATCCATTCACGAAAATTCCCTTGAGATACTCAGGGTCGGCCACTTTGAGTGGTCCAGCATAGAGTTCAAATTGCTCTCTGTATTTTGCTACTGACTCTGTTTGCGTGAGGCTCATCAATAACTCAAAAGGATTCTGAGTTATTGTGGGTTGAAACCTTTCAATAACCGCACCGCGAAAGCCATTCCAAGTTGGATCCTCAGTACAAACTTCCCACCATTGATACCAATGCAAAGCCTTCCCCTCCATTGTGAACATGGCGGCTTTGAGTCTTTCTGCATCTGTGACTTTCTTTAAATCGAAATAGCATTCGATTTTACTCAACCAACCGTACGCGTCATCTCTTGTGAATAGCAAAATTTCAAGTTTCCGCCATTTTTGTCCTCTAAAACTCGATTCTTCTTCCACCACCACCTGGCCATCATCAATGTGATGGCTTCCTTCCGTGTTGCGATTGTGATGCCCATCATTTTCTGCATTCTGGTTCAGAATTACCAAAATCGCAGTGAATTGCCTTTGATTTTTCGCTTTGTCCTCCTCGAGAATTTGCCTTTGATTCTCCAATCCACGCTCAAGAGCCTCAATCTTTGCTTCCATTCTTTGAGTATGAACCATGAAACACCCCAGAAATCGAGTGCTTTGATACCAGTGTTAGAACCAATAAAGTAGAGATTTAGTAATTTACACTGAATAGACACATTTTATTGTAAGGAAATGAAATTGTACATTTACAATAGACAACAGGAGTTCGAGAGCCTGTCCTCTCCCAAATAACCACCAAACATAGAATAAAATAACTGAATAACCAACATCACTTCTCTTACTCTATTTAATCTAATACCCCATGACAGTTACCACACTTAGACAGTTACAACACATACTTAGAGACAGACAGTTACAACACATAATTAATTACAAACATAAACAGTTATAAACATAAACAGTTACACAAGCAGGTTGGCAGCCCAACATTCTTGTACTTGCGCCTCACATATGTCTTCTTAATTTGAGGCCTGCTGTTTCTAACACATTGATATTCCGATGCAATGCCATGTCCTTGTTGATGCCAAAGTCGGCATAGACATGGTATACCCAGTTTGTTTCAAGGGTTTGCATAACTGCTCACTTCATGGGTAAGTATAACTGCTCACTTTATGTTGTAATATATGCTTGTTTTGTGCATCTTAGACAGTAAAATATTTCCCTGAGTTCCAATGGATTTCGAATAAGAGATTCTAGAGACATGGAAGATTTAGCTAAGATAGATAATGGCATTCCTAGGCATTTATTTAAGGTGCTAGAGTGCAAGGTATGTTTTAGCAAGATGATCCTCTGCTCCGACCATTTAGTATGCAAAACTTTTGACCTAGTATAGGTGCTGTCCAAAATTGCAATTGTAGGTAAAGAATGAAACAATTCATGAAGTAACTTTAAAGAAACTATCTTGAAGTTAAGATATGTAGTAGGCTCAAACCAGTCCAAAATGCTTTAATTAAATTCACACCATATGAGACCAATCCTAACACATGTATAATTATAACAAGACCTTAGAAATCTGGTTTGGAAAGCTATAGTGTAAAATTTCACAAAATGTGCAAACTTGAAATTTCAAGAGTGTGACAACGTCAAACTCAAATTCTAACATAATTGGAACTAAATTTAAAGGTATCAGTTCCTATATGTGGAAACAAACTTGTATGCAAAGAATTATAGGATTCTGATTCCTGTAGTCCAAACTAGGTGATAAGGTTCTAAATTAAACTTCACCAAAAGCTCAAAATCCTAAAGTAATCCTTAGGTACAAAACTCAAATCTGATAAGCTCTTGAATCCAAACCTTGTCCAACAGTTTTAGAATGATAAATGTAAATAGGTTGCAAAACATTGAACCAAAATAAGGTATATAACCCAAATTGAACCTTAAGTTCCTACATTTAGGAAAATAGGCTTCAAAAGGGGGTAAATGTACTAATGTTACTTCTGATATGAAATTGGGTTAAACCTATTTCATCAAGTTTTTGTATCACAAAATAAGATTTGATACACAACATAAAAATGTTAAAAGAACTTTGCCTACAACGATTTAGAAAGATTGAAGATTAGAAGCTCCCTTTACACTATAGAGTCAATAAGGAAAGTTTAAGGAAATTAAGAGACTTTGATTAAAATTTTGATAAAATTAGAATGAGTTTTTTATTCAAACCACTTCTCACAAGTCTTAAATTTGAGGTACCTATAGCAAGAGTGTAAGTCTCAAATTTGAGTATTTTTTTTTTTTTTGGAATAATGAGGAGAACTGCGAATCTTGTTAATTCCATTGTTAAATGATATTTCATGTGTTCTAAGGATCATTTTGATTGTTGGGTGGTTCTCCGTATAACAAGTAGAGATAGAGATTAAGCTCCGTAATATGGAAAATGGAAGAATCTTAGATAACTTGGTCGGAGACTTGGTCATCCTGTTTCAGGGGAATTGTTAAATGAGCTAAAAATACAATGTCTGTAACAATTATTGTCCAATGCCAAAATTGGGAAATTGAAGTCAACTGAATTGGGAAACATCTAGCTTTTATTTGGTAAATAAACAACACAGGAAGTAAAGAAAGATTCAATGAATCCTGATTCCTTAGGAGCTGACACTGCCTTGATATTGGGTGAGAGAATCTTCGATGCTTTTCTCTCAAGTTACTGAAAAACATTTTACGTGGATAACTGGTGTCTCAAATTTGGTAGTTATAGTAGCCTTGTTGATACAGATACATTGGCCTGCATCTAGAAGCCAGGCATGCACCACCACCTACCCCTCCATGTGCATGCACCACCACCAACCCCTCCATATGAAGACTCATCATTTTCAACTCAAAGCCACTATTGTTGACAACTTGCATTTTTATACAACTACCATTCACATGTATTTTCTTTTGTATTACAACTGTATCCATCTACCTAAGGCCTCTAGGATTAGTATAAAAGGCCACTCTCCTCCATGTATTGGATATCTTGAAGTTTATGAGAAATTGAGTATTTTGAGTTAGAGAGTTTTTCTCTCTTGTTCCTGAGCCATTTTGGCATCAGAGCAAGTTCTTAGATCCCGGAGTTGAGTTTGAGTGAGAAAATCAACGGAAAGTTAAGTGTTTTAGGTGAGCAAGAGAGTTGTCCGCCCAGAAACTCCACTTTACAGCCATTTTTTCGCAAAACTAACGCCGCCATCGCGTCCGTAAGGGCCAAAAACCTTAGGAACCCAAGTTTCGAGGCCAACGGAGCCTCCACGCGCCTCCACGAGCGTCGCCAGAAAGTTCGCCGAAAGCTGTTCGCCCATTGGTGTTTAAGAACCACCGCGTGAGTCGCAGACCATTCTTGGAAAATCTGAGGTTGAAGACGACCACGCCGGCGTGCCACATTACAGAACACGTGTCACCTTCAGCCACTCTCTTCACGCCACGTGTCAAGGGAGCCACATCACCACCAAAGTCTACCTTTGACTCAAGAGCCACCTCAGCGCCCACGCCATTACGCCGAACCAAAGAATCGCCACGCGTCACTTTGACCACCAACATCCACGCTGTCTGGTTACTCAAATTATAGATAAGGCCCTATACTTTACAAAGATGTTACATTTTTGCACCTAATCTTTTGAAAATTACAATTTAGCCCCTAAACTTTTGAAAAATTGCAATTTGGCCCTAAATTTTTGATGAATTGTAATTTGACCCCTAAACTTTTATGAATTGCAATTTGACCCTTAAACTTTTCAAATTTATAAAATTGCCCTCTATATTTTTCCCACACAAAGTACCAAATTGTTCTTTGTTATTGGAAAAGAAATTGTGGAATTATAAAAAGTGCATTTCAAGAAAGGTCCGCTAAGGAAAGACAAGGTTATTAAATGCACGCTTAGGGACACCTCTCTTTCACGGGAACTTCCTTGGTGTTCTAGTTATAAAACTACAATCTCCAATCTGTAACCCGGTACTTCACCAATTTTATTCTACGTCCAAAATGCCTCCTCAAGACAACCTCTACGAGACCTTGAAATGGCGGACATGCGAAGACAAATTCAGAATTACAAGACGCTTTACAGCACATCGTGTCCTATTAGAGAGCATACGCCACCAGCCTTCGTAAGAGGAAGAATATTCCAGTGATTCATCATCAACCCGACGTCCCCAGAGACCACCAGTTAGACATGATGACATCAAAGTTGATATTCCCGACTTTGAAGGAAAACTTCACCCAGATGACTTCGTTGATTGGCTTCAAACAGTTGAAAGAGTGTTTGAATACAAGGAGATTCCAGAAGAAAAGAAGGTGAAGATTATTGCTGTGAAATTAAAGAGATATGCTTCCACTTGGTGGGAAAACTTTAAAAAGAGACGAGAACGTGATAGGAAAAGCAAGATCAAGACATGGGAAAAAATGCGGCGAGAGCTAACCAGAATGTTCTTACCTCCTCAATATTATCAAGACAAATTCATCCAACTGCAGAACCTTCGTCAGAAGAATTTGTCAGCAGAAGAATACACTAGAGAATTTGAAAAGCTGATGATGCGGTGTCATGTACAAGAGAAAGAGGAGCAAACAATCGCCCGTTACCTTGGAGGATTAAACACTGATATTGCCGATCGTGTTGAACTTCAACAATATTGGTCGTTAGAAGATGTTATTCGCCTTGCTACGCGAATAGAGAAGCAGTTGCCCAGGAGATCCACCTACAGAAACTTCTCCTCCAATAATCCACCTTACACTCGTAAACCACCCACCGACCAACCTAGTTCATCTAGTAAACCTCCTGCCAAACCTACCACCACTGAAAATAAAACCAAGGCCGTCAAATGTTTCAAATGCCAAGGCTTTGGTCATATAGCCTCCAACTGCCCGACAAGGAGAACCATTACCATCATCAAAGGAGAAGCTTATGAAATTTCTGAAGAAGAGGAGGCTCGAGTAGAACCTGAAGGAGAAGAAGAGTTAGATCCAATATACGATGAAGAACTCGCATTGTGACCATGGTGAATCCTTAGTAATCAGACGAAGCTTGCATACAGTATCAGCAAAGGAAGAACCTTGGTTGAGGCACATTTTTTTCCACACTCGTTGCACTTCTGCCGAAAAAGTTTGTGACGTTATTGTAGACAGTGGAAGTTGTGAAAATGTTGTTTCCAACTATATGGTGGAAAAATTGGATCTACCAACCCAGATACATCCACACCCTTACAAGTTGCATTGGCTCGTGCAAGGAAGTGAAGTGAAAGTTGACAAGCGATGCCTTGTGACCTTTTCCATTGGCGTAAATACCAGGATCAAGTCCGTGTGATGTTGTACCTATGGATGCCTGTCATCTCCTCCTTGGAAGACCACGGCAATATGATCGTCATGCACTATATGACGGTTATACCAACACCTACTCCTTTATCAAAGATGGAGTAAAGATCAAGCTAACTCCTTTACCGCCGAATGAGCTTGATAAAGGCAAGAAAGAAGCCAAACCATTGGTGTCCTTAGTCACAAAGGAACAACTCAAAGAAGGCTGCAAAGGAAGTTCAAACCATGAGCTTTATTCTCTTTGTTCGAGTCAAATAACGAGACTACCATTCAAGTGGAAATTAAACTACTTGAAGAGTTTCCAGATGTTATACCGTAAGAAGTTCGGTGGACTACCACCAATGCGAGACATCCAAAGACGCCATTGACTTCATTCGGAGCAGTCATTCCCAATAGACCAGACTACGTAATGAGTCCCAGGAGCATCCTGAAATCCGGCGCCAAGTTGAAGGATTGTTAAAGAAAGGATTGATACAGGAAAGTATTAGCCCTTGTCTTTGTTCTGCAATCCTAGTGCCCAAGAAAGATGGAAGTCGAGAATGTGTGTTGATAGTCGAAGTCAACAAGATTACCATCAAGTATCGTTTTCCCATACCCGGACTTGATGATTTATTGGATCGATTACATGGTGCCACTATCTTTTCAAAGATTGATCTTCGTAGTGGATACCATCGATCAGGCTAAGGCAGGAGATGAATGGAAGATCGCCTTCAAAACCAGAGATGGCCTTTATGAATGGTATTATGCGTTTTGGGTTGTCCAATGCCCCAAGTACATTCATGCGCCTGATGAATCAAGTCCTTCGACCCTTTATTGGTAAATTTGTCGTTGTCTATTTTGATGACATTCTGATTTTTAGCAAGGACAAAGAAGAACACTTGGAGCACCTTCGGCAAGTGCTACAGACTCTTCGTGAACAGAAACTCTATGCCAACTTGAAAAAATGTTCTTTCTTAACCAACGGTTACTTTTCTTGGTTATATCATCACATCCGAAGGCATACGAAGTTGATCCGAGAAAGATAGAAGCGATCAATAGCCGCCTGTCCCACAATCAATCCGTGAGGTGAGAAGTTTCCATGGATTATCCTCCTTTTACAGAAGATTCATCAAGGACTTCAGCTCAATTGCCGCTCCACTCATAGATTGCATAAAAGGAGACAAGTTTCAATGGACAGAGGTCGCACAGAAAAGTTTTGACGAACTGAAGAAACATTTGACTGAAGCACCAGTGTTAGCCCTTCCCAATTTTGATCAAGTGTTCGAAGTTAGCTGTGACGCTTCCAACACTGGAATTGGTGCTGTTCTAAATCAAGAAGGTCATCCCATAGCCTTCTTCAGTGAGAAGTGTAACGACCCGTTTCCGGACCGCTACCGAGCTCAATATACCGAACTCGAGTTACCGAGCTCAACACACCAAGCTCAACATAAACCTATATGAGATGTGTTTTTTTAAAAACAAACTCTTGTGCCTTTTTAAAAATACGATATATTTTTTTTTATAAAACCAACTCGTGCACATCAGAGTAATTACAGCTTTTTGAAACATGGTGCAACTAAGACACAAGACTTAAATTCAAATAAAACATACATGCATAACATACATATATATATATCACCCGAATAATAATGTATACAAATACAGAGTAGCAAATGTGCAAAGAAAATACACCTAAGGTACGACAACTTCAAAAGAGCCATCATACCTGGGGTACTTAGCAGACTCCCACGCAGGGTCGCTCCAAAAGTAAGACCACCAATACCTCAGAGCAACAACACAACACTGCCAAAACTGGTCACGACGTCGAACACAAAAGAAAAACAAGTATAGTCCTCAGAAAAACAAACATCCAACAAATCAACAATCACGACAGATAGAGGTCGTCACTCGGGTCCTCGTCGAGATCCTCCTCGGCATCATCTCTTTGCCGAAGTTCCTCGCACCCTCGACATCGCTGGGTTACCGCCATGGATTGAAGGCACCACGGGAAAGGGTCAACTTCTCAACAATTCAAGATAAGCTCGACATAAAAATATAAGCAAACAGCAAAGTATAACATTCACCGACGTGACTCGACCATCTCACTCTAAACTCGACACAACTCGCAAATCCATTTTCTCTCGACTCGGTAATTTTCCTAATGCACACGCTGCATCAGATGTCGGAAAGTCCAGCGAAGCCTTGGGATCCTCGCTCTCCCTAGGACGGTCGACTCAGTCCCGTGGCGTGGCGACGTCTAGTCAATCTCCGTAAACAAAAGGGGACCTAGCACCCTCAGTTATCCGGGTCACGGCTCAAAAACGTCATACGACTCACCTAGCTCGCTCACTCGATGAACAATTCGCCGCATACGATATTCAAAGAGTTAAACACAAGATATTCAACCGCATGTCAAATAAAAGAGCAAGCTCGACATGAAGAAACGCAATTCAACATGCAATACACAATTCACGACATATATTCAATCACATATTAAATACATGCAAAAACTCAATCATATCACAACATTTCAAGCTCGACACAAATCAGGAAATCCATACACAATAACATAACCACGTAGAATATGAAATGCCCTTACGCTAGCATACTACGAAAGTATTAATGTGAAGCGCCCTTACTTAAGGACTTATAAAATAAAGCCTTAGAGATATCTAGGAGTTGCCCTTACATACTATGAAAATATTAATGTGAAGCGCCCTTACCGAACTCCAAGTTAATGCTGCTCGACAACGACCTCGACACAGCTGTCCTCAAAGAGCTCGACAACGACTTCTCTTACTCGATCTCGACACGGCTGTCTTCAACGAACTCGACAACGACTTCGACACGTACGCTTCTCAGTCGACCTCGACACGCGTCTGATCCTCGATCCGATTCATTGCTTCGCGTCCTTGGATTCGCTTTCCGTACCCTCGATTCGAATTCACTCGATCTCGGAAATGATTTCCTAAAGCAAACATAACTCAGATCGATCTATGGTTTCCAATACATCTAACTCTCTCATCCCCAAACTCAACCTGACCCAGAAAAATATAAAACTCAAGAACTGAAATATATTTTTCCTCTAACACAAAGTTAGGGATTTCGATCAAAATTTCATGAAAAAGTTATCTGATGCTTCAACAGAAAGATCGACAACAACAATAATCAGAAGCAACGAATGAAAAACAAGAAATCGAAACGAACCAAAAATGGAGGTTTCTGGGCACTGCCGATTGTAGAAATCAGAGAAAGAAATTTGTTTTACAAGCCCAATTAATCGGTTAAAAAGATAGGTAATATTGTGAAGAAGAAAACCCATCAATTTAACATGATTTGGAAGCATAAAACTGGTTAAAAATGGAAGAAGAATTAGCGCTAAACAGTAGCACAGATGAAAAGAAAAATCTGTTCTTCATACCTCAACGGTGATGGTCGATCAGACGAGATATGGGTCGAGAAGTTGATGATGAACAAAATTGATGAAGAAAGCTTGTGCAGAATCTCGATGGAACTCACGGTTTCGTCGATGGAAGTTTTTTGAAGAAAACAACGAAACACAGAGCAGAAGGAAGGAAGAAGAAAGAAGAAAAGAGAAAGAATGAGTGTGAGGGAATCGGTCGTGGTATACAGCTGGCGAGAAAGGGGTATAAACGTAACTCCAGCTATAAGATGCCAATCCCATCAATCATCTACCCGTTAACTCGTTCCTCTCATAATTACCCTATACTGCTTGGTCAACGGCAAGCCGACAATGTAATAATTACAAACAATATAATAATAACGCTGAATAACGTTCGAAAGAATACGAGGTATCATCTCGACACGATGTCGACAAGAGTGCTCGTGCAAACGTACAAGGTTCTAACACGAGTTCGTGAACGCGGTCTCCTCAGCTCGACTTGCGTCCTCATCAGCTCGGTACGCGACTTCATCAACTCGACACGCGACCTCCTCGCCCAAAGAATGGTGCACGTGGTCTCATCAGCTCGACAAATGATCTCGGCAAACGATCTAGTCACGGGATCTCGACACAAGGTCTTGGTCGAGGTCTCGATACGTCGTCCTAATACGATGTCGATCTCGTCCTCAGGTGTTACAATCTCTCCCTCTAAAAAAATTTCGTCCTCGAAATTGCAAATAAGATTCTTACCTCAGAAAAGTTCAGGGTACTGAGTCTTCATCTTCTCCGCAACTGAGTCTTCATCTTCTCCAGCTCCCAAGTCGCATCTCCCGTCCTCTAATCCCACACAACTTTGACAAGTTGGATCTCTTTGTTCCGCAACTGTTTGGCTTTCCGATCAACGATTCTTGCTGGTAACGCTTCAAAAGATAAGTCGTCCTTCAGTTGAATCACATCCGGTTCGATGACATGAGAAGGGTCGGAAACATACTTCCGCAATTGTGAGACGTGGAAGACGTCGTGGATGTTCGACAAGAATGGGGGTAAGGCAATCTGATATGCCACTGGACCAATACGACGAAGAATCTGGTAAGGTCCAATGAATTTAGGGGTAAGTTTCTTGGATTTGATCGCTCGACCAACTCCAGATGAGGGGTGACTCTAAGAAATACATGTTCTCCTTCCTCGAACTCGAGTGGTCGATGTCGTTGGTCCGCATAACTCTTCGCCGACTTTGAGATGTTCGCATCCGATCTCCGATCAAACGGATCTTCTCGATGAGTCTGCTGGATCATATCTCGTCCTACGGTTCGCTCGCCGCCCCGGTACCAACAAAGAGGCGTCTGAGATTTCCGCCCATACAGCGCTTCAAAAGGTGCCATCCCAATACTCGCATGGAAACTGTTGTTGTATGTGAACTCCACCAATGGTAAGACGTCGTCCCAACTTCCTCGGTGATCTAACGTACAAGCCCGCAACAAATCTTCAAGCGATTGGATCGTTTCTCGGTCGACCGTCGATGCGTGGATGATATGCCGAAGCTAAGCCTCGAGCTCTCGGTTCCCATCGCTCCTGCAATTCCCTCCAAAAATGAGACGTGAACTTGGATCTCGGTCCACACGCATCAAGAGGGTATTCCATGAAGTCGTACTATCTCCGCGATGTAGATCTCGGTCGCCTTTTCCACGTTGTATGTCGACCACCGGGCAAGAAATGAGCGATTTGGTCAATCGGTCGACGATCACCCAAATCGAATCATTCTTCTTCTGCGTCTTCGCAAACCTACAACGAAATCCATGGAAATCGTCCCATTTCCATCTTTGATGCGTCAAGCGATTGTAGCATTCTGCAGTCGTTGGTGCTCCACCTTCGCTTTACGACACGCCAAACATGAAGCTACGTGCTCGCCACTTGCTTCTTCATTCGGACCACCAAAAATGCTTCTTCAAGTCTTGATACATCTTCGTAACTCCGGGATGAATACTAAAGTTGCTCTTATGCGCTTCGTCGAGAATCAACTTCCTCACCGGCTCAGATGCGTTAGGTACGCACACTCGGCCATTGCACCTCAAGATGTCGCCCGCTCCGACCAAATTCTCGCGCTTTCCTTGCGCTTATCAATCGATCTTCTCTTGCGAAGCTCTTCATGAACTTGCTGGTCTCGGATCTCGCCCAACAATCTATTAGAAATGGTAAGCATACCAAATCTCGGCTTCCCGGTGAAACTTCGACACTCAACTTCAAATCTCGGAACTTCTCGAGCATCTCCAACTCCTTGATCATCATTACCGAGGTTAAACGCTCTTCTGCTCAACGCATCTGCTACTACGTTAGCCTTACCGGGATGGTATTCCAACGTGAAGTCGTAGTCCTTGAGAAATTCGTCCATCTACGTTGACGCATGTTGAGTTCCTTCCGTCGAACAGTACTTCAAGCTCTTGTGATCGCCGAAACAAGAAGAGTGCTCCCGTAAAGGTAGTGCCTCCATATCTTCAGCGCAAAAACTACTGCTGCTAGCTCCAAGTCGTGAGTAGGGTAGTTCCTCTCGTGAATCTTGAGCCGTCTTGAAGCATACGCGACCACCTTCCGATGTTGCATCAGCACGCATCCCAATCCCTGGGGTGACGCATCACAATACACCTCAAAGGCTCTTCGGGTTGAGGCAAAATCAAGACAAAGCGCTGCTGCCAAAAGCTCCTTCGCCGTTGAAAATCGGCTTCACACTCCTCGGTCAAGCAAAGGTTGATCCTTCCTCGCCAATCGTGTAAGAGGCACGACAATCTTCGAGAAACCTTCCATGAATCTTCGGTAATAGCACGCTAAGCCGACAAAACTCCCGATCTCAGAACCGCCTTAGGTCGCTCCCACGCTATCACCGCTTCAATCTTAGTTGGATCCACAGCTATCCCTTCTCCGAAATCACGTGACCAAGAAAATTCACCTCTTCAAGCCAAAATTCACACTTCGGCTGTGTTGGCATAGAGTTGCTTATCTCGTAATATCTGCAGATTTCGACATAGGTGTTCTGCGTGCTCTTCTCGGTTCCTCGAGTAAATCAATATGTCGCCGATGAACACTACAACGAACTGATCCAAAAGCGAATGGAAAATCCTGTTCATGTAGTCCATAAACACAACCGGCGCGATTCGCTACCCAAACGGCATCACCAAATACTCGTAGTGACCGTATCTAGTCCCGAAAGCTGTTTTGGCGACATCTTCCTCCTTCACGCGAACTGATGGTAGCCCGACTTCAAGTCTATCTTGGAAAAGATCGCCGCTTCCACGGTTGGTCCATCAAGTCGCCAATACGTGGTAACGGATAACGGTTCTTCACGGTAACCTTGTTGAGCTCGTGATAGTCCACGCCTGACCTTGATCGCCCATCCTTCTTCTTAACCAACAACACCGAGCTCCCCACGGTGACACGCTCGGTCGTATGAATTGCTTCGACTCCAAGTGTTCGATCTGGGACTTCAGCTCTTTCATCTCGGCGGGAGACATCCCAGACGGCGCTTTGGAAATCGGTCCTGTTCTCGAATCAGTCGATGGAGAACTCGACCTCTCGTCGGTGGTAATCCCGCACGTCTTCGAAAACGTCCTCAAAATCACACACCACCGAACATTCTTCACGCCGATCTGTTTGGAAAACTTCCGAACTAGCCAGATACATGTATTCCCTAGTTCCTTCTTTCAAAGAAACTCCAATACGCTCGCGTAAAGATAATTGGAGACTCCAAAGTCCGAAAAATTACGCTTTACGGGCACAGTCAAAAGGACATGGTGGTGTGACAACCAATCCATCCCGAGGATAACATCTAAGCCCTTAAGAGGCAAACAAACCAAATTGACCACAAACTTTCTACTCAATAATCACTACACAATTAAGACATGCAGTGTTTGTGACTAAGGTTTTAGCAGGGTTGTAACTACTAATTTAAACGGTAAAGCAGTCACATTCAAGCTCAAATGGTTCACACAATAAGAAATAAAGGAATGGGTTGCACAGAATCAAAAAGAACGGATAAGGATTTACCCTCGATCTCACATTCACCTTGGATAAGATCATCACTCGATCCGCTTCCTCGCCACTCATGCGTAAAACTCGCCTTTAGCCACTTGACGCTTTCCTTTGGCCTTTGCCGCAAGCATAGTCGGTTGACTTTAGGTGTAGGACAATCCTTAGCAAAATGCCCTGGCTTCTTGCAGTTGAAACACACCTCCTCCTTGAGTACAGCTACTCGCGTAATGTCCCGCTTTCCACATCGGTAGCAAATCACCTCGACACCGGGTCGACCTCCACTCCTCGGTACTTGGGTCATCGGACGATCTTCGTCTCGTTGTTGTTCCCCGAGGTCGGCCGTAAGGCCTCTTCGCGGTGGTTTCCTTTCGTGCAAATCTCTGCCCGCACTGCACGGGGTCTCACCGGTCCGCCCACAATAATCTTCTTCTTGTGGCTCCTCACTCCTTCTACCTCGACACATCGATCAATCGGCTCTTGGAGATTTACGATCCTCAACGACACTCATCGACTTACGAATGTCGAATCTCAATCCCCGCTGGAATCTCTCACTCAACCATCTCTGGTCAACTCGATCACGAAATGGACTGAAATACCTCGCTAACGATTCGAACTTGGCCGCATACTGACACTGCGAGTTGCCTTGTCTGCAGCTTGAAGAAATTCCCGCTCCTTCTCGTGCAAAGATCCGGAAGTACTTGTCCAAAAACCTTTCACGAAAAAGCTCCCGTGTCATCTCGCGATGTTCGCTATAAACGCTTGCTTCACTCCTCTCCACCAATACTCTGCGTCTCTAGCGGTAAGTAGGTGGCATAGTCGACCTTCACGTTGTCCGCAATGAAGTGCCTCAAAGATCTTCTCGATCTCTTGCATCCAAAGATCGACTTTATCCGGATTTGGCTCACCGTAGAACTTATGGATCATGCTTCCTGAAGTCCGCCAATCCTCTCGCTTGACATTTAGATTTCGCTCGCTTCTGTCTTTGCAAGTTCTGGCGAGTTAACGCTACCGTCTGGCTGAGCCATCGCGTTAGCTGTTGAGTTCAGCGGTGATTGTTGAGCCATGGCTGCCGCCATCTCGGTCATAGCTTGAATAGCTCGTTCCATGTCGACGTTCTCGGTTGCGGATGTCGTATTCCTACGAGGTGGCATTAGATTCCACAAAGTTCAAAACCCCGCTGAATCTCACAACAAGGATGTGTTAAAACACACTGCTTCAATCAAGAAACAGTTCAAACAATTTCTCAAGCAATAAGTGCTTCACTTAATCAAACAGCAATCAACATAATACAACTAGGTACCCAACACATAACCCGACATAGTGACCAGTCCAAATTCCTATGCACAGCTCGGTCAGAACCGAACTGCTCTGATACCAACAATGTAACGACCCGTTTCCGGACCGCTACCGAGCTCAATATACCGAACTCGAGTTACCGAGCTCAACACACCAAGCTCAACATAAACCTATATGAGATGTGTTTTTTAAAAACAAACTCTTGTGCCTTTTAAAAATACGATATATTTTTTTTTTATAAAACCAACTCGTGCACATCAGAGTAATTACAGCTTTTCGAAACATGGTGCAACTAAGACACAAGACTTAAATTCAAATAAAACATACATGCATAACATACATATATATATATCACCCGAATAATAATGTATACAAATACAGAGTAGCAAATGTGCAAAGAAAATACACCTAAGGTACGACAACTTCAAAAGAGCCATCATACCCTGGGGGTACTTCCGGCAGACTCCCACGCAGGGTCGCTCCAAAAGTAAGACCACCACCTACCCTCAGTAGCAACAACACAACATCGCCAAAACTGGTCACGACCTCGAACACAAAAGAAAACAAGTATAGTCCTCAGAAAAACAAACATCCAACAAATCAACAATCACGACAGATAGAGGTCGTCACTCGGGTCCTCGTCGAGATCCTCCTCGGCATCATCTACTGTCGAGTTCCCTGCACCCTCGACATCGCCTGGGTAACCGTCATGGATTGAAGGCACCACGGGAAAGGGTCAACTTCTCAACAATTCAAGATAAGCTCGACATAAAAATATAAGCAAACAGCAAAGTATAACATTCACCGACGTGACTCGACCATCTCACTCTAAACTCGACACAACTCGCAAATCCATTTTCTCTCGACTCGACAATTTTCCGGAATGCACACGCTGCATCAGTATGTCGGAAAGTCCAGCGAAGCCTTGGGATCCTCGCTCTCCCTAGGGACAATCAACTCAGTCCCGTGGCGTGGCGGCGTCTAGTCAATCTCCAGTAAACAAAGGGACCTAGCACCCTCGATTATCCGGTCACGGCTCAAAAACGTCATACGACCCACCTAGCTCGCTCACTCGATGAACAATTCGCGGCATACGATAATCAAAGAGTTAAACACAAGATATTCAACCGCATGTCAAATAAAAGAGCAAGCTCGACATGAAGAAACGCAATTCAACATGCAATACACAATTCGACATATATTCAATCACATATTAAATACATGCAAAAACTCAATCATATCACAACATTTCAAGCTCGACACAAATCAGAAATCCATACACAATAACATAACCACGTAGAATATGAAATGCCCTTACGCTAGCATACTACGAAAGTATTAATGTGAAGCGCCCTTACTTAAGGACTTATAAAATAAAGCCTTAGAGATATCTAGGAGTTGCCCTTACATACTATGAAAATATTAATGTGAAGCGCCCTTACCGAACTCCAAGTTAATGCTGCTCGACAACGACCTCGACACAGCTGTCCTCAAAGAGCTCGACAACGACTTCTCTTACTCGATCTCGACACGGCTGTCTTCAACGAACTCGACAACGACTTCGACACGTACGCTTCTCAGTCGACCTCGACACGTACAATCCTCGATCTGGATTCCGCTGCTTCCGCGTCCTTGGATTCGCTTTCCCGTACCCTCGATTCGGAATTCACTCGATCTCGGGAAACAGATTTCCTAAAGCAAACATAACTCAGATCGATCTATGGTTTCCAATACATCTAACTCTCTCATCCCCAAACTCAACCACAACCCAGAAAAATATAAAACTCAAGAACTGAAATATATTTTTCCTCTAACACAAAGTTAGGGATTTCGATCAAAATTTCATGAAAAAGTTATCTGATGCTTCAACAGAAAGATCGACAACAACAATAATCAGAAGCAACGAATGAAAAACAAGAAATCGAAACGAACCAAAAATGGAGGTTTCTGGGCACTGCCGATTGTAGAAATCAGAGAAAGAAATTTGTTTTACAAGCCCAATTAATCGGTTAAAAAGATAGGTAATATTGTGAAGAAGAAAACCCATCAATTTAACATGATTTGGAAGCATAAAACTGGTTAAAAAATGGAAGAAGAATTAGCGCTAAACAAAGAGTACGGATGAAAAGAAAAATCATTCTTCATACCTCAACGGTGATGGTCGATCAGGCGAGATATGGGTCGAAGTTGATGATGAACAAAATTGATGAAGAAAGCTTGCGAGAATCTCGATGGAACTCACGGTTTAATCGATGGAAGTTTTGAAGAAAACAACGAAACACAGAGCAGAAGGAAGGAAGAAGAAAGAAGAAAAGAGAAAGAATGAGTGTGAGGGAATCGGTCGTGGTATACAGCTGGCGAGAAAGGGGTATAAACGTAACTCCAGCTATAAGATGCCAATCCCATCAATCATCTACCCGTTAACTCGTTCCTCTCATAATTACCCTATACTCTGTCGGTCAACGGCAAGCCGACAATGTAATAATTACAAACAATATAATAATAACGCTGAATAACGTTCGAAAGAATACGAGGTATCATCTCGACACGATGTCGACAAGAGTGCTCGTGCAAACGTACAAGGTTCTAACACGAGTTCGTGAACGCGGTCTCCTCAGCTCGACTTGCGTCCTCATCAGCTCGGTACACGACTTCATCAACTCGACACGCGACCTCCTCAGTTCAGCAGCTGGTGCACGTGGTCTCATCAGCTCGACAAATGATCTCGGCAAACGATCTAGTCACGGGATCTCGACACAAGGTCTTGGTCGAGGTCTCGATACGTCGTCCTAATACGATGTCGATCTCGTCCTCAGGTGTTACAAGAAGCTCAACAATGCTAAACTCCGATATTCTACATATGATAAAAAGTTCTATGCAATTGTTCGTGCTTTGCAACATTGGAGCCACTACTTGTTGAATAAGGAATTCATTCTTTATTCTGATCATGAAGCCTTAAAGCATTTGAACCCTCAACAGAAGATTAGTCGTAGACATGCTGCTTGGAGTGAGTATTTACAGCCTTTCCCCTTTCTGATCAAGCATAAGGCTGGAGTTCAAAATATTGTAGCAGATGCCCTCAGTAGGCGTCATACTTTACTTTCCACCCTACAAACGAAAGTAGTTGGCTTTGAAACAATCAAAGAGTTGTATCCGGATGATCCTGACCTCCAGAAAATTTGGAATGCCACCGAGTTTCATTCTTCACAAGACTACTATAGGCATGAGGGATTTTTATTCAAAGGAAAGACCTTGTGTATTCCTCAATGCTCGCCACGAGAAGCTATTATTTGGGAAACACATGATGGAGGATTAGCAGGTCATTTTGGACGAGATAAAACTGTGGCTTTAGTAAAAGAGAATTTCTATTGGCCAAGACTGGAAAGATATGTCAACCGACATATACAAAGATGTAGAATCTGTCATTTGGCCAAGTCTAAAGGCCAAAACACTGGATTATATATGCCACTTCCAGTTCCAGAAGCACCATGGGAAGATGTTAGCATGGATTTCATTCTAGGACTCCCACGAACTCAACGTCAGAAAGATTCCATCATGGGTGTGGTAGACAGATTTTCAAAGATGACCCATTTCATTCCTTGCCAGAAGACCAATGATCTTTGTTCAAGTTCAGCGATCTGTATTTCAAAGAAATTGTTCGTCTTCATGGAATTCCAAAAACCATCACTTCCGACCGAGATGTAAAGTTCTTAAGCCACTTTTGGAGAACCTTGTGGAAAAAAATGGGAACTAAACTTCAGTTCAGTAGTGCCAGTCATCCCCAGACAGATGGACAAACAGAGGCCGTCAACAGGCTTTTGGGAAATCTACTTCGAAGTTTTGTTGGTAAAAATCTGAAACAGTGGGATCTTATTCTTGCACAAGTTGAATTTGCTTACAACAATTCAACTAATCAAGCCACTGGAAAATGTCCTTTTGAAGTAGTCTATGGCACTCGTCCGTTGAGTCCACTTGATTTAACTCCTTCAACAGACAAACAACAGTTTAGTTCAGATGCAGATAACCGAGCAAAGGAGATCAAGAAACTGCATGAACAAGTTCGAGAGCGGATTCGCAAACAGAATTCAAGGTACAAATCTCAGCGTGACAAACATCGAAAGCGACAAATTTTTAAAATTGGAGATTTGGTATGGATTCACCTACGGAAGGAACGGTTTCCAAATCAACCAAATGCTAAGTTGTCCCCAAGAGCTGATGGACCATTTCGAGTCAAGCGAAAAATCAATGACAATGCTTATAAGATAGAACTACCAGGATCATATGGTGTTTTTGCAACTTTCAATGTCGCTGATCTTTCACCATATTTAGATGATGAAGCGGATCTAAACTCGAGGACGAGTTCTATCCAATCCGGGGAGTATGATACAGATACATTGGCCTGCATCTAGAAGCCAGGCATGCACCACCACTAACCCCTCCATGTGCATGCACCACCACCAACCCCTCCATATGAAGACTCATCATTTTCAACTCAAAGCCACTATTGTTGACAACTTGCATTTTTATACAACTAGCATTCACATGTATTTTCTTTTGTATTACAACTGTATCCATCTACCTAAGGCCTCTAGGATTAGTATAAAAGGCCACTCTCCTCCATGTATTGGATATCTTGAAGTTTATGAGAAATTGAGTATTTTGAGTTAGAGAGTTTTTCTCTCTTGTTCCTGAGCCACTTGTCCTTGATATAAAGGGTCCGTGTGAATGAGCTAATGATGTTGAATATAACATGTGAAACCTATCATCATTCATGCACACCCGCCTTTTATACGTCAATTAAATTGTTTAAGGAGTTAATATTGATACCTCACTAGTCACTACACTATTTTGGCTTATATCTCTATCTCCAATGGAATGCTATTACGGGAAACATGATTGCAGTTAATTCAGAATGATCTTGAAAGTTTTTCTTTCGATTGCATTTAGTTCCCCCAACCTAGGAAAAAATTATTTCCAGTGACTTTGTCTTACATTTTCAACTTCCATGGGCATTAGATGGTGTTATTGATTCACCAAATGATAAAATGTAGCTAATATTTTCTTCAATTATGTTATAGATATATATGATGTAATATGTGATGCTTGTATGTCTTGTGGCGTGGAATCATTTTGTTTGTGTGGTGGAACCTCCAAAGGGCCACAAATAGCTTCACTGGAATTTGGCATTGTGAGATATCAAATTTTTCCTTCGCTTTGGATGATTTGTATTCAGATGCCCCTTGAAATTACATGCTGGTTTACTTCCATATTTAGGGAATTTTTTTTTCATCCTTTTTTATAGATAATTATATGAATATCTTATATTCTATTTGCATATCTGCTGAATTTTCTATGGCTCTAGATAAACATAGTTGCTTACTTATTTTTTTATAGTTGTTTGTTTTATTTCAACTCTAGCTTGTAAGTGCAGTAGATGCTTGTTTATGCACAACATATAATGAGCCTTCTGCATTATCATTTATTTGTTCTAGGTCCTTGATGAAGCGGATCGGATGCTTGACATGGTTTTTGAACAAATAGTTCGCTCTATACTTGGTCAAGCATTTTTTTGTATGAGACATTTTTATCAGCTGCTACCGCTTTTTTCTTCTCATTAACTTCTTCCTTTTAATTAGTTCTAGTTTTTTCTATGATTGGGTTAAAGTTGTTTGATAAAACCCACAGTCAATTAGCAATGAAACAGTGAATTAATTGAAGAAGGAATGAGCTGAAGAGCTCCTACAGTATGAAAATGGACAGATAAACCAGAGCCTATGGCTCCTACCAGAGAAGATATTCTCCTAACACCGAAAGCATGAATGAATCCCCCACATTCCACTACCCCCTCCTAATATTCCCCCTCTAACCGAATATCATGGTATCCCTTGCCACATCACTAACTAACTTTACATTCTTTCTCCCTGACCCCACTCTCTTCTTATTAAAATACCCTTGTCCAGGTGTCCTATCATTGTAGTTGAACTGCTCCGCACCATCAATTCTGATTCTCCAATGAACATGCATGCATAGATGCATAGATGTGTGAGGACCATTTCAACGTTAATTTTTTTTTTTTTATAAAAAAACAGTATTAGCGTCGGCCAGTCCCACGCTAAAGCCGATGCTAACAGCTAGCGTGTGTCAAGCGGACGCTAACTAGTGTGGGCTGTCGGCCGATGTTAATGTTAGCATGGGATTACGTGGGTCAAGCGGACACTAAGTAGCATCGGCCACTAAATAGTATCCATTTTAGCGTGGGTTAAGCTAACGCTAGTGAGCGTCGGACTAAAAAAATGGTGGACGCAAAAGTTAGTGTCCAGTTGGGCCTGTCGGACACGAGGCCGACACTGGCCGACACTAATCATGATTTAGCGTGGGCTTTTTATGATTAGCGTTGGCTTTTAGCCTACGCTTATGGGCTGCATTCTAATAGTGAACCCATTGACTTTAAGGGCCTATATTACGCAAGTAGCGTAACCCATCCTTTAGCAACATTTCTGATTAATGTGTTCTCAGTCTTTAGAGCCCACTATTAATTTCTAATTTAGGTTCTTAAGGGTGACAAGTCCTATTATGATAAAAACTTATTCTGACTTCCTTTTAACCCACTTGATTTTAAATTAATAATAATTAGTAACCTTAAGTGTCATCTCTGATATTTTCTAGGCCACTCCCATGAACACCGTAACACCCAAATCCATTAAGCTGAAAATCAGAAAAAATTAAAACTTTGATTAACCATATGTAAACATACAAGAATATTATACTATAATATCCATATCAAAGTGCTACAGCAAATAGAAATAACAGACTCTCCACTGTCCGTGGTACCGAACTACAAGTGACTCAACCGATTCTCCTAGACATTAGCAACATCGTGGAAAGTATCTCCACCTCGATCAACATTGATCTCCTCAATGTCCCCGTCAATAGCGACAAAATCTTCTTCTTCAAATCTCAAGACAAACAGCCATTCATGGATACATAGAAATATAGAGGAAGTAAGAAACACATCAAACACCAATTAGTGGGAAACAAGGTAATATACAACACGATAACATGTACATCTGAATCTATAAACATGTTGGCAAATCTATGAGAATTCACAACCGGAGAGCATGCTGAGTTAATGTACTCAACTATTTCGCTCTTACCATACCATACTCAACTATTCTGGCACTGATCCATCTCTGTAGGAGCATCACATTTCCGACCGTGAAGACTTGTTCATATGCTTACATGATTCATCACATCTACTACATGTACAACCAAATTGTAACACCAGTTTCCAGAGGGCTACTAAACTAGTATTCTGACAAAAGTTGACATATTTCTGAAATGTGAAATACATTGCTCGTAGGGTTCTCTGAAAAAGTGGTTATATTTTTTTTTCCTTTTTCTACAAAACTTTCTTTTGAAAGAACGGTCAGAGTATCATCGCGATTCCAGAAACATAATGGTAATTAAATAAATACATAATTCCTAATTTATTTAAGTATTACACATATGACACTCCAAGTTTTACAACTGTAAATTATAATTATTACAACATTGGAAGTAAACCGCAACATTTTATAGTTGGTCAACACGCTACGTCCCTTACTAGACTTCTAGTAAGCTAGCCTCGAAACTCAAGTAAGAAGCCGGATGGCTATCCTCAGCTACTCTTCTCCGCAGTCCTGAATCCTCCGCTTACTCTGCCATCTGGGTTACATTCATTAATTGAAAGAACCACTGGCAAGGGTCAACTTCTCAAATAATCATAGAACAGCAAATCATAAAGTAAGAGACAACAGAATGCACAATTTCCCCAAACGCAACTCAAGACACTCTCGACAATTTCCGAAAAGTAACGCTGAACAAGCTGCTGAATTCCATCCGTAGCCTTGGGCTCCACGACCACCCCAGGATATTCAGGTCGAGTTTCTTAACATTACGATGTCTAGCTAAGCTGCCGAAAAACCAGCCAGAGCTTTTTAGGGGATCCTAGCACCCTAGGTTAATCGGGTCGAAGAGCAAAAATGTCACGACGACACTTTCACCACCCCAATGAATAAATCAACTCATATGATAATTCAAAGAAGCATAATTTAATAGATATTCAATCTCATATTAAATAAATATTCAATCAGAAGCTCATCACGATACAACTCAGTTCAACAATACATAGCAAGTCAATCCAACTAAGTCATATCGCAAACATCAGAACACAATTCATCCCTCTGCAACTCAGTGGAGTTAACAGAGAGGTAAGCAAACAAGTGTGGGGGGTTGGGGACAGTCGCCAACCACTTTTACCAAGCCCATGAGCAGTTCAGTATATCAATAAAACAATAAAACGAAGGGGTACGAGACCCTCACTTCGAACCCAGAGGTTCTTGTTTTCTTCGCTTTAAGACTTGAAATTAAATAATAAAACTTATCCATGTCTAAGAGTTGCCTTTACCGATAGTCCGCAACCCACGTGTTAAACACGTCGCAATCCTAATCCGCACGAACCGTCCTCAAGGGTCCTAGCAACACATTAAACCTTATTAAAAACCTATCATAGATTAATTTCTATTTCCTTAGGCTCTCAAAACCCAAACCTCTTAACTAACCAAATCACCTACACTTAGGTGCCAACTTTGAAATACAATTATTAATTTTTTTTTTTTTGAAGAATCACATAGGCTTGAGAAACTAACAACAATTAGAAGAGTAAAATTTTAAACATAAGACTCATTTTAAAATAATACACTAAGTTGGAAAGAACAAGGTTTTCAAATACTAAGTTCACCTACTCCAAAACTTGAGACATAATTAAATGCTAAATTTAATATTTTCACCACAACTTGAAATAAGACTCCACTTTGGCCATTGAATCACAAGGAATCCCTTGCCTTAGGTGTTTCATCGTCTTTGAAAATCAAATACTCCTAATTCAATTAAACTACTATCCAAAACTTACACAATAATTCTTAACCACATCAATTATAGCTAATATAAATCAAAGGTACCAAAATCATTTTCTAAGAGGCTTAAATCAAGGCTCCACTTGGTTTCTAGTATTACAAGGAATCCCTTTTTGCCTTAAGTGTTTTCATTGCCCATAATATTCCAAACAACATCCAATCAAAATTATTTCTTGATCAAAACCTTAACAACAAACACAACTAAAATAACAATCAAAACAACAAGTGATTCCAGTTAAACTTTCCCCAGAAATCCTCTTTATGTCACAGCTCTAAGGAGCTCAAAGGGAAGGGAAAATTAACCTTTGATCACCCTAAACTAGCATTAAGAAACTAAAAGCAAGGAAACAAAAATGCTATCCAATTCAAATACCCAATCAAGGTTTTTTTCCAAAAACTCAAAGGTTTTACAATTTCGTTAATTCGAATCAACTAATATGAACTAGAACACAAAATAAATTTTCTTCCCCCATGGCCCCTAAAGCTCGCGGCCATCACCCTTTTTCTCCCAAATAAATTTGCAAGTTTTCCAACTAATTTAACATCATTCTATAATTTAATCTTTTCTCAAAACAACAACACAACATCAAAACATAGACATAATCCAAATCAAATTACTCAAATCATGCTCTTCAAGAATAGGGTTTTTCATGAAATCTACTAACTCCTTTGATTTAAATTAAAATTGACAACAATAACAACAATAGCAATTATTAAGAACTAAGAAACACAAATCAATTAGATGATTCACTTGAGAAATCACAAAGCCCCTTTCCCTTAGGTCATGCGCCCTAGGGTTCCCAAAAAAAATGGGGGAAACTTTGATCCCTTTGCTCATAATCGTAATCAACATATAATAAAAATATTAAACAAGAAATTAAGCAAATAAATCCACTCCTAATTCCTACCAAAGGCCACGGTTCAGCACAAAAAAAACAAAGGGGAAGAACTTTGATTTTCAACCTTACACTCAAGAACTTGGCTCCAATCTTCTTCCCACTCTTCTTCCTCTGATTTGGCTTCCTCTTCTTCTCTGCCTCTCTCTCTCGTACTGTCTCTCTTCCTCTCTCTTTCTCTCTCGTGATTTCTCTCTCTTTCTCCTGTGCTCTCTGCCTCGCTCTCCCTTCTCTTCTCTCCCGGTAGCAGTGGCCATTTGCACCTGACAGTAGTTCGGCCCTCTCTCCCTTTCTCCTCCACCATCGCGCCCCTTCTTTCCTTCTTCCCATTCTATTCTCTTTTCCTTCTTCTTTTCTTCTCTTCCCTTATTTTGCTCTTTTTTTTTTTTTTTGCGTATCCCTCAAGCTGGAAGGGAGTAAATTGGGAGAAGAGGGTACTAAGGTGGGGTGTGGATAAGTGTGGTGCACAGTGGAGCACAGGCCATGATTTATTAAAATAAACCAAATAACTCCTATTGAACTATCATAAATAATAAAACAAGTGAAAACACTCAAAAATAATCACAGCAATTTACGATTTGATTTTCATCGAAATCAGAGTCCGTTTAAAATTTTATCTGCGGCAAAACTGCCCGGTGATTCGAAACGCGACGAAACTTCGTTAGAAATTTTCGACGATATTCGAACCATGAATTAATATAAAATATTAACTCTTAAATTTAATTTTATCTTGATTTAATTCAATTAATTTCTTAGTCAATAAAAATACGCGTCAACGCGTCACACAGAAAACTTATATATATAATATTTAAATGGATGAATTCACATTAAAGCAGCATACGTCTACGCTGCCTATTAATTTGAATTGACGTCATGAATAATAATTATTTATAATAAATAAATTATTCAAAATCAGTCAAAATAATTCCTCATACTCAGTAAATCATTGAGGTGATCAATCTCTATGACTTACATTCAAGTATTTAGGATTTTATCGCTTAAACAATTTTTCTTAAAAATTGGGATGTTACACAAATCTCCCTACATTTTGGCTAATAGTTCATAATCGAGGAGTATGCTAAGCTACCGTACTCAACTATTCTACACTTAGCATGTCGTACTCAACTATTCAGACATCATTCCATCTCCATAGGAACAACACTCACCCAACCATCAACTATTCCCTTAATCAACTATAAACAACAGAGCACATTTTCCAATAATAGAAAGGTCAACCTCCAACTACGAGAGTCTATAAAAACATGAATCAACTCTGCTGGATGAATAAGTCTACTACTATCAGTAACCTATCGATCTAGCATACGACAACTATTTCCCAATTCAATCAAAATAAGAGCATACATATCATCATCATAAGAGTACAATGCATATGAACATCATGTTACAGCACCTAACAGCATACCATATTACAAATCATCACAATTAGCTTATGCTACAACATTTCAGAGCATATCGTCAATCATAACATGTTATCACACAAAAGGATAAGTACAACATATTGTAACAACATAATTCAGAAAAACATGTTATCTAGCATCACATGTTATCAGAGACTCTCGATCAACATACGAATCAATCATAATGTGACTTAAGGCGACCTACTACAATCATGTTATCTATTAAGTATACATAAATAATTGACTAGGTGGGGTGTTCATCTAATCACATAACATAATCTAGATTTCCTACTTAGAAATTTCTTACCCTGAGTTGGTTGGTCCACTTCTTTATTCTTACTTCCACTAAGGCGGAGCACCCTACCCGCAGTTATTCTAGTACTGCTCTCTTCTTCTGTTGTAGGTAATGCCTTGTAGAGTGCCCTGGTTAACGACACATGAAGCACATATTCTATCCGGCCAAACACTCACCCCTGTGGTTTCGACCACACTTGGAACATTCATTAATTTTCGGTTCTGCAGGGGTTTGAGAGCTTGTTTCCCTCTATCTGCATCTTATAATAATTTAAATTATTGCGAATCCTTGTGTTCATCCTTTTTCTTCTGCCACTTTTTTTTTTTTGCAAAAGCAAAGTGAATTTTACTAATAATGATGGATAGAGGCTCAAGAAAAGCCACGTCCAAAACATTTACAAAGATACTACATTAACAACCAAACTTGACGATACTCCCATCTTTCAGAGGAATTGTAGATGTAAGCAAAATCAAAAAGCATCTAATCACATTTACAAGTGTGTTATCGGTAAAATTATCAATCAAATATCACTTCCAATATTTCTTCTGCCACTTTTCCCGACGTTCTGCTTCCAATGCAGCCTACACCTCCTAGGCAATCCTGCACTTGCCCACAAGTTTTGCATAGCCATTTTCCTCCCGTTGGCACATGGCATTTCTCAACTTTGGTTTAGGCCCTGCTCAAACTGGTGAGTTTTCCACTCATCACCTTATGCATGTTGAAGGTAGGTAGAATATTTAGACAATTCCTCGAATTTGGCCACATACTCTCCTACTGACATGTCTCCTTGTGACAAGCGAGCAAACTCTTGCTCCTTTTGTCTCCTCACACACTTTGGAAATTTTTTTCTAAAAACACTCTATGGAAGTTTTTCCAATCCAAGGGGGTTTCAAGTGCAATCATATGACCCCTAGCTCCTTTCCACCATACTTCCGCCTCTTCCTTCAAGTAATCTGTAACGAAGGTAACTTTTTGCTCCTCAGTGCAAGTGACAACAGAGAAAGTCTTATCCATCTCACACAACCAATACTGAGATTCAGTTGGATTTGGCCCTCCTTTGAAGGATGGAGGGTTATTCTTTCTGAACTCCACAAACAGACAGTTAGGATTTTCATGTTGATCTGCATCATTAGTTGGACCGCCGCCACCCATATGCCCCAGTCCTCCATGTTAAATATGGTTGAGCAAGATATTTATGGCATATGCTTGTTCCCTCATGGCATTTGTAGCCTAGGCTTGTTCCCATAGAACATTTTCCCTTGCGGTCCAGGGAGCATCCTCGGGTCTTGGTTGTCGTAGGGGAGGTCTTCCTCTCCTACGGCCTTGGGATCCTCTAGCCATAATTCTGCATACAATGCACAAAACATTGATTTGATCAGGCTTAATATTCCATAACAAAGCAAGTAGAAACACAACAACTCAATCATTGACACATAAATAACTAATTAAACTCACCACAGTCCAAAAAGGATTTGAACTACTCTGATACCATAATGTAACACTCGTACGTTCAATTTACTTGAAAGTAAGATATTAAACATTGTGATACAAAAATTCTAGGAGAATTTAAAACTTAGATATAACATCAAGTCATAAATCCACAAGAGTCATAATTCCACCCAGGAAAAACAACATGTCTCGACAATTACATAACCTTCTAAGAGATCCAATACAAAATACTTATCTTTTGTACTAAATTACTTAGAGCTAGCTACATATTTAAATACACAAAAAAAAAGAAGATTTAGCCTCCAAGCCTTTTCAATCTTCCTTAGCAACCTGTTTATCTGAAACATAAGAGGGAAATGGGTGAGAAAAAATCTCAGTGAGTCCTTCTCGGATCGCTCACCATCTTAAGCATCATTTAAATGCATTATCATACATCTCAACACACTTAATTATTACTCTTTCTGTTAATCACGGCTAATGTATTCCCTATGGATCTAACCATTATTAGATCGGGAATCTATGCCTCCGGATTTGGTCGAGTCTTGCACTCATATGACCTCGGCAGACATTTTCTAACAACATGGATAATTAGATGTCTCTAACCTGTAACTATCGTCCCAATTGCCTAACCATGTCGTTTACTTCCTCCCTTGTGGAGAACTTTCCTCCTTGTGAGGAATTCTGTTTTTAAGTATTACAATTTTGCTTGCTTACAATCATTTAAACCATCATTGACACTAACTTATAAGCTAAAGGAAATACATGTAAAATCTTAAAATTTGGCAAGTCTAATAACATGAAAAGAATTAAGAAGAATCAAATCATAAGTCAATACCAATCATTCACTAATTACTTTGAAGATTCAAAGAAAGAGGGAAGTCTATCAAAATTTAACTTAGCCTGAAAATTTTAGCTTAGGCGAATTTGAGGCTGAATTTCAAGCTAAAAAATTCGCTTAGCCTAGGAAATTTAGCTTGGCCGAAAATGGACCAGAATACTTTAGCGGACAGAATTAGCTAAGCAAATCCTATTGAGCTAAACAAATTTAGCAGAGCTTTGTAGAAATCTTCAATTTCAACACAATCCACATCAAATCCTTCATACCCATCATTTCCAATCACCAAGAAAACAATTCTAACTTAACATGCGATCAAATAATCACTAAAGTAAATCTTAAATCATCACATTCATTATAGCATTCAAAAGAAGCAAGAACGCACATATAAACATATCATCACACTCCTTTTATGTGTCTTGTGGTTGCCCTTAACTCTAGGTAGAATAACTCACCTCAATGGACAATTCTAGGGCTCGAAAATGCAAGAAGCTTGGTGGTTCTTCTCTGCCCCTCAATCAATTTTCTTTTTCCCTCCTTCTACCCCAAATTATGCTTCAGTTTCTTACTTCAAAGTGGCTACCAAGCTGGTAGTCCCTGTAACACCCATATTTTTGCGAGTCGTTATTTAGCGTTATTATAGTGTATTTTTTGTCGTATTTATGCTATAATAAGCAATTTCTTGTTCGCTAAGTAAGTGAATTAATTAAATCAAGATCAAATTATAATTGAGAGTTAATATTTTATATTAATTCAAGGTTCGAATATCGTTGAAAAATTCTAACGAAGTTTCGTCGCGTTTCGAATCGCCGGGCAGTGATAGGCTAAATCGCAAGTGTACGATTTCGTCGTCAAGTAATAAAAAGATCGAATCCACAGGGATTGTGATTGACTAATTAACTCAACAACTTTGTAACAATTTTGAACGAGAACAGAATATTTGGTATTTGAAATTGATGATATTTGTAACGACTGAAAATAATAAAAGGTAATTGAATTCGAATAATTAAAGGCGACTAGGGGTTGAATCCTTTTGTTTCCACCTTTATGCAATTGAATTCAAAACCAATGCAAGCAATACTCATAAACAATTGAAGTTTAAATCCTCTAAATTAGATTAACAAAAATTCCTTTCCTCTTAGTCCCTTTGATTCAACTAATAAGCCCCTAATCCCTTAGGTTCAAATTACTTAAATCAAGCATAAAGAATAAAGATTCATACAAACTCATACCAAGTAGAATTATATTCCTATAACCCTATAGATATGTCCAACAATCTCAGTGCTAGTTAAAAACCCCAATTTTCCAATTGTGAGCATAATCCAAATTCAATTTAATAGTTATCAATTATCAAAAGGCATTAAGAATAGAGATGAAGGATCAATTAACATGAATAAACTTGCATTGAAATAATAGAATCCAACTACATAAGGGTTTCCACAAAATTCATCTAACCCTAGCCTAAAAGAGTTTAGTTACTCATAGAGAAAGAGAAACCAAACCAGAAAATAGAAACAATGGTAGAGAACCACTCCATTGAAGACTCAAATCCTTGTTCCCAAGCTTGAATCCTCCTTGGAGATGGTGGAGAATCAATCCCTAGCACCCCTTGACAAGCCTCCAGCGTTTTTAGGTCTTTTCAATGGTAAAGAATGATCCAAAACATCAAAAACACGAGTTTTTAACGTTTCAGCACGTCAAAAGCGCTCCGGGTACGCTCCACGTGCACTCTGCGCGCAGACAAACAGCAAGGGACCAAAATTTGCGCACCGGATGCGCTCCAAATGCGCTCCACGTGCACGCGATCAATCCTGCACCCGTTCTTCCATGTTGTGATGTATTTTTCACCTCTGTAAATTCTGAATTAGCTCAAGGAGTCTTCATGAAAGTTGAAGCTATGGATCTTAGCTTTCCAATGGCACCAGTTTCATATCATTTGGACATCTACAACTCCAGATATGATTAAAACATCGAACGGGTGTATTATCAACTTGTAGCACAAATTACCCCAACTTAGAGATTGATTTAGGTCTCGATTTCTTCATCAAAGTTGTAGATAATTCTTCTATCTTTCCAACAAGACTAAGATCATATCATTTGGATTAGTGTGGCTCAAGATATAGCTTTTGGAATCTTCTTTGTCAGGAAACAGAGCTTCCAGACGCGTTTTCAAGTCAATCATTTGGCTATGCTCCCATTCCTGTGCACTTAGAGATAAAAATCATAGAAAACACTAATGCACAAACGTTAGAACGAATCCAAGTGAATACACTAAATCACCCAATTTAAGCATGTAATCACTTTGAATTCTCTTCAATCACAACACAAATATCCAATTAAGCACTATAAATCTACATGTGATGAAGACTTATCACAACCCCAAACTTAGATCTTTGCTTATCCTCATGCAAACTCAATCAAAAATATGGGTTGGATTTCAAATAATTCCAATTCATCTAGGTGAACTTTTCATAAAATTTTTTTGACAATCCATGCACAATCAATTCACCTACTCTTTTGTATTCATGATTTCCAATTATCACAACTCAAGTAACCAAAATGAATTTATTTACTCAGATCAACAAATCAATTCCCATTACACCTTTCTAGATAATGTGTTTCACTCCACTCAAGTGTCTCAGGGTACTGTTTACACTCAACTCACACCAAATGCAATCATCTACCATAGGCTTGACAAAATTCTAAGAAAGCAAAAACACACAAATGCCACACACATTATGAGATCTTTTCAAAGGGTGAAATGAGGCTTAGGTAAGGGAGGATATTTCTTTGGATCTAGGCTAACTTAATTGGAGTTAAGAGATGCCTTTATTATTTCTTATCCATACCTTGTATCAATTCACAAACTTCCCCCAATCACCTTCAACTTTAGTACCAACAAACCACAGGAGAACTTTTTCCTTGCTTTCTCACTTTGATTTTTCTTTTCTTTTCTCTCTTTTTTTTTTTAACAATTTGAATCTTTTTATTGTTGTTCTCCTCTGGCTTGTTCATTTATTTTTCCTGAAATGACTACATGCACTTGCTTTGTGTAGCCACCCCAAACTTAAGATTGTTGCTTGCCCTCAAGCAACCGCAAACTTAATTCACAACCAAATAACCAATTTTATAGAAAATAATCTCTCAACTCCAATTTAAAGGGACAATTGGTTTTTCCAGTTATTGGCTTGTATTGAGCTTAAAATTCAACAAACAGGCTTAAGGCTCAAAAGGGCTAGCAAAGGATAATACCACAAGGGTAGGCAATCAAAGCTCTATCAGTTCAAACAAAAATAAAGATCTCAATCATCTGTGTGTGTGTGTTCACATGCAATGCAAATGCAATCAAGAACTGAGTCAAGTTCTGAAGAATTCATACAAATGGTGGAGCACTCAAGAATAAATAAATTTATGTTTAGGCACAAACACTCACAGATTTTGCTTTTGTAATGGGAAAAGATTCATGAGCACTGAAATTCTCAAAAGTTATGGTTACAAGAAGCTGCTTAAAATGGTTCATGTCAACAAAATTTCAGCTCCTTGATCATACACATCATGCACACAATAAGAGTACGGTTCACAAACAGATTCTCAGATGAAAAGGAATTCCATAGAGGAATAAGAGCTCAGTCATAGGGTGCATGGTATCAACTTCACACACAAACGAAAATAAATTCAACATAAAAAAAAATTAAAAAAAAAATAAATAGCAAAAGAAGGGAAAGAAAGGTAGAACCCGTGTGTTGAGCCGCTCGACTCAACCGCTAACTTGAAATGAGAAAGGTGGGCCGCCTAACGCCACCACCAATGGGTTGCCTCCCATGAAGCGCTTCTTTAACGTCACTAGCTTGACGCTTGAAGGAGTCGATCAAGGCTCCTTAAAGGAGGAAAAGAAGATTGAAGCACCACATTCCTTGGGAAGATGCACACCCATAGCCCTAAGTGCTTGCATGGAAATCATTTCCCTTTTTCGCATTGGTCTCCGTTTTCTCCTCTTGAATTTATGTGGGTGGACATTGTCATCCCTACTTTGTTTGGTGCGCTTTTCATAAGAATGAGTAGGTTCTACATGTGCCTTCTTTGGAATTTTGCAATTTGGGAATTGTTTTCCATGGCCCATATGCAGACTACTCTTTCCTTTTCTTCCTTTTTCCTGCACTAAATTTTTTTTCCATCCCATCATCCAGCTCTTCAGACATCTCCTCTATAGAATTCATTGTCACCTTCTCTAAGGGTTTGGAAGGTCGGTCTTGATCAAGATTCTCTCCAACCGGCTGCCCAACCACATCAATTCTAGAGCACTTTTCGGGGTCATCGGGATGCCTCATAGCCTCAAACACATTGATAGTCTCTTTCTCATCTTGGAACCTCAAAATTAATTTACCTTGTTGGACATCAATCAAGGCTCTTCCTGTAGCTAGGAAAGGTCTTCCAAGAAGAAGAGGGACCTCCTTGTCTTCCTCCATGTCAAGGATCACAAAGTCTGCCAGAAAAAGGAATTTGCCAACCCTTACCAATACATCTTCCATAACTCCATAAGGGTATTTGATTGACCTATCTGCCAGCTGCAGTGTCATTTTTGTAGGCTTGACTTCACCTCCTCCCAGCCTCTTCAACATAGATAACGACATCAAATTGATGCTAGCTCCCAAATCACAAAGGGCTTTGTCAATATTTAAATTCCCAATAGTGCAGGGAATTGTGAAGCTTCCAGGGTCCTTCAGCTTTGGAGGGAGCTTTCTTTGAATGATGGCACTACACTCTTCTGTCAAAGCTACAATCTCATCTTCTTTGAATTTCTTCTTCTTAGTCAACAATTCCTTCATGAATTTGGCATATAAAGGCATTTGCTCAAGAGCTTCTGAGAAAGGAATGTTGATCTGGAGGCGCTTGAAGACATCCATGAACTTAGAGAATTGTTCATCCTTCTCCTTTTTCTTGCTCACAGGAGGATATGGTAGCTTCTTATATGGAGGAACCACTTTATTTCCCACATGCACCTGTTCAGTTATAACTATGTCTCCTTCTTCTAAGTTGGACTTCTTCTCAACCTCTCTTTTTTCTTCTTTTTCTTTATTTTTACTGCTCTCATTTTCAACTCCGTCCACCTCACTTTTTTCACTCTTTTGCTTCCCCTTAACTTCAGACATTATTTTTCCACTTCTCAAAGTAATTGCACTACAGTTCTCATTTTTCGGATTATCAACTGTGCTAGCAGAAAACTTACCTTTGGTTTGCTCCGCAAGTTGCTTTGAGAGTTGCCCAATTTGACTCTCCAGATTTTTGATAGAGGCCTCTTGGTTCTTGAAATGAGACTCATGAGTCTGAAAGTTGGAATGGATATTCTAGAAGTTGGATTGAGTCATCTTCATGAATTGAGTGAGAGCTTCTTCTAATTGATTTGGCTTCTCTTGCTTTTGAGGTTGTGGAGGGTTGCTTGATGATGGGCTATCTTGCTGTTTCCAAGAAAAGTTGGGATGATTCTTCCACCCAGGATTATAGGTGTCAGAATAAGGATTCCCTCCTTGCTCTTGAAAATTTTCCATGTAGTTAGCTTGCTCATTCGAAAATCCCTTAGCATCGCAACCTCCATTCTCATGAGGTCCTTGAAAAAAGTCACATCTCAAGTTCCTGTTCAACTGGTTCACCTGAGCGGGGATAGCGGCTCCCGTTTTCAGCGCTTTAAGCTCATTGGTGATAGCTTCCAATTGTTGAGAGACCAATTTATTTTGAGCCAAGAGTGCATCTTTTGTTTCTAGCTCAAGGAGTCCTCTTCTACCCTGTGTTCCTCTATCATTTTGACTGTTGCTCATTGGAAGCCATTTGCTCCACTAAAGTTCTTGCTTCTTCAATTGTTTTTCTTGTTAATTGTACCTCATTTGAGGCATCCAAAGATCATTCTTGTATTTGGCCTCAACCCATTGCAAAACATCTGCATCTGATTAAACTCATCATACCCATGGTCGGGACATCTTTTCAGAAGAAGCTTGAATCTCTTCCAAGCCTCATACAGATTTTCGATATGGTTCTGCTGGAACCCATGAATTTCACCTCTTCTTTTGATGAACTTGGAGAGTGGAAAAAATTTGTTCATAAATTTATCCTCCAAATCATCCCAAGTAGTGATGCTTCCTGTAGGCAAAATGTGCAGCCAATCTCTTGCTCTATCTCGTAGGGTAAAAGGAAAAAGCCTTAGTTTCCTGGCCCCTTCTGTCACTCCATTCAGCATGAAGGTGCCACAGATTTCATAGAAATTTACCAAGTGCTGATTTGGGTCTTCAATTTCATCCCCAGCGAATTCGTTTTGCTTGAGAGTGCTCAACAGGGATAGTTTGATCTCAAAAGCATTTGCTTCCTCCAGTTGGTAGGCCATGACACCCCTTGGGTCCTTCTCCCAAAATCGCCCGAGGTGCGCGGTGGTGGTGGTACGTCCCCCATTACTACTAGAGTTGTAATGAGAGAAGTAGAAGCAGAGGCTTGATTTTGTTGTTGTCTTGCTTCCCTTGCCTTCTTCTTATTAGCCTTTGCTGTCTTTTCTATTTCTGGGTCAAACAACAGCTCACCTGTTTGTTTACCTCGCATGCACAACACTAAAGGAAAAGGTAAGTAGCACCGCAATAATTATAACAATATATTTTTTTATAAACAGAAAATAAAAACAATAAAAAAAAATTGTTCAGAAAGTACTCGTTTGCCGTGTTAAAAATCAATTCAACAATCCCCGGCAACGGTGCCAAAAACTTGATAGGCTAAATCGCAAGTGTACGATTTCGTCGTCAAGTAATAAAAAGATCGAATCCACAGGGATTGTGATTGACTAATTAACTCAACAACTTTGTAACAATTTTGAACGAGAACAGAATATTTGGTATTTGAAATTGATGATATTTGTAACGACTGAAAATAATAAAAGGTAATTGAATTCGAATAATTAAAGGCGACTAGGGGTTGAATCTTTTTGTTTCCACCTTTATGCAATTGAATTCAAAACCAATGCAAGCAATACTCATAAACAATTGAAGTTTAAATCCTCTAAATTAGATTAACAAAAATTCCTTTCCTCTTAGTCCCTTTGATTCAACTAATAAGCCCCTAATCCCTTAGGTTCAAATTACTTAAATCAAGCATAAAGAATAAAGATTCATACAAACTCATACCAAGTAGAATTATATTCCTATAACCCTATAGATATGTCCACCAATCTCAGTGCTAGTTAAAAACCCCAATTTTCCAATTGTGAGCATAATCCAAATTCAATTTAGTAGTTATCAATTATCAAAAGGCATTAAGAACAGAGATGAAGGATTAATTAACATGAATAAACTTGCATTGAAATAATAGAATCCAACTACATAAGGGTTTCCACAAAATTCATCTAACCCTAGCCTAAAAGAGTTTAGTTACTCATAGAGAAAGAGAAACCAAACCAAAAAATAGAAACAATGGTAGAGAACCACTCCATTGAAGACTCAAATCCTTGTTCCCAAGCTTGAGTCCTCCTTGGAGATGGTGGAGAATGAATCCCTAACACCCCTTGACAAGCCTCCAGCGTTTTTAGGTCTTTTCAATGGTAAAGAATGATCCAAAACATCAAAAACACGAGTTTTTAACGTTTCAGCACGTCAAAAGCGCTCCGGGTGCGCTCCACGCGCACTCTGTGCGCAGACAAACAGCAAGGGACCAAAATTTGTGCTCCGGATGCGCTCCATGCGCACGCGATCAATCCTGCACCCGTTCTTCCATGTTGTGATGTATTTTTCACCTCTGTAAATTCTGAATTAGCTCAAGGAGTCTTCATGAAAGTTGAAGCTATGGATCTTAGCTTTCCAATGGCACCAGTTTCATATTATTTGGACATCTAAAACTCTAGATATGATTAAAACATCAAACAGGTGTCAGGTTGGGGCAGCATCACCTTATCAACTTGTAGCACAAATTACCCCAACTTAGAGATTGATTTAGGTCTCGATTTCTTCATCAAAGTTGTAGATAATTATTCTATCTCTCCAACAAGACTAAGATCATATCATTTGGATTAGTGTGGCTCAAGATATAGCTTTTGGAATCTTTTTTGTCAGAAAACAGCGCTTCCAGACGCGCTTTCAAGTCAATCATTTGGTTATGCTCCCATTCCTGTGCACTTAGAGATAAAAATCATAGAAAACACTAATGCACAAACGTTAGAACGAATCCAAGTGAATACACTAAATCACCCAATTTAAGCATGTAACCACTTTGAATTCTCTTCAATCACAACACAAATATCCAATTAAGCACTATAAATCTACATGTGATGAAGACTTATCAGGCAGTTTTACCACAGATAAAATTTTAAATGAACCCCGATTTCGATAAAAATCGAATCATAACTTATTGTGATTATTTTTGAATGTTTGATAATGTTTTTATTATTTATAATAAAATAATATCACCCGGTGAATTAATTTCTTGCTAAATTAATTTTCGCGATTTTATCGGTAGGTAATTAATCGGTAACGCGGTTATTCGACGCCGTGTTTTGACAACCCTTAGACTCTAGAATAGACGGTAATCATGAGAGATGAGAGATTAAATGTTTGGACTAGTTGATGGGATTAGCATCTCATAAAGTGCTAGGTGTCACCTTTTTGTGGTTAACAATTTTTATGCTTACCTTAAGTTTATTTTTAACCAAGTGTTTACTTAAGTTAATTTTTTTTTCCTATTCCTTCCCTTTTAATGGGATGCAGCCGAACCCCGCTCCCACTCTCTACTTTCATTTTGTTTCTTCTTTTCCATCCTAGAGAGAGAAAGCTCCAAGTTCATCCATGGTGGCCCATCTTCATCTACTTCTTTGATGCACTTTCTTCTCCAAACTTCAACGAAGCTTCTTCCTAATTTCTTCTTCTACTCAACCCTTCCTTCCAAGCTTTCTAGGTGAGAACAAAACCAAATTTTTCCCCCAAATTCAGCCCCTTGGCAGCGAGCTACATAGGAGGTGCCGGATGAGTTTCTTTTCTTCAATTCTTGTTTTTATGTCTTAATTGTTGCTTGATCATGATCAATAGAAGAAATGAGCATCACATTCCCAAATTCTTTGAACCCTAGGCGCAAATCAAAGGGAGAAAGAGGGGTGATGAGATCTTATTGTGAGTCTTGCAAATTAATTAGTGTTTTTAACTTATTTGATGATGTTGTTGTTGTTTTAGTTATAGTTTTGGAACTCAAACTTTGATTAAGTAAATTTTTTGATGAAAACCTATTCTTGAAAGAAGGTTAAATTAAGTTTGTTAGTGGTTAGGCTTTGGCTTTGTGTAATTTAGTGGTTGGTTGTGAAAATTGGCATGGGAATTAGTTGATTGATTTCTAAACTTGATGTTGTGCATTTGTTCCTTATTGTTTTTTTTTTGATGATGGCCGCGGGCTCTAGAGGAGTTAGGGAAGGAAAATTGTTTTGCAAACTTGATCATAATGGTTGTATGAACATGTTGTAGGCTTAGGGAAAAAAAATAGGAAAAGGTTTGATTGCATTTGGACTTGTTTTGAGATTTTTAAGGCTATGAAAAAAATAAGGTAAAATGGGTTCCTTGAGACCCAAAAAACCAAGTGGAGCCTTGACTCAAGTATTTTGAGAAAAGAATTGGATAAATAATGTTGGTTCATAATTTTAAGTTTGAGAGGAAACGATTTTAGACTTTAGAATTTTTATTCTTTTAATTAGTTAATAATTTTTCAAGAGTATATATTTCATTAAAAGCAAGTATTTCAAATTGGGCATTCAAGTGTAAATGTTTTGGTTATCTAAGAGGCTTTTGGGTTTGAGAACCTAGGAATTAGAACTAAGTCTAAGCCTAGGGGGTTATTTTGAGTGGCCTAGGATTATACTAAGTTTTATTGCGGTGCTAGGACCTGTGAAACCCGACTTTGTGCTGCGTGAGACCGAAACGTGCGTTGGTTCGAGACTTGGCAACTTCGGTAAGGGCAACTTTAGATATTGCATAGGATTTAATTTTAAGTCTTAAAGCGAAGAAGTCTGAGAACCTCAGGGTTCGAAGTGAGGGCCTCGTACCCCTTCGTTTTTTATTGTCTGATATCCATACTGATTATTTAGTGGGCTTGTCTGCAAGTGGTTGACAGCTGTCCCCAACCCCCCACACTTGTTTGTTTTCCTCTCCGTTAACTCCATTGCATTGCAGAGGGATGAATTGTGTGCTGATCGTTTGCAATATAACTTGATTGGATTGATTTGCTATGTGTTGTTGAACTGAGTTGTATCGTGATGAGTTTCTGATTGAATATTTATTTAATAAGCGATTGAATAATTATTCGTGTTCGCCTTCTTCAATTTTCATATGAGTTGAATAATTATTCGAATTGCTTCTTCAATTATCGTATGCGGCAATTTATTCATCGGAGTGAGAGAGTTTAGTTGTGATGCCTTTGAACTATATCCCGAACATCCTAGGGTGGTCGTGGAGCCCAAGGCTAATGGCTGGAATTCGGAAGCTTAGTTAGGCATCGTGTCGTTGGGAGTCATCGTGACGTTTTTGGAGTTTTGATCTGAAAAACCAAGTGCAGTGTAGAAGTCCGAAGCTATGGCTGGGTGGTGAAGAAGCCCAAAGCCAAAGCTAGTGTTCAGTGGCCCGAACAACCAAGGGTGGCGTGGAAGCCCGATGCCACGGCTGAGGTGGTGTAGAAGCCCGAAGCCACGACTGGTGTTCAAATTGCACAGTGGGCATCTGTGTTGTCAAGGAACTTAACCTGAATAACCCAAGAGGTGATGAAGCCCAAGGCTACGGCTGGTATTTAGTGGATGGATCAGTGTTGCTTTTCGGAATTGTCGAGAGTGTCTCAAGGGAGAGTTTTGAGTGGCATTTTGAGAAATTGTGCATCTTGTTGTCTTTTGCTTTATGATTTTCTATTTCTATGATTATTTGAGAAGTTGACCCTTTCCCATGGTGCCTTCAATCAATGATGGTTACCCAGGCGATGGCGACGATGCGGAGGACCCGTTGGCGGACGACGACGAGGAGGACCCCTTCGAGGATCCAGGCAACGACTATTATTTGTTGTGATTGGCTGTTGCATGCTTGCATTTCGGATGGCTGTAGGATTTTGGTTATAGCGTATAGTTGTTGTGGTGACCAGGCAAGCTTTTGGTGTTGTTCTATGTGTACTGTAGGGTAGACTGGTAGCATACTTTCGGAGCAGTTCCCTGCGTGGGTGTCTGCCGGGAGTACCCCTGGGGTGTGATTGTCCTCACAAGAATTCTCATACTTTAGGTGTATTTCTTGTAGATAGTTATGCACCGTTTTTATTTTGTATGCACTTCTTATGTTTTGTATGTACTGATAGGGATGTCATGCTTGTATATATTATGTATATGTGTTTCCAGCGCACAACCTTGTGTCTTAAGATTACATCTGTTTCTAAACACTGTGGCGACTCTGTGTGTGCTTTGCGGGCGTAGTTGTTATTTTAGAAAAAAATAGACCGCATTTTCCTAAATGACACAAGAGTACTATTTTAAAAGTACGTTGCATATAGAGTTGGTTATAGTTTAGTAGCAGTCCAGAAACAGGTCGTTACAGTCCCCTTCTTCTTCTTCTTCAAGGATTCTGTTCTATTCTCCCATTTCCTTCACCTTCTCTCGCTAGGATTTGCAATGGAACATTCAATTTCTCTTTCCAGGACTAGGAATACATGTAATAGTGTGATGAAAGGGAGGGGGAAGTCGCATATGTAGAGGGAAAAAGGGGCGTCTGTTGGGTTTTTCTCACTAAGTGACCATTCTACCCTTATATGACTTATGGGTTCTCAACTTTATCCCTAGCTTGTTTCAATTTCCACCCCTCCTTCTACCACTTTCTACCAAAGGACTGCTTAAACAAGCAAAAACATAAAATTTGTAATTAATTAAGTATTCTTCTTTTTTTACTCTAAAATAGTAAATGTGAATACAAAAATAATGGACTAGGTGGGGTGTTACATTTATCACCTACAGTGAAGTCTTGATGAGTAGCGCTCGACATAGTACAATATTTGGTACTCACCTGTTGAAAAACAGCCCTCCAAGTATTTGTATATCTATTTTTTTTTAGCAGAGAAAAAGGTAAGGAGCGTCGTTAAAACCTTCTGATGCAAAACCCTCTTTAAGGAAAAAAATCTAGAAGGAAAAAGAGTACCCCTCCCTAACATTATTAAAAAAAGGAAAAAACACATGGAATACAAACGAAACAAACAAGGGGGACTATATCAAAACCCTTGCAAAAAGCATTACTTAAATCTAAAATTAGGAAGACCCACTCTGTTGCGATTGAAGTCTTTACGAATAAATCTAGGAATAATATCCCACCAATAGAAGCCACTAATAGAGACTCCATGAAAAGCAAGCCTATCAGTACAGTGGTTACCCTCGATAAATATGAGAGCAATAAAAAGACATATTAGTAACTAAGGAGAGGAAATTTTGCCATCGTATCCCCACCAGCAAGAAAAATGAAAATGCCAATGTGAATCAAACTTATAAACTGACAAAACCATGATCATAGCAACACCAACCTTACCGAAAAGGGGGGGAGAGAAAATAGCAATCAAAAAGAGTGTGGAACAATTAAAAATAGAAAGTAACCAAATATATAGAATAGAAACCAATGAAATTTCATCCCCATTCTTTAATTTTGAAACGACTCAATTAAATTAAAACCCAGGTAGTAGAAGAACCAAAACAAAAAATGTAACATCCCAATTTTTAAGAATAGTGATTTTAACGATAAAATCCTGAATACTCGAAAAATAAGTCATAGAGATTGATCACCTCAATGATTTACTGAGGGTATGTGGAATTATTTTGACAAATTTGAAATAATTTATTTATTATAAATAATTATTATCTGTGATGTTAATTCAAATTAATAGACAGCGTAGACGTATGCTGCGTTAATGCGAATTCGTCAATTTAAACTTTATGTAAGTTTTCGGTGTGACGCGGTAACGCGTATTTTTGTTGACTAAGAAAAAGATTGAATTAAATCAAGATGAAATTAAATTTAAGAATTAATATTTTATATTAATTCATGGTTCGAAAATCGTCGAAAAACTCTAACGAAGTTTCGTCGCGTTTCGAATTGCCGGGTAAATTTTATCCGCATTAAAATTTAAAACGAACTCCGATTTCGATGAAAATCGAAACGTAACTTCTTGTGATTATTTTTGAGTGTTTTGTATTGTTTTTATTATTTATGATAATATTTTATCACGCGAAGAATTAATTTCTCGTTAAATTAATTTTTGCGAATTTAACGGCGGACGAACTATCGTTAACGCGATTACTCGACGCCGTGATTTTTGGGACGCCGAGACTCATTTGACTGATGAGGCAAAAGGTTGGACTAGAGTGGGTAAGGGAAGTATGGGCTTTGGTTTAGGTGTCACCTTTTGATTGATTTTTTTTTTATGACAAGCATGGTCTTATTGCTTAATATATGGAAAACCACACAATTGTTTTGAACCAAGTAAAATTTCTTTTGATTGAATTTTTTTTATCCTTCCTTTTTGCTGACCAGCGTGAGTCTCCCCTCCCCTTCTTTTACTCATTCATTTTTATTTCCATTAAATGTTTTTTTTCCTTAGGCTAAGTGAAAGTCTATTAAATCTTTCCCTTTTATTAATTGTTGTATACAATAGTAATCCCTCCCCTTTTTGGAGAACAGGTCTGCGACCCTAACCCCCCACCCCCAATATTCACTTCACCTTCATCTTCTCACCTTGCCTTTGAGTGAGAAACAAAGTACTTCCATGACTCCCACCCCTTTCTTCTCCTTGGGTGTGAACCACCTCCCATCTTACTCCTCATTTTATTTCTTCCTTCCTTTCCTTATTGATTCAGCCGAACACCCCATCCTCTAACCCCTCACCTTATTCCTTTTTCACTTCTCCAACTTCTTGAGAGACAAAGCATGAAACCATCCATGGCTACATTTCCATCTTCTTCTTTGGGTTGATTCTACTTCCAACTTCCAATCAATCCTACACCTAGTTACTTCTTCATCTTCCAACCATCTATTTCATCATTCAAGCAAGTTGAGAGCACCAATTTCTCCTCCCCTTATTCAGCCCTAAAAGCCGTGGGGTGTGGTTGTGTGTGTAGGAGGTAGTTTTCTTGTTCTATCTTGTTTAATTCTTGTGTTATGCTTCCTATATTACATGATTATGATCAATGAGAGAAGTGAGCACTCAAATCCAAAAATTCTTGAAAACCCTAACCTAAGGGAAAGAAGGTTAGTGGGATCTTGAGGCTCAATCATGCTATTAGTTAGTAAATAGAACTAATGGTTGTGTTGTTGCTAGTTTAATTGTTAGTTTTTGAATTGGGACTTGGGTTGAGTAATTTTATTGAAACCATTGATTCTTGAATTTAGGATTAGCCATGAATTATGTTTTAATTGTTGTTTGATGAAGGAAAGGAATTGATTAAATGATGTTGAAGCATGTATCTAGGTGTTAAGTTATATGTCTTGGTTAATTTTAAGGTTGTTGGAATGAATATGCATGAAGTAGCATAGGTGTTAGTTGATGTTTATGCAAAATTTGGTTCTTGAGGGACTAGAAGGACATGTAGGAATTGATCAAGAGGTTCTTTAAATTTCTAACATGATTATGACACGATTTAGGTTATAGTTTTGTGTATGTATGTGTAACATGTTGTTTCGGAATTTTTCCTATCCTTGAAACATGAGAAGCATGAGGTCTTTGTGAAGAAGATTTCCTTCTTAAACTTGGCTGGGTTTCGATGATGACAAGATTGCTGATCAAAAAGAAGAAAAGACTCCGATAGATCAAGTCAAAGATTCTACAGAGTTGTTAATTATGTTTTTTCAATTCTCTGTAAGTATGGTTCGTATCTTTGACATATTGCAAAACTGTGATTATATAACTTAGATGTGCTCAAACAAATCATTCCTTAAGTTTAAAAACTTAATCTAAGTTATTTGCAAAGTTAGTGTTGAAGCAAACCTTTTGAAATCTTAAGAAAAACATTTTTCAGTTTGATGTCGATTACCTCAAGTTTGTAATCGATTACATAAATGCTCAGTGATGTGCAAAATCATTTTCTTAGTTTTGATGTCGATTACCTATAATGTGTAACCGATTACATAAACTCCCGATGATACACATGTAATCGATTTCCTTAATTGTGTAATCGATTACATTAACTAAATTTTGAATATCGATTTTCAGCGTACACATGTAATCGATTACCATAACGACGTAATCGATTACCAATGCTTCTAAAATCAAATTTTCTGAAACGTTGTGATTTCAAATGGTGTGGTTTGGTTTTACGAAAAGTTGCCAAATGATCACCTTGCTTCATACACGATCGATGGTTATATATATACCTTTTACATCGTAAAATATACACAACTTTCATTCTTTCAAATCATAAGAGATCAATATCATTTTACAAGTTCTAAACCTTCAAAACTTTCTTGCCTAGAACTTAGTTACTATTTTCATATTCTGAAAAAGTTCTTGAGCACTAAGTTGTATAGTTACAAAGGGATATTGATCCGATACCCATATGCTTTACCATTCTTCACAATTATTAAACTCATCCTTGTGTTGGGTTTTGGTTTGAAAAGATAGTGGGGTGCTATCTTGTTGTATAGAGATTGTTAGGGAGCCTTGGGGTGAGGCTTGCTTGTAACAAGAATTTCTATCATAGTGGATTGCTCTGCAGTGTCGGAAGAACTGGATGTACCCAGTGGTTAGGGAACCGGTATAAATTACGTGTCTCATGCTTCTTTCTTATCCTTTTACTTTTGTTTATCAATCAAACTCTATCTATTTGTCCATAAAACAAAAGAACGAGAAAAATCTCTAAAAGTTACTCGAAAAGTGTTCAACCTAATTCACCCCCCTCTTAGGTTGTATACCAGACTTACAATTGGTATCGAGGCGAGGTTAAGGTAACCTGCTCCTTCGATCCATGGCTTCCGCAAGTAACAATCCTACTTTTAGAGATGGTGGCAGTAACAACAAGCCTCCATGTTTCGTTGGAGAACACTATGACTTCTGGAAGATTCGCATGCAATCCTATCTTGAAGCACAAGGAGAAGAAATATGGGATGCTGTAGAGAATGGTCCTTATGTGCCTACAACAGTCATCAACAATGAAGTGCAAGATAAAGTCAAAACTGCATGGACAGATGATGACAAAAAGAAAGTGCTCTATGACAAAAAGGCCAAGAACATTCTACAGTCAGCATTAGGTATGGATGAATTCTTTCGTATCTCATATTGTAAAACTACTAAAGAGATTTGGGATACTCTAGAAGTGACCCATGAAGGAACAGTAGAAGTAAAGAGATCTAAACTGAATACTTTATCACAAGAGTATGAAATGTTTAGAATGCAGCCCGGTGAATCAATACTTGATTTGCAAAAGAGATTCTCTCATTTGACAAATCACTTAATGGCTCTTGGAAAGACCTTTACCAATGATGAGTTGAATCTTAAAATTCTTCGATCATTGACTCGGCAATGGCAACCAAAGGTTCTGACAATTTCGAAAAGAAAGTCTGTCAAAAATGACTTCATGGCATTATTTGGAAAACTCCAAGAAAATGCATTGGAACTTGGAAGATTGGAAGAGACTGAAGTCAAAGAGAAGAAGAACAAAAGCATTGCCTTAAAGGTTGAAACCAGAAAACAACGTGAAGAAGAAAGCACTGATGAAGATGAGAACATCACTCTCTGGTAAAGGTTTGGAAAATTTCTTAAGAAAGACCAAAATATTAAATTTGATAACAAAAAGAAATTTTTCAAGAAAAGGGATGCATCCACTTCAAATCAGAACTTCACATGTTTTGAATGCGGTAAGGAAGGACATATGAAAGCAGAAAGTCCTAATCTGACAAAGAAGAAGGACTTCAAAAGCAAAAAGGAATTCAAATCCAAAAAGGCCTACATTGCATGGAATGACAATGAAGTAAGTACCTCCTCCGATTCAGAAAGTGGAGAATATGAAGTCAAAGCACTCATGGCATCACATCACTCAGATGATGAACAAGAGGTTAGTTCTTCTATGTCTAATGAAAAACCATCTTATATAGAATTACAGAATGCATTTCATGAGTTACATGAAGAATGTTTGATACTTTCTAGAACAATTTCGAAACAAAAGAAATTAATTTTAGAACTAGAAAGAAGTTCTAAATGACACATGTGTGGAGTCAGAAAATGTCAAAAATTACAGTATGTAATAAATGTTTAAGATATGAATCTAAGATTGTTGATCTAAACCAAGTGATCAAAAGATATGAAAAAGGTCAAATTGGTTTAAAAGAAGTGCTTGGTAGACAAAGGTATTCAAACAACAAACATGGTCTTGGTTTTTCAAATTTTCAAACACCAAGTCCTAACAAAACTATATTTGTCAAAGCAAGCACAACTACCAACAACTCAGAATCATCTAAATTGCATATTGGAAACTCTTCTAAAGCAAACTCTGGAAATGTGGTTAAGAATGGAAATCATTCAATTTCTAGAAATGTAAAAAGAAACGAGTCTAGTAGTTCTATCACTAGTCATATTTATAAGAATTGTGATTACTGTATGTCAAAAGGCCATACCCCAATGCTTGCTACATAAGAAACTTTGGAGTGCCTTATGGAGAATTCATATGGGTAAGGAAAGGCATTAACCCATCAGGACCCAAATCACTTTGCGTACCTAACATACATTAAATCTGTTTTGTAGAAATGCAACAAAGACTAAAGAACACATGGTATCTTGATAGTGGTACATTTCTAGACACATGACTGGTGATTGTACAAAGTTTACATCTCTCAAGCTGAAATCTAAAGGATATGTCACATATGGAGATAACAATAGAGGAAAGATTCTTGGGATTGGAAAGATTGGAGCTTCTCCTTCACAACTATTGATGATGTCCTATATGTTGAAGGTTTGAAGCACAATTTGATTAGCATAAGTCAACTCTGCGATAAAGGATTGAGTAAACTTCATCAAAGAAAAATGTATCATTGAAAATGAAGCCTCTCCTGAAGAGAAGTTAGTGGGAAATAGAATCGACAACTCCTATAAGGTATGTCTAGATGATTTATCTTTGAAGATTAAATGTCTAGTGGTAAACAATAATGATGCATGGCTTTGGCACAAAAGAATAGCACATATTCACATGGAACATTTGAATAAGATTGTCAAACATGATCTTGTTATTGGATTACCCAAAATGAAATTGGTGAAAGATAGATTATGTGACGATGCCAAAAGGAAACAAACAAAATCCTCTTTCAAACCAAAGAATGTGGTATCAACTACAAGACCACTTCAGTTGATTCACATGGATCTTTTTGGTCCCTCAAGAACTAGAAGCTTTGGAGGTAATGTTTATGCTTTAGTTATTGTTGATGATTTCTTTAGATATTCTTGGACTCTATTTTTAGCACAAAAAGGTGATGCATTTAAGGCGTTCAAGAAATATGCAAAACAAGTGCAAAATGAAAAATCTATGAAGATTGTGTCAATTAGAAGTGATCATGGTGGGGAGTTCCAAAATGCTCTTTTTGAGGAATTTTGTGAAGAACAAGGTATCACTCACTATTTCTCAGCTCCAAGGACTCCTCAACAAAATGGTGTGGCAGAAAGAAAGAATCGATCTCTAATTGAACTGGCTAGAACAATGCTCAGTGATTCAAGTCTACCAAAGTACTTACAGGCGAGATGCGATGAAAGTACGACTTGCTATGTTACAAATCGAGTCAATATAAGGCCGATCTTGAAAAAGACTCCTTATGAGCTATATAAAGGAAGAAAGCCAAACATCTCACATCTTCATGTCTTTGGATGCAAATGTTTTGTACTCAACAATGACAAAGACAACCTAGGTAAGTTCGATGAGAAATCGTGAAGGTATATTTCTTGGCTATTCTCTTTCAAGTAAAGCTTATAGAATTTATAATAAAAGAACCTTAGTTATAGAAGAATCTATGCATGTTTCCTTTGATGAAACTAACCCAACTGTAGAGAAAGGTTCTTGTGATGATGATGATGATGATATAATGGAAGCATCTACAAAAGACATTACTAAGGATGCTGAGTCAGAATTACCTATGGAAGACTCTGTCAAAGAAAAACAAATTAATTCAATCAATCACCAAGACGACAATCTTCAACAAGAGCAGAGTCATCCTGATCTACCTCGTGAATGGAGAATTCATCGGGATCATCCTCTTGACAAAGTAGTTGGTGATATTGAATCAGGAATAAAAACAAGACTAAATCTGAAGGAAGCTTGCCTATACATGGCTTTTGTCTCTCAAATAGAACCTTCAAAGATAAATGAAGCTCTTGAAGACGATCAATGGATTCTTGCCATGCAAGAAGAGTTAAACCAATTTGAAAGGAATCAGGTTTGGGAACTTGTCCCTAGACCACAAGACAAACACATTATCGGTACAAAATGGGTGTTTAAGAACAAACTTGATGAAAATGGGATAATTATTCAAATAAGGCAAGGTTGGTTGCTCAAGGCTATAATCAAGAGGAAGGAATTGATTTTGAAGAGACATTCGCTCTGTTGCCAGGTTAGAAGCTATCGTTTATTACTTGGTTATGCTTGTTCTCTAGATTTTCAATTATTTCAAATGGATGTCAAAAGTGCCTTCTTAAATGGATACATAAATGAGGAAGTTTATGTCAAACAACCTCCTGGGTTTGAAGATTTCAAAACCCTCACATGTATTCAAATTAAAGAAAGCTCTTTATGGTTTGAAACAAGCCCCTAGAGCTTGGTATGTGAGCACTTAGTCAATTCTTATGTGAAAAAGGATTTGAAAAAGGTAAGGTAGATACTACTCTATTCATCAAGAGAATTAAGGATCACACTCTATTGGTCCAAATTTATGTTGATGACATCATTTTCGGATCAACCAATAAAGATTTGTGTGAAGAGTTCTCAATGATGATGCAAGGAGAATTTGAAATGTCCATGATGGGAAAGTGAATTATTTTCTTGGACTTCAAATCAAGCAAACTAAGGATGGTATCTTCATAAATCAATCAAAATATTGTAAAGAACTGTTAAAGAGGTTTGACATGGACAACTGCAAAGAGATCGCAACTCCTATGGGATCTGGTACTTATATTGATCAAGATGAGTCAGGTTTATCAGTAGACATCAAGAAATATCGCGGTATGATTGGTTCTTTATTATACTTAACTGCCAGTCGTCCTGACATTATGTTTAGTGTATGTCTCTGTGCTCGATTTCAAGTCAATCCAAAAGAATCTCATCTTTCTTGATAAAGAGGATCATGAAGTATCTGAAAGGAACAACAAATGTTGGCCTATGGTACCCCAAAGGTAGTATTTGCTCTTTAGTTGGTTATTCAGATTCGATTATGCAGGTGCAAAGCGATCGAAAAAGTACTAGTGGCACATGCCATATGCTTGGAAATGCTTTAATATCCTGGTCTTGCAAGAAACAAGCAAGTGTTGCTCTCAAGACCGCCAAGCGTAATATATTGCGGTGGAAGTTGTTGTGCTCAAAGTCTTTGGCTAAAACAACAACTATGTGATTATGGAATCAATCTTGGATGCATTCCTTTAAGGTGTGACAACACAAGTTCTATAAATATATCAAAGAATCCTGTTATGCACTCTCGTACCAAGCATATAGACATTCGACATCATTTTCTACGAGATCATGTTCTAAAAGGAGACGTGGAGATTACATTTGTTGATACTCATGCTCAATTAACTGACATCTTCACAAAGCCATTAGCCAAAGAACGCTTCTTCAAAATAAGAAGAGAACTTGGCATTTTGGATGAAAAGGATATATGAAGACCAACACATTTGGTGACAGGTTCTTTCATTTAACTTATATGTTTTTATTGTGTCACTCTGGTGTATGTATGTCTTTTTAATCATAAATCTATGTGATATGTGTGTTATGCATAGAATAGCTACTCATACATTGCATGTTTTATCAATACTTTTTCAAAATTAAATTTTTTTAACAGTGTGTAATCGATTACATATTATGAGTAATCGATTACATTTTCAGAAATTTCAGATTTTCGCTCGCTGACCCGTATGGTGTAATCGATTACATCCGCGAAAATTTGCGAAAACTGACAGTTTCTCTACATAAAATCAGTTTTCTAAAACATTTCTTTCACTCTTGCAATCGGTTACCACTCATCCTCTCTCAACCACCCACCTTCCAATCCTTATTTCTACCATTGTTGCTCATATCTTTCACTTCTAATCCCTTGTCCTCCTCCAATTCGTGGCCCACTTCTGATTTTTCCCTACAATTTCGAACCCTAACCCTCTTTAAACACTTTCATCACCATGGAACCTTCAAGGAAATTCAGAAGCAAAAATCCATCTGTGACTGATGCAAGGAGAGCAAATCCAAATCCTCTGGACTTATCAAGGTTGTTGGCGACCTCTGAACAAAGAAACTCGCTTCCAACAATTCATTGGCGAGAAACTTATCACTCCCAAGTATGTGAGTCTTATTGCATTTGCTCGTTTCAATTTTCCTTCGTTGCTAGAAAGGCAGGGTAATACAACTTGCTAATGGTTTTGGAAACTACTATCCTGATCTTGTTAGAGTGTTCTATTGTAATTTAGAGGCTAAGGGTAGTGGTCTGATTTCTTGGGTGAAAGGGGTTCCAATTAAATTGTCATTGAAGCAAATTGGAGAGTTTCTGGAGATTCCATTTGAGGGAGAAAGGATTCACACTGATTTTCTATGTGATTGGGAGGAGTATGACAAGAAAGAATTCTATTTATCAATGTGTCGCTATGGTGAGGCTGAAATTACTCGTAAAAGACAACGGTCCTGTCGCCTCCTCTGCCAGAAATATTCTATCTGTAGGACACTTGAATGTTGATGATAGACTTCTTCACTATGTTATCTGCTATGTCTTGGTTCCTAAGGCCTCCAACTACTCTCAAATCAATGATTTTGAGATGCAAATCATGTATGCTATTAAGAATAGCAAACCTATCAACTGGGCCTATTTGGTTATGAACCGCATGTTGTCTCTGAAGAAGCGAACTACTAGTTTGCCTTATGCGCGTCAAATCTCCCGGTTGTTGGAATGCTGCAATGTGGACACCAACAATGAGGTTTATCTGGAAATGACACCTTCTGAGAATGAAATCCACATGGATATATTACCAAAGATGGGTATAAAGCGGGATCTTCTTTGAGCGAGTCTCTGGTGTCGGCGATCTGCTACACCTCTGTCTGAGAGGATGAGGAACCTCAAGATCATGATGGAGAGGTCACCAATCAAATGATTATGGATGAGCTTGAGTGTCCGTGTCTACATGGCGAGAGGTTTGATGGCTATGCCTTTCGCATGGACCGCCTTGAAGCTTTCGTAAATGCAAATGAGGAGGATGACGAGTAGCCTGATTTGCTTCATCATGCATGCATCACATTTATCATTATGTTCTGTTTGTCTATGTTGGATTTCTACATCTAGTTCATCTTGTTTCCTTAAATTGCACTTTGGTTTATGTTTTCTTTATTTGGACTTTACTAAGTAGGAACTTTGAACAGTTTGTATGGATGACTCATATTAAGTATTTAGTGTGTGTTTGCATGAGCTTGGTAAATCTATTATATTTATGCTACTTTTTCTTCTTTTTGATGATATCAAAAGGGGAGAAAGGAGATATTATGTGTATGTGTATGTCTTGTATTTTACTACCTTTTCAGGTTTCCCAAATCCAAAACAAAGGGGGAGATATACAAGACAGGGGGAGCTTTTCCGTTCGCAAACTGTTAACAAGATTAGTGTTTGTCATCATCATAAAGGGGGAGATTGTGAAGAAGATTTCCTTCTTAAACTTGGCTGGGTTTCGATGATGACAAGTTTGCTTATCAAAACGAAGAAAAGACTCCGACAGATCAAGTCAAAGATTCTACAGAGTTGTTAATTATGTTTTTTCAATTCTCTGTAAGTATGGTTCGTATCTTTGACATATTGCAAAACTGTGATTATATAAATTAGATGTGCTCAAACAAATCATTCCTTAAGTTTAAAAACTTAATCTAAGTTATTTGCAAAGTTAGTGTTGAAGCAAACCTTTTGAAATCTTAAGAAAAACATTTTTCAGTTTGATGTCGATTACCTCAAGTTTGTAATCGATTACATAAATGCTCGGTGATGTGCAAAAACATTTTCTTAGTTTCAGTAATCGATTACCTATAATGTGTAACCGATTACATAAACTCTCGGTGATACACTTGTAATCGATTTCCTTAATTGTGTAATCGATTACATTAACTAAATTTTTGAATATCTGATTTTCAACGTACACATGTAATCGATTACCATAACGACGTAATCGATTACCACTGCTGCAAAATCAAATTTTCTGAAACGTTGTGATTTCAAATGGTGTGGTTTGGTTTCTGAAAAGTTGCCAAATGATCACCTTGCTTCATACACGATCTGATGGTTATATATATACCTTTTTACATCAGAAAATATACACAACTTTCATTCTTTCAAATCATAAGAGATCAATATCATTTTACAAGTTCTAAACCTTCAAAACTTTCTTGCCTAGAACTTAGTTACTATTTTCATATTCTGAAAAAGTTCTTGAGCACTAAGTTGTATAGTTACAAAGTGATATTGATCTGATCTGACCATATGCTTTACCATTCTTCACAGTTATTAAACTCATCCTTGTGTTGGGTTTTGGTTTGAAAAGATAGTGGGGTGCTATCTTGTTGTATAGAGATTGTTAGGGAGCCTTGGGGTGAGGCTTGCTTGTAACAAGAATTTCTATCATAGTGGATTGCTCTGCAGGTGTCAGAAGAACTGGATGTACCCAAGTGGTTAGGGGAACCAGTATAAATTCTGTGTCTCAATCTTCTTCCTTATCCTTTTACTTTTGTTTATCAATCAAACTCTATCTATTTGTCCATAAAACAAAAGAACGAGAAAAATCTCTAAAAGTTACTCGAAAAGTGTTCAACCTAATTCACCCCCCCTCTTAGGTTGTATACTAGACTTACAGTCTTGATGTTAAATTATGTGCTTAGGTATTAGATAATATGCTTAGAATAATATTAAGGCTAGTAAGATAGATATGCATGAGTTAGTATGATTGTGGTTTATGTTTTATGCAAATGTAGTTTTTGGAGGACTAGAATGTTATATAAAAATTGGTGGGATGATTCTTTAATTTCTGGCAATGATTATGGTTATAATTCTAGTGTTCTGGGAATGATTGCTTGAAAAGAACTCTCAAAACCCTTTTTTTTGGAAAACATTAAATCTATGTTGGACTATGTGTTGGTTATGGTGTTTTGCTTTGTTGCCTTGAAATGTTTTGAAAACAAGTTGTGAAAATTTAGTTGAGTTAGTTAATTTGTGAACTAGTTTTGAAAATGATTTGTTTTAAAAGGAAAGAGGCTATGGAAATGACACTAGAATGTTGTGAAAAAGAAAAAAAAAATGTTTTAGAAACATATCTTTGAAGGTGCTTAAGTTAGGTTGGTGTTGTCTTGATAGTTGATGCTTTGAAATATATTGGAAAAATATCTTGAAACCTATTTGATTTAAATTTCCTTATGTATTTTAATTGTTATATGAAATTGTTGAAACTTGATGTCTTGATGCCTTGTTATGCAATTAGATGGTTATGGGAATAGATGTGGCCGAGAGGCCTAAAAAGGGAGTAGGAAAGGAAATAGTGGTTTGTTAATTGTGAAAATGCTTGTATGAATATGTGTCTAGGTTTTAAAATTTATGATTTCTTGCATGATCTTTACCTTGAGGTTCAAGGAAGCTTTTTGGTTTCAAAAACTTTACTTTTCAAATAAGTTAAGGTTTATAAATTGTTATGTGATAAGTTATCTTTCAAAAAGTATTTTGATTTGAAAACTGTAATGCCTAATACTAGCCTCTAGAAACTAATATCAGACATTAGCATAATCCAGACACTCAGAAGATAGATTAAACATAGAGGGTTCACATCCCTATTCAAAACGGAAAATAATACATAGTAATGGTCCGACGACGAATACATAACACATAGTACGTAATCCTTGATTAACAAGAAATTCAAGGTATTGTACTTAAACAGCACCACTACTTTCAAAATACATAATTTAAAATAGATGGAAGGAACTTTTAAGAGCCAAGTCCAAGTCTAGCAGCTAAGTCTTCTTATCATCTGAAACAATGAGGAAAAATAGTGAGAATAAATCTCAATGAGTTCTAACCATCAATCAAGATATGCCAATCAAGACATATAATAAAACTGGATTAACATCATAGCATAGGCATCCTCAATCTTTAAAAAAAACTCACTAGGTAGTTAAGTGTGAGAAACTTAACCACACCAGTTTAGAAATTTTGATACGGCAGTCAGAGCTCGGTGACCACGGTTAGACGTCTCTTTAAACCGCAAATACCGTATCCTAGCCTTTCAATAGAAAGGACTTACCAAAATAGTTTGGGTCTCACCCACATATATGTGGCCCATGATAGCTAGCCTTTACGGGGAAACATGATATTTCTCCAGACATAGACTATCCTAAGAAATTGGATGCTATGTTATAATGTAAGCGATTCCTTCATCCTTCACAAATGGTTAGGAGAATCAAATCATAAATTCGAGGCCATAAAAAAATCAAAGTCAAGCCAAGAAATAGACAAACACATCATGACTAAGCATTCATGAACAACCAGATTGCATTTGTATTTCACACAAAGTCTTAATTACAACTTATCCATATTCAATCTAAGTGCGATTCTGTCCCTAATTCAACCAAAGGTCTCGAGTTTGATTTTACATGGATCCAAGTGGTCCTAGTGGCAAAAATTTAGAGAATTTTGTCTAGTTTAAGTGGCCACAAGAATCAATCAAATCCAGTCCCTATACATTGAGAAACAACACAAACAATCACATAGGATCAGAGTAAAGTGATAAATTTGACTTGCTACTTAAAACCCAATTATCTAATTCAATACTTACTCAATTAGTTATATAAAAGATACATAAGGGTAATACCTAAGCATACCAAACATATTAGCATATTTCAGGGAGTCAAAAGGTCCAAAACTAAGCATCTTAAGCCTTGTAAACAGATTGAAACACGGCCTGGCCGTGCTGCATAACACGGCCGTGCCAGGCCTTCTGCAGAATTTCTGCAGCAGAGCATCAACTTCGGGAATTTTATTAGCATATAAAACGAAGTCGGAATTGAGCAAACGACCACTCATTGGAAAGCTTAGGATATCTAGTTTATGAATAAAATTTTTATTTTGGAAAATAACTATCAGATTAGTGCAGTTTTAACAAACAACTCACTGGTGTCAGAAAACAGGACAGCATTCATACCTAAACTTGTAAATTCTATATCTAATTCAATTCTTAACATTTTCAAGTGATTCTTGTTCCTAAAATGAAGCCCCTCATGTCTAGTTTCTAATGAAACTGGAACCAAATCGAAATGACCTCTGCAGGGAAAATTAGGATAAAAACATCACTCGGGTGTCCAGGTGGGTTGGAGACAGCAATACAACTATTTCAACATTAACTAAAAATTTTGTAACTTCACACCATTAAATTAAAAGTCATTACACATAAACACATTAGAGACTCCAAATAACAGAATCATGGCTGTAAGAACATCGAACCCAAACAATAACAACTCATTTTCCAAGCACAACACAGAGAAAAATTCAACAACAACCATACACACATAGTTCACCTCTTTTAAAATTCTATTCCCTTAATAAACCCAACATGCAATAGAAACAGAACCCAACCCTTGATTTAATCCCTAAAACAGAATATCTAAATGGATTTTTCATGAGGTTGAATGGGACTTATGGGTGCCCTTGAGCAAACAAGCTAGAACTCACAAGAATGTGTAGGAATGATGGTGAAATGCAAGGGTTCTCTTCTCTCCTTCAAGTTACTCGCCCTCTCCTCTCCTTCTTCTACCCAAACAGTTTCAAATCCTCTTCTTCTCAAGTATTGAAGCCCTATTCTTGGAGTTCCTCCATGAGCTTAGCCAAACTCCCTTAGTTCTCCCTAGTGTTCCATGAAAAATCGATTTTTGGTGAGGGAGGAATGTAGAATAGGATGGATTTGATATGATTCTGGTGTTGTTATGAGATGTGGGCTGGTTTACATGGGTGTTTTTGAAGGAAAAAGTGGTGAGGTGTGGTGTGTTTTGGAGTGGAGGATGGGTGAAGGAGGAAGGAATGAGGGAAGCATTCTTTTTCTTTTGTCTAGATGAGGAGAGGAAATGAAAGCTGCAGCCCCCTTTAGACCCTTGCTGCGCTGCCAGCATAAGGAAAGAAAGAGAGGGATTGGCTCATTTGAAAAGAAAATCCTTGCATGTGTTTTGATTGGGTAAAAGGGGAGGTGATGTTTGGATAAAATCCTCTTAATTAAATGGTGTAGTGTGTGTGAAAAGTGTGTGTGAGTGGCGTGAATGTAGGGGGGAAAGGGAAAAGAAATCTGATTGTTTATTAAGTGTTCAACACATAGCAAATGAGTGTGACTAATTGGTGTCATAGTGTAGAGAAAAAAAAAACATATAAATGATGTATTAATTTTACTACATCTTAGGATTTAGTTTAGGACGAAACTAATTCTCCAAATTTCACTTTTAATAACAAGAAAATTTAAAATTGTCTCATTGATAGTCACACCTTAATTAAACATTAAGAAATAAAAATATACATCCATCATCAAATAAAATGGTAATAATAAAAAAAAATCATTAATTCTTGGTACCCAACATAATACCCCATTAAAACTGGGATATTACATTTCTCCCCTCCTAAAAGAAATTTTGTTCTCAAAATTTAGACACGTACCTACTCAAACAAGTGAGGATACTCTCTACGCAGATCTTCCTCAAGCTCCCATGTTGCCTCGTCAGGGTGAGACCCTTCCCAAATAACCTTTACCATAGGAATCGTCTTGTTTCTCAGGGTCTTTACACTTCGGTCAATCACTTGAACCGGCAAAGGTTGAAAAGTCAAATCTGATCTTAATTGAACATGTTCATGACTTAAAGGTTGGCAAGGGTCAGGAATATACTTTTTGATTTGGGAGACATGAAAAACATTGTGTAAACCTGACAAAGAAGGAGGTAGAGCGAGTTGGTACGCCACCGGACCGACTCGCTGAGTAATTTGAAAAGGACCCATAAAGCGAGGACATAGCTTTCTAGCTCGGAGGGCTCTCCCAATGCCTACCGTGGGGGTTACCTTGAGGAACACATGGTCCCCTTCTTCAAATTCCAAGGGTTTTCTCCTATTGTCGGCATAACTCTTTTGCCGACTCTGAGCAACTTTTAGATTATCCCTTATCCTCCTGATTTTCTCTGTGGTTTCCTGGATCAACTCTAGTCCTAGGATTCCCTTGTCACCCACTTCTGTCCAGCAAAGGGGTGTCCTACACTTCCTACCATAGAGTGCCTCATATGGTGCCATCCCTATGCTGAAATGGTGACTGTTGTTGTAGGCAAACTCTACTAAGGGTAAATGACTATCCCAGCTTCCCCCATCTTCCAAGATACAGGCCCTAAGCATATCCTCTAATGTTTGGATGGTTCTCTCTGTCTGACCATCAGTCTGGGGATGGTAAGCAGTACTAAGATTTAATCTAGTACCTAGAGCACTATGAAATGCTTTCCAAAATCTAGAGGTAAACTTAGGGTCTCTATCTGAAACGATACTGACTGGTACACCATGCAACCTAACTATCTCCTTTATGAATAATGTTGCTAGTTTAGCTGTGTTATAAGAAGTTTTGACAGGTAAAAAGTGAGCCGACTTAGTCAGTCGATCCACAACTACCCAAATGGAGTCATATCCGGATTGAGTACGAGGTAAACCTGCAACAAAATCCATGGATATGCTTTCCCATTTCCACTCAGGGATTGCTAAGGGTTGAAGCATGCCAGATGGTCTTTGATGTTCAATCTTTACCTTTTGGCACACTAAGCACTGGGATACATACTCGGCTATGTTTCCTTTCATTCCAGGCCACCAATACCACTTCTTGAGATCTTGGTACATCTTATTAGAACCAGGGTGTATCGAGAAATCACTCTTATGGGCCTCTTCCGTAACTTGTCTCTTAATCCTCTCCTCATTGGGCATACACACTCTCCCATCAAAAAGGAGGGTCCCATCTCCAGCTTCAGAGAACCCAGGTTGGTGCTTTCTCGTTTGCAAACTCTCATCATGTAGCTGGGCTTGCCTAATCTGAGCCCTAAAATCACAAGTGATCTCTAAATGACTCAAATAGATGCTACCTCGACCCATAACAACATTTATGCCCAAGTCACGGAAATCTTCCATCAATTCCATCTCATGTATCATCATAGATGACACGTGAAGGGATTTCCTACTTAAGGCATCGGCCACTACATTAGCCTTTCCGGGATGGTACTTCAGTTCAAAATCATAGTCTTTAAGGAACTCCATCCACCTTCTTCTCTCGCCTCATATTGAGTTCTTTTTGATCAAAAAGGTACTTCAAACTCTTATGATCACTAAAGACCTCAAACTTTGCTCCATAAAGATAATGTCTCCATATTTTTATAGCAAAAACTATTGCTGCCAATTCCAAATCATGGGTAGGGTAGTTTTCTTCATGAGGTCTTAGCTGACGAGAGGCATAGGCTACTACTTGCCTATTTTGCATCAGAACACACCCTAAACCTTTCAAGGATGCATCACAATACACTTCAAAACCTTGAGATGGCTCGTATGATTAGGATCGAGCAGTGGTTAAACGAGTTTTAAGCTCTAGAAAACTTTTCTCACACTTCCTATCCCAAACAAAAGGTTCATCCTTGCGGGTTAAACGGGTCAAGGGTAAGGCTAACTGTGAGAATCCCCGTATAAACCTTCTATAATACCCAGCTAGGCCTAGAAAACTTCTAACTTCGGTAATGTTCTTGGGTCTTTCCCAATTAAGGACTGCTTTTACCTTACTGGGATCTACTGCTACCCCATCTTGTGATATTACATGACCCAAAAACCTTACCTCGGAAAGCCAAAATTCACATTTTTCGGGCTTAGCAAACAACTTCTTTTCCCGGAGTATTTGCAACACAATTCTAAGATGTTCCTCGTGTTCCTGGGGGCTCCTAGAATAAACAAGAATATCATCTATGAAGACTACCACGAACTTATCCAAAGGGAGTGCGAAGATGCGGTTCATGAAGTCAATGCATACCGTCGGGGCATTCGTTAAGCCAAATGGCATAACTAAGTACCCGTAGTGCCCATAACGCGTCCTAAACGCTGTTTTGGGTATATCTTCAGATTTAATTAGGATCTGATGATATCCGACCTTAAATCAATCTTTGAAAATCTTGAGGCTCCCTAAGTCGATCTAATAGGTCATCTATTAGGGTAGTGGGTACTTATTCTTAATGGTCACTTTATTGAGCTGTCTGTAATCCACACAGAGTCTCATACTTCCATCCTTCTTCCTGACTAGTAAAACTGGCGCACCCCAAGGAGATGCACTGGGCCTAATGAATTGTTTAGATATTAAATCCTCTAATTGTCCTTTGAGCTCTTTCAATTCAATAGGGGACATCCTATATGGTGCTATGGATATAGGTCCCGTACCAGGAACCAAGTCTATAGAGAATTCAACCTCTCTCTGAGGAGGCAAAGAAACTATAACTTCAGGGAATACATCTATAAACTCTCTTACCACCGGAATGGTTGACATATCCACCTCATTCTCAGAATTTGAAGAAAGTAGGCATATGAACACAGATTCCCCACTGTTTAAGCTTTGGTTAATTTGAGAAACACTCGCAAACAAGGAATAATTTGGATCATCAGAATTTTCATAGGAAGACAGAAAAATGATTGATTTCTCGGGGCAGTTAAGTACGACCTGATTGGCAGAAAGCCAGTCCATGCCTAAAATAACATCTAGACCTTGCAGAGGTAGACAAATCAAATTTACTGGGAATACCCTATCGGATACACCCAAGACACAGTTTTCACAAATTATGGAAGTTTCAATACTACCTTCTACAGGGGTAGATACTACTAATTGGCATGGCAAATTAGACAATGGTAATTGCAAGCGTAAGGCACAATCACAAGATATGAATGAATGAGTGGCCCCAGAATCAAAAAGAATTAAAGCAGGTTCTTGGTTTAGGAGACCAGTACCTTTGATCAGACCTTCTTTCCCCTTTGCGTGTTTCCCACTGAGAGTAAAGACTCTTCCCTGGGATTGGCCTCCAGGAATGGCAACCCCTTTGTTCTTCTGCAAAGGACACTGAGGAGAGGAATGCCAGTGTTTCTTACACGTGTAGCACACATTACGGCCTCGCCAAGCATTCACCACCATGCTTCTTGCCACATTTTGGACATCCACCAGTCCTAGGTGAGTAAGATGTCCGCACTGCTTGCCTTTGCTCCCATTTCCTTTAACCCTGAGCCGTGATTAATGTTTGTTCTCATTCCTATTTTTAAGCCATTTCCTCTCATTCTCAACTTCTAGCTCTTTAAGACTTTCTTCCGCAACATATGCTCTTTGGACTAGGGAGGAGTATTGATGAATCGGTCCGAGCCAAACTATGCTTAATGTCGGCCCTCAATCCCCATCTGAATCGATCAATTTTCCAATCCTCATTTGGCGCATAGGTCGCCTGGGAGGAATGTCCGCCAAATCTTCAAATTTTGCCACATAGTCAGCTAAAGACATGGTTCCCTGCTTTAATTCTATGAACTCTCTTTCTTTCTGTTTCCTGAGATTGAGGGGAAAATATTTCTCAAGGAAAACCATCTGGAAGTGCTCCCAATCCAAGGGAGTTCCTATAGTCTGCAAATGGGCCTTCATGCCTTTCCACCAATTAGCTGCTTCTTTCTTGAGCATATGGGTTGCAAAAGTTACTTTCTGCTCATCATCACACTGAACCACTTCAAATATTTGGTCTAGAGCCTCTAACCAATGTTGAGCATCAAGGGCATGTTCCGCCTTAGAGAATGAAGGAGGGTTGAGCTTCAGAAATAGAAGGAAGGAACGGTGTGCTTCATCATGGGGTTGTGCTGGCTCTCCTTGTTGAGTCTGACGATTAAGAAGGTTATTGGTTGCCATGGTTTGCTCCCGGATGACTTGCATGAACTCATTCATTTGTTCAAAGCCCTGGAAATGATGTTCAGGAGGGGGTGTATTCTGCCTGCGTGGTCGTCCACGTACACCACTCATGATTACTCATACCACAAACCAATATTAAGTTGATCAGGCTTAATATTTAGCAAAATAGTATTTAGAAAAATCAATGGTGAAACCAGATAACGGATATACTACGTAAATCTATCCACAGTTCAATTAGGTCGAACTGCTCTGATACCAAAAATGTAATGCCTAATACTAGCCTCTAGAAACTAATATCAGACATTAGCATAATCCAGACACTCAGAAGATAGATTAAACATAGAGGGTTCACATCCCTATTCAAAACGGAAAATAATACATAGTAATGGTCCGACGACGAATACATAACACATAGTACGTAATCCTTGATTAACAAGAAATTCAAGGTATTGTACTTAAACAGCACCACTACTTTCAAAATACATAATTTAAAATAGATGGAAGGAACTTTTAGGAGCCAAGTCCAAGTCTAGCAGCGAAGTCTTCTTATCATCTAAAACAATGAGGAAAAATAGTGAGAATAAATCTCAATGAGTTCTAACCATCAATCAAGATATGCCAATCAAGACATATAATAAAACTGGATTAACATCATAGCATAGACATCCTCAATCTTTTAAAAAAACTCACTAGGTAGTTAAGTGTGAGAAACTTAACCACACCAGTTTAGAAATTTTGATACGGCAGTCAGAGCTCGGTGACCACGGTTAGACGTCTCTTTAAACCGCAAATACCGTATCCTAGCCTTTCAATAGAAAGGACTTACCAAAATAGTTTGGGTCTCACCCACATATATGTGGCCCATGATAGCTAGCCTTTACGGGGAAACATGATATTTCTCCAGACATAGACTATCCTAAGAAATTGGATGCTATGTTATAATGTAAGCGATTCCTTCATCCTTCACAAATGGTTAGGAGAATCAAATCATAAATTCGAGGCCATAAAAAAATCAAAGTCAAGCCAAGAAATAGACAAACACATCATGACTAAGCATTCATGAACAACCAGATTGCATTTGTATTTCACACAAAGTCTTAATTACAACTTATCCATATTCAATCTAAGTGCGATTCTGTCCCGAATTCAAACAAAGCTCTCGAGTTTGATTTTACATGGATCCAAGTGGTCCTAGTGGCAAAAATTTAGAGAATTTTGTCTAGTTTAAGTGGCCACAAGAATCAATCAAATCCAGTCCCTATACATTGAGAAACAACACAAACAATCACATAGGATCAGAGTAAAGTGATAAATTTGACTTGCTACTTAAAACCCAATTATCTAATTCAATACTTACTCAATTAGTTATATAAAAGATACATAAGGGTAATACCTAAGCATACCAAACATATTAGCATATTTCAGGGAGTCAAAAGGTACAAAACTAAGCATCTTAAGCCTTGTAAACAGATTGAAACACGGCCTGGCCGTGCTGCATAACACGGCCGTGCCAGGCCTTCTGCAGAATTTCTGCAGCAGAGCATCAACTTCGGGAATTTTATTAGCATATAAAACGAAGTCGGAATTGAGCAAACGACCACTCATTAGAAAGCTTAGGATATCTAGTTTATGAATAAAATTTTTATTTTGGAAAATAACTATCAGATTAGTGCAGTTTTAACAAACAACTCACTGGTGTCAGAAAACAGGACAGCATTCATACCTAAATTTGTAAATTCTATATCTAATTCAATTCTTAACATTTTCAAGTGATTCTTGTGCCTAAAATGAAGCCCCTCATGTCTAGTTTCTAATGAAACTGGAACCAAATCGAAATGACCTCTGCAGGGAAAAGTAGGATAAAAACATCACTCGGGTGTCCAGGTGGGTTGGAGACAGCAATACAACTATTTCAACATTAACTAAAAATTTTGTAACTTCACACCATTAAATTAAAAGTCATTACACATAAACACATTAGAGACTCCAAATAACAGAATCATGGCTGTAAGAACATCGAACCCAAACAATAACAACTCATTTTCCAAGCACAACACAGAGAAAAATTCAACAACAACCATACACACATAGTTCACCTCTTTTAAAATTCTATTCCCTTAATAAACCCAACATGCAATAGAAACAGAACCCAACCCTTGATTTAATCCCTAAAACAGAATATCTAAATTGATTTTTCATGAGGTTGAATGGGACTTATGGGTGCCCTTGAGCAAACAAGCTAGAACTCACAAGAATGTGTAGGAATGATGGTGAAATGCAAGGGTTCTCTTCTCTCCTTCAAGTTACTCGCCCTCTCCTCTCCTTCTTCTACCCAAACAGTTTCAAATCCTCTTCTTCTCAAGTATTGAAGCCCTATTCTTGGAGTTCCTCCATGAGCTTAGCCAAACTCCCTTAGTTCTCCCTAGTGTTCCATGAAAAATCGATTTTTGGTGAGGGAGGAATGTAGAATAGGATGGATTTGATATGATTCTGGTGTTGTTATGAGATGTGGGCTGGTTTACATGGGTGTTTTTGAAGGAAAAAGTGGTGAGGTGTGGTGTGTTTTGGAGTGGAGGATGGGTGAAGGAGGAAGGAATGAGGGAAGCATTCTTTTTCTTTTGTCTAGATGAGGAGAGGAAATGAAAGCTGCAGCCCCCTTTAGACCCTTGCTGCGCTGCCAGCATAAGGAAAGAAAGAGAGGGATTGGCTCATTTGAAAAGAAAATCCTTGCATGTGTTTTGATTGGGTAAAAGGGGAGGTGATGTTTGGATAAAATCCTCTTAATTAAATGGTGTAGTGTGTGTGAAAAGTGTGTGTGAGTGGCGTGAATGTAGGGGGGAGAGGGAAAAGAAATCTGATTGTTTATTAAGTGTTCAACACATAGCAAATGAGTGTGACTGATTGGTGTCATAGTGTAGAGAAAAAAAAACATATAAATGATGTATTAATTTTACTACATCTTAGGATTTAGTTTAGGACGAAACTAATTCTCCAAATTTCACTTTTAATAACAAGAAAATTTAAAATTGTCTCATTGATAGTCACACCTTAATTAAACATTAAGAAATAAAAATATACATCCATCATCAAATAAAATGGTAATAATAAAAAAAAATCATTAATTCTTGGTACCCAACATAATACCCCATTAAAACTGGGATATTACAAAAACCTTATTTATTTTCAAGTGGCTAGGAATTAAATGTTTGAATGAATTTTTGGTTAGGAAAAGGGTTAGGCTTGAGAGCTTAAGTTAGCTAAGAATTGTGCTAAGTTATTTATTTTGTTTGGCTTTGAGTAAATCCGAGATCGTGCGGCGTAGGATCGAGGAACACGTGGACGTGCAGCTTAGGGTTAGCGTAAGGGCACTTCATATTCTACGTGTTTATGTTAGCGTAAGGGCGCTTCACATTTATATTTATTGTTATATATCCTTGTGTAAAGGCAAATTTAGATACGAATTTAATTTCAAGCGTTTACGCGAAGAAGTCTGAGAACCTAAGGGTTCGAAGTGGGGGTCTTGTACCCCTTCGCTTTATTTTTATATATGTTGATTATTTAGTGGGCCTGTCTGCAAGTGGTTGGTAGCTGTCCCCAACCCCCCACACTTGTTTGTTCCTCTCTGTGAACTCCATCGAGTTGCAGAGGGATGGATTTTATGATTTGATTGTCGTTGTTGTTGTTGAGCTGTGCAATTATTTAATATGCGGTTGAATAATGCTGTGAACTGCTTATGCTGTTTGTATTGTTGAATTGTGTTCTTCATGCAAACTGCTTTTATTGCTTAAATTGTTGAATTGCGTTTCTTCATATTAAGCATGCTCTTATTATTTGACATGCGGTCGAATAATCTTGCGTATAACTCTGTGAATATCGTATGCGGCGAATTGTTCATCGAGTCTGAGAGCCAGATAACTGAGGGTGCTAAGTCCCCTTCGTTTATGGTGGATTAGCTAGGCGTCGCAGCGTTAAGGAACCGGGACTGCTTACCTAGGGAGAGCGAGGATCCCAAGGCTACGGCCGGTATGTCAGTTGAAGGATCGGCGTCTGCTTTCCGGAAAAATTGTCTAGTCGAGAGAAAATGAGTCGTGAGATGAGTCATGAGAGGGTCTTGAGTTACATCTTGAGAACTGTGCATACTGTTGTTTGCCTATTATCACGATTTGTTATTTCCTGTAATATGTTGTGTTATTACATATTTTGTTGTCGAATAGGCGTATCTGCTCTTTATTTTTAAGAAGTTGACCCTTGTCAGTGGTTCTGTCAATTAATGATTGTAACCCAGATGGCGGAGCAAGCAGAGGATTGGAACTGCAAGGAGGAGCAGCTGTAGATGGTCGTCTAGCGTGACTTGTACTATGTTGAAGAGTCTACTAGCAGTCTAGTGAGGAACGTATTGTGCCGACCAGCTATAGAGTAATTGTCGTTGTTCAGTATTGTAATAAATGTCTGTCATGTTTCAAGATATGTGTTGTTAGACGTGAATTGATGGAACAATTGAATATGGTTATGTTATGTTTGAAATTATTTTTCGCCATGTTTCTAAAAGTCGCTGTGATGCTCTGACTGCTTCTTTAAAGAATTTAAAAATAAAATATATAGGACCACATTTCTCGAAAACCCTACGGGCAGAGTATTCCACCTTTCGGAAACATGTCAACTTTTGTTAGAATGTTCACTTAGTAGCACTCCGGAAACAGGGTGTTACAAAAAGGCACCACTTCCTTTGGTGCATTAAAGCAATTAAAACCAACCGTCAATTTAAGGCAGCAATCAAATCCTACTAAATTGTTCCATTTAAAAATACAAGTAAAGAACCCATCCAGCAAAAAAGAAAACATAAATCTATGCTTTCAATAGCATATATGGGAGTAAATTACACCAATACTTGTATTATTTTAATTTTTTTATACAGAAAATATTATTTATTTCTTAAATCTCTAATTTTATAAAATTGTTATAATGTATGGCAATCCTTTTATCCTTTAGTTTTTTATAATCTACCTAAGAAAATAATCAAGAGTAAACTTTTTTGGTGTTAAATTGAAGGGGAAAAAAAATCTTATTACACATTTTGCCTCTTGCACATTTTTTTTATATTTATTAAACCTTATGCAAATTTTGTCACATTTTACAAATGAATGAAAATAAAATATCATCTATTATAATTACAATTTTAAGTTATCATATACTTAGATGAATAATTTTAATTAAAAACAAAAAAAATATAATAATAGCAATAATACTTTCAAATCTTCAAAAAATTTCATAAGAATATTTTATAGATTCCTATTTTCAGAATAAAAAATTTGAATATTTAAAAAAGTAAATAAAAGCTCAATATTATAGACAATCGATAATAATAAATTAAAATTGTATTGTGATCAATTCCCCTAGATTTAAATAATAAATAATAATCCTTAAAATTAATTAGAGCATAAATCTTAGTATGTTTTATTTATTTGAAATCCAAAATGTCAATTTGTTTAGAAATTCACCTGTTTGAAAATTTTAACTTGTGGTAACTAATAAATTAAATTTGTTACATATAAATCGATTTAATTAATACTATAAAATATAATATCATTTTCTATTTAAAAACGGACAAATCTACCCCAAAATTTAATTTTTTTTAATTCACCTAAGGAAATAGTTAGGAGTAAACTTTTTTCGTGTTAAATTCAAAAAAAAAAATCTTATTATACATTTTTCCTCATTGCACAATTTTTTTATTTTTTAATGACAAAACTGCTCTATATGTTCTTTAACTTATTTTCGATTTTCGAATCAGTCCTTTATCTTTTTTTTCCCGAATAGTTCCTTTAGATTTGAAAAACAGGTCCTTCAAGTTTTTAGTATGTTTCAAAAATGTCCTTCAATGAGGGGACATGTAGGTCTGTTTTTCAAACCTAAAGGACCTATTCGGAAAAAAAGAAAGATAAAGGACTGATTCGAAACATTTTAAAACATAAAGGACCTCCGCGAAAAAAAGATAAAGGACTGATTCGAAAACCGAAAATAAGTTAAAGGACCTATAGAGCAATTTTTCCTTTTTTAAACCATATGCAAATTATCTCACATTTTATAAATGAATGAAAATTAAATCCAATCTATTACAATTACAATTTTAAATTATCCTATACTTAAATGAGTAATTTAAAATAAAATCAAAATAATAATATAAAACTAATAATTTTATATCTTGAAAATAAGTAATGTGAATATTTTAAAATTATTAAAATAGACACTCAATCCCATAAATTACCACCAATAATAAAAATCAAAATTTATTGATATCAATTTCCCTAGATTTAAATAAAAAATAATAATATTTAAAATTACTTAAAACAAGACTTTAGTAAAAACTATGCTTCAGTAATTTGAGAATATACCACAGTGCAAATAATACACAATGATTTATTTATTTAGAAACTGAAAGGTCAATTTGTTTAAAAACTGACCTGTTTGGAAATAACTAACTTGTTGTGACTAATAAATTAATTGCATTACATATTAATTGATGTAATTAACACTCTAAAATAGAATATTATTTAACTTTTTATAAACTAACAGATTTACCCCTAAATAGTTACCAATGTTGCCCCTAGATAATCTTCTTTCATATATATACTAGAACGTGACCCGTGCGATGCACAGGTTGTAACACCCCAACATTCTACAACCTAGTTATTAAAGACCCTAATTAAAAATGAGATATATTTACGAATTAATTGATTTATTTATTTACCTAAGGTTTTATTAAGGACCAAAGAGTAAATTATGAAATTAAACTACGATTTGTTGGCTAATTTTTAACCAAACTATGCCTTATTCCCCACCATGCACCTCATTTCCCCTTAGCCCACACTAGCACCCATTCTTCTTTTAAAAACATACGCATGCAGCATGGGGGAGAAGAAAGAAAGAAAATAAGGAAAAAGAAAGAAAGGACGAAGAGAAAAGAAGAGAGAAGAGAAAGAGAGGGAGAACGAGAGAAACAGAGAAAGGAAGAGAGGGAGTACGAGAGAAAAAGAGAAAAAAGAAGAGAAAGGGAGAGAGGAAGAGAGAGCCGAGATAGAGAAGTGGAGAAAGAAGAAGAGAACATGAGGGAGATGGAGGGTTTTCTACATGAAAACCCAAATCAAGAAGAGAGGAAGAGGAATCAAGACCCAAAGGTGGAAGATTGAAGAAAATGAGAGGGAGAAGATGGAGTTGAAGCTTGAAATCAAGCTTTAATAGAGGACAAGCAAGGTACAAGCATGGAAGAGGAAGCCAAGCCCTAGAAATTGGGGATTTCATCCCCAAATTCCTCAAACCCTATGGTAACATAGATTTTTCCTTGAAAACCTTCCAATTTTGGGTGTGCTAGGGTTATTTGTTGTCATTTGTTCGATTGGATTCCATATGAGTTTCTACATTTTTGTGCATTACCAAAAATGTTAGATGCTTACAAGGTGTTTGATGTAAGTCTTAAGAGAAAAATGTTCCCTTAGAATCTCTTTCACTACTAATATTGATTTGAATTGATTTGAGATAAAGTTTATGCAAAGGCTTGGAATGCTTGATTTTAGTTTGATCAAGCTTGATATATGTGTATTGATAGTTTATAAAGTGGCTTAATATCTGAGCTACCCAATTATGAATTCTTGTTGTAATTGGAGGAGGATTAGATTGTTGTCCCCAACCCCCACATACAACCGTGAGATGTGTTGCCCATTGTGAACTCCATAGAGCTCCAACTGGGATGAGGTTTGGTTCATGGGAAACTAGACTCGATGTACTTCATAATGAGCACAAGAATCACTTGAAAAGATTAAGAACAGAATTAGATATCAAATATACAATTCGAAGGACAATACTTGTCCAGTTTTCAGACATCCATGTATTCTTGGTTATGTTCTAAATTAAAAATTAGATTCATAAACCAGATTTCCAAAGCTTTCCAACTATGATCGTTTGCCCAAATCCGACTTTATTTGGTATTTTAATAAAATTTCTGAAGTTGACGTTCTTCTGTATAAAATTTTACAGAGGCCTGGCCAACCGTGTTCAAGGCTGTTTGTTGCCATTTCTTACCCTGTTTTGATGGGTTTGCCTTGTGATCTTGTCCTTGCCTTAAAGGGTTCTAACCCTAATTTATTTTCCTTATTATAATAGTTTGGATGTTTAAAATTTAGGCACACATATGTGTTTGAAAAGTATGGATGTTGCTCGTATTAAATGATGATTGTGTTTGTGTTGGAAGGGTTTTCCATACTTAGCACACGAAGTATGGCTGAAAACAATAGTAATGTACTTAAGTTTCAATTCTATGTTACTGAGTTTCTATAACTCACATATTGGGGCATTGTTTTCAGGTGCAATCTTATTGGAAAAGTACAGAGCATGAAGTTGTGCTCGTTCTTGCCGCCACGCGAGTCCTTGAGTTACTGGATCACGAGTTAAAGTCTTTTTAGAGACTAATCGTTTCCTATTTCTATCATAAATCTATAATAGGATTGGATGCTAATTTTGTAATTTAATTAAAGCAAAGTTGTATTTTTGAGGAAATGTTTTAGCAAGCTGTGAACTCTGGTGTTAATAAAGTCTTTATGATTTCTTTTTCAGAAAAATTTACTACATCTTTCTTTAATTTCCCGTCTAATTTCTAAGTAATGCCTTGATGAGAGTCAGGGCGTTACACAAGTGTTATGTGTCTTTGTTTTCTGTTTTTTAAAATATTCTTGTTATAGTTGTAATTGATATTACTGACCTAATTTAAAGAGTTCTAATATAATATTTTGACAATTATTGGTTAATTTAGTTTTTATAAAAGTGATGCTTTATGTATAGAAGGTTGGATTTAAGATGCGTTCCAAAATTAATTTGGCAAAACTTGTACATAAAAATTATTCTAGTTGAGGATAAACATGGTAGGCGGTTTGTAAGAGTATTGCCTAGAAGTGAAAACCTTTGTAAAAGAGAAATTTAAAATTAGTTGATTGGAATAGATTGGAACAACATTTTCATGTTGATCAATTGGAATTTTTGTTTGAGTTTGTTTGCTTGAAAAATCAGCCGAGGAATCGGCTGGTATTCAGCTGACAAATTAATTACTGTCAAGTGATTACATCGAGAACAAAACTGTAATTCTCAGTCATGGGTTCTGGTGGGCAAAATCGCAAGTGTACGATTTCGTCGTTAAGTAATAAAAGATCGTATCCACAGGGATTGTGACCAATTCTTAACTATACCAACGATGTACTATTTGAACTATCAGACGAACGAGTAGTGTTTGAATTGTGTAATTCGTGTTCAACAATAAGATAATGACTAACAAAAAAATTGATTTAAATATTAAGAAGAATAGAGTGACTAGGGTTCGAATCCCTTTGTCTCACCCTTTACGCTCTTGAATCCTATTCCAATGCAAGTAATGATCATGTATTTGAAGTTTGAATCCTCTAAATTAGATTAACGAAAATTTCTTTCCTCTTAATCCCTTTAATTCAACTAATAAGCCCTAATCCCTTAGGTTCCAATTAATTAAATCAAGCAATAAGGATAAGGATTCATACAAACTCATACCAAAGAGAATTATATCCCTATAACCCTATAGATATGTCAAAATATCCCAAAGCAAGTTTAAAACTTCAACTTTCCAATTGATGTTAAACCCTAGTTCAACCCCATGGTGATCAAGCATAGAATCGCATTAAGAAAAGAGATAATTGATCAAATGACATACATCAAACTTGCATTGAAAATTCTGAATTCAATTACATAAAAGGATCCACAAAGTTCATCTTACCCTAGTACAAAGGAATTAGTTCCTCATGGAAGAGAAAGAACCAAGCATTTGAGATGTAGAAGCAGCAATAGACTCCATTGATTCCTCAACTTTGCCTAGAATCCTTATTCTTGATTCAAACTCACAAGAGGCCAACAACCAGTAGTCGGTCCCTAGGTCAATATTTCCTCTATCTATATATAGTTCTGGACCAAAAGGGTTGAAAAACATCCCAAAATTAAGTCAAAACGCGCAAAAATAAAAGTCCGCCAAGGCGCAAAGACGGTCGTGGAGCACAGCACGGCACGGCCGTCTTTGCTTTTAAAACACAAAAACGCATATGAGCAGCCCGACACGGGCGTGGGGACGGACACGGCCAGGCCGTGTTGCTCTCTGGAAGCAGAAGCACGGCCGTGTTATTCACTGACTTCTAATTCTTGATTTTCTTCACGTCCACTAAGGCAGTAGTAGCATCAACACGCAGGCGGTAGTGTTTTCCTCTGATCTTGCCATATTTTGTGATTTTGGCCTCCGAGTTGGTTGCAACATCCGTCTAAATGATCTAGCTCCACTTTCCTAGGCCAATAACCTTCTTTTCTGCACAATTGAACTCAAACCAAGTGCATTATCTAAATCAAGTAAAAATGCATGAGAACTATGGGTAAAAACCACTAAAATGACTACTATGCAATGCAAAACTAACAATGAACCATATGCTATAGTGAACGCATCAAATTACCCCAAGCTTAGAATCTTGCTTGTCCTCAAGCAATTACAGTGGCCAAAGATAAGCAAAGAAACAAGAGACGCAACAAATAAGGAACCCGAGATAACAGCACATTCAAGCAATAGGCTAAAGGCTAGAACTGACAATAGGGACAACCAAAATCAAGTTCAATTAGAGAATCAGGCGCTCTGGAATCATGTCTCTCACTGATAGGGCACTCTCCTCCCAACTCTCCAAGTGTTTAAAGGTTATGACAAATCGCTCAAATCCATCCATGAAAGTGTTCTACCATAAGCTTGACTATTAACCAAATCTCAGCATACAATTCATGAAAACACACAAGAATCAAAAGGTCTTTGTAAGTTTGTAACGTGGCCATGGGATTTTTCTTGCACGGTGGGATACAAACAAGAAAGGGGGAACACAAGGGCTAAAATAATAGACAAAGAAAACAACCCTTTTAAAGCAGCATAAGCAGAACAATTTATTCTCCCTTTCGTTTTCAACACCTTTTTACTTTGCTCCTCTTCTGTTATTTTATTTTATATATTTATTTATTATTTTTTTATTTATTTATTTATTTTTTATTTTTTTTATTTTTTTTTTGGCCCACACGGCCGTGGCCCAGGACACGGCCAGGCCGTGTTCTTCACTGCCTCTCCTTTTTTTTTTTTTGTTTCCTCCCCCATTTGAGTTACTGGGAAGGAATTGAATAACAGAAGAGGTCCCAAATGTCAAGCACTGCATAATTTACACAAGATTCACAACTAATTGCTCCTTTACACATACTTTAAAAGGTACTCAAACATTTAGCAATCACCTGGGTACCAAGAAAATTAATTTCAGTTCAGGCTCAAAAGGGGCAACTAGAGGAAGTTTTCATTCAACAAACAGAGGCTTGAAACATGCCTAAATTGCCTAAATCATATTCAAGTGTGTTGACAAAAATTTTCAAGTTTTGAAACGGTTTCAAGTCAAGTTCTAGAGGGCACAATCAGGATGGACACACTCATACAAGGAGAAAGGGGGCATATAAACATGATGAAGTACAAGCCCCAGTATTAAGCTCAAGTCTCACATTTAGAAGTTAAATTCAGTGAAAAACATCAAATCAGAGTGCCACATGCTAATTCTCAACTTATCCAAAGATTATCCCCATGTACATTAAGAATACTGCCTTGAAACCCATCACAAGAACAAAATAATTGGGTTCCAAATCATGCAATCTCAAATTTCAAAAAGATTGTAGCACACATGCCAAAACACAAGAGGATAGCGTACAATTGGGGGGGTAAAATGATGCGGTAAAATGATGTGAACAACACAACAATTAAAACAAATATGCAAACATTAAACTAAAAATGCAAAACTAAATGCAAAAATTTAAATGCCCTACCCCAAGCTTAAGAATTTACATTGTCCCCAATGTAAAAATTTAAGTTGAAGCAGGGATGAGGAAGAAAGAACTCACCGAAAAACTTGGGTTGCCTCCCAAGAAGCTCTTCTTTAACGTCATTAGCTTGACGCTTGAAGGAGTCGATCAAGGCTCCTTAAAGGAGGAAAAGAAGATTGAGGCACCACCTTCCTTGGGAAGATGCACACCCATAGTCCTGAGTGCTTGCATGGAAATCATTTCCCTTTTTCGCATTGGTCTCCTTTTTCTCCTCTTGAATTTATGTGAGTGGACATTGTCATCCCTACTTTGTTTGGTGCGATTTCAATAAGAATGACTTGGTTCTACATGTGCCTTCTTTGGAATTTTGCAATTTGGGAATTGTTTCCCATGGCCCATATGCAAACTACTCTTTCCTTTTCTTCCTTTTTTCTGCACTAAAAATTTTTCCATCCCATCATCCAGCTCTTCAGACATCTCCTCAATAGAATTCAGTGTCACCTTCTCTAAGGGTTTGGAAGGTCGGTCTTGATCAAGATTCTCTCCAACCGGCTGCCCAACCACATCAATTCTAGAGCACTTTTCGGTGTCATCGGGATGCCTCATAGCCTCAAACACATTGAAAGTATCTTTCTCATCTTGGAATCTCAAAATTAATTTACCTTGTTGGACATCAATCAAGGCTCTCCCTATAGCTAGGAAAGGTCTTCCAAGAAGAAGAGGGACCTCCTTGTCTTCCTCCATGTCAAGGATCACAAAGTCTGCCGAAAAAAGGAATTTGCCAACCCTTACCAATACATCCTCCAGTATTCCATAGGGGTATTTCACCGATCTATCTGCCAGTTGCAAAGACATCTTGGTAGGCTTGACTTCACCTCCTCCCAGCCGTTTCAACATAGAAAGGGGCATCAGATTAATGCTAGCTCCTAAATCACAGAGAGCCTTTCCAATGTGCAAATTCCTAATAGTGCAAGGAATTGTAAAGCTTCCCGGATCCTTCATCTTTGGAGGAAGCTTCCTTTGGATAATGGCACTACACTCTTCAGTCAAGGCTACCGTCTCATCCTCCTTGAACCTTCTCTTTTTGGTCAACAACTCCTTCATAAATTTTGCATATGCAGGCATTTGCTCAAGAGCTTCTGCAAAAGGAATGTTGATTTGGAGACGTTTGAAAACATCCATGAACTTAGAGAATTGTTCATCCTTCTCCTTTTTATTGCTCACAGGAGGATATGGCAGCTTCTTATATGGAGGAACAACTCTAGGCTTCTCTTGTACTTGCAGTTTGTCAGTAACAACTCGGTCTTTCTCACCTTCTCTTTTTTTTTCTTTTTCAATATTTACTCTACTCTCATTTTCAACTCCACCTTTTTCTTTTCCAACTTCTTTTTCTACTTCCACTCTCTCTTTTTCAACTCCATCTACTTCACTTTTTTCGCTCTTTTTCTTCCTCTCTACGTCAGACAACAACTTTCCACTTCTCAAAAAAACAGCACTACAATTTTCATTCTTAGGGTTGTCAACTGTGCTAGCAGAAAACTTACCTTTTGATTGCTCCGCTAGTTGCTTTGAGAGTTGCCCAATTTGGTTCTCCAGATTTTTTATAGAAGCCTCCTGGTTTTTGAAATAGGACTCATGATTCTGGAAGTTGGATTGTGTCATCTTCATAAACTGAATAAGAGCTTCTTCTACTTGATTTGGCCTCTCTTGCTTTTGCGGTTGTGGAGGGTTCTTTGGATGATGGGTTATCTTCGGCTTCCAAGAGAAGTTGGGATGATTCTTCCACCCTGGATTATAGGTTTTAGAATACGGATTCCCTCCTTGCCTTTGAAAATCACCCATGTAATTAGCTTGCTCCTTGGAGTTTCCTAATGTATCACACCCTCCATTCTCATGAGGCCCTTGACAAAAGTCACATCTCAAGTTTTGATTCACCTGATTCACTTGAGCAGAGGAAGAGGTTCCCACTTTCAGTGCTTTCAACTCTTTTGTGATAGCCTCTAATTGTTGAGAGACTAATTTATTTTGAGCCAAGAGCGCATCTTGCATTTCTAGCTCAAGGACTCCTCTTTGCCAATGTTCCTCTATCATTCGACACAACCGCCTCGTTGGAAGCCATTTGCTCCACTAAGGTTCTTGCTTACTGCGGTGTCTTGTTGTTGATTGTACCTCCAAATTGAGGCATCCAACATCATCCTGGTGTTTGGTCTCAAACCATTCTGAGAACATTTGCATTTGGTTGAAATCGTCATATCCATGTCCTGGACACCTCTTTAGAAGGAGCTTGAATCTCTCCCATGCCTCATATAAGTTCTCACTTTGGTTACATTGGAAGCCATGAATCTCACCTCTTCTTTTGATGAATTTGGAGGGTGGAAAAAAATTTGTCATGAATTTCTCCTCCAAATCGTCCCAAGTTGCAATGCTTCCGGTAGGCAAGGTGTCTAGCCAATCTCTTGCTCTCTCTCGCAGGGTCCAAGGGAAGAGCCTCAATTTCTTGCTTCCTCACCACTCCAACAACCCAAAAGTATCACAGATTTCATAGAAGCTCACCAGGTGTTGATTTGGGTCATTAATTTCATTCCCCGCGAATTGGCTTTGTTTGAGAGTGTTTAACAAAGCCGGCTTGATTTCAAAATTGGCATTTGCCTCAACCTGTTGGTAGGCATTGACCGCCCTTGTATGGTTGTTTCGTCTCCCAAAATCACCCAAAGTACATGGTTGGTCCCCCATGACTTCTTGGGTGGTGACTTGAGAAGTAGATGCGGAGGATTGTTTTTGTTGCTGTTTTGCCTCTTTTGTCTTCTTCCTTAATGCCCTTGCTGTTTTTTCAATTTCTGGGTCAAACAACAGTTCACCTGTTTGTTTACCTCGCATGCACAAAACTCAGGCAACAGGTAAGTAGCAAAGCAACAGTTAATGTAATTTTTTTTCCAGAAAATAAATAAAAGAAATAGTTCAAAAAGGTACTCGTTTGCCTTGTTAAAAATTAATTCAACAATCCCCGGCAACGGCGCCAAAAACTTGGTGGGCAAAATCGCAAGTGTACGATTTCGTCGTTAAGTAATAAAAGATCGTATCCACAGGGATTGTGACCAATTCTTAACTATACCAACGATGTACTATTTGAACTATCAGACGAACGAGTAGTGTTTGAATTGTGTAATTCGTGTTCAACAATAAGATAATGACTAACAAAAAAATTGATTTAAATATTAAGAAGAATAGAGTGACTAGGGTTCGAATCCCTTTGTCTCACCCTTTACGCTCTTGAATCCTATTCCAATGCAAGTAATGATCACGTATTTGAAGTTTGAATCCTCTAAATTAGATTAACGAAAATTCCTTTCCTCTTAATCCCTTTAATTCAACTAATAAGCCCTAATCCCTTAGGTTCCAATTAATTAAATCAAGCAATAAGGATAAGGATTCATACAAACTCATACCAAAGAGAATTATATCCCTATAACCCTATAGATATCTCAAAATATCCCAAAGCAAGTTTAAAACTTCAACTTTCCAATTGATGTTAAACCCTAGTTCAACCCCATGGTGATCAAGCATAGAATCGCATTAAGAAAAGAGATAATTGATCAAATGACATACATCAAACTTGCATTGAAAATTCTGAATTCAATTACATAAAAGGATCCACAAAGTTCATCTTACCCTAGTACAAAGGAATTAGTTCCTCATGGAAGAGAAAGAACCAAGCATTTGAGATGTAGAAGCAGCAATAGACTCCATTGATTCCTCAACTTTGCCTAGAATCCTTGTTCTTGATTCAAACTCACAAGAGGCCAACAACCAGTAGTCAGTCCCTAGGTCAATATTTCCTCTATCTATATATAGTTCTGGATCAAAAGGGTTGAAAAACATCCCAAAATTAAGTCAAAACGCGCAAAAATAAAAGTCTGGCCGAGACGCAGCACGGTCGTGGAGCCTTGCACGGCCTGGCCGTGCTGCTTTTAAAACACAAAAACGCATATGAGCAGCCCGACACGGGCGTGGGGACGGACACGGCCAGGCCGTGTTGCTCTCTGGAAGCAGAAGCACGGCCGTGTTGGATAACACGGCCTGGCCGTGTTATTCACTGACTTCTAATTCTTGATTTTCTTCACGTCCACTAAGGCACGGCTGTGGCATCAACACGGGCAGGCCGTGTTTTCCTCTGATCTTGCCATATTTTGTGATTTTGGCCTCTGAGTTGGTTGCAACATCCGTCTAAATGATCTAGCTCCTCTTTCCTAGGCCAATAACCTTCTTTTCTGCACAATTGAACTCAAACCAAGTGCATTATCTAAATCAAGCAAAAATGCATGAGAACTATGGGTAAAAACCACTAAAATGACTACTATGCAATGCAAAACTAACAATGAACCATATGCTATAATGAACGCATCAGGTTCCCCAACTACTCCAGAAAGCGTTGGGATTGGTGAATCTATGCTAAACTAAGACTAAGAGACATAAAATCATCTAAACAAAAGCTATAAATTGCGAGAGAAAAATAGTTGATTATTTGATTGGTCGTGTTGTCTACAATTTTTCAGCAAGGTATATATATACAAAAGAGAAAACAAAATTTGTTACCACCCCTATTGGCAACTACGCACTCCCACTACGCTGGTAGCGGAAAACAAGCGGTCATGCGTCCCTCATCTGCGACGTTCATGCATGTCATAGAATAACTGCCCTATCTTTGACTGAAAAGAGCAGCTGCCGTATTTCAATTACAATGAGGGCCCTCAAGAGCTGATTTTAAACCTTTTAGCGCTAAAGTCCCAATAATTTTTTATCTCAAACTCTTGGTCAACTCCTACCGTTTCTTTATTCGGTAGCTTTCAACCAGCCGATAGCCTTGTAATATCCAACACCTATTTAAGCCTCACCGGCTAAACTTTTTAGCAATCGACTGACCTTATACAATTCTAAGTTTTAGCCTCAGCTTAATAGGAGCACATTCGGCTACAATCATGATCGGCTACTGCCCTAATCGACTTGCCTTTTACTATTTTTTGGTGATAATAATTGCCCCTACATCGTTTCAACTATAAACGTTGGATTTATGTATCGGATAAGATTCGGATCTCTAAATCGTCAATCGTTAATCATGTCAAAGCATTTAATTCTAGCCATAATGACTCTGAACGGCTAGTTTATCTTTACCCGATGACGGCGATGCCACCCGATAATGATTCAACAAACATTATCACTAGCCACGCGTGCGTCCTTGTTTAAATAACCAACCTAGCCATTCGAGTAATCTCTTTACTTTCAAAATTGTTCAAATCTCGAACCATGGTCCTTGTTTCTAAGCTTCCCTTTTCTGCAACCATGTCTTCTGCTTCTGATTCACAAAAACGTGAGCACAGCTATGGTGGAGATGACTCTTTGGAGGTGTCTTCCCCATCAGCCGATTCATATTCCCCTCCTCAAGAAACGGCCCAATCAGCTGATGGGATCATGCCAGCCCTCTATCCAATTCAAGACTCACTCACCTGGAGGCCCTCTATTAACCTTCGAGTTGGGGAAATGTTCCTCCAGGATTACTTATCTCTAGACCTAAATGGTTTGCCGATCATTTATGATTGGTTTACCATCAAGAAATGTCTAGCCGAGATCAGGCCTTGGCCATGCACCACTGCTGATCATTTAGGCTGGCACGCGAGGGTAGCCACAGTGAAGAGCGAGGAATGGAAACGAATGGGTCTTTATGACGCCATTATGCTCTCGGCTAAAGATCTTACCCTTAACATTGGTTTGATCTTTGGCTTCCTCGACTATTTGTCTGTTAACTGCAACACCTTCGTCTTTCCATGGGGGATGTGCATTCCAACCTTGCTTGACGTGGTTGCTATCTGTCATGGACCGGTCCCGAGCCGAGTTCTAGCGTACCCATCGAACCGAGGCAGATTAGCTCGGTTCCTGCTCATCCGAGCTTGACGAGTTGCCACCGACCCGAGGCGCGCTAGACCCGACCTCTGATACGACCATCCCAATGATAACACCGAGTAGTTGAAAGGGCGAGCTAACTCAGTGAACGTGGCAAAACACAAGAAAGGGGGGGTTTGAATTGGGTTTTTAAAAACTTTTTCGCAAATACAAATGTTTATGAAAAATAACTATTGAATAAACTGTGCAAGGAATAAAGAGTAGAGAGAAGAAAGAGACACAGAGATTTATACTAGTTCACTATCACCTGATAGCTACGTCTAGTCCCTTCACTCACTTGAAGGATTTCTCCACTATAATCAACCGATTACACTTGAGAGTATATTTCTACCAACTGGCTATACTCACAACTTCTTAGAACGACTCAGTACAGTTGAGCCTCTAAGGTATACAAATGACTCTTGGGCTAAGTACTGATTCAAATAAGAGTTTTTGAAACAATATAGAGATAACTCTCTTAAGAGAGAATTTACAATGAGAATACTTTTAGCACAAAATGACTTTCTTAAAAGAAAGAATAAAGCGATAAGTGCCTTGTTCAACGATCTCAGAGACTTGGATGAATTCTTGATTGCTCACTGTCTCTTGATTGGGTAGTGTTTGAGAAGATAGATGTTGATGCTCTCACTACTCAGGAAAATATTCAAGTTGCTAGATTGCGTACAACTGTGTTGAAAATCGTTTGTTGAAATCTCAATTCATATCTTACTTCAGTGTATGAGGTAGGATATATAGCTAGGGTTGAAAAAGTGCCGTTGTGACACAACGTCTCTTTTTGTCCGCACAACGTTTCTTTTTGTCCAAATTTTGTCCAAAGTCAAAGTTCAGATCCTTGAATTTCGGCTTTTGCAGGATACGTCGCTTTCAAGACGAAAAGCATTCTGAGTATTATACACAATGTCAGTAACTTTGTCCTTAGTGAGCTTTTCAAAAATATAGACACTTCAAGCACAAGTTTCCTTGATGATATTATCCTTTGACATTCTTCTTGTCTAAAGATACCTCGTATAACAAGGTACTTGAATTTTACTATCAGAACTGAGCTTCACAGATCACCAGATTCTTGTGTGTAGAATTTAATGGGCTATCAAATGACAGAATCGTGTAGGAAAGCACTAAGTCTGTCATAGAGCACATATAACACAATCTGTTGAGTGTTAATCAAGACCAGGCGTTGACTAAGCAGAGTGTAGTCTCTTAGACTGATCTACCAGGCGTTGACTTACACCAGGCGTTGACCAAGCAGTGTAGTCTCTTAGACTGATCTACCAGGCGTTGACTTACACGGGCGTTGACCAAGCAGAGTGTAGTCTCTTAGGCGATCTACCAGGCGTTGACTTACACCAGGCGTTGACCAAACAGTGTAGTCTCTTAGACCGATCTACCAGGCGTTGACTTACACCAGGCGTTGACCAAGCAGAGTGTATGTGCCAAGAACCGAGCCGAGGCCGGGCTTTCCGAGAATGAAATTCAAGATTTCACTAAGTCTTCAAGCAGAATTTTTCCGAATATAAATACTTTACGCACACTTATAACCATGTTAGAGAATAAATTGTTCTCTTAATCTTTTGTTATCATCAAAACAATTAAGGGTTATTGTTTACGAATCCACTTGATTCCAACAATCTCCCCTTTTGATGATGACAAATACATATATTGATGAACAATTTTTCTTTATAAAAAATATTTATTGAGATGATTTGAGGCTCCCCTGAATTAAGCATATATAAATATTTCTAAGTGTAACAGAGCATGAGATATTACAAAGATATAGGTTTGAGCATACAGAATATATTAATCGTAACACATAATGTATGCATGATGACACTTGGTTGATACACTAGGTTCATCAATTGCTTTATACTCTCTATATTCTTCTCCCCCTTTTGTCATCAGACAAAAAGATTAAGACAGAAATAAAGAACATCACAGTCAAAACAGTATAAAGAAAGATAAAGAGAAAACTTCAAGTGTCATAAATAAATTTTATTAGAAATAAAAACAGAGTGAACAAAAACAAACTCAATTATCAAAAGGGAGAAAACTAAAAAGGCAAAAAAAAATCCTAAGGTTTTCTAGGGTTGCTCCATCCTCTCCAAAATTTGCCGCAGTAGAGTAGTCATCAAATCTTGCTTCTTTTAAAGGCTTCGACCTTTGATCGATAGATTCCATAAATCTTCTCAATCGCCTGTTTTCTTCAACCATTTATCAAAAACTTCTTTTGGCACAACTACAGATTATTTGTCATGTGAAGCCGATCCGAGTAGATGCAACCATAGCATTGTGTGCGGTGGTGGAGTTCTGAGTTCTCTTGGAGGAGTAGGAGGGCGAGGAGGAGGTGCGGTTACGGTTCCCAAACAACGGTGACCTCTTCTCTTGGAGGAACTCTCCATGTCGAGGCGGCATGCCATCTCCTCGTTTCTTTCTTCTTGCTCTTTTTGTGCTTGTCAAACCAAGTGTTCCACAGACACCCGGTTCTCATACCGATCTTCTTGACAAGATCATTGATTACTTCATCAAATCTGTCGTCTCCAAGGAAACCCCAGAAACGAGATTCCCTGAATCTTTCAGCTTTGAAGTACTCAATGCTACCAATTAAATTGGGAAGAACGGTGGGCACAATTCTTGGTTCCCGAAGAGCAGGCTCAGAGGGTCCAGGTGCGGTGAGAAGAAGTGGTAGAGGCTCGTGAGAGATATCATCGACATCATCCCCAGGAGTTACGCAGCGGTTACGGTTCTTCCTGGAGAGGATAATTTGGAGGAGAGAACAGTTGAGACATGAAGGGTACCATTATGGGAAGTCTGAAAGAGGAGTCAGGGAGAGGTTGCAACATGCGAAGAGGTTGAGTTTCACACACAACCATATTGCCGCATTCAAGAGATGAAGACTCTTGAACCCTTGACTTCAGTTCGGGTTCCTCGAAATGGACTCGATCTCACATGGTATGTTGAGGTCTGGTTGTTGGTGAGGGTGAAGCGGTTCTAGGTGGAGAAGCTGGTTTGGGTGGTGATTTAGGTGGTGAAGGTGTTTGGGGTTGAGGTATAGTGGAATCTGGGGTAAAGAGGCTAAAGGTTCAATATAGGAATTTGAACCTGTGGTTGAGGTCTTTGTCTAGTCCTCGAGGGAGCAACATCATCTTCATCGGATGAAGATGAGTTTGAGGGTAAAGACGGCAAAGGCTTTTTGGTAGGTGTTGGTTTGGGTGCGAGAGGCAGTTGGGGTTTAGGTTTGGGCAAGGATTGTGATGGAGGAGGTTCAACAATCGTAGAAGCAACAGAATGTAACTGCAGTTGATAAGTAGTATCATATAAATCAACTACCTTATCAAGTGCCTTCTTCCTTTTTGCAGCGAGGGCATCTCCAACCTTGTGTATCCTTTTCAGGTGGCTTCGGCGGGATCAGCAGGCGGGCTCAGCGAGAATAGCCACTCTAGGGTCGAGGTAGGAGCACGAACTGGAGGTGCAAAGGTTTCCGCTGTACAAGGCCTGCCCAAGCTTGCTTCATGATATAGTCGTGTTTCCTCTAACCTTTCCTTTATCATTTGATCAATCTCCATTTTCTTCTCTTCTTCTTCCTCTGTAAGCATAGAGGGCATGCATGTAGGTCTCACAGGAGAGTGGTGAGGGGATTACGAGGCAATGTGAATGCATGTGCTTGAGTGACCCTTACGGTTGGTCCAAAGAGAGACACCAGAGTCCACCACAATATTCTTCCCTTCTTCACAACTTTCTTCCTTGCTCCTTCTTCACCTTGCTGAATTGCGTGCAATAACCTTCTTGGAAAGGAGTCCCATTCTCCTTAGATTGTCTCAAGAGAATAGGAATCACCATCGCTTTCAGGGCAAGCCACCTTCCAAGGTGTTGAGACCTTGAAGAAGATTTATAAGACCTTGGTTCTCCATAATTCTTGACAATGACTTTCCATAAGGGATATTCATATATTTCCCTTTTACGGAGTACATTAAGTCTCTTCGCAGATGTTCAAAAATTATCTGTGGAAGGTTGATTTTAGCTTTGAGTTCATAATTCCACATTATGAACTTGTGGGTACTTCTTGACAGTATCCACAGGCAGTTTGGCACCAAGCGGTTCATGATGATTACGAGCGATTCGAAACACATTCTTCATGTCCATCGCCTTGGTCCCTCAGACTTCTCATAGATGGTTTCATTCACGACATCCCGACCACGGCATCCTTTTCCCAACCAGCGGTTTCAACCGCTCCATCATTAGGGCAATGGGTGATTTCGGCAATTAGGTCCTGAGTGACCACAATGCTTTGCCTTGAACATGACTCGAGAATGGTCTTATCTTTACTCGAGCATAAGTCAGAACTCCTTCACCAGATTCTCATAGGCGAGTTGGTCATGTAGAAGAAATCCATTATCCCCATGTCGATGAAATCAGCTCTGAAGTCGTATCCTTCATTTGCCATATCCTCAAACCTTACTTCGTGTTCCACCAACACCTTGAGGTCAGAGGGTTGAAGATTTTCCAGCGTTACCCTACGCTCTTCTTCAGGAACTTGAACTTTCAGTGGTTGTTGTGGAGCAGCCATTTTTGAAATCGGAGAAACACAGAGTGCGAAGATGAAAGGGGTTTAGGGTTCAGAAAAGTGTAGACTTCTTTTTGAGAGATAGAGTGGGTAGTGGGTGATGTGAGTGAGTGAGTGAGTTATAAACGTGTTCGAGAAGATTAAGCGTTATGCGCCAGATTTCGAAATGAATTTTTGAACAAATATTTGTCTTTTTCAAAACGTGTAGCTGTCAAAATTAAAGAGGCGCAGTAAAATTGTCATTTCAAAGAAAAGCAATTATGACTCAGTAAAAGCAAATGTCAATCACTAACGCATCAACCAGTCTCAGAGAGACACGTGTACTTAAGATTCCCAGAGACAGCTATGCAATGATCCTACGAACAGTTAATGAAAAGAATATAACGAGATAAGATAATCAACAGAATCAACAGATTTAACCACGACATAGGCAACACACTCACGCAGAGTCAACAAGACAAACACATCAAACAGAGTCGACTTTATTCAACCAGAGTCAACTTTATTCAAACAGAGTCAACATAGTCAAACAGAGTCAACTATATTTAAACAGAATCAACTTAGTCAAACAGAGTCAACTTTATTCAGATCAAACACCTATTCCTTTATAAGAAGGAAATTCAAGTTCTTTCTTATAAAGTTGAATCTATCTTCAGCAAGGGGTTTTGTAAAGATGTCTGCCCATTGATGGTCAGTATCAATAAATTTAATTTCAAGAATCCCTTTCTGAACATAGTCTCTAATAAAATGATGTTTAATTTCAATATGTTTGGCTCGAGAATGCAAAATAGGGTTTTTAGTCAAGCATATAGCAGAAGTATTATCACAGTATATAGGGATTTTACTCTCTTTAATCTGATAGTCCTCAAGTTGATACTTCATCCAAAGTAGTTGTGAGCTACAGCTTGCAGCAGATATGTACTTAGCTTCTGCTGTGGATAGTGCAATTGTGCTTTGTCTTTTGCTGGACCAAGAGACAAGATTTGCTCCAAGAAATTGGCGACCACCACTTGTGCTTTTCCTTTCAATTGTCTCCAAAGAAAGTCAAGATCACGTAAACCTACTAACTTGTAATTATCTGAGTTCTTATAAAGCAAAGCAAGATTAGTAGTTCCTTTAAGATACCTAAATATCCTTTTAACTTGATTAAGTGAGATTCTCTAGGATCGATTGAAATCTTGCACATAAGCACACACTAAACATAATATCAGGCCTTGAGGCTGTGAGATAAAGGAGTGAACCAATCATACCTCTATATACCTTTTGGTCTACCTTTTTACTTGATTCATCTCTGCCAAGAGCACATGTTGGATGCATTGGTGTGCTCATAGGTTTGGTTTCCTCTAGCTTGAACTTCTTCAGCAGCTTCTTTCACATATTTAGTCGATGAATATAAGTTCCATCTTGACATTGCTTGATTTGAATACCAAGGAAGAATTTTAATTCTCCCATCATACTCATCTCAAATTCGTTCTGCATAAGCTTAGAAAACTCCTTACAAAGAGACTCATTAGTAGCACCAAAGATAATGTCATCCACATATATTTGAACTATAATGAAATGATTTTTAGATGATTTTCTAAATAGTGTAGTGTCCACCTGTCCTCTTTCAAAATCATTTGACATTAAGAAGGAACTTAATCTGTCATACCAGGCTCTAGGAGCTTGTTTGAGACCATAAAGTGCCTTTTTAAGTTTGAAGACATGTTCAGGAAACTCAGTATCTTCAAAACCAGGTGGTTGTTTCACAAACACTTCCTCATTTATGAAACCATTTAAAAATGCACTTTTTACATCCATTTGGTACAAAGTAATGCCATGATGTGCAGCAAATGACAAAAAAATTCTAATGGCTTCAAGTCTAGCTACAGGAGCGAAAGTTTCAGTGTAGTCAATACCTTCCTCTTGTGAATACCCTTGAGCAACAAGTCTAGCCTTGTTTCTTACCACTTTACCATCTTCATCAAGTTTGTTTCTGAAGACCCACTTGGTTCCAATTGCTAGCTTATTCTCTGGAGGAGGCACAAGCTTCCACACATCATTCCTCTGAAATTGATTGAGCTCTTCTTGCATAGCAATAATCCATCCATCATCAGTTAGAGCTTCATCAATAGATTTTGGCTCTATCTCTGATAGAAGTGCCAAATCAGCATGATCTCTAAGAGAAGATCTTGTTCTAACTCTATCACTCGGTTCACCAATTATTTGGTCCTTTGGGTGATCAGGTTTGAACTTCCAGTCTGTTATGGATATTCCTTTTTCACCAGAGTCAGCACCAGAGACATCATCAGAGTCAGCACCTGTGACATCTGCTTTTGTTTCCTTACAAATTTGTAAATCTGCAAAAGCTTCATTTAGCTCTGACGTGTCATTATCAGGCTTCTTATCATCAAATTTCACATGTATTGACTCATCAACAATTAATGTTTCTTTGTTGTATATTCTGTATGCTTTAGAGCGTTCAGAATATCCCAAAAAGATAGCTTTGTGATTTAGAATCAAATTTTCCTAGACTGTCCTTTGTATTGAGAACAAAGCAGTCACACCCAAATTGATGAAAATATGAAATGTTGGGTTTTCTTCCTTTCCACAATTCATAAGGAGTCTTATTCAAGATAGGTCTAATATAGATTCTATTTTGAATATAGCATGCAAAGGTTTATCGCTTCGCCCAAAAGTGCTTTGCAACATTAGTTTCGTGAATCATGGTTACGGCCATTTCTTGCAAAGATCTTTTTTTCCTTTCTACAACCGTATTTTGTTGTGGTGTTCTAGGGGATGAAAAATTGTGAGAGATGCCATGTTCTTCACAAAATTTTTGAAATAATTCATTTTCAAATTCACCACCATGATCACTTCTAATAGTAGTAATACAAAAGCCTTTTTCATTTTACACTTGTTTTGCGAATCTGAGAAAACACCGTAAAGACTCATCCTTGTGGGTTAAGAATTTTACCCATGTCCATCTAGTATAGTCATCGACAATGACTAGACCATATTTCTTTCCAGGCAGAGAGGCGATTACGGTCGGTCCAAATAAATCTAAATGTAAAAGCTCAAGTGGCCTTGAGGTGGAAACAATATTTTTGGAATTAAAAGAAGATTTCGTTTGTTTCCCTCTTTGACATGCATCACAAAGAGCATCACATTGATACTTAAGATTTGGTAGGCCTCTAACAAGTCCTTTCTTGTTAAGGTTTGAGATTAACCTCAAGGTGGCATGACCCAATCTTTTGTGCCAAGTCCATTGCTCTTCATCAATTGACAAAAAACATTTTACATTTTGATTTGCCAACTCAGAAAGTTTAATTTTGTAAATATTATTTTTTCTCTTTGCCTTGAAAAGAATAGATCCATCTTTCTTGCTTTTGACTATACATGATGTGTCATTAAAGGCAACATCATAACCACTATCGCATAATTGACTTATACTTAGTAGGTTATGCTTCAAGCCATCCACTAATAATACATTATCAATGGAAGGAAGAAAGCTCTTACCAACTTTTCCACTTCCAATGATTTTACCTTTCTGATTTCCTCCGAAACCAACATTTCCACCTTCTTCATGATGGAGTTCTTGGAACATACGCCTTTCTCCCGTCATGTGACGTGAGCAGCCACTGTCCAAGTACCAGGACTGGTGTAGTAACTCTGTTGCTAAGCAAATCTGCAACATATATAATTTTATCCTTAGGTACCCAAATCTTTTTGGGTCCTCTTTTGTTAGTCCTAGAAGGAGACGTGTCCTTCTTGTTTTTTAGTTCATAACAAGTACTCCTAATGTGCCCTTTCTTATTGCAGAAAGTACAAAGTAAACAGTCACTGTGATTGTTGGAGTCTTTGGTTTTCAAATTGGTGTTTTGAAAAGTTGGTTCTTCAGGGTTATAACCAAGACCCTTTTTACCATTTTGACTTACTCCCCAGATCATAGATGCTTGTTTGCTTCGTGTGACACATTCAGCAAGAAATCTTTGAAATCCCTCTTCATATTTTGAAGAGTTGCATTCAACCTTATTCTTACTGTTAAAACTGTTACTCACCAAATGGTGGTTTTCAGTTTTGAGTTTCTCATTCTCCTCAGTGAGTATTTGAAATTCTTTAGAGAGTTTTAAGAATTTCTTTTTCAAAGATTTGTACTCATTGTTGAGCTTTGAGGACTCATCTAACAGTTCATCAAAAGCTATTTGAATATTAGAAGATGTGTTAGAATCTACCTCTTTATCTTCTTCTTCACTGTCTGAGCCTATGGTAGCCATGAGAGCCATGTTTGCTTGTTCCTCATCATCCTCAGAAGATGATGAATCTGAATCATCCCATGTAGCCATGAGACCTTTCTTCTTCTTGCCTTTGAAGCCACCTTTCCTTGATTTCTCAAGTTGTGGGCACTCAGACTTGTAGTGACCAGGCTTCTTGCACTCATAGCAAGTCACTTGGCTCTTGTCCTTGAAGTCCTTCTTTTCCTTTGAATCTTGTCTTTCCCGTGAGTCCCTTTTGTGGAACTTCTTCTGAACCTTCCTTTGCTTTTCATCATGCGCTGAATCTTCCTTGAAATAAGGGAGATTTCATCATCAGTATCTTCATCACTCTCATCAGATGAAGCTTCTTCAATTTCAAGCTCAGCTTGGAGAGCTTTGGAAGTAGATGCTTTGTTTGAAGTTTTCAGAGCAATGGTCTTTGCTTTCTTGGGAGGTTCTTCTTCATCAAGCTCAAGCTCGTGAGCTCTTAGAGAACTCAAGAGATCTTCAAGACGTAATTCATTCAAGTCCTTGGCTTCTTGAATAGCCGTGACTTTGGGTCTCCATCTCTTTGGCAGACTTCTCAAGATTTTCTTAACATGGTCAGTGATGGTATAGCTTTTCTTGAGAACCTTCAAGCCATGAACTAAAGTTTGAAATCTTCCAAACATAGTTTCGATGCTTTCATCCTCTTCCATCTTGAAGAGTTCATATTGTCTAACCAAGATATTAGCCTTGGTTTCTTGTACTTGGGAAGTACCCTCATAGGCTAAAGCCAGTGAGTCCCAAATTTCTTTAGCGATCTTTGTTATTGCCACATTTCTCATACTCTTTTTCAGAGATAGCACATACAAGAAAGTATCTTGCTTTTTGGTGCAAGGTATATTCCTTTTTATGATCATCGGTCCAAGACTCCCTAGGAATAGGATTTCTTTTGGAGTCAACTGGTTCAGTGTACTGTTTCCGAACCATATCCCAAAGTTCAAACTGTTGAGATTCGAAAAAGTTTTTCACTTTATCTTTCCAGTAGTCATAGTTAGATCCAGTGAACAAAGGCGGTTAACATGACCACCGTTCGTTGCTTGCCATAGGATAGTATAGGATCTTTTCCTCTCACCTTTGTTAAGTGCTCAACCAAGAGGCCGAGCTCGTACCAATTGAGCGTGGCAAAACCCAAGAAAGGGGGGTTAGAATTGGGATTTTAAAAACTTTTTCGCAAATACAAATGTTTATGAAAAATAACTATTGAATAAACTGTGCAAGGAATAAAGAGTAGAGAGAAGAAAGAGACACAGAGATTTATACTAGTTCACTATCACCTGATAGCTACGTCTAGTCCCTTCACTCACTTGAAGGATTTCTCCACTATAATCAACCGATTACACTTGAGAGTATATTTCTACCAACTGGCTATACTCACAACTTCTTAGAACGACTCAGTACAGTTGAGCCTCTAAGGTATACATCCACTACTGGGCTAAGTACAGATTCAAATAAGAGTTTTTTGAAACAATATAGAGATAACTCTCTTAAGAGAGAATTTACAATGAGAATACTTTTAGCACAAAATGACTTTCTTAAAAGAAAGAATAAAACAGTAAGTGCCTTGTTCAACGATCTCAGAGACTTGGATGAATTCTTGATTGCTCACTGTCTCTTGATTGGGTAGTGTTTGAGAAGATAGATGTTGATGCTCTCACTACTCAGGAAAATATTCAAGTTGCTAGATTGCGTACAACTGTGTTGAAAATCGTTTGTTGAAATCTCAATTCATATCTTACTTCAGTGTATGAGGTAGGATATATAGCTAGGGTTGAAAAAGTGCCGTTGTGACACAACGTCTCTTTTTGTCCGCTGCGCTTCTTTTTGTCCAAATTTTGTCCAAAGTCAAAGTTCAGATCCTTGAATTTCGGTTTTGCAGGATACGTCGCTTTCAAGACGAAAAGCATTCTGAGTATTATACACAATGTCAGTAACTTTGTCCTTAGTGAGCTTTTCAAAAATATAGACACTTCAAGCACAAGTTTCCTTGATGATATTATCCTTTGACATTCTTCTTGTCTAAAGATACCTCGTATAACAAGGTACTTGAATTTTACTATCAGAACTGAGCTTCACAGATCACCAGATTCTTGTGTGTAGAATTTAATGGGCTATCAAATGACAGAATCGTGTAGGAAAGCACTAAGTCTGTCATAGAGCACATATAACACAATCTGCTGAGTGTTGGTGAAGACCAGGCGTTGACTAAGCAGTGTAGTCTCTTAGACTGATCTACCAGGCGTTGACTTACACCAGAGCGTTGAACAAACAGAGTGTAGTCTCTTAGACTGATCTACCAGAGCATTGACTTACACCAGAGCGTTGACCAAACAGAGTGTAGTCTCTTAGACTGATCTACCAGAGCGTTGACTTACACCAGAGCGTTGACCAAACAGAGTGTAGGCTCTTAGACTGATCTACCAGGCGTTGACTTACACCAGGCGTTAACCAAACAGAGTGTAGTCTCTTAGACTGATCTACCAGAGCGTTGACTTACACCAGAGCGTTGACCAAACAGAGTGTATGTGCCAAGAACCAGAGCCAGAGCCGGGCTTTCCAGAGTGAAATTCAAGATTTCACTAAGTCTTCTGAAGCAGAATTTTTCCTAATATAAATACTTTCTGCACACTTATAACCATGTTAGAGAATAAATTGTTCTCTTAATCTTTTGTTATCATCAAAACAATTAAGGGTTATTGTTTCTGAATCCACTTGATTCCAACACTCAGGACTCACGAACCTTCTAGAAGGAGACGCGCCTGAGACAACGCTTGGAGCCGTTGTCACCCTAAAGACTGAAGATCACGCGGCCAACACGTAACAGGCTTGGTAGGCGCGAAACATCAGGAAGAGACGAGCTAATCCCCATGGTCAGGGAGGAATTACCGCGCGCTGAAATCAGATCGGTAGTTATCCTCCCTCCGCGTGGCTCCACTATATAAAGGGGGCTGGACCCCCCAGGTTTGCATACTCTCTACTGACTCTCAACCCTAATACACTCTGCTCTCTTTCTTCTCCAAGGCCCTGTCTAACTTAGGCATCGGAGTGTCTTTGCAGGTACCACCCCCCTTCATCGGACTCTGGAAGAGAGAACACTCAACCTCCAGGAGGAGGAGAGCTCTACCATTCCCAGCATCAACATTGGCGCCCACCGTGGGGCCCGGTAAAACTAACCTAGGCCTTAAGAATACCCCTAGCTAGATGGCGCGCACCAGGAGCGCGGCGAATCACAGATCGCCACCACGGAGTCATCACTCGGCCAGTCAGAACGAACGCCCACCACCAGACCCCGTCTTGGAGCTCCTCAGGGCAGAAAACGAAGAGTTAAGACGCCAGATCGCGGAAGCCCGCGATCGCGTGGAAAGACAGGGCCACGAGACACCCTCGAGGACCAGAAGAGACGACCGGGACTCATCCAGGTCGGACGCATCCAGCGCCACGGAGAGCCCAAGGCGAGACGGCTACATCCGGCAGGCACCGCGGCGAAAAGCGACCGCCGAAATCGGGCTAACCTTGCTCCCCTTTGACGAGAGGGTTATGGCCGATCCGGTCCCGAAGCGGTTCCAAATCCCCAACATGGACGCTTACGAGGGTAAGACCGACCCTGAAGAGCACATTACCTCCTTCAACGCGCGAATGTTACTGATCGATGCATCCGAGGGCTTGAAATGTCGGACCTTCCCCTACACCCTGAAGGGACCGGCCATGACGTGGTTCTCTAACCTCCCGCAACGCTCGATCCACTCATTCGGGCAACTCGCCGAGCAATTCGTGGCCAGGTTTACCATGAGCCGAGCCTTCCGGAGAAACTCCACTTGCCTGGTCGGGCTCAAACAGAGGTCGGACGAGACACTGAAGTCCTTCATAGAGCGTTTCAACAACGAAACGGCTCAAATCAGAAATCTCAGCACCGATGTGGCGCTCCACGCCATAGTGTCAGCACTAAAGCCTGGTCCCTTCTCGGACTCCCTCGCTCGCTGACCTGCGGGATCCCTGGACGAGCTGAGGCGCCGAGCAGTGGGGTATATCAACATGGAAGAAGTTGCCGCCGCCAAGAGAAACCCAGAATCGGCGGGGCGGAGCGAGGATCCGCCCGAGAAAGAAGCGAGAGAAGAAACGAGCGCCGAGGGCGGCAAGACTACGGAGGACGGTTCACCCCCTTGACAGTGGGAAGGGACCGAGTCTTGAAGGAAGCCTACACGGGCAACCTCATTACCTTGTCCCCTCGGAAGGACTCCCCACCAGATGCGGATCGGTAGAGATACTGCGAATACCACCGAATCTACGGGCACACCACCAATGAATGTCAGGCGCTAAAGATAAAAATTGAAAAACTAATACAGGCAGGACACTCAGCGAAGTACGTGGACAAAGGGAATGGGGCAACCCCCAGAGAAAACGGGACAAGTCGTAGACGATCCCGTTCACCAGAGCCTTGACCGCCGATCGCCGGCTCGGAGAGAGGACAAGAAAGACGTTCACCCGCCCGTCAACGCAGGAAGGGTCGGGACGAAGGTACCCCCTCGCTCAATTTAATTGCAGGTGGTTTTGCAGGTGGGGGCGAATCTAGCAACGGTCGGAGAAGACACCTAAGATCCGTCAACAGCTCCACATCACTAGCGGCCCCGCCCGAGGCCCTACCGACCATATCCTTCTCGGAGAGGGATTATCAGGGAATAGATCGCCGCCAAGACGACCCAATGGTGATCACAGTACACCTCGCTGGATTTAACGTCAGGAGAGTGCTCGTCGACCAAGGAAGCTCGGCGGACGTAATCTACAAAGAAGCCTTCGATCGACTCGATTCACGAGCTCGATTATAAGACCCTACCGAGGTACGTTAGTCGGTTTTTCAGGTGCTAAAGCTCGGGTGACTGGGTACTTTGACATCTTGCTCACCTTCAAGGCGGACGTCGGGGTCAAGACAATCGAAGCCCACCTCCTGGTGGTGGAAGCCGATTCGGCCGCGGACACCGCCTACAATATGATAATTGGCAGAACTGTCATCAATGGGATCGGGGCCATTGTCTCCACCCCCCATTTGGCGATGAAGTTCCCCCTATCTGATGGGCAGATTGCTACGATACACGCCGACCGTAAGGAGCGAGGATGTTGTTATGTCACCAGCCTAAGGGATGACAGCAGAAAAGGTCGCCCTAAGTCGAACTGCATGATTGAGCTCGACCCGAGGGGCGAGAGTGATTTCTGGCTAGTGTCGGTCGATGACATCAAGGAGATCGAAGTAAGAGGATCGGGCAAGAGCATACGAATCGGGACGCAATCGCCCAGCAGAGCAAAGCAGTCCTGGCGAAGGTCTGCTTTCGACAACGCGGATCTGTTCGCGTGGGGCGGAGGATATGCCGAAATAGACCTCGAGTGGCACATCCACAAGCTAGCCATAGAGCACGGCGCTCGCCCCGTTGCCCAGCGCAAAAGAAGACTTGTTGGGGAAAAGAAGCAGGCAGCCAGAGAAGAGACCTCAAAGCTCTTGAAGGCCGGGTTTATCAAGGAGATCAAGTACCCAACTTGGCTTTCCAACGTCGTATTGGTCAAGAAGAGCAGTGGTAAGTGGAGGATGTGCACAGACTTCACCGACCTAAACAAAGTCTGCCCTAAAGACCCATACCCCCTTCCTAGCATCGATGCTCTGGTGGACGGCACGTCAGGATACCAGGTGCTCAGTTTCATGGATGCGTACTCCGGGTACAATCAGATCAAGATGCACCCACTCGACGCCCCAAAGACGGCTTTCATGACGGAGACCTCCAACTACTACAGCGTCACTATGCCCTTTGGTTTAAAGAACGCAAGGTCAACTTACCAGAGGATGATGGATAAGGTCTTCGCCAAGCAGATCGGGAAGACGATCGAGGTGTATATAGACGACATGGTGGTCAAGACCTCTAGCTTCGAGGCGCACTACCGAGACCTCCAGGAAGTATTTGACATTATGAGAAAATATAACATCAGACTTAACCCCGAAAAGTGCTCGTTCGGGGTGCTCGGAGGCAAATTCCTGGGGTTCATGATCACCCATAGAGGCATTGAGGCCAACCCCGACAAGTGCCGAGCAGTGATGGAAATGCGTAGTCCGAGCTCTATCAAGGAAGTGCAAAGGCTCGCTGGTCGCATCGCAGCCCTTTCCAGGTTCGTAACTCGTTCCGCTGACAAATCACTTCCCTTCTACCAGGTACTCCGGAAACCGTCTCGGTTCGAATGGACCGACGAGTGTGAAACGGCTTTCCAGAGGCTCAAGGAGTTTTTGGCGTCACCACCGGTCCTTACACGGCCTACCAAAGGAGCCCCTCTCCTCCTCTACCTGGCGGCCACCGACACCTCGATCAGCTCGGCCATGATAAAGGAGAAAGAGGCCGAGCAACGCCCGGTTTACTTCGTAAGCAAAGTCCTCCACGGGGCGAAGCTAAGATACCAGAAGGTAGAGAAACTGGTGCTCCTGATAGTAACCTCCGCGAGGAGATTGAGGCCTTACTTTCAAGCGCACACCGTGGTAATCAAAATGGACTACCCAATCAAAAGGATCCTGCAGAAGCCCGAACTCTCAGGGAGAATGGTGGCGTGGTCGGTAGAACTCTCCGAATTCCAAATCAGGTGTGAGCCCAGAGGACCCATTAAATCACAAGTTCTGGCTGACTTTGTTGCAGAGCTAACACCGACCCCTGAGGCCGAGTACTGGACGCTCTACGTGGACGGCTCCTCCAATTCCAAAGGCGTGGGCGAGAATCATCGTTGAAAGCCCTGCTGGAATTAGCGTCGAACAGGCACTCAGGTTCCTATTCAAAGCTAGCAACAACCAAGCCGAGTATGAGGCTTTACTACTCGGTCTCAAACTCGCATGGGAGCTGGGCGCCCAAACGCTCCGAGTCAAGAGCGACTCCCAGCTGATGATCAACCAGGTCAAGGGCGAGTACCAATGTCGAGACGACATACTCGCCCAGTATGCTCAGAAAGTCAATGCCATGATTCAGAACTTCCAAGAGGTCCAACTCGAGCACATCCCTCGAGAACAAAACAACAAAGCAGATCTGCTGGCAAAGTTGGCCAGTATGAAGACCGAGGGACAGCTCCATACAGTGGTCGTCCAAACTTTAGAGTCACCAAGCATCGCGACAACCGGAAACCACGCAGTGATCAGCTTGGATTCTTGGATGAAGGACATCGTTGAATACTTGAAGCAGGGAAGACTGCTCGAGGACCAGGCGGAATCACGCAGAGTCCAACGGCAGTCTGCACATTACACTTTAATCGGAAACAGACTCTACAGAAGAGGTTTCTCACAGCCACTACTCACCTGCATAGAGAAATCAGATTCCGAGTACGTCATGAGGGAACTACATGAGGGCATCTGCGGGAACCACTGTGGAACTCGGACCTTGGCAGCTAAAATCCTACGAGCAGGCTACTACTGGCCAACGCTCAAATCGGATTGCCTAGAATATGTAAGGAAGTGCGACAAGTGCCAAAGGTTCGCCAAACGAGACCATCTTCCACCGAAAGTCCTGCACGAAGTCATCGCCCCTTGGCCTTTCAATACCTGGGGGCTTGACATACTTGGCCCCTTTCCCCTTGCACCGGGCCAACTCAAGTTCATCGTAGTCGCCTTAGACTACTTCTCCAAGTGGATAGAGGCGTGTCCACTGGCGACCATCACTTCCGAGAGGATCAAAAAATTTGTCTGGAAAAGCCTGGTTTGCCGCCATGGCCTACCCCACACCATCATCACAGATAACGGCACACAGTTCACCAGCACAACATTCAAGGACTTCTGCAAAGGTCTAGGAATCCGACTCGTCTACGCCTCCGTCGAGCATCCACAGACCAATGGTCAGGTCGAGGCCGCAAATAGGATTATCCTCAATGGCCTCATGGCCGGCTGGAGAGGGCGAGGCGTGGCGGAAGAACTCTGCGAGTCTTTGTGGGCATACCACACCACCCCCCAGTCAGCAACAAATGAAACACATTTCCGGCTAACATATGGAATGGAGGTCATGGTGCCAGTAGAGCTCGGTTCCACCTCAGCGAGAAGAGAGCACGCTCAGGCATTGATGCCAGAGGAGGCAAGAGTTGAGCTCGATCTCCTAGAAGAAACTCGGGAACTTGCCCGCGTACAAAACTTCGCAACTAAACAGCGCGTCGCCAAGCACTACAACTCCAGAGTCCGACCAAGGACGTTCAAAGAAGGAGACCTGGTCCTTCAGAAAGTTGAACTGGCCCGAAAAGACGCAAGGCAGGGCAAGCTAGGGCCAACATAGGAAGGGCCATACCGCATCAGGACGGAGCACCAACACGGCGCATATGGACTAGAAGAACTATCCGGAAAGGCAATACCGATGACCTGGAATGCTACGCACCTCAAGCTCTACTTTAGCTAAACACTTGTAAACGGATGGCGTACTCTTTCCTTTACAAACCCTTTTTCCCACTGGGTTTTTTGTTTGGAAAGGTTTTAACGAGGCGCATCCTTCTTTCCCTTTCTTCCCCATTTAATACAAGTCAACCCCCATTGTATTCAGACTGTTTTAACTAAAAATCACCGAGTCCCGAGCTCGGAAGGTCTTCACCGAGCTGACCTAAACCCAAGTCAGCATAAAGGCTTGGTGGGCTCATTCGCAGCTCGACCCCCGTGGTCCTAAACCCAAGTCAGCATAAAGGCTTGGTGGGCTCATTCGCAGCTCGACCCCTGTGGTCCTAAACCCAAGTCAGCATAAAGGCTTGGTGTACTTATCCGCAACTCGACCCCTGCGGTCCCTAACTCGCTCGCAGCTCGAAGCTCGGAACGCCTTGCTCGACCTGAACGATACATTCAACCTCAAACCCAAGTTAGCACAAACACTTGGTAACATCGTTCGAGGATCTGAAGCTCACTATCCGACCGAAAGATTGCGTAAGAAAACTGCTGCTCGGCCTACACCGGTCCGCGGGGAAATTGTCGGGGACTACCCTAGCCGAACAGCAGCTACCCAAGGAAGGTCGACCCCAACCGAGCACAATAACCAACAAAAATAGAAAACAGAGAAGACAACGATTAAACTTGGCCAATTTCATTAACTCAACAAAATACAAAGGAACAGCTCGTAGAAGAGCGGGTACATCATTAAGACAGAGCAAAGCAAAGTAAAACAAATTACGCAAGGGCATTCCCTTGGTCTTCAGCTCGGTCCCCGACGATCTCATCGGCCGCGAGACTCTGGCTAACAGCTGCCAAGTCGATACCAACTCCAGCCTCCTCGCCCCCAAGCTCCTCCCGATCAGCACAGCCTTCTTCCTCGTCCTCCTCTTCCACAATCTTTCCCCGTTTCACTACCTTGGTGAAATCGAGCTCGGAGATGTCCAGATCGGGGGCGATCACCTTCAACTGCGCAACGGCATTATCAAACCCTTCCTTATATTGAAGGGCACTATACTCGCGATACTCCTCCACCCGAGCAGCTTCGGACGAGGACTTCTCCTTCTCCTCCTGCAGTTGACGCGACAAAAGGGTATTTTGGGCCTTGTGTTCCTCCCGCTGAGCTAGCAGAGAAGCGTTGCTCCTGTTCAATTCGTCCCTTGCCCCCGAGAGGTGAGCATAGTCCTCTTGCAGCTTGCCCATCTTCTCCTCAAGCTCGCCAAGCGCAGTGGCCTTGCTCTAGTACTTTCTCTTCGCCAGCTAAGCTTCTGTCGCCCGTGCCCTTATCCGATCAGAAAAGGCGGGCCATAGCGAAATCTGAGCCCGTAGAGACCCAGTGCCTTGCACAAACCCAGCTCGCCTGCCTCGGCCATGCACCTGTCGTCGGACCTACGCATAATCTGGTCGATCTGGTCGGAGCGGTCGACGCCGACGTTCCAAAGGGAATCCTCGGCGTTCTCACCTTGATCGGAAAATTCTCTAAGGTGGAGGAACCACTCAGAGCCATCAGGGATGTTCAGAGGAATCCCCCCGTGAGGTCCCTTCTGCTCCTTTGCAGGGGGCTGTTCGGAACTGGGAGTCGGGGGAGCGCGCGGTCGCTTCTTAGTAGCCTTGGCAGACGGAGGGGAAGCAGCTGCATCAGAAGGAACCGGCCCTGGAACTTGGGCGACCTTTTCTCTCTGAGCTTTCTTGAGGAGCTCGACCATCTCTTTCTTGCTCATCTTCGTGGCCATCGTACCTGAAAATAAAGCGAAAGTTAGTACTCATGTTCGGGCTGAAAATCGTGCTAAAGGATAATAACAAGACTTACTTTAGTAATCCCTCCACTGGGGCGGATCCTTTAGAGCTTGGGTGAGGAGTGAACCGCAATGCAATGTGGGCAAACGAGCAAGAAAGTTCACTATCGTCTGGTTGGTGACCGACAACGAATTAAAGTCCACCTCTTTTATGGGGCGAGGATTGGAGCTCCAATAAAAACGAAACAAGGGCTCGTTCTGAGCGGAAAAGAAAAAGGGATCCCCTCTCCTTACCCGGATTTTGAAGAAATCAGGCTTCCAGTTCTTATAAGACTGGTCGAAGAGCTCAAGAATATAAAAACCAAGTATTTTATTGAGCGAGCACCACTTAAGCTGCTTACCAAGTCTGAGCTGGAAAAAACTGAAGAAGAGAGCAGCGGAGGGGGTAACCCCAAAGTACTCTGACACGAGCTTAAAGGCTCGGATAAAAGCCCAGCTGTTGGGGTGTAATTGCGAAGGGGCCGCATCCAGCCATTGGAGGACCTCGCACTCGAACCTACTTAAGGGAAAACGGAGGCCGATTCGCGTAAAGTAAGTTTTGTAGAAGAAACAAAAGTCGGGGGAACTAGACTCGCCCTTGTTAAAGCATACTCGGTCGTCGGGAGAGCAGGGGAGGCAAGTTACCTCCTCGTCTCGATCCCGGTTCGGCGTAAATGACACACTAGACCGAAGGGCGACTACCCCAGTGTCTGAAAAAATGTTGGAAGCCACCCCGAGTACATCGGGGTGCACCCAGGCGTAGGGAGACCTATTATCTCCCACTCGGCGCTCGCCCCCCTTATGAAGTGAGTACGATGGAACAGACGCAGAGGGGGGAGAAGCTGGAACCCAGGGGGTGGGAGGAACCACCTGGAGAGGCACGGGGTCACAACCACCGTCAGACGGTAGCCCCTTGTGGCCAGAGCCTCCGGCGTAGGGTGGCGTAGAAAGGTCAAAAGACGTGCTCGTCGTTTCAGACGACGAGCCGCTCTCGGAACTCAAAGGTATGGGGGAAGGGGGACGACGAGAGGAAGAGGAAGAAGCCATTAACGAAGAACAGTAACAAGACTTACCAGGAAATGCGAAGGAACGAGGGTGAGGCAGCCGTTCGAAATACAGACGCAGGGAAGATAGCAGACGAAACGTTCAGAGAAAGCAAAACGAAGAAGAAGAGAGAAGGAAGGAGAGGGGGTAGCTTTATAAACCCCACAGAAGGGAAGTGAAGCGACAAATCAATCCGAGCCCTCCATTTGCAAAACCAGTTGAAGATCTAGCGGTCCGGGCTGCATCAGATGATCGACGGTGAGAAGAGGAACGGTTGAGTAACGTCTCATCTGAGTCCCATCACGTGGCAGAGTGCCGAGTAAAAGCGCGACACGTAGAGCATGACCCCCCAGACAAATAAGCTTCTGGGATACGCCCCCGACCTTCGTGACTCGACTCGGATACCGACCCAGGGACATTAGATAGACCCTCTGCCCTTTCGTGCAAAGCGTCTAGGGGGCTTGTGTTACGGACCGGTCCCGAGCCGAGTTCTAGCGTACCCATCGAACCGGCGCGGCATCAGCTCCTCGCTCATCCGAGCTTGACGAGTTGCCACCGACCCGAGGCGCGCCAGACCCGACCTCCGATACGACTATCCCAATGATAACACCGAGCAGTTGAAAGGGCGAGCTAACTCAGGACTCACGAACCTTCTAGAAGGAGACGCGCCTGAGACAACGCTTGGAGCCGTTGTCACCCTAAAGGCTGAAGATCACGCGGCCAGCACGTAACAGGCTTGACAGGTGCGAAACATCAGGAAGAGACGAGCTAATCCCCATGGTCAGGGAGGAATTACCGCGCGCTGAAATCGGATCGGTAGTTATCCTCCCTCCGCGTGGCTCCACTATATAAAGGGGGCTGGACCCCCCAGGTTTGCATACTCTCTACTGACTCTCAACCCTAATACACTCTGCTCTCTTTCTTCTCCAAGGCCCTGTCTAACTTAGGCATCGGAGTGTCTTTGCAGGTACCACCCCCCTTCATCGGACTCTGGAAGAGAGAACACTCAACCTCCAGGAGGAGGAGAACTCTACCATTTCCAGTATCAACACTATCACTGGCTTACCTTTGGATGGCCAAGAGGCCCCATCTTTATATGACATCCCCAGCTCCAACCTGAACATTGTTCATGATCGGAACAACTCCAACTACTCAGCCTTTGTCTCGGCTAAACAAAAGGGAAGAAACACTCCTATTTCTGATGCTGAGCATTGCGCTTTCCACCTCTACTGGTTCAACAAATACTTCGTTTGCACCATTTCTGTTGCTGTGATCAAGAGCTTCAGCTATATATGTCCCAAGCCATATCAGGACGGCAAGTTGCTTGGGGATCACTCTTCCTCTCTTACCTTTATCGGGCTCTGTTCAACATGCTGGATTGGCTGAAGCAGGGTGCCAATTTGAAGAACACCTCAAGACCTCTTTGTTTCCTATAGCTTTGGATAACTCTTTTCTTCCCTGACTCCATTGACGCTACTTCCACAATAGCACAGCTACTTGTGGAAACACTACACAACATGACCCCAATCTCCCAAGATTGGTAGCCGATCTTTGAGAAGAAGGTCGGCCCGGATTGGATTTTCAACACGGTTGACTAAAATCATCCTGCGGCAGTGCACGGGGACATGGTGATCAACTAGAGCAGGGTTTTGACAGCTAGGGATCTACTTAGGGGTCTAAAACCTAACTCAAGAAACAATAAAACCACAGTCGAGTTTTACACCCCCAATTATGTTGCTCGCCAATTTGGTCTTTTGCAATACTTGCCATGGCCCTATCTCAGCAAGGTTCCTCTATTGCGAAGAAATACTCTGTCGGCTGAAGAAGTGAAGGCTCTAGCAGCTTACAATCTGAAGAAGCTGAATAGCTTCTGTAACACCCTGTTTTTTTACAGAATGTTTACTTTATTTATTTAATACTAGTGATTCACATTTAAAACAAACCCACATTTTTACTTATTACTATAGTGTACAAAGTATAATACATATACAAAACAAACAAATAAAAGGATAACCCTATACCCACATGGGTGACATAAAACACAATGGCCGTGACATAAGTAACCAACCTCTGCCTCTAGGCAGGCTTTCCCTAGACTCCCTAAGATGCTAGTACAGGTTGTTCTTGTTCGTCCGCTGTTTATCATCATGTAATAAAAATACACCAAGAAAACATAAGGGTAAGATATCTAATAATCTCCATCAATTGGGAAAACAGTATAGTGGGCGCACTATTACCATGCACAGTACAATCAAAACATCACAATCATAACTCACATCATGCCTAGACTCCTGAGAATACAATCACAGACCACATCATATTGACAACCTGACCACACGGTCACAGATCACAGACTGACAAACGTCACTGGTCTTTCAGGCTGATCACCGGCCCTACAGACCCAGACCACCGGACATTTCAGGCTCAATTACCAGCCCTACTGTCCCAAAGATTTCAGACTCATTCCAGCCCTACTGACCTTGACTATCGTTGATTATTGTGGGCCATTAATGCCCTACTCCCTAGACTGATTACCAGTCTCAGGGCACAGGAACGAGACTTAAGTTGGTTGTCCCAGGAACATATCCTGATACGCTACCATCTCTGATTATCGGTTGTGGCATCCCATACTACCATATCCAATTACCAGAGTAAGGTACCGTCTAGTGCACAAGGACGGCATTCCCTATACAGAGAATGGCCAAGATTGTCCACCCGTCAGAGGTGGAGTCTTGGAGACTCGTCCGGATAACCGAGTATATACCCCTCAAGGTCACCGACTATCCCCAAACCACTCCGTACCTTTGGTACCACGGACATGGAGAGCCACGTCGGAAAGACCGAGTACATACCGCTCAAGGTCTTGGCCGAGTACATACCCCTCAAGGCCACCAACTGATCTCATTACCATCTCGTCGATACCTCAAGTACACCAACCTCGGGTACACCGACCCGGCTATCACCACTATCACAAAGTTTTCAATGGTAATACTCACTATTACTATCTAGGGATTTGCAAACATCTAACTAGAGTGCGGTACCCTTGACTTATACATCAGACTCATATGCATCATATACAACCAACATATATACATTATATATAAATCAAAGTACTAACAAATATAATTTATCAGTAATTAAATTTCAGACATTAATTAGAATATTATGCATCGTAAATTATCATAATCAACAACATATAATTTATTCCTAATGTCGCATACACGACCGTCTACCAATCTTGTGTCACATAACCTATGTTGTTTGACAAGTCTGCGGTGAATATCCTTAGCCACCACATACCACAACCCCTCTCTTGAGGTGTTGTTACTATCAACCCCTAGTAGGGTTAAGGTCCCCTACTCATGCTAAAAGTCCTACTTTACTACCTATTTTCCCTAGAGATTAAGGTATCTTACCCCTTACCTGGCTTAGAAGACCGCTGTCACCCATATCTCGTCGCTCTTGTCGCTTTTCCTCTTCCTAAGCTCGCCTTTGCACTCCAAAGGACCAAATGGAGAGTCTTGCGAAATGGGGAGAGGAGAGCTCTATTTATAGACATAACTTGGCTCCATCGCGTCGCGATGGGCATAGACACAGCCGCCCGTCGCATCGCGACAAGGACACGTGGCACGAGATCTGCTGCGCTGATCACCGACTTAACCACCGACCTTGATCGCGTCGCGACGGTTTCCTTCGTTTTCTCTGTCGCGTCGGGACGGTCCCAAACTAGTAATGTTCCATTTTTGACCCTCTAGGAGATTCTAGGGTGCTCCATACTATTCTAGGACATTCTAGGCCTTTTATGAGTTCTTTTTAGACCCAATTTATCTCTAACTAAGGTTTTATTATCCTATTGTTACTTAATTATTATTCTAAAATTATTTAAGACTTACTTAAGACTTATTTAAAAATCAGGATGTCAGACTTCTACCTGTAATGACCAGTTTTCGGACCGCTACGAAACTAGAACTAAACCTAAATGCGACACGTTTTTAAAATGGTACTCATGTGTCCTTTCGAAAAAATGCGGTAAATTTTTCTTTTAAAAAAACATTTGGTGCCCACAAAGCACACACAGAGTACTTACAGCATTTCGAAGCATGATACAAACTAGGACACAAGCTACGTACTGGAAATACATACACGCATAAATATATACAATCAGCATACACAGTACGTACAAAATAAACAGAGTAGTAATGTAAGAGAAAATACACCTAAGATATGAATACCCTCGAGAGAGTGTTCATACCCTGGGGGTACTCCCGACAGACACCCACCCAGGGGGCTGCTCCAAAAGTAGAACCACCAGTCTACCCTGCATCAGCAAAACATCACTAGCCCAACTGGTCACCTTCAAACTGTACATAAAAGCCATACACTACAGTTATCCCAAAATGACACAAATAGACAAATAGTCAACACAAAATCAGGACAAATAAAAGTCGTTGCCCGAATCCTCAAAGGGGCCCTCCTCGTCATCGTCCGCCAACTAGTCCTCTGCGTCCTCGACATAGCCTGAGTAACCATCATGGATTGAAGACACCACGGGAAAGGGTCAACTTCTCAACGAATCAAGATATAACAATTCATAAAGCAATAAGCAAACAACATTGTATACAGTTCATAAGGCTCAACTCAAAACTCTCACTCAAGACTCGACTCACGACTCATTTTCTCTCGACTGGACAATTTTTCCGAAAAGCAGATGTCGCACAGCTGCAGCTTTGGGATCTTCGCTCTCCCTAGGACATTCAGCTCCAGTTCCATAACGCTGCGACGCCTAGCTAATCCACCATGAATGAAGGGGACCTAGCACCCTCAGTTGTCCGACTCACAGCTCAAAAACGTCTCGATGACTCGACTAAGCTCTCAGACTCGATGAACAATCCGCCGCATACGAAATTCAAAGAGCAATTTGCATAATTATCCGACCGCATATCAAATAATTTATAGCAAGCTTATTACAGTGAAACGCAATTCAACAAACATAAGCAGCATAAGCAGTTCACATTGTGAAACACAATTCAATACATAAGCAATTCACGGCAGTTATTCAATCACATATTAAATGAATGCATAACTCAATAACATCATCATTCACATCATGGAATCCATCCCTTTGCAACTCGATGGAGTTGACAGAGAGGTACAACAAGTGTGGGGGGTTGGGGTCAGGAGACCAACCACAATATTTTCACCCACGAACGATTCGAAATATAGGCGACCGCACGACAATAATCACGAAGGGGTTCGGAAACCCTAACTTCGAACCCGGAGAGTTCTCAGACTTCTTCCCATTTAAAACTTGCCCTTACACAAGGACATACAAAAATAAAAGCCTACAAATACCTAGAAGTGCCCTTACCACATACAGTCACTAACGCAATGTCGCAAGCCTCGGGTCCGCTTCGCTCGGTCTCCGGAGTCACGATTCCTATCACCACGAACAACTTAGCACAATCTATAAATTCTAACTACACTTAAGCACTCAAGCTTAACCCTTTTCTAACCAACAATCCACTCAAGCATTTTAATCATTAACTACTTGAAAAGAAATAAGGTTTTAAAACCAAGGCACTTCTTGAAAATTAACTTATCACATAACAATTTAGAAATCTTAACTTACTTGAAAAGTAAAGATTTTGAAACTAAAAATCTTTCTTGAACCTCAAAGCAAGATCATGCAAATAACCATTTTTATAAATTTCAAGGTCTAAACACATATTCATACAAGCATTTATACAAGTTAACAAACCAAATTTCCTTTCCAATTCCTCCTATGGCCTCATGGCCTCAACCTCTTTTTCTTTCAAAAAAATTGCAAAAACTCCTTTTCATAACTACAACAATTCCAAGTCATTTTCAAATACACTTCAAGCATCAAAACATCAAGACAACACCAAACATAACTTAAGCACATTTAAGGACATGTTTTAAAACAATTTCCAACAACAAATTAGTGCCATTTCTATAGCCTTTTTCCTTTCAAAAACAAGTCATGCTCAAAGCCAATTTACAAGTTTCCTAGTTCACTTACTTAAAACAATTCCAAACACAAGAGTTCTTAAAGAGTTCTTTCAATTAGGCCAATTCCAAAAGTCCCCAAAAACATTTAAATCATGCCAATAATCATGCTAAGAATTTGAAGACAACTTGATCAAGTCCTACATGCCATTCTAATCCTTCAAGAATCACTTTTGCACAAAACATAAACTAACTTTTATACTTAAACTTGCATCACTACTCCAATAGCAATTAAATCACCCAAAACATTTAATTTAACAATTAAAGACAAGATTCAACAACCTAAATCCACATTTCCTATAGTTCAAGAATAGGCAAAAACCATGAATAACAAGTTAAGTATGCCAATTCCAAAACTACTACTCAACAATGATCAAACAACTTCCAATAACCCAAATACACCACTAATTAGTTGATTCAAGTAGGATCACATCATTTTCCCCTTTCTAACACCTAGGGTTTTCGCCCTAGAGCATCAAAAAAAGGGTTGAAGATGTTTCGTCTCCCATTAATCATCACCAACCATCAAAACAACAACAATCAAGAAAGTAATCAAGACTTAAAACAAGCAAAATCAAAACAATCAAAATGGGGAGGGGGTGGCGCTGTTTTTAGGGCTGTTTTGGGGGAGGAAAAATTGATTTTTCTTCTCATTCAAATGGTTGGAAATATAGATAATGAAGTAGAGAAGGAAACCTAGCAAGAAAACTAAGTTTGGAGGCCAAAATCTCAAGAACAAAAACAAGGGAGGGGGGCATGATTTTGGGGCTGTTCAAGGGGGAGGAAAACAGAATTTTCTCCTTACTTGATGATGAAGAAGATGAGGAACTAGAGGTAGATGAAGATCATGAACCAAGTTGATTAAGGTTGGAAGCTCAAAATCTCAAAGGAATGGAAGTATGAACCATGGAACCTTGGAACCCTTTTCTTACTCAAGAAGAAAAAGAAGAAGATGAGATATGAGAGAGTGAGGGAAGGTCACGATGGGGGGCTGCATATAGCCCCTCCTTCCATTTATTTTACTTAAAAAAATAATAAACATAGTTAGTATAAAATAGTTTAGTAAAAAGGGATTTTTCAAATTAATCATACACATAATGACACCTAGCAATAAAGTAAAGATGCTAATCCCATCAACTAATCCATCCCATCTAATCTTACACCTCTCATGATTACCCACTAATCCTAGAGTCTAGGGGTTGTTAAAACACGGCGTCGAAAAACCCGCGTTACAGATAAACTCGCGAAAATTAATTTAACAAGAAATTAATTCATCGCGTGATAATATTTAATTATAAATAATAAAAATCATGTCAAACACTCAAAAATAGTCTCAACAAGTTACGTTTCGATTTTCATCAAAATCGAAGTTCGTTTAGAATTTTATCTGTGGCGAAACTGCCTGGCGATTTGAAACATGACGAAACTTCGTTAGAATTTTTTGACGATATTCAAACCATGAATTAATATAAGAATAATAATTCTCAATTATATTTAGCTCTTGATTTAATTAAATCACTTACTTAGAGAACAAGCAACTGCTTATTATAGCATAAATACGACAGTTAATACTATAATAGCGCTAATAATCGTATCGTAAAAATACGGGTGTTACACTACCCCCTTAAAATAAAATCCATCCTCAGAATTTAGCATTAAGTACCTGAATCCGAAGTCTCCTCGGTTTGCTTAATCGTGAACATTCGCTCTGCTCTAGTTGCTGGTTTAGCCGATGTGGTTGGTTTAGACTCACCAATGGGTTTTCCTTCAACCACCTTTCCTTTAGCTTCAGGCTCCGCAGTTGCTCCCTGTTTACACTCTCTAGCAATATGTCGTGGTTTCTTACATCGATAACAAACAGGTTCTTTTTCAGGACATTCCTGTAGATAATGCCTTTCTCCACATCGAGCACATTTCATTGATCTGAATTGCTCACTTTCAGCTTCTATGAGTAATTGGTTGGGACGATCATAGGGTCCTCAGTTATTTCTCTCATCTTGATTCCTCCTATTGTTCCTTATAGGCCCATTGTTCTTCTATTTTTCTATTCTATTATCAAGACTTTCCAACTCAATACTCTTTTCCATCAACTCAAAAAAAAGACTAATCTTTAAAGGGACCATGGATCTACGCAGCTCGGGCTTTAGTCCGTCCTCGAATTGTCTACACATCCATTCTTCATCTGGATTCATCTGGTAAAACCTAAAATATTTAATTAGAGTTTCAAATCTTATGACATACTCTCCCACGGACATCCTTCCTTGTTTCAGACTAAGGAACTCCTTTTCCTTTTCACGTCTTAATGTATTTGGGAAATACTTCTCCAAAAAGCAAATTTGAAATAGTTCCCAAGTAATAATCCTTCCTTCCGTATCTAACATTCTTTGTTTGTTCTTCCACCAACTCTCCGCTCCTCCAACTAAGAGAAAAGTTGCGTAAGTCACCTTTCGATCATCCAGACAACGTAGTGCCACGAAGATTTTATTGTAACACCCCGACCCACATTAACGGTTATGCCACCCGGCCCACAACAAGTGTTACTCACAGGACTTCTCCCCACCCCAAAGGGAGAGTTTTTGCTTCCCCAAGGAATCAAGCCTTGTACCTGGAGCTTAAGTACAAATTTTTTAAGTCTTGTGAGTAACACTTGATGTGGGCCGGGTGGCATAGCCGTTGATGTGGGCTGAGGTGTTACATTATATCCAGGCCACCTCTCTTGACGGTGAAATTTCAATTCTTAGCACCCAAAAGGCTGTCTTGGATAAGGATTTGAGGAGTAGAAGAGAAGGAATTGCTGAGGCCAATCGCACCTGGGATCAGCTGCGCCTCATGCTGAACCAAGCAAAGGAAGGGCCTCTAACGCCTTCAGCTGCGGCTGCCACTACCCAGACTGTAACATCCCAATTTTTATGAAAATTATTTTATAGTTCCAGCTACTTGAAAATAAATCATGGAGATTGATCACCTCAATGGTTTGTTAAAAGTATGAAGAACTACCAAGATTTATTGTAAACAATTCATTGTTTTAGTAATTAATTCAGATTAAGAGACATTGTAGACGTATACAGTTTTTAATATGAACCTTGAAAAATGTGAAAAATGGCCATTTGATTGAGGAAAATTATTTTATTGAATGGGAAATAATTTTTAGGATTTAATAAATATTTTTAAGTCATAGTTTGGATTTTTATTGTCTAGTTATTGTATTAATTGTCTGTTTTATGTCATATTTAATATGACTATGATTTTAAAGATTTTGTCTTCATAATTTTATTGTTTGAATAATATCTAGTTGATAAGAGAAATTGAAATTAGTGATCCTCACTAATTTACAGTTTTTATTACGCTGCGAGAATTCTATCGAATTCTACCGTAACTAGGCTATTGTGTGTGTTTCTACTTGAAACATGCCCAAACGTGATCCAAATTTTATAAAATTTGAGATCTTAGAATTTTCCAATATTTATGATTTATTGGAAATTTTTCTGAAATTTTTGGGCATCAGAATAATATAGGGTGTTTTCTACGCCTAGAACTGCATTACGGTAGCGTTTTAGCTCGCAAATCGAGAAGAGACATTCATAGAAATACTTCTAATATTTTTAGGGAAATTTTGGTTGATTAATAATTTTTGATTATAGAATGATTTATTAGATCTATTTTTGGAGTTTTTGATATAAAAACCCTAATATACGCATAACGCCGCGCACCCGGTTGAGCGAGATCGCGACGAAACGAAACATCTAGATATTTTGGGGCAAGTGGCAGATTGGATAAGGGTTGGGGAGTTGAACCTCATCCTTAGAACCTTCCATGACAAGTTTTAGCTTATGATTGGTTAGTTAGTAAATGGTGGGTAGTTGGTTTGGTTAACTTGGAACTAGTTTGGTTAGTTTTCAACTAAATAAACAAAAATTCTTCCTTCCATGTCCCTACCTGATTTCGTGGCTCTCCCACACAGCCAAGACCAGATTCATTCATCCACCATTGTTGGTAAGAACCAAGAAAAAAAATCTTGAGAGAGAAAGTGGTGAACTTGAAGAAAAACTTTGTCATTTAGCAAGTAACTTGATCCTTTCTTCTTCCTTCTTGATCCAATCACCATCATCCTTGTGGTAAGCTTATTTTCCTTTTCTCCATGGCTGCCATGGATGAGCTTTCATGGTTCTAGAGTTGTTTCTCATGATTTTAGTTTTATTCTTGAAGGAATTTGATGTTTAAGCTTCAACCTTCCATCCTTTCTTCTTAATCATTGATCAACCATCATCAATCTTGTTGGTAAGTGTTCTTGATCACTTTCCTCTTCTCATGGCTGCCATGATTGTGTTCTTCATGGTTTTAGTGTTGTTTTCTTTATGAAATGTTAGATCTTTATGTTCTAGCTTGTCTATTTCATAGATCTATCAATTTCTTCCATGTTTAAGCTTGATTAGAATTTTTAAAATTGGGAACCCTAACCCTTGATCTATGGTCGAGCCTAGGGGCTGTTATGAGAGCTTGATCTTGACTTAATTTTGCGGTTTTGGAGTTAGATTTTTGAGGGTTTTAGCTTAGTACACTTAAATCTAGTCAATATGCATGTTTTACAAAAGTTTTGAGAAATAAAATTGTTTGATTAAGGGACTGGAACTGTGGCCTAAATTATGGTTTTGAGGGATGTTTTAACTTGATTTTAAAGTATGTTAGGTGTTAAGGAAGTTAGTTTTTGGTTAAGGTTTTAAATCTATAAGGATTTGTAAGTTTAAAGCTTTGAAAAATTGTTTGAAACAAAATAATTTGGGGCTATTTTAGGGCTTCCCAAATAGTGGCTTATGATCAAGTTTTGGGTGAGTTCTAACTTGTTTTTAATTGTATTAAAGTTTTAAAGAAGTTTGGTTTTGATAAGAAGTTTTGATTAAGCAAAGTTTGTAAGATTTTGATGTTAAAAGGTTTGAAAACTTGGAGTTGTATTTGAAGCCTTGAAACCTGGCCTTCAAATGGATTTTGTGACGTGTTCTTGACTCGTTTTATGCTTAAATATGTTGTAAAAAGTGGTTGTTGATTTGGTTTAGCGAAACAATTTAAAGAAGTATGATTTTGGGAAAAGTTTTAGTTTATGTTTCAAGAATTGTTTTGAACTTGTAATAGAATTGTTTCTAAAATTTTGTGACATGTTTTAGTGTTTTGAAAAATGGTTCAAAGTTGGCAAAACACTATTCATTTGGTAAAAACACTATTCCAATTGGTAAATTTTGGTTCTAATTTTGTTAAGTTTGTGTTGTTAAGGTTCGTGCATAGGGTACGCGCGAGGTGCGACTTGATGATGGTTTTGAATTACCTTGCTTGGATTGTTAAAGTGCCCAAGGTAAGGGAAATTCTTACATAATGAGTTTGGGCTTTTCGCCTTGTGTGTTGTTTGCTTGATTGTTGATTGATTGTGTGGTAGTACTTGTAGTATTACTATGTGCTGTTGAGATGTTGTAGCATGAACTGCTGTGTATTGATTTGGCCCTGTGTGACAAGACTGAATTGTATTGTGTGACTTAAATCATACTTGATAGATTTAATTGGACTTGAAATTGATGATAATATGTAGCATGTTCTTGGCCCTGCGTGGCATTATGAGTTGTATTGTTTTCCTTGAATCACCTTGGATTTCATTGGAACTTGGTATTGAATTGGAATATGAAAAATATTATTGTTGATAATGGATTAATTAACAATGCGTTGATCGACTGCTATTGGTTGACGATTTATATCGGTAAATCTGATGCGATTCCACAAGCCGAATTCTGATTTAGTAAACAAATTGTTAAGGGCATTTTGATTTAAAAGTAAGCATAAGGGTTTTAGTACAACTAACCAAAGCTTGCAAGGAAATTTCAATGGAATAATAGTAGAGAAAAGAACTTGAAATAAATAGTATAATTTGCGAAAACGGTTGAGTTAAATGAAGCGCCTGGGAAAATTATGGCTAGGAAAGACTTGGTAATTAAGAGTGTTCGCACCACCTCCCTTTCCTGGGAATTCTTCCAGTGTGTTAATTAGCACAACTAGGGTTTCAACGACCTAGGGTTAAACAGTATTTTCAGACACATAGGAGTGATACAAGAACTGAGAAAGAGATTTCATAGATCGAGATTTCGAAAGAATAAAACATAGGGAACCTAGTGTTCATATTGAGCATATGGGTCATGTGTCCTGTGCTGGGACTTAATGTCCTGCTTGCGTGCGCATTTACTTGATTGAGAATTGGACCTAGTGTTCCGTATGGCGTGCCTAGTATCTCAACCTAAAAATTGAGCCTAGTGTTTCGCATTACGTGCCTAGAGTTTCAATCTAAGATTGGGACTAGCGTTCCGCAATTGAACACCCGGACTTTGTATCCTGTGTTGAACTCTTAGTTAATTGAGATTTGGAAACCCACTAAGTTGAGTGAGTGAGGGTTCGTCGATCCGCATTGATTAATTAAAACATTACTCGGGCACTCACTACGGTGAGCACGCCACATTGTAGAATTTGTTTGGATATCACTCGGGCGTTCACTACGGTGAGCATGCCATATTGTAGAATTTGTTGGATATCACTCGGGCGTTCACTACGGTGAGCATGCCATATTGTAGAATTTGTTGGATATCACTTGGGCGTTCACTACGGTGAGCATGCCATATTGTAGAATTTGTTTGGATGCGTACTAACCATTGAGCATCGACACTCGGAGCGTTTGATTGGTCTTAAAGATTTCAAAAGACGAGTTGTCATGTCACTCGGAGCGTTTGGTTGGTCTTACAGACTTTAAAAGACGAGTTGACACTGCATTGCCTAAGTAGAGGCAAGACAAAGTAGTGGCAAGCCTAAGTAGAGGCTATCTTGTTCGGACGTTGGGAAAGTAGTCCCCGTCATACTGCTGACCTATTAAGGCTGCAGGTGTATACACAACTTGTCATACTGCATTGACATGCATAGCTAACCATGCACATTTATGATATGTGATGAATTGTTTGATGAATTTGATATTGTGATGACTTGATCACTGATCTGTTGATAGATTTGCCTGCTCACATGCAATAGTTCGATATTGTGGTGACTTGATTGTTGATTTGTTGGTTGTTTTATTTGCTCACATGCAATGCTTGATATACCATGATGATGCGTGCAGGCTATTAAGTATGTATATGTATATAAAAGCATGTTCTTGTATTATATATGTATATATTGTTTGCATGCGACATAGCCTATGATAAACTCGTGAACAAAGGATTTACCCTGGCACTGTTGTTGGATTGGATATCCTTATGGATGTCACTTCTAGATGGAGTTCGGTAGTTGCTACAGTTTCGTCCTCCCGGGAGCATTGAAGATTGAGCCAATGGAGGAAGATTCCTCTGAGTGCTTCATGTTTTGGTCTTGCTGAGCTATTTCTCAGTAAGAGTTATAGTTGTTGGCCAGCTTAGCTTAGGGTAATGCCATTGTTATTTGTGTAATTACTCTTTTCAGAAAACCTCGCCTTAGTGCGAAATGATTATGTTATGTGAAGTATTATTTTGTGATGTATTATACTCTGATATTTGCAAAAGTCTGAATTGGCATCATTTAGAAAACTGTAGTACTCTATGTCTCATTTTGAAAAGGGTTTCAAAGGAAAGAAAATGAAAAAAAAAATTACCCCAATTTTTTCATTGCGAAATACATAAGAGTACTCTTTAACTGAAAGCATACAAGCATTAAATGTTTTCAGCATTAGATTGGGTTGCACTGTAGCGCTCCGAAAATGGGGTGTTACACAGACTAGAGGATCGGCTAGTGCCACTTTGTAGGGCACTTCTGCTGTTGTAATGGAAACCGAAGCTCTGGTCCCCGGCGGGCCAACTGATATTCCTCAAGATGGGCCAGAAGCTTTGGTCATTGATGTAGTCGAGATTGTAAAAACAGCAGTCGATGAGACTTAAACTGAATCAGCTAAAGCAGCCGACCCACAGGGGCCAAGCTATCCTAAGGAGGCATCCGAACCTAAGGAATCATCTAGTCCAAAGGATGTAGCCGATCCCAAAGAAGCATCCGTTTCAGACAAAGCACCCGACCCAACAGCTTAGTCTGCTTAGCTTTTCTTTTCATTGCTTTTGGTTATTTTCTTTTTAGCTAGATAGCCAGCTTGTGGCTATTCATTTGAATAAGTTTTCCAAATAGTAGGGTAGTATTTCTTTAAATACTTACCATTTATGCTTTTTTTTAATTCTTCGCCTTGTATGTTAACTAGCCGATAAGCATTTCCTACAAATGCTTGACTAACAATTAATGGGCCTTCCCAATTTGGTGACCACTTCCTAAATTTGGGGTTCTTCACCCCTATTGGTAAAATAGTCTTCCAAACTAGATCACCTTCAACAAACTTCTTCAATTTAACTTGTTCGTTATAGGCACTAGCCATTCTGCACTTGCTTGCTTCAATTCTTTCTAAGGCCATCAGCTGATCTTCATCCAATTGATCCAACTCCATGAACATAGCCTGTTGATATTCTTCCAAGGGCAAAACTGCATCATGGCCGTATGTCAGCCGAAATGGAGTTATCCCAGTGGCTGTCGATTTAGAATTCCTAATAGCCCACAAGGCTTCATCTAGAGTTTGGTGCCATTTCCTAGTCTTTGTATCTAAGTTTTTCTTAATTAGGTCAATAATGATCTTGTTAGTTGCCTCGGCTTGCCCATTAGCCTATGCGTAATATGGGGTTGAGTGAACTTGATCGCGAACTGTTGAGCAAAGGCAACAACTTTTTCTCCTGTGCACACGGTTCCTTGATCCATAGTAATGGTTTCTGTAACGACCCGTTTCCGGACCGCTACCGAGCTCAATATACCGAGCTCGAGTTACCGAGCTCAACACACCGAGCTCAACTAAACCTGTATGCGACGCGTTTTAAAAACGGTACTCTTGTGCCTTTTAAAAAGTACGGTCTATTTTTTTTTTTTAAAACCAGCTCGTGCACATCAGAGTAATTACAGCTTTTCGAAACATGGTGCAACTAAGACACAAGACTTAAATTCTAATAAAACATACATGCATAACATACATATATATATCACTCGAAATAATAATGTATACAAAATACAGAGTAGCAAATGTGCAAAGAAAATACACCTAAGGTACGACGACTTCAAAAGAGCAATCATACCACTGGGGTACTTCCTGCGGACTCCCACACAGTGCTCCAAAAAGTAAGACCACCAGTCTACCACAGAGCAACAAAACAATACTGCCCAAACTGGTCACGACCTCAGAACACAAAAGGAAAACGAAGTACAGTCATCAGAAAAACAAACATCCAACAAACATAAACAATCACGACAAGTAGAGGTCGTCGTCCTGGTCCTCGTCGAGCTCCTCCTCGGGATCATCTGCCGCCGAGTTCCACCTCCCTCGACCTCGCTTTGGGTAGCGTCATGGATTGAAGGCACCACGGGAAAGGTCAACTTCTCAACAATTCAAGATAAGCACGACATAAAGGATATAAGCAAACAGCAAAGTATAACATTCACCGACGTGACTCGACCATCTCACTCTAACTCGACACAACTCGCAATCCATTTTCTCTCGACTCGACAATTTTCCGGAATGCACACGCCGTACCGTATGTCGGAAAGTCCAGCCGAAGCCTTGGGATCGTCGCTCTCCCTAGGACAGTCAACTCAGGTCCCATAGCGTGGCGACGTCTAGTCAATCTCCCGTAAACAAAAGGGGACCTAGCACCCTTAGTTATCCGGGTCACGGCTCAAAAACGTCATACGACTCACCTAGCTCGCTCACTCGATGAACAATTCGCCGCATACGATATTCAAAGAGTTAAACACAAGATATTTGTAACACCTGAGGACGAGATCGACATCGTATTAGGACGACGTATCGAGACCTCGACCAAGACCTTGTGTCGAGATCCCGTGACTAGATCGTTTGCCGAGATCTTTTGTCGGTGATGAGACCACGTGCACTAGGCTGCTTTGGTGAGGAGGTCGCGTGTCGAGATGATGAAGTCGCGTCTGGCGATGAGGGCGCAAGTCGGTGAGAGACCGCGTTCACGAACTCGTGTTAGAACCTTATGCGTTTGCACGAGCACTCTTGTCGACATCGTGTCGAGATGACACCTCGTATTTATTTCGAACGTTATTCTGCGTTATTATTATATTGTTTGTAATTATTACATGGTCGGGTTGCCGTTGGCCAAGCAGTAGAGGGTAATTATGAGAGGAACGAGTTAACGGGTAGATGATTGATGGGATTGGCATCTTATAGCTGGAGTTACGTTTATACCCCTTTCTCGCCAGCTGTATACCACGACCGATTCCCTCACACTCGTTCTTTCTCTTTTCTTCTTTCTTCTTCCTTCCTTCTGCTCTGTGTTTCGTTGTTTTCTTCAAAAACTTCCATCGACGAAACCGTGAGTGAGTTCCATCGAGATTCTGCACAAGCTTTCTTCATCAATCTTGTTCATCATCAACTTCTCGACCCATATCTCGTCTGATCGACCATCACCATTGAGGTATGAAGAACAGATTTTTGTTTTCTTCGTGCTACTGTTTAGCGCTAATTCTTCTTCCATTTTTAACCAGTTTTATGCTTCCAAATCATATCAAATTGATGGGTTTTCTTATTCATAATATTACCTATCTTTCTAACCGATTAATTGGGCTTGTAAAACAAATTTCTTTCTCTGTTTTTCTACAATCGGCAGTGCCCAGAAACCTCCATTTTTGGTTCGTTTCGATTTCTTGTTTTTCATTCGTTGTTTCTGGTTATTGTTGTTGTCGATCTATCTGTTGAAGCATCAGATAACTTTTCATGAAATTTTGATCGAAATCCCTAACGTTGTGTTAGAGGAAAAATATATTTCAGTTCTTGAGTTTTATATTTTTCTGAGTTGTGGTTGAGTTTGGGGATGAGAGAGCTAGATGTATTGGAACCCATAGATCGATCTGAATTGTGTTTGTTTTAGGAAATCTGTTTCCCGAGATCGAGTGAATTCCGAATCGAGGTGTACGGGAAAGCGAATCTAAGGACGCGGAAGCAGCAGAATCCAGATCGAGGATTGTACGTGTCGAGGTCGACTGAGAAGCGTACGTGTCGAAGTCGTTGTCGAGTTCGTTGAAGACAGCCGTGTCGAGATCGAGTAAGAGAAGTCGTTGTCGAGCTCTTTGAAGACAGATGTCGAGGTCGTTGTCGGCGGCATTAACTTGGAGTTCGGTAAAGCAACTCCTAGATATCTCTAAGGCTTTATTTTATAAGTCCTTAAGTAAGGCGCTTCACATTAATATTTTCGTAGTATGCTAGCGTAAGGGCATTTCATATTTTACGTGGTTATGTTATTGTGTATGGATTTCTGATTTGTGTCGAATGAAATGTTGTGATATGATTGAGTTTTTGCATGTATTTAATATGTGATTGAATATATGTCGTGAATTGTGTATTGCATGTTGAATTGCGTTTCTTCATGTCGAGCTTGCTCTTTTATTTGACATGCGGTTGAATATCTTGTGTTTAACTCTTTGAATATCGTATCTGGCGAATTGTTCATCGAGTGAGTGAGCTAGGTGAGTCGTATGACGTTTTGAGCCGTGACCGGATAATCGAGGGTGCTAGGTCCCCTTTTTGTTTACGGAGATTGACTAGATGTCGCCACGCTCTACGGGACCTGAGTTATCGTCCTAGGGAGAGCGAGGATCCCAAGGCTTCGGCTGGACTTTCCGACATACTGATGCAGCGTGTGCATTCGGAAAATTGTCGAGTCGAGAGAAAATGGATTTGTGAGTTGTGTCGAGTTTAGAGTGAGATGGTCGAGTCACGTCGGTGAATGTTATACTTTCTTTGTTTGCTTATATTTTTATGTCGAGCTTATCTTGAATTGTTGAGAAGTTGACCCTTTCCGTGGTGCCTTCAATCCATGACGGTTACCCAGGCGATGTCGAGTGCGAGGAACTTCGGCGATGAAGCGATGCCGAGGAGGAGCTCGGCGAGAACCAGTGGCGACCTCTATCTGTCGTGATTGTTTATTTGTTGGATGTTTGTTTTTACGAGGATTGTACTTGTTTTTCTTTTTGTTCGAGGTCGTGACCAGTTTAGGCGATGTTGTTTTGTTGCTACTGAGGTGGTGGTGGTCTTACTTTTGAAGCAGCCCCCTGCGTGGGAGTCTGCCGGAAGTACCCCCAGGGTATGACTGCTCTTTTGAAGTTGTCGTACCTTAGGTGTATTTTCTTTACACATTTAATACTCTGTATTTTGTATACATTATTATTTCGAGTGATATATATGTGTATGTTATGCATGTATGTTTTATTAGAATTTAAGTCTTGTGTCTTAGTTGCACCATGTTTCGAAAAGCTGTAATTACTCTGATGTGCACGAGTTGGTTTTATAAAAAAAAAAAATATATCGTATTTTTAAAAAGGCACAAGAGTTTTGTTTTTAAAACACATCTCATATAGGTTTATGTTGAGCTTGGTGTGTTGAGCTCATTAACTCGAACTCGGTATATCGAGCTCGGTAGCGGTCGAAGCTGGTCGTTACATTGTTTGGTATCGAGGCTTGATTCGGTTACGTAGAAATTTGTGCATAAAATTTGGATTGGTCACTATGTCGGGTTGTGTGTTGGGTACCTAGTTGTATTGTGTTGATTCTTTGTTTGATTAAGTGAAGCACTTATTGCTTGAGAAATTGTTTGAGCTGTTTCTTGATTGAAGCGGTGTGTTTTAACACATCCTTGTGTGAGATTCTCGACGGGGTTTTGAACCTTGTGGAATCTAATGCCACCTCGTAGGAATCGACATCTGCAACCGAAAGCGTCGACATGGAGCAGGCTATTCAAGCTATGGCCGAGATGGCGGCGACCATGGCTCAACAATCACCGCTTTACTCAACAGGCTAACGCGATGGCTCAGCCAGACGGCGGCGTTAACTCGGCAGAACTTACGGCCAACGACAGCGGCGAGCGAAATCTTTGGCGAGAGGATTGGCGGACTTCAGGAAGCATGATCCACGAAGTTCTACGGTGAGCCAAATCCGGATAAAGGCGATCTTTGGATGCAAGAGATCGAGAAGATCTTTGAGGCACTTCATTGCGGGACAACGTGAAGGTCGACTATGCCACCTACTTACCGCTAGAGACGCAGAGTATTGGTGGAGAGGAGTGAAGCAAGCGTTTATAGCGTAACATCGCGAGATGACACGGGAGCTTTTTCGTGAAAGGTTTTTGGACAAGTACTTCCGGATCTTGCCGCAGCCGAGAAGGAGCAAGAATTTCTTCAAGCTGCAAAGAAGGCAACTCGGCGAGTGTCCGAGTATGCGCCAAGTTCGAAGTCGTTAGGTATTTCAGTCCATTTCGTGGACCGAGTTGACCAGAGATGGTTGAGTGAGAGATTCCAACGAGGATTGAGATTCGACATTCAAGTCGATAGTGTCGTTGAGGATCGTAAATCTCCAAGAGTGATTGATCGATGTGTCGAGGTAGAAGGAGTGAGGAGCCACAAGAAGAAGATTATTGTGGCGGGCCGGTGAGACCCCGAGTGCGGGGCGTAGATTTGCTCGAAGGAAACCACCGCAGAAGAGGCCTTATGGCCGACCTCGGGGAACAACAACAGGGGCGATGTCGTCAGATGACCCAATCTAGGAGTGGAGGTCGGACCCGTGTCGAGGTGATTTGCTACCGATGTGGAAAGCGGGACATTACGCGAGTAATCGCTTGTACTCGAGAAGGAGGAGGTGTGTTTCAATTGCAAGAAGCCAGGGCATTTTGCTAAGGATTGTCCTACACCTAAAGTGAACCGACTATGCTTGCGGCAAAGGCCAAAGGAAAGCGTCAAGTGGCTAAAGGCGAGTTTTACGCATGAGTGGCGAGGAAGGCGATCGGTGATGATCTTATCCAAGGTGAATGTGAGATCGAGGGTAAATCCTTATCCGTTCTTTTTGATTAGTGCAACCCATTCCTTTATTTCTTGATTGTGTGAACCATTTGAACTTGACTGGCTTTCTACCGTTTAAATTAGTAGTTACAACCCCAAATGCTAAAACCTTAGACACAAACACCGCATGTCTTAATTGCGTAGTGGTTATTGAGTAGAAAGTTTGTGGTCAATTTGGTTTGTTTGCCTCTTAAGGGCTTAGATGTTATCCTCGGGATGGATTGGTTGTCACACCACCATGTCCTTTTGGTGTGCCGTAAAGCGTAATTTTTCCGGACCTTGGAGTCTCAATTTTCTTTACGCGAGCGTATTGGAGTTTCTTTGAAAGAAGGAACTAGGGAATACATGTATCTAGCTAGTTCGGAAGTTTTCCAGCCAGATCGGCGTGAAGAATGTACGGTGGTGTGTGATTTTGAGGGCGTTTTCCCGAAGGCGTGCGGGATTACCACCAAGATGCGAAGGTCGAGTTCTCCATCGACTGATTCCGAGAACAGGACCGATTTCAAAGCGCCGTCTGTGATGTCTCTGCCCGAGATGAAAGAGTGAAGTCCCGGATCGAACACTTGGAGTCGAAGCAATTCATACGACCAGGCGTGTCACCGTAGGAGCTCCGGTGTTGTTGGTTAAGAAGAAGGATGGGCGATCAAGGTATGCGTGGACTATCGCGAGCTCAACAAGGTTCTTGTGAAGAACCGTTATCCGTTACCACGTATTGGCGACTTGATGGACCAACTTCGTGGAGCGGTGATCTTTTCAAGATAGACTTGAAGTCGGGCTACCATCGATTCGCGTGAAGGAGGAAGATGTTGCCAAAGCGACTTCGAGGACTAGATATGGTCACTACGAGTACTTGGTGATGCCGTTTGGAGTGACGAATCGCCCGGTGTGTTTATGGACTACATGAGCAGGATTTTCCATTCGTTTTTGGATCAGTTCGTTGTAGTGTTCATCGGCGACATATTGATTTACTCGAGGAACCGAGAAGAGCACGCAGAACACCTATGTCGAGTACTACGGATATTACGAGATAAGCAACTCTATGCCAACCTGTCAAGTGTGAATTTTGGCTTGAAGAGGTGAATTTTCTTGGTCACGTGATTTCCAGAGAAGGGATAGTGTGGATCCAACTAAGATTGATGCGGTGATAGCATGGGAACAGTAGAAGGCGATTCTGAGATCGGGAGTTTTGTCGGCTTAGCGAGGATATTACCGAAGATTCATTGAAGGTTTCTCGAAGATTGTCGCGCCTCTTTACGGCGACGAGGAAGAATCAACCTTTTGCTTGGGCCAGGAGTGTGAAGCCGGTTTTCAAAGGCGAAGGAGCTTTTGGCGGCGGTGCTTTGTGCTTTGATTTTGCCTCGGCAGAAGAGCCTTTCGAGGTGTATTGTGATGCGTCACACCAGGGATTGGGATGCGTCTTTGATGCAACATCGGAAGGTGGTCGCGTATGCTTCTAGACGACTTAAGATTCACGAGAGGAACTACCCTACTCATGACTTGGAGCTAGCGGCAGAGTTTTTCTTGAAGATATGGAGGCACTACGCTTTACGGGAGCACTCTTCTTTGTTTCGGCGATCACAAGAGCTTGAAGTACTGTTGACCGGAAGGAACTCAACATGCGTCAACGTAGATGGGCGAAATTTCTCAAGGACTACGACTTTACGTTGGAATACCATCCTGGTAAGGCTAACGTAGTAGCGGATGCGTTGAGTAGGAAGAGCGTTTTAACCTCGGTAATGATGATCAAGGAGTTGGAGATGCTCGAGAAGTTCCGAGATTTGAAGTTGAGTGTCGAAGTTTCACCGAAGGCGAGATTTGGTATGCTTACCATTTCTAACAGATTGTTGGGCGAGATCCGAGACCAGCAAGTTCATGACGAGCTTCGCAAGAGAAGATTCGATTGATAAGCGCAAGGAAGGCGACGAATTTCAGGCCTGAGCGGACGACATCTTGAGGTGCAATGGCCGAGTGTGCGTGCGTGCTAACGTATCCGAAGTGAGGAAGTTGATTCTCGACGAAGCGCATAAGAGCAACTTTAGTATTCATCCAGAGTTACGAAGATGTATCAAGACTTGAAGAAGCATTTTTGGTGGTCGGAATGAAGAAGCAAGTGGCCGAGCACGTAGCTTCATGTTTGGCGTGTCGTAAAGCAAAGGTGGAGCACCAACGACTGCGGGAATGCTACAATCGCAGACGTACCGGTATGGAAATGGGACAAAGATTTCCATGGATTTCGTTGTAGGTTTGCGAAGACGCGGAAGAAGAATGATTCGATTTGGGTGATCGTCGACCGATTGACCAAATCTGCCATTCTTGCCGGTGGTCGACATACAACGTGGAAAAGCGGCCGAGATCTACATCGCGGAGATAGTACTACTTCATGGAATACCTCTTCGATCGTGTCGGACCGAGATCCGAAGTTCACGTCTCATTTTTGGAGGGAATTGCAAGGAGCGATGGGAACCGAGCTCGAGGCTTAGCTCGGCATATCATCCACGCATCGATGGTCGGGCGAGAGAACGATCCAATCGCTTGAAGATTTGTTGCGAGCTTATGCGTTAGATCACCGAGGAAGTTGGGACGACGTCTTACCATTGGTGGAGTTCACCTACAACAACAGCTTCCATGCGAGTATTGGGATGGCACCTTTTGAAGCGGTATGGGCGGAAATGTCGACGCCTCTTTGTTGGTACCAGGGCGGCGGCGAACTATCGTAGGACCAGATATGATCCAAATAGACTACCGAGAAGATCCGTTTGATCGAGAGATCGGATGCGAACATCTCAAAGTCGACGGAAGAGTTATGCGGACCAACGGCGTCGACCACTCGAGTTCGAGGAAGGAGAACATGTATTTCTTAGAGTCACCCCCACTGAGTTGGTCGAGCGATCAAATCCAAGAAACTTACCCTAAATTCATTGGACCTTACCGCATTCTTCGTCGTATTGGTCGATGGCATATCAGTTGCCTTACCCCCATTCTTGTCGAACATCCATGACGTCTTCCACGTCTCACAATTGCGGAAGTATGTTTAGACCGCTTCTCATGTCATCGAACCGGATGTGATTCAAGCGAAGGGCGACCTATCTTTTGAGCGTCACCGGCAAGGATCGTTGATCGGAAAGCCAAACGATTCGCGGAACAAAGAGATTCAACTTGTCAAGGTTGTGTGGGATCAAAAGGCGGGAGATGCGACTTGGGAGCTGGAGGAGAAGATGAAGATTGATTACTGAACTTTTACGAGGTAAGAATCTTATTTGCAATTTCGAGGACGAAATTTTTTAGAGGAGAGATTGTAACACCTGAGGACGAGATCGACATCGTATTAGGACGAGGTATCGAGAGCTCGACCAAGACCTTGTGTCGAGATCCCGTGACTAGATCGTTCTTGAGATCTTTTGTCGGTGATGAGACCACGTGCACTAGGCTGCTTTGGTGAGGAGGTCGGCGTGTCGAGATGATGAAGTCGCTGCATCGAAATGATGAGGCGCAAGTCGAGCCGAGGAGACCGCGTTCGCGACCTCGTGTTAGAACCTTGTACGTTTGCACGAGCACTCTTGTCGACATCGTGTCGAGATGACACCTCGTATTTATTTCGAACGTTATTCAGCGTTATTATTATATTGTTTGTAATTATTACATTGTCGGCTTGCCGTTGACCGACAGAGTAGAGGGTAATCATGAGAGGAACGAGTTAACGGGTAGATGATTGATGGGATTGGCATCTTATAGCTGGAGTTACGTTTATACCCCTTTCGCCAAATGTATACCACGGCCAGATTCCCTCACACTCGTTCTTTCTCTTTTCTTCTTTCTTCTTCCTTCCTTCTGCTCTGTGTTTCGTTGTTTTCTTCAAAAACTTCCATCGACGAAACCGTGAGTGAGTTCCATCGAGATTCTGCACAAGCTTTCTTCATCAATCTTGTTCATCATCAACTTCTCGACCCATATCTCGTCTGATCGACCATCACCATTGAGGTATGAAGAACAGATTTTTGTTTTCTTCGTGCTACTGTTTAGCGCTAATTCTTCTTCCATTTTTAACCAGTTCTATGCTTCCAAATCATATCAAATTGATGGGTTTTCTTATTCATAATATTACCTATCTTTCTAACCGATTAATTGGGCTTGTAAAACAAATTTCTTTCTCTGTTTTTCTACAATCGGCAGTGCCCAGAAACCTCCATTTTTGGTTCGTTTCGATTTCTTGTTTTTCATTCGTTGTTTCTGGTTATTGTTGTTGTCGATCTATCTGTTGAAGCATCAGATAACTTTTCATGAAATTTTGATCGAAATCCCTAACATTGTGTTAGAGGAAAAATATATTTCAGTTCTTGAGTTTTATATTTTTCTGAGTTGTGGTTGAGTTTGGGGATGAGAGAGCTAGATGTATTGGAACCCATAGATCGATCTGAATTGTGTTTGTTTTAGGGAATCTGTTTCCGAGATCGAGTGAATTCGAATCGAGGTGTACGGAAAGCGAATCTAAGGGCCAGGCGTGAGAATCCGTGATCGAGGATTATGCGTGTCGAGGTCGACTGAGAAGCGTACGTGTCGAAGTCGTTGTCGAGTTCGTTGAAGACAGCCGTGTCGAGATCGAGTAAGAGAAGTCGTTGTCGAGCTCTTTGAAGACAGCTGTGTCGAGGTCGTTGTCGAGCAGCATTAACTTGGAGTTCGGTAAGGGCAACTCCTAGATATCTCTAAGGCTTTATTTTATAAGTCCTTAAGTAAGGGCGCTTCACATTAATATTTTCGTAGTATGCTAGCGTAAGGGCATTTCATATTTTACGTGGTTATGTTATTGTGTATGGATTTCCTGATTTGTGTCGAGCTGAAATGTTGTGATATGATTGAGTTTTTGCATGTATTTAATATGTGATTGAATGTATGTCGTGAATTGTGTATTGCATGTTGAATTGCGTTTCTTCATGTCGAGCTTGCTCTTTTATTTGACATGCGGTTGAATATCTTGTGTTTAACTCTTTGAATATCGTATGCGAATTGTTCATCGAGTGAAGCGAGCTAGGTGAGTCGTATGACGTTTTGAGCCGTGACCGGATAAGCGAGGGTGCTAGGTCCCTTTTTGTTTACGGGAGATTGACTAGACGTCGCCACGCTACGGGACCTGAGTTGGCCCTAGGGAGAGCGAGGATCCCAAGGCTTTGGCTGGACTTTCCGACATACTGATGCAGCGTGTGCATTCCGGAAAATTGTCGAGTCGAGAGAAAATGGATTTGTGAGTTGTGTCGAGTTTAGAGTGAGATGGTCGAGTCACGTCGGTGAATCTTATACTTTCTTTGTTTGCTTATATTTTTATGTCGAGCTTATCTTGAATTGTTGAGAAGTTGACCACTTTCCGTGGTGCCTTCAATCCATGACGGTTACCCAGGCGATGTCGAGCGCGAGGAACTTCGGCGATGAAGCGATCTTGAGGAGGAGCTCGACGAGAACCCGAGTGGCGACCTCTATCTGTCGTGATTGTTTATTTGTTGGATGTTTGTTTTTACGAGGATTGTACTTGTTTTCTTTTTGTTCGAGGTCGTGACCAGTTTAGGCGATGTTGTTTTGTTGCTCTGAGGTAGGTGGTGGTCTTACTTTTGGAGCAGCCCCCTGCGTGGGAGTCTGCCGGAAGTACCCCCAGGGTATGACTGCTCTTTTGAAGTTGTCGTACCTTAGGTGTATTTTCTTTACACATTTAATACTCTGTATTTTGTATACATTATTATTTCGAGTGATATATATGTGTATGTTATGCATGTATGTTTTATTAGAATTTAAGTCTTGTGTCTTAGTTGCACCATGTTTCGAAAAGCTGTAATTACTCTGATGTGCACGAGTTGGTTTTATAAAAAAAAAAAATATATCGTATTTTTAAAAAGGCACAAGAGTTTTGTTTTTAAAAACACATCTCATATAGGTTTATGTTGAGCTTGGTGTGTTGAGCTCGGTAACTCGAGCTCGGTATATCGAGCTCGGTAGCGGTCCGGAAACGGGTCGTTACAATATTCAACCGCATGTCAAATAAAAAGAGCAAGCTCGACATGAAGAAACGCAATTCAACATGCAATACACAATTCACAACATATATTCAATCACATATTAAATACATGCAAAAACCCAAATCAAATCACAACATTTCAAGCTCGACACAAATCAGGGAATCCATTCACAATAACATATAAAATAAAGTCTTAATAATGTCTAAAAGTTGCCCTTACGCACAAAACATAAACAAGTCGAATATGAAATGCCCTTACGCTAGCATACTATGAAAGTATTAACGTGAAGCGCCCTTACCGAACTCCAAGATAACGCTGCTCGACAACGACCTTGACACGGCTGTCTTCAAACGAGCTCGACAACGACTTCTCTTACTCGATCTCGACACGGCTGTCTTCAACGAGCTCGACAACGACTTCGACATCGCATCGCCCTCAATCGACCTCGACACGCGTCGCTTCTCGATCGACCTCGACACGCATCTGATTCTCGATCTGGATTCCGCTTCCACGTCCTTGGATTCGCTTTCCGTACACCTCGATTCAAAATCACACGATCTCGAATCGGACTTCCTAAAACAAGCACAACTCGATTCGATCTATGGGTTCTAATACACTTAGCTCTCATCCCAAACTTAACCACAACCCAGAAAATATAAAAACTCAAGAACTTAAATATATTTTTCCTCTAACACAAAGTTAGGGTTTTCGATCAAAAGTTCATGAAAAGGGCTATCTGATGCTACAACAGATAGATCGACAACAACAACAACCAGAAGCAACGATCGACAAACTAAAATAAGAAATCGAAACAAACCAAAAAGGAAGGGTTTACGGCACCGATTGCGAGAAAAAGCGAGAGGAAGAAATTTTGTTTTACAAGCCCAATTAATCGGTTAGAAAGGTAGGTAATATCGTGAAGAAGAAAACCCATCAATTTGACATGATTTGGAAGCATAAAACTGGCTAAAATGGAAAGAAGAAATGGCGCTAAACAGTAACATGAAGAAGAGAAAAATCTGTTTTTTCCTTACCTCAGATGATGGTCGAGCAGGCGAGATATAGGTCGAGAAGATGATGATGAACAAGATTGATGAAGAAAATTTGTGCAGAGTCTCGATGGAACTCAAGGTTTCTTCGATGGAAATTTTGGAGAAAAACAAGGAACTCAGAGCAGAAGGAAGGAAGAAGAAAGAAGAAAAGAGAAATGAGTATCTGAGGGAACCGGTCGTGGTATACAGCTGGTGAGAGAAGGGGTATAATCGTAACTTCAGCTATAAGATGCCAATCCCATCAGTCATTCTACCCATCTAATCGTTCCTCTCTCATAATTACCCTCTACTCTATCGGTCAAAGATCTAGACACAGCGACGAGAACGGCAAGCCGACAATGTAATAATTACAAACAATATAATAATAACGCTGAATAACGTTCGAAAGAATACGAGTTATCATCTCGACACGATGTCGACAAGGGTGCTCGTGCAAGCGCACAAGGCTCTAACACGAGTTCGTGCACGCGGCCTCCTCAGTTCGACATGCGACCTCCTCAGCTCGGTACGCGACTTCATCAACTCGACACCCGACCTCCTCAGCTCAGTAGATAGTGCACGCAGTCTCCTCAGCTCGGCAAATGACCTCGGCAAACGATCTTGGCACGGGATCTCGACACAAGGTCTTGGTTGAGGTCTCGATCCGACGTCTTAATACGAGGTCGATCTCGTCCTCAGGTGTTACAATCTCTCCCTCTAAAAAGAATTTCGTCCTCGAAATTGCAAATAAGATTCTTACCTCGGAAAAGTTCAGGGTACTGAGTCTTCATCTTCTCCTCCAGCTCCCAAGTCGCATCTCCCGTCTTCGGATCCCATACAACTTTGACAAGTTGAATCTCTTTATTCCGCAACTGCTTGGCTTTCCGATCAACGATCCTTGCTGGTGATGCTTCAAAAGATAAGTCGTCCCTCAGTTGAATCACATCCGGTTCGATGACATGAGAGGGGTCGGAAACATACTTCCGCAATTGTGAGACGTGGAAGACGTCGTGGATGTTCGACAAGAATGGTGGCGAGCGTCGATATGCCACCGGGCCGACACGACGAAGAATCGATAAGGTCCAATAAATTTAGGGTAAGTTTCTTGGATTTGATCGCCGACCAACTCGATGAGTGGGGTGACTCTAAGAAATACATGTTCTCCTTCCTCGAACTCGAGCGGTCGACGTCGTTGGTCCGCATAACTCTTACATCGACTTTGAGATGTTCGCATCCTATCTCGATCAAACGGATCTTCTCGGTAGTCTATTTGGATCATATCTGGTCCTACAATGTAACGCTCGCCGTCCTGGTACCAACAAAGAGGCGTCGACATTTCCGTCCATACAGTTGTTTCAAAGGTGCTATTCCAATGCTCGCATGGAAATCAAGTTATTGTAGGTGAACTCCACCAATGGTAAGGCGTCGTCCCAACTTCCTCGGTGATCTAACGCATAAGCTCGCAACAAATCTTCGCGATTGGATCGTTCTCTCGGTCGGCCGTCGATGCATGGATGATATACCGAGCTAAGCGCGATGCCGGCTCCCATTGCTCCTTGCAATTCCCTCCAAAAGTGAGACGTGAACTTGGGATCTCGGTGCGACACGATCGAAGAGGGTGTACTATGAAGTGGGGCTATCTCCGCGATGGAGGTCTCGGTCAACTTTTCCACGTTGTATGTCGACCTCCTTTGGTAAGAAATGACCAGCTTTGGTCACTCGGTCGACGATCACCCAAATCGAATCACTCATCTTCTGCGCCTTCGGCAAACCTACAACAAAATGCATGGAAATACTATCTCATTTCCATACTGGTACGTCAAGCGATTGTAGCATTCCCGCAGTCGTTGGTGCTCCACCTTCGCTTTCGACACGTTAAACACGGCTACGTGACGGCCACTTGCTTCTTCATTCCGGACCACCAAAAATGCTTCTTCAAGTCTTGATACATCTTCGTAACTCCTGGGTGAATACTAAAGTTGCTCTTATGCGCTTCGTCGAGAATCAACTTTCTCAGCTCGGATACGTTAGGTACGCATACTCGGCCATTGCACCTCAAGATGTCGTCCGCTCCGACGTGAAATTCTGTCGCCTTCCCTTGCGCTATCAACTAAATCTTCTCTTGCAGAAGCTCGTCATGAACTTGCTGGTCTCGGATCTCGTCCAACAATCTGTTAGAAATGGTAAGCATACCAAATCTCAGCTTCCCCGGTGAAACATCGACACTCAACTTCAAGTCTCGGAACTTCTCGAGCATCTCCAACTCCTTGATCATCATTGCCGATGTTAAAACGCTCTTCCTGCTCAATGCATCTGCTACTACGTTAGCCTTACCGGGATGGTATTCCAACGTAAAGTCGTAGTCCTTGAGAAATTCTGTCCATCTTCGCTGACGCATGTTGAGCTCTTTCTGGTCGAACAGGTACTTCAAGCTCTTGTGATCGCTGAAAACAGTAAGAGTGCTCCCATAAAGGTAGTGTCTCCATATCTTCAGCGCAAAAACTACTGCTGCCAGCTCCAAGTCGTGAGTAGGGTAGTTCCTCTCGTGAATCTTAAGCTGTCTTGAAGCATACGCGACCACCTTCCGATGTTGCATCAGCACGCATCCCAATCCCTGGTGTGACGCATCACAATACACCTCGAGTAAATCAGTATGTCGTCGATGAACACCACAACAAACTGATCCAAGAACGAATGGAAAATCCTATTCATGTAGTCCATAAACACAGCTGGCGCATTCGTCACTCCAAACGGCATCACCAAGTACTCGTAGTGACCGTATCTGGTCCTGAAAGCTGTTTTGGGGACATCTTCCTCCTTCACACGAATCTGATGGTAGCCCGACTTCAAGTCTATCTTGGAAAAGATCGCCGCTCCACGAAGTTGATCCATCAAGTCGTCAATACGTGGTAACGGATAACGGTTCTTCATAGTAACCTTGTTGAGCTCGCGGTAGTCCACGCACAGTCTTGATCGTCCATCCTTCTTCTTAACCAACAACACTGGAGCTCCCCACGGTGACACGCTCGGTCGTATGAATTGCTTCGACTCCAAGTGTTCGATCTGGGACTTCAGTTCTTTCATCTCGGCAGAAGACATCCTGTATGGCGCTTTGGAAATCGGTCCTGTCCCTGGAATCAGGTCGATGGAGAACTCGACCTCTCGTATTGGTGGTAACCCTGGCACGTCTTCTCGAAACGCCCTCAAAGTCACACACCACCGAACATTCTTCACGCCGATCTGCTGGAAAACTTCCGAACTAGCGGATACATGTATTCCCTAGTTCCTTCTTTCAAAGAAACTCCAATACGCTCGGTAGAAAGATAATTGGAGACTCCAAGGTCCTGGGAATATTACGCTTTCACGGGCACAGTCCAAGAGGACATGGTGGTGTGACAACCAATCCATCCCGAGAATGACATCTAGGCCCTTAAGAGGCAAACAAACCAAATTGACCACAAACTTTCTACTGTGAATAACCACTACACAATTAAGACATGCAGTGTTTGTGACTAAGGTTTTAGCAGCTGGGGTTGTAACTACCAATTTGAACGGTAAAGCAGTCACAGTCAAGTTCAAATGGTTCACACAATCAGAAGAAATAAAGGAATGGGTTGCACCCGAATCAAAAAGAACGGATAAGGATTTACCCTCGATCTCACATTCACCTTGAATAAGATCTTCAGCTCGATCTGCTTCCTCGCCACTCATGCAGAAAACTCTGCCTTTAGCTACCTGACGCTTCCCTTTGGCCTTTGCCGCAAGCATAGTCGGTTCAGCTTTGGGTATGGGACAATCCTTGGCAAAATGCCCTGGCTTCTTGCAGTTGAAACACACCTCATCCTTCTGAGTACAGTTACTCGCGTAATGTCCCGGCTTTCCACATCGATAGCAAGTCACCTCGGCACTGGTCTGTCCTCCGCTTCTCGGTATCTGGATCATCGGACGATACTGTCCCCTGTTGTCGTTCCCCTGAGGTCGGTTGTAAGGCTTCTTCTGCGGTTGTTTCCCTTCGTGCAAATCTACGCCCCGCTCACTGGGTCTCACCGTCGCCCACAATCTTCTTCTTGTGGCTTCTCACTCCTTCTACCTCGACACATCGATCAATCACTCTTGGAGATTTGAATCCTCAACGACACCATCGACTTCTAAATGTCGAATCTCAATCCCGTTGGAATCTCTCACTCAACCATCTTTGGTCACCGATCACGAAATGGATCAAATACCTCGCAAGCGACTCGAACTTGGCTGCATACTCGGACACCGCCGAGTTGCCTTCTTTACAATTGAAGAAATTCTTGCTCCTTCTCGGCTCGTGCAGTATCTGGGAAGTACTTGTCCAAGAACCTTTCACGGAAAAGCTCCCAGTTCATCTCGCGACGTTCCGCTATAAACGTTTGCTTCACTCACCTCCACCAATACTCTGCGTCTCCTAGCAGTAAGTAGGTGGCGTAGTCAACCTTCACGTTGTCCGGGCAATGGAGTGCCTCGAAGATCTTCTCGATCTCTTGCATCCAAAGATCAGCTTTATCTGGGTTTGGCTCACCATAGAACTTCGGTGGATCATGCTTCCTAAAGCCTGCCAATCCTCTCGCTTCGATTTCGTTACGCTCGTTCTTTGTTCTTTGCAAGTTCTGGCTGAGTTAACGCCGTCTGGTTGAGCCATCGCGTTAACTGTTGAGTTACTGACGGTGATTGTTGAGCCATGGCTGCTGCGATCTGGGTCATAGCTTGAATTGCTCGTTCCATGTCGACGTTCTCGATTCACGGTATCGTATTCCTACGAGGTGGCATTAGATTCCACAAAGTTCAAAACCCTGTCAGAATCTCACAACAAGGATGTGTTAAAACACCTTTGCTTCAATCAAGAAACAGCTCAAACAATTTCTCAAGCAATAAGTGCTTCACTTAATCAAACAAAGAATCAACATAATACAACTAGGTACCCAACACGGTATATCCCGGACACGCGACCACTCCAAATTTCCTATGCACACTCTAACCGAATCAAGCTGCTCGATACCAACAATGTAACGACCGCTTTCGGACCACTACCGAGCTCAATATACCGAAGCTCGAGTTACCGAGCTCAACACACCGAGCTCAACTAAACTCAGATGCGACGCTGCTTTAAAAAGCGGTACTCTTGTGCCTTTAAAAAGTACGGTCTATTTTTTTAAAACCACGTGCACATCGAGTAATTACTGACTTTTGAAACATGGTGCAACTAAGACACAAGACTTAAATTCTAATAAAACATACATGCATAACATACATATATATATCACTCGAAATAATAATGTATACAAAATACAGAGTAGCAAATGTGCAAAGAAAATACACCTAAGGTACGACGACTTCAAAAGAGCAATCATACCCTGGGGGTACTTCCGGCAGACTCCCACACAGGGGGCTGCTCCAAAAGTAAGACCACCAGTCTACCCTGTAGCAACAAAACAATACTGCCCAAACTGGTCACGACCTCAGAACACAAAAGGAAAACGAAGTACAGTCATCAGAAAAACAAACATCCAACAAACATAAACAATCACGACAAGTAGAGGTCGTCACTCGGGTCCTCGTCGAGCTCCTCCTCGGCATCATCTGCTGTCGAGTTCCCTGCACCCTCGACCTCGCCTGGGTAACCGTCATGGATTGAAGGCACCACGGGAAAGGGTCAACTTCTCAACAATTCAAGATAAGCACGACATAAAGGATATAAGCAAACAGCAAAGTATAACATTCACCGACGTGACACGACCATCTCACTCTAACTCGACACAACTCGCAATCCATTTTCTCTCGACTAGACAATTTTTCCGGAATGCACACGCTGTACCGTATGTCGGAAAGTCCAGCCGAAGCCTTGGGATCCTCGCTCTCCCTAGGACAGTCAACTCAGGTCCCATAGCGTGGCGACGTCTAGTCAATCTCCCGTAAATAAAAGGGGACCTAGCACCCTTAGTTATCCGGTCACGGCTCAAAACGCCATACGACTCACCTAGCTCGCTCACTCGATGAACAATTAAGCCGTGATACGATATTCAAAGAGTTAAACACAAGATATTCAACCGCATGTCAAATAAAAAGAGCAAGCTCGACATGAAGAAACGCAATTCAACATGCAATACACAATTCACAGCATATATTCAATCACATATTAAATACATGCAAAAACCCAAATCAAATCACAACATTTCAAGCTCGACACAAATCAGGGAATCCATTCACAATAACATATAAAATAAAGTCTTAATAATGTCTAAAAGTTGCCCTTACGCACAAAACATAAACAAGTCGAATATGAAATGCCCTTACGCTAGCATACTATGAAAGTATTAATGTGAAGCGCCCTTACCGAACTCCAAGATAACGCTGCTCGACAACGACCTTGACACGGCTGTCTTCAAACGAGCTCGACAACGACTTCTCTTACTCGATCTCGACACGGCTGTCTTCAACGAGCTCGACAACGACTTCGACACGTACCGTCCTCAATCGACCTCGACACGTACGCTTCTCAGTCGACCTCGACACGCATCTGATTCTCGATCCGATTCCGCTTCCACGTCCTTGGATTTGCTTTCCGTACACCTCGATTCGAAATCACACGATCTCTGAATCAGACTTCCTAAAACAAGCACAACTCAGTTCGATCTATGGGTTCTAATACACTTAGCTCTCATCCCAAACTTAACCACAACCCAGAAAATATAAAAACTCAAGAACTTAAATATATTTTTCCTCTAACACAAAGTTAGGGTTTTCGATCAAAAGTTCATGAAAAGGGCTATCTGATGCTACAACAGATAGATCGACAACAACAACAACCAGAAGCAACGATCGACAAACTAAAATAAGAAATCGAAACAAACCAAAAAGGAAGGGTTTCTGGGCACTGTCGATTGCAGAAAAATAGAGGAAGAAATTTTGTTTTACAAGCCCAATTAATCGGTTAGAAAGGTAGGTAATATCGTGAAGAAGAAAACCCATCAATTTGACATGATTTGGAAGCATAAAACTGGCTAAAATGGAAAGAAGAAATGGCGCTAAACAGTAACATGAAGAAGAGAAAAATCTGTTTTTTTCCTTACCTCAGATGATGGTCGAGCAGGCGAGATATAGGTCGAGAAGATGATGATGAACAAGATTGATGAAGAAAATTTGTGCAGAGTCTCGATGGAACTCAAGGTTTCTTCGATGGAAATTTTGGAGAAAAACAAGGAACTCAGAGCAGAAGGAAGGAAGAAGAAAGAAGAAAAGAGAAATGAGTATCTGAGGGAACCGGTTGTGGTATACAGCTGGTGAGAGAAGGGGTATAATCGTAACTTCAGCTATAAGATGCCAATCCCATCAGTCATTCTACCCATCTAATCGTTCCTCTCTCCTAATTACCCTCTACTCTATCGGTCAAAGATCTAGACACAGCGACGAGAACGGCAAGCCGACAATGTAATAATTACAAACAATATAATAATAACGCTGAATAACTTTCGAAAGAATACGAGTTATCATCTCGACACGATGTCGACAAGGGTGCTCGTGCAAGCGCACAAGGCTCTAACACGAGTTCGTGCACGTGGCCTCCTCAGTTCGACATGCGACCTCCTCAGCTCGGTACGCGACTTCATCAACTCGACACCCGACCTCCTCAGCTCAGCAGCTAGTGCACGCAGTCTCCTCAGCTCGGTAAATGACCTCGGCAAACGATCTTGGCACGGGATCTCGACACAAGGTCTTGGTCGAGGTCTCGATCCGACGTCTTAATACGAGGTCGATCTCGTCCTCAGGTGTTACACTTTCTGGAATCTCAAACCTGTATATGATCTGGTGTTGAATTAATCGGATGACATCATCATGCTGCACTTTGACCATTAGTTGAGCCTCCACCCACTTGGTGAAGTAATCAGTTGCCACAATAATGAAATTATGTCCCTTGGAAGATGGTGGGTACATCTTGCTAATTAGATCCATAGCCCAACCCCTGAATGGCCAAGGTTTTACCACTGGATGCATCAATTTGGCAGGCACTCTATGAATTAGACCATGCAACTGACATTCCTCGCATCCTTTGGCATACTGAAAGCAATCGGCTGTGAAGGTAGGCCAATAATATCCATGGCGATAAATCAACCATTTCATGAATGGTCCAGCCCTATGTGAACCACATATGCCTTCAGGAATCTCACCCATGACCCTTAGGGCTTCATTTTTATCTATGCACTTCAATAGTACCCCATTCATGCTTCTTTGATATAATTTGTCATCAAGAAGCACGTACCTTAGAGCCCTTTTCTTAACTTTGGGGCCAGCCAGTGCATCTAGAGGGATCTTGCAGGTATTCAATCAGTTCCTTCCTCCGTGAGTCGATTTGGTCCACAACCATCACCCTGGCTGGTGGTTCATCATAGTCCAAAGTCAACAAAGAATCTCTATATGCAGAGGCTTCTTGGGCTAAATCATTAGCCTCAATATTGATCCCTCTTGGAATGTATGACACCTTTACATCTGTAAAATAGTACAGTAATCTGCTAACCATCTCATAACGGGCCAATAGATTTGGATTATTGCACTCGTATTCTTTTGTTAACTGTTTTATCACTAACTGGGAATCCCCTTTTATGTGATCAGGGCATCATACTCGGCTTGGTTATTAGTTAAACCTGGGTCAAGCCGATACAAAAACCTTCACTCCTTCCCATCAAGGTTGGTGATTGTAACTCCGGCTCCGACTCTATTTTGGATTTTGGACCCATCAAAAGTCAGAACCCAAGGCAATAGGTCTATACAAGTGTTTGGCGATATCCAAGGGTCCTCCACATCCACGTAGGGATGTTCTGTTAAGAAATCGGTTAATGTCTGACCCTTAACAGCCCTAAGTGGGACATATTTTAGAGCAAAGACAGTGAGCTTAATGGCCCACTTCATCAGTCGACCCTGTAAGACATGCTTATTAAGCAGGTACCTAGCAATATCGATTTTGCACAAAACTAGAATTTCATGTGGCATTAAATAATATTCACGTTTTGTAAAAGCATGAAACAGTGACAAGCATAACTTTTCAAGAGGAGTATATCTAGTCTCAGCATCATTGAGCATTCGGCTAAGATAGTACACTGCCCTTTCCATTCCATCTTCAGCATCCTGTGCTAATAGGGGTAGCACCCCATTCCTGGAGTGCTACTAAACCAACTATTGCTCTTGCCAGTTCAATATTCTTTCGTAAATGGAATACGCTGCTTGCATGGTTTTCAAAATGCGAGTCAATTTTTTTTTTCCTTTTCAAATTTCTCTTAAGAAAGTAGCAATCAGAGTATTGCAGCATTTTCAAAAAGTGGTGAATAAATAAAACACCATAAACAGACTCCAGCAACCATGCAAATAATATTAAATACTCATTTCACACAAATAATCCAAAGTCTTGAAATCATGGAATACTTATTACAACATCGTAATTAAAAACATGAAACACCCTATAGCTGGTCGACACGATATAACACCTACTAGACCTCTAGTAAGTTCAAAATAACACATAAGGCGGATAGATAGATAGAACTACTCAGCTACGCTTGCCAGCAACCTTCAACGCTCTGCAGTCTTCATGATTTGGGTTACAATCATTGATTGAAAGAACCACGGGCAAGGGTCAACTTCTTAAATAAAAGTAGATAACACAGTATAACATAATATACAATTCAACAAGAATGCATAAATGCTCTGTCAATGCCACTATTTATGATTCCGGAATTCTATACGCTATGGTCAATCGTTCTGTACGTAGCAGAGCCGATACTTTTCCATGTGATGGTTAATTAACGACGTTCCTGAATTCCTTTGGCCTTGGGGCATTTCCACTTCCCCAGAATATTCAGGTCGAAGTTACGCCACATGCATGACAATGCATTTCGCCTACTCCAATGAACATATCATGCATATGATATTTCAATAAGGCATAATCAACAAATATTCAGTTATCCAGCACCACACCACTACATATCATCTCCACATGATAAAGACATATTTCCACATATATCATATAATCAATTCAGCGACCCTACAATTCACACTCACGATAGTTCACAATCGTATATCAATACTTATAAAACATAAGCATACAAAACATAATCCACATCTTAGCGTTTAAATATCCAAACTCTAGATACGTCTAGAAGTAGCCATTAAACTAACATGTATTGAATGTGAAGTGCCCTTACCAAAGGTCAACAGTCCACGTGTCAAAGCACGTCACAACCTACTCAGCACGAACAACTCCTCAAGGATCCTAAATAGCACACCAAACCGTAGTACAATTCTAGTTCACTCAAAAATAATTCCCTAGGTATGGTTTTACTCTAACCCTTAGGTTACTCAACCCCAAAATCTTTTTAATAAAAGTATACATATTTGAAACAACACACAATTTGAAAATTAACTACGTTGAAGACTAAAATCTTTTTCTTTTGTTTTTGAAACATGAAACAATACTAAAACCAAATTCATTTCATAACAATATTTGATTAAGGCTCCACTTGGCCTCAGGATCTCAAGGAATCCCTTTCACCTAAATGTCTCATTTCCTTAAAGCCCAAAACAACTTCCAAAATCCAATTAAACTCTTCCTAAAATTTTCCAACCTTAGACAACAATCCAATACAATTAATTATAGCCAAGAACACAAAATAATTTTCCTCTTCAAGCCCCTAGGGCTCTCGACCACACCCTTCTTCTAGAGAAAATTTGCAAAACTTTCCAATTAATCAAAACCACACCATTCAATCAACTAATTCCTTTCAAAAACATTCCATTTTTAAAAAACAAAACCATTAACATAATACATTACCCTATCATGGCTTATTCAAGCTTCAAGGGTTTCCGAAAAACATAATTTCCTTGATCAAACTCAAATTAACAATAACAATAACCAATTCAAGTATTAAATAGCAAAAGCCCCAAACTAATTTGGTGATTCACATGAGCAATCTCATTTTCCCCTTTTCTCTTAGGGTAATTCAACCTAGGGTTCCAAAAATTTGGGGGAACATTGATCCTTTTCTCCATGATCATAATCAAAGCAAAATAGAGACATTAAACAAGAAATTAGAACCAAAATCAAAAGGAGTCTCACCTAATTTCTTTAGGGCCTCACGGTTTGGGAGAACAAAAGAGGAAAGTGAAACTTGGCTTCTCATTCACCTGACCAACACTTCATTTGCAAGATAAAAATGAAGAATAAGGGGGTGGAATGGAGGTGGAGGCTTCGACCTGTTTTACGAAAAGGGGAAGGAAGGATTTTAATCAAAACCATCATTTAGTAATTAGAGGAGGAAGAGACAAAATAAGCAGAAATAGGGGTGCTTTGGCTGGATGAAGAAGAGGAGAGGAAGTGGACTTGATTTTTTTCTTACTTCCTCAGACATGAGTAGTTTGAAGAAATGAATAAGAATGAGAGGGTTGAAAAGGGGGGGTTCAAGGCCTGACATAAAGAAAAGAAGAGAGATGGGCTTTGCCCACACTTGGAAACTTGAGAATAAATGAAAATGAGATGGTGATGATGGACAAGGGTGCTTCGGCTGGTCCCAAAATGAGAAGGGAAAGGATTAAAAAATTTAATTTAATCAACTAATAAAAGTTTGTAGGTAATATTAACCAAGATATTTGTTTTAATACAATGAAAAAATGACATCGCACACATCTAGACTTGGAGACCAAGTAAAAGAATGAGTGGAAAGGAATTAGAAGTGGGGCCATGCTGATTTTAGGAAAAAAGGGAAGGGAAAAATAATTAAAAAAAGCCTAATCCTTGGTTAAGAATAAATTAGAAAAATATCACCTAATAAACCGCTAAAAGTGTGACACCTAGACTTCATAAAGCAAGAATCTAATCTAATTACCAAGTCTAAACATCTAATCTCTCTCTTCTCATGATTACCCCCTAGTCCTAGAGTCTTGAATGTCCTAAAATTACGGCGTCGAGTAATCGCGTTACCGATTAATTCTTTGGCCGATTAAATCGCGAAAATTAATTTACTTAGAAATTAATTCACCGTATGATAAATAAATTATCATAACTAATAAAAACAATTGAAAACACTCAATCATAATCACAACAAGTTATGATTTGATTTTCATCAAAATCGGAGTTCGTCTAAAATTTTATCGCGGATAAAAACTATCTGGTGGTTCAAAACACGGCGAAACTTTGTTAGAATATTTTGACGATTTTTGAACTATGATTTAATATTAAATATTAATTCTTAAATTTAATTTCATCTGGATTTAATTCAATCACTTTCTTAGTCAACAAAAATTACGCGTTACTGCGTCAAACAGAAAACTTATATAAAGTTTAATTGATGAATTCACCTTAAAAGTTGCATACGTCTACGCTGTCTATTAATTTTTAATTGACATCATAGATAATAATTATTTATAATAAATAATGTATTTAAAATAAGTCAAAATAATTCCTCGTACTCTCAGTAAATCATTGAGGTGATCGGTCTCTACGACTTACTTTCAAGTTACTGGGATTTTATTGCTAAAACAATTTTTCTTAAAAATTGGGGTGTTACAACAGGCAGTCGATAGACTCTTCAGCAGCTACAATGTAAAGTTTCAGAGGCTTCTCTATCATGGGAGGCACAAAAACAGGTGGACTAGCTAAGGCCTTATTTATTTGATTAAAGGCCTCTTGCTGTTCAGAACCCCACACTACCTCCTCTGCATTCTTGAGCTTCAGCAAAGGGGAGAAAGCCTTCATCTTTCTAGCCGAGTTAGCTATAAACCTCCTTAAGAAGTTAATCTTGCCCAACAAACTCTGCAACTCCTTCTTGTTCTTAGGTGGTCTAACCTCCATCACTGCCTTGGCCTTTTTTTGGTCTACCTCAATACCCTTTTGATGCACTGAGAAACCAAGGAAGTTACCAGTCGATACATTAAACATGCACTTGCAGGATTCATCTTCAAGTTATGGACCCTCATCCTCTACAAAGCCTATTCTAGATTGCCAAAATGGTCTTTGAAGTCCTCGGACTTCACCACCACATCATCTATTTAGACTTCCATAGTCTTGCCAATTAAATCATGGAAGATAGCGTTCATAGCACTCTGGTATGTGGCCCTAACATTTTTCAATGGCATCACTATCCATTCATAAATTCCCAGTGCCCCAGGCTACCTGAAAGCAGTCTTGGGAGTATCTTCCTTGGCTACAAATATTTCGTTATAGCCAGAATACCCATCCATGAAGGTCAAAATCCAATGGGCGGCAGTTGCATTAACTAACATGTCCGCCACCGGCATCATATATTCATCCTTTGGAGTGGCTAAATTCAAGTCCCTGTAATTAATGCAGACTCAAATCCTGCCATTAATTTTCATGACAAGCAATATGTTTGCTAACCAATCTGCATACCTAGCGGTTCTGATGAAGCCATTTTGCAACAAACACTTAACTTTTGCTTTAATCTGTGGCATCAGCTGAGGATTGTATCTTTTGGGTAACTATTTGTGTGGTTTAAAGCCATCCTTAATCGGCAACTGGTGCTCCACCAACTCACGAGCTAGCCCAAACATCTCATGATAATACACGCAAAGCAGTCCCTATATTTCTCTAAGAGAGCTACCACATCCCTTTTGCCCTCTCTCTCAACAATCCGCTAATTTGCGCTAGCCGAGGCTCCTCAGGCATCCCAAAGTTGATATTTTCTAAGGTATCTTGGGATTCGAAGCTTGGTAAAGTCCTCTGGATGGGTGACTCAAACTCTATCGGCAACTCAGTGGTCTCGGCTGCTGAAGCATGGTCATTGCCTTTGTGATTTTCCACTTGCAGGGAATTGGCTATCTTGGATTCAACCCTGAAAGATTCTAACCGATCCCATAGGTTTTGTATCACTTGGGTTTCTTTAAACATTAAACTTTTCCAAGGTTAGCCGTGGCTCAGCTAATTTCTTGATCTCAAATCCATGGGGGGTCAAGTTGCAAGACTCCCATGATCCTTCCTCATACTCCTTGTAACATCCCAATTTTTCCTAAGCCTAATTATTAGAGATCCTAAGTTAAAAAGGGGATTTAGTCCTTAAGGATCAAAAAGGTTTATAGCCTTTATTTTATTAAGTTAAAGCAAAGTTTGAACCTAGGGGTAAAATGGTGAGTTTTTTCCAAGGATTTAGGAAATGTGGAACTAATTATTCCTGTGTAATTTTAATTGATTAAATTACCCAAGATTTTATTAAGGACCAAAGGATTAATTATGGAATTAAAATGTGGCTTAAAAGTCCAATTTTATTCAAACCCACACCATTACCCCACCATACACCATATTCCACTTACTCCAACCCTAGCAACTTCTCAATCTCTCTTCTTTCCCCTTTATCTCGACCTGGAAAAGAAAAAGAAAAGGGAAAAAAAACAAAATAAGAGGAAGAAGATAGAAGAAGAGGAAGAAGGAAGAAGGAAGAGGAAGGGTGCGATGGAGAAGAAGAAGGGGGTGGCTGCGTCGGTCACTGCAATGGCGGCGCCAGTGGTGGCGCTGGAATGGATAGGGACAGAGAGAGAGTGAGATTACGAGGGAGAGAGATTAGACAGAGAGCGAAAGAGCTCGAGCAGGGAGAGGAAGGAGAAGGGAAAGATTAGGATTCCATCTTGGAAGAAATAAGAAGAGTAGAATCAAGAGACCTCAATCAATTTCTTCATCTCCTTTAACCATTAAGTTTAGTGTTTGATTCTCCAAACCAACAAGGTGAGTTTCCTTTTAGGGGTTATTTCATATAGTGGTTGGGAACCTTTAAAAACAAATTATTAGGTTGATTACATGTTTGGGTTGTTTGATTCACGACCTTGATGCGTTTGTAATGGTTGGGGTTATTGAAAGAACCCCCATTTATGTTGCCTTGGGTTGGCTTGTGTGCCCTTAAGGTGTTTGTGATATGTTCTCAAAGAGTTTTCTTACAATTTTGTAATAAGAACCATGAGCCAATTCAAGGGCTCATGGACATGCTTTAGAATCTTCAAGAATGTTTAAATTTAAGTATGTTATGGTCATTGTTATTGTCCTTGTTTATTTGGTGTAAATATCACCTTCAATTCATGATAAACTCTAGGGTTATGTTAATTGAATTACTATGAATCATTGATGAGTAAATCTTTATGTTTAAGCATGGTAACGCATAAGCGAAAGTAAGGGAATGTGGAAGGATCCCAATTGATGAAGATTCAATCATTTTTCCTTACTAAAATCATGTTATCTTCTCTTAAGATTAGAAGTTGGATTGTTGTTGATGAGCTCAAGTTTAAATGACTTTCTTTTAAATAAAGTTTTAAAATTAGAAAGAGTACGAATCTTACATACTCATGCTAGCTATTTTATGTAAATTATATTGATTGATAAATGTCATTCATAAATGATACTTACGGGGATTGGGTTAAGGGAACTCACTGAGATTTTTATATCTCACCCCTTTCCTTTATTTATTTCAGATAACAGGTGTTCCACTGAAGACTGAAAAGTAAATTCAAGAATTACTTAACAGTCCACCATGAATAATGATGTCAGTGAATAAGCTATGCTGGATCACGAGTCACTGTATTACTTGTCCATATATGTCATAGAGATATTAGCAATTGAAATTTATAAGTTGATTAGCTTTTCTTCATTCTTTTTATTATAAAGTATTGTGTTGATCAAAGTAATTTCCGCTCTTTAAAAGTTCTGATTTATACTTGCCAATTTTATTACACTTTGATGTTAAATTCGATATGGTTTTTTTTATTCCTCATAATTTTGTATTATAATAGCAGTACTTTTATTTCTGATTAATTAAAGAAAATTTTTCTGCAATTACCTTTAATTCCTGATTAATTTAGTAAGTAATTCCCTGATTAGAGTCAGGGCATTACATTATGGTATCAGAGCATAGTTCAACCCTCTCAGACTGTGAGTCAAGTGTGTCTAGAAGTGATCCGGTTTAAGAAAGTGTCAATTGTATCTGTAAATCTGAGTTTTCCACCTCAAGGATTTATCTAAAGAATGAGGAGAATGAAGATGAGCAGAAGTTAGTGTAGTGTTTCCTCGTTTTATGAGATTTCTAGATATATGCATATACTTACATGTGAGGGTGTACACATATATGCAATGATTTGGATGAAAAATTAATTGAATTGCGTGATGTTATGTTGAATGATGTATATGTTAGGATTTTTCCGTTCTTCTGTTTAGCTTAATTTTATGTGTGTGATCAATTCAGGTGTGATATTCTGTCAGTTTGCTAATATACTAAATTCCTTCATGATTATTGTTTCGAATGTATAGATGATGTGTTATGTTTAGATTGGATTTGATGAATAAATTCCTGTTTGAACGCTTTACTATCCTGCCTTGAAGTTGAAATGTCGGGTATTTTTGGGTGGAAAATGGTTGGCTGTTGCCCCCCACAACGACATATGCTTCAGGTTTCCTTCATGCTCTCTCTACGGAGGGAATTTTGAAGTTATGTTTGTTTTGACTAGCAAATATACGTAAGTGAATACTTTTATATTCCTTACCTATATTTGAGAATTAGAGGATTTAGCACCCTCTTTATGTTGAAGAGAATTAGAATTAAGAATTCTATTGACATCGCCCTTGTATTGTTTGTGGGGATGCATGTTTGGAATTGGAATTTGCATGCTTAATTGTATGAATTCTGAATGTAAGTTTTGAACCTTGTTAGAAATTTATGGTAGAGTTGATACATTCTTGCCTAGTTCATGTCACATGTGTTAAAGATGAAAATTGTGCTATGAATTTACTATGAAAGTATGAAGCCAAGGCTTTGTTAGACTATTACTTCTATGTTAAGTTATGCAAAACCTAACAAGTTGTGTATAGTAAATCATTATAGCTATTAATCATCAAACGAGTCATAACTTTCCATCAATTTGGGTTATCTTGGTTTGAGAGAACTATGTTTCCTTAGACAAGCTATAGCTTTCATAAGTCCTCTCCTTGAGAAGGCATCAGATAAGTGCGCATTAAGTGTCAGCAATGATTGACCTACCTTATATCAGGCCGTGGTATCCCATACTTGGTGCCATAGCAATTTTTTCATAATAATACAGGATTTGATGATCATTTGGTGAGTGTTTATGATGTTTTAAAGTATGTTCTTGCATATAATTATGATGTTCAATGATATGATTTTTTTTCAAGGATGTCATGTTTGTTGCTTGATTTTAAGTCTTAACCTCATTGGTAATGAACTTGAATTGAGTGGAAATCAAGATTTGAGAAGTTGGAAAACTAAAAATTAGATTTCTGCATAATTCTGTAGGTGTGCGCATGACACGCCCCACAAGCGTGAGCGACGCGCCTAGAAACAAAAAGAAATAGTGGAAATGCGCGTGATGTGCACGATTGACGCACGCAGAGACATATCAAAAGCGTAAAAATGCGCGTGACGCGCGTTAGAACGCGCACGACGCACGGACAAACAGAACGTAGCATTGGACATGTGCGCAGCGCGTGCCCTGTTTTCCAAAATTTCTAAATTTTCTCAATTCCAAATTGCTGTTAGGGCTAAAGACACTTGATTTTCGGCATTCTAAACCTTAGAAAATTCATGTTGATCTAGGAATTCAATCCTTGATTAAAAAGGGTTTCAACCCTAATTATAAAGCAATAGCAAAATCAATTAAATTGCGTTAAATTGATCCATTCGAATGCCATTTATATTTTCCAACTATTACATCTTTTTTGATATGTTCCCCAAATTCAACCTAGTATGATAATATAATTATTTAGAAAACTTGTCCTAGGTGTTCTAAAAACCTTAAGGATTAAAGTTTGACTTATGATAGTGAACTTTGAAATTGATAGGGTTATAACTCCATTTATGATTCAACCTCAAAGGGAATGAAGTTCATCATGCTTGAAGTAATTGATTATTTAATTGTTCAATTATATTTCCTTTTCTCTTCAAACTCATTTCAATGGTTTTGGATATTGATTCCACCTTACATAAGGATGATAATTTCCTAATGTTGACCATGAATGGTGTGCTACTATTTGCATATTTATTCATCATCTATGGGATTTCAATCCTAGTTATAAAGCAACCTCAAATAAATTGAAATGTTTATGATTAAGTTATGAATGCAATGTTCGGCTCAAGATTTTGGTCATTGACATATAGGGTTTCAATCCCTAGTTAAGCTGCAATGACAAATGAATTGAAATTCTTTATGTGTGATTACTTGAGATTGTTGATGTTTGTCGATCCGACTCACCGGGCGACAGGTCTGTCATTCCAATGTCTGGATTTCAATTCGGCGACGGGGATCCTCTTGGTTGCATTCGAACTCTATGATTCTTAACTCAATTCCAATTGAGCCAAGAAGGTACATTTCAGGATTCTTTGAGAATTATATTTGCATTGTGAATGATGTTTTATGATTGACATAGACCATTATGTTGTTTATGCAGGCGATGTTTGTCGTTCCGGATTTTAATTTGGTGGCAAACCCGTCATTTTAATGTTTGGATTTCAATTCGGCGACAGGGACCCTCTTGGATGTATTCAAACTCTATGATTCTTAACTCAATTTCAATTGAGCCAAGTGGATACATTCATGGAATCATTACATTCATGTTTATTATGGATTCCTTTCGGAATCGTTAGGTGCATATTTATCAGGGATTCCTTATGGAATCATTATATTCATGTTTATCAGAGATTCTTTTCAAAATCGTTACGTTTATGTCTGTCGTGGATTCACTAATATATTGTTAAGGATTGCTTGAAATAATTTATATTCCCATTGCAAGTGCTATGTTCATGCTTAGTAGGATACTTAATTATGTTTGTTGGTCTGGTGTTTGTCATGCCCAATGACAAATGTGTCGGTCCAGTGTCTTTCATGGTTGGCGGCACGGATTCCTAAAGGAATACACTCAGGGATTCCTCTTGGAATCGTCATGTTTATGTTCATGCATTTATGGTTTTCAAATGTTCAGGATTTTACGCGAATCGTTACCGATTATGTCTTGATTGCGAATTCCTGGTTCAATCTCAATTGAACCCTAAGGGGATGCAATCCATGAACGTGAACACAAGAAGGGGGTTGAAATTGTGTTGAAAAACTTTTCGCACACTTTAAGCAAAAAAAACACTTTGTTTTGAAAACTGTTTGTTATCGGATGTTGAAGTATAACCGGACGCTGGAAATAAGTTTATGAAAACTTGTTTTTCTTTGCATGACAAAAGTAAATTTAAAGTAGTAAAGCAAGAGACACAGAGATTTATATTCGTTCGCCACCAAACTGGTATCTACGTCTAGTCCCTTCGTTCCTGGAGGATTTTCACTATAATCAACATGATTACAATTTCCTTAAGAGTTTTCTACTGTCACAAACTTGACAGTACTCTTAACTTCTCAAAACGACTCAGTACATTTGAGCCTTTGAGGAACCAAGCCTGTAACTAGGCAATACAACTTTCACAAAGATGTTTGGAATAGACTCAAATAACTCTCATAGAGAGGATAAAAACTTAAGCTCAAAACAATAGCTTTCTAAAAGAAAGAATATAAGACGTTGAAGTTCAGTTCTTGGTTTCCAGAAACTTGGCACGAAACCTCACTTGAGTAATAGCTCTTTCAAAATATAGTTTCTAGCCACCTTCTTCAATGAGGACCTTAAGATATATATAGGAGTCTTGAGAATAATACCGTTGTAGATATTTCAGCCCCAAATCATTGGGTGAGGTTATTTGAAATTATGTCCTTTTCTTCCTTTTTAAAGAATATCAGAATAGTACATATTACCGTTTTTGTACTATCTGCTTTTCACACAATTTCCTTGTACGAATTTGTCTTATTCTAAAGGTGTCACCTTTAATACCTCGTACAACAAATTGTGCGCATAAAATCAAATTCCAATTTCGTTCTAGGAAAGCTGAGGGCAGAGAGAATAAACGTGACCATCACGTGATTCAAATAAAGGACCAGGTGCTCGCTCAGAAATCAAACGGACGCTCGCAGCAATTGAATAACCACGTGTCATAAGATCACACTACCGGGCGCTCGCTATGAGTGCATATAACAAGATGCTTGAGTGAACCGAATGTAGATACATAGGAATGTATTCATCTTTTTGTGAAAATTCTTCTTCTTGCTTGAGTGAGTCATAAAACATGAATGATTTTAATACCTACGCACTTCATGACTTACTAGAAGTTGAATTGTTCACTAGCAAATACTTTGTTATCATCAAAATTAATGAGAGTCAAAATTTCTCAATCGTTTAGGTTCCAACAATCTCCCTTTTTTTGATGATGACAAATATCTAAGGTTGATAAACAAGTTAGTTTCAAAAAAAAATCATTTCAAGGGTCTCCCCCTGAATTCAACATACTCAGATATAGTCAAATATTTCTGTGTAACAGAGTATTTGTATGATAGCACAATATATATCTCAGAGCATATATTTAAATAACTTTTGAGGACCAGAAGTTGAGATCATTGTACCAATAACAGGACATAATTATAGCAATGAATATCATAACAACTAAAAATGTACTATGTATGATGAATGATGCATGTTATGTGTTACTTAAGCGCGTTCATCAGACCTTACTTTTACTCCCCCTTTTGTCATCTGACAAAAAGAGTGTAAAACACATCATTGTCAAAACAATAAGAGGAAAATTTGAGGTTAAAAATCATATAATTCAAAAGATAATTATACCAAGTGCGAAAATAATACAAACATTTGAAACACAGAAAAAAGGTTTTAAGGTGGAAAAGGAAGGATTTGGCTAAGTCTTTCCATGAGCATGTTCACAGTATTCTCCAATTGAGTCACCTTCTGAGTTGTAGCAATTAAATTCTCATATTGTGCTCTAGACAAGATGACAGGTTCATCATCTACAGTAGAAGGAGCAGGTTCTGGAACCCTTTCAGCATGCTCAATAATGGCCTGTTGTCATCTTCTGGTAGACACTTCTGATGCTCCATTAAAACTCTTTGAGACAAACTTCGTCTCCTTTCCTTTTTCTCCTTATTCTGTAGAAAGAAATCATCATTTGATACACTCTATTTGATGAGCCTTCCTAGCTTTTGTTTCTCAAACTCCAAATTTTGTTCCCATCTATGCACCAGTTCTTCTGGGTAAACCATACTCAGAAATACAGTTTTCCTATGCTTGAATAGCTCATCAACATACTCATCAAATCTGGTCAGTTCAGCTTCTGCAAAATCTCTTCTCAAAAATTTCTTTTGATTCAGCAAGACAAGTGTTGAGAACATCATTTTCAGACAGATAAATCCTTCTCAGGTTCTCTTTATCGTCTTCATCTTAAGTAACAATCTTCAGATGAGGAAGAATAGCCTTGTCTTTCCAATGCATTCCCATTTGACTCCAATTGAATCCAATATCAAAATGTTTACTAATATCTCCCCATTGTTGTTGCAATTTGGTAAAACTAGGAGGCCTAATGACAGAGCACCATATCATATCATCAATATGCAAAATGGCAAGATTTGTGTCAGAGACTCTGCTGATAGAACTAACAGTTGGAATAGTGGCTTTCTCTGCATTACAACAACCAGAAGAACCAGTGCATCTATAATCTCTCTTGATCTTGGTTAGGTAGACTTGCATAGCATGGTTCTCAAATAGCTTTCTATCACGTTTCTTAGAGAAAGCTTTTGTTTTGTATATTCTGGGAGCTTCCTTAAACTCTTTGAGATCATTATCTTTGGAAGTCTTTGAGGTGGTTTATTCTTTCTCTTCTCAGGAATTAACCATGGAAGCCACCTTTGCCTATCAGGCACAATCTTTACAACAACCAGAGAGCGATATTTGTTCAGAAAAACTAACTCATGCCTCTTCATTTCCAAGCAGTGATTCATGAAGGCCCTTTCTTCATCAGAGATCCACATTTCGAACTCTTCCAGAGTGAGAGGTTCATGTTGTGGCTGATTCTGAGGGAGTTCAACAGAGAATGGAATAATTCATCGGTTTGGAGGAGATCTCAACCTTCCACCAAATGTAGTCTTCAGCCTGTGATTGTAACTGAAAGGGGCAATTACCAGTCTTGCAACCCCGAAAGTAAAGGTTTTGAAATGCCAGAGAGAAGGATGATCATATATAGAATGATACTCTTCTTCTCTTGCGAGCCTTGGTCTATTATCAATATTCAACATAGACCTTGATGCACCAAAAGAAGTGGTTTCTAATGTAGGAGTTAGTGTTGGATAAGGAGGTGAAAGCAAGAGTGGAAGTCATTTTGATTTTGTAAGTTTTGGATTTGTTGGGAGTGATTTTGAAAAACTAATTGAAGGGGTGAGAGTGAGATGAGGAAATGTATGATGTGAGAGAAGTGTTTGAGGAGGCAGAGGATTGTGGTTTGGGTAGTGTAAGTGTTTCTGGTGGGGCTAAAGTTTTGGTAGGTTTGGGTGATTGGTTACCCAAGTACCTTGAAAAGGTTCCTGAGGGGGTGATGTAGGTTTTAATGGATTTGTTTTGGTAGTATGGAGGAAGTGGTGGTTGTTGAGTGATAAGGGTAATGGTTTGTGATTTGGATTTTGTGATTTTCTTGGGGATTGTGGTTTGGTGGATGGAGGTTGTGTGGAGTGTGTTTGTGGTGTGGAAATAGACAGTGGTGGTGTAGTAATAGCATCATCAGAACTAAAGGCAATAACAGGTTCATTAACTGTAAAGTCAAGTACCTTTGGAGTAGGCTTCTCAGAAAGCCTAAGCAATCTCCTTTTCTTGCTTTGATGGGCAATAGCAGGAGGAGGAGGTGGAGGAGCTTGCTTCCTAGGATCAGACGCTAAGATGGGTTTTTCAGCTTCTGCCTTTCTTTTCCTCATCATCTTCTGATTCATCTTTCCCTCTTGGTGCAGTAGGCACCTTCTGCTTCTTGCTCCTTGTCTCCTTGGCTGGAGACTGGCCAGTCCTTTTCACACTAGATACTGAGCTTCTGGTGGATTTCTTTACAGCTTCACCAATAGTAGCATTAGCTACTTCTTCCTGTTCTTGCTTCACTTGCTTAATCATATCACCAGTGACAAGATTCATTCTCACCCAACTATTGACTCCAAAAACATCAGGATGAACAATAGCACCTAATCCAAAATATTTTTCCCTTTCTTTTGCTTGCAAAGCTCCAAGCTTTCTTGTAATTCCATCTTTAATCATCATCACAGTAAGAAGAACACCATAAGGAATGCTCTTGTTAATTTGTTTTACTTCAGCAGAACCCTTCCTCTAATTCACAAGTGCACTAACCAAATTGTTGAAGATCAGTCTAGGCAGATTTATCTTATTCCCTGCCATGTGTTTCTCGTTATGAACTTTTGTTCATAGTTCACAATGTCACTAGACCCAGCCTTCAAAAGAACACTCTTGGAGATTACTTTGTGAAGCACCCTGCAGTGACTCTTAAGATGTTTGGTAGACGGCAATTCCCCAGATTCCTTCAACTGTTGATAATTCTCAAACAGAGCCTTATTGACATTTTCCATTCCATTGAAGGCATTTTCCCAACCAGTGTAGAAACTGATTCCTTCACATGGACACTCAATAGTATCAGCAATGAACATACGAATGTTTCCCCATAGTTTCTTGATAGCAGTAACCAGAACTTCAACTGGCTTCCCAAAGAAGTAGTTTGACCAGCCCAAAGCCCTTAATCCATCATCGAAATTAAAACCATAGAGCTTGAACTTCTCCAAATCAATCCTATTTTCAATCAGGACTTTTCCTTCAGTCATAGTGTTGTAAATAGTATTATTTTTTCCGATTTTAGCATCAGTCATGGTTGCAGTAGAGGTGATGGAGGTTTAGGGTTTTCACAGAGAGAAAACAGTTTTTCACAGAGAAGACAGAGAGTACAGAGTAGTGCGAATGAAGTGGAGTAGTTGGAAAGTTTTGAAACAAAAGGTACAGTTACTTTTTCAAAACCGCTTCACATTTCCCTCGATATAATTAAATTAAAAAGAAAATAAAAGTAAAGATTCTCTTTTCATAAAAATAAAGATTCTCTTTTCACAATTCCAAAGTGGCTTCTTCCAGAGTGGATCTTTCCCTGATAACCTTAACTAAGGGAATAGACTTATTCCTGAGTGTCTTGAAAGCATGGTCCACTATCTGGGCCGATTCAGGCTGATATGTCAAATCTGATTTAAGTTGTACAGACTTGTGATCCAAGGATTGGAATGGATCCGGAATGTACTTCTTAAGTTGAGATATGTGAAAGACATTATAAAGATTGGACAAGGATGGGGGTAGGGAAATTTGGTAAGCCATAGGACCAACTCGACTTAGAATTTGAAAAGGACCTATGTACCGAGTGGTTAACTTTTTGGCCCTAAGAGCTCTACTGACACCTATAGTGGGAGTGACTTTTAGGAATACATGTTCACCTTCCATAAACTCAAGGGGTTTAAGCCTTTGGTCTGCATAACTCTTCTGCCTACTCTGGGCAGTCTTAATCTTTTCCCTGATCATGCGAATCTTGTCAGTAGTTTCTTAAACAAGGTCAGGGCCTAGCAACCTCCTTTCTCCTACTTCAAACCAACATAAAGGAGTTCTACACTTGCGACCGTAGAGAGCCTCATACGGTGTCATACTTATGCCAGAATAGTAGCTGTTGTTGTATGAAAAATTCTATCAGTGACAAATACTTATCCCAACTACCACCATCCTTTAGAACACAGGCTCTATGCATATCTTCTAGGGTTTGTATAGTCCTCTCTGACTGACCATCCGTTTGGGGATGATAAGCGTTGCTAAGGTTCAGTTTAGTTCCTAAAGCTTGATGGAGAGCTTTGTAGAACTGGGAGGTAAACTTAGGATCTCTATCGAAGAAAATGCTAGTTGGAACTCCGTGGAACCTAACAATGTCATTGATATAGATCTGAGCTAACCTAGTGATCTTGTAAGTGGACTTAATGGGAAGAAAATGGGCAGATTTTGTCAATCTATCCACTGTGACCCAGATAGAGTTATACTCTGACTGAGTGCGAGGTAAGCCTCCCACAAAGTCCATCGCTATTCCTTCCTACTTCCATTCCGGAATTTCTAAAGGTTGTAGGGGACCAGAGGGCTTTTGGTGCTCTATCTTGGTTTTCTAGTAAACCAAACATTAGGCTACAAACTCTGCTACATCATTTCTCATGCTTGGTCACCAGTACCCCTGTCTAAGCTCATGATATGTAACACCCCGTTCCCAGAGCACTACTAATCCAATATTTCTGAAAAACGAAATACTCTGCTTGCATGGTTTCTGAAAATGTGGTTCTATTTTTTTTTTTAAACTTCTTTTAAAAGAACAGTCAGAGTATTACAACGATTTTAGAAACATGACGGTGGATAATTAAAGACACCAAAATAAATCCACAATAACCATACTCATCAATTTATTCAAGCATTGCACATATGACAATCCCAGTTTCGAAAACTAAAATACACTTATTACAACATTGTAATTAAAATATTACACACCCTATAGTTGGTCGACACACTACTACACTTACTAGTCCTCTAGTAAGTTTCAACCAACACCAGAGACAGATAGCCAGGTAGGACTATCCTCAGCTACACTTGTCAGCAGCCTCGAACACTCTACAGTCTCCATGATCTGGGTTACAATCATTGATTGAAAGAACCACTGGCAAGGGTCAACATCTTACACAAACAAATACAATAGCAACATCATGTACAATAACAATTCATATTATACCGATAAAACATAATATACAATTCAACAAGAATACAAAGATGCTCTGCAAATGCCACTACATGCCACTGTTTATGATTCCGGAATTCCATACGCTATGGTTAGTCGTTCTGTACGTACCAGAGCCGACACTTTCCCATGCGATGGTTAATTTAACGACGTTCCTGAATTCCTTTGGCCTTGGGGCATTTCCACTTCCCTAGGATATTCTGGTCAAAGTTATACCATAATGCATGACAATGCATTCCACCTACTCCAATGAACATATCATTTCCACATGATAAAACATATTTCTACATATATCATATAATCAATTCAGCAATCCAACAATTCAGACCCACGACGGTTCGCAATCGCATATCAATACTTATAAAACATAAGCATACAGTAACTCATGCACATCACTAAAATGATATCAAGTATTCATTACTAACAATGTCTAGAAGTAGCCCTTACACATACTATACACACATAAACACCGAGAATGTGAAGTGTCCTTACCGAAGGTTAACCACCCAGGTGTCAAAACACGTTACCGTCCTACGCAGCACGAACAATCCTCAAGATCCTAACAACACACTGAAACTTAGTACAATTCTAGTTCACTAAAAAATAATTCCCTAGGCTTAGATTAAATTCTAATTCCTAGGTTTTCAAACTCCAAAATCTTATAGAATCAAAACACATTTTCTTTAAAACTTGAAACATGAAACCATAACTTTAAAATTCAATCTCACTAGTAACAAAATTGGATTTAAGGCTCTAATAGGTCTTAGGATTGCAAAATCCTAACTTGCCTTAAGTGTTTCATTGTCTAAAATCAACAAAACAACTTCCAAACTAATCAAACCATTTCCAAATCTTTTCAAAACTTAAACTCACACCAAAACAACTATTATAAACCAAAGAAACACAAAAACATTCTCCTCCAAGCTCATAGGAGCTCGCAGCCAACACACCCAAGATAGGGGAAAAGTTGTAAAATTTCAAATCAACTATACCACATCCTTTAACACCTAATTTTCTTTCCAAATCATCAAGTTTTCCAAAACAATAACCATTGACCCAATTAAACTACTCTATCGTGTTCAATCCAACATCAAGGGTTTTCCCAAAATCACAATTTCCTTTGATAAAAACTAAAATTGATGACAACAATAATAATAACAATTATTAAGAAGCAAGAACCACAAATTAATTGAAGGATTTACATGAGAGATCACTTAATCCCCTTCTCCTAGACCATTGATCTAGGGTTTGTAAAAACTGGGGAAAATGATGTTCATCTCTCCCATGATCAAATTCAAGCCATACATAAAGCAATTAAACAAGAAAATGACAATAAATCCTCACCCAAAAAAGAAAACAAGGCCACGACTGGAAGGGAAATAAGGGAAGAAATGAAACTTTATTTTTCTCACTTCCTCTCACATGAATAATTTGGAGGAAGAAATAAAAATGAAGGAGTAGAAATAGGGGAAAAGCTACGCCCAGCAGGAGAAAAGGAAGGGAATGGATCTCAATTTTCTTCTTACCCATCACTTTGAGAAACTTGAAGAAAAAAATGAAATAAAGGGAATGTAAGAATTAGGGGAAGGGTTACGGTTTTGAAACCAAGGAAAAGGGAGGAGATAACTTGGGTTTTCTCCTTTCTTTCACACTCAACAATTAGAAGGAAATGAGACAAAATTGTGGTGCTTAAAGTGAAAAAGGGTAATGGATCTCGACTTTCTTCTTACCCATCACTTTGAGAAACTTGAAGAAAAAAAATGAATTAAAGGGAATGTAAGAATTAGGGGAAGGGTTACGGATTTGAAACCAAGGAAAAGGAAGGAGATAACTTGGGTTTTCTCCTTTCTTTCACACTCAACAATTAGAAGGAAATGAGACAAAATGGTGGTGCTTAAAGTGAAAAAGGGTCACAGCCTGAAGTATAAAAAGGAAGGAGGAGAAAATGACTTGGTTTTCTTTCTTTACTGACACTAAGACTTAGGAGAATATGAAAGTAAAATGATTATGTGTGGGTGGAAGGGAGCTTCGGCTGGAACTAAAGGAGAAAAGGAGAGAAGGATTTTGATCAAAAATAATCATGTGGTCCTAATTAAATAACTTAAAGCCAAAGTAACTTGGAGAAGAAAAAAATGAGATTGCCAATAGGGAAGGGGTCTCTCCTGGTCCACTAAAAGGGAGGATAAAATAAAAAATATTATTAAGCAAGGTAATTCACTTGGCTAAGATTACTCTAGAAAAGTATCTCTTGATAACCACCAAAAACTTGACACCTAGGCAACTTAAAGTAAGATTATAATCTAATCACCAAGTCTAAACATCTAGTTTCTCTCTTCTCATTATTACCCTCTAATCCTAGAGTCTAGAGTATACTAAAAAAAATACGGCGTCGTGTAATCGCGTTACCAATTAATTCGCAAAAATTAATTTACTTAGAAATTAATTCTTCACATGATAATAATTTATCATGAATAATGAAAACAATTAAAAACACTCAAACATCATCACAATAAGTTACATTTCAATTTTCGTCGAAATAGGAATTCATTTTAAATTTTATTGGATAAAAATTACCCGGCGATTCAAAATACGGTGAAACTTCATTAGAGTTTTTCGACGATTTTTGAACAATTAATTAATATAAAATATTAATTCCTAAATTTAATTTTATCTTGATTTAATTCAATCACTTTCTTAGTCAACAAAAATACGCGTTACCGCGTCAAACAGAAAACTTATATAACAAGTACAATCGATGAATTCACCTTAAAAGCAGCATACGTCTACGCTGTCTATTAATTTGAATTGACATCATGAATAATACTTATTTATAATAAATAAATTATTCAAAATAAGTCAAAATAATTCCTTGTATTCTCAGTAAATCATTGAGGTGATCAATCTCTACGACTTACATTCAAGTATTTAGGATTTTATTGCTAAAACAATTTTTCTTAAAAATTGGGATGTTACATGATACATCTTGGTAGAACCAGGATGTACTGAGAATCCAATCTTGTGGGCTTGTCCCAAAATCTAATTCTTAATGAATTCGTCTTTAGGAACACAGATTCTTTGATGGAACAGAATAGTTCCATCACCAGCTTCAGAGAAACCAGGGCGGTGTTTGTTAGATTGTAACTCCTCATCTAAACTCTGGGCTAGTTTAATCTGGCCCTTAAAATAACAGGAAATCTCTAAGTGACATAACAAGAGTCTGTTTATGACACCCTCTACCCCGCATGCGATATTTTAAGAATAAAATATAGTAAAACAATATGCAGTAAATTTTTGATTAAATAAAAAATTTCAAAGAAGGTAGAGTCATCACGCTCAATAATTAACGTTGCGGAATAAAATCAGAGTGAATACAATGTCGATTCAAAAGAAATAATAACAACAAATACCCCAATGTCACAACTATTCAGAGCTGACCCCCTAAATAATTAAATCAAAAAAACAACAACTAACTAAATAAATCCATAATAGCAAATAACGGAAATCCTAATCTACGTGGCGATCACATCCAGGAATCACTCCTCAGCCACATCATCATCTTCACCTGCAAGCTCGTCATCTAAACATGTGCAATGGCATATGAGTAGCCACAACAAAGGGGCTAGAAATCACATACAAGAATAGTACTAACAGTATAGGAATCAACTAAGCAATGCGCATATAACAACATCTATACTTAACAACAATAACATTATGATATCTATGACAACAACAACACCATCAACAACTATGCATGAACACACGTATAACAATGCAATCCAACTAAACTCAGGTAAGCGAGTGAGGGTGCCCCCGCCACTCTTGATAACGCATAATGTCTAGTCAAGGTGACCCGGTTTATAACTGAGATTGCCCAGCAGTGCCCCGCCTTTATATAAGACCCCTCTACCGAATCGACCCGCAAGGTCGGGTACCATGCCCATTGTGGTCGTCACTAGTACGTATCCACGTTGCAAACCGCCAATAACAACAACAACGACACCTCATGATGTACGAACATATAATCAGACAAGGTGTCTATTAATTAATATCAACAACGTCAATCAACTCACCGAGTGATTAATAACAACAACATCATATAGGTATCGCTTGTTAGTACGTCGACAAGCCTCCCTCAACCATAGAATGAACTAGTTAATTATCCTATTTAACAACATCAAATTTTAAGCCACCTTTCTTTCATTCTACCTTTTAAACTTATGACTAATCCCACCTAAATTATTAGTGATCAATAATCTAACGAGTTTGGGTCATTATCTAATTCCTATGAATTCATAAAATTCATTTAGCAAGTCTTTTAACTTAGTTTCTACAACTTAGTATTTTTTCTTAACAAAATTATCTACACACAGATATCTAGGAACTCCTACTTCACTTATTGCATCATTTTCTTTTTATCTAAATCATTTCTCTAATTACAACTAATCTCACATGACTAATTAAATCTAATGCTAGCCTTTAACTTAACCATTTAATCCCCTTTTTATCATTAGAAATTTCTGCATAATTCTCACTTTACACTGATAATAACTTATATATATATAATTACCGGCTCATCTTAACTACATAAACAACTTAAGGTTATTTAAAACAATGTACACATAATTATAATAATATGCACCACAATATTATACGACTTATAATAACATGGACAACATTGTAATAATATATATGAACATCACAGAGTAGTAACAACCAAATATAAACACATGAGAACCACGCACATTCATCTCAAGTCCAAAATCAAATATATCACAATATTTAATAATAGTTCAACAGCATATATCTATCATTGCAGTCATGTTAAATCCATAATCATGCTTAGAGAATGTCTTTCTCATCACAATGGCAATAGTACTCATAAACGTTAAGCCGCGCGAAGCGTAGGGATCATGGGACATCCCAATTGCCTCAATTAATTCCAAAATACCCACCATTCATGAATCAATCTACCCCCTTACCTCAATAAGGAAGTTCGAAGTATGACAAAGCGAAGAAAATTGCCTCAACGACGATTTGAGCACTAAACGAGCACAGATAAAATTTACTGAAGAGCGAAACGCGGCTGGAAAAATAACAATTAATATATGTTTTTAGAACTTTTAAGGCTAAAACGAAATCAAAAGGAAGCAAAAAGAGTAACCGGAGAATGCCATACCAAGACAAAGGGTTACAAGGGGTCCGGCGTCAACTTCACCGAATCAAGCAAAAGAGTAGTGCTTTCTAAAGATTTTGACGCGAGGAATCCGAAAATGGCGTCCGTTTTTCGAACCGAAAACTATGGTGTCCAAAAAAGTGAAATTACAGCTCGCCCCTCAAAATATACGCAACAAACGGAGTCGTGGTTGAACGAACAGAGGCCGAAAACGAATTCTATGGTTGATTTCGAGTTGGGTGGTAAGTTTTGGGATTTTTTCCGTGGTCTAGGATGAGAGAACAAGAAGAGAGAAATTAGAGCAAGGGTTTCGTAACTTTTTCATGGTTCTGTTTAGGAGAAGATGAATAGTGATGTTTAAAATTGAAACAGAGACATGGGTGGTGGATGCTGAACAAAACAAAACGTGGCCCATTTCTTTTTGTTGATAAGAAAGCCCTTTTTTTTTAGAGGTATCAACGCTACATACACACACACACATATATATATATATAATTATATTCTTTTCTAAACCATTTTCATACTAACTTCTAAAATAGACAAATATTCTAAAATATCTATAATAAATTCAAGCCAAATTTTAATAAAAATAAAATAATACCAATTAAAATATACTAATTATTAAGGCAAACACACACAAGCTATCACAAAATTACCAATATAAACACACAATATATAGGATCCTAATAATTCAATTTTGAGGGTGTTACACTGTTCCCCGTGTAAAACACTCCCAAGTGTAGGTCCCTTAAAGATTGCAACAGCTTCATTTCCTTAATCATCATTGAAGACACATGAAGAGACCTCCTACTCAAAGCATCAGCAACTACATTCGCTTTGCCAGGATGGCATTTCAATTCAAAATCATAATCTTTCTGGAACTCAACCCATTTCCTCTGCCTCATGTTAAGCTCCCTCTGATCAAAGAGATATTTCAAACTCTTATGATCACTAAACACCTTAAACTGGGCACAATACAAGTAGTGTCGCCAGATTTTTCGAGCAAAGACTATTGCTGCAAGCTCTAAATCATGGGTAGGGTAGTTCTCTTTATGAGGCCTAAGCTGTCGAGAGGCATAAGCCACCGCTTGTCAGTTCTGCATAAGAACACAACCTAATCCTTTCTTAGAGGCATGACTATAGACTTCAAATCCTAAGGCTGGGTCAGGGATAACCTTCTAAAAGTTCTGTCAATCTCAGGATCCAACAGATATTCAGGTACTGTATGCCTGCGCATTTGAAGAATTATGCACTTACTGCTGAAACAAACACCAAAAGAATTAGAATGTCTCAACTAACAAACCTACTAAATTCAAAACTATGTGATTTTAACCAATTCAATCCCCGGCAACGGTGCCAAAACCTGTTGTTGAAAATAAAGAGTTGTGCAATAGAAAATAAACATCATGTTTTTGTGATAATATTGTTTAAACAGAAAAGTAATGAGCAATTGATTAAGTAAACTTTTGATAAAAAGCAGCTAGGAATCAGTTCAATTGTGTATTCACCAAGTTGGTTCAGTGCCGTCAGTCAGTGCCATGGCATCTGGGCGCAGGGCACTAATGTGTGTACCTTTCAGTAATTTCACCAGGGTTAAGTAAAGGGTACCTTATGTCAAGCCCCCTTTATGTTCCCCCTTGTCTTCTAGGTGTGACCCAGAACACCCTGTGACACAGATTCCCTATGTCTAGTTCAATCAAAATTAATTAAAGTGTTCTTTAATCAATACCCCTTACAGTAACTCATGAAATCAGCATATTAACACCTTTTAGCATTTAACATATATTTACCTAACAAAAGGTGTTCAGACTTAGGTCAAGTATATAATCAATAAATTCGCATGAGTTAAAAGTGAAATGATAAAGACTGATTGATAATAACCAATAAGGTTTCAATACAATATCACATCATCCTAGCTTAAGAAAATTAGCTCATAATGAGCTTAGAAACAAAACAACAGAAACTGGTGCCAAAAACCGAATCCATGGCACTCGAGCTAAGAGTTAGAACTGTTACAGAATTTGATAAAATAGTAAACAGAAGTAGCTCCCAGCTTTGTCAAGTCAAGAGGTCCTCCTACTCCAACAATGTCTTTTTGTAACTGCTAAATCAGTGGTTGTGTAAGAACCTTCTCTCCATGTAAATGGCCTTGAGCCTTGGTTAATGGTGCTTTTGAAGAGAGGAAGCAGAGTGCGGCTATTCCTGAGAAGGGGACAGATGCTGCCCTAAGGAATATCACAGTACCAGCCTGCCTCCCTTGATTAGTTCATTTCCCTTTTATAGCCTCTCCTCAAATGGGCTGACCAACTCTAATCGCAATTAAAGTTGTTGTTCTTTGGCCCAAAAATAAAGGCTTTTGTCCTTTAGCTAGCAGAGAGGAAACACTGCCTTAGCAGTGGGGACCATCAAAAAGCACGCAGTAGCCTTGCAATAAAGGACAAAGTCCTTTCCTTCAGCTCACATAACTTTAAACATGCTGCTGCACTAAGTCCAGGGGCTGCTCATATCAAGGTCCGGAGCCATGGCACTAGACTTGGCACTGGGTATTTTTCCATAAAATCCTACACATAAGCAAAACACATCAAAATGCTCACAATGGCACATAAGTGCCTCAAACAGCTCCAAGCAAGGGAAATCACCTTATTTACACAATTCTAACAATTAAAGACTCTAAATTACTCTTAAACTCACATGATTCAAGTCATAAAGCATAAATAATTTCTAAGAGTTATCAGTCCCATTTGCGAATGTTACCATCAATAATAGGTATACTATTAAAGGATGGTTTTTTCTAAAATGGAGCCAAACTCTAGGTGAGGCGTTCATAGGAACCTACTGGTCGTACGTCTAGCAGAGCAACCATTACACCGCCTCTCCTAACTTAAGGTTCACATGGGCCCGGGTATAGGGCACCCACTCGTAGTGTGCAAAAAATGTGTTAAGTGAAGTAGCAATACTTAAAATACTACCCTGCTGCAAAACAAATCAAAAAATTCAATATATATAAATGTTCCCTACCCTAAGGTTCAAATTATACATAATATTTAGGCAAAAAATGAAAAAGAATGAAGAGCAAATGAAGAACAGAAAAATATTTTTTTTTATACATGTATTCTATCCTAAGGTTCAAATATAGAAGCATATATACAAATGATCAAATAGGAATACAAACAAAAAGGGAATAAATCATTTAATAAGGCAAACAAATCATATAAACAATCATAGGGCCTAACTCTCGAAATATGTCCCCAGCGGGGTCGCCTACTGTGACAACCACCTTTAAAGTCAATGGAGCTGCCACCGAAGTTTATTAAGGAAAACAATAGGAAAACCCCATTTAGAAATAATTAAGAAAAGTAGCCTTACGAACCAAATTTAGGTTCGGGAGTTAGCTACGCATAGGGAAGGTATTAGCACCCCTACAATGCCTGTTTAGAAAATACTACCCTATATTGTTTAAAAATATTGTTTGCCTTTATTTACTAATAGAAATTTATTTATCTAGAAAAAGAAAAGAGCCTCAAAACAAAATTCATTTTTAACCCCTTTAAAAGGAATGGGCCAGGAGCCAAATGCACCTTTCTTTGCCAAGTTTATCATTAGAAAGGGTAAGGAAAAATAGCCCAACAATTTTTATTAGGGAACCACTGCTGAATTGAAATTTATTCTTGACTTATTCTTTTTACAGAAATGATAATAAAAAAACCGAAAATGTTGCAGAACCCAAACCTTATTTCAGTTCTAAAAAGAATTACATTTTTTGAATAAACAGTTATTATCCTCCGTGATTTTTAAAAAATATATGTCTAGACTCCGGAAGATTTATTATAGGAGAAATCAACTCATTTCCTTTAAAAGAACAATACATTGCAACTACCAAACCCTAATCCTAGTTTTGGGTCATCAGTATGGACCGAAAAAGGGGTCAGGGGAACCCAGGGTCCCTCCCTGCCTCAGCCATGTCTGATGCAGCAGCAAAAGCAAAAATAATAAAATAGAAAAATAAAATAAAATAAAAACAATAACACAAAAAAATAGTAGAGATGGAGATCAAATAATATTATAAACCAAAACTCTGAATTTCACAACCAACAAACCAGAACACAAAGATAGAATCAAGGGGAATGGGTAAATGCTATGAATCTCTTCAAGCAATTTTAATCCAAGAGAGAAAGAAAGGAGAAAATAAATTACATAAGAGATTCCAAAAACCTAAAACCAATTTCTGTTTTTTTGTCTCTCTTGCTTTCTCCGTTCTCATCCAAGTCCAAATCCTCTATCCCTTTCTTCATGAGCATTCGTCCCTTTTATAGATGTTGTAGCTCAGGCAATGCACCTGATCGTAACTCGTAATAATAGTGGAGTATAATTAGAACTCCGAAGGTCGAACCCACAGGGAATGTGCGAGTACCAATGACCTAAACGATTCTATTCTATTAGGCTAACAAAAGTTGTAATGAGAAAGTAGTAAAAGTTGTCACGTAATCAAAGAAAGAAATCAAACTAAATGCAAGAATGGATTAAACAATGTTATGGGAGGTCTAGGGGAGCCAGCTTCACCAATATTCTACTCTTGAGTTTACTAAGTAATTACTATGAGTTATCTGTTATGAAAGAGAGCTAATCACCCACTCTAAATTACTAAGAACTACCTAGCTTGTAACAGCCTTCCTCCAAACTAATTACTCTGTTTGTTCTAAGAAGGTAATTAAAGGAAAGAACATTAAGCACAGGCGGGTTTGTTAATCTAACAACTGATTAGAAACAAGCAATAACCTATCCGACATATAAAGCGAGTTCTTTTATTCTTAGAGATTCACTAACTAATTATGATCTTATTACGACAATTAAGCTAACTAATTAAAGGTTGATCAGGACTTATAGAATTAAGCACACTAAGCATAAAACAATCAAACATTCAATAGAAACTCATAGAATTAAATAGATAAGTAATCAAAAGTATTGTAAAGGATCCCCATCACCCTAGTAATGGGTTTAGCTACTCATTATCAGTGACAATAACATACACTTAATCATAAAACCATAATAATCCATAAACAAGAGAATAAATCTAAACCGGGACACCCTTTCGGTATGACAACGGTCCTCAAGCACGTTCTTCACGTTCTCAAAAGCTCCGGTAGCAATTCGGGATTGGCACCAAGCTCCAAGGAAACAGAAATCAACAGGAAAGGCAAGGGATTCATATGAACTCTCAAAAGGGGGCTCTTGACTTTAGAATTCGTCAAAAGGTCTTTAGAAAAGGTTAAGAGCACCTATTTATAATGTTGGCTGGGAATTTGGTCATCTGGCTTTGAAATCTGCACATTCTGAGACGGGGTTCGGCCGTATCGGATATATACACGGTCGGACCGAACTTTTCTTGTGATGTTGGCTCGTACCTATGCGTCCTGCATCCCTGACATCATTTGTGTATGGCAGTATTGCCTTTGGTACGACTGTACTTGACTTTGTTATTGGCGCTAGGTGGTACTGACTAAGATGTACGCCCCTACTGAAATTATGATTTAGGTACGGCCGTACTGAAGGTATGTCAGGCTGTACCGCTCGTCCATTATTGCTAAAACTCTCCAAAACTTTCTAGTTTTTGGTCCTTTCTCGCATCTTTTGCTTCGAGTGTTGTCTTTATGATAATTCTGTAAAATGGAACATAAATAAGTACCTTTGTGATTTAGATAGCACAAAATGATGTATTTAGATACTAAAAATGCCCTATAAAAGTAGACAAATTGGTGTGTTAACACATTCCTACACTTGAGCTTTGCTTGCCCTCAATATTTTCACTGGATAGGGGCAAAAACAGAGGTATGACAACAAAGTGATATCTCAAAGTGTTTATAGGTATAGTCATTAACTCTCAGATTTTTCAAATGGGGTGACATTTCCATAGGCTTGTACATTGACCAAAACGCTACTACTAGAGTCTATTCAACATGCAAAAGAGGAATGAGGGTCTTCCATTGGTTGTAACGGGGCCAAGGTAATAATGTCAGATATGATAAAAGAAAGAAAAGGTCATGCAAAGGGTCAAAAACAAATCAACCAAAACAAGCAACCTATTCCTTTTCACTTTAAAGAGCAGGCAAGAATCCCAAATTATTCGGTCAATATATTTTTTTTGCAATTTATGAAGGCATTTGTAGGATAAACAATTTTTCTTTTCAACGCTCTTTCTTTTCTTTTCATTTCCTCCCTTCATGCATTTATGCATTAATCAATCAATTTTAAAAACTAGGAGGGGAATAAATGCTAAGCCTTCTTTCTATAAGCATATAAAAGGGATTCATAACATTATTCTTTTCATTTTTCCACTAATTGCTCTTAAAGAAAATTTTTCTAAAGTTGCCTTTTCAGAAAATAATCAATAGTAATAAGAAGGGCACCAAAGAAATTAAATAAAATACTTTTGGGCACAACAGTGGGCAACAAGTGGTACAATGTATTCAAAATAGTAGTGGCCTGAAAAATTCTTAAAAATTGCCCTTTTCCAAATTCATATGAAAATAAACTCATAATCGCTTTGTAATGGTCTCAGTACAAGTTCTAGAATGCACTTTGAAATAAAAATATCACTCAACAAAGAAAAGAGGCAAAAGCATGATATGACCTCTTGTTTCAGGCTCAAACTCACATTTAGTAGTTTACACAGAATGTTAAAACTCAAAAAACTTCAATGCTAATTTTCAGCAAATTCTAATACTAGCAAAGAATTGACTCAATCACATGTCGTCAAGAAAAAAAAATTGTAGCCCTTAAATCAGAAAAAATTTAAAGTTCTTCTATAATTATAAGCAGTTGAAAGGACAGCCAAGTAATAAGCATAATAAAATATTCGCTTCCCACACTTATTTCTAGTAGTGTCCTCACTGCGACTAAGTTAAAGCAAGCAGAAAAAGATAAAAGAAAATAAGTGCTGTAATAAAAGAAGGTAGAAAGAGACTCCCTCTGAAAAATATCACGAGCAAAAATGGATGGGGATATGGGCAAGGTATGTTGTTTCCTTGTCGCAATACCGATGGAGCTGGTAAGCGGTGGAAGAACTGTGCATCACAAAACTCAAAAATGTAGAAATAAAAGGAATAAAAATAAAAGTCACAATTTTAAAAATTTAGAAATAAAAGGAATAAAAATAAAAGAAACAATAATAAGATAAATTTTAAAAGCAATAAAAATAAAAATAAAATGTATCCTGCGAGCATGCCAAAAATATGTACATCTCTTTTTAATACAAAAGCAGAAGCCTAAGTACTAAAAAAGGAAACAAAAATGAAGTCCCGCATCACTCGACAGAAGGGTAAGGCTGGAGACGCTGAAGGTGCTCCAAAATGGCTGCCAGCTGCTGGTCCACGTGGGTCCTATACTACTGAAAGCTATACTCCACCCACGTCCTATGCTACTGAAAGTTGGTCTGCATCTCATCGAGACGCATCATGATGTCCTCGTAGGATTGGCCCTGCTGTGCTGGCTGTGGCTATGGTGGTGGTGGTGGTGGTGGATTCTCCTCTGCTAAGGGTACAAAATATGCAGCCTCATCCTACTGCTGCTCCTCTGGTCTGATGGCCTTGTAATCCCGGTGCCCCAATCTCGGCAGAACACCTATGTTGTAGAGGGTGACAAGTCCAATGAGCTCCACCTCGATGGTCGTGGCTCCTACTCTGGTGAGAACTCCGAGGTGAGCTTTCAGACGAGAGATGAAAGAACACAAGACAATGTGTCCGGTGTTTTAAGTCTGAAGATGAATGCCCCACTGGGTGCACATCCGTAAGAATAACATCTCGGCATCGCAGCTGCGTCCTTGGGTATGGCCCATAACAGAAATAAGTCTGGTCTGGTGACGGTGCCATCGCTCAAGGCTCTCCCGTTTTTGGAACGGGCAATCCATCTGTGCCTTTATGCGCACGGTGGGTCTCGATCTTCTTTGGCACAGGCGCACGGGAATGTAGTGGGCATCCCTAGTGAGAGCTCTCCAACTCTCCAAATCCTGCCGCCCTTGTAGGATCTTCAGAAGTGCCTCCATGTACTTTAGTGTATGAACTGACTCTACCGTCTCAAATCCTGGCCCGATGTTGAAAATGGTCAGGGTCATCTCTTAGTGGGCTCCACACAGCCAAAAAGTAACCACCAGATCCTACTTTTGCTCATCCTCCCAATCTGGGTGTTGGGGCTCCTTGTCGGTCATGTGGTAGTCACTAGTGGCTACAAAGTCCAAGACAGCCTCCACATAGAAGGGTTATCTGACTGAGGCTGCCTGGAGCCACCCTATCCGCTACAACAATGTCTCCACCTGCTCTCGCAGGCCAACCTGTTGGACGACATCAAAGTCCATATATCTCTGGGTGTGGAAGTCCCGCAACAGCTTGTATCTCTCTTTAAACTGTTGTGGAATATAATTATGCATGACCTTAGAGGAACGTGTTGCTGCAGAAGAAGAGCCCTCGGTTTTCTGGCATTTAGGCATTTTTCTGCAAAATAAATAGGAAAATTTAAATTTTAAGCAGAAACTGTATTAGGTACGGCCGTGCTCCGTGTGGTACGGTCGTACTGTGTCTATATGTATGCCTTAATCTAAAAGGTATGTACGACCTGACTTAATGAACATGTACGGCCATACATTGCCATTGGTATGCCCATACCTATGGTCAGTCTAAACCTTAAGGCCGCCAGTACAGACTTTTCTTGATAGGTACGGTCGTGCTGCGCTATGGTTTTGTGAAAAATCTATCCTATGATCAGATTTTCTCAATTTTAAGCCTAGATTTTAAGTCTCTAATCATTCCTAGGGTCTCTAAGCATGCAAAACCAAGCCAAAACTACTCTTAAATCACTAAAGTTAGAATTAAACAAAACCAAAAACCTAAACTAACTAAAAACTTAAAATAACGTGTAGAACAAGCACTCAATCCACAAAATGAGTTTAGAATCAGTACCTAGATGATCTTGTGATGAGAAATACGAAGAAATTGAGGGTAGAGGGTGCTTGAGTGGAGAAGTTCTGGGCGTACGAGAGTATGGTACGCCCTTAGCTTTCACTGTTTACCTTAAATAATCTGCCTCTGGACACGGGATACGATCGTACCTGGTTTTATGTGCGGCCGTACTTGTCTGTTCTCCGCGTTTCTCAGGATGAAGCCGTGTGGTACGGTCGTGCCTGATGTAAGGTATACTCGTACCTACTGATTTTCCAATTTTTTTTTGATTTTTCAGAATATGTAATTTTTTGTATTTTTAATAATCATAAAAAAATAAAAAAATAAAACTAATAAAAATAAAATTCATGAATAAAACAAACAGATAAGAGAAAAAAATGTTAGTAAACATGTTGCCTCCTGGTAAGCGCTTGTTTAACGTCCCGAGCCTGATGGTTCTGAGGACTGAGAATTAGTCCTCAGCGGGCAATGGCCCGTCTTTGGCATTACCTTTTGTCTTCTCACCAATAGGAAATACTGCAGTGTAATTATCTTTTTCAGAGTGGTCCATTCAAGCAGGACCTGCGCATTTTTGTGGTGGGTTCATTGTGTACCCACAATCTTCACAAACGTAAATTGGCCCCTTTAGGATAGGTGAAAATGTCCTAATAAATTTCTTTACTAAGTCAATCCACATCTCTATTTCTTCCATTGGTAGGAGATATAGCCACAACTTGACTTCCTCATCTACCGAGAATGGGAAAATCATCAGTTTTGCTTCATCTGGAGACAAGTTCTAGTATTTTATTTTTCTCATCTTCTTGCAGAACTGTCTTATGTGCTCAACAGGATCTTGTCTTGTTGTTCTGTTGAACTGTAATTATGACACTTCTAAGATAATGGACGGGTCTAATTCAAAACCAGTGAATTTTCTTGAGTGTCATCCTTTAATTCTTGGAATCCTTGGATATGGTCCACTTTTTCTTCTGGTGTAAGCTGAAAAGCCCATACAAACTCTTCCATTAATTCCTCCCAACTTGAAAAGTGAAACTTTGGGTATATTGAGAACCATTGCTTAGCTAATCCTCCAAGAGAAAAGGGGAATAATTTAAGTCTTAGTCTACCTGTGGTTGTTCCTGCAAAATCATTAGTTTTGACCAAGTCATAAAAAGTCAATATATGAGGAATAGGATCCTCTCCATGCAGCCCTTTAAATTTGGGCAAACAAAGTGCCTCCAATATCAAGGAAGGGGTTATATCTTTGTCATGCTCCAAAGAATTGCTATCTTGCTCTTCCACTTGCTTTTCTTTTTTTTTTCCTTTTTAACTTTCACATCCTGCAAGAAATAACAAGAAGCACTAGAGGAATAATTTTTATTAGAATTATAAATATTAAAAGTTTCTTCTTCGTCATTAATTCTCAAAGTCATGGTTCCCTTTTTCACTTGAATGGTAGCATCTCTAGTTGCCAAAAATGGTCTTCCTAAAGTAATAGGAACATCTCTGTCTTCCCCCATATCTAGAACTACAAAGTCAACTGGGAAAATAAATTTTTCCACCTTAACCAGCATATCCTTTATTATTCCTCTTGGTTAAACAAGAGTTCTGTCGGCTAACTATAAGGACATGTTGGTTGGTTGTGGTTCCTGCAAATTTAGTTTTCTAAAAATAGACAGAGGAATTAAATTAACACTTGAACCCAAATGACATATTGCCTTAAAAGTGTTATTACCAATTGAGTAAGAAACAACAAAGGTTCCTGGATCCTTAAGCTTAGGTGGTAATTTATTTAATAACATAGCAGAGCAATCTTCATTTAATTTAACAATTTATTTTTGTTAAAAATTATTTCTTTTAAGAACTTAACATATTTAGGCACTTTAGAGACAATTTCAGCAAAGGGAATACTTACATGTAATTTTCTAAGTTTTTCTAATAATCTCTGTGCTTGTCTATCCTTACAAAAAAATTTAGAACCTTTGGAAGAAGAGTTACTTACTTGCTAAGGCTCAGTTTGAGCCTTCTCCTATTTTAGTTCCTCTTTTGCCTGAAGACTGCATTGCACTTCTCATTTGGATTTGATTCCACTTGACTTGGAAGTGCTTGTTTTTCTCTTTGAGTCACCGCATTCAACACAGTTGCCATTTGTTCTCTCAACACTTTCTGCTCTACTGCGTTAGTAGTAACTAGCTTTTCCATGTTGTTGTATTTTTCAGTCATTTGTCCCATAAAGTTGTTGATCTCATTTTCTCTAGGACTTCTATCATTTGGGGCACGATTCTGCAAAGGAAGAGGTTTGTAAATGTTCTAATTTTGACCCTGTGATCTCTGTTGACCTCCCCATGAGAAATTAGGGTCATTCTGTTGCTTATGTCCCCCAAAATTTACCTTGTCAGTGCAATCCTTAGAGTCAGACTTGTTACTCCACAGAAATTGCAAGATACCTTAGTTGCCTTGGTTTCCATAACACAAAAAAAAAAAAAAAATAGAAGAGATGGAGACCAAATAATATTATAGACCAGACCAAAACTGTAAATTTCATAAACAACAAACTTGAACACAAAGATAGAATCAAGGGGATGGGGAAAATGGCACCTTGCTATGAATCTCTTCAAGCAATTTTATTCCAAAAGAGAAGGAAAAGAGAAAATAAATTACATAAGAGAATGTAAAAACCTAAAACTAATTTCTGTTTTTTTTGTCTCTCTTGCTCTCTCCATTCTCATCCAAGTTCGAATCCTCTCCCCCTTTCTTCATGAGTGTTCATCCCTTTTATAGATGTTGCGGCTCAAGCAAGTGCACTTGATCGTAACTCGTAAAAATGGTGGAGTATAATTAGGACTCCAAATGTCGAACCGACAAGAAATGCGCGAGTACCGATGACATAAATGATTCTATTCTATTAGGCTAACAAAAATTGTAATGAGATAGTAATAAAAGTTGTCACGTAGTCAAAGCAAGAAATCAAACTAAATGCAAGAATAGATTAAACTATGTTATGGGAGGTCTAGGGGAACCAGATTCACCAATACTCTACTCTTGAGTTTTCTAAGTAGTTACTATGAGTTATCTATTATGACAGAGAGCTAATCACCCACTCTAAATTACTAAGAACTACCTAGCTTGTAATAGCCTTCCTCCTAACTAATTACTCAGTTTGGTCCTAGAAGGTAATTAAAGGAAAGAACATTAAGCACAGGCGGGTTTGTTAATCTAATAACTGATTAGAAACAAGCAATAACATATCCGACATATAAAGGAGTTCTTTTATTCCTGGATATTTGTTAACTAATTATGATTCTATTACCACAATTAAGCAAACTAATTAAAGGTTGATGAGGCCTTATAGGATTAAGCACACTAGGCATAAAACAATCAAACATTCAATAGAAACTCATAGAATTAAATAGATAAAGAATCAAAAGTATTGTAAAGGATACCCCATCACCCCTAGTGATGGGTTTAGTTACTCATTATCAATGAAAATAGCATAAACTTAATCATAAAACCACAATAATCCATAAACAGAGAATAAATCTAAATCGGGACACCCTTTCGGTATGGCGACGATCATTACCTTTCGGTATGGCGACGGTCCTTAAGCATGTTCTTCGCGTCCTTTCAAGCTTCGGTAGCAATTTGGGATTGGCACCAAGCTCTAAGGAAACAGAAATCAACAGGAAAGGCAAGGGATTGATATGAACTCTCAAAAGGGGGCTCTTGACTTCAGAATTTGTCAAAAGGTCTTCAAAAAAGGCTAAGAGCCCTTATTTTTAACGTTAGTTGCGAATTAGGCCATCTGGCTTTCAAATCTGCACATTCTGAGATGGGGTATGACTGTACCGAATATATAGACGGCCGTACCGAACTTTTCTTGTGACGTTGGCTCGTACCTACGTGCTGCATCCCTAACATCATTTGTGTCTTCTTGTCTGACCTTTGGCAGTCGTCTTGGACTTTGCTCGGTGCCAGGTGAGTGCTTGACCAGAGTATGCCCCTGCGAAGTCCCGATTTAGATGCAGTGTATCTTGAAGGTATGTCGGTGATGCAGCTCATCTAGTAGTGCTAAAACTCTCCAAAACTAGCCAGTTTTTGGTCCTTTCTCGCATCTTTTGCTCCGAATAATTCTGTAAAATAGAACATAAATAAGTACCTTTGTGCTTTAGATAGCGAAAAATGATGTATTTAGATACTAAAAATGCCCTACTAAAGTATACAGAATGGTATGTTAACAATAGACCTGCAACAACACAAATAAGAGCAATAATCAAATAAAAAATATAAAGAAAACAAAATGGAGAAAAAAATAGGGAAAGGAATAGGGACGAAACCCCGTTTTGCGTCCAAGTGCATGGAGATCCACTTTGTTGTTCCAAATTTGCTTGATTCGGTCCAAAATAAAAGGGGACCGTGATTGATTCGTTTCTGTAGGATTTGATTCTTCAGATTTGGGCCGAAAAAGGAAACGAAGAGAGAAATGGGAAGATTTTTGGTGTAGATTCGGTTAGGGTTTGAAAGGGATAAGGATGGGAGGAGAGATGAGGAATGGAGAATGGAAGTGGAGGAGAGGGCGAGAATAGTGGAAAGAATCGCAGAGGGCAGCTGCAGCGCCTCAGATGGAGAATGAGGGGAAGGGAAAAAGGGTGCGCGGTGTAGAATGCAGCTGGATTAGGCATGGGGCATTGGGAGGAAAAAAAGGGGTGTAGCATGAAATGTTGAAGAGTATGGGCACTGGCAGCTGGGCTGGGCCACCAACCCTTTTGCTGATTGCTATTAGCACCTTTTACTTTTGCTAATCACACCCTTTTTCTTTTTCTTTTTCTCTTTTCTTTCTTTTTTCTCTTTATTCATTTTTTGCCTTCTTCCTTTATTATGAAACCAAAAATATTATTTTTATTTTTTTTAATTATATACTACTAATTTAATAAATATAAATAAGCAAAAATTTAAAAGAAAAGGGGCCAGACAAAATTGGGGTACGACAGTCACTATTCATCAGATGGAATTGTCTTAGTGAGCTATGGCTCTGTGCGCATTTCACCCTCTGATACATTCCTTAGAGTCCGACATTTATCCTTAGGTAAGAGCTGATGACGTCAGCGTGTTATAGCTATGCTCTGGTAGTCAAAGCTCTAGTATATGAAAGTGTAAGTCAAGCTATGCTTCAAAGCTCTGGTAGGACTACACTCTGTTTGTATCCTGCATTTGGTACTACATGTCTCTGGTATATGGAAGTCTAAGTCAAGCTACGCTTTGAAGACCTTGGCTCTAGTACAAGCTTACTCTGGTAAGCAGGGTATCTTAGTTTCAAGCATCATCTGGTATAAAATGCCTCTGATTGGAAACAAGACTGAGTGAAGCATTAAAGACTTTTTCAAGCATTAAAGAAACCTCATAGATGACCCTTTAATGTACAAGGAATAGAAGGCCAAATCAAATATCAATGAAAATAATCATTCAATTTGTCTTACTTTGAAAGGAACATAAAATCAAAAAGGATCACAAAAGGATAAATATTTTATTTTGACAATTGTGTCAGTGTACGGAAGACAATGTGAAACAGACGCGACACGCTAATAGCCACCAAAAGCGGATCTCAAGTTTTGTCCATTGGTGAATGACCTACCTAGGTCACAACAACACTATTTGGAACCCTAGCTATATATATCATTCTCATTTCTGTGAAGAAGGTTAATGAAGCGATTTTAAAATACTATGAGCAACCAAGAAATATTCTAAGTTTATGGAACCAAGTGAACTGCACTCAAAAGTTTTATTCTTTCTCTTAGAAAGTTTTCTTTGTGCTATAATTTCTGCATTGTAAATCCCCATTCTTGTGTTTTTGTCACGTTCAATTAGTACAAGAGCTCGGTCTCTTGGTTGAGCACCTAACAATTGAATAATCAACTCACTTAACTTTTTAAACATAACCTATTCATGATAATTAGCATACTTAAACATATCTTTGTCTTAAGGGTCATATATTCCATCAAAGAACATTTCCTCTATCAAGATAACTAATTTCTCATTCAATCATCCAACTAACATCATTCTCATGGAAACTTGGATTTCAACTCAAACATTAAACATAATAACATAGACTAACTACTCACTTAGCCATTAAAATACCACATATTCATAATAAGAATCATAGAACTTCATTAAACTAACTTCAACTCATTCTAATCTATTGTACTTCTCATATTATCCTAAGATTCTCAATTGAAAACTAAGGAATCAACAACTAAGAAAAATAGAAAACCCTAATGGGGGACTTATTAGTTGCCCCCACCTAAGGGATAAAGAACTCACCTTTACTCTTCAAGATCTTGAGCTAGAATGGTGGAGCTTTGCCCTCCTTGCTCTTCTTCACATTTTCCCCCTTTTTCCCAACTTAGGGCTTCTTCAAATACTTCTCAAATCTTGAGCTACAACCTTCAATCTTCCTCTTTAAGCCCAAGAACTCGAGCCAACCTTGAAGAAGCTTGTTCTTCTTCCTCTTCTTCTCTTTCAATTCGGTTTTCCTTCTTCTCTCTTCTAGGGTTCCTTCAAATCTCCATTAAAGCATAATCTCAACTCTCTAAACTCTCATTCAAGCTAGGGATTGAAGAATCCTAGCAAGAATCTCTTAATCTCTCTCACTCCCATGATACCCTAGGGGTTTCCCCCTTTTCTTCTCCTCCCTTTGCTCTTTCTTTTCCCTTTTTCCTTTTTTCTGCGTTCTGCTCGATTCTGTCACGTTTTAAGCCATTTCAGGTCTTAGGTGTGAATCGATTCACAGAGGAAAAATGTGTCAGCTTGTGAGTTTAAGTGAGTGAATCGATTTGTGCTGCTTCCAATTCGACTCCCAGAGACTTGTAATTGCCTGAATCGATTCAGGCTTGTGTGAATCGATTCCCACTGCATTAAAATCAAAGAAACTCAATTTTAACACCCATTCTTGAGACTTTCTCCCCAAACCAACTTCATTTAACTCATAACTAATACTTCTAATCATTTTAAGATTAAATCCAATTTATTTATTAACTCAAAATCAACAACTTTCACATTAAAGCTTTGTGTAATCATATTTACTCAGTTTGAAATAAGCTTAAATGCAATTACACAACTTCTCACAACTTATACTCAACTTAGCTTAGAGAATTTGGGGCGTTACATGGAGACTTGGATGAATCCTGTGCCCTTAGATGATTAGTTCTTCTGAACTATTTTTATTGTTTTTATGCCTTGGATTTTATTGGATTTTTGTGATACGTTATTATCCCTGGGACTGTATTACACTTATTTACCTTTTTGTGTTTTAAATTTTCCTTTATTTTTTGTTTTTAATTACGTGATCAAAATGTTCACATGACACATTTGTAATTTAATACGGATAAAGCACACGTTATAGATCCTTACACGTCATGCAAATATTTTACAAAGCAGTTAAAAACTTACATACACATAGCGATTAAGACCTACACACATGTGTGTGTATATATATATATATATAGCATTCAGATTTATATACACATAGATAGCAGTTAAAACCTATACACATAGTAGTTAAGACCTATGCACATAAATATGCACATATACACAAAGATTCAAAATTTGTCACATAGACCCCCTCGTCACTCTATCCCAAGGAAAGCCATCAATTGATCCCCCATTCTCTCAATTTCCGTCTGCAGTGGGGCGACTTCCATGGCAGGTGGGATATTAGTTGGTAATGGGGTGGTGGTGGTAGGTGAGTTTATCCTTAAGTTCTGATTCCTTCTTATTGGGGGCAGGTTAGGTCTTCTTCTCCTAGGTGGAAGGTCAGGGTCATAGTCTCCAGGTTCATGGTTAGGGTCTGCACATATATAGTACTCGTTTCCTGTTTCTCAGCAGTTAACAGTATAATGACTTCCTCCACAGTTAAAACATTAAAGGTAAGTAGGGTAAGGGCAATCTCGAATTAAGTGGGGTCTGAAAAAATTTCAACATCCGCCTCTTCTTAGACTTGCCATTGACCTATTGAATAGTTTTCTATGCTCACGAAGTGGGGGAACAACGTCTGGTCTCCTTCAGCGAAAGAACAAGTATGCCATAACATCCAAAAACAACAAATATATCAGAATACACACATATCACAATAGAATGTTATGCTCCTATCAATCTAAATGATTTAATTAATTCATATCCCTTTTCATTGTGATGTGAAAGTGGTTAAATTCGGTGGGAATTCAACTTTCGTCAGTCGGTGAGGACACACTATACACCTCACAGTCCGGATAGGACGAAACTGCTCTGATACCACCCAAACGAGACGACCCCGCCCCATTATATTAAAAATGAGACGTGCATGCCCCATATTATTTATTTAATTTAATTAATTTTAAAACATCAATAAATTTAGACAGAGTGCGTGATGCGTGCGTGAGTGTGAAGATGACCACCGGCTGACTTCTGCTTCTACTTCTGCTTCCCTGTTTAAGTGACAGTGTGATAGTGCAACACAAAATAACACAGGAGATCAGAACACTCTATACGCACTAGTAAATGGAAATAATAGCAAATAGAACTCATATACGAATAGACCCAATTATTGTTATTCCTCTTATCTTATATCTGCCATGCAATGCATCCTACGGCTATATTCCTACGTGGCCACACAACTTACAAGAATGGCATCAGTAGCCCTACCTTAGCCACCTTAGCCTAGATAACAACTACCTCCCACCGACGTGTGGGTAGGTCAAGTCCATTGTCCATCCCCATATCCTGCTCATCATACCCCTAAGAGTGCATCCCTGCTCCCCAATTTCGACATTAGGAACAGGTGTCGGAGCGGCACTCGGGATCGGCACTATGGACACTGATACAACAGTACTCAATCAGGATGACCAGGCTACCCGACGTCCCGACAAGATTGTCATGAGTCATCCGTCAACTGGGAGCCTTGTCGGACCCAGACTATCCCTAAGGACCAATATGTCTTGTGCTGACTGCATCGGGCCAGCACTTTGGCACCTGACCTCGTACATAGCCTGTGTGCACAGAGGTGGATTGCAACCATGCAATGCATATGATGCATGTACTTATCTTCATTTAACTTAGCAACCATTAACTTTTATCCTGTCAACTTGTCATCTCTCCCACGCAACAGCTTAATAATTTATTTTATTAGTATCCTCTTAGGGTTTCATTATATTAATCAAACCCACATACTGAGAATATTTGATAGATCACCTACAACAAACAAACACGCATGATAGAATATCTCTTATCAGCATATAAAGTAATCAATAACACCATCACACATATTATCAATTACGTTACTACTTATTTATTTTGCCTAACGTAGCTAGCGTGACCTACTACCGATTATTATTACATGTCCTAATCTATATGACCTATAGGTTGACAGACCAGTAGAGGTCCTCCTAGATCTACCGCAGGTCACAACCCCTCTCTTGAGGCGTTGTCGTTATCAACCCTTTAGTAGGGCTAAGGGGCACCCTACACCTATTCTACATTTATTCTAATACCATTATTTCATAGTGGATAGGGTTCTATCCCCCTTACTTGACTAGAAGAACTGATCCTTTCGCTCACGCGCTCCTTTGCTCCCACGCTCAGCTACCCGTGACTCTAGGGACCCGATGTGATTGTAACACCCGTATTTTTACGATACGTTATTTAGCGTTATTATAGTGTATTTTGGTCGTATTTATGCTATAATAAGAAGTTTCTTTTGCTCTAAGTAAGTGATTTAAATAAATCAAGATCAAATTAAATTTTAGAGTTAATATTTAATATTAATTCATGGTTCGAATATCGTCGAAAAATTCTAACTTGAAATTTAAATGCATAATTCGAATCGTGAAGCGACTTTAAAGTAGATAAAATTTTAAATGAACCCCGATTTTGATTAAAATCGAATCGTAACTTTTCATGATTATTTTTGAATATTTGATAGTGTTTTTATTATTTATAATAAAATAATATCACGCGGTGAATTAATTTCTCGCTAAATTAATTTTCGCGATTTTATCGGCGGGTAATTAATCGGTAGCGCGGTTATTCGACGCCGTGTTTTAGCAACCCTTAGACTCTAGAATTAGAGGGTAATCATGAGAGATGTGAGATTAGATGGGTAGGATTAGATGATGTGATTAGCATATTTGCTTTATTGCTAGGTGTCATTATTTGCGTGATTAAAATTAGTATTACTTTTTACTACATTATCTTATTTTAAACTATGCTTAACTTATTTTGAAGTTAATAAAAAGAAAGGGAACCCCTCCCAGCAGCCCCATATTTCTTGACCCCCTTCTCTCTACCCTCACATCATCTTCATCTTCAACTTGTAGTGAGAGAAGCTCTCCACCTCCATGGCTTCCAAGCTTCTCAATTCTTGAACTACTTCACCTTTCCTCTTCATTTTTTTTCTTGCTACCAACTTCTTCTTCCCTTCATCCTCATATAGTTCATCATCAAGCTTTGAAGAAGCATTTCCTCCTCCAAAAGAGCCCCTAATGCGTTCATTATAGCATATGGTTTGTTGTTAGTTTTGCATTGCATAGTAGTCATTTTAGTGGTTTTTACCCATAGTTCTCATGCATTTTGCTTGGTTTAGATAATGCACTTGGTTTGAGTTCAATTGTGCAGAAAAGAAGGTTATTGGCCTAGGAAAGCGGAGCTAAATCATTTAGACGGATGTTGTAACCAACTCGGAGGCAAAACACCAAAATTTGGCAAGATTTTAGAGCAGCACGGCCTGCCCGTGTTGCTTCCCACGGCCGTGCCTTGGTGGATGTGAAGAATTTCAAGTTGAGCAAACAGTGAATAACACGGCCAGGCCGTGTTTTCCACCACGGCCGTGCCTGTAGGTTCAGAGAACAACACGGCTTAGCCGTGTCCTCCACCACGCTCGTGTCGGGCTGCGCTTCTGCTATTTTGTATTTTAAGAGCAGCACGGCCAGGCCGTGCCAGGCTCCACAGCCGTGCTGCGACTCGGTCCAGACTTGTATTTTGCGCGTTTTGACTTAATTTTGAGATGTTTTTCAACCCTTTTGGTCCAGAACTATAAATAGATGGAGAAAACATTGACCTAGCGTTGGTTTTTTGTTGGCTAGAGATTGAATCAAGAACAAGGGTCAAAGGCAAATTTGAGGAATCAATGGAGTTTTTGGCTATTTCTTCATCTCAATTGATTGGTTTCTTCTCTTCTATGAGGAACTAAACCTCTTGTACTAGGGTAAGATGAACTTTGTGGATCCTTTTATGTAATTGAATTCAGAATTTCAATGCAAGTATGATTTATGTTATTTGATCATTTATCTCTTTTCTTAATGCGATTCGATGCTTGATCACCATTGGATTGAACTAGGGTTTTAGCATCAATTGGAAAATTGAGGTTTTAAACTTGCTTTGGGATAATTTGACATGCTTAATAAAGTTATAGGAATATAATTCTTGTGGTATGAGTTTGCATAAATCCTTATTCGTTATGCTTGATTAAATTAATTTGGACCTAAGGAATTAGGACTCGTTTATTTAATCAAAGGGGTTATTACAGAAGGGATTTTCTTTAATCTAAACTTGTGGATTTGAACTTCAAATACGTTATCATTGCTTGCATTGGAAAAGAATTCAAGAGCATAAAAGTTGAAACAAAGGGATTCGAGCCTTAGTCATTTTATTCTCCTTAATATCCAAATACATTGTCTCGTTAGTACTGTTTATGTTGCTAAACAAACTTTTCAAACACATTCGTATTCGTCAATAGTTCAATTAGTTACAACTTTTGTTTAGTTAATAATTGGTCACAATCCCTGTGGATTCGATCTTTTATTACTTAACGACGAAATCGTACACTTGCGATTTTGACCAACAGCCCCCTTGGCCGCGAGCATCTAGGAAGGAGGAGGTAGTGCTCTTTTCTTTTCCTTCTTGACTTTTGTAACGACCCGTTTCCAGACCGCTACAGAGCTAAACTAAACCTGTATGCGACGCGTTTTAAAACAGTACTCTTGTGCCCTTTAGAAAAATGCGGTACTTTTTTTTTTTTTATCAATAATTCCCGCAAGCACACATCAGAGTAATTACAGCTTTTCGAAACGTGGTGCAACTACGACACAAGACTTAAATATGTATAAGACATACTTGCATAGTACATATATATATATATACAAGTCGTACTGGCTGTGTACGCAAAATACAGAGTAGTGAATGTGCAAAGAAATACACCTATGGTATGACGACCCTCAAGAGAGCAATCATACCCTGGGGTACTCCCGGCAGACACCCACGCAGGGGGCTGCTCCAAAAGTGAAACCACCAGTCTACCCTGTAATAACAAAACATCACCTGGCCCAACTGGTCACGACCACTGTACACAAAAGACCTACTACAGCCATCCCAAGAAAACATATAATAGACATAGACAATCACGACAAATAAAGGTCGTCGTCCGGATCCTCGAAGAGGTCCTCCTCACCATCATCTGCTATCGGGTTCCCTGCGCCCTCGCCCTCGCCTGGGTAACCATCATGGATTGAAGGCACCACAGGAAAGGGTCAACTTCTCAACAAATCAAGATAATCAATACATAAAGAAATAAGCAAACAACAATGTATATCATTCACAAACGTGACTCAACCCTCTCACTCTAGACTCGACTCAACTCGCTACTCATTTTCTCTCGACTCGACAATTATTCCGGAAAGCAGACGCAGATCCATCAACTGACATACCGACCGTAGCCTTGGGATCTTTCGCTTCTCCCTAGGTATGCAGTCCCGGTCCCTACGCTACGACGTCTAGTCAATCTCCCGTAAACAAAAGGGGACCTAGCACCCTCAGTTATCCGGGTCACGGCTCAAAAACGTCACGACGACTCGCCTAGCTCTCTCACTCGATGAACAGCTCGCCGCTTACGATAGTCAAAGAGTGACGCATAAAATTACTTGACCGCATATCAAATAACGAAAGCATGCTTAACATGAAGAAAACGCAATTCGACATTTAAGCAATAAAAACATTCTGCATGAAGAAACGCAATTCAACAGCAACACGCAATTCGCAGCATATATTCAATCTCATATCAAATAATGCATAACTCAAACATATCATCACATTACATGCTTGACACGCAAATCAAGAAATCCATCCCTCTGTAACTCGATGGAGTTGACAGAGAGGTACACAAATGTGGGGGGTTGGGTTCAGGAGACCAACCACAAAGTTTTCACCCACGAATGACTCGGAATATATTCGACCGCACGACAACAATAAACGAAGGGGTTCGAAGACCCTAACTTCGAATTCGTAGAGTTCTCAGACTTCTTCGTAATTAAATAAAGCAATTTAAATAACAAAGCAAGAGTTCAAGCATATCCAAAGTTGTCCTTACACAGGGACATAAAAATGAATCCTAAATGTCTAGAAGTACCCTTACCGCTCGTCGTCACTAACGTCGCTCCAACGTCTTCGAATCCGCTCCGCTCGGTCTCCGGTACGTCGATTCCTATCACCACGGTAAATTAAGTAATTCTAGAACAACTACACTCACTAACCCATTATCCTAACCAAACACTTTTTTAAGGACAATGCACATACTCATCAAGGGAATTAACCACGTTAATCAACCTAACACATTTCTTCTAAAGACTCCTTAGGCTTCACGACCTCAACCCATTTTTTTTCCATTAGTTTGCAAAATCTTTCTTCCATAAATTAGATCATTTCAAAACCATTTTCAACATATTACAAGCATATTTACACATAGCATTTTCTACTTCACCCACAAATCATAACATAACTCAACTAAGTTTCATAATTTGTTTTCCGTGCCATTTTCAAATCATTTAGGCAATTACCCAAAACCATACATAGTTAAGGCATAAACTAAAAACAAATCAAAACAAAAGTTTCTAAAATTTCTTTTCCAAAAGTTTAAAGAATCACCAAATTAATAATCACTTCTAGTCCTCCCTAAACCCATTTTTTTCATAAACTACAACCTTGAAATACACCAACTCATGCATACAAGTTCTAAAAACTTTAAAATTACTTCTAATCATTTAATAAACCAACTAACATGCAATTAAACACCCTAGCCACAAACTTACATGGTTCAAGAATAGAAACTAAATTTAAACTATCATGTTAAGCCTAGGTAATTTAAACTACACATGGAAACTAACACCAAAACAATCTCTAATGACACTTACAACATTTAATTGATTGATTCTCATGAGATCACATCATTTTCCCCATTCTTACCACATAGGGTTTTCAACCTAGAGGCTTAAGGAAAGGGGTTGGAGATGTTCATCTCTCAACAATCATCATCAATCATCCAAACAACACATAACAAGCCACCAATTCAACTAAAACACAAATTAATTAAACACCAAAAAGGGGGGCTGTTTAGCGCTAATTTTTGGGGCTGTTTAGTGCTGAAAAAAATTTGATTCAAGCTCCTTTGAATGGATAGAAACATAGGTAATATAGTGGAGAACATAACCTAGCAATATGGCAAGATTTGGAAACAAAATCAAAGTAGAAAATGGGGGAGGGACATTCACGATTTTCTGCAGAAAATGGAGGAAGAAAAATCTGTTTTTCCTTACTTCAAATGGTGAAATTGATGAGGAACTAGGAGAAGATGAAAGATTGGAGCAAGTTTGATGAAGACTTCAAGTTGCAAAGCTCAAAGGAGATGGAGGAATCAACCATGGAAGCTTGGAACTTGTCTTGCCCTAGAAATGGAAAATGAAGGAGATGAAGAGGAAATGGGGGTGTTGTCCACGCCTTGGGGCAGCTAGGAAGGGCTTTATATAAAAAAAAATTTCACTTAATCACTTAGTAAAAAAAATTTAATTAAAAGGTAAAATTTTAAAATGACCCACAAGTTAAGTGACACCTAATTACCTTTATTAGATGCTAATCACATCACTTACTCTATCCCATCTAATCTCACTTCACTCATGATTCCCCTCTAATCTAGAGTCTTAAGGTTTAAAAACACGGCGACGAGAAACTGCAAAACCGATTAATTTCTCGTCGGAAAAATCCTGAAAAATTAATTCACGGGGAATTAATTCTCCGCGTGATAATATTATTTCATAAATAATAAAAAAATATAATTCACTCAAAAATAATTAAAACAAGTTACGATTCGATTTTCATCAAAATCGGGGCTCAGTTTGAATTTTATCTGCGGCAGAAACTGCCCGGCGATTTGAAACGCGTCAAAACTTCGTTATAATTTTTCGACGACCTTCGAACCGTGAATCAATATAAAAATATTAATTCTTAATTATATTAGCTCTTGATTTAATTAAGTCAATTACTTAGGGAACAAGCAACTGCTTTATTAAAGCATAAATACGACAAAAGTACACTATTACCGCTAATTACGTATCGTAAAAATACGCGTGTTACAATACTCCCCCTCTAAAAACAAGTTTCATCCTCGAAACTGCAGATAAGTTACTTACCGTGAAAAAGTTCTGGATACTGATTCCTCATCTTCTCTTCCCGCTCCCACGTTGCATCTCCAGTCTTCTGATCCCACACGACCTTGACAAGCTGGATATCTTTATTTCGTAGCTGCTTAACTTTCCGATCCACGATCCTTACTGGTGATGCTTCAAAAGATAGATCGTCCTTCAGTTGAATCATATCCGGTTCGATAACATGAGAAGGGTCGGAGATAAACTTTCGCAGCTGTGAGACGTGAAAGACGTCATGAATGTTTGACAGAAAGGGTGGTAAAGCAATCTGGTATGCCACGGGGCCAATTCGATGAAGAATATGGTAAGGTCCAATAAAGTTGGGAGTAAGTTTCTTGGATTTGATCGCTCGACCAACTCCGGTGGTAGGGGTAACTCGAAGAAATACATGTTCTCCTTCTTCGAACTCTAACGGTCGGCGACCTCGATCTGCATAACTCTTCTGTCGGTTCTGAGACGCTCGCATCCTATCTCTGATCAAACGGATCTTCTCAGTAGTCTGCTGGATCATGTCTGGTCCCACAACAGAACTCTCGCCATCCTGGTACCAACAAAGAGGCGTTTGACACTTACGTCCATACAGTGCTTCGTAAGGTGCCATCCCAATGCTCGCATGGAAACTGTTGTTGTAGGTGAACTCCACCAGTGGTAAGACATCATCCCAACTTCCTCGATGATCTAACGTACATGCTCGTAGCAAATCTTCAAGCGATTGAATCGTCCTCTCAGTCTGACCGTCGGTTTGGGGGTGATATGCTGAGCTAAGCTTGAGTTTGGTCCCCATCGCTTCTTGTAGTTCTCCCCAAAAATGAGACGTAAACTTCGGATCTCGGTCTGAAACAATGGAAGAAGGCACTCCGTGAAGTCGTACAATCTCTGCGATGTAGATCCCCGTTAGCTTCTCCACATTGTATGTTGATCTTACTGGCAAGAAATGAGCGGATTTGGTCAATCGATCAATGACCACCCAAATCGAATCATTCTTCTTCTGCGTCTTCGGCAATCCTACAACAAAATCCATGGAAATACTGTCCCACTTCCATACTGGTACTTCGAATGGTTGTAGCATCCCTGCTGGTCGCTGGTGTTCCACCTTCGCTTTTTGACACGTCAAACACGAAGCTACATACTCTACCACTTGTTTCTTCATTCCGGGCCACCAAAAGTGCTTCTTCAAGTCTTGATACATCTTCGTAACTCTCGGGTGAATACTCAATATACTCTTATGCGCTTTGTCAAGTATCAACTTTCTTAGCTCCGCTACGTTAGGCACACACACCCATCCATTACATCTCAAAATGTTGTCTGTTTCGATCTTGAATTCCGTTGCTCTCCCTTGCGCTATCAGCTCTACCTTTTCTTGCAGTAGTTTGTCATGAACCTGCTGGTCTCTAATCTCGTCCAACAATCCATTAGAAATGGTGAGCATACCGAATTTCAGCTTCCCCGGTGAAACTTCCACGCTCAACTTCAAATCTCGAAACTTCTCGAGCATCTCTAACTCCTTGATCATCATTGCTGAGGCTAAAACGCTCTTTCTGCTCAATGCATCTGCTACTACGTTAGCCTTACCGGGATGGTATTCCAACGTGAAGTCGTAATCTTTCAAAAATTTTGTCCATCTTCGCTGCCGCATGTTGAGCTCCTTCTGATAGAATAGATATTTCAAGCTCTTGTGGTCGCTGAAAACAGTGAACATGCTCCCGTAAAGGTAGTGTCTCCAAATCTTTAGCGCAAATACCACTGCGGCAAGCTCCAAATCATGAGTAGGGTAGTTCCTCTCGTGAATCTTGAGCTGTCTTGAAGCATACGCTACGACTTTTCGGTGTTGCATCAGCACGCATCCCAATCCTTGGTGTGACGCATCGCAATAAACCTCATAAGGTTCTTCTGGTTGGGGCAAAATCAACACTGGTGCTGTTGTTAAGAGCTCCTTCAGCCTCTGAAAACTGGATTCACACTCTTCAGTCCAAGCAAAAGGCTGGTCCTTCCTCGTAAGTCGTGTAAGTGGTGCGACAATCTTTGAGAATCCCTCGATGAATCTTCGGTAATAGCCTGCTAAACCTACGAAACTTCTGATATCCGTGACAGTCTTTGGTTGTTCCCATGCCAAAACAGCCTTGACCTTCGCTGGATCCACTGCTATTCCGCTTTTAGTAATGACATATCCGAGAAAGTTCACCTCCTCAAGCCAGAATTCACATTTGGACAAGTTCGCATAAAGCTGCTTCTCACGCAATATCTGCAGTACTCGGCATAAGTGCCTTTCGTGCTCTTCTATGCTCTTTGAGTAGATCAATATGTCGTCGATGAATACTACTACAAACTGGTCCAAAAACGAGTGGAAAATCCTATTCATGTAATCCATAAACACTACTGGTGCATTCGTCACCCCAAACGGCATCACCAAGTACTCATAATGACCGTATCTGGTCCTGAAAGCGGTCTTGGGAATATCCTCTTCCTTCACTCGTATCTGATGGTAGCCTGACTTCAAGTCAATCTTTGAAAATATCGCAGCTCCACGTAGTTGATCCATCAAGTCGTCGATACGTGGTAATGGATACCGGTTCTTCACAGTAGCCTGGTTGAGTTGACGATAGTCCACGCACAGTCTGGATCGTCCATCCTTCTTCTTGACCAATAACACTGGTGCTCCCCATGGTGACACGCTCGGTCGTATGAACTGTTTTGACTCCAAATGCTCAATCTGAGATTTCAGCTCCTTCATCTCGGCTGGAGACATCCTGTAGGGCGCTATTGAAATAGGTCCTGTCCCTGGAATCAAGTCGATGGAAAACTCGATTTCTCGCACCGGTGGTAACCCCGGTACATCTTCTGGAAATACGTCTGCAAAGTCACGCACCACAGGAACATTTTTCACTTCGATTTCCTGGGAAACTTCTGAACTAGCCAGATACATGTATTCCCTAGCTCCCTCTAACAAGGAGGTAAACAGACTGGATCGTCCATCCCGAGAATGACATCTAAACCCTTAAGAGGTAAACAGACCAAATTGACCACAAATCTTCTACCCTGAATAACCACTACACAATTTAGACACGCAGTATTGGTAACCAAGGTTTTAGCTGCTGGGGTTGTAACTACCAATTTGAACGGTAAACCAGTCACAGACAATTTTACACGATTTACGCAATCAGAGGAAATAAATGAATGGATTGCGCCCGAATCAAAAAGGACGGATAAGGATTTACCCTCAATCTCACATTCACCCTGGATCAGATCATCAGATTGCTCTGCTTCCTCGCCGCTCATACAGAAGACCCTGCCTTTAGCTACCTGATGCTTCCCTTTTGCCTTTGCCGCATGCATTGTCGGTTCAGTTTTGGGTGTTGGGCAGTCCTTGGCAAAATGCCCTGGCTTCTTACAGTTGAAGCATACATCCTCCTTCTGAGTACAGTTATTCGCATAATGTCCTGACTTTCCACAACGGAAACAAATCACTTCTACGCCAGTCTGTCCTCCGCTTCTCGCTCCTTGGGTCATCGGACGATATTGTCCCCTGTTGTTGTTCCCCTGGGGTCGGCTGTAAGGCTTCTTAAGCTGCTTTCCTTTCTGTGCAAATCTCTGTCCCGTGCCCTGAGGTCTCATTGGCCCACCTGGGCCAGTCTTCTTCTTGTGGCTTCTTACTCCTTCTACCTCAACACAGCGATCAATCAGCTCTTGGAGGTTTCTAATTCTCAATGATACCACTGACTTCTGGATATCAAATCTCAGACCTCTCTGGAATCTTTCGCTTAGCCAGCTCTGATCGACTCGGTCGCGGAACGGACTGAAATATCTAGCCAGTGACTCGAACTTCGCCGCATATTCCGATACTGTCATACTGCCTTGTTGTAGTTGAAGAAACTCTTGCTCCTTCTCAGCTCGTGCAGTATCTGGGAAGTACTTGTCCAAGAACCTTTCACGGAAAAGCTCCCAGGTCATCTCTTGACGTTCTGCTGTCAGTGTCTGCTTCACTCCTTTCCACCAATATTCTGCATCTCCCAGTAGCAGATAGGTGGCGTAGTCCACCTTCACATTGTTTGGGCAGTGAAGTGCCTCGAAGATCTTCTCGATCTCTTGCATCCAAAGATCAGCTTTGTCTGGATTTGGCTCACCATAGAACTTCGGTGGGTCGTGCTTCCGGAAGTCCGCCAATCCTCTCGCTTCAGCATTCCGCTCTGCTCGTTGTTGTTGCTGTAAATTCTGCTGGGTCAATGCTGCCGTCTGTTGGGCCATTGCATTCGACTGTTGAGTTGCAGCAGCTGATTGTTGAGCCATGGCTGCCGCCATCTCTGTCATAGCCTGAATCGCTCGATCCATATTGGCATTCTCAGGTACAGCCGTCGTATCCCTACGAGGTGGCATTAGATTCCACAAAGTTCAAAACATGTCAGAATCTCACAACAAGGATGTGTTAAGACACACTGCTTCAATCAAGAAACAATTCAAACAATTTTTCAAGCAATAAGTGCTTCACTTAATCAAGCAGCAATCAATACAGTACAACTATGTACCCGACACACATATCCCGACACAGTGACCAGTCTCAATTTCCTATGCACGGCCGGTCAAACCGAATCGCTCACGATACCACCGCTGTAACGAACCGCTTTACGGACGCTCTGAGAACTAAACTAAACCTGTATGCGACGTGTTTTAAAACCGTCCTCTTGTGCCCTTTAGAAAAATTCGGTACTTTTTTTTTTATCAATAATTCCCACAAGCGCACATTAGAGTAATTACAGCTTTTCGAAACGTGGTGCAACTAGGACACAAGACTTAAATATGAATAAGACATACATGCATAGTACATATATATATATACAAGTCGTACTGGTTGTGTACGCAAAATACAGAGTAGTGAATGTGCAAAGAAATACACCTATGGTATGACGACCCTCAAGAGAGCAATCATACCCTGGGGTACTCCCGGTAGACACCCACGCAGGGGGCTGCTCCAAAAGTGAAACCACCAGTCTACCCTGTAATAACAAAACATCACCCGACCCAACTAGTCACGACCACTGTACACAAAAGACCTACTACAGCCATCCCAAGAAAACATATAATAGACATAGACAATCACGATAAACAAAGGTCGTCGTCCGGATCCTCGAAGAGGTCCTCCTCACCATCATCTGCTATCGGGTTCCCTGCGCCCTCGCCATCGCCTGGGTAACCATCATGGATTGAAGGCACCATGGGAAAGGGTCAACTTCTCAACAAATCAAGATAATCAATACATAAAGAAATAAGCAAACAACAATGTATATCATTCACAAACGTGACTCAACCCTCTCACTCTAGACTCGACTCAACTCGCTACTCATTTTCTCTCGACTCGACAATTATTCCGGAAAGCAGACGCAGATCCATCAACTGACATACCAGTCGTCGCCTTGGGATCTTTCGCTTCTCCCTAGGTATGCAGTCCCGGTCCCTACGCTACGACGTCTATCCCGAGAATGACATCTAAACCCTTAAGAGGTAAACAGACCAAATTGACCACAAATCTTCTACCCTGAATAACCACTACACAATTTAGACACGCAGTATTGGTAACCAAGGTTTTAGCTGCTGGGGTTGTAACTACCAATTTGAACGGTAAACCAGTCACAGACAATTTTAGACGATTTACGCAATCAGAGGAAATAAATGAATGGATCGCGCCCGAATCAAAAAGGACGGATAAGGATTTACCCTCAATCTCACATTCACCCTGGATCAGATCATCAGATTGCTCTGCTTCCTCGCCGCTCATACAGAAGACCCTGCCTTTAGCTACCTGACGCTTCCCTTTTGCCTTTGCCGCATGCATTGCCGGTTCAGTTTTGGGTGTTGGGCAGTCCTTGGCAAAATGCCTTGGCTTCTTACAGTTGAAGCATACATCCTCCTTCTGAGTACAGTTATTCGCATAATGTCCTGACTTTCCACAACGGAAACAAATCACTTCTACGCCAGTCTGTCCTCCACTTCTCGCTCCTTGGGTCATCGGACGATATTGTCCCCTGTTGTTGTTCCCCTGGGGTCGGCTGTAAGGCTTCTTAAGCTGCTTTCCTTTCTGTGCAAATCTCTGTCCCGTGCCCTGAGGTCTCATTGGGATCTTTCGCTTGTTTTGGTGTTGTTGTGTTGTTGATCATGATTAAATCATGGAAATGAACACTTCCTCCCCAAATCCTTGAAACCCTAGGCGCAAATCCTAAGGGGAAAAGAGGGGTTGTGTGATCTTGAGGTGAATCAACTCATTTAGTTGATGATTCTTGCTTAATTAATGATGTTGTTGTTGTCTTAGCTACTAGTTTTGGATTAGGACTTGGATTGAGCAAATTGTTATTGGAAACCTATTCTTTAAAGAGGGGAAATGTAGGTTTTGATTGTTGAAGCATGTATCTAGTTGTTGAATTATATACTTTGGGTAGTTTAATTGCTATTGGAATGGTTATGTATGCTTAAGTAGAAGAGTTAGTATATTATTTGTGAGAAATTGGTTCTTGAGGAGCTAAAATAGCATGTAGAACTTGACTGGTGGTCCTCTAATTATTAGCATTGTTATGGCCATGATTAAAATGTTTTGATGCCTTGAAGTGTAATTGAATGACTTGGAAATGGTTGTTAGTTTGTAAAAAGAAAGTTTTGCAAATTTTTTCATAGAAAAAGGGGTGATGGCCGAGAGCCCTATAGGGGTGGTTGGAAGGAAAATTATCTTGCAAACTTGTTTATAAGGATTGTATTGATGTGTTATCAAGCTTTAGAAAATTATAGAAAAGATTTGGTTCCATTTGGATTTGTTTTGAAGTTTTAAGGCTATGAAGCATATGAGGTGATTTGGAATCCTTGAGACCCAAGGTACCTAGTAGAGCCTTAACTTAAAGTTTTAGATAAAATGAAGTTGATTTTAGTATTGAATTGTGTTTCAAAATTTTGAAGTTAGTTAGTACAACCTTATTTTTCCAACTTATGCATATTTAATGTTGCATTATGTTTTAATTCTCAAAAGATAATTCTTTGCTCAAATATTTCAAATATGTGACTTAGTATTTTAAATTAAATTCTAAGTGGGAGTGTTTAGTTTAGGAAAGGGTTAGTTTGAGAGCCTAAGGTTTTTAATTAAGTTTTAGCTTGTGCTAAGTTTACTCGTGGTGATAGGAGTTGCGAATCTGGAGACCATGCGACGTGGACCCGAGGCTTACGGTACCCGTTAGCAAACAACTGTTGTAAGGGCAACTTTAGATATTGATAGGAATTTAATTTTCAGCCTTATATGAAGAAGTCTGAGAACCTCAGGGTTCGAAGTGAGGGTCTCGTACCCCTTCGACTTTTATTTCTTAAAATTGTAATTATGATTATTTAGTGGGCTTGTCTGCAAGTGGTTGGCAGCTATCCCTAACCCCCCACACTTGTTTGATGTCCTCTCTGTCAATTCCACTGAGTTGCAGAGGGATGAACTGAATTGTCAATTTGCGTTGTTTGTTGAGTTGTGATTGGTTGAAATGAATTGCTTATACTGCTAAACTGTTTTGCACTATATTGAGCTTGGCATGAATATTATTTGATATGTGGTTAAATAATTATTCAATTTGTTTCATGAATTATCGTATGCGGTGACCTATTCATTCGTTGAGTTGTCATGACGTTTTTGAGCTTCGATCCGATTAACCTAGGGTGTTAGGATCTCCTAAACGGCCCCGGCTGGTTCTTCGGCAGCTTAGCTAGACGTTGTAGCATCAAGAAACCTGAGCTGAATGTTCTAGGGTGAGCAGAGAGCCCAAGGCTACGGCTGGTATTCAGTGGATGGATTGACATTACTTTCCGAAAATTGTCAAGTGTCGTGAGAATATGAGTCTTGAGTTGAGTCTTGTGAGAGTCTTGAGTACTGTGCATATAGTTGTTTTTGCCTATTGTTATGATTGTTATTCCCTGATTTATGGAGAAGTTGACCCTTTCCCGTGGTGCCTTCAACCAATGATGGTGACCTAGGCGATGATGAAGAGCGTGTTGATACCGGCGATGAGGATATCGTCGGAGATCATCTTTGATTTTCCAGACATTGAGATGCCCGAGGCGATGGAGTTCGACCCCATCTCCCATCACGTTGTTTATACAGGGGATGTTGTACGGAGCTTTCGAGAGGGTGGTATGGTAGTGAGACAGGAGACTTCACGGCGCACAGTGAGCTTCCCGATTCGGATGATGCAGGCGGTGGACGCTTGGCGAGCATTTCAGGGAGAGAGGACTATGCCAGCATCATCTTCCTCACCAGAGAGACCCCTTGAGATCCCGAGGCATACTGCTTCCCGACTTGCTTCCCGAGGACGAGGACCGAGGTTTCGATGGACCGCTCATAAGAGTGTGATTAGGCGTGGGACTACAGGAGCTTCTACTTCCATGGCGGCTGTTACTCCGAGTCCTTTGGCAGAACCTGAGCCAGAGCCAACAGCAGAGCCGGTCTCCCCCATGCTTGATAAGACCCCTACTCCACCGGTGGACCCTCCTCATGTGTGTAGTGTGTGCGGAGAGGTGGGTTATAGTAGTGCAGGTACTGCGGAGGATGTGCTAGCAGGAGAGGATATGCCGAAGGACGTACCAGCGGTTATACCTTTTATTGATTTGACTGGAGAGGACCCGATGGATGATGAGGAGGAGGAGGATCCATCTGAGGATTTGGATAGTTATCTGTAGTCGTCTTGTTGTCTGACTGTTTGTTTATGTTATTTTGGCTGACTGTAGCATTTGTTTTGGTGTATAGTTTGTCTGGTGACCAGTCGGGCTTGATGGATTTTTTTTTTGTATTACAGGGTTGACTGTGGTTTATTTTTGGAGCATCCCCCTGCGTGGGTGTCTGCTGGGAGTACCTTCGGGGTATCATTGCTCTCACGAGGGTCTTCATACCATAGGTGTATTCTCTCGTACATTTTCATGCACTGCTTTATTTTGTACGTACTGTTTATGCAGACTTGATTATGTATATATGTATGTATTTCTAGTGCTTGAGTCTTGTGTCTTAGTTTGCACCATGTTTCGAAACGCTGTGGCAACTCTATGTGTACTTTGCGGATGTGACTTTTTAAAAAAAAATATAGACCACATTTTCGAAAGAACACAAGAGCACTATTTTAAAAATGCATCGCATACAGGTTTAGTTCTAATTTAGTAGCTGTCCGGAAACAGGTCGTTACAGTGATAGTGATAGTTGAAGAGGATTCATGAAAATGAGGTGGTTGGACCACCTATTTATAGGTGCAAGTCCGAGGCCATCGCGTCGCAAGGAGACGATTGCGTCGTGATACACAGTCAGCTTTTACACGTGTCGCATGTGGGGGTCCCTCTGTTGTGCTGATCGCGTCGCGAGCAGCCTTAATGTATTCTTGGTCGCGTTGCGACACTAGCGAGATTTCTAAAAATATTTTAGTGAGTTCTGGATTTCTCCAGACTCTCTATTCTTGATATATATATATATATATATATAGTTAGTATAATTTATCTTATTTACTTATTATCAATACTATTACTTATTCTACTACTTTTATTTTAATACGATCACTTATATTTGCTCTTATCCTATTTAATTGCTTAATCTAATTTGATTACTACTTACTAATTCTTATTCTTATTGTTGTTGTTTACCATTTATTTACTTTACTAATATTTTAACTAATGTTTATTAAATCTTTTCCTTATAATTTCTTTATTACTTAATATACCTAGTTTACTAATTGTTACTAACATTTCTAAACTAAATTGCCTATTTCATATTTAATATTTTAATATTTAATCATCTATATATCTTATGTCTTACTAGATTATTATTAAGCTCTTTTATTGTCCATATTTAATTCCTTATAATATTCATATTTAATTATTACCAAATTGCAAATATTTTAGATATTCTTAGGATGTCACATGGGACATGGTTGAGACTGGATACACTAATCCAGTGGATAGCAAGGTAGTAGCTATTCCCAAAGACAAATGGATTGATGTTCATAAGAAGAACTATCAACTTAATTAGAAGCAATATACTTTCTTATCTGTGCTATATCTGAGAAAGAGTATGAGAAATGTGGGAAAAATGCTACTGCTAATGATATTTGGGACTCATTGGCCTTGGCCTATGAGGGTACTTCCCAATTGAGGGAAACAAAAGCTAACATTCTTGTTAGACAGTACGAACTTTTCAAGATGGAAGAGGGAGAAGACTTAGAAACAATGTTTGGGTGATTCCAAACCTTGGTTCGTGGGTTGAAAGTTCTACATAAGAGCTATACAACCGCTGATCAAGTGAAGAAAATTTTGAGAAGTCTTCTAAAGCAATGGAGACCCAAGGTCACAGCTATTCAAGAAGCTAAGAACCTAAATGTCCTGCGTCTGGAAGATCTTCTTAGTTCCTTGAGAGCTCATGAGCTTGAGCTAAACGAAGAAGAACCTCTAAAGAAATCAAAGTCTATAGCTTTGAAATCTAGTAATAAAGCTTCTACCTCCAAGGCTCTACAAGCTGAACAAGAAACAGACGATGGATCGTCTGGTGAGAGCAGTGAAGGAACAGACGATAAGCTTTCCTGTATTTCAAGGAAGATTCAACGTAAGTGGAAGAAGAAGGGAAGGTTCAGGAAGCAGTTCTAGAAGGACTCAATGGAAAGAAAAGAGACAAAAGACAAGAGTCAAGTAGTCTGCTTTGAGTGCAAAAATCAGGACACTTCAAGTTTGAATGTCCATTACTTGATAAGGAGAAACTAAAGAGAAGTGGTTTTAAAGGCAAGAAGAAGAGTCTCATGGCAACATAGGATAAATCTGATTAGTCATCGTCTGATGATTAGGAGGAACATACCAACATGGCTCTGATGGCTACTATTGGGCCGGACAGTGAAGCAGAGGAAGAAGAGGTAAATTCTAACTCACACCCTGATTTACAAAAAGCCTTTGATGAACACTTAGATGAGTCTTCCAAGCTCTCCATTGAGCATAAAGCATTAAAAGAGAAATTTTCAAAACTTTCAAAAGAATTTCTAACGCTCAATGAAAAGAATGTGAAGCTTAAAGTTGAAAATCACCGTCTGGTGAATGAAAGCTCTAAGACAGAGGAAAAGCTTAAATGCAACTCTTCTAAATATGAAAAGGGATTTCAAAGATTTCTTGTTGAATGTATGATCCGCATTAAACAAGCATCTATGATCTGGGGCGCTAGTCAAAATGGCAAAAAGGGTCTTGGCTACAAATTAGAGGAACCCAATTTTCAAAATACCAATTTGAAATCTAATGAGAATGGTCACATAAGAAGGACTTTCTATGCTTTGAAAAACAAAAAGGATAAGGCTCCTTCTAGAACTAACAAGATAGGACCCAAAAAGATTTGGGTACCTAAGGATAAGATTATCTATGTTACACATTTGCTTAGCAACAGAGTTGAAACATCAATCCTGGTACTTGGACAGTGGCTGCTCACGACACATGATGGGAGAAAGGCATATGTTCCAAGAGCTGCAATATAAAGAAAGTGGAACAGTTGGTTTCGGAGGAAATCAGAAAGGTAAAATCATTTGTATTTGGAGAGTTGGTGAGAAATATCTACCCTCTTGTTGATTGCCTTAAGCATAATTGTAACATCCCAATTTTTATGAAAATTATTTTACAGTTTCCGACTACTTAAAAATAAATCATAGAGATTGATCACCTCGATGGTTTGTTAAAAGTACGAAGGACAACAAAGATTTATTGTAAACAATTTACTGTTTTAGTAATTAATTCTGATTAAGAGACATTGCAGACGTATACTATTTTTAATATGAATTAATCTTGAAAAATGTAAAAAATTATTGTTTGATTAAAGAAAATTATTTTATTGAATGAAAAATAATTTTAGGACTTAATAGATATTTTTAAGTCACAGTTTGGAATTTCGATGTTTAGTTATTTGTTAAATTGTATGTTTTATGTCATATTTAATATGACTTTTATTTTTAATGATTTTGTCTTGATAATTTTATTGTTTGAATAATATCTAGATGATCATAGAAATTGGAATTAGTGATCGTCAGTAATTTACAATTTTTATTACGCTGCGAGAATTCTGTTGAATTCTGCCGTAACTAGGCTATTGGGTGAGTTTCTAACTGAAACCTGCCCAAACGTGATCCAAATTTTATAAAATTTGAGATCTTAGCACTTTCCAATATTTATGATTTATTGGAATCATTTTAGGATTTTTGGGCATAAGAAAATATTTAGTGTATTGTCTATGCCTAGAACTGCATTACGGTAGCGTTTTAGCTCGTAAATCGAGAAAGCGACATTCATAGAAATACTTCTAATATTTTTAGGGAAATTTTGGTTGATTAATAATTTTTGATTATAGAATAAATTATTAGACTTATTTTTGGAGTTTTTGGTATTAAAACCCTAATATACGCGTAACGCCGCGCACCCGATTGAACGAGAACGAGACGAAACAAAATATCTTGATATTTTGGGCTGAGGGGAGATGAATCCAGCAACTAGGGGAGCTGAACTTGATGCTTGGAAGCTTCCATGACATGTCTCATGTGGTGATTAGGGTTTGGGTAAATGGTGGGGTTGTTACCTTGGTTAAGTTGTAACTAATTAGTTAAGTTTTACTTAAATGAACAAATTTGTTCCCTCCTTGTGTCACCTGATTTCGTGGCCTTCATCCTTACCCAAGATCAGCCCATTCATTCCTCCATTAGAGAGAAAAACTTGATAAAACAATTAGAAAGAGAAAGTGTGGGTTTTTGAGGGATTAAGTGTTTATGCTTGCATCTTTGCTTCCTTCCTTCTCAATCCTTGTTCAATCATCATCTAATCTGTTGGTAACCTCCATGATCCTTCCCTCATCTCTCTTGAGTTCCATGATTTTTGTTTTTAAGGATTTAGGAGTTGTTTTTGGGTAAAAGTGGTAGTTTTTGCTAGAATAGCATGATTAATCTTTAGATCCATCAATTTCCTACTTGATTAAGCTTGTTTGATCAATTTAAAAAGTAGGGAACCCTAACTTCTTGTTCAGGCCCAATCCATTGGCTGTTAGGGGGATTGATCTTGGCTTGATTTTGGTGGTTTTGAAGTTAGATATTTGGGGATTTTGCCTTATACACTTAAATCTAGTCATATATGCATCTTTAACATGTTTTGAGAAATTAATTTAGTTGAATTTTGGGGCTGGAAACTGTGGGCTATATACATGATTTTAATGATGTTTTAAATTGTTCTAAAGTGTATAAATGTGATTAAGAAGTTGGTTTTTGGTTAGGACTTTAGATCTATAAAGATTGGCATGTGTAAAGCTTTGAAAATGGTTTAAAATCAAATAAATGTGGGGCTATTTTTGGGCTTTCAAAACAGTAATTTATGAGCATGATTTGAGTGAATTTTAACTTGTATTTGGAGAAAAGATGTGACTTGTTTAGTACAAAGTGGTTGTGAAAACTTTATTAAAATATAGATGGTTAAATCTTGTTGTTTATGTTAAAAAAAAGTTGTTTTATATAATTGAAAAATTATTTGATGGGGCTGTTTTAAAACAGAATTTTTAGCATGTTTTAGGATGAGTTTTGACTTGTTTTTAAGTGTATTAAAGTGGTAAAGAAATTGGTTTATGATAAGAAATAGTGGGACTAAGAAAATGGTAATGATTTAGGAGTTAATAGTTTAAAACTTTAAAGTTGTTTTTGAAGTGGTATGTAACACCTCGTTTCTGGAGCGCTACTGTGCAACCCAATCTAATGCTGAAAACATTTAATGCTTGTATGCTTTCAACAAAGAGTACTCTTCAGTCTTTTGCAACGGAAAATAGGAGTAATCTTAATTTAATTTTTTTTCTTTTTATTTCCTTTCAAACCCTTTTAAAAAATAAGACATAAAGAGTACTACAATTTTCTAAATAATGCAAAATCAGTCTTTTACAAATATCAGAGTATAATGCATCACAATCAATACTTCTCATAACATAAAACATAACATAATCCTTTCGCACTGAGGTGAGGTTTTCTGGATAGAGTAATTACAAAACAGCAAAGACAAAACCCTAAGCTAAGCTGGCCAACAACTATAACTCTTACTGAGAAACAGTTCAGCAAGATCAAAACACGAAACATTCAGAGGAATCTTCCTCCCCTGGCTCAATCTTCAGCGCTCCTGGAAAGACGAAACTGCAGCAGCTATGGAGCTCCATCTGTAAGTGACATCCATAGGGATATCCAATCCAACAACAGTGCAAGGGTAAATTCTTTGTCCACGAGTTTATCATAGGCTATGTCGCATGCAAACAATATATACATATATAATACAACAAAATGCTTTTATATACATATACATACTTAATAGACCGCACGCATCATCATAGTATATCAAGCATTACATGTGAGTAGACAACTCAACCAGCAGATCAACAATCACGTCACCACAATATCAAATAATTGCATGTGAACAACAATTCTATCAACAGATCAACGATCAAGTCATCACATATCATAAATGTGGTTAGCTATGCATGTCAATGCAGTATGATTAGTTTGTGTATACACCTGCAGCCTTAATAAGTCAACAGTATGACGAGGAATTTATTTCCCAACGTCCGAACAAGATAGCCACACATTAGGCTTGCCTCAGTTTAGGCTTGCCACACATTAGGCAATGCAGTGTCAACTCGTCTTTTGAAGTCTTTAAGACAATCAAATGCTCCGAGGGACATGACAACTCGTCTTTTGAAGTCTTTAAGACAAATAAAATGCTCGAGTGTCTATGTTCAATAGTCAGTACACATTCAAACAAATTCTTCAATATGGCATGCTCACCGTAGGGAGCGCCCGAGTAATGTTTTAACTAATCAATAATAGTTTTCATATTCTAAATCAATACCAAGTTCCAATTGAATCCAACATGATTCAAGGAAAACAATACAATTCATAATGCCACGCAGGGCCAAGAATATGCTACAGTATCTCATACAGCACATAACAATTCAGTAAGCTATAACCTGCTACATACTTTTCTCAATTTCAAGTCCAATCAAATCAATCAGACATGATTTAAGTCACACAATACTATTCAGTCTTGCCACACAGGGCCAAATCAATACATAATAATTCATGCAACAACATCTCAACAACACATAGTAATACTACAAGTACTACCACACAATTTAACCAAACATCAAACCAACCAACACACAAGGAAAAAAGCACAAACTCATTATATAAGAATTTCCCTTACCTTGGGCGCTTTAACAATCTAAGGAAGGTAATTCCAAACTATCATCAACATCATCAACCACTTTTCACTTTTCACAACATTTTTAAGGCATAAAACAACTTAAGACAAGTTTCTAAACTAACTTAAGGGTCACGGCTTAGAACAACAAAAACTAACTTAAAAATTTGGACCATTTTCAATGTTTTAAACATACTAAACTTCAAAGATTCAAAGCCATAACCAAAAACCAAATTCTTTACCACTTTAATACACTTAAAACATGTTAAAACTCATCCTAAAACATGCTAAAAATTCTGTTTCGAAACAACCCCATCAAAAAAAATTTCCATTATATAAAACAACTTTTTTTTCAACATAAACAAGAAGATTAACCATCTATATTTGAATCAAGTTTTCACAACAACTTTGTACTAAAACAAGCCACATATTTTCTCCAAATACAAGTTAAAACATCATAAAAAACTAGCCCCTAAGTCACGGTTTTGACAGCACAAAAGCAAGATAAGATTTTGATCCATAGACTTCATTTTTATGACTAAATCATGCAAACTAGTTTACGTACTAAATATATAAGCCAACATCTACTATCTTAACCACTTTTAAGCAGCCAAATCATGTTCGTAAAACTTAATCAAACTCAAATGAGTGGCTGTTTTAAGAAAGTAAAAGCAAACAAAGTTTTGATTTAACAACTTCATGATTATGCATGCTTATGGCTAGATCCAACCTCTAAATCATTAATACTTCCAAGATCCACCTTCTAAACAATTAAATCAACCAAAAATAACCCATAAACAGCCCCTAAGATTCAGCCTCCCCAAAAATTTAGGGTTCCACAATTTTAAAATCCACAAAACCCATTTGATCAAGAAGGTAATGGGAGATCTAGGAGGTATTAAGCTTAAACATCGTGATCTAAGTAATTAATCAAAGAAAATAACACTAAAACCACAAAAAATCATCCATGGCAGCCATGGAGAAAAGGAAAGTGAGTTATAAATCTTACCCACAAGGATGGTGATGATAGATCAAGGAAGAAGAAGAAAGGATTAAGATTAGAAGCCTTAATCAGTAACTTCTTTCAAGAAATCAAAGCTTTCTCTCACTAATTTTTTTTCTCTCCAAGTCATGAACGGAAGAAAACTGAAATGGGGCAGCCAAATGAAGAAGGAGCCACAAAAATTTTGGAACAAGGATGGAAGGAATTTGTTCATTTAGTGAGGAATTAACTAAACTAGTTACAAGGTAACTACATTAACTAACTACAAATACAAAACCTCCATTCTAACTCTAACACATGGCAAGGAAGCTTCTAAAGCTTCGATTCATCTCCCCTAGATGCTGGATGTATCACCCCTTAGCCCAAAATATCTAGATATTTTGTTTCGTCGCGTTCTCGCTCAATCGGGTGCACAACGTTACGCGTATATTAGGTTTTTCTATCAAAAACTCCAAAAATAAATCTAATAAATTATTCTATAATCAAAAATTATTAATCAACCAAAATGTCCCTAAAAATATTAGAAGTTTCTATGAATGTCGCTTTCTCGATTTACGAGTTAAAACGCGACCGTAATGCAGTTCTGCGCGTAGAAAACACCCTATATTTTTCTGATGCCCAAAAATTTCAGAAAAATTTCCAATAAATCCTAAATAATGGAAAATGCTAAGATCTCAAATTTTATAAAATTTGGATCTCGTTTGGGCATGTTTCAGTTAAAAACTCACCCAATACGGCAAAATTCAATAGAATTCTCGGAGCGCAATAAAAACTGTAAATTAGTGAGGATCACTAATTTCAATTTCTCTTGTCATCTAAATTTTATTCAAACAATAAAATCATCAATACAAAATTATTAAAATAAAATTCACCTTAAATACGACATAAAACCAACAATTAATAAAATAGCTCAACGTCAAAAATTTAAACTGTGACTTAAAAATACTTATTAAATCCAAAAAATTATTTCTCATTCAATAAAATAATTTTCTTTAATCAAACAACAATTTTTCACATTTTTCAAAATTAATTCATAATAAAAACAATATACGTCTACACTATCTCTTAATATGAATTAATTACTAAAACAGTAATTTGTTCACAACAAAACAAAGTAATTCTTCGTACTTTTCACAAACCATTGAGGTGATCAGTCTCTATGATTTATTTTCAAGTAGTTAGAACTGTAAAATAATTTTCATAAAAATTGGGATGTTACATTACCACCCTCCTTAAAAAAATTTCGTCCCCGAAAACTCACTTATAAGCCAAAACAAAATCAGAAATTTGAAAAAAAATCTTAACTCAATACTAAGAACATATCATAAATATTGGACTCTGAAGATTTAATACAACATGGTAATTATTACACTCAAACAGTCAAGCACGAAGCATACATTTTATTCATATATCAATAACATGTTAAAACACTACATCTTCAACTCAACATTCACAAAACACAATGATAAGCTCCCATACAGAAGAAGTCTTTGCAAACGACGCTTTATTCCAAACTATGATATCTGTAACGACCCGTTTCCGGACCGCTACCGAGCTCAATATACCGAGCTCGAGTTACCGAGCTCAACACACCAAGCTCAACATAACCTATATGAGATGTGTTTTAAAAACAAAACTCTTGTGCCTTTTAAAAATACGATATATTTTTTTTTTTATAAAACCAACTCGTGCACATCAGAGTAATTACAGCTTTTCGAAACATGGTGCAACTAAGACACAAGACTTAAATTCTAATAAAACATACATGCATAACATACACATATATATATATCACTCGAAATAATAATGTATACAAAATACAGAGTAGCAAATGTGTAAAGAAAATACACCTAAGGTACGACAACTTCAAAAGAGTAATCATACCTCGGGGTACTTAATGGAGACTCCCATGCGTCCAAAAGTAAGACCACCAGTCTACCTGTAGCAACAAAACAACACCGCCCCAGTCACGACCTCGAACACAAAAGAAAAACAAGTACAGTCCTCGGAAAAACAAACATCCAACAAATAAACAATCCACGACGGATAGAGGTCGTCACTCGGGTCCTCGTCGAGCTCCTCCTCGGCATCATCTATTGCCGAGTTCCTGCGCCCTCGACATCGCTGGGTAACCGTCATGGATTGAAGGCACCACGGGAAAGCGGTCAACTTCTCAACAATTCAAGATAAGCTCGACATAAAAATATAAGCAAACAAAGAAAGTATAACATTTACCGACGTGACTCGACCATCTCACTCTAAACTCGACACAACTCGCAAATCCATTTTCTCTCGACTCGACAATTTTCCGGAATGCACACGCCGTGCAGTATGTCGGAAAGTCGGTAAAGCCTTGGGATCCTCGCTCTCCCTAGGGCCGGTCAACTCAGGTCCGTGGCGTGGCGGCGTCTAGTCAATCTCCGTAAACAAAAGGGACCTAGCACCCTCGATTATCCGGTCACGGCTCAAAAACGTCATACGACTCACCTAGCTCGCTCACTCGATGAACAATTACGCATACGATATTCAAGGAGTTAAACACAAGATATTCAACCGCATGTCAAATAAAAGAGCAAGCTCGACATGAAGAAACGCAATTCAACATGCAATACACAATTCACGACATATATTCAATCACATTAAATACATGCAAAAACTCAATCATATCACAACATTTCAACCGACACAAATCGGAAATCCATACACAATAACATAACCACGTAGAATATGAAATGCCCTTACGCTAGCATCCTACGAAAATATTAATGTGAAGCGCCCTTACCAACTCCAAGTTAATCTTTGCCGACAACGACCTCGACACACCTTCAAAGAGCTCGACAACGACTTCTCTTACTCGATCTCGACACGGCTGTCTTCAACGAACTCGACAACGACTTCGACACGTACGCTTCTCAATCGACCTCGACACGTACAATCCTCGATCTGGATTCCGCTGCTTTCGCGTCCTTGGATTCGCTTTCCCGTACCCTTGATTCGGAAATCACTCGATCTCGGGAATCAGACTTCCTAAAACAAACACAACTCAGATCGATCTATGGGTTCCAATACATCTAACTCTCTCTTCCCAAACTCAACCACAACCCGTAAAAATATAAAACTCAAGAACTGAAATATATTTTTCCTCTAACACAAAGTTAGGGATTTCGATCAAAATTTCATGAAAAAGTTATCCGATGCTTCAACAGATAGATCGACAACAACAATAACGTAACAACGAATGAAAAACAAGAAATCGAAACGAACCAAAAATGGAGGTTTCTGGGCACTGCCGATTGCAGAAAAACAAAGGAAGAAATTTGTTTTACAAGCCCAATTAATCGGTTAAAAGATAGGTAATATCGTGAAGAAGAAAACCCATCAATTTGACATGATTTGGAAGCATAAAACTGGTTAAAAATGGAAGAAGAATTAGCGCTAAACAGTAGCACGAAGAAGACAAAAATCTGTTCTTCATACCTCAATGGTGATGGTCGATCAGACGAGATATGGGTCGAGAAGTTGATGATGAACAAAATTGATAAAGAAAGCTTGTGCAGAATCTCGATGGAACTCACGGTTTCGTCGATGGAGATTTTTGAAGAAAACCACGAAACACAGAGCAGAAGGAAGGAAGAAGAAAGAAGAAAAGAGAAATGAGTGTGAGGGAAACGGTCGTGGTATACACGGCGAGAGAAAGGGGTATAAACGTAACTCCAGCTATAAGATGCCAATCCCATCAATCATCTACCCGTTAACTCGTTCCTCTCATAATTACCCTCTACATCGTCGGTCAGCGGCAAGCGGACAATGTAATAATTACAAACAATATAATAATAACGCTGAATAACGTTCGAAAGAATACGAGGTATCATCTCGACACGATGTCGACAAGAGTGCTCGTGCAAACGTCTGAGGTTCTAACACGAGTTCGTGAACGCGGTCTCCTCGGCTTCGACTTGCGTCCTCATCATTTCGATGCAGCGACTTCATCAACTCGACACGCGACCTCCTCATTTCGGCAGACTAGTGCACGTGGTCTCATCACCGACAAATGATCTCGTGAACGATCTAGTCACGGGATCTCGACACAAGGTCTTGGTCGAGGTCTCGATCGTCGCCCTAATACGATGTCGATCTCGCCCTCAGGTGTTACAATCTCTCCCTCTAAAAAATTTCGTCCTCGAAATTGCAAATAAGGTTCTTACCTCGAGAAAAGTTCAGAGTCTTGAGTCTTCATCTTCTCCTCCGGCTCCCAGTCGCATCACCCGCCTTCGATCCCACACAACTTTGACAAGTTGGATCTCTTTGTTCCGCGAATCGCTTGGCTTTCCGATCAACGATCCTTCTTTGGTGGCGCTTCAAAGATAAGTCGTCCTTCGCTTGAATCACATCCGGTTCGATGACATGAGAAGGGTCGGAAACATACTTCCGCAATTGTGAGGCGTGGAAGACGTCGTGGATGTTCGACAAGAATGGGGGCAATGCAATCTGATATGCCATCGACCAATACGACGAAGAATGCGTAAGGTCCAATGAATTTAGGGGTAAGTTTCTTGGATTTGATCGCTCGACCAACTCCGGTAGTGGGGGTGACTCTAAGAAATACATGTTCTCCTTCCTCGAACTCGAGTGGTCGGCGTCGTTGGTCCGCATAACTCTTACGCCGACTTTGAGATGTTCGCATCCGATCTCGATCAAACGGATCTTCTCGGTAGTCTGCTGGATCATATCTGGTCCTCTGACGATTCGCTCGCCGTCCTGGTACCAACAAAGAGGCGTCGACATTTACGCCCATACGGTAGCTTCAAAAGGTGCCATCCCAATACTCGCATGGAACTGTTGTTGTATGTGAACTCCACCAATGGTAAGGCGTCGTCCCAACATCCTCGGTGATCTAACGTACAAGCTCGCAACAAATCTTCAAGCGATTGGATCGTTCTCTCGGTCGACCGTCGATGCATGGATGATATCTTGCCGAGCTAAGCTCGAGCTCGGTTCCCATCGCTCGCTCCTTGCAATTCCCTCCAAAAATGAGGCGTGAACTTGGATCTCGGTCCGACACGATCGAAGAGGGTATTCCATGAAGTCGTACTATCTCGCGATGTAGATCTCGGTCGCCTTTTCCACGTTGTATGTCGACCTCACCGGCAAGAATGGCGATTTGGTCAATCGGTCGACGATCACCCAAATCGAATCATTCTTCTTCTGCGTCTTCGGCAAACCTACAACGAAATCCATGGAAATCTTTGTCCCATTTCCATCTTTGGTATGTCAGCGATTGTAGCATTCCCGCAGTCGTTGGTGCTCCACCTTCGCTTTCGACACGCGTCAAACATGAAGCTACGTGCTCGACCACTTGCTTCTTCATTCCCGACCACCAAAAATGCTTCTTCAAGTCTTGATACATCTTCGTAACTCAGGGATGAATACTAAAGTTGCTCTTATGCGCCGTCGAGAATCAACTTCCTCGGCTCGGATCGTTAGGCACGCACACTCGGTCATTGCACCTCAAGATGTCGTCGCTCAGACCTGAAATTCGCCGCCTTCCCTTGCGCTTATCAACTGAATCTTCTCTTGCGAAGCTCGTCATGAACTTGCTGGTCTCGGATCTCGCCCAACAATCTATTAGAGATAGTAAGCATACCAAATCTCGGCTTCCCGGTGAAACTTCGACACTCAACTTCAAGTCTCGGAACTTCTCGAGCATCTCCAACTCCTTGATCATCATTACCGAGGTTAAAACGCTCTTCTGCTCAACGCATCTGCTACTACGTTAGCCTTCAGGGATGGTATTCGAACGTAAAGTCGTAGTCCTTGAGAAATTACGTCCATCTACGTTGACGCATGTTGAGTTCTTTACGGTCGAACAGTACTTCAAGCTCTTGTGATCGCTGAAAGCGATAAGAGTGCTCCGTAAAGGTAGTGCCTCCATATCTTCGGCCAAAAACTCTGCCGCTAGCTCCAAGTCGTGAGTAGGGTAGTTCCTCTCGTGAATCTTAAGTCGTCTTGAAGCATCTGCGACCACCTTCCGATGTTGCATCGACGCATCCCGATCCCTGGTGTGACGCATCACAATACACCTCGAAAGGCTCTTCTGTTGAGGCAAAATCGACAAAGCGCCGTCGTCAAAAGCTCCTTTAGTCGTTGAAAACGGCTTCACACTCCTCGGTCAAGCAAAGGTTGATTCTTCCTCGTCGATCGTGTAAAGAGGCGCGACAATCTTCGAGAAACCTTCAATGAATCTTCGGTAATATCCTGCTAAGCCGACAAAACTCCCCGATCTCGATAACCGCCTTAGGTCGTTCCCACGCTAGCACGCTTCAATCTTAGTTGGATCCACTATCCCTTCTCTGGAAATCACGTGACCAAGAAAATTCACCTCTTCAAGCCAAAATTCACACTTCGACAGATTGGCATAGAGTTGCTTATCTCGTAATATCGTAGTACTCGACATAGGTGTTCTGCGTGCTCTTCTCGGTTCCTCGAGTAAATCAATATGTCGTCGATGAACACTACAACGAATCGATCCAAAAGCGAATGGAAAATCCTGTTCATGTAGTCCATAAACACGGTGGCGCGTCGTCACTCCAAACGGCATCACCAAGTACTCGTAGTGACCGTATCTAGTCCTGAAAGCTGTTTTGGCGACATCTTCCTCCTTCACGCTAATCGATGGTAGCCCGACTTCAAGTCTATCTTGGAAAGATCGCCGCTCCACGAGTTGGTCCATCAAGTCGTCAATACGTGGTAACGGATAACGGTTCTTCACGGTAACCTTGTTGAGTTCGCGATAGTCCACGCCACGGCCTTGATCGTCCATCCTTCTTCTTAACCAACAACACTGGAGCTCCCCACGGTGACACGCTCGGTCGTATGAATTGCTTCGACTCCAAGTGTTCGATCTGGGACTTCAGCTCTTTCATCTCGGCGGGAGACATCCCATGCGGCGCTTTGGAAATCGGTCCTGTTCCTGGAATCAGTCGATGGAGAACTTCGACCTCGTCTTGGTGGTAATCCCGCACGTCTTCGAAAAACGTCCTCAAAATCACACACACCACCGAACATTCTTCACGTCGATCTGTTTGGAAAACTTCCGAACTAGCTAGATACATGTATTCCCTAGTTCCTTCTTTCAAAGAAACTCCAATACGTTCGGCGTAAAGATAATTGGAGACTCCAAGGTCCGGAAAAATTACGCTTTACGGGCACAGTCCAGGACATGGTGGTGTGACAACCAATCCATCCCGAGGATAACATCTAAGCCCTTAAGAGGCAAACAAACCAAATTGACCACAAACTTTCTACTCACGAATAATCACTACACAATTAAGACATGCAAGTGTTTGTGACTAAGGTTTTAGCAATGGGGTTGTAACTACTAATTTAAACGGTAAAGCGATCACAATAAGCTCAAATGGTTCACACAATCGGAAGAAATAAAGGAATGGGTTGCACCCGAATCAAAAAGAACGGATAAGGATTTACCCTCGATCTCACATTCACCTTGGATAAGATCATCACTCGACCGCTTCCTCGCCACTCATGCGTAAAACTCGCCTTTAGCCACTGACGCTTCCTTTGGCCTTTGCGCCAAGCATAGTCGGTTCAGCTTTAGGTGTAGGACAATCCTTAGCAAAATGCCCTGGCTTCTTGCGGTTGAAACACACCTCCTCCTTCGAGTACGATTACTCGCGTAATGTCCCGGCTTTCCACATCGGTAGCAAATCACCTCGACACCGGGTCCGACTCTCCACTCCTCGGTACTTGGGTCATCGGACGACATCGCCCCTGTTGTCGTTCCCGAGGTCGGTCGTAAGGCCTCTTCTGCGGTAGTTTCCCTTTACGTGCAAATCTACGCCCGCACTCGGGTCTCACCGGTCCGCCCACAACAATCTTCTTCTTGTGGCTCCTCACTCCTTCTACCTCGACACATCGATCAATCACTCTTGGAGATTTGGATCCTCAACGACACCATCGACTTGAATGTCGAATCTCAATCCCGTTGGAATCTCTCACTCAACCATCTCTGGTCAACTCGGTCACGAAATGGACTGAAATACCTGCCAACGATTCGAACTTGGCGCATACTCGGACAACGCCGAGTTGCCTTCTTTGCGATTGAAGAAATTCCTGCTCCTTCTCGGCTCGTGCGATGTCAGGAAGTACTTGTCCAAGAACCTTTCACGAAAAAGCTCCCGTGTCATCTCGCGATGTTACGCTATAAACGCTTGCTTCACTCCTCTCCACCAATACTCTGCGTCTCCTAGCGATAAGTAGGTAGCATAGTCGACCTTCACGTTGTCCCGCAATGAAGTACCTCAAAGATCTTCTCGATCTCTTGCATCCAAAGATCGACTTTATCCGGATTTGGCTCACCGTAGAACTTCGGTGGATCATGCTTCCTGAAGTCGGCCCAATCCTCTCGCTTGACATTTCGTTACGCTCGTTCTTTGTCTGCAAGTTCTGTGAGTTAATCTTTGCCGTCTGTTGAGTCATCGCGTTAACTGTTGAGTTCGCAGCGGTGATTGTTGAGCCATGGCTGCCGCCATCTCGGTCATAGCTTGAATAGCTCGTTCCATGTCGGCGTTCTCGGTTGCAGATGTCGTATTCCTACGAGGTGGCATTAGATTCCACAAAGTTCAAAACCCCGTCTGAATCTCACAACAAGGATGTGTTAAAACACACCTTGCTTCAATCAAGAAACAGTTCAAACAATTTCTCAAGCAATAAGTGCTTCACTTAATCAAACAAAGAATCAACACAATACAACTAGGTACCCAACACACATAACCCAACATAGTGACCACCAAATCCTATGCACGGCTCGGTCGAACCGAATCAAGCCTCGATACCAAAGTCAGAACGACCCGTTTCCGGACCGCTACCGAGCTCAATATACCGAGCTCGAGTTACCGAGCTCAACACACCAAGCTCAACATAACCTATATGAGATGTGTTTTAAAAACAAAACTCTTGTGCCTTTTAAAAATACGATATATTTTTTTTTTATAAAACCAACTCGTGCACATCAGAGTAATTACAGCTTTTCGAAACATGGTGCAACTAAGACACAAGACTTAAATTCTAATAAAACATACATGCATAACATACACATATATATATATCACTCGAAATAATAATGTATACAAAATACAGAGTAGCAAATGTGTAAAGAAAATACACCTAAGGTACGACAACTTCAAAAGAGTAATCATACCCTGGGGGTACTTCCGGCAGACTCCACGCAGGCCGCTCCAAAAGTAAGACCACCAGTCTACCCTGTAGCAACAAAACAACACTGCCCAAACTGGTCACGACCTCGAACACAAAAGAAAAACAAGTACAGTCCTCAGAAAAACAAACATCCAACAAATAAACAATCACGACAGATAGAGGTCGTCACTCGGGTCCTCGTCGAGCTCCTCCTCGGCATCATCTACTGTCGAGTTCCCTGCGCCCTCGACATCGCCTGGGTAACCGTCATGGATTGAAGGCACCACGGGAAAGGGTCAACTTCTCAACAATTCAAGATAAGCTCGACATAAAAATATAAGCAAACAGCAAAGTATAACATTTACCGACGTGACTCGACCATCTCACTCTAAACTCGACACAACTCGCAAATCCATTTTCTCTCGACTCGACAATTTTCCGGAATGCACACGCCGTACCGTATGTCGGAAAGTCCAGCCGAAGCCTTGGGATCCTCGCTCTCCCTAGGACAGTCAACTCAGGTCCCGTAGCGTGGCGACGTCTAGTCAATCTCCCGTAAACAAAAAGGGGACCTAGCACCCTCAGTTATCCGGGTCACGGCTCAAAAACGTCATACGACTCACCTAGCTCGCTCACTCGATGAACAATTCGCCGCATACGATATTCAAAGAGTTAAACACAAGATATTCAACCGCATGTCAAATAAAAGAGCAAGCTCGACATGAAGAAACGCAATTCAACATGCAATACACAATTCACGACATATATTCAATCACATTAAATACATGCAAAAACTCAATCATATCACAACATTTCAGCTCGACACAAATCAGGAAATCCATACACAATAACATAACCACGTAGAATATGAAATGCCCTTACGCTAGCATCCTACGAAAATATTAATGTGAAGCGCCCTTACCGAACTCCAAGTTAATGCTGCTCGACAACGACCTCGACACAGCTGTCTTCAAAGAGCTCGACAACGACTTCTCTTACTCGATCTCGACACGGCTGTCTTCAACGAACTCGACAACGACTTCGACACGTACGCTTCTCAGTCGACCTCGACACGTACAATCCTCGATCTGGATTCCGCTGCTTTCGCGTCCTTGGATTCGCTTTCCCGTACCCTTGATTCGGAAATCACTCGATCTCGGGAATCAGACTTCCTAAAACAAACACAACTCAGATCGATCTATGGGTTCCAATACATCTAACTCTCTCTTCCCCAAACTCAACCACAACCCAGAAAAATATAAAACTCAAGAACTGAAATATATTTTTCCTCTAACACAAAGTTAGGGATTTCGATCAAAATTTCATGAAAAAGTTATCTGATGCTTCAACAGATAGATCGACAACAACAATAACCAGAACAACGAATGAAAAACAAGAAATCGAAACGAACCAAAAATGGAGGTTTCTGGGCACTGCCGATTGCAGAAAAACAAAGGAAGAAATTTGTTTTACAAGCCCAATTAATCGGTTAAAAGATAGGTAATATCGTGAAGAAGAAAACCCATCAATTTGACATGATTTGGAAGCATAAAACTGGTTAAAAATGGAAGAAGAATTAGCGCTAAACAGTAGCACGAAGAAGACAAAAATCTGTTCTTCATACCTCAATGGTGATGGTCGATCAGACGAGATATGGGTCGAGAAGTTGATGATGAACAAAATTGATAAAGAAAGCTTGTGCAGAATCTCGATGGAACTCACGGTTTCGTCGATGGAGATTTTTGAAGAAAACCACGAAACACAGAGCAGAAGGAAGGAAGAAGAAAGAAGAAAAGAGAAATGAGTGTGAGGGAAACGGTCGTGGTATACAGCTGGCGAGAAAGGGGTATAAACGTGACTCCAGCTATAAGATGCCAATCCCATCAATCATCTACCCGTTAACTCGTTCCTCTCATAATTACCCTCTACACTGTCGGTCAACGGCAAGCCGACAATGTAATAATTACAAACAATATAATAATAACGCTGAATAACGTTCGAAAGAATACGAGGTATCATCTCGACACGATGTCGACAAGAGTGCTCGTGCAAACGTCTGCGTTCTAACACGAGTTCGTGAACGCGGTCTCCTCACTCGACTTGCGTCCTCATCAGCTCGACGCGACTTCATCAACTCGACACGCCGACCTCCTCATTTCGGCAAAGCTAGTGCACGTGGTCTCATCAGCTCGACAAATGATCTCGGCAAACGATCTAGTCACGGGATCTCGACACAAGGTCTTGGTCGAGGTCTCGATACGTCGTCCTAATACGATGTCGATCTCGTCCTCAGGTGTTACAATATCCACTCATCCATGATCACGAATACGGTCACGACAGTTCCTGAGCCACGGCCACACGCTAAATACCAACCAAACATCACCCGCACAAAAACACCCACACAAACGTGGTCCTAACATAAAAACCAACATCAAATCTCTTTTCTTTTAACAAAATCTAACCTCTAAAAATACCACAAAACAAGACTCCATTTGCATAAAATGCAACTTGATCTCTTCAAGACTCAACCTTCTCAAGAATGCTTTGATTCTTTTGAGATTAGGTTTGTCATTGTCTCAAAATCATCAAGACATACTTAAAACAAAACTAAAAACTTACAGCAAAATTTTAAGCATCAAAATATACTTGGATCAAAATTAACACTTTGCCTAAAAGCATTTTAACATCAACAACAACACAATCACTAAGAATCTTTTATTAGAATTTGAAATCTTTTTACTTTCCTGAAGGAATTTTCACGGTTCACACCATCACACACTCAAATCTATTTTTCAAAAGATCAACACAAAAATTTTCTCTACAACTCCTAAATCACAATAAACAACAAATCATCAAAAGTTTATGATGGAAAAACTTGAAATCCAACCTCACACATATAAATGTGGTCATGGGTTCATACTTCAATTTAACAACAATCTTCAAAATTTCTTCAACAATACACACATAAAACTTGGTTTTCCAAAAGAAGATAAGATCAAGAACATTTTCCAATCAAAGTTAAATTAGGAAGCCTTGAAATCATCTTTTACAACAAAAGGAATTTAACTTTTTCAAACTTTTACAACTAAATCATCTTCATAAGATTATTAATAACAATACAAAAGTTGAAAGCAGGAGAAATAAAATACTCACCTAAAATCTCCTAGGAACCCGCGGTTTGTAAACAAAACAAGAAATAAGGATTTGCACGATCACCAAACACAAAATCACCCATAACATCAACCCGCATAAATGCCAAATGGTATCTTCCTCTAAAACCATCTTAATGCTCACGGCTTGCAAGAAGAAGAAGATGAAGGTTTGGTTTTTCTCACACTAAAACTCACTAACACTCCACACTAAATGGAAGAAAATTCCTCCCCCTAAATTTATTAAAAGGAATCTTATGTTTTCTCTCCACTAATCATCAACACCAATAATAGACCTATACTCTCCCATTATTATCGAGAGGGAATTGGTAAGAAAGAAAGGAAGAAAAATGACCCCCACCTAAAGTTTCCACTTAGCTATCCATGTGTGTGAAGACAAAGAAAAGGTTGAATAGGATTTTGCAAAAAATGTCTAACCAATAATCATCATGCACTATACTCCCTCCACTAACACTCACCTACTCCAAAATGCTCTATTGACTTAGCCCCCACGGTCTCTACATCGCACTAATTTGATGTGTCTGGTAGTCGCGTAATCGGTTGCTCAATTAGCGACAAATCACATAAATTAAATCACCATGAGAAATTTAGTTCGATGCGCACTAAAAATATCGGCGTATAATAATACGCTCACAAAAATAATAATAACATATATCGTAATACCGAAAGTTTGTTAAAATTTGAACTTTGGAATCTAATATAACAATAAAATACGTCACAGAGTTAGAACACTTATGTGGTCTATACTTAGAACCACGCACACACCATAATACATATAATATGATAATTATAGCGTCTCCCACGAATAATCTCTCTTGTAAATCTCGGTCCGCTCATAACATTGTTGTGTCGCATTTCCTGAGATGAAGTCTTCAGATGTTGAGTTCTCTGCTCCGCTTAATGTGTAAACACGTTCCTTAGTGGTTGATCTTGCAGTTCCAACATTGTTGACAGCAGACTCAGCTCGTGGTACTTTGCAGTCTCTAGACAGATATCCCGATTCCTTGCAGTTAAAGCATAACCTTTCCTTGGTTTGTTACTGTTAACGTTGTGCTCTCCATCTTCACCGTTGAAGTAGTGCGTCTATAGCTATCGATTCCCTTTCTGCTTATCACGTAGACATATCCTCTAATAGCTGGGCACACAACCTTCGCAGCATCTGTAGTTGATCCACCTTCGGTAATTGACAGTCCTTAGAAAAATGTCCTCGTTTCTTGTAGTTACAGCATAGTCGGTCTTTTGATGAGTATTTATCTGCCAAGTGCTCTTTGCTTCCTCAGTGTTAACAGTGCCACTTCTCCTTCTGGCTATCCCTAATAGCCTGCGCCACAAGACTATCCTGACTGCGGCCATTTCCCTGAGGATAGAAATAAGGTGCTCCTTGTTGCTGCCTTCCTTGTTGTTGTTTGCTCTGATAATCTAGCTTAACTGGCCCTCCAATAGCTCGCTGCTCCCCTTGTTGTCTCAGTAAATAATGTTGATTCTCCACAGTGATCTATGTGACAGTAGTTGCTATCCAGACTATCACTCGAATTATGTGATTCATGTCTAGCTCTAGCAGAAAGACTCGTTCGTTTCTAAGGCATCGAATTTCTACAAATTAAACAAACTAGAAGCTCACAACAAAATCAATCATCTGGGATGATTGCACACAATTTCACACAATGTCACGCCTGTTTCAACAAGGAAACATTACAGATAATCACAAAAAAAGTTCACATAACCTAGGCATAACAAACTTATACCCGACAATTCCCAACAATCTAGGCTAGCTTAGACAAAGCGGTCCGGTTAGAACCGAACTACTCTGATACCACTCTTGTAACACCCCGTTTCCGGAGCACTACTGTGCAACCCAATATAATGCTGAAAACATTTAATGCTTGTATGCTTTCAATAAAGAGTACTCTTCAGTCTTTTGCAACGGAAAATAGGAGTAATTTTAATTTAATTTTTTTCTTTTTATTTCCTTTGAAACCCTTTTCAAAAATAAGACATAAAGAGTACTACAATTTTCTAAATAATGCAAAATCAGTCTTTTACAAATATCAGAGTATAACGTATCACAATCAATACTTCTCATAACATAAAACATAACATAATCCTTTCGCACTGAGGCGAGGTTTTCTGGATAGAGTAATTACAAAATAGCAAAGACAAAACCCTAAGCTAAGCTGGCCAACAACTATAACTCTTACTAAGAAACAGTTCAGCAAGATCAAAACACGAAACATTCAGAGGAATCTTCCTCTCCTGGCTCAATCTTCAACGCTCTTGGAAAGACGAAACTATAGCTGCTATGGAGTTCCATCTGGAAGTGACATCCATAGGAATATCCAATCCAACAACAGTGCAAGGGTAAATTCTTTGTCCACGAGTTTATCATAGGCTATGTCGCATGCAAACAATATATACATATATAATATAACAACATGCTTTATATACATATACATACTTAATAGACCGCACGCATCATCATGGTATATCAAGCATTGCATGTGAGCAGACAACTCAACCAGCAGATCAACAACCACGTCACCACAATATCAAATAATTGCATGTGAACAACAATTCTATAAACAGATCAACGATCAAGTCATCACATATCATAAATGTGGTTAGCTATGCATGTCAATGTAGTATGACTAGTTTGTGTATACACCTGCAACCTTAATAGGTCAGCAGTATGACGAGGAATTTATTTCCCAACGTCCGAACAAGATAGCCACACATTAGGCTTGCCTCAATTTAGGCTTGCCACACATTAGGCAATGCAGTGTCAACTCGTCTTTTGAAGTCTTTAAGATAATAAAATGCTCAGAGTGACATGACAACTCGTCTTTTGAAGTCTTTAAGACCAATCAAACGCTCCGAGTGTAATGACAACTCGTCTTTTGAAGTCTTTTTAAGACCAATCAAACGCTTCGAGTGTAATGACAACTCGTCTTTTGAAGTCTTTAAGACCAATCAAACGCTCCGACTGTCTATGCTCAATGGTCAGTACACATCCAAACAAATTCTTCAATATGGCATGCTCACCGTAAGGAGCGCCCGAGTAATGTTTTAACTAATCAATAATAGTTTTCATATTCTAAATCAATACCAAGTTCCAATTGAATCCAACATGATTCAAGAAAAACAATACAATTCATAATGCCATGCAGGGCCAAGAACATGCTACAGCATTTCATACAGCACATAACAATTCAGTAAGCTAAAACATGCTAATACTTTTCCCAATTTCAAGTCCAATCAAATCAATCAGACATTATTTATGTCACACAATACTATTCAGTCTTGCCACACAGGGCCAAATCAATACACAATAATTCATGCTACAACATCTCAACAACACATAGTAATACTACAAGTACTACCACACAATTTAACCAAATATCAAACCAACCAACACACAAGGTGAAAAGCCCAAACTCATTATATAAGAATTTCCCTTACCTTGGGCGCTTTAACAATCCAAGCAAGGTAATTCCAAATTATCGTCAAATTGTTCCGCGCACGAACCTTAACAACGCAAGTTTCAATCAATTGGAACCAAAACTCAACTCTCAAGCCCTTAGGGCAGCCACGACTTAGGACTTCCTAAAGCCTAGGAATTACTCGAATTAATTCCTAATTGGTTCTATCTAGTCACATAACATGATACAAGTTCAAGTCATGCAAGTTTTCAAACTTTTACTAACTCTACACACTTAGAAAATACCTAAACAAAAATTTACCAATTGGAATAGTATTTTTTTTAACCAAATGAGTAGTGTTTTGCCAACTTTGAAACACTTTTCAACGCACTAAATCATGTCACAAAATTTTAGTAACAATTTCATTACAAGTTTAAAACAGTTCTTGAAACATAAACCAATTCTTTTCCCAAATTCATGCCCCTTTGAAAGGTTTTGCTAAACCAAATCATCAACCACTTTTCACAACATTTTTAAGGCATAAAACAACTTAAGACAAGTTTCTAAACTAACTTAAGGGTCACGGCTTAGAACAACAAAAGCTGACTTAAAATTTTGAACCATTTTCAATGTTTTAAACATACTAAACTTCAAAGATTCAAAGCCATAACCAAAAACCAAATTCTTCACCACTTTAATACACTTAAAACATGTTAAAACTCATCCTAAAACATGCTAAAAATTTTGTTTCGAAACAGCCCCATCAAATAATTTTTCCATTATATAAAACAACTTGTTTTTTCAACATAAACAAGAAGATTAACCATCTAAATTTGAATCAAGTTTTCACAACAACTTTGTACTAAAACAAGCCACATAATTTCTCCAAATACAAGTTAAAACATCATCAAAAACTATCCCCTAAGTCACGGTTTTGACAGCACAAAAGCAAGATAAGATTTTGATCCATAAACTTCATTTTTATGACTAAATCATGCAAACTAGTTTAGGTACTAAATATATAAGCCAACATCTACAATCTTAACCACTTTTAAGCAAACAAATCATGTTCATAAAACTTAATCAAACCCAAATAAGTGGTTATTTTAAGAAACTAAAAGAAAACAAAGTTTTGATTTAACAACTTCTTGATTATGCATGCTTATGGCTAGATCCAACCACTAAATCATTAATCCTTCCAAGATCCACCTTCTAAACAATTAAATCAACCAAAAATAACTCATAAACAGCACCTAAGATTCGGCCACCCCAAAAATTTAGGGTTCCACAATTTTAAAATCCACAAAACTCATTTAATCAAGAAGGTAATGGGCGATCTAGGAGGTATTAAGCTTAAACATCATGATCTAAGTAATTAATCAAAGAAAATAACACTAAAACCACAAAAACTCATCTATGGCAGCCATGGAGAAAAGGAAAGTGAGTTATAAATCTTACCCACAAGGATGGTGATGATAGATCAAGGAAGAAGAAGAAAGGATTAATATTAGAAGCCTTAATCAGTAACTTCTTTCAAGAAATCAAAGCTTTCTCTCACTAATTTTTTTTTTCTCTCCAAGTCATGAATGGAAGAAAATTGAAATGAGGCAGCCAAATGAAGAAGGAGCCACAAAAATTTTGGGACAAGGATGGAAGGAATTTGTTCATTTATTGAGGAATTAACTAAACTAGTTACAAGGTAACTACATTAACTAACTACAAATACAAAACCTCCAATCAGACGCTAACACATGGCAAGGAAGCTTCTTAAGCTTGGATTCATCTCCCCTAGATGCTGGATGTATCACCCCTTAGCCCAAAATATCTAGATATTTTGTTTCGTCGCGTTCTCGCTCAATCGGGTGCACGACGTTACGCGTATATTAGGTTTTTCTACCAGAAACTCCAAAAATAAATCTAATAAATTATTCTATAATCAAAAATTATTAATCAACCAAAATGTCCCTAAAAATATTAGAAGTATTTCTATGAATGTCGCTTTCTCGATTTACGAGCTAAAATGCGACCGTAATGCAGTTCAGCGCGTAGAAAACACTCTATATTTTTTTTATGCCCAAAAATTCCAGAAAATTTTCCAATAAATCCTAAATAATGGAAAATGCTAAGATCTCAAATTTTATAAAATTTGGATCACGTTTGGGCATGTTTCAGTTAGAAACTCACCCAATAGCCTAGTTACGGTAGAATTCAATAGAATTCTCGCAGCGCAATAAAAACTGTAAATTAGTGAGGATCACTAATTTCAATTTCTCTTGTCATCTAAATTTTATTCAAACAATAAAATCGTCAATACAAAATTATTAAAATAAAAGTCACCTTAAATACGACATAAAACCAACAATTAATAAAATAGCTCAACGTCAAAAATTTAAACTGTGACTTAAAAATACTTATTAAATCCTGAAAATTATTTCTCATTCAATAAAATAATTTTCTTTAATCAGACAACAATTTTTCACATTTTTCAAAATTAATTCATATTAAAAACAGTATACGTCTACACTGTCTCTTAATCTGAATTAATTACTAAAACAATAATTTGTTCACAACAAAACAGAGTAGTTCTTCATACTTTTCACAAACCATTGAGGTGATCAGTTTCTATGATTTATTTTCAGGTAGTTAGAACTGTAAAATAATTTTTATAAAAATTAGGATGTTACATGGTAAAACCATGGCCTTAAAGGACTTCGAGTAATGATTTCAAATTGTTTTCATGCTAAAATAGTTGTAAAAAGTGGTTGATGATTTGATTTAGAAAAGCTCATGATTTTGGGAAAAGATTTGGTTTATGTTTCACAAATTGTTTTGGACTTGTAATGAAATTGTTTCTAAAATTTTGTGACATGTCTTAGTATTTTAAAAAGTGGTTCAAAGTTAGGAAAAACACCATTCAAAGTGGTAAAGCACTATTCCAATTGGTAAATGTTGGTTTAGGTATTTTTCTAAGTGTGTAGCTTTTGTAAAAGTTAGAAAACTTGCATGATTTGAATATGTGTCATAGCATATGGCTAGCTAGAACCTATTAGGGATTAAGTTGAGTAATTTCTAGGTTTGGGGAACCCTAAAATCGTGGCTGCCCTAGGGGTATTAGATTGAGTTTTTAGTTCTAATTGATTGAAACTTGCGTTGTTAAGGTTTGTACGAGGAACGACTTGACGATTGTCGGAATTACCTTGCTTGGATTGTTAAAGCACCTAAGGTAAGGGAAATTCTTACATAATGAGTTTGGGCTTTTCACCTTGTGTGTTGGTTGGTTTTATGTTTGGTTAAATTGTGTGGTAGTACTTGTAGTATTACTATATGCTGTCTAGAATGTTGTAGCATTTTGTAGCATACTGAATTGTTATACAATGTCTGAAATACTGTAGCATGTTCTTGGCCCAACGTGGCATTATGATTTCTGTTGTTTTTCCTTGAATCATGTTGGATTTAATTGGAACATGATATTGATTGGAATACGCAAGATATTGTTGATGGTAATGGATTAATTAATAATGTGTTGACCGACTGTTATTGGTTTGATGACTTCCAACGATAAGTCTGATGTGATTCCATAAGTCGAGAAATGTTTTCATGGTAAACTAAAGGTATCTTTCTAAAATAAGTCGGCGTACAAACACACTTTATGGATCAGAGGGTTAGAAGTTGTTTAAGAGGTTCTTTTGAAAGGAAAACATCGTAAATTTTGAAAACGGTTGAGTTAAGTTATGTGTTTGGGAATTATCCTAGCATATTATTTAGCACAACTAGGGTTCCAACGACCTAGTGCTAAAGAGTTATTTCTAGTACAACACCACTTAGGAGTGACACAAAAATTGAAATTGGAAATCCACTAAGTTGAGTGAGTGAGTATTCGTCGATCCGCATTAATTAATTAAAACATTATTCGGGCGCTCCTTACGGTGAGCAAGCCATATTAAAGAATATGTTTGGATGCACACTGACAATTAAGCATCGACACTCGGAGCATTTGATTGTCTTAAAGACTTCAAAAGATGAGTTATCACTTCAAGCCTAATGTGTGGCTATCATTTCATTGCCTAATGTGTGGCCTATTATTTCATTGCCCAATTAGTGGCAAGCCTAATACGTGGCTATCATTTCATTGCCTAATGCGTGGCAAGCCTAATGTGTGGAAAGCCTAATGCATGGCTATATTGTTCAGACGTTGGGAAAATTCCTAGTCTACTGCTGACCTTTTAAGACTACAGGTGTATACTCAAACTTGTTCATAATGCATTGTGTAACTCCCAATTTTTGTGAAAATTATTTTACAGTTCCGACTACTTGGAAATAAATCATAGAGATTGATCACCTTGATGATTTATGAAAAGTAGTACAAAGAGCTGCTACATTTGTTGTAAACAATTTACTGTTTTAGTAATTAATTCAGATTAAGAGACAGTGTAGACGTACACTGTTTTTAATATGAATTAATCTTGAAAAAATGTGAAAAATTGTTGTTGATTAAAGAAAATTGAGAAATAATTTTCAGGATTTAATAAGTATTTTTAAGTCACAGTTTAAATTTTTGACGTTGAGCTATTTTATTAATTGTTGGTTTTATGTCGTATTTAAGGTGGCTTTTATTTTAATGATTTTGTATTGATAATTTTATTGTTTGAATAATATTTAGATGACAAGAGAAATTGAAATTAGTGATCCTCACTAATTTACAGTTTTATTACGCTGCGAGAATTCTATTGAATTCTGCCGTAACTAGGCTATTGGGCGAGTTTCTAACTGAAACATGCCCAAACGTGATCCAAATTTTATAAAATTTGAGATCTTAGGATTTTCCAATATTTATGATTTAGTGGAATTTTTTATGGGATTTTTGGGCATCAAAAAAATATAGGGTGTTTTTTATGTGCAGAACTACATTACGGTCGTTTTAGCTCGTAAATCGAGAAAGCGACATTCATAGAAATACTTCTAATATTTTTAGGGATATTTTGGTTGATTAATAATTTTTAATTATAGAATAATTTATTAGATTTATTTTTGGAGTTTTTGGTAGAAAAACCCTAATATATGCGTAACGCCGCGCACCCGATTGAGCGAGAACGCGACGAAATGAAATATCTAGATATTTTGGGGCAAGTGGCAGTTGAGATGAGGCTAGGGGAGCTGAACCTTGAGTCTTAGAACATTCATTGACATGTGTTGTATTATGTTTGGCTAAGTGGTAATTTGTAGTTAGTTTTGTAAGTTGGTTTCTAACAAATTAGTTAAGATCCATCTAATTAAACATTTGTATTTCCATCCTTGTCCCACCTGAATTTCGTGGGTCTCTCCCTCATCTAGGCATCATCTCCTTCATTCTTCCATTGTTGCTTAGGTGGGAGAAAGAGTTCTTGAGAGAGAAAGTGAGTTTGGTTCATAAACTAGTATTTTGGAAGCTTAATCTTCATCATTTCTTCATCCTTCTTGATTAATCATCATCATCTTGATTGGTATGCTCCATATCCATTCCTTTTCCTCTCTTGAGTTTCATAAATGGGTTTGGTTGATTTTAGAGTTGATTTTCCTTAGGAAGGTTGAATCTTGTTAGATTAGTTAGTTAATCCTTAGACCCATCAATTTTCTCCTTGATTACACTTGTTTGATCAATTTAAAAATTGAAGAACCCTAAGTCCTTGTTCAGGCCGAATCCATTGGGTTGTTAGGGGGCTTGATCTTGACTTGATTTTGGTGGTTTTGGAGTTAGATATTTGGGGGTTTTGCCTTATACACTTAGATCTAGCTTTATATGCAGTTTTAGTTTGTTTTAAAGTGTATCAAAGTGATTTGGAAATTGGTTTATGGTAAAAGAATTTATGTTAGCAAAGTTTGTAAGATTGTGATGTTAAAAGTTTGAAATTTGAGATTGCTTTTAGGGCGCTAAAACCGTGACCCTCATGGTGATTTAGATCATTGTCTTAACTTGTTTTATGATTTAAATGTGTTGTAAAAGTTGGTTTTTGGTTAAGGTTTTAGGACTGTAAAGATTGTTATGTTTAAAGCTTCGGAAATGGTTAAAATAAAACAATTTTTGGGGCTGTTTGTGGTTCTTAAAAATAGTGGCTATGAACCTCTTTTGGAGTGAGTTATAACTTAGTTTTAATTGTATTAAAGTGGCAAAGAAGTTGTCTTATGATAAGAGTTTTGATCAAGTAAAGTTTGTAAGATTTTGATGTTTAAATATTTGGAAACTTGGAGTTGTTTTTGGAAGCTTGAAAACCGTGGCCCTTACGATGTTTTGGAACATGATATTAAATTTGTTTTAGGCCTAAAATAGTTGTAAAAGTGATTAATGATTAGATTTAGCAAAGCTTTTCAAAGAAACTTGAATTTGGGAAAAGATTTGGTTTATGTTTCAAGAATTGTTTTGAACTTGTAATGAAGATGTTTCTAAAATTTTGTGACATGTTTTAAAAAAAGTGATTCAAAGTTGGCAAAACACTATTCATTTGGTAAAAACACTATTCCAATTGGTAAATTTTGGTTTAGGTATTTTTCTAAGTGTGTAGAGTTAGTAAAAGTTTGAAAACTTGCATGACTTGAACTTGTTTCATGTTATGTGACTAGATGTGAACCATATGGGATTAAGTGAGTAATTCTTAGGCCTTTTAGGGACCTAAAACTGTGGCTGTCCTAGGGGTCTAGGATTTGTATTTTTTTGGGGTCTAATTGTATTAAGTTTGTGTTGTTAAGGTTCGTACTTAAGGTACGCGTGAGGTGCAACTTGACGATAGTTTCGAATTACCTAGCGTGGATTGTTAAAGCACCCAAGGTAAGGGAAATTCTTATATAATGAGTTTGGGCTTTTCGCCTTGTGTGTTGGTTGGTTTGATGTTTGATTAAATTGTGTGGTAGTACTTGCAGTATTACTATGTGTTGTTGAGATGTTGTAGCATGAATTATTGTGTATTGATTTGGCCCTGCGTGGCAAGATTGAATAGTATTGTGTGACTTAAATCATGTTTGATTGGACTTGAAATTGGGGAAAGTATGTAGCAGGTAGTAGCTTACTGAATTGTTATATGCTGTCTGAAATGCTGTAGCATGTTCTTGGCCCTGCGTGACATTATGAATTGTGTTGTTTTCCTTGAATCATGTTGGATTTAAATGGAACTTGATATTGATTGGAATATGCAAGATATTGTTGATGATAATGGATTAATTAATAATGCGTTGATCGACTGTTATTGGTTTGACGACTTACAACGGTAAGTCTGATGCGATTCCATAAGTTAGTGTGCAAACACGCTTTATGGATCAGAGGGTTAGAAGTTGTTTAAGAGGTTCTTTTAAAAAGAAAACATTGTAAATTTTGAAAACAATTGAGTTAAGTAATGTGTTTGGGAATTATCCTAGCATATTATTTAGCATAACTAGGGTTACATAGGAGTGATACAAAAACTGAGAAAGAGATTTCAAATATCAAAATTACGAAAGAATAAAATATAGGGAACCTAGTGTTCTTATTGAGCATATGGGCCATGTGTCCTGTGCTGGGACTTAATGTCCTACTTGCGTGCATATTTTCTTGATTAAGGATTGGACCTAGTGTTCCGTATGGCGTGCCTAGTAACTCAACCTAAAAATTGAGCCTAGTGTTCCGCATTACGTGCCTAGAGTTTTGACCTAAGATTAAGATTAGCTTTCTGCAGTTGAACACCTGGACCTAGTGTCCTATGTTTGAGCTCTAAGGGGTATTTCTCATCGTCTCAGTTCACTGCGTGATGAAGAATACCTGGGCATTACTTGAGTAGTATGGGATGCTCATTGTAGTGCTTAAACTTCGAGTTCCCTCCACCTTTTAGAATGTGAAACATAGTTAAAGTTTGTCGATCCGCATTGATTAATTAAAACATTACTCGGGCGCTCCCTACGGAGAGCATGCCATATTGATGAATTTGTTTGGATGCATATTGACCATTGAGCATAGACACTCAGAGCGTTTGATTTGTCTTAAAGACTTCAAAAGATGAGTTGTCATGTCACTCGAAGCGTTTGATTAGTCTTAAAGATTTCAAAAGACGAGTTGACACTGCATTGCCGAACGTGTGGCAAGCCTAAATTGAGGAAAGCCTAATGTGTGGCTATCTTGTTCGGACGTAGAGAAATAAATTCCTCGTCATACGGCTGACCTATTAAGGTGTATACACAAACTAGTCATACTGCATTGACATGCATAGCTAACCACATTTATGATATGTGATGACTTGATCGTTGATCTATTGATAGAATTGTTGTTCACATGCAATTGTTGGATATTGTGGTGACTTGATTGTTGATCTGTTGGTTGAGTTGTTTGCTCACATGCAATGCTTGATATACCATGATGATGCGTGCAGTTTATTAAGTATGTATATGTATATAAAAGCATGTGGTTGTGTTATATATGTATATTGTAACATCCCAAAATCCCTAAGCCTAATTATTAGAGAGTTTAAGGGGATAAGAGGTTTAACCCCTAAGGATTAGATACACTTCCTAGCCTTAATTTTATAATCTAATACAAATTTGGAACCAAAGGGTAAAATAGTAATTTTACCTAATAAATTAGGAAATGTGGGACCAATTAATTAGGAGTAGTTTTAATTAACTAAAATTATTCAAGAATAGTATTAGGGACTAAGGGTTTAATTAAGAGGCCACATAAGGGTGTAATAGCAAGGTTTTTAATTAAAACTACTCCTAATTAATTGGTCCCACATTTCCTAATTTATTAGGTAAAAATACTATTTTACCCTTTGGTTCCAAATTTGTATTAGATTATAAAATTAAGGCTAGGAAGTGTATCTAATCCTTAGGGATTAAACCTCTTATCCCCTTAAACTCTCTAATAATTAGGCTTAGGGATTTTGGGATGTTACATTAAAAAAAACAAATAAATATGTATATATTTATGGGGAGGATTTTCCATATGTCGCACACCACATATGGCTGAGAATAATGGTAGAAGTGTTTTTATTCTAAGTCTATGTTATTGAGTTTTATAAACTCACCTTTGGGGCGTTGTTTTCAGGTACAACTGTTGATGAGGTTCAAAGCATTGGATTGTGCTCGGTCTCGCTTATCTAGGAGACCCGAGTCACCGGATCACCAGTCGCGTCCTAAGTCTTAGGTTGTGTCCTAGTATTATTGTATTTGTAATTGTTTTACGTTATTATTCTTTTGAAAAAGAAGTTGTAATACTTAAAGTTAATTCCGCTTTCAAAATTCTGAATTATGTCGACTATATTATTAAGGTATTTTTGTACGTGTATGTATCCAGGAGTTTTACTAACTAAAGTATAGTGTAGTATTTGAAAAACAGGAATCATTCTTTATTATTCGTTTGTATGCGAAAAATTTCTAGAGTATATAATCTAACTCAAGTTAAATTAGTAAGTAATCCCCTAATTAGAGTTAGGGTGTTACATTATGGTATCAGAGCAGTTTGACCCTCTCGGACTGTGATTCAAGTGTGTCTAGACGTGATCCGGGTTAGGAAAGAGTCAGTTGTGTCTGTAAGTCTAAGGTTTCAAAGTACTTTCGATAAATTATTGAGGTAGGCCACCTCAAGGATTTATTCTAAGTACGAGGGAATTGAAGACGAGCAGAATATTGTCTTATATGCTCGCTTTGTGAGATATCTTTATATAAGTGTGTGATGTTTGGTGTGACCCTTTGTAAATTCTCCCCATATATGCTTTTCTCCACTCTTGACTTGGTTAGTTAGGGGCATAAAAGTAGCATTAAAAATCTTGCACTTTAATTATATGATTGGATGGTTTGATTGTATTGAAATGTATGTCAATTGTGGAGGTTTGAGGAAGAGATGATGCATTTATATCGATTGATTATGATACTTAACTTAGAATTATGAGTGTATGATTAAGTATGTGGTTGGTACTTGGTTGAGTAGATCTTGAACAAGGCTTTAGGAATAAAATTCTGCACTTGTATCCTTTGTTGGATTGCTTGAATTGAGGTTTAAATTGCATGTCTTTATGAGTTAAAATTATGCACTATCATTGTTTGTTGGAATGCTTTGAATTGGAATAGATTTTGCATGTGAAAAGTTGTCCAAAAAAAAAAAATATCTGCACATGTGTATATATTTAGCATCTTTGAATTGGAATGGAAATACATGTATGATTGTGTAAAAAATCCTCCCCATAAATATATACATATTTATTTGTTCACTATCCTTAATCAAACCTCAAACATGATAGTGCAACTAAGTTTCCAACTCCCAAACACACATCAACACATAACCTAAACATAACACGATCACTTTTCACCAAGCTCAATTCATAATCATTGCACACACATTTCAATAATATTTACAAGCAAATCACAATTCATAGTAATGCAGTTGACATCTTTAATGAGAGAAGCAATTGCAAACAAATGTCCAAAGGACCACAATGAATGTCCCCACTTGACCCAGCCCAATTGCAAAATGAGTAAAATCCTGTATACCAGGATAAAGCCAAAGGCCCAGCTCAAACGCAGAATGGGTAAAATCCTATATATAGAAGGATAAAGTCAAGGGGCCCCCCAACGGCAAAGGTGGTAGCTAATCACTTACGATGGGGTTGTAGAGCAAATTGCAAACGTTCCAAACAATTCCTATCAGAGGAATACAAGCGCCTTATATTGTAACAACCCAGGTATACTCCCCCAGCCTCCGCCTATATGGGGTGACTGGCTCAGATTAATCAAGGATATGTTACTCACAGGACTCCACACACAATTCAATCAAGGAGCACTAATTAATAATGCAACACATATCACAAGAATCATAGAATGTACCCACTTGGCAAAGCCCAAAGATCAAATGAGCAAGGACCTATAGAAGTCCTACTAAGGGGTCCCCGCCATCGAGAGTGACCGAAGTACTTATATGATGGGTTTGCAGTTAAAACGCAAACATCCTCACACATAAACAATTTCGAGCTCCTCCTTCTTGCTTCCTTGAACCAGCTCCTCCTTCTTGCTTCCTTGAACCAAACAATTCCTATCAGAGGTAAAACTCTGCACAATTAGTAAATATATGGGTGCTGAATTGGAAAGAAATTATATAAGTATTAATGTTATAAATTCTGCTTAATAGTGATTTTGTCTTGAATTTGGTTAAGAGGCTTGGTGTTTTAAGTTGAGCTTTAATTTGGTACCATCTCTTTTTTTTTCAACCCCCACAAAGTATTACGGGATTACATGCCTGAATTCTTGACTTAGTTGTATGTTTTCTTTAAATCATGCAAGGGTTAGGAAAATGTTAGAACTGAATATTGTTAATAAAATTGGTGACGACAAATAGGATGTGGGTTCAATGAATTCATGCTCCTTTAAATGATTATGTGATGTATTTGAAGTATGTGATTATTTGAAGTTCATAAGTTGAATTTGAGTAACACTTGATGTGGGCTTTGGCAACCGGAGGGACCCAATATGGGCTACCTGAGGATCGAGCCGGGGTGTTACAACTAAAGGCATTGAATGTGATTGAGATTGAGGATGTTTACATAAATATTGCAAACCCGTCTTTGGTTAATATGGGTTTTTCCACTGACGGGGACTCCTTGGTGGAGCCAATTAAGGTTCTCACTCTTTTCTTTGGGTTATTGAGTGGCACTAAGAGGGTCCATCCTTTATGAATTGTGAATACTGTGTAAACAATATTGAATAATTGTTGGCATTGACATGATATGAGGTATGTGACATGTGAATTGCTATGTGAACACTGTTGATTATTTGTTTGCATTAACTCTGGCTTGAAGTATGTAACCTGTGATTGATTATGTAACAATGTTGAACATTGTTGCATTACTTATGATTGAGGATTATGTTATACGCTTATTTTGTGATCAATGATTCCATAGTTGCTCCTTTATAGGTGAGTTGGGCTTTTCCTTAGGCTAGAATTTTGCAAGCTGGATATGTTTGGTCGAGTGATACTTCTGAAGCAGGAAATGCGAAGTCACTTCAGATAGATTATATCAAGTGTGGTCACTAGCCTTGTTGGACCCTTTGTTGTGACCGTTCAGTTCTAGAACAATTAGAATCGGTAAGTAAGGATCCTTAGCGGGGCGGTTTTAATCAATTTAGGATGGGCATTTATAATCGATTAGGTATCCAACGCTTGTTAAAAAATTAGGTTTATTGGGCTTAACCATTACGAATGGATCTTAAATCGATTGGTAACCTCAAAGCCTCCTAAAGAACCTATAGTACTTCTAATTCAAAATACCTTAGTGATTTCTAAAACCGAAAGGGGTAGTGCTGAGCCACATTTCTTAATGCCTCAGTTGTAATTAGGGAGCCTTGAAGGTAATCGAACCCTAAGTTTCCTAAGCATATTGGCCTTAGTGAATTAACTAGCCTGAGGAAGGGTGTAGACCATAGCCATTGGACTACCAGAGTCTTAGTATAGCTAAATCAGCAAGAATTCAAAGACATCAATGCCTACACTAAGCTCAATAGCCGGTGTATGAAGTGATGATGTTTGACCAATTACAAACTTTATCTTGACTTAATAAGCATCTTATTGGGAATAAGACTTAGTTTGTAACCGGTTAGCTAAATCGCAAAGTCTCCGGATCGTTGACATATGGTAGCTATTAATTCTTTTCAAACTTCCGATGATTTAGAACGATCAAGAGACAGAACTTACTCACTCGAAGTAGAGTAGGATTAGAATTCGCAGCGGAAGCACAAAGAGTGGATCCTGTGTAAGGATAAGATTAGAGGGTAAGGCGAATTTTGGGGACAAAATTCCTAAAAGGTGGGGAGTAATGTAACATCCCAAAATCCCTAAGCCTAATTATTAGAGAGTTTAAGGGGATAAGAGGTTTAATCCCTAAGGATTAGATACACTTCCTAGCCTTAATTTTATAATCTAATACAAATTTGGAACCAAAGGGTAAAATAGTAATTTTACCTAATAAATTAGGAAATGCGGGACCAATTAATTAGGAGTAGTTTTAATTAACTAAAATTATTCAAGAATAGTATTAGGGACTAAGGGTTTAATTAAGAGGCCACATAAGGGTGTAATAACAAGGTTTTTAATTAAAATTAGACCGAAGGCACACCATACTCCACGTTTCATTTAATTCCACCCTGGAACTCCCTCCAAACCCTATTTTCCCTTCTTTCTATCGTGACTCCAACAGCCACCAACAAAGAGAGAAGCAAAAATCTGAAATAGAAAAAAAAAGGGGGAAAAGAAGAAGAAAGCTAGAGTTTTGGGGCTAGAAGAGGGTGAAGCTTTGAAGACTCCATTCAATCCTTGTCAAAGGAGGAGTTTGGGCTGAAAATTCTCCATTGTTGAAGCTTCAAGAGCTGGTTCAAGGAAGCAAGAAGGAGGAGCTCCAAATTATAAGAGGGAGAAGGAAGGAGAACTCAAGCTATTCAACTCCATTTCTTCTTCTTGAGGTGAGTTTTTCTCCTTTAGGTGGTAGGCAACCAATGAGACCCCCATTAGGGTTTTTATTTCCTTTTGCATGTGGTTTAGTTAGTCTAAGGTTCAGATTGTGGAGTGGGAATTTGATGTTGGACTTAGTAGAAGTTTGGGTTACAACTTAGTGAATATGCATGTTAAGACTTTCTCTGGTATTTCGAGTATAGCTCTCTCTATAGAACTTGGATTGAAATGCTTCTTGTTGCTATGTAAACTAGACAGTAAGGGCTTCATTTTAGGCCCAAGAATCACTTGAAAATGTTAAGAATTGAATTATATATAGAATTTACAATTTAAGGAATGAATGCTGTCCTGTTTTCTGACATCAGTGGCTTGTTTGTTAAAACTGCACTAATTGGGAGGGTATCCTCTAAAATAAAAATTATATTCATAAACTAGACATCCTAAGCTTTTCAACGAGTGGTCGTTTGCCCAATTCCGACTCCGTTTGATATGTTAATAAAATCCACGAAATTGACGCTCATCTGCAGAAATTCTGCAGAGGCCTGACACGGCCGTTTTGCACAGCACGGCCAGGCCGTGTTTCATGCTGTTTCTTCACAAATTTCTACCTTGTTTTTGTATGTTTGGGTTATGGTTTTGGTCCTTAACCTATAGGGTTTCAATCCTAGTTAGATTGTAATGCAAATGAGCTTAAATTATTTATGAATGAATGTTTTTACTTGCATGTGGACTTAATTGATGGAGAAGATGAATCTGAGCTCAGAACGATGGAAGAAGAGGAAAGGGGATTTTTGGAGCTCAAATCCCTAATTTGGGATTATTAAGGTAACATAGACTTCCCCCAAAACCTCCCTTAGGGTGTGCTAGGCTTTACTATTAAATTTATTAGTTCCATAATTAGCTTATTAGTCATACTGAATGGTCTTGTATGGGGTTTGAATGAAATAGGGTTGGATGGTTGCCCCCAACCCCCTAAACCAATGTGTGATGTTTGTACTGTTGTGAGTTCCATTGAGCTCTAATCGGAATATTTAATATAATTATCTTGTATGTTAAATATGTATGATTTCGGTCTTGTTGAGGCTCGGCATTCGAGCTAGCCCATTTGTATGATTTTGGGGCAATAGTTATTTGAGATTGAATTCGCATGCACTAAGATATATGTATTCGCTTAGTGTAGATGATACTTTGATAAGGGTATTAATCCTCTATACACATTTTAAGTTACCTAATGATCTTGGTTTCTTAATATGTTTTGGATTCCTAGTAATACATGTGTATGTGCCTTTGAAATCCTTGTTGAAATCATCTTGGATTGGATTGAAAATTGTTTATGTGTGAGGATGTTTGCGTTTTAACTGCAAACCCATCATATAAGTACTTTGGTCACTTCCGATGGCGGGGACCCCTTGGTAGGACTTCTATAGGTCCTTGCTCATTTGATCTTTGGGCTTTGCCAAGTGGGTACATTCTATGATTCTTGTGATATGTGTTGCATTATTAATTAGTGCTCCTTGATTGAATTGTGTGTGAAGTCCTGTGAGTAACATATCCTTGATTAATCCGAGCCAGTCACCCGATATAGGCGGAGGCTGGGGGAGTATACCTGGGTTGTTATAATATAAGGCGCTTGTATTCCTCTGATAGGAATTGTTTGGAACGTTTGCAATTTGCTCTGCAACCCCATCGTAAGTGATTAGCTACCACATTTGCCGTTGGGGGGGCCCTTGACTTTATCCTTCTATATATAGGATTTTACCCATTCTGCGTTTGAGCTAGGCCTTTGGCTTTATCCTGGTATACGGGATTTTACTCATTTTGCAATTGGGCTGGGTCAAGTGGGGACATTCGTTGTGGTCCTTTGGACATTTGTTTGCAATTGCTTCTCTCATTAAAGATGTCAACTGCATTACTATGAATTGTGATTTGCTTGTAAATATTATTGAAACGTGTGTGCAATGATTATGAATTGAGCTTGGTGAAAAGTGATCGTGTTATGTTTAGGTTATGTGTTGATGTGTGTTTGGGAGTTGGAAACTTAGTTGCACTATCATGTTTGAGGTTTGATTAAGGATAGTGAACAAATAAATATGTATATATTTATGGGGAGGATTTTTTACAATATAAGGCACTTGTATTCCTCTGATAGGAATTGTTTGGAACGTACTTCGAGCTCCTCCTTCTTTCTTCCTTGAACCAGCTCTTGAAGCTTCAACAATGGAGAATGTTCAGCCCAAACTCCTCCTTTGACAAGGATTGAATGGTGTCTTCAAAGCTTCACCCTCTTCTAGCCCCAAAACTCTAGCTTTCTTCTTCTTTTCCCCCTTTTTTTTCTATTTCAGATTTTTGCTTCTCTCTTTGTTGGTGGCTGTTGGAGTCACGATAGAAGGAAGGGGAAATAGGGTTTGGAGGGAGTTCCAGGATGGAATTAAATGAAACGTGGAGTATGGTGTGCCTTCGGTCTAATTTTAATTAAAAACCTTACTATTACACCCTTATGTGACCTCTTAATTAAACCCTTAGTCCCTAATACTATTCTTGAATAATTTTAGTCAATTAAAACTACTCCTAATTAATTGGACCCACATTTCCTAATTTATTAGGTAAAATTACTATTTTACCATTTGGTTCCAAATTTGTATTAGATTATAAAATTAAGGCTAGGAAGTGTATCTAATCCTTAGGGATTAAACCTCTTATCCCCTTAAACTATCTAATAATTAGGCTTAGGGATTTTGGGATGTTACATATATATTGTTTGCATACGACATAGCCTGTGATGAATCTCACTTCCAGATGGAGCTCCATAGCTGCTGTAGTTTCGTCTTTCCAGGAGCGTTGAAGATTGAGCCAGTGGAGGAAGATTCCTCTGAATGTTTCATGTTTTGATCTTGCTGAACTGTTTCTCAGTAAGAGTTATAGTTGTTGGCCAGCTAAGCTTAGGGTTTTGTCTTTGTTGTTTTGTAATTACTCTATATCAGAAAACCTCGCTTCAGTGCAAAACGATTATGTTATGTTTTATGTTATGAGAAGTATTGATTGTGACGCGTTATACTCTGATATTTGTAAAAGACCGATTTTGCATTATTTAGAAAATTGGAGTACTCTTTATGTCTTATCTTTGAAAAGGGTTTCAAAGGAAAGAAAAAGAAAAAACAATTACTCCTACTTTTCATTGCAAAAGACAGAAGAGTACTCTTTGTTGAAAGCATACAAGCATTAAATGTTTTCAGCATTAGATTAGGTTGCACTGTAGCGCTCTGGAAATGGGGTGTTACGCATTGGCATGCATGGCTATCCATATATTGACATGTGATGAATTGTTGATGAATTGTCTGCTCACATGCAGTTGTTTGATATTGTGATGACTTGATTGTTAATCTGTTGGTTGATTTGTTTACTCACATGCAATGCTTGATATACCATGATGAGAAGTGTTGAAGATTGAGTCGTGGAGGAAGATTCCTTTGAGTGCTCTATGTTCGGATATTGCTGAATAGTTTCTCAGTAAGAGTCATAGGGTTTTGTCTTTGTTGTTTGCGTAATTACTCATTGTCTTGTAATTACTCTTTTCAAAAAACCTCTCCTCAGTGCGAAATGATTATATTATGTTTATATTATGAGAAGCTTTCAATGTGATGTGTTATACTCTGATAATTGTAAAAGATTGATTTAGCATCAAATAGAAAAATGTAGTACTCTTTGTCTCATTTTGAAAAGGGTTTCAAAGGAAAGAAAAAGAAAAAAAAAATTCTCCTATTTTCCATTGCGAAAGACAGAGAGTACTCTTTGTTGAAAGCTTACAAGCATTAAATGTTTTCAGCATTAGATTGGATTGCACAGTAGCGCTCCGAAAACAGGGTGTTACATATAGTGGTATCAGAGCAGTTCGGTTCTAACAGGACCACTTTGTCTAAGCTGGCCTAGATTATTGGGGATTGTCGGGTATAAGTTTGTTATGCCTAGGTTATATTAATCTTGTTTGTGATTGTCTGTAATGTTTCCTAGTTGAAACATATGTGACATTGTGTGAAATTGTGTGCGATCATCTCAGACGATTGATTTTATTATGAGCTTCTGGTTGGTTTACTTTGTAGAAATTTGATGCCTTTGAGACGAACGATTCTTTTTGCTAGAGCTAGTAACTTAGATGTGAATCACGTAATTCGAGTGAGCTATTGGTCGGTCGGTTAGACCAGAGTATTTGGGCAAATGACAAAAAGAGGAAGACAACAACAAGGAGCACCTTATTTTCGTCCTCAGGGAAATGACCGCAGTCAGGATCATCTTATGGCGTAGGCTATTGGGAACAGCCAGAAGAAGAAGTTGCACTGTTACCAAGGTTAGCAAGGAACACTTGGCGGATAAATGCTCATGGAAGGACCGACTGTGCTTCAACTGCAAGAATCCAGGACTCTTTTCTACGGACTGTCTGTTAACAAAGGAGGGATCAACCGAAAACACTGCAAAGTTTGCGCACCAGCTGCTGGAAGACATACCTGCATGATAGGCAGAAGTGGGAGTCATAAGCACCGACAGTCGAAGACGCACTGCTTCAACGGTGAAGATGAAGAGCACAACGTTAACCAGTATCCAACCAAGGAAAGGTTATGTTTTAACTGCAAGGAACTGGGACATTTATCCAGAGACTGCGAAGTACCATGAGCTGAGTCTGCTGTCAACAATGTTGAAGCTGCAAGATCAACCATCAAGGGACGTGTTTACACACTAAGCAGAGCGGAGAATTCACTATCTAAAGACTTTATTCCAGGAAACGCGACACAATGGAGTCGAGTGGGCAGAGTTTTATAAGCGAGATATCCGTAGGAGACGCTATAATTATCGTATTATATGTATTATGCTGTGTGCGTGGTTCTAAATATAGACCACATAAGTGTTTTGACTCTGTGATGTATTTTACTATTGTATTAAATTCCAAAATCCAAATTTCTAATATACTTTTGGTATTACGATAGATGTTCTTGTGATTGTTGCATAATTATTTGTGATTGATGCTGTTGTTGATCTTGTGGTTAATAATTTTTTAGAATTTTCCTTTCCTTTTGATGTCATAAAATCGTGGGTTTTTGAAGATTTGTGGGTGAGTATTTCAAATTACTTAAGTTTTTTGATTTTGTGTTGTTTTAAATTATTTTGTTGGTGGCTTTGGAAAACTTTTCTTTTCTTTTGTTGTATGAAAACCATGAGTTATTTCATGATTTTTCTAGTTGAATTGTTGTGGATTTTGTTATTGTTGTGGTTTAGGAGCTGTAGAGGAGATTTTGTGTTGATCTTTTGTTAACAAGCTTTTGGGTGTGAGTAGAATGATTTTGAGAAATGGATTTGAGTATATGTGCGCAAGTCGTGAGGCTCTTTGAGAAAACTAAAATTGTTCCATGTTTTAATACTTGGCTTTTAGTGATTTTGTTGTTGTTAGTGTTTGATGCAAGTTTTAGTTTTTGATTAAATGTGTCTTGATGATTTTAAGACAATGACAAACCTAATCTCAAAAGAATCATAGTGTTCTTGAGAAAAGTTGAGTCTTGAAGAGATCAAGTTTTGTTTTATGCAAATCAATTTTTGCTTTGTGTTATCTTTAGAACTTATAAGTTTTAAAAATAAAAGATATTTGATTTTGGGTTTCGTGATTAAAACATGGCTGCGTAGGTATGTTTGTTAGTGAAGTTTTGTTGGCGTTATCATGTAACCGTAACTCAGTAGCCGTCTTGACCGTGTTCGTGATCGTGATGGAGTAGAGATCGTAGTTGGAATAAGACGTCGTTTGCAAGGACTTCTTCGACATGGACACGTAGTACTGTGTTTTGTAAACGTTTTAGTTGATGATGTAGTGTTTTAACTTGTTACTGATGTATGAATAAAATGTATGCTTTGGTGTTTGACTGTTTGAGTGTAATATTTATCATATTGTACTAATTTTCAAAGTCCAAAGTTTATGATATGTTTTTAGTATTAAGTTATGATTTTTCAGCTTTCCTAATTTTGTTTTGGTTTATAAATGAATTTTTGGGGACGAAATATTTTTTAGGTGAGTGGTAGTGTAACATCCCAATTTTTATGAAAAATATTTTACAATTTTCGACTACCTAAAAATAAATCAAAGAGATTGATCACCTCAATGGTTTGTGTAACATCCCAATTTTTATGAAAATTATTTTACAGTTTTTGACTACTTAAAAATAAAATCATAGCGATTGATTACCTTAATGGTTTGTTAAATTTACGAAGAACTATAAAGATTTATTGTAAATAATTTATTGTTTTTGTAATTAATTCAGATTAAGAGACAGTGTAGACGTATACTGTTTATAATATGAATTAATCTTGAAAAATGTGAAAAATTGTTGTTTGATCAAAGAAATTATTTATTGAATGAGAAATAATTTTAGGACTTAATTGATATTTTTAAGTCACAGTTTGGATTTTCGATGTTTAGTTACTTGTTAAATTGTCTGTTTTATGTCAAATTTAATATGATTTTAATTTTTAATTATTTTGTCTTGATAATTTTATTGTTTGAATAAAATTTAGATGACAAGTGAAATTGAAATTAGTGATCCTCACTAATTTACAGTTTTTATTGCGCTGCGATAATTCTTTTGAATTTTGCTGTAACTAGGGTATTGGGAGAGTTTCTAACTGAAATATACTCAAACGTGATCCAAATTTTATAAAATTTGATATCTTAGAATTTTCCATTATTTAGGATTTATTGGAAATTTTTCTAGAATTTTTGGCATCAGAAAATGTTTCGTGTATTGTCTACGCCCAAAACTGCATTACGGTAGCGTTTTAGCTCGTAAATCGAGAAAATGACATTCATAGAAATACTTCTAATATTTTTGGGGACATTTTGGTTGATTAATAATTTTTGATTATAGAATAATTTATTAGAATTATTTTTGGAGTTTTTGGTAGAAAAACCCTAATATACGCGTAACGTCGCGCACCCGATTGAGCGAGAACGCGACGAAACGAAATATCTTAATATTTTGGGCTGGGGGCGTCAATCCAAAAACTAGGGGAGATGAATCTCATCCTTAGAACCTCCCTTGACTAGTGTAGGCATAGGATTGGTTGTTTTGTAATTGTAGTTAGTTAGTGTAGTTAGTTTGTAACTAGTTTTGTTAATTCCTAACTAAATGAACTTTTTCTTTCCATCCTTGTCCCAAAACTTTCGTGGCTCCTTCTTCGTTTGGCTGATCCATTTCAGTTTTCTTTCATTTTTGGAAAGCTTGGAAGAAAAAAAAAATTTACTGAGAGACACACTTGATTCTTGAAGGAAACTTGGAGATTAAGCTTGTAAACTTAATCCTTTCTTCCTCCTTCTTGATTTACCATCATCATCTTGATTTGTAAGCTCCATATCCATTCCTTTTCCTCTCTTGAGTTCCATGAATGGGTTTGGTTGATTTAAGAGTTGATTTTGCTTAGAAAGTCTCAAACTTTGTTAGATTAGTTTGATTAACCTTTAGATTCACCATTTTCCTTCAAGATTATGCTTGTTTGATGAATTTAAAATTTTGAAATCTCTAAGATTTTGAACAGGCCGAACCTTAAGGGTGGGGTAAGAGTTCATTTTTGGCTTGATTTTCTTGAATTTGAGTTAGATCTTTGAGGGTTTTGATTTAGTATACTTAAATCTAGTCATGTATGCATATTAAGCAAGTTTTTGTGAAATTAATTTGGTAAATTTTTTAGGCTGAAAACAGTGGCATATATATGTGTTTAGATGATGTTTTAATTTGTTTTTAAAGTGTTTTAATTGTTTAAGAATTTGGTTTTCGGTTATGATTTTGATGTTTTAATTTTGTTTTTAAAGGTTTGTTTGTTTAAAGCTTTGAAAAATGGCTTGAATTAAATTAAATTGGGGGCTGTTTTGGGGCTTCCAAAACTGTGGCTTATGATCAAGTTTTGAGTAAGTTTTAACTTGTTTTTAATTGTATTGAAGTGGTAAAGAAGTTTGGTTTTGGTAAGAAGTTTTGATTAAGCAAAGTTTGTAAGATTTTGATGTTAAAAGATTTGAAAACTTGGAGTTATTTTTGGAAGCTTAAAACCGTGGCACTTTGATGGAATTTGGAGCATGTTCTTAACTTGTTTTTAATCTTAAATATGCTGTAAAAAGTGGTTAGCAATTTGGTTTAGTAAAACTTTTCAAAGAAGCATGATTTTGGGAAAAGAATTGGTTTATGTTTCAAGAATTGTTTTGAACTTTTAATGAAATTGTTTCTAAGATTTTGTGACATGTTTTAGTGCTTTGAAAAGTGGTTCAAAGTTGGGAAAAACACTATTCAAAGGGGTAAAGCACTATTCCAATTGGTAAATGTTGGTTTAGGTTTTTTTTCTAAGTGTGTAGCTTTTGGAAAAGTTTTAAAAATTGCATGATTTGTGTAACAGCCCAGATTTTTCATCCTTCAAGATTAGGATATGTCTTAGGGTATTAGAACATGCTTATAGTTGCTTGGGATGGGTTTCATATGTTTTACCATTCCTTCAGCCGATTGAGTATCTAGATGTACCTTTATTCCTATGTTTAGTTATTTCAGTCCCCGTATTCCCTATTTTCGAACCCCTTAACAACTCAATTGGATTTATTCCCTATTTTTGAACCCCTTAACAACTCAATTGGATTTACGTCCCTTCAATAAAGTTATAGCGTTATCTCTTATCTTTTAGTTGGCTTTAGTTCGACTCGATTTCGATACCTACAACTCTAGATATGCTCTCTGGAGTCAACATAGCGCAAGCGTAACACTTAGGAATATTATAGTATAATTCAACTGCATGTTTGATCCTGTTAGAGTCAGAATTTAGGTAAGCCTATTAGAGAGAGAAATGTATTAAATTTTCTTAGCTTTCCAACGCCACCAAGAATGCCTCAATCGGACACCCGTAGCTCCAGATATATCCAAAACAGTAACGCAGGGCATCCAGACCCTAGCGCGGGCGCCCAGGGCTTACAGAGGCAGGGCGCCAGGCGCCCACACAGTCCAGGCGCCAGGCGCCTGTTGACAGGTGATTTCTGCACGTTTTTGCGTGTTTTGTTGCATTTTTGGCAAGTGTAATCCGACCCATTGGACCCAAACGCGACCCAATTCACTAAGATTACATGTTAGTGTTACAAACCAACCACTAAGCCTCAGTTCTGCACTCTGTGGGTTCCAACCTTGTTCTTAGGCTAAAGAACTATTGTTGGGGTTTTGTTCTACTACCAACACTCATCATTCTTGGATGGTTTGGATTTAAAGCCAAGAAGGGAGAGGAAAAGCGTGGAGTTCTCATACCCTTTATAGAGCACAAAATTCTAAGAGGTAAGGGGGTAGTTTGATCCTCATGTAGTGGGTTTATGGAATGAAAATGAGCAATAGGGATGTCCCAAGATCCCTAAGCCTTGCGCGGTTGCCATGAGAGAGTACCGTCCCCATGGTGACGAGAAAATCAATCAAAAACTAGTAAATTGATGTTTAAATATGTTCCTTATTGATTTTATGATATTATATTGTGGTTGGATGCTGTGGTTGCGGTTGATGGTTGACTCATTGATGTTTGGTGGTTGAAGTGCATGATTTTATGCTTCTTTTGGTGTTTGAAACATGATGCAAATTCATGTTGTTAACACCAATGATCTTATGTTATCTGTTGATGTTTGCAACGTGCTGTGATTTCCTTGTTGAGAGATTGGTGTCTAAGTGATGAACATGCTCTTTGGAATTTGCTACTTCATGTCATGAGATTGAGTATTTGTGCATGATTGATTTGCTTGTTAGTGCAAAATATTGTTTGAAGTAGTGGTGTTGGTTCTAATAAATTATGCAGAAAATTGGAATAAGGGTAATGGGTTTAAAGGTTAAAATCTAGATTAAATGTACTAAATAAATGGTAGGAAATTTTGGGGATTTCTTGATGTTGGTATTATAGCCTTAAGTGTTTAATAAAAGAATAGTAGGAAGGATATAAAATCTATTATGCAGAATTCTCTGTAAAAATGCTAAGTGTTGGGTTGATTGGGTTTAAGGTCTCATGTTTTGAATTTTATAATTCCATAAAAGATAGGTGTGGTTCTAAGGCTCTGGATTAGTGTCAAGTATGAATTATAGGACATAACAGTACCCCAAACGATCCCCAAAAGCGTGGAAATCATGCGACTGAAGGTTTTGGACAAAAACTGGGCGCCAGGCACCCCACTCCTGCCATTTTTCGCGTGTTGGGCTATATCCTATGAACTATATTAGATGTCCAAAACTTGCCAATGGTAACTAAAGAATGGTTAACATGATAAGACTTGGATGAGAAAATTATTTAATTAAATGATTGAGTTAAGTGTTGTGCGTTTAAAACTTAGTTAGCTAAGTAGGTTGATTGTTATTATGTTGTTGGTTAAAGGGACTCGTCAACATACTGACGGGTTAACTTTGTTGCTGTTGTATGCAATTTGTTGACACTTGGCTGATTGCTCTTGTATCATGAGTGTCTCATTGATGTCGTTATTGTTATTCTATAGATGATATTGCGATAAAAGTCAATATTTTTAGACACCGCATTTAGTCATGTTCATGCATCCTGGTGTCGGCATTGTTGTTGTTGCTAGTAGGGCGTATCAGGCAACGTATCCTGTGACGGGCGAGGTTTCCCGGTCCTACGGTTAAAAAGGGCGAATCGGGCAAGGTATCCTGTGACGGGCGAGGTTTCCCGGTCCTACGGTTAATGGGGCAAATCGGGCAAGGTATCCCGTGACGGGCGTGGCATCCCGGTCCTGTTGTTATTGGGACATTATGGACATGGCATTCCGAAACGGGCAAGTTATCCCGGCCTCGTTATAAATGGATCCACATGCATATAGTTATGGTCCTAGAGATGCATCATTACGATGATAATATGCCTGGTTGTGCATATGTCGTGATGTTATTCTAATGTTGTGGTTGATGTTGTAGCCTGTGGTGTTTAGACGATTGTTGTTATTATGTGTTGTTGTTGTAGGTACAATGTTGATGTTAGGAGTTGTTCAGTTTATGCGCATTGTTCATTTAGTTCCTTTACCTTAAAGTGCTACTTGAGTGCATGATTTCTAACCCCTTTTGTGGCTATGCATATTTACCTTAAAGTGCTACTTGAGTGCATGAATTCTAACCCCTTTTGTGGCTATGCATATCCCATTGGGTATGTATAGATGATGAGACTGTAGGTGTTGAGGATGTTAATGCCGATGAGTGATCGTGATGGCTCGTTGGAATAGATAGAAGACTTATTTTTGTTTTGAACAAGTTATTGTATTTTTTTCGATGTAATAATTAGGGAGAAGCTCTGAATTAATGTGACATCGGGGAACCTTGGGTTTATCTCTTTTTGATGTTTTCCCTCTTGTACTATGTTTGATTTCCGCAAGTTGAGAGTGACAGCCCTACCTTATTTGAAATGAAAAGTTTTTACTTGGATCAAAATTTTATTTCTTGTTCTTTTCTTCTTACATTGCTAAAATGCCATGACGGGGTAGAGGGTGTCACATTTAGTGGTATCAGAGCTCGGCTTGTTCTTCAGGCCATGGTATGTGTCCATCATGTAATCTCTGTGTACTCTTGTATGATTGTCTATGTTAGAATAGATGATGATATGAGATTTTAGGACTTTACTTAGTGACTGATTCATTTCTTGACTGTCTAAGTGAGAAGGGATGAAGGACGAGAGTAACCATGTTGTCCTCGACGTTGTTGGAAGCTTGATTGATGTGAAGGGACGTTCGACCCGGGATGAGCACTACATTGGATTTGTGGGATGGAGAAAATTGTTCTGAGGGATGACTTGCACGGATGCTCCGAAGGTGGCATTCGCTACATTCAAATTGACCAACGAAGCTGAACATTGGTGGGATGACATGTAACACCCCAAATTTCTAAGCTAAGTTGAGAATAAGTTATTAGAAGAATTGTGTGATTGTATTCAAGCTTAATTTGATTTTAAAGTGAGTGAATATAATTACACAGTTTTGATAAGAAGGTTAATGGGTTTGAGTTGAGGAATAAGTTGGATTTATTATTAAGATGGTTAAAGGTGTTGATTTGTAGTTATAGAAGTTAATTTGAGAAGAAAGTCTCAAGGTTTGGTGTTAGAAAGTCTCAAGTCTCAACGAATTTTAGTAGTGGGAAACGATTCACAGAAGCCAGGAATCGATTCACATAAGACAGGCCACTGGGACTCGCATGCAGGAATCGATTCACTCATTAAAACTGCGAGCAGAACGCAAAAAGAAAGAAAAAGGAAAGGAAAAGAAGAGAAAGGGAAAGGAGAGCTTGGGTTTCACTCTTTGAGAGGGATTGAAGAGATTCATGTTAGATTTCTTCAATCACTTGCTTAAATGGAGAGTTTGAGAGTTGAGATTTGGGTATTTTGAGGATTTGGGTTAAAACCCTAGAGAGAAGAAGAAGAAGCACGAATTGGAGAAGGATAAGGGGGAGAAGACCAAGCTCCAGCAAGGATGGCTCAAGTTCTTGGATTGAGAAGGAAGATTGAAGGTTGAAGATCAAGATTTGAGAAGTATTTGGAGAAGCCCCAAGTTGAGCAAAGAGGGAAAAGCTTGAAGAGGAGCAAAGAGTCCAAAGTTCAACCTTCCTAGCTCAATGTCTTGAAGAATAGAGGTGAGTTCTTCATCCCTTAGATGATGGGCAACCATAAGTCCCTCATATAGGAATTTTCCTCAAGGAATTCTTTGAACCCTAAAGGGTTCAAAGTTAGGGTTGTTTACCCCTTTGATTTTAAGTTAACGTTAAAGTTATTATTACGAAATTATATGGGGTTTGACTGAAATAGGGTTGGATTCTGTCCCCAACCCCCCTAATTATTATGTGATGCTTGAATCCTTGAATGCTCCAAAGAGCTTCAATGAGATTATGTATGTTTGATGTTAGTTCCTATGTTAGCCCCATAGAGTTTCAAGGTATATGTTTAATGTATGTGTTGTCCATCAATTCGGTGAATTGTGAGGCTTTGTTGACAAGTGACTCCAAACACAAGAGGGGGGTGAATTGTGTGTGAACTGTGCTTTCAAAAACTTTTGGAGAAATAAGTGCTAATTATGAGTTGCGGAAATATTAATGTGAAATAGATAAATCACTTGAAGAATAAATTGCAAACGAGTTAAAAATAAAGTAAATAGTAAGATATAAATAACAATAAAATAAAGTACAGAAATTTAATTGACTGAAAAGTAGAGAGATAAGGAGTAAAAAAGCACACAACAAATTATCCAGGTTCGCCACCTAACACCCCTGTGGCCTACGCCCCGTCTCCCAAAGCAAACCACTATGGGATTTTCACTAAGACACTAGCTTTTAAATCAGTTCAGCTAGAAACCTTTACAACTCTAAACTGAGCAATACGTTCAAGAGATATCACCTCTCTACGAACACCTTGGGATTCCTACCCAAAAATAAATGATTTTCACAAATAAAATGAGACGAGAAAGATACACTCAATAGTGCGGATATAACAAATTGAAGCTCAAATAATACAACTCAAATTTTGTAGAATAAAAAGACTCTCGTAAAATTGTGCTCAAATAAGTGTGAGTGATGAAAAATATTTGTGAGTTTTTGGCACAAAAATTAAGCAACTGCGTTGTTGTTTTTACAAAGCTCACGAGCTGTGTTTATATAGGCAATGGAGGAGCGTCGAAATGACCGTTGCAGGATTTGTCCGCTAAAAGATTTGCCCGCTATGCTTTGATTTGTCCGTTGGAATTTGTCCGTTGCGTATTGAATATGAAGAATTTGAAAACACGGAGACGGCTCGGCATACGACCTCAAGAAGGCGGCTCGGCGGGCGACCTCGCCACACGCTGACTCGGCATACGAACTCACGAGCGGCTCGGCAAAGACCTCAAGACACGACTTGAACACGGCTCGGCATACGACCTCCTCATCAGCTCGGTTCTCATAGCTCGGCCGCGCGACCTCATCACCGACACGCGCGACCTCGATGACGCGACCTCATCGGCCGACACGGATCATCACCGCCGCGCGACAAGAGCTCATCACGCGCGACCTCGATGCAGCGACCTCATAAGCTTGACACGCCGACCTCCTCCTCGATTCGACATACGACTTCCTCGAGCTCAACATCCGACTTCCTCCTCACCGACATCCGATTTACTCAAAGCTTGACACGCGACTTCCTCAGCTCGACATCCGACACGAGATATGCATGTCAAAATATTGTGTGCGTGTGTGATTTAATTTTAATTGAGAGCTTTTTATTACTACTTACAAATTGTCTTAATAAAGATAAATAAATACCCGTAACCCAAAGACTTGAGAAACAATCATTCTTGATACGCGTCTTGGTATTCTTTTTCCACTTTTGCACGGTTGACTATTTGCAAAGCTCCGCTTTGTCAATCATCAAAACCATCCTGTCAAGGCATGTATTCACAGACTCCCCCTTTTTGATGATGACAAACATCTCATGGAGGGAATTTAGTAAAATATAATCATGATATAGCAATGAGATATAAGCATGGTTTTTCAATAAAAGATATCAGAGTTTAAGCACAATATTTAGAAAAACTCCCCCTCACAATAGGCAATACTTAAAAGATCACTCATCATGCATTCATGTAACTCTCCCCCTTTTGGCAACATCAAAAAGCGGGAAAGACAAATAAAGCAAGGCATATATTCAGGATTAAACAAGCATATTTTGATAGTTACGTGATACCAAGCTTGGTGTGTGACAGATGAGCTGGTTGGACATGATTAGCTAGTTGCATAAGACAAATGCGTCACCCACTCATTATTCCGAACTTAAAGAAAATGGAAGGGGAAAAGACACGCATAAACTCAAGTTAGCACACTCAAACGCCCAAGTTAGAATTTATTCAAAAGAAAATGCAATCACAAAAATCACTCAATGCATGATTGGTCTAAAATTCCCAATTCAGTTCTAATAAAAAAGAAAGTTTCCTTAGGCAAAGGTTTAGTAAAAATATCTGCGAGTTGTTTAGATGTTTCCACAAACTCAATCACACAATCTCCTTTTTGAACATGATCTCTAATAAAATGGTGCCTAATTTCTATGTGTTTGGTCCGGGAGTGATAAACCGGATTTTTCGTGAGGTTTATGGCACTAGTATTGTCACACTTAATTGGAACAGTTTTCAGATTGATTCCATAATCATTCAACTGTTGTTTCATCCAAATGATCTGTGCACAACAACTACCTGCCGCAACATATTCCGCTTCTAAGAAGGGACAAAGCCACACTGGCTTGTTTCTTACTATGCCATGAAACCAAGGCATTCCCAAGTAAGTGACATGTCCCACTAGTGCTTTTTCGGTCCATTTTGCAACCCGCAAAATCAGAATCCGAGTACCCAATAAGTGTGCAGTCAGCACCTTTGGGGTACCATAAACCCATGGTTTGTGTGCCAGTGAGATATCTCATGTTGCGTTTTACCGCTAAGAGATGTGATTCCTTAGGATTTGCTTGAAAACATGCACACATACAAACACTAGACATAATATCCGGACGACTAGCAGTGAGATAGAGAAGAGATCCTATCATACCTCTATACTTACTTACTTCGACCGACTTACCACCTTCATCTTTGTCAAGATAGCATGATGTGCTCATGGGAGTTGAGATTTCTTTGGCGTTGCTCATTCCAAATCTTTTAAGCAACTCCTTGCAATATTTGGATTGATTTATAAAAATTCCTTCTTTTGTTTGTTTGATTTGAAGACCAAGGAAGTAGTTGAGCTCTCCCATCATGGACATTTCAAACTCACTTTGCATGATTTTGGAAAAATCTTCACACAAAGACTCATTAGTAGCACCAAAGATGATATCGTCAACATAAATTTGAACAAGTAAAATGTCATGATTTTTGTGTTTAATGAAAAGAGTGGTATCAACTTTTCCTCTTTCAAAACCTTTTTCAAGTAAATATTTGCTCAACCTCTCGTACCAAGCTCTCGGAGCTTGTTTTAAACCATATAAAGCCTTTTTCAATTTGAAAACATGATTTGGAAATTCAAAATTTTCAAAACCGGGGGGTTGATCAACATATACTTCTTCTTGAATAAAACCATTTAGAAATGCACTCTTAACATCCATTTGAAAAAGTTTAAAATCCATGATGCATGCAAATGCGAGAAGCATGTGAATAGCTTCTAATCTAGCCACGGGTGCATAGGTTTCATCGAAATCTATGCCCTCTTGTTGATTATAGCCTTTTGCAACAAGTCTAGCTTTATTTCTAACAATGATACCGTTTTCATCAAGCTTGTTGCGAAAGACCCATTTGGTCCCAATGACTAGGTGATCTTTAGGCCTAGGGACAAGTTCCCAAACATCATTTATCTCAAATTGATTTAATTCCTCTTGCATAGCAAAGGTCCAATGCTCATCAAAGATGGCTTCATTGACGTCATTTGGTTCAATTTGAGAGACAAAGGCCATATGATGACATGCATGATTAAGAGAGTTTCGAGTCGTTACCCCTTTTGAGATATCACCTATTATGTTGTCAAGAGGATGGTTCTTTGAGACTCTCCATTCCTTTGGAAGATTTGAGTGAGAGAGTTCTTGAGAGGGTTGAGGCAAGGACTCTTGATCCTCCTTTTGAACTTTTGATCTCTCTTGTTCCTCTAAATAGGTATCTCCTAACACTTCGCAAGATCATCAACACTTTCTTCTCTTTGAAGATTTGGGGTTAGATTCATCAAAAGAAACATGCACAGATTCTTCAACGCTTAAAGCACGTTTATTAAAAATTGAAAGGCTTTACTAGAAGTGGAATATCCAAGAAATAAACCTTCATCGCCTTTAGCATCAAATTTTCCAAGGTTATTCTTACAATTGTTTAGAACAAAACAGTTGCATTCGAAAACGTGGAGGTCGGAAATGTTGGGCTTACTTCCTTTGTAGAGCTCATACGGTGTTTCTTTAAGGATCGGCCTTATAAGAACTCGATTCATCACATAGCAAGCGGTGCTCACGGCGATGCCCAAAAGTACTTAGGAAGGTTAGTCTCATTGAGCATCGTCTCGCTAGCTCTTCAAGAGACCGATTTTTCCTTTCAACCACTCCATTTTGTTGCGGTGTCCTTGGAGCAGAAAAGTTGTGATTGATGCCATTTTACGTGCAAAATGCTTCAAATGCTTCATTCTCAAATTCCCACCATGATCACTTGAATGGAAGCAATGTTAAGTCCCTTCTCATTTTGTATAACCTTTGCAAGTTTTAAAAGCGTTAAAAGCATCATTTTTGTGAGAAATAAATAAAGTCCATGTATAGCGAGAATAGTCATCCACAATAACAAGAGCATAGTAATTGCCACCAAAGCTTTTAGTTCTAGAAGGGCCAAATAAATCCATATGTAAAAGTTGTAAAGGCCGATTTGTTGAAACAATATTTTTAGATTTGAAAGAAGCCTTTACTTGTTTTCCTTTGACATGCATCGCAAAGTTTATCTTTTTCAAAGCGGAGCTTTGGTAAGCCAATTACTAAGTCCTTTCGAACCAACTTATTAAGATGATCCATGTGAATATGAGCCATTCTCCTATGCCATAGCCAAGATTCATCCTCTTTACTAATAAGACAACATGCATCATTTGAAGGTATTTTATCTAAATCAAGCATATAGATATTTCCAATTCTAGGTCCAATAACAATAACATTTTCATTTATAGAATCCATGACCATGCATTTTGAAGAATCGAAAACCACTTTGTTTCCTTTATCACAAAGTTGACTAATGCTTAGCAAATTATGCTTCAAACCATCCACATACAAAACATTTTCAATAGTGGGATTAGGACTCTTACCAATAGAACCAATTCCAAGAATTTTACCTTTATTATTATCACCATAACAAACATAACCTTTATTTTTGGGTTCCAGAGAGGAGAACTTGCTTTTGTCTCCTGTCATGTGCTTTGAACAGCCGCTATCAAGATACCAATTTGAATCTTTGGCTTTCAAGCACACCTGCAAAATAAAATCAGGTTTTAACTTTTGGTACCCAAGCCATCTTGGGTCCAGGTGAATTAGTTTTTGGCAAAGTACCCTTTGGAATCCACATCTTTTTACCAATCACATTCAGGTTTTTCCTAATATTGCAAATGGAAGCAGTGTGACCTTTTCTACCACAGTGGAAACATTTAATGAAAGGACTACTTGAGGGTTTGTTGTGATTGAAGAGTTTAAAAGATTTTTCATGAATTTTTGGATGATAACCTAAACCAGCTTTTCCAAAAGTACCTTTTTGGTTTCCTAAAATAATGTTTAGATTATCTCTTCCCATCGTAAATTTTGCAAGAGTGTTATTTAAATCCTCAACCTTATTTTTCAAAACACTACACTCATTGCATTTTAAAACTTCATCTTTTTATTTTCACAAGATATGGGAGGAGAAGTTTCAATCACAAAGAACTTGTTTTTCTTTAAGAATCACTATCTCTTTGTTTAAAATTTCAATTTACGATTCAAGAGAAGAGATGGTTTTCTTAGAAGAAAGAACAATTTTTCCAAGTTTAATCGTTTCATTATTGAATTCTTCGCAAGCAATAAGTAATTCATCATAAGTTAAAGAAGAGTCAGGATCATGAAAATTTACCTCATCTTCATCATGATTTGCCATTAGACTAAGGTGAGCCTCTTCATTTTCAGATTCATCTGAAGAATCCATATCATTATCATCCCAGGCAATGTAAGCTCTTCTTCCCTTCGAATCCTTTGGTGGTTTCTTTTCAAATTTCTCATTCCTCGTTTGGTTTTGAGGACAATCGGGTTTTATGTGACCTTTCTTTCCACACTTGTAGCAGGTAGGATTAAAAGAAGTTGTTTCATCACTTTTCTTTTGAGAGCTTGGGAACTTACCTTTGTTTCTGAGTCTCATGAACCTTTTGAATTTGCGAACCATTAGACTCATGTTTTCCTCATTATTTTCATCTTCAAGGAAATCACATTCGTCATCGTCAGTTTCCTCAATGCTTGCTTTGAGGGCGAGCCCTTTCTTTTTCTTATCAGCTTCTTCGCTTTCCTTGAGACGATTTAGTTCAATTTCATGTTCCTGCAATTTTCCAAACAAAGTAGCCAAGGTCATAGAAGATAAGTCTCTAGATTCAGCTATAGCAGTGACCTTGGGTTGTGTAACGACCCGTTTCCGGACCGCTACCGAGCTCAATATACCGAGCTCGAGTTACCGAGCTCAACACACCGAGCTCAACTAAACCTGTATGAGATGTGTTTTAAAACGAAACTCTTGTGCCTTTTAAAAAGTACGGTCTATTTTTTTTTTTAAAACCAACTCGTGCACATCAGAGTAATTACAGCTTTTCGAAACATGGTGCAACTAAGACACAAGACTTAAATTCTAATAAAACATACATGCATAACATACATATATATATCACTCGAAATAATAATGTATACAAAATACAGAGTAGCAAATGTATAAAGAAAATACACCTAAGGTATGACGACTTTAAAAGAGCAATCATACCACTGGGGTACTTCCTCAGACTCCCAGGGGTCGCTCCAAAAGTAAACCGCCAGATCTACCTGTAGCAATAAAACATACCCGGCCCAAACTGGTCACGACCTCGAACACAAAGAAAAACAAAGTACAGTCATCAGAAAAACAAACATCCAACAACATAATCAATCACGACAAGTAGAGGTCGTCACTCGGGTCCTCGTCGAGCTCCTTCTCGGCATCATCTGCTGTCGAGTTCCCTGCGCCCTCGACATCGCCTGGGTAACCGTCATGGATTGAAGGCACCACGGGAAAGGGTCAACTTCTCAACAATTCAAGATAAGCTCGACATAAAGAAATAAGCAACACAATAATGTATCTCAATCACCACACGTGACTCGACCATCTCACTCTAGACTCGCCTCAACTCTTCTTCCCGACTATCGTCAGCAAGTCCATCCACAAACTGAAGTAATAGGCAAACGGCAGGTCCATCACCAAACCGAATTCCATACATTAATTAGCAGGTCCATCCCCAAACCGATAATGCTACAACGCTAGCCAATCCACCATAAACAAAAAGGGGACCTAGCACCCTCGATTATCTGGTCCGGCTCAAACGTCATACGACTCCCTAGCTCTCTCACTCGATGATTAGCTCGCCGCATGTCAAAGAGTAACACAACTTACTTGATCACATATCAAATAAAGAGAGCATGCTTAACATGAAGAAAACGCAATTCGACATTTAAGCAATAAAACATTCTGCATGAAGAAACGCACTGATTAAAGAATACACCATTCACAACATATATTCAATCACATATCAAATACATGCAAAAACCCAATCTCGACACCAATCAAGGAGTCCATACATAAATATAACAATAAAAATAAAGTCTTAATAATGTCTAAGAGTTGCCCTTACGCTAGCATACTATGAAAGTATTAATGTGAAGCGCCCTTACCGAACTCCAAGTTAATCTTTGCCGACAACGACCTCGACACGGCTGTCTTCAAATGAGCTCGACAACGACTTCTCTTACTCGATCTCGACACGGCTGTCTTCAACGAGCTCGACAACGACTTCGACACGTACGCTTCTCAGTCGACCTCGACACGTACAGTTCTCGATCTGGATTCCGCTGCTTCCACGTCCTCGGATTCGCTCTCCCGTACACCTTGATTCGGAAATCACTCGATCTCGGGAATCAGACTTCCTAAAACAAACACAACTCAGTTCGATCTATGGGTTCTAATACACTTAGCTCTCATCCCAAACTTAACCACAACCCAGAAATATAAAAACTCAAGAACTTAAATATATTTTTCCTCTAACACAAAGTTAGGGTTTTCGATCAAAAGTTCATGAAAAAGGTTATCTGATGCTTCAACAGATAGATCGACAACAACAACAACCAGAAGCAACAAACGAAAAACAAGAAATCGAAATAAACCAAAAATGAAGGGTTCTGGGCACTGCCGATTGCAGAAAAACAGAGGAAGAAAATTTGTTTTACAAGCCCAATTAATCGGTTAGAAAGATAGGTAATATCGTGAAGAAGAAAACCCATCAATTTGACATGATTTGGAAGCATAAAAACTAGCTAAAATGGAAGGAAGAAGTAGCGCTAAACAGTAGCACGAAGAAAGAGAAAAATCTGTTTTTCCTTACCTCAGATGATGGGCGAGATGGTGAGATATAGGTCGAGAAGATGATGATGAACAAGATTGATGAAGAAAGTTGATGTAGAATCTCGATGGAACTCAAGGTTTCGTCGATGGAAGTTCTGGAGAAAAACAAGGAACTCAGAGCAGAAGGAAGAAGAAAGAAAGAAGAAAAGAGAAATGAGTATCAGAGGGAATCGGTCGTGGTATACAGCTGGTGAGAAAAGGGGTATAATCGTAACTTCAGCTATAAGATGCCAATCCCATCAATCATTCTACCCATCTAATCGTTCCTCTCTCATAATTACCCTCTACTCTTGGTCAACGATCTAGACACGCGACGAGAACGGCAAGCCGACAATATAATTATTACAAACAATATAATAATAGCGCTGAATAACGTTCGAAAGAATACGAGTTATCATCTCGACACGATGTCGACAAGGATGCTCGTGCAAGCGCACAAGGCTCTAACACGAGTTCGTGCACGCGGCCTCCTCCGTTCGACATGCGACCTCCTCAGCTCGGTACGCGACTTCATCAACTCGACACGCGACCTCCTCAGCTCAGCAGCTAGTGCACGCGGTCTCCTCAGCTCGGCAAATGACCTCGGCAAACGATCTTGGCACGGGATCTCGACACAAGGTCTTGGTCGAGGTCTCGATACGTCGTCCTAATACGATGTCGATCTCGTCCTCAGGTGTTACAATCTCTCCCTCTAAAAAAAATTTCGTCCTCGAAATTGCAAATAAGATTCTTACCTCGGAAAAGTTCGAGTCTTGAGTCTTCATCTTCTCCTCCAGCTCCCAAGTCGCATCTCCGCCTTCGATCCCACACAACTTTGTGAGTTGAATCTCTTTGTTCCGCGAATCGCTTGGCTTTCCGATCAACGATCCTTGCTGGTGATGCTTCAAAAGATAAGTCGTCCTTCAGTTGAATCACATCCGGTTCGATGACATGAGAGGGGTCGGAAACATACTTCCGCAATTGTGAGACGTGGAAGACGTCGTGGATGTTCGACAAGAATGGTGGCAAGGCAATCTGATATGCCACTGGACCAATACGACAAAGAATCTGGTAAGGTCCAATAAATTTAAGGGTAAGTTTCTTGGATTTGATCGCTCGACCAACTCCAGTAGTGGGGGTGACTCTAAGAAATACATGTTCTCCTTCCTCGAACTCGAGTGGTCGACGTCGTTGGTCCGCATAACTCTTACGCCGACTTTGAGATGTTCGCATCCGATCTCGATCAAACGGATCTTCTCGGTGAGTCTGCTGGATCATATCTGGTCCGGACAACGTAACGCCGCCCCTGGTACCAACAAAGAGGCGTCGACATTTCCGCCCATACGCTTCAAAAGGTGCCATTCCAATACTCGCATGGAAATGTTATTGTAGGTGAACTCCACCAATGGTAAGGCGTCGTCCCAACTTCCTCGGTGATCTAAGGTACAAGCTCGCAACAAATCTTCAAGTGATTGGATCGTTCTCTCGGTCGGCCGTCGATGCGAGGATGATATGCCGAGCTAAGCTGAGCTTCGGTTCCCATCGCTCCTTGCAATTCCCTCCAAAAATGAGGCGTGAACTTCGGATCTCGGTCCGACACGATCAAAGAGGTATTCCATGAAGTCGTACTATCTCGCGATGTAGATCTCGGTCGGCTTTTCCACGTTGTATGTCGACCTCACTGGTAAGAAATGAGCAGATTTGGTCAATCGGTCGACGATCACCCAAATCGAATCATTCTTCTTCTGCGTCTTCGGCAAACCTACAACAAAATCCATGGAAATACTATCCTATTTCCATACTGGTACATCAAGCGATTGTAGCATTCCCGCAGGTCGTTGGTGCTCCACCTTCGCTTTCTGACACGTTAAACACGAAGCTACGTACTCGGCCACTTGCTTCTTCATTCCGGACCACCAAAAATGCTTCTTCAAGTCTTGATACATCTTCGTAACTCCTGGATGAATACTAAGGTTGCTCTTATGCGCTTCGTCGAGAATCAACTTCCTTAGCTCGGATACGTTAGGTACGCACACTCGGCCATTGCACCTCAAGATGTCGTCCGCTCCGACGTGAAATTCTGTCGCCTTCCCTTGCGCTATCAACTGAATCTTCTCTTGCAGAAGCTCGTCATGAACTTGCTTGGGTCTCGGATCTCGCCCAACAATCTGTTAGAAATGGTAAGCATACCAAATCTCGGCTTCCCGGTGAAACTTCGACACTCAACTTCAAGTCTCGGAACTTCTCGAGCATCTCCAACTCCTTGATCATCATCGCCGAGGTTAAAGCGCTCTTCCGCTCAACGCATCCGCTACCACGTTAGCCTTACCGGATGGTATTCCAACGTAAAGTCGTAGTCCTTGAGAAATTACGTCCATCTACGCCGACGCATGTTGAGCTCTTTCTGGTCGAACAGTACTTCAAGCTCTTGTGATCGCTGAAAGCGAAGAGTGCTCCCATAAAGGTAGTGTCTCCATATCTTCGCCAAAAACTACTGTGCCCGGCTCCAAGTCGTGAGTAGGGTAGTTCCTCTCGTGAATCTTAAGTCGCCTTGAAGCATACGCGACCACCTTCCGATGTTGCATCAGACGCATCCCAATCCCTGGTGTGACGCATCACAATACACCTCGAAAGGCTCTTCGGGTTGAGGCAAAATCAGCCTGGTATTTGTTGTCAAAAGCTCCTTGATCTTTGAAAGCGGTTTCACACTCCTCGGTCAGGCAAAGGTTGATCCTTCCTCGTCGATCGTGTAAGAGGCGTGACAATCTTCGAGAAACCTTCAATGAATCTTCGGTAATATCCTCGCTAAGCCGACAAAACTCCCGATCTCGTGAATCGCCTTCTACTGTTCCCACGCTAGCACAGCTTCAATCTTAGTTGGATCCACAGCTATCCCTTCTTTGGAAATCACGTGACCAAGAAAATTCACCTCTTCAAGCCAAAATTCACACTTCGACAGGTTGGCATAGAGTTGCTTATCTCGTAATATCTGCAGTACTTGACATAAGTGTTCTGCGTGCTCTTCTCGGTTCCTCGAGTAGATCAGTATGTCGTCAATGAACACTACAACAAACTGATCCAAGAACGAATGGAAAATCCTGTTCATGTAATCCATAAACACGGTGGCGCGTCGTCACTCCAAACGGCATCACCAAGTACTCGTAGTGACCGTATCTAGTCCTGAAAGCTGTTTTGGGGATATCTTCCTCCTTCACGAATCGGTGGTAGCCCGACTTCAAGTCTATCTTGAAAAGATCGCCGCTCCACGGTTGATCCATCAAGTCGTCAATACGTGGTAACGGATAACGGTTCTTCACGGTAACCTTGTTGAGCTCGCGATAGTCCACGCCACGGCCTTGATCGCCCATCCTTCTTCTTAACCAACAACACCGAGCTCCCCACGGTGACACGCTCGGTCGTATGAATTGCTTCGACTCCAAGTGTTCGATCCGGGACTTCACTCTTTCATCTCGGGAGGAGACATCCTGTATGGCGCTTTGGAAATCGGTCTGTTCCTGGAATCAGTCGATAGAGAACTCGACCTCTCGTCTTGGTGGTAACCCTGGCACGCCTTCGAAAACGCCCTCAAAGTCACACACCACCGAACATTCTTCACGTCGATCTGTGGAAAACTTCCGAACTAGCGGATACATGTATTCCCTAGTTCCTTCTTTCAAAGAAACTCCAATACGTTCGGCAAAAGATAATTGGAGACTCCAAGGTCCGGAAAAATTACGCTTTACGGGCACAGTCCAAAGGACATGGTGGTGTGACAACCAATCCATCCCGAGAATGATATCTAAGCCCTTAAGAGGCAAACAAACCAAATTGACCACAAACTTTCTACTCAATAACCACTACACAATTAAGACATGCGGTGTTTGTGACTAAGGTTTTAGCGGTGGGGTTGTAACTACTAATTTAAACGGTAAAGCGATCACAGTCAAGTTCAAATGGTTCACACAATCAAGAAATAAAGGAATGGGTTGCACGAATCAAAAAGAACGGATAAGGATTTACCCTCGATCTCACATTCACCTTGGATAAGATCTTCACTCGACCGCTTCCTCGCTACTCATGCGTAAAACTCGCCTTTAGCCACTTGACGCTTCCCTTTGGCCTTTGCCGCAAGCATCGTCGGTTCGGCTTTAAGTGTAGGACAATCCTTGGCAAAATGCCCTGGCTTCTACGATTATAGCACACCCTCCTTCCGAGTACGCTTATTGGCGTAATGTCCCGCTCTTTCCACAACGGAAACAAGTCACCTCGACACTGGGTCTGTCCTCCGCTTCTGCACTGGGTCATCGGACGATATTGTCCCCTGTTGTCGTTCCCCGAGGTCTGGTCGTAAGGCTTCTTCTGCGGTTGTTTCCCTTTCGTGCAAATCTACGCCCCGCACTCTGGGTCTCACCGGTCGCCTACAACAGTCTTCTTCTTGTGGCTCCTCACTCCTTCTACCTCGACACACGATCTATCGGCTCTTGGAGGTTTCGGATCCTCAACGACACCATCGACTTGAATGTCGAATCTCAATCCCGTTGGAATCTCTCACTTAACCATCTCTGGTCAGCCGATCACGAAATGGATCAAATACCTCGCCAACGACTCGAACTTGGCGCGCATACTCGGACACTGTCGAGTTGCCTTCTTACAATTGAATAAATTCTTGCTCCTTCTCGGCTCGTGCGATGTCTGGGAAGTACTTGTCCAAGAACCTTTCACGAAAAAGCTCCCAGGTCATCTCGCGACGTTCGCTTATAAATGTTTGCTTCACTCCTCTCCACCAATACTCTGCGTCTCCTAGCGGTAAGTAGGTGGCATAGTCGACCTTCACGTTGTCCGCAATGAAGTGCCTCAAAGATCTTCTCGATCTCTTGCATCCAAAGATCGACTTTATCTGGATTTGGCTCACCATAGAACTTCGGTGGATCATGCTTCCTAAAGTCGGCCAATCCTCTCGCTTGACATTTAGATTTCGCTCGTTCTTTGTCTTTGTAAGTTCTGTGAGTTAACGCCGCCGTCTGTTGAGCCATCGCGTTAACTGTTGAGTTCTGGCGGTGATTGTTGAGCCATGGCTGCCGCCATCTCGGTCATAGCTTGAATTGCTCGTTCCATGTCGACGTTCTCGGTTGCATTTGTCGTATTCCTCTGGTGGCATTAGATTCCACAAAGTTCAAAACCCTGTCAGAATCTCACAACAAGGATGTGTTAAAACACACTGCTTCAATCAAGAAACAGTTCAAACAATTTCTCAAGCAATAAGTGCTTCACTTAATCAAACAGCAATCAACATATTACAACTAGGTACCCAACACACATAACCCGACACAGTGACCAGTCCAAATTCCTATGCACAGCTCGGTCAGAACCGAACTGCTCTGATACCAACAATGTAACGACCCGTTTCCGGACCGCTACCGAGCTCAATATACCGAGCTCGAGTTACCGAGCTCAACACACCGAGCTCAACTAAACCTGTATGAGATGTGTTTTAAAACGAAACTCTTGTGCCTTTTAAAAGTACGGTCTATTTTTTTTTTTAAAACCAACTCGTGCACATCAGAGTAATTACAGCTTTTCGAAACATGGTGCAACTAAGACACAAGACTTAAATTCTAATAAAACATACATGCATAACATACATATATATATCACTCGAAATAATAATGTATACAAAATACAGAGTAGCAAATGTATAAAGAAAATACACCTAAGGTATGACGACTTTAAAAGAGCAATCATACCCTGGGGGTACTTTCGGCAGACTCCCACGCAGGGGGTTGCTCCAAAAGTAAACCGCCAGTCTACCCTGTAGCAATAAAACATACCCGGCCCAAACTGGTCACGACCTCGAACACAAAGAAAAACAAAGTACAGTCATCAGAAAAACAAACATCCAACAACATAATCAATCACGACAAGTAGAGGTCGTCACTCGGGTCCTCGTCGAGCTCCTTCTCGGCATCATCTGCTGTCGAGTTCCCTGCGCCCTCGACATCGCCTGGGTAACCGTCATGGATTGAAGGCACCACGGGAAAGGGTCAACTTCTCAACAATTCAAGATAAGCTCGACATAAAGAAATAAGCAACACAATAATGTATCTCAATCACCACACGTGACTCGACCATCTCACTCTAGACTCGACTCGACTCTTATTCCGGAATATCGTCAGCAGGTCCATCCCCAATCGACGTAATAGGCAAACGGCAGTCCATCCCCAAACCGAATTCCATACATTAATCAGCGAGTCCATCCCCAAACTGATAATGCTACAACGCCTAGCCAATCCACCATAAACAACAAGGGACCTAGCACCCTCGATTATCCGGGTCCGGCTCAAAAGCGTCATACGACTCCTAGCTCTCTCACTCGATGATTAGCTCGCCGCATGTCAAAGAGACACACAACTTACTTGATCACATATCAAATAAAGAGAGCATGCTTAACATGAAGAAACCGCAATTCGACATTTAAGCAATAAAACATTCTGCATGAAGAAACGCACTCGACAAAGAATACACCATTCACAACATATATTCAATCACATATCAAATACATGCAAAAACCCAATCTCGACACCAATCAAGGAGTCCATACATAAATATAACAATAAAAATAAAGTCTTAATAATGTCTAAGAGTTGCCCTTACGCTAGCGTACTATGAAAGTATTAATGTGAAGCGCCACTACGAACTCCAAGTTAATCTTTGCCCGACAACGACCTCGACATTTGTCTTCAAATGAGCTCGACAACGACTTCTCTTACTCGATCTCGACACGGCTGTCTTCAGCGAGCTCGATAACGACTTCGACACGTCGCTTCTCGATCGACCTCGACACGCGTCAGTTCTCGATCCGGATTCTCGCTTCACGCGTCCTCGGATTAAACTCTCCCGTACACCTTGATTCGAAATCACTCGATCTCGAATCGACTTCCTAAAACAAACACAACTCGATTCGATCTATGGGTTCTAATACACTTAGCTCTCATCCCAAACTTAACCTGACCCGTAAATATAAAAACTCAAGAACTTAAATATATTTTTCCTCTAACACAAAGTTAGGGTTTTCGATCAAAAGTTCATGAAAAGGTTATCCGATGCTTCAAATGATAGATCGACAACAACAACAACTGAAGCAACAAACGAAAAACAAGAAATCGAAATAAACCAAAAATGAAGGGTTTACGGGCGCTGGATGCGAGAAAAACAGAGGAAGAAAATTTGTTTTACAAGCCCAATTAATCGGTTAGAAAGATAGGTAATATCGTGAAGAAGAAAACCCATCAATTTGACATGATTTGGAAGCATAAAAACTAGCTAAAATGGAAGGAAGAAGTAGTGCTAAACAGTAGCACGAAGAAAGAGAAAAATCTGTTTTTCCTTACCTCAGATGATGGTCGAGATGGTGAGATATAGGTCGAGAAGATGATGATGAACAAGATTGATGAAGAAAGTTGATGTAGAATCTCGATGGAACTCAAGGTTTCGTCGATGGAAGTTCTGGAGAAAAACAAGGAACTCAGAGCAGAAGGAAGAAGAAAGAAAGAAGAAAAGAGAAATGAGTATCTGAGGGAATCGGTCGTGGTATACAGCTGGTGAGAAAAGGGGTATAATCGTAACTTCAGCTATAAGATGCCAATCCCATCAATCATTCTACCCATCTAATCGTTCCTCTCTCATAATTACCCTCTACTCTGTCGGTCAACGATCTAGACACGCGACGAGAACGGCAAGCCGACAATATAATTATTACAAACAATATAATAATAGCGCTGAATAACGTTCGAAAGAATACGAGTTATCATCTCGACACGATGTCGACAAGGATGCTCGTGCAAGCGCACAAGGCTCTAACACGAGTTCGTGCACGCGGCCTCCTCCGTTCGACATGCGACCTCCTCAGCTCGGTACGCGACTTCATCAACTCGACACGCGACCTCCTCAGCTCAGCAGCTAGTGCACGTGGTCTCCTCAGCTCGGCAAATGACCTCGGCAAACGATCTTGGCACGGGATCTCGACACAAGGTCTTGGTCGAGGTCTCGATACGTCGTCCTAATACGATGTCGATCTCGTCCTCAGGTGTTACAGGTTGCCAATTCCTGTTTAGACATCTAAGAACTTTGTTAATCAAATCTTCATTACTGAAGACTTTCCCAAGAGCTCTGAGATGGTTTATTATATGGATGAACCTTTTTTTGCATATCTTGTATGTTTTCCCTTGGTTTCATCCTAAATAACTCATACTCATGGGTTAATGTGTTCATTCGAGCCCTCTTGACCTCGGTAGTACCTTCATGGGTCAATAGAAGGGTGTCCCACATTTCTTTAGCAGTCTTGCAATTTGAGACCCTATAGAACTCATCGTAGCTTAAAGCAGAAGTGATGATGTTCTTAGCCTTCAAATTGTATTGGACCTTTTTCTTATCATCTTCGGTCCAAAGTGATCTTGGTTTGTCTACCACTGCATCATTAATTGATTGAGTGGGGACAAATGGACCATTTTCCACAGCATCCCAAATATCAAGATCAACACCCTCAAGAAAGATTTGCATTCTATCCTTCCAATAACCATACCCTCACCATTGAAAAATGGGGTGCATTCATGGAAGTTCCTCGTAATTGTTTGAAGTCATTCTCTTGAGACGGTTAAGTCCTTTATACAAGAGTCTAGCTCGATGCCACTTGTTGACAAGTGACTCCAAACACAAGAGGGGGTGAATTGTGTGTGAACTGTGCTTTCAAAAACTTTTGGAGAAATAAGTGCTAATTATGAGTTGAAATATTAATGTGAAATAGATAAATCACTTGAAGAATAAATTGCAAACGAGTTAAAAATAAAGTAAATAGTAAGATATAAATAACAATAAAATAAAGTACAGAAATTTAATTGACTGAAAAGTAGAGAGATAAGGAGTAAAAAAGCACACAACAAATTATCCAGGTTTGGCCACCTAACACCCCTGTGGCCTACGTCCTGTCCCCAAAGCAAACCACTATGGGATTTTCACTAAGACACTAGCTTTTAAATCAGGTTCAGCTAGAAACCTTTACAACTCTAAACCAGAGCAATACGTTCAAGAGATATCACCTCTCTATGAACACCTTGGGATTCCTACCCAAAAATAAATGATTTTCACAAATAAAATGAGACGAGAAAGATACACTCAATAGTGCAGATATAACAAATTGAAGCTCAAATAATACAACTCAAATTTTGTAGAATAAAAAGACTCTCAGAAAATTGTGCTCAAATAAGTGTGAGTGATGAAAAATATTTGTGAGTTTTTGGCACAAAAATTAAGCAACTGCGTTGTTGTTTTTTTACAAAGCTCACGAGTGTGTTTATATAGGCAATGGAGGAGCGTCGAAATGACCGATTCTGTGATTTGTCCGTTCACGGCATTTGCCGTTGCGTTTTGATTTGTCCGTTGGAATTTGTCCGCTGCGTATTGAATATGAAGAATTTGAAAACACGGAGACGGCTCGGCATACGACCTCAAGACTGGCTCGGCGACGACCTCGCCACACCGCGGCTCGGCATACGAACTCACGAGCGGCTCGGCAAAGACCTCGGCACCACGACTTGAACCACGGCTCGGCATACGACCTCCTCATCATTTCGGTTCTCATAGCTCGGCCGCGCGACCTCATCAGCTCGACCGCGCGACCTCGATGCAGCGACCTCATCGGCTTCGACCACGGATCATCACGGCCGCGCGACAAGAGCTCATCACGCGACCTCGATGCAGCGACCTCATAAGCTTGACACGCGACCTCCTCCTCGATTCGACATACGACTTCCTCGAGCTCAACATCCGACTTCCTCCTCAGCTCGACATCCGATTTACTCAGAGCTCGACACGCGACTTCCTCAGCTCGACATCCGACACGAGATATGCATGTCAAAATATTTTGTGCGTGTGTGATTTAATTTTAATTGAGAGCTTTTTATTACTACTTACAAATTGTCTTAATAAAGATAAATAAATACCCAGAACCCAAAGACTTGAGAAACAATCATTCTTGATACGCGTCTTGGTATTCTTTTCCACTTTTTGCACGGTTGACTATTTACAAAGCTCCCTTTTGTCAATCATCAAAACCATCATGTCAAGGCATGTATTCACAGGCTTGTCAATTAGCCCTAAGTGTATGTCCATGGTGTTGAAGAAAGGACCCTATAAAAGTATGTTATAAGTGAATGATGGAAGTAGATATTCATAATTTAGTGTAAGTCTTATTATGAGTATAGTATGTGTAAGCCTCTAAGTGAGTAGTTAGCTAGAAATGAATATTGTTAATGTTAAGCTAGATTCGTTGAAATGATTGAAATTTCCTTGAATAGTTAAGTAATGAGGATGATGTTAATAAATCCTAGCTAGCCAAGTTGTATTTCTATGAACATGCATATAAGCATAAGCACAAGCATAAGCATAAGCTAAAGTCCATGGCAAGACTCCTCTATTTAAAGGAGTAGATTGGTTTGGTTAGCCAAGTGGGACGCCCTTGGATGGTTATGACGTCTAACCACCATACCGAAAGCGTGTAATTGGGGTCTAGGGACGGAAGCCTATGACACTACCCAATAACACAACATGCATTACATTGCATAGCCTCATATTATATATCTCCTTATGAATGGTATAATATGTGAAGTGATGTTAAGTTTATGAATGTTAATGAATTCCTTGTATATATATATATATATCTATGTATTCGGAATTAGCTTAATTAATTGTATGAAATCTTGGATAGCACATCCCTAGTCGCTTAATTATTATATGGTAATGGTGCCTAGAAGTAGAAAGAGATGTGATAAGGTCAATTTCAATAATATAAAGAAAAGCAAAGAAGTGTTAAGTATAGAGTAAGTAAGTAAAGAAGAACAAAATGTTCTTAGTTAAGAAAGTTTGCACTTACGTAGCATTGGGTTAGTTGTGCTAGATATAGCGAAAGAAGTGATGTTCGAATTAGTCTTTTCAGGCTAGTAAAGATGGATGAGAGAACGGTGAGGAGTCCGTGAAGGGCTCACTGAGATTTATAATCTCACCCTATTCCTTTTATTTGTTTTCAGATAAGCAGGTACCGAAAACGATAAGCCGAAGCTCCAAGCTTGGGACTCATAGGCTAGTTTTATATTGAAGTGGAATTTTATATTCCAAGTTATGTATAATATGTAATCTATTCATTAGATTAATGAATTAAGTTTAATTTATGACTTGGATTACTGTAATCAAGTTTGTAAATGCTTAGTAATTCCTGTGCCTTAATGTAATTTGTCGTACTTTCATTTATGTTGAGGTGCGGGTGTTACATTATGGTATCAGAGCAGTTCGATCTTATCGGGCTGTGAGTCACGAGTTTAGAAAAACTTGGTTTAGGAAGTGTCAGTTTAGTCCTTGTTGGGCTGTAATCAGTTAGCCGGAATTTTCCTTTGTCCGAGAACTTCTCTACATATTCTTATGCTTAGTCTGGAATATTAAGCCTGATCAACTTAATACTCCATACCGTGTACGAAGAACGTAGTAGATGGAGCTGGCAGATGAGGGAGGAGACCGAATAGGAGCATGAACTCTGAGGAAGTTTGATGGATAAGGATGATGCAGACAAGGAAGGAGTAGATGCAAGAGCTCTCATTAAGTGAGAACCTTCGGAATACGGAAAAAGGGAAACAAGTTCCCACCTTTCCGGAACCAAGAGTTAAGGAATGTTTCAAGAGTGGTCGGAACCATAGTGGTGAGGGTTCGGCTGGACAAAGCGTGTAATTCATGTACCGTCAACCGAGACGCTCTGGAAGTGATTAGAAATGACGAGCAAGTAAGGGGTCTTAATTGTGAGGTTTCAATCAACTTAGGATGGGCAATTGTAATCGGTTAGGGTTACAACACTGGTTATGCTATCAAGTTGTTTCGCCTAATCCCTTATGAATGGATCCTAGAATGATTGAGATCTTATGATGATTCCCAAGTTAATTCAAGTGCCCTTCGTGGTTAACAGTAAGTGCTCTTAATTGTAGGATTTCAATTGAGTAGGATGGTCGGTTATAATCAGTTAGGATCTCAACACTTGTTGTTTCAGCAGGATTGGTTAACCTAGCCGATTGTAGGTGGATCCTAGGTCGATAGAAATCCTATGATAATCCCTGAGAGAACCTTAGTGTTCAGAGTGGTAGTGGTAAGGGTAAGGAACAAGATGGAGTTAGGCGATATGCTACAACGCCCAAATGGTAGTATGGGTCCTCAAGGGTGATCATGCCCTAGTGAAGCAGAAGGAAAACTCTAAGTCTTCAAGGAACGGTGTCCTTAGTGGAACAACGAACTTCAGAGGATCGGATGAGATGTAGTCTTCAAACTATAGGAGTTTCAAGAAAAGCTGAGTCAGCGGAAACCTAAAGTTATTGATGTCTACGTTCGATCTAATTGTTCAGTGCGTAAAGTGAATTCAATTGACCAATTATAGACTTTGCCTTAGCCAAGTAAGAATATTAGTTGGAATAAGACTTAGTCTAAGATTGGGTAATGAGATCACTTAATTTCCTGAGCAATTAGTTCCTCTATAGAGATTAATCCCTTCCAGGGTTTCTAATGATTCAGATTGGGTAAGGATGATAAGACAGGATCAATAAGGTAGATTGTTCCCAAGAATATCAAGGATTTATTTTCTGGATACTTGTTGGTCCATTGGTTATTACACGCGTCGATCTACACCGCTATCAGATAGAGCCGTGTGGGTTCTAATTTAATTCCAGTAGCATCAAGAAAGGGAGTTAATCCATCAAGCGAAGGAGAGCAGTAGTAAAGTTCATTTAAGAGTGAATATGGTGGACATCTGAGACTATAAGTTACTGCGAGTCAAGTCGTTAGGTTGGGTCTGATGTGATTCTAACTAGCCACTTGCAAGTTAAGTCTCCAACCAAGTGAGGCTTAGACCTCGTGTGAGACAAAGTTTGTAATCAACTAATGAAAATCAAGTCAGTTTAACCAACGGATACCTCCCAAGAGTTGAACAACCCTAGAGTTTCAAGTTTCCTAGGCCAAGTCGGTTGCAAGACCAAGTATAGTGAGCTAAATATGAGTATCAACTCCGTAGTTGCGGAAGGGGTCTCTAAGAAAGGATTTCCACTGGTAACATAAGAATGAACGTCACGAATGGGAAAATTTGTTCAAGATATGTATTAGTTACCTCTAGGTGACAATTCTATTTTGATAAGATAGTTGCCCAATGAAGGGTTACGAAACCACCAACGATAGTATTGGATGCTGTTTTGGGTGAACTTCCAAAGAGTATTCGAAGGAGAGTACCTTCCAAGAAGTCTAAAGAGATAGAAGGAGCAAAGATTCACTCGCTTGACATCAAAAGGTACGTCTGCAGGGAATTGTGTGGACAAATTCAAAGAATTCTCCACATACTTCACCTACCTTCAACATGTATAGGATGATGAGTAAGCGACTCATCAGTTGGGTTGAAAACCCGAACCGAGTTAAGAAATGTCGTGTGGCAATTTCATGAGGATGGCTATGTGAGACTGTGGGTTACTACGGAATTACAGAGGAAGCACAGGTTATCTTATGGCAGATGTCTAGGTGAGTAGCCGACGATGAAAAGCAAGCATAACAATTTCCAACAATCAAGAGCAATCGAAAGATAGAACAGCACCAGAGTTAAACTCTCAGACTGCAAGTAAAGTATTCCATCTGATGGAAATAAGACGAAAGGAGTTCATTCATTTGAAAAGACGTAAGATCAGAGATCACAGAGGAAGCACCAAAAGCCGATTTATTATACAGACGGATGAGGTAAGAAGGAAGGGCGTGGTTCGGGGATGAGATTCCATGGAGGTAAATCTCTGTTCGCATCCCATGCTGTCAACGCTAAGAAGTTCCAATGATAGATGCAGTAATTTTCGAGGACGAAATTTTTTAAAAGGTGGGTAGTAGTGTAACACCCCAAATTTCTAAGCTAAGTTGAGAATAAGTTATGAGAAGAATTGTGTGATTGTATTCAAGCTTAATTTGATTTTAAAGTGAGTGAATATAATTACACAAAGTTTTGATAAGAAGGTTAATGGGTTTGAGTTGAGGAATAAGTTGGATTTAATCTTAAGATGGTTAAAGGTGTCGATTTGTAGTTATAGAAGTTAATTTGAGAAGAAAGTCTCAAGGTTTGGTGTTAGAACTAAGTTTTCTGGTTTTTCTGCAGTGTGAATCGATTCATATAGCCCAGGAATCGATTCACAGCATTAAAAATCCATAGGCAACGAATTTTAGCAGTGGGAATCGATTCACAGAAGCCAGGAATCGATTCACATAAGACAGGCCACTGGGACTCGCATGCAGGAATCGATTCACTCATTAAAACTGCGATTCAGGCACTTTTTACACTGTGAGAATCGATTCACATTATGCTGTGAATCGATTCACAGCTGCAGAAGTGTTTAAAAACGCTGTTTCAACGAGCAGAACGCAAAAAGAAAGAAAAAGGAAAGGAAAAGAAGAGAAAGGGAAAGGAGAAAGAGGAAAGGAGAGCTAGGGTTTCACTCTTTGAGAGGGATTGAAGAAATTCATGTTAGATTTCTTCAATCACTTGCTTAAATGGAGAGTTTGAGAGTTGAGATTTGGGTATTTTGAGGATTTGGGTTAAAACCCTAGAGAGAAGAAGAAGAAGCACGAATTGGAGAAGGATAAGGGGGAGAAGACCAAGCTCCAGCAAGGATGGCTCAAGTTCTTGGATTGAGAAGGAAGATTAAAGGTTGAAGATCAAGATTTGAGAAGTATTTGGAGAAGCCCCAAGTTGAGCAAAGAGGGAAAAGCTTGAAGAGGAGCAAAGAGTCCAAAGTTCAACCTTCCTAGCTCAATGTCTTGAAGAATAGAGGTGAGTTCTTCATCCCTTAGGTGATGGGCAACCATAAGTCCCTCATATAGGAATTTTCCTCAAAGAATTCTTTGAACCCTAAAGGGTTCAAAGTTAGGGTTGTTTACCCCTTTGATTTTAAGTTAATGTTAAAGTTATTATTATGAAATTATATGGGGTTTGACTGAAATAGGGTTAGATTCTGTCCCCAACCCCCCTAATTATTATGTGATGCTTGAATCCTTGAATGCTCTAAAGAGCTTCAATGAGATTACGTATGTTTGATGTTAGTTCCTATGTTAGCCCCATAGAGTTTCAAGGTATATGTTTAATGTATGTGTTGTCCATCAATTCGGTGAATTGTGAGGCTTGTCAATTAGCCCTAAGTGTATGTCCATGGTGTTGAAGAAAGGACCCTATAAAAGTATGTGATAAGTGAATGATGGAAGTAGATATTCATAATTTAGTGTAAGTTTTATTATGAGTATAGCATGTGTAAGCCTCTAAGTGAGTAGTTAGCTAGAAATGAATATTGTTAATGTTAAGCTAGATTCGTTGAAATGATTGAAATTTCCTTGAATAGTTAAGTAATGAGGATGATGTTAATAAATCCTAGCTAGCCAAGTTGTATTTCTATGAACATGCATATAAGCATAAGCACAAGCATAAGCATAAGCTAAAGTCCATGGCAAGACTCCTCTATTTAAAGGAGTAGATTGGTTTGGTTAGCCAAGTGGGACGCCCTTGGATGGTTATGACGTCTAAGCACCATACCGAAAGCGTGTAATTGGGGTCTAGGGACGGAAGCCTATGACACTACCCAATAACACAACATGCATTACATTGCATAGCCTCATATTATATATCTCCTTATGAATGGTATAATATGTGAAGTGATGTTAAGTTTATGAATGTTAATGAATTCCTTGTATATATATATATATATATATATATATATATATCTATGTATTCGGAATTAGCTTAATTAATTGTATGAAATCTTGGATAGCACATCCCTAGTCGCTTAATTATTATATGGTAATGGTGCCTAGAAGTAGAAAGAGATGTGATAAGGTCAATTTCAATAATATAAAGAAAAGCAAAGAAGTGTTAAGTATATAGTAAGTAAGTAAAGAAGAACAAAATGTTCTTAGTTAAGAAAGTTTGCACTTACGTAGCATTGGGTTAGTTGTGCTAGATATAGCGAAAGAAGTGATGTTCGAATTAGTCTTTTCAGGCTAGTAAAGATGGATGAGAGAACGGTGAGGAGTCCGTGAAGGGCTCACTGAGATTTATAATCTCACCCTATTCCTTTTATTTGTTTTTAGATAAGCAGGTACCGAAGACGATGAGCCGAAGCTCCAAGCTTGGGACTCATAGGCTAGTTTTATATTGAAGTGGAATTTTATATTTCAAGTTATGTATAATATGTAATCTATTCATTAGATTAATGAATTAAGTTTAATTTATGACTTGGATTACTGTAATCAAGTTTGTAAATGCTTAGTAATTCCTGTGCCTTAATGTAATTTGTCGTACTTTCATTTATGTTGAGGTGCGGGTGTTACATGACACTTGCTAACGCTTGGAAAAGCTAAAGTTGCTATCTGCTGGAAGCTATTCAAGGAGAGATTTTCTTTGGAGAAGTGTTTTCTAGTCGGAAGGGTAGCAAGGGTCACTACATTAGTGAGTGCCAGGAAACTGAAGTCATAGGTTGCAAGTGCCATAAGCTGGGCCATATCAGCAGAGACTGTAAGGGAGTTAAGCTTGAACCAGCTAGTGGGAGTACGCCTCAGAAGCCCCAAGTTAACAAGATAAAGTCCACTGGCCGAATCTTCACCCTCGCAGGAGAAGAAGCAGCTGAGTTAGAGATCCTCATTAAAGGTATATACCGCGTTGAGAGGATTTCCAGTTGCCCAATTGTTTCTTGCCCCATTTCCTTTGAATGTTTGTTCTTGGGTTGTGATAGGTAGCAGTGTGGGCTAAACCATAGTTGACTATTAACACTGAGTATGAACTAAATTGTTACTTTAGATGCGTTAGATCCCCCATTTTAGATTAGGCGATAGGCCACGAGAGTTAGCTTCAGGGATATACTATGATAGTGGATAGTGGGTGGTTGATATTGGTAGTACTGTTAGATACAAGGTAGATTATCAGAGTAGCGCAGCGGAATTATGGTAATAACAAATAGGGAGGAACATTAATAGAGGTTGAGGGTAACTGTGAGGTACCAACATTTTTACGCTCAAGCCCCTATCAGAGATCCTTATAGAAGTGCTAGTAAATGATATGTCTGATTGTTGTTGCTTTGGTTACTCAGCTAGACAAGTAGGAGGGATGGCCACCCAATAACTTATCGCCAGTGACCGAAGCAAAGGTGATCGACGTGGATAAATAAGATTAGTAGAGTAGACTATCATAGTTAGATGGATATACTTACAAGTAGGGGTTAGTTACCTTACCATGATAACCCTAGAGACGTTCGGAAGGACTAATAGGGAAGTTGCCTTAATAACCTTGAAGACGCTAGGATAGGAGATTAGGTCCTTAACATTTGTCGGAATTTCGAGGACGAAATTCTTTTAAGGGGGGTAGAATTGTAACAGCCCAGATTTTTCATCCTTCAAGATTAGGATATGTCTTAGGGTATTAGAACATGCTTATAGTTACTTGGGATGGGTTTCATATGTTTTACCAATCCTTCAGCCGATTGAGTATCTAGATGTACCTTTACTCCTATGTTTAGTTATTTCAGTCACCGTATTCCCTATTTTCGAACCCCTTAAACACTCAATTGGATTTAAGTCCCTTCAATAAAGTTGTAGCGTTATCTCTTATCTTTTAGTTGGCTTTAGTTCGACTCGATTTTGATACCTACAACTCTAGATATGCTCTCTGGAGTCAACATAGCGCAAGCGTAACACTTAGGAATATTATAGTATATTTCAACTGCATGTTTGATCCTGTTAGAGTCCGAATATGGGTAAGCCTATTAGAGAGAAAAATGTTTTAAATTCTCTTAGCTTTCCAACGCCACCAAGAATGTCTCAATCGGACACCCGTAGCTCAAGATATATCTAAAACAGTAGTGCAGGGCGTCCAGACCCTAACGCGGGCGCCCAGGGCTTAGAGAGGCAAGGCCCCAGGCGCCTACACAGTCCAGGCGCCAGGTGCCTGCTGACAGGTGATTTCTGCACGTTTTTGCGCATTTTGTTGCATTTTTGGCAAGTGTAATCTGACCCATTAGACCCAAACTCGACCCAATTCACTAAGATTACATGTTAGGGTTACAAACCAACCACTAAGCCTCAATTTTGAACCCTAATCACGTTTGGGAAACCTATCACCAAATATCAAACCTCTCAAACTTCTCTCCTCCATTCTCCTTACATTTTCTACACTCTGTGGGTTCCAACCTTGTTCTTAGGCTGAAGAACTATTGTTGGGGTTTTGTTTTACTACCAACACTCATCGTTCTTGGATGGTTTCGATTTAAAGCCAAGAAGGGAGAGGAAAAGTGTGGAGTTCTCATACCCTTTATAGAGCACAAAATTCTAAGAGGTAAGGGGGTAGTTTGATGCTCATGTAGTGGGTTTATGGAATGCGAATGAGCAATAGGGATGTCCCAAGATCCCTATGCCTCGCGCGGTTGCCATGAGAGAGTACCGTCACCATGGTGACGAGAAAATCAATTTAAAACCAGTAAATTGATGTTTAAATACGTTCCTTATTGATTTTATGATATTATATTGTGGTTGGATGCTGTGGTTGCGGTTGATGGTTGACTCATTGATGTTTGGTGGTTGAAGTGCATGATTTTATGCTTCTTTTGGTGTTTGAAACATGATGTAAATTCCTTGTTGTTAACACCAATGATCTTATGTTATCTGTTGATGTTTGCAACGTGTTGTGATTTCCTTGTTGAGAGATTGGTGTCTAAGTGATGAACATGCTCTTTGGAATTTGCTACTTCATGTCTTGAGATTAAGTATTTGTGCATGATTGATTTGCTAGTTAGTGCAAAATATTGTTTGAAGTAGTGGTGTTGGTTCTAATAAATTATGCAAAAAATTGGAGTAAGGGTAATGGGTTTAAAGGTTAAAATCTAGATTAAATGTACTAAATAAATGGTAGGAAATTTTGGGGATTTCTTGATGTTGGTATTATAGCCTTAAGTGTTTAATAAAAGAATAGTAGGAAGGATATAAAATCTATTATGCAGAATTCTCTGTAAAAATGCTAAGTATTGGGTTGATTGGGTTTAAGGTCTCATGTTTTGAATTTTATAATTCCATAAAAGATAGGTGTGGTTCTAAGGACTCTGGATTAGTGTCAAGTATGAATTATATGACATAACAGTACCCCGAACGATCCCCAAAAGCGTGGAAATCACGCGACTGACGGTTTTGGACAGAAACTGGGTGCCAGACGCCCCACTCTGTCAGACGTCAGGCGCCCTCTGGGCACTGGCCGCCACATGTATCTTTAATATCCTGCCATTTCTCGCGTGTTGGGCTATATCCTATGAACTATATTAGATGTCCAAAACTTGCCAATGGTAACTAAAGAATGGTTAACATGATAAGACTTGGATGAGATAATTATTTAATTAAATGATTGAGTTAAGTGTTGTGCGTTTAAAACTTAGTTAGCTAAGTAGGTTGATTGTTATTATGTTGTTAGTTAAAGGGACTCGTCAACATACTGACGGGTTAACTTTGTTGCTGTTGTATGCAATTTGTTGACACTTGGCTGATTGCTCTTGTATCATGAGTGTCTCATTGATGTCGTTATTGTTATTCTATAGATGATATTGCGATAAAAGTCAATATTTTTAGACACCGCATTTAGTCATGTTCATGCATCCTGGTGTCGGCATTGTTGTTGTTGCTAGTAGGGCGTATCAGGCAACGTATCCTGTGACGGGCGAGGTTTCCCGGTCCTACGGTTAAAAAGGGCGAATCGGGCAAGGTATCCTGTGACGGGCGAGGTTTCCCGGTCCTACGGTTAATGGGGCAAATCGGGCAAGGTATCCCGTGACGGGCGTGGCATCCCGGTCCTGTTGTTATTGGGACATTATGGACATGGCATTCCGAAACGGGCAAGTTATCCCGGCCTCGTTATAAATGGATCCACATGCATATAGTTATGGTCCTAGAGATGCATCATTATGATGATAATATGCCTGGTTGTGCATATGTCGTGATGTTATTCTAATGATGTGGTTGATGTTGTAGCCTGTGGTGTTTAGATGGTTGTTGTTATTATGTGTTGTTGTTGTAGGTACAATGTTGATGTTAGGAGTTGTTCAGTTTATGCGCATTGTTCATTTAGTTCCTTTACCTTGAAGTGCTACTTGAGTGCATGATTTCTAACCCCTTTTGTGGCTATGCATATCCCATTGGGTATGTATAGATGATGATACTGCAGGTGTTGAGGATGTTAATGCCGATGAGTGATCGTGATGGCTCGTTGGAATAGATAGAAGACTTATTTTTGTTTTGAAAAAGTTATTGTATTTTTTTCGATGAATAATTAGGGAGAAGCTCTGAATTAATGTGACATCGGGGAACCTTGGGTTTATCTCTTTTTGACGTTTTCCCTCTTGTACTATGTTTGATTTTCGCAAGTTAAGAGTGACAGCCCTACCTTATTTGAAATAAAAAGTTTTTACTTGGATCAAAATTTTATTTCTTGTTCTTTTCTTCTTACATTGCTAAAATGCCATGACGAGGTAGAGGGCGTCAAAATTTGAATATGTTCATGGCATATGGCTAGATAGAACCAATTAGGGATTAAGTCGAGTAATTCTTAGCCTTTAGGAAGTCCTGAGCCGTGGCTGCCCTAAGGGCTTTAGATTTGAGTTTTGGTTCTAATTAATTGAATCTTGTGTTGTTAAGGTTCGTGCGAGGAACGACTTGACGATAGTTTGGAATTACCTTACTTGGATTGTTAAAGCGCCCAAGGAAAGGGAAATTCTTACATAATGAGTTTGGGTTTTTCGCCTTGTGTGTTGTTTAGCTTGATTGATTGATTGTGTGGTGTACTTATAGTATTATTATATGCTGTCTGAAATGCTGTAGCATGTTCTTGGCCCTGCGTAGCATTATGATTTGTGTTGTTTTTCCTTGAATCATGTTGGATTTAATTCGAACTTGATATTGATTGGAATATGCAAGATATTGTTGATGATAGTGGGTTAATTAATAATGCGTTGATCGACTGTTATTGGTTTAACGACTTACAACGGTAAGTCTGATGCGATTCCATGAGCCGAGAAATGTTTTTATGGTAAACTGTAGGTATCTTCTAAAATATGTTGGTGTACAAACACGCTTTATGGATCAGAGGGTTAGAAATTGTTTGAGAGGTTCTTTTGAAAAGAAAAACATTGTAAATTTTGAAAACGGTTGAGATAAGTAATGTGTTTGGGAATTATCCTAGCATATTATTTAGCACAACTAGGGTTCCAACGACCTAATGCTAAAGAGTTATTTCTAGTACAACAACACTTAGGAGTGACAGAAAAATAGAAATTGGAAATCCACTAAGTTGAGTGAGTGAGGGTTCGTCGAGCTGCATTGATTAATTAAACATTACTCGGGCGCTCCTTATGGTGAGCATGCCATATTGAAGAATTTGTTTGGATACATGACCATGATATTGCATTAGTAACCACTCCATTCTTAATGAGAATGCGATGTGGAGAGGATCCCGATCGGGAATGGGGGATACCTCGTCTAGCAGGTTAGATCCACTCCGTTCCATATCGGGAAAGGGGGAAACGGACGTCCCTAACGGAAAAGGGGGAGGAGGATTCCTATCGGGAAAGGGGATGGCAAACTGCCTAATGTATGGCAAGCCTAATGTGTGGTTATATTGTTCAGACGTTGGGAAAATTGCTCGTCTACTGTTGACCTATTAAGGCTACAGGTGTATACACAAACTTGTTCATAATGCATTGCCATGCATGGCTAACCACATATTGACATGTGATGAATTGTAGATGAAATTGCTATGTTATGACTTAATCATTGATCTATTAATAGAATTGTCTGCTCACATGCAGTTGTTTGATATTATGGAGACTTGATTGTTAATCTGTTAGTTGATTTGTTTGCTCACTTGCAATGCTTGATATACCATGATGATGCGTGTGGTCTATCAAGTATGTATATGTATATAAAGCAATGTTGTTGTATTATATACGTATATTGTTTGCATGCGACATAGCCTATGATAAACTCGTGGACAAAGAATTTACCCTTGCGCTGTTGTTGGATTGGACATTCTTATGGATGTCATCAGATGGAGTTTCGCATTGCTGCTACTGTTTCAGAAGTGTTGAAGATTGAGCCGTGGAGGAAGATTCCTCTGAGTGCTCTATGTTCGGATATTGCTGAACAGTTTCTCAGTAAGATTCATAGTTGTTAGCCAGCTTAGCTTAGGGTTTTGTCTTTGTTGTTTGCGTAATTACTCATTGTCTTGTAATTACTCTTTTCAGAAAACCTCGCCTCAGTGCGAAACGATTATGTTATGTTTGATGTTATGTGAAGAATTGATTGTGATGCATTATACTCTAATATTTGTAAAAGACTGATTTTGCATTATTTAGAAAATTGTAGTACTCTTTATGTCTCATTTTTGAAAAAGGGTTTCATAGATAAGAAAAAAAAAATTACTCTTATTTTCTATTGCGAAATACATAAGAGTACTTTTAACTGAAAGCATACAAGCATAAGATGTTTTCAGCATTAGATTGGGTTGCACAGTAGCGCTCCGGAAACAGGGTGTTACAGTTTGTTAAAAGTACGAAAACTACAAAGATTTATTGTAAACAATTTACTGTTTTAGTAATTAATTCAGATTAAGAGACAGTATAGACGTATACTGTTTTTAATATGAATTAATCTTGAAAAATGTGAAAAATTGTTTTTTGATTAAATAAAATTATTTTATTGAATAAAAAATAATTTTAGGACTTAATAGATATTTTTAAGCCACAGTTTGGATTTTCGATGTTTAGTTATTTGTTAAATTGTCTGTTTTCTGTCATATTTAATATGACTTTTATTTTTAATGATTTTGTCTTGATAATTTTATTGTTTGAATAATATCTAGATGATCATAGAAATTAGAATTAGTGATCCTCACTAATTTACAGTTTTATTACGCTGCGAGAATTCTGTTGAATTCTGCCGTAACTAGGCTATTGGATGAGTTTTTAACTGAAATCTGCCCAAACGTGATCCAAATTTTATAAAATTTGAGATCTTAGCATTTTCTAATATTTATGATTTATTGGAATATTTTTGGGAATTTTGGGCATCAGAAAATATTTATTGTATTGTCTATGCCCAGAATTGCATTACGGTAGCATTTTAGCTCGTAAATCGAGAAATCGACATTCATGGAAATACTTCTAATATTTTTAGTGAAATTTTGATTGATTAATAATTGTTGATTATAGAATAATTTATTAGACTTATTTTTGGAGTTTTTGGTATTAAAACCCTAATATACGCATAACGCCGCGCACCCGATTGAGCGAAAACGCGACGAAACAAAATATCTTGATATTTTGGGCTGAGGGGCGATGAATCCAGTTACTAGGGAAGCTGAACTTGATGCTTGGAAGCTTTAATGACATGTGCCATGTGGTGATTAGGGTTTAGGTAAATGGTGGGTAGTTACCTTGGTTAAGTTGTAACTAATTAGTTAAGTTTCAACTTAAATGAACAAATTTGTTCCCTCCTTGTCCCACTTGATTTCGTGGCCTTCTTCCTTACCCAAGATCAGCCCATTAATTCCTCCATTAGAGAAAAACTTGAGAAAAAAATTAGAAAGAGAAAGTGTGGGTTTTAAACTATTAGGAGTTAATAGTTTAAAACTTTGAAGTTGTTTTTGAAGTGGTAAAACCGTGGCCTTAAAGGACTTTGAGTAATGATTTCAAATTGTTTTCATGTTAAAATAGTTGTAAAAAGTGGTTGATAATTTGATTTAGAAAAGCTCTTCAAAGAATCATGATTTTGGGAAAAGATTTGGTTTATGTTTCAAGAATTGTTTTGGACTTGTAATGAAATTGCTTCTAAAATTTTGTGACATGTCTTAGTGTTTTAAAAAGTGGTTCAAAGTTGGGAAAAACAGTATTTAAAGTGGTAAAGCACTATTCCAATTGGTAAATGTTGGTTTAGGTATTTTTCTAAGTGTGTAGCTTTTGTAAAAGTTGGAAAACTTGCATGATTTGAATATGTGTCATGGCATATGGCTAGATAGAACCTATTAGGGATGAAGTTGTGTAATTCCTAGGTTTAGGGAACCCTAAAACCGTGGCTGTCCTAGGGGCATTAGATTGAGTTTTTAGTTCTAATTGATTGAACTTGCGTTGTTAAGGTTCGTGCGAGGAACGACTTGATGATTGTTGGAATTACCTTGCTTGGATTATTAAAGCACCCAAGGTAAGGGAAATTCTTACATAATGAATTTGGGCTTTTCGCCTTGTGTGTTGTTTGGCATGATTGATTGATTGAGTGGTAGTACTTATAGTATTACTATATGCTGTCTAGAATGCTGTAGCAAGTTGTAGCATACTGAATTGTTATATGATGTCTGAAATGCTGTAGCATGTCCTTGGCCCTACGTGGCATTACGATTTGTGTTGTTTTTCTTGAATCATGTCGGATTTAGTTGGAACTTGATATTGATTGGAATATGCAAGATATTGTTGATGATAATGGATTAATTAATAATACGCTGATCGACTGTTATTGGTTTGACGACTTTCAACGGTAAGTCTAACGTGATTCCATGAGTCGAGAAATGTTTTTATGGTAAACTAAAGGTATCTTTCCCAAATAAGTCGGTGTACAAACACGCTTTATAGATCAGAGGGTTAGAAGTTGTTTAACAGGTTCTTTTGAAAGGAAAACATCGTAAATTTTGAAAACGGTTGAGTTAAGTAATGTGTTTGGGAATTATCCTAGCATATTATTTAGCACAACTAGGGTTCCAACGACCTAGTGCTAAAGAGTTATTTCTAGTATAACACCACTTAGGAGTGACACAAAATTTGAAATTGGAAATCCACTAAGTTGAGTGAGTGAGGATTCACCGATCCACATTGATTAATTAAAACATTACTCAGGCGCTCCTTACGGTGAGCAAGCCATATTAAAGAATTTGGTTGGATGCACACTGACCATTGAGCATCGACACTCGGAGCGTTTGATTGTCTTAAAGACTTCAAAAGACGAGTTGTCACTTCAAGCCTAATGTGTGGCTATCATTTCATTGCCTAATGCATGGCTATCATTTCATTGCCTAATGTGTGATAAGCCTAATGCGTGGCTATATTGTTCGGACGTTGGGAAAGTTCCTCGTCTACACAAACTTGTTCATAATGTATTAACATGCATGGCTAACCACATATTGACATGTGATAAATTGTCAATGAATTTGCTATGTTATGACTTGATCATTGATCTATTGATAGAATTGTCTGCTCCCATGAAGTTGTTTGATATTGTGGTGACTTGATTGTTAATCTGTTGGTTGATTTGTTTGCTCACATGCAATGCTTGATATACCATGATGATGCGTGCGGTCTATTAAGTATGTATATGTATATAAGGGAATGTTGTTGTATTATATATGTATATTGTTTGCATGCGACATAGCCTATGATAAACTCGTGGACAAAGAATTTACCCTTGCACTGTTGTTGTATTGGACATTCTTATGGATGTCATCAGATGGAGTTTCGCATTGTTGCTGCTGTTTGAGAAGTGTTGAAGATTGAGTCGTGGAGGAAGATTCCTCTGAGTGTTCTATGTTCGGATATTGCTGAACGGTTTCTCAGTAAGAGTCATAGTTGTTAGCCAGCTTAGCTTAGGTTTTTGTCTTTGTTGTTTGCGTAATTACTCATTGTCTTGTAATTACTCTTTTTAGAAAACCTCGCCTCAGTGCGAAATGATTATATTATGTTTATATTATGAGAAGCGTTCAATATGATGTGTTATACTCTGATAATTGCAAAAGATTGATTTGGCATCATTTAGAAAACTGTAGTACTCTTTGTCTCATTTTGAAAAGGGTTTCAAAGGAAAGAAAAAAAAAATTACTCCTATTTTCCATTGCAAAAGACAAAAGAGTACTCTTTGTTGAAAGCATACAAGCATTAAATGTTTTCAGCATTAGATTGGGTTGCATAGTAGCGCCCCAAAAATTGGATAGGGTAAGAGAGTTGGATAAGAGTGAGATAAGATATACTTGTGATAAGATCTTATTCTGTCACGTGTTTGATGCACATTGGATAAAGAGTAACTTTGGGTAAATGGAAATGGTGATAGCTCCATAATGGGAAGTAGGGCAACAAGTCCATGTAAAGGCACGACTTACACTATTAGTCATTAAAGCTATCATCCAAACCGCTTGGGCCAGCTTTTGAGGAGGCAAAATAATTTTCAGGACGGACCAAATAGATAATGGGTTAATAATTTGCTAGTCCATCCCATTCCTCTGCGGGGCTCCGGGCCAAATGGGTTGGACTATGAGCCGATAATTTCTTAAAAAAAAGCTCACTTTTTTAACAATATAAATGATATGATATTAACTTATAATTATACATAATATTTATATAAAATAATGACATTTTAGCACTTTTCACTCTTGATATTGTTTGACATATATAATTTCTAACTATTCTGAGGTGTGCATTCATCAAACCTTTACTTTTACTCCCCCTTTTGTCATTAGACAAAAAGAGTGTAAAACACATCATAAACAAAATAAAATAAGTAAGAGAAAAATTTGAGGTCAAAATCAAACAGATTTAAATAACCAAAATGAAAATATATCGAAAGATAGAAGTATTAGAGTCAAAATTACAAAAGAAGTTTAAAACAAAAGGGAAAAACTAAGGAGGATGAGGTAGGAGTTAGTTAAGGCATTCCATGAGGAATTGAACAGTATTCTTTAGCCTTGCAACAGATCTTGTGGCTTCCACAAAGTATTCAAACTGGGCTGTAGAAATTGTAACAGGTTCATCAGTGATTTCTAGAATCCATTCATCTTGTTCTTGTCTTTCTGCACGTCTAGGCCAAGAGATTGCCCTTTGCCATCTCTGAATAGACCTCTTAACATGTTCTAGTAGAATTCCTTGAGACAATTTCAACCTTCTTTTCTTTTTCTCTTGAGCCTCTTTAAAGAAATCATCATTAGGTAAGCACTTTTTGATGTACTTTGCGAGTTTCTGTCTTGTTTCAACCAACAAGGTAGGAGGTCTTATCACAGCACATTGCAGCATATCATCAAACTGTTGAATGGCTATATTTGTGTCCCAAACTTTCCTTATTTCTCCAATAACTTCAATCTCAGATTTTTCTGCGTTGCACAGATCGGAGGAGCCAGTATCCTTGGAATCCATCTCGAGCCTAGTGAGATAGACTTCCGTTGCATGATTCTCTAACCTCTTAACAATAGTTTCCAGAGGAAAGAAAGTGGTATCATACTTTCTGGGAGCTTCCTTAAAATGTTTCAAGGTCATCATCTTTGGAAGCCTCTAAGGTACCTTATCTTTCCTCCTCTTCGGAATCAGCCATGGCAACCATCTTTTCCTATCTGGAACTATCTTTGCAGAGACCAGAGAGAGGTCCCTATAACACCTCGATTTTTGTGGGTGTATATATGTGTGGCTGTATTGTAGGTATTGGTATTATTATTGTTATTGTTATTATTAGTATAAAAGTTGATAATATATTAGTTACATCGTTACTGCATTCTATAAGTTTATATATATATAAATTTATATATGAACATATATATATATGTGTGTATTTTTAAGAGATAAGGTGCGCGCTTATATTTTTGTGTTATTGGAAGTGTGTCTATATATTTTACATAATAAAGTGTCATTATGTATTTTGTATACATAATATATAATTGATTCATATTGATATGTAAATGAGTTATAATAATTATATTAGTGTGCTTATATTAATACATAATTATTTATATTCATATTTATATTATTTTTATATTAATACAATCAATTAGATATCTTAGACCTAACCCTAAAAACTCAGTAATAACGTTCTAATCACTCCCAGATCACTAGAGAGATTCCTAAGTGTCGTCACAACTGTTTTTTATCATTCTCGTTCGTTTCTCATCGGAATTCGATGCCGTTTGAAGGGATGCAATCGTGGGAAGATTTCCTATCATCTAAACTCATTATTTTTCTGTTTTGGAACAGTGATGTCGTTGGTAAGCCTCTCTCTTTTCTGTTGTGGTTTCATCTCGCGTTTTTGAGAATTCTAACATCGTTTCTCACCGTTCTTCATTGTTTCTTATTCAAATTCGATACTATCATTGACCGTTTCTTTGGAGAATTATTATCTATCATAAAAGAACCAATCTCTTGCTGTTTTGAGACTAAAATTCATGGTAAGTCATTGTTCTTCCATCTTGGATTCTGTAACACCTGATGAAGAGATCGACCTCGTACCGAGACCGCGTGCACGAGCTGATGAGGTCGCGTGCCGAGGTCGTATGCCGAGCTGAGGAGACCGCGTGCACGAGCTCGTGATAGAGCCTTGTGCGCTTGCACAAGCACCCTGGTCGACCTCGTGCCGAGACTGTAACACTCGTATTTTTACGAACGTTATTTAGTGTTAATTAGTATATTTTGTCGTAATTATGCTTTAATAAAGCAATTACTTGTTCCCTAAGAAAGTGATTTAATTAAATCAAGAGCTAAAATAAATGAGAATTAATATTTTAATATTAATTTATGGTTTGAATGTTGTCGAAATATTCTATTGAAATTTCGTCGCGTTCCAAATCGCCAGGCAGTTTCTGCCGCTGATAAAATTTAAAATGAGCCCTGATTTCGATGAAAATCGAGTCGTAACCTGTTTTATATATATATTTTTTTAGTGAATTATATTGTTTCTAATACTTATAAATTGATATTATCACGCGGAGAATTAATTTTTCGTAAATTAATTTTTCCGGGATTTTCCGGCGAGAAATTAATCGGTTTTGCAGTTTTTCGTCAGTGTTTTTAGATCTTAAGCCTATAGATTAGAGGGTAATCATGAGAGAGGAGAGATTTGATGGGTAGAATGAGTGATGGGATTAGCATCTCATAAGAGTATTTATATGTCACTTATTTGTGGTTTTATAAATGGTTTTCTTTTAATTAATTATTGTTGAGTGTTAATTAAGGGAGAAAGGACCATAATGCCCCTTCCCTCACCAGCTAAATATCACGATCAGTCCCCTCAAACCCTCACTTTCTCTTTTCTTCTTTCTTCTTCTCTAAGTTTCCTCTTCCTTCCAAACTTCCATTGAAAAACCTTGGGTTCCATTGAGTTTTTGCACAAACCTCCTTCATCAATCTTGTTTCTCATCATCTCCTCTACCTATATCATCATCTCGATCATCATTTGAGGTATGAAAAATAGAATTTTCTCTCCCTTCATGCTACTGTTTAGCGCCACTTCCTCCCTCCATTTTAGCTAGTTTCTATGCTTCCAAATCATGTCATATCGATAGGTTTTCTTCTTCATGACATTACCTACCTTTCTAACCATTTATTTGAGCTTGAAAAACAAATTGTTTCCTCTGTTTTCTCTGATGGGTAGCGCCTGTTTTCTCTGATGAGTAGCGCCCAAAACCCTAACCACTTGGCTTGTTTTGATTTCTTGTTCTATGTTGTTGTATGTTGCTTCTTGTTGTTGTTTGTTGTTGATTTATTTGTTGTAGCATCATATAACCTCTTTCATGAGCATTTGATCAAAAACCTAACCTTGAGTAAGAGGGAAAATATGTTTAATCTTGCTTGAATCATGCATGAGATATGTTATTGTGTTATAGTAATTATTTAGGTGCTAATAGCATGACTAGTTTAATTTAATTAAGTGCAACATGTTAGTTTTGGGTCTTTTCTATTCTTGAGTCCTAAGAAACTTGCTATTTAATGGTCTTATTTTAAATTGTTGGACCACTGATGAAAATATTTTTTGAAAACATAAACTTAGATTTTGATTAATTTGTGCTTAATATGCTACTTGATTTTAAGCTTGAATTAGTACTTAGGAAAAAAGGCCTTGTATGGTGATATGTATGAAAGAAGTTTTTTAATAAAATTTTAGAGAAAAGGAATTAAGTTGTAATGCTTAAATTCTTGTTGTATTTGTTTAAGTTCTTGAGTTTTAATGTTTACTTGGGTTGTAGTTAAGATTGGGATTTGAGAGCTAAGTGCTATTAGAAACCCATAGATAGTACTAAGTTGTGCTTGTACTAGGAAGTGTGATTCCCGAGATCGTGCGGCACGGAATCGAGGTGTACGGGAGAGCGAACCCGAGGACGTGGGAGCAGTGGGATCCAGATTGAGGACGGTACGTGTCGAGGTCGATTGAGAACCGTACGTGTCGAGGTCGTTGTCGAGCTCGATTGAGGGCGACTGCGTAGACGCCTAGCTTGGAGTTCGGTAAGGGCAACTTCTAGATATGTTTAGATTTTATTTTTAGTATTTAAATGCTTCATTTAAATACGAAGAAGTCTGAGAACTCTACGAGTTAGAAGTTAGGGTCTTCGAACCCCTTCGTTTTGTTGTCGTGAGGTCGAACATTTATCCGAGTCTTCGTGGGCGAGCGAAAGCTGTTGCGGTTGGTCTCCTGAACCCAACCCCCCACACTTGTATGTTCCTCTCTGTTAATTCCATTGAGTTGCAGAGGGATGGATTCCTCGATTTGCTTGTCGAGCATGTAATGTTGTGATATGATTGAGTTATGCATTATTTGATATGAGATTGAATATATGCCACGAATTGCGTGTTGCTGTTGAATTGCGTTTCTTCATGCAGGGTGTTTTTATTGCTTAAAATGTCGAATTGCGTTTTCTTCATGTTAAGCATGCTCTCTTTATTTGATATGCGGTCAAGTAATTTTATGCGTCACTCTTTGGCTATCGTAAGCGGCGAGCTGTTTATCGAGTGAGAGAGCTAGGCGAGTCGTCGTGACGTTTTTGAGCTGTGACCCGGATAACTAAGGGTGCTAGGTCCCCTTTTGTTTACGGGAGATTGACTAGGCGTCGCAGCGTAGGAACCGGGTACTGCATATCTAGGGAGAAGCGAAAGATCCCAAGGCTACGGCTGGTATGTCAGTTGATGGATCTGCGTCTGCTTTCCGGAATAATGGTCGAGTCGAGAGAAAATGGATCGTGAGTTGAGTCGAGTCTAGAGTGAGAGGGTTGAGTCACGTTTGGTGAATGATATACATTGTTGTTTGCTTATTTCTTTACGCCTTGATTATCTCGATTTGTTGAGAAGTTGACCCTTTCCCGTGGTGCCTTCAATCCATGATGGTTACTCAGGCGATAGCGAGGACGCAGGGAACCCGACAGCAGGTGATGGTGAGGAGGACCTCGTCGAGGATCCAGACGACGATCTCTATTTGTCGTGATTGATTATGTCTACTAGATGTTTTCTTGGGATGATTGTAGTATGTCTTTTGTGTCTGATGGTTGTGACCCGGTTTGGGTAGGTTTTATTTTTTAGCACAGGTAGATGGCGGTTTACTTTTGGGCAGCCCCACGTGTGGGTGTCTGCCAGAGTACCCCGGGGTATGATCACTCTTCTGAGGGTCGTCATACCATAGGTGTATTTCTTTGTACATTACTACTCTGTCTTTTTTTTTTGTATGCACTATTTTATATCTGGTATATATAAGTATGTATGAGTTATGCATGCGTGTTGTTGTTTAGTATTAAGATTTATGTCCTAGTTGCACCATGTTTCGAAAAGCTGTAATTACTCTGAGTGCGCTTACGGGAATGTATAAATGTTTTTTAAAAAAAAAATAAAAATAAAAAATAAAAAAAAAATAAAAAAAATAAAAAAAATATACCGTATTTTTCTGAAAGGGCACAAGAGTACCGTTTTAAAAACGAGTCATATTTAGGTTTAATTTTAGTTCGTAGCGGTCCGGAAACGGGTCGTTACAATGGTGGTATCAGAGCAGTTTGGTTACGACGGATTTGTACATAGGAAATTTGGGTAGTCACGTGTGGGTACATAGTTGTACTATATTGATTCTTTGTTTGATTAAGTGAAGCACTTATTGCTTGAAAAATTGTTTGAATTGTTTCTTGATTGAAGCGGTGTGTCTTAACACATCCTTGTTGTGAGATTCGACAGGTTTTGAACTTTGTGGAATCTAATGCCACCTCGTAGGGATACGACGGTACTGCACGAGAACGTCGACATGGAGCGAGCAATTCAAGCTATGGCCGAGATGGCGGCGGCCATGGCTCGGTCAATCACCGCTGCAACTCAACGATCTAACGCGATGGCTCAACAGACGGCGTTAACCCAACAAAACTTGCGGCAACAACAGAGAGCGGAAGCTTTAATGCCGAGGAGAGAGGATTAGCGGACTTTAGGAAGCATGACCCAATCGGTTCTACGGTGAGCCAAACCCAGATAAAGGCGATCTTTGGATGCAAGAGATCGAGAAGATCTTCGAGGCACTCCATTGCCCAAACAACGTGAAGGTAGACTACGCCACCTACTTGCTGCTAGGAGACGCAGAGTATTGGTGGAAGGGAGTGAAGCAAGCACTGATAGCGGAACGTCGCGAAATAACGTGGGAGCTTTTTCGTGGAAGGTTCTTGGACAAATACTTCCCAGATACTGCACGAGCTGAGAAGGAGCAAGAGTTTCTTCAACTACAACAAGGCGGTATGACAGTGTCCGAGTATGCAGCCAAGTTTGAGTCACTGGCGAGGTATTTCAGTCCATTTCGTGACCGAGCTGACCAAGGATGGTTAAGTGAGAGGTTCCAACGAGGATTAAAATTTGACATTCAGAAGTCGGTGGTGTCACTGAGGATCAGGAATCTCCAGGAGTTGATAGATCGTTGTGTTGAGGTAGAGGGTGTAAGAAGCCACAAGAAGAAAACTGTTGTAGGCGGACCGATGAGACCCCAGAGTGCGGGGCAGAGGTTTGCACAGAAGGGGAAACAACTGCAGAGGAAGCCTTACAACCGACCTCAGGGGAACAACAACAGGGGACAATATCGTCCGATGACCCAGGAGCCAGAAGTGGAGGTCGATCGGCATAGAAGTGATTTGTTTCCGTTGTGGAAAGTCAGGACATTATGCAAATAACTGTACTCAGAAGGAGGATGTGTGCTACAACTGTAAGAAGCCAGGGCATTTTGCCAAGGATTGTCCCACACCTAAAGCTGAACCGGCAATGCTTGCGGCAAAGGCCAAAGGGAAGCGCCAAACAGAAAAAGCGTAGTCTTACGCATGAAGCGACGAGGAAGCAGAGCAAGCTGATGATCTTATTCAAGGCGAATGTGAGATTGAGGGTAAATCCTTATCCGTTCTCTTTGATTCGGGCGCAACCCATTCCTTTATTTCCTCTGATTGTGTGGACCATTTGAACTTGACTGTGGATCGCTTTACTGCTCAAATTGGTAGTTCTGACCCCAATTGCTAAAACCTTAGTCACAAACACCGCATGTCTTAATTGTGTAGTGGTTATTGAGTAGAAGGTTTGTGGTCAATTTGGTTTGGTTGCCTCTTAAAGGCTTAGATGTCATCCTCGGGATGGATTGGTTGTCACACCACCATGTCCTCTTGGGCTGTGCCCGTAAAGCTGTAATTTTCCCAGACCTTGGAGTCTCCAATTATCTTTCTACTGAACGTACTGGAGTTTCTTTGCAAGAAGGAACTAGGGAATACATGTATATGGCTAGTTCAGAAGTTTCCCAGCAGGTCGAAGTGAAGAATGTACCACTGGTGTGTGACTTTGTGGGCGTTTTCAGAAGACGTGCCAGGGTTACCACCAGTGCGAGAGGTCGAGTTCTCCATCGATTTGATTCCAGGAACAGGACCGATTTCCAAAGCGCCATACAGGATGTCCCCTGCCGAGATGAAAGAACTGAAGTCCCAGATTGAGTATTTGGAGTCAAAGCAATTCATACGACCGAGCGTGTCACCGTGGGGAGCTCCAGTGTTGTTGGTTAAGAAGAAGGATGGACGATCAAGGCTGTGCGTGGTCTACCGCGAGCTCAACAAGGTTACTGTGAAGAACCGGTATCCGTTACCGCGTATTGACGATCTGATGGATCAATTACGTGGAGCTGCAATATTTTCCAAGATAGATTTGAAGTCTGGTTATCATCAGATTCGCGTGAAGGAGGAAGATGTCCCCAAAACAGCTTTCAGGACTAGGTATGGTCACCACGAGTATTTGGTGATGCCGTTTGGAGTGACAAATGCGCCAGCTGTGTTTATGGACTACATGAACATGATTTTCCATTCGTTTTTGGATCAGTTTGTAGTAGTGTTCATCGACGACATATTGATCTACTCGAAGAGCAGAGAAGAGCACGAAGGGCACTTACGCCGAGTATTACAGATATTACGAGAGAAGCAACTCTATGCCAACCTTTCGAAGTGTGAATTTTGGCTTGAAGAGGTGAATTTTCTTGGACATGTGATTTCCAAAGAAGGAATAGCTGTGGATCCAACTAATATTGAAGCTGTGCTAGCGTGGGAACAGCCGAAGACAGTCACTGATATCAGGAGTTTTGTTGGCTTAGCAGGCTATTATCGAAGATTCATTGAAGGTTTTTCGAAGATTGTCGCGCCTCTTACACGACTCACGAGGAAGGATCAACCTTTTGCCTGGACTGAGGAGAGTGAATCCAATTTTCAAAGACTGAAGGAGCTTTTGACAACAGCGCCTGTGTTAATTTTGCCTCAACCAGAAGAGCCTTACGAGGTTTATTGCGATGCGTCACACCAGGGATTGGGGTGCGTCTTTGATGCAACAGGAAAGTGGTAGCGTATGCTTCAAGACGACTTAAGATTCACGAGAGGAACTACCCTACTCACGATTTGGAGTGGCATCGGTGGTTTCTTATTTGAAGATATGGAGGCACTACCTTTATGGGAGCACTCTCACCGTTTCAGCGATCACAAGAGCTTGAAGTACTGTTCGATCGTAAAGAGCTCAACATGCGTCGGCCAGATGGACTGAATTTCTCAAGGACTACGACTTTACGTTGGAATATCATCCAGAAAGGCTAATATAGTAGCGAATCGTTGAGTAGGAAGAGCGTTCTAGCTTCAAAGAATGATGATCAAGGAGTTGGAGATGCTCGAGAAATTTCGAGACTTGAAGTTGAATGTGGAAGTTTCACCGGGAAGCCGAGATTTGGTATGCTTACCATTTCTAACAGATTATTGGGCGAGATCGAGACCAGCGGGTTCATGACAAGCTTCGCAAGAGAAGATCTGATTGATAAGCGCAAGGGAAAGCGAGAATTCAAAGTCGAGCGGACAACATTTTAAGGTGCAATGGCCAGAGTGTGTACCTAACGTAGCGGGTGAGAAAGTTAATACTTGACGAAGCGCACAAGAGCAATTTTAGTATTCATCCAAGAGTTACGAAGATGTATCAAGACTTGAAGAAGCATTTTTGGTGGTCCGGAATGAAGAAGCAAGTGGCTGAGTACGTAGCTTCGTGTTTAACGTGTCGAAAGCCGGCGTGGAGCACCAACGACCGGTGGGAATGCTACAATCGCTTGACGCATCAAAGATGGAAATGGGACAGTATCTCCATCGATTTCGTTGTAGGTTTGCCGAAGACGCAGAAGAAGAATGATTCGATTTGGGTGATCGTCGACCGATTGACCAAATCTGCTCATTTCTTACCAGTGAGGTCGACGTACAACGTGGAAAAGCTGACCGAGATTTACATCGCGAAGATAGTGCGACTACATGGTATACCCTCTTCAATCGTGTCGGACCGAGATCCGAAGTTCACATCTCATTTTTGGAGGGAATTGCAAGAAGCGATGGGAACCGAGCTCAAGCTTAGCTCGGCATATCATCCCCAAACCGACGGTCAGACTGAGAGAACGATCCAATCGCTTGAAGATTTGTTGCGAGCGTGTACATTAGATCACCGAGGAAGTTGGGACGATGTCTTACCATTGGTGGAGTTCACCTACAATAACAGTTTCCATGCGAGTATTGGAATGGCACCTTTTGAAGCACTGTATGGACGTAAATGTCAGACGCCTCTTTGTTGGTACCAGGATGGCGAGAGTTCTGTTGTGGGACCAGATATGGTCCAGCAGACTACTGAGAAGATCCGTTTGATCAGAGATAGGATGCGAACATCTCAGAGCCGACAGAAGAGTTATGCCGACCAAGGACGTCGACCGCTAGAGTTCGAAGAAGGAGAGCATGTATTTCTTAGAGTCACCCCCACTACTGGAGTTGGTCGAGCGATCAAGTCCAAGAAACTTACCCCTAAATTTATTGGACCTTACCAGATTCTTCGTCGTATCGGTCCAGTGGCATATCAGATTGCCCTGCCACCCTTCCTGTCAAACATTCATGACGTCTTTCACGTCTCACAGTTGCGGAGATATATTTCCGACCCCTCTCATGTCATCGAACCAGATGTGATTCAACTGAGGAACGACTTATCCTTCGAAGCATCACCAGCAAGGATCGTTGATCGGAAAGCCAAACAGTTGCGGAACAAAGAGATCCAACTTGTCAAAGTTGTGTGGGATCAGAAAACCGGAGATGCGACTTGGGAATTGGAAGAGAAGATGAAAACTCAGTACCCTGAACTTTTCCGCGGTAAGCATCTTATTTGCAATTTCGAGGACGAAATTTTTTTTAGAGGGAGAGTATTGTAACACCTGATGAAGAGATCGACCTCGTACCGAGACCGCGTGCACGAGCTGATGAGGTCGCGTGCCGAGGTCGTATGCTGAGCTGAGGAGACCGCGTGCACGAGCTCGTGATAGATCCTTGTGCGCTTGCACAAGCACCCTGGTCGACCTCGTGCCGAGGCTGTAACACTCATATTTTTACGAACGTTATTTAGTGTTAATTAGTATATTTTGTCGTAATTATGCTTTAATAAAGCAATTACTTGTTCCCTACGAAAGTGATTTAATTAAATCAAGAGCTAAAATAAATGAGAATTAATATTTTAATATTAATTTATGGTTTGAATGTTGTCGAAATATTCTATTGAAATTTCGTCGCGTTCCAAATCGCCAGACAGTTCTATGATAAAATAAAAATGAGCCACGATTTCGATGAAAATCGAGTCGTAACTGTTTTATATATATTTTTTTAGTGAATTATATTGTTTCTAATACTTATAAATTGATATTATCACGGAGAATTAATTTTTCGTAAATTAATTTTCCGGGATTTTCCTAGAAATTATTGGGTTTTGCAGTTTTTCGTCGCCGTGTTTTTAGATCTTAAGCCTATAGATTAGAGGGTAATCATGAGAGAGGAGAGATTTGATGGGTAGAATGAGTGATGGGATTAGCATCTCATAAGAGTATTTATATGTCACTTATTTGTGGTTTTATAAATGGTTTTCTTTTAATTAATTATTGTTGAGTGTTAATTAAGGGAGAAAGGACCATAATGCCCCCTTCCCTCAAGACTAAATATCACGATCAGTCCCCTCAAACCCTCACTTTCTCTTTTCTTCTTTCTTCTTCTCTAAGTTTCCTCTTCCTCTCCAAACTTCCATTGCAAAACCTTGGGTTCCATTGAGTTTTTGCACAAACCTCCTTCATCAATCTTGTTTCTCATCATCTCCTCTACCTATATCATCATCTCGATCATCATTTGAGGTATGAAAAACAGAATTTTCTCTCCCTTCATGCTACTGTTTAGCGCCACTTCCTCCCTCCATTTTAGCTAGTTTCTATGCTTCCAAATCATGTCATATCGATAGGTTTTCTTCTTCATGACATTACCTACCTTTCTAACCATTTATTTGAGCTTGAAAAACAAATTGTTTCCTCTGTTTTCTACAGTAGGTAGCGCCCAAAACCCTAACCACTTGGCTTGTTTTGATTTCTTGTTCTATGTTGTTGTATGTTGCTTCTTGTTGTTGTTTGTTGTTGATTTATTTGTTGTAGCATCATATAACCTCTTTCATGAGCATTTGATCAAAAACCTAACCTTGAGTAAGAGGGAAAATATGTTTAATCTTGCTTGAATCATGCATGAGATATGTTATTGTGTTATAGTAATTATTTAGGTGCTAATAGCATGACTAGTTTAATTTAATTAAGTGCAACATGTTAGTTTTGGGTCTTTTCTATTCTTGAGTCCTAAGAAACTTGCTATTTAATGGTCTTATTTTAAATTGTTGGACCCTGATGAAAATATTTTTCAGAAAACATAAACTTAGATTTTGATTAATTTGTGCTTAATATGCTACTTGATTTTAAGCTTGAATTAGTACTTAGGAAAAATGGCCTTGTATGGTGATATGTATGAAAGAAGTTTTTAATAAAATTTTAGAGAAAAGGAATTAAGTTGTAATGCTTAAATTCTTGTTGTATTTGTTTAAGTTCTTGAGTTTTAATGTTTACTTGGGTTGTAGTTAAGATTGGGATATGAGAGCTAAGTGCTATTAGAAACCCATAGATAGTACTAAGTTGTGCTTGTATTAGGAAGTGTGATTCCCGAGATCGTGCGGCACGGAATCGAGGTGTACGGGAGAGCGAACCCGAGGACGTGGGAGCAGTGGGATCCAGATTGAGGACGGTACGTGTCGAGGTCGATTGAGAACCGTACGTGTCGAGGTCGTTGTCGAGCTCGATTGAGGACAGCACGTAGACGCCTAGCTTGGAGTTCGGTAAGGGCAACTTCTAGATATGTTTAGATTTTATTTTTAGTATTTAAATGCTTCATTTAAATACGAAGAAGTCTGAGAACTCTACGAGTTCGAAGTTAGGGTTTCGAACCCCTTCGTTTTGTTGTCGTGAGGTCGAACATTTATCCGAGTCTTCGTGGGCGAGCGAAAGCTGTTGTGGTTGGTCTCCTGAACCCAACCCCCCACACTTGTATGTTCCTCTCTGTTAATTCCATTGAGTTGCAGAGGGATGGATTCCTTGATTTCCTTGTCGAGCATGTAATGTTGTGATATGATTGAGTTATGCATTATTTGATATGAGATTGAATATATGCCACGAATTGCGTGTTGCTGTTGAATTGCGTTTCTTCATGCAGGGTGTTTTTATTGCTTAAAATGTCGAATTGCGTTTTCTTCATGTTAAGCATGCTCTCTTTATTTGATATGCGGTCAAGTAATTTTATGCGTCACTCTTTGACTATCGTAAGCGGCGAGCTGTTCATCGAGTGACAGAGCTAGGCGAGTCGTCGTGACGTTTTTGAGCCGTGACCCGGATAACTAAGTGTAACACCTGAGGACGAGATCGACATCGTATTAGGACGACGTATCGAGACCTCGACCAAGACCTTGTGTCGAGATCCCGTGCCAAGATCGTTTGCCGAGATCATTTGTCGAGCTGAGGAGACCACGTGCACTAGCTGCTGAGCTGAGGAGGTCGGGTGTCGAGTTGATGAAGTCGCGTACCGAGCTGAGGAGGCCGTGTTTACGAACTCGTGTTAGAACCTCGTGCGTTTGCACGAGCACCTTTGTCGACATCGTGTCGAGATGACACCTCGTATTCTTTCGAACGTTATTCAGCGTTATTATTATATTGTTTGTAATTATTACATTGTCGGCTTGACCGTTCTCGTCGCGTGTTTAGGCGGATTGGCCAAGCGAGTAGAGGGTAATTATGAGAGGAACGATTAAACGGGTAGATGATTGATGGGATTGGCATCTTATAGCTGGAGTTACGATTATGCCCTTCCAGCTGTATTCACGATCGGTTTTCCCTCAAACACTCATTTCTCTTTTCTTCTTTCTTCTTCCTTCCTTCTGCTCTGTGTTTCGTTGTTTTCTTCAAAAACTTCCATCGACGAAACCGTGAGTTCCATCGAGATTCTGCACAAGCTTTCTTCATCAATCTTGTTCATCATCATCTTCTCGACATATCTCGTCTGCTCGATCACCATTGAGGTATGAAGAACAGATCTTTCTTTTCCTCTGTGCTACTGTTTAGCGCTAATTCTTCTTCCATTTTTAACCAGTTTTATGCTTCCAAATCATGTCAAACTGGTGGGTTTTCTTCTTCACAATATTACCTATCTTTCTAACTGATTAATTGGGCTTGTAAAACAAATTTCTTTCTCTGATTTCTGCAATCGGCAGTGCCCAGAAACCCCCATTTTTTTTGGTTCGTTTCGATTTTTTTGTTTTTCATTCGTTGCTTCTGGTTATTGTTGTTGTCGATCTATCTGTTGAAGCATCAGATAACCTTTTTCATGAACTTTTGATCGAAATTCCTAACTTTGTGTTAGAGGAAAAATATCTTTCAGTTCTTGAGTTTTATATTTTTCTGGGTTGTGGTTAAGTTTGGGATGAGAGCTAGATGTATTAGAACCCATGGATCGATCTGAGTTATGTTTGTTTTAGGAAGTCTGATTCCCGAGATCGAGTGATTTCCGAATCAAGGTGTACGGGAAAGCGAATCCAAGGACGTGGAAGCAGCGGAATCCAGATCGAGAACTGTACGTGTCGAGGTCGACTGAGAAGGATACGTGTCGAGGTCGATTGAGGACGGTACGTGTCGAAGTCGTTGTCGAGCTCGTTGAAGACAGCCGTGTCGAGATCGAGTAAGAGAAGTCGTTGTCGAGCTCTTTGAAGACAGCTGTGTCGAGGTCGTTGTCGAGCAGCATTAACTTGGAGTTCGGTAAGGGCGCTTCACATTAATACTTTCGTAGTATGCTAGCGTAAGGGCATTTCATATTCTACATGGTTATGTTATTGTGTATGGATTTCCTGATTTGTGTTGAGCTTGAAATGTTGTGATATGATTGAGTTTTTGCATGTATTTAATATGTGATTGAATATATGTCGTGAATTGTGTATTACATGTTGAATTGCGTTTCTTCATGTCGAGCTTGCTCTTTTATTTGACATGCGGTTGAATATCTTGTGTTTAACTCTTTGAATATCGTATGCGGCGAATTGTTCATCGAGTGAGCGAGCTAGGTGAGTCGTATGACGTTTTTGAGCCGTGACCCGGATAACTGAGGGTGGTAGGTCCCCTTTTTGTTTACGGGAGATTGACTAGACGTCGCCACGCTATGGGACCTGAGTTGACTGTCCTAGGGAGAGCGAGGATCCCAAGGCTTCGGCTGGACTTTCCGACTTCCGGTGCGGCGTGTGCTTTCCGGAAAATTGTCGAGTCGAGAGAAAATGGATTTGCGAGTTGTGTCGAGTTTAGAGTGAGATGGTCGAGTCACGTCGGTGAATGTTATACTTTCTTTGTTTGCTTATATCTTTTATGTCGAGCTTATCTTGAATTGTCGAGAAGTTGACCACTTTCCGTGGTGCCTTCAATCCATGAGGGTTACCCAGGCGATGTCGAGGCGCGGGGAACTTCGGCGATAGATGATGCCGAGGGGGAGCTCGGCGAGGACCCGAGTGCCGACCTCTTTCTGTCGTGATTGATTATGTTGCTGGATGTTGTTTTTTTTATGGCTGTACCTTGTTTTTCTTTTGGAGTAGTATGTCGTGACCAGTTTGGGCAGTGTTGTTTTGTTGTTTCAGGGTAGACTGGTGGTCTTACTTTTGGAGCAGCCCCCTGCGTGGGAGTCTGCCGGAAGTACCCCCAGGGTATGATTGCTCTTTTGAAGTCGTCGTACCTTAGGTGTATTTTCTTTGCACATTTGCTACTCTGTATTTTGTATACATTATTATTTCGAGTGATATATGCATGTATGTTTTATTAGAATTTAAGTCTTGTGTCTTAGTTGCATCATGTTTCGAAAAGCTGTAATTACTCTGATGTGCACGAGTTGGTTTTATAAAAAAAAATATATACCGTATTTTTAAAAGGCACAAGAGTTTTGTTTTTAAAACACATCTCATATAGGTTTATGTTGAGCTTGGTGTGTTGAGCTCGGTAACTCGAGTTCGGTATATTGAGCTCGGTAGCGGTCCGGAAACGGGTCGTTACATTGTTGGTATCAGAGCAGTTCGGTTCTGACCGAGCCGCATAGGAATTTGACCGTCACCGTGTCGGGTTATGTGTTGGGTACCTAGTTGTATTATGTTGATTCTTTGTTTGATTAAGTGAAGCACTTATTGCTTGAGAAATTGTTTGAACTGTTTCTTGATTGAAGCGGTGTGTTTTAACACATCCTTGTTACGAGATTCTCGACAGGTTTTGAACTTTGTGGACTCTACTGCCCCCTCGTAGGACTACGACATCTGGAACCGAGAACGTCGACATGGAACGAGCTATTCAAGCTATGGCCGAGATGGCGGCAGCCATGGCTCAACAATCAGGCTGCTGACTCAACCGGCTAACGCGATGGCTCAGCCAGACGGCGGCGTTAACTCAATAGAACTTGCAAAGAACAAAGAACGAGCGAAATCTTGTCAAGCAAGAGGATTGGCGGACTTCGAAGCATGATCCACCGAAGTTCTACGGTGAGCCAAATCCGGATAAAGCTGATCTTTGGATGCAAGAGATCGAGAAGATCTTTGAGGCACTTCATTGCCCGGACAACGTGAAGGTCGACTATGCCACCTACTTACTGCTAGGAGACGCGGAGTATTGGTGGAGAGGAGTGAAGCAAACGTTTATAGCAGAACATCGCGAGATGACCTGGGAGCTTTTTCGTGAAAGGTTTTTGGACAAGTACTTCCGGATCTTGCACGAGCCGAGAAGGAGCGAGAATTTCTTCAAGCTGCGGCAAGGCAACTCGGCAGTTGTCCGAGTATGCGCCAAGTTCGAAGTCGTTGGCGAGGTATTTCAGTCCATTCCGTGATCGAGTTGACCAGAGATGGTTGAGTGAGAGATTCCAACGGGGATTGAGATTCGACATTCGAAGTCGATGGTGTCGTTGAGGATCCGAAATCTCCAAGAGGTGATTGATCGTGTGTCGAGGTAGAAGGAGTAAGGAGCCACAAGAAGAAGACTGTGGGCGGACCGGTGAGACCCCAGAGTGCGGGCGTATTTGCACGTAAAGAAACAACCGCAGAAGAGGCCTTACGACCAGACCTCGGGGAACGACAACAGGGACGATGTCGTCCGATGACCCAGGAGCGAGGAGTGGAGGTCGACGGTGTCGAGGTGACTTGCTACCGATGTGGAAAGCGGGACATTACGCGAGTAGCTGTACTCGTAAGGAGGAGGTGTGTTTCAACCGCAAGAAGCCAGGGCATTTTGCCAAGGATTGTCCTACACCTAAAGTGAACCGACTATGCTTGCGGCAAGGCCAAAGGAAAGCGTCAAGTGGCTAAAGGCGAGTTTTACGCATGAGTGGCGAGGAAGCGAGCAGTGAAGATCTTATCCAAAGTGAATGTGAAATCGAGGGTAAATCCTTATCCCTTCTTTTTGATTCGGGTGTAACCCATTCCTTTATTTCTTCTGATTGTGTGTACCATTTGAACTTATTGTGGATCGCTTTACCGTTTAAATTAGTAGTTACAACCCCAAATGCTAAAACCTTAGTCACAAACACTTCGCATGTCTTAATTGTGTAGTGATTATTGAGTAGAAAGTTTGTGGCCAATTTGGTTTGTTTGCCTCTTAAGGGCTTAGATGTCATTCTCGGGATGGATTGGTTGTCACACCACCATGTCCTTTGACTGTGCCAGTAAAGCTGTAATTTTTCCAGACCTTGGAGTCTCCAATTATCTTTCACGAGCGTATTGGAGTTTCTTTGAAAGAAGGAACTAGGGAATACATGTATCCGCTAGTTCGGAAGTTTTCCAAACAGATCGACGTGAAGAATGTACGGTGGTGTGTGACTTTGAGGCGTTTTCGAAGACGTGCCAGGGTTACCACCAGTGCGAGAGGTCGAGCTCTCCATCGACCTGATTCCAGGAACAGGACCCATTGCCAAAGGGCCATACGGGATGGCTCCTGCCGAGATGGAAGAATGAAGTCCCGGATCGAACACTTGGAGTCGAAGCAATTCATACGACCGGCGTGTCACCGTAGGGAGCTCCGGTGTTGTTGGTTAAGAAGAAGGATGGACGATCAAGGCGTGCGTAGATTATCGTGAGCTCAACAAGGTTACCGTGAAGAACCGTTATCCGTTACCACGTATTGGCGACTTGATGGATCAACTTCGTGGAGCGGCGATCTTTCCAAGATAGACTTGAAGTCGGGCTACCATCGATTCGCGTGAAGGAGGAAGATGTCGCCAAAACAGCTTTCAGGACTAGATACGGTCACTACGAGTACTTGGTGATGCCGTTTGGAGTGACGAATCGCCCGGTGTGTTTATGGACTACATGAGCAGGATTTTCCATTCGTTTTTGGATCGATTCGTTGTAGTGTTCATCGGCGACATATTGATTTACTCGAGGAACCGAGAAGAGCACGCAGAACACCTATGTCGAGTACTACGGATATTACGAGATAAGCAACTCTATGCCAACCTGTCGAAGTGTGAATTTTGGCTTGAAGAGGTGAATTTTCTTGGTCACGTGATTTCCAGGAGAAGGGATAGTTGTGGATCCAACTAAGATTGAAGTGTGCTAGCGTGGGAACGACCTAAGGCGATTCTGAGATCGGGAGTTTTGTCGGCTTAGCCAGGCTATTACCGAAGATTCATTGAAGGTTTCTCGAAGATTGGCGCGCCTCTTACACGGTCGACGGGGAAGGATCAACCTTTTGCTTGGGCCGAGGAGTGTGAAGCCGCTTTCAACGATCAAGGAGCTTTTGGCGGCGGCGCTGTCTGATTTTGCCTCAACCCGAAGAGCCTTTCGAGGTGTATTGTGATGCGTCACACCAGGGATTGGGATGCGTCTTTGATGCAACATCGGAAGGTGGTCGCGTATGCTTCAAGACGACTTAAGATTCACGAGAGGAACTACCCTACTCACGACTTGGGTGGCGGCGATGGTTTCTTGGCCGAAGATATGGAGACACTACCTTTACTGAGCACTCTTACTGTTTTCAACGATCACAAGAGCTTGAAGTACTGTTCGACCGTAAAGAGCTCAACATGCGTCAACGTAGATGGACGTAATTTCAAGGACTACGACTTTACGTTGGAATACCATCCCGGTAAGGCTAACGTAGTAGCGCATGCGTTGGCAGAAGAGCGTTTTAACCTCGGTATTGATGATCAAGGAGTTGGAGATGCTCGAGAAGTTCCGAGATTTGAAGTTAGTGTCGAAGTTTCACCGGAAGGCCGAGATTTGGTATGCTTACCATTTCTAACAGATTGTTGGGCGAGATCCGAGACCAGCAAGTTCATGACGAGCTTCGCAAGAGAAGATTCATTGATAAGCGCAAGGGAAGCGGCGAATTTCAGGTCGGAGCGGACGACATCTTGAGATGCAATGGCCGAGTGTGCGTACCTAACGTATCCGAACTGAGAAAATTGATTCTTGACGAAGCGCATAAGAGCAACTTTAGTATTCATCCCGGAGTTACGAAGATGTATCAAGACTTGAAGAAGCATTTTTGGTGGTCCGGAATGAAGAAGCAAGTGGCCGAGTACGTAGCTTCATGTTTGACGTGTCAGAAAGCGAAGGTGGAGCACCAACGACCTGCAGGAATGCTACAATCGCTTGACGTACCAGTATGGAAATGGGACAGTATTTCCATGGATTTCGTTGTAGGTTTGCCGAAGACGCAGAAGAAGAATGATTCGATTTGGGTGATCGTCGACCGATTGACCAAATCTGCTCATTTCTTGCCAAAGGTGAAGGTCGACATACAGCGTGGAAAAAGGCTGGACCGAGATCTACATCGCGGAGATAGTGCGACTTCATGGAATACCTCTTCGATCGTGTCGGACCGAGATCCGAAGTTCACGCCTCATTTTGGAGGGAATTGCAAGGAGCGATGGGAACCGAGCTCGAGCTTAGCTCGGCATATCATCCACGGTATCGACGGTCGATCGAGAGAACGATCCAATCGCTTGAAGATTTGTTGCGAGCATGTACGTTAGATCACCGAGGAAGTTGGGACGACATCTTACCATTGGTGGAGTTCACCTACAATAACAATTTCCATGCGAGTATTGGAATGGCACCTTTTGAAGCGGCGTATGGGCGGAAATGTCGACGCCTCTTTGTTGGTACCAGGGCGGCGAGCGAATCGTCAGAGGACCAGATATGATCCAGCAGACTACCGAGAAGATCCGTTTGATCAGAGATCGGATGCGAACATCTCAAAGTCGACAGAAGAGTTATGCAGACCAACGACGTCGACCACTCGAGTTCGAGGAAGGAGAACACGTATTTCTTAGAGTCAACCCCACTACTGGAGTTGGTCGAGCGATCAAATCCAAGAAACTTACCCCTAAATTTATTGGACCTTACCAGATTCTTCGTCGTATTGGTCCAATGGCATATCAGATTGCCTTACCCCCATTCTTGTCGAACATCCACGACGTCTTTCACGTCTCACAGTTACGGAAGTATGTTTCCGACCCTTCTCATGTCATCGAACCGGATGTGATTCAACTGAAGGACGACTTATCTTTTGAAGCGTCACCAGCAAGGATCGTTGATCGGAAAGCCAAACAGTTGCGGAACAAAGAGATTCAACTTGTCAAAGTTGTGTGGGATCAGAGGACGGGAGATGCAACTTGGGAGCTGGAGGAGAAGATGAAGATTCAAGACTGAACTTTTACGAGGTAAGAATCTTATTTGCAATTTCGAGGACGAAATTTTTTAGAGGAGAGATTGTAACACCTGAGGACGAGATCGACATCGTATTAGGACGACGTATCGAGACCTCGACCAAGACCTTGTGTCGAGATCCCGTGCCAAGATCGTTCACGAGATCATTTGTCGGTGAGGAGACCACGTGCACTAGGCTCTTTGGTGAGGAGGTCGGGTGTCGAGTTGATGAAGTCGCGTACCGAGCAGAGGAGGTCGTGTTTACGAACTCGTGTTAGAACCTCGTGCGTTTGCACGAGCACCTTTGTCGACATCGTGTCGAGATGACACCTCGTATTCTTTCGAACGTTATTCAGCGTTATTATTATATTGTTTGTAATTATTACATTGTCGGCTTGACCGTTCTCGTCGCGTGTTTAGACCGTTGACCGACAGAGTAGAGGGTAATTATGAGAGGAACGATTAAACGGGTAGATGATTGATGGGATTGGCATCTTATAGCTGGAGTTACGATTATGCCCTTCCAGCTGTATTCACGATCGGTTTTCCCTCAAACACTCATTTCTCTTTTCTTCTTTCTTCTTCCTTCCTTCTGCTCTGTGTTTCGTTGTTTTCTTCAAAAACTTCCATCGACGAAACCGTGAGTTCCATCGAGATTCTGCACAAGCTTTCTTCATCAATCTTGTTCATCATCATCTTCTCGACATATCTCAAATGCCTTTCGATCACCATTGAGGTATGAAGAACAGATCTTTCTTTTCCTCTGTGCTACTGTTTAGCGCTAATTCTTCTTCCATTTTTAACCAGTTTTATGCGTCCAAATGATGTCAAACTGGTGGGGTTTGTTGTTCACAATATTACCTATCTTTCTAACCGATTAATTGGGCTTGTAAAACAAATTTCTTTCTCGATTTACTGATCGGCAGCGCCGAAACCCCCATTTTTTTTGGTTCGTTTCGATTTTTTTGTTTTTCATTCGTTGCTTCTGGTTATTGTTGTTGTCGATCTATCTGTTGAAGCATCAGATAACCTTTTTCATGAACTTTTGATCGAAATCCCTAACTTTGTGTTAGAGGAAAAATATCTTTCAGTTCTTGAGTTTTATATTTTTCTGGGTTGTGGTTAAGTTTGGGATGAGAGCTAGATGTATTAGAACCCATGGATCGATCTGAGTTATGTTTGTTTTAGGAAGTCGATTCCGAGATCGAGTGATTTTCGAATCAAGGTGTGCGGAAGCGAATCAGGGCGTGGAAGCAATGGAATCCGGATCGAGAACTATGCGTGTCGAGGTCGATCGAAAGATACGTGTCGAGGTCGATTGAGGACGGTACGTGTCGAAGTCGTTGTCGAGCTCGTTGAAGACAGCCGTGTCGAGATCGAGTAAGAGAAGTCGTTGTCGAGCTCTTTGAAGACAATTTGTGTCGAGGTCGTTGTCGAGCAGCATTAACTTGGAGTTCGGTAAGGGCGCTTCACATTAATACTTTCGTAGTATGCTAGCGTAAGGGCATTTCATATTCTACATGGTTATGTTATTGTGTATGGATTTCCTGATTTGTGTTGAGCTTGAAATGTTGTGATATGATTGAGTTTTTGCATGTATTTAATATGTGATTGAATATATGTCGTGAATTGTGTATTGCATGTTGAATTGCATTTCTTCATGTCGAGCTTGCTCTTTTATTTGACATGCGGTTGAATATCTTGTGTTTAACTCTTTGAATATCGTATGCGGCGAATTGTTCATCGAGTGAGCGAGCTAGGTGAGTCGTATGGCGTTTTGAGCCGTGACCGGATAAGCGAGGGTGCTAGGTCCCCTTTTTGTTTACGGGAGATTGACTAGACGTCGCCACGCTATGGGACCTGAGTTGACTGTCCTAGGGAGAGCGAGGATCCCAAGGCTTCGGCTGGACTTTCCGACATACGGAACGGCGTGTGCATTCCGGAAAATTGTCGAGTCGAGAGAAAATAGATTTGCGAGTTGTGTCGAGTTTAGAGTGAGATGGTCGAGTCACGTCGGTGAATGTTATACTTTGCTGTTTGCTTATATCTTTTATGTCGAGCTTATCTTGAATTGTCGAGAAGTTGACCCTTTCCCGTGGTGCCTTCAATCCATGACGGTTACCCAGGCGATGTCGGCGCGAGGAACTTCGGCGATGGATGATGCCGAGGAGGAGCTCGGCGAGGACCCGAGTGACGACCTCTATCTGTCGTGATTGATTATGTTGCTTTGGATGTTGTTTTTTTATGGTCTGTACCTTGTTTTCTTTTGGAGTAGTATGTCGTGACCAGTTTGGCGGTGTTGTTTTGTTGTTTGAGGGTAGGTGGTGGTCTTACTTTTGGAGCGACCCCTGCGTGGAAGTCTGCGGAAGTACCCCAGGTATGATTGCTCTTTTGAAGTCGTCGTACCTTAGGTGTATTTTCTTTGCACATTTGCTACTCTGTATTTTGTATACATTATTATTTCGAGTGATATATGCATGTATGTTTTATTAGAATTTAAGTCTTGTGTCTTAGTTGCATCATGTTTCGAAAAGCTGTAATTACTCTGATGTGCACGAGTTGGTTTTATAAAAAAAAATATATACCGTATTTTTAAAAGGCACAAGAGTTTTGTTTTTAAAACACATCTCATATAGGTTTATGTTGAGCTTGGTGTGTTGAGCTCGGTAACTCGAGTTCGGTATATTGAGCTCGGTAGCGGTCCGGAAACGGGTCGTTACACTAAGGGTGCTAGGTCCCCTTTTGTTTACGGGAGATTGACTAGGCGTCGCAGCGTAGGAACCGGGTACTGCATATCTAGGGAGAAGCAAAAGATCCCAAGGCTACGGCTGGTATGTCAGTTGATGGATCTGCGTCTGCTTTCCGGAATAATGGTCGAGTCGAGAGAAATGGATCGTGAGTTGAGTCGAGTCTAGAGTGAGAGGGTTGAGTCACGTTTGGTGAATGATATACATTGTTGTTTGCTTATTTCTTTACGCCTTGATTATCTCGATTTGTTGAGAAGTTGGCCCTTTCCCGTGGTGCCTTCAATCCATGATGGTTACCCAGGCGATAGCGAGGACGCAGGGAACCCGACAACAGGTGATGGTGAGGAGGACCTCGTCGAGGATCCGGACGACGATCTCTATTTGTCATGATTGATTATGTCTACTAGATGTTTTCTTGGGATGATTGTAGTATGTCTTTTGTGTACAGTGGTTGTGACCAGTTTGGGCCGGGTGTTATTTTTGAGCACAGGGTAGACTGGCGGTTTACTTTTGGAGCAGCCCCCTGTGTGGGTGTCTGCCGGGAGTACCCCCGGGGTATGATCACTCTTCTGAGGGTCGTCATACCATAGGTGTATTTCTTTGTACATTACTACTCTGTCTTTTTTTTGTATGCACTATTTTATATCTGGTATATATAAGTATGTATGAGTTATGCATGTGTGTTGTTGTTTAGTATTAAGATTTATGTCCTAGTTGCACCATGTTTCTAAAAGCTGTAATTACTCTGAGTGCGCTTACGGGAATGTATAAATGTTTTTAAAAAAAAAAATACCGTATTTTTCTGAAAGGGCACAAGAGTACCGTTTTAAAAACGAGTCACATTTAGGTTTAATTTTAGTTCGTAGCGGTCCGGAAACGGGTCGTTACAGATTCCATCTCTTGGTGTTAGGGACTAATGTTGACAAGTGACTCCAAACACAAGAGGGGGGTGAATTGTGTGTGAACTGTGCTTTCAAAAACTTTTGGAGAAATAAGTGCTAATTATGAGTTGCGGAAATATTAATGTGAAACAGATAAATCACTTGAAGAATAAATTGCAAACGAGTTAAAAATAAAGTAAATAGTAAGATATAAATAACAATAAAATAAAGTACAGAAATTTAATTGACTGAAAAGTAGAGAGATAAGGAGTAAAAAGCACACAACAAATTATACGAGTTCGCCACCTAACACCCCTGTGGCCTACGTCACATCCCCAAAGCAAACCACTATGGGATTTTCACTAAGACACTAGCTTTTAAATAAGGTTCAGCTAAAAACCTTAACAACTCTAAACCAGAGCAATACGTTCAAGAGATACCACCTCTCTATGAACACCTTGGGATTCCTACCCAAAAATAAATGATTTTCACAAATAAAATGAGGCGAAAAAGATACACTCAATAGTGCGGATATAACAAATTGAAGCTCAAATAATACAACTCAAATTATGTAGAATAAAAAGACTCTCGAGAAAATTGTGCTCAAATAAGTGTGAGTGATGAAAAATATTTGTGAGTTTTTGGCACAAAAATTAAGCAACTGCGTTGTTGTATTTTTACACGACTCACGAGTTGTGTTTATATAGGCAATGGGTGAGCGTCGAAATGACGGTTGGAGCATTTGCCTGTTGCGTTTTGATTTGTCCGTTGGAAGAAAAATCTGCCCGTTGCGTTTTGAAATAAAGAAATTGAAAACACGGAGACGGCTCGTGACGACCTCAAGACGGCTCGGCCAGACGACCTCGCCACCGCGGCTCGACAGACGACCTCGACCACGGCTCGGCCTCTGGCCTCTGAACAGCTCGGCAAAGACCTCGGCACACGACCTCGGCACCACGGCTCTTTATCGACCTCCTCATCGGCTCGGTTCATAGCTCGGTACCACGACCTCATCACCGACCACGCGACTTCCTCCTCGATTCGACATCACGACTTCCTCGAGCTCAACATCCGACTTCCTCCTCACCGACATCCGATTTCCTCGGCTCGACACGCGACTTCCTCCTCGATTCGACATACGACTTCCTCAGATCTCGACAGCGACTTCCTCCTCACCGACATCCGACTTCCTCATTTCGACATCAGGCCACGAGATATGCATGTCAAAATATTTTGTGCGTGTGTGATTTAATTTTAATTGAGAGCTTTTTATTACTACTTACAAATTGTCTTAATAAAGATAAATAAATACCCAGAACCCAAAGACTTGAGAAACAATCATTCTTGATACGTGTAACGACCCGTTTCCGGACCGCTACCGAGCTCAATATACCGAGCTCGAATTACCGAGCTCAACACACCAAGCTCAACATAAAGGATATATGAGATGTGTTTTAAAAACAAAACTCTTGTGCCTTTTTAAAAATACGATATATATTTTTTTTTTATAAAACCAACTCGTGCACATCAGAGTAATTACAGCTTTTCGAAACATGGTGCAACTAAGACACAAGACTTAAATTCTAATAAAACATACATGCATAACATACATATATATATCACTCGAAATAATAGTGTATACAAAATACAGAGTAGCAAATGTGTAAAGAAAATACACCTAAAGCACGACGACTTCAAAAGAGTAATCATACCCTGGGGGTACTTCCGGCAGACTCCCACGCAGGGGGCTGCTCCAAAAGTAAGACCACCAGTCTACCCTGTAGCAACAAAACAACACCGCCCCAGTGGTCACGACCTCGAACACAAAGAAAAAGCGAAATGCAGTCCTCGGAAAAACAAACATCCAACAAACAAACAATCACGACAGATAGAGTGCGTCACTCGGGTCCTCGTCGAGCTCCTCCTCGGCATCATCTCTTGCCGAGTTCCTGCGCCCTCGACATCGCTGGGTAACCGTCATGGATTGAAGGCACCACGGAAAGGGTCAACTTCTCGACAATTCAAGATAAGCTCGACATAAAGATATAAGCAAACAAAGTATAACATTCACCGACGTGACTCGACCATCTCACTCTAAACTCGACACAACTCGCAAATCCATTTTCTCTCGACCCGATAATTTTCCGGGAGGCACACCCCGTGCGGTATGTCGGAAAGTCCAGCGAAAGCCTTGGGATCCTCGCTCTCCCTAGGGCCGATCCTCGAGTCCCATAGCGTGGCGGCGTCTAGTCAATCTCCCGTAAACAAAGGGACCTAGCACCCTCGATTATCAGGGTCACGGCTCAAAAGCGTCATACGACTCACCTAGCTCGCTCACTCGATGAACAATTAAGCGCATACGATATTCAAAGAGTTAAACACAAGATATTCAACCGCATGTCAAATAAAAGAGCAAGCTCGACATGAAGAAACGCAATTCAACATGCAATACACAATTCACGACATATATTCAATCACATATTAAATACATGCAAAAACTCAATCATATCACAACATTTCAAGCTCGACACAAATCAGGAAATCCATACACAATAACATAACCACGTAGAATATGAAATGCCCTTACGCTAGCATACTACGAAAGTATTAATGTGAAGCGCCCTTACTTAAGGACTTATAAAATAAAGCCTTAGAGATTTCTAGGAGTTGCCCTTACCGAACTCCAAGTTAATGCTGCTCGACAACGACCTCGACACAGCTGTCTTCAAAGAGCTCGACAACGACTTCTCTTACTCGATCTCGACACGGTTGTCTTCAACGAACTCGACAACGACTTCGACACGTACCGTCCTCAATCGACCTCGACACGTATACTTCTCAGTCGACCTCGACACGTACAGTCCTCGATCTGGATTCCGCTGCTTCCACGTCCTTGGATTCGCTTTCCCGTACACCTTGATTCGGAAATCACTCGATCTCGGGAATCAGACTTCCTAAAAAAAAAAAACATAACTCAGATCGATCTATGGGTTCTAATACATCTAGCTCTCTCTTCCCAAACTCAACCACAACCCAGAAAAATATAAAACTCAAGAACTGAATATATTTATTTTTCCTCTAACACAAAGTTAGGGATTTCGATCAAAATTTCATGAAAAAGTTATCTGATGCTTCAACAGATAGATCGACAACAACAATAACCAGAAGCAACGAATGAAAAACAAGAAATCGAAACGAACCAAAAATGGAGGTTTCTGGGCACTGCCGATTGCGTAAAAGCGAGAGAAAGAAATTTGTTTTACAAGCCCAATTAATCGGTTAGAAAGATAGGTAATATTATGAAGAAGAAAACCCATCAATTTGACATGATTTGGAAGCATAAAACTGGTTAAAAATGGAAGAATAATTAGCGCTAAACAGTAGCACAGAGAAAAAGAAAAATCTGTTCTTCATACCTCAACGGTGATCGAGCAGACGAGATATGTCGAGAAGATGATGATGAACAAAATTGATGAAGAAAGCTTGTGCAGAATCTCGATGGAACTCACGGTTTCGTCGATGGAGATTTTTGAAGAAAACAACGAAACTCAGAGCAGAAGGAAGGAAGAAGAAAGAAGAAAAGAGAAAGAATGAGTGTGAGGGAATCGGTCGTGGTATACAGCTGGTGAGAAAGGGGTATAAACGTAACTCCAGCTATAAGATGCCAATCCCATCAATCATCTACCCGTTTAATCGTTCCTCTCATAATTACTCTCTCTACTCTGTCGGTCAACGGCAAGCCGACAATGTAATAATTACAAACAATATAATAATAGCGCTGAATAACGTTCGAAAGAATACGAGGTATCATCTCGACACGATGTCGACAAGGGTGCTCGTGCAAACGCACAAGGCTCTAACACGAGTTCGTGAACGCGGTCTAATCAGCTCGACATGCGTCCTCATCAGCTCGGTACGCGACTTCATCAACTCGACACGCGACCTCCTCAGCTCAGCAGCTAGTGCACGTGGTCTCATCAGCTCGACAAATGATCTCGGCAAACGATCTAGGCACGGGATCTCGACACAAGGTCTTGGTCGAGGTCTCGATACGTCGTCCTAATACGATGTCGATCTCGTCCTCAGGTGTTACAATACGCGTCTTGGTATTCTTTTCCACTTTTTGCACGGTTGACTATTTGCAAAGCTCCCTTTTGTCAATCATCAAAATCATCCTGTCAAGGCATGTATTCACAGACTCCCCCTTTTTGATGATGACAAACATCTCATGGAGGGAATTTAGTAAAATATAATCATGATATAGCAATTAGATATAAGCATGGTTTTTCAATAAAAGATATCAGAGTTTAAGCACAATATTTTAGAAAAACTCCCCCTCACAATATTAAAAAAAAGATATCAGAGTTTAGGCGCATTTTGGCATTTTGGTGAAGAACTCCCCCTCACAATATGCATGGAATAAACCACTCCCCCTGAATCATATAACTCTCCCCCTTTTGGCAACATCAAAAAGCGGAAAAGATAAAGGGAAAGGCATGTAAAACGTATGCATATACGTGTAACTAGATGGCGAAAAATAATAGAGTATCAAGGGTTCAATGAAGCATAATTGTTTGCAGTTAACATAACCTGCACAAACTTTTATTTTAGCGATTACAGGAAGGACGGTTGCATTTCTCCACTTTTAGTCTTGGTAACGGAACCTGCATAAAAATGTTAGCACACTCCAACGCCCAAGTTAGAACTTATTCATAATAAAATGCACTCACACGCATCATTCAATGCATGATTGATCTAAAATTCCTAACTCGGTTCTTATAAAAAGAAGCTTTCTTTAGGCAAAGGTTTAGAAAAACTATCTGCAAGTTGTTTTGATGTTTCCACAAACTCAATCACCCAATCTCCTTTTTGAACATGATCTCTAATAAAATGGTGCCTAATTTCTATATGTTTGGTCCGGAGTGATAAAGCGGGTTTTTCGTGAGGTTTATGGCACTAGTATTGTCGCACTTAATTGGAGCAGTTTTGATTAATCCCATAATCATTCAACTGTTGTTTCATCCAAATAATTTGTGCACAACAACTGCCTGCTGCAACGTATTCCGCTTCAGCAGTGGACAAAGCCACACTGGCTTGTTTCTTACTATGCCATGAGACCAAGGCATTCCCAAGTAAGTGACATGTCCCACTAGTGCTTTTTCGGTCCATTTTGCAACCCGCAAAATCAGAATCCGAGTACCCAATAAGTGTGCAGTCAGCACCTTTGGGGTACCATAAACCCATGGTTTGTGTGCCAGTGAGATATCTCATGATGCATTTTACCGCTAAGAGATGTGATTCCTTAGGATTTGCTTGAAAACGTGCACACATACAAACACTAGACATAATATCCGGACGACTAGCAGTGAGATAGAGAAGAGATCCTATCATACCTCTATACTTACTTACTTCGACCGACTTACCACCTTCATCTTTGTCAAGATAGCATGATGTGCTCATGGGAGTTGAGATTTCTTTGGCGTTGCTCATTCCAAATCTTTTAAGCAACTCCTTGCAATATTTGGATTGATTTATAAAAATTCCTTCTTTTGTTTGTTTGATTTGAAGTCCAAGGAAGTAGTTGAGCTCTCCCATTGTAACACCTGAGGACGAGATCGACATCGTATTAGGACGACGTATCGAGACCTCGACCAAGACCTTGTGTCGAGATCCCGTGACTAGATCGTTTGTCGAGATCATTTGTCGAGCTGATGAGACCACGTGCACTAGCTTTGGTGAGGAGGTCGCGTGTCGAGTTGATGAAGTCGCGTACCGAGCTGATGAGGACGCATGTCGAGCTGAGGAGGCCGTGTTCACGAACTCGTGTTAGAACCTTGTACGCTTGCACGAGCACCCTTGTCGACATCGTGTCGAGATGATACCTCGTATTCTTTCGAACGTTATTCAGCGTTATTATTATATTGTTTGTAATTATTATATTGTCGGCTTGACCGTTCTCGTCGTGTGTCTAGACCGTTGATGTAACACCTGAGGACGAGATTGACATCGTATTAGGACGACGTATCGAGACCTCGACCAAGACCTTGTGTCGAGATCCCGTGACTAGATCGTTTGTCGAGATCATTTGTCGAGCTGATGAGACCACGTGCACTAGCTGCTGAGCTGAGGAGGTCGCTTGTCGAATTGATGAAGTCGCGTACCGAGCTGATGAGGACGCATGTCGAGCTGAGGAGACCGCGTTCACGAACTCGTGTTAGAACCTTGTACGCTTGCACGAGCACCCTTGTCGACATCGTGTCGAGATGATACCTCGTATTCTTTCGAACGTTATTCAGCGTTATTATTATATTGTTTGTAATTATTATATTGTCGGCTTGACCGTTCTCGTCGATGTCTAGACCGTTGGCCAAGCCAGTAGAGATAATTATGAGAGGAACGATTAAGCGGGTAGATGATTGATGGGATTGGCATCTTATAGCTGGAGTTACGTTTATACCCCTTTCTCACCAGCTGTATACCACGACCGATTCCCTCACACTCATTCTTTCTCTTTTCTTCTTTCTTCTTCCTTCCTTCTGCTCTGTGTTTCGTTGTTTTCTTCAAAAACTTCCATCGACGAAACCGTGAGTTCCATCGAGATTCTGCACAAGCTTTCTTCATCAATCTTGTTCATCATCATCTTCTCGACCCATATCTCCCCTGCTCCATCACCATTGAGGTATGAAGAATGATCTTTCTTTTCCTCGTACTCTTGTTTAGCGCTATTTCTTCTTCCATTTTTAGCCAGTTTTATGCTTCCAAATCATGTCAAATTGATGGGTTTTCTTCTTCACGATATTACCTATCTTTCTAACCGATTAAATGGGGCTTGTAAAACAAATTTCTTTCTCTGATTTCTGCAATCGGCAGTGCCCAGAAACCTCCATTTTTGGTTCGTTTCGATTTCTTGTTTTTCATTCGTTGCTTCTGGTTATTGTTGTTGTCGATCTATCTGTTGAAGCATCAGATAACCTTTTTCATGAACTTTGATCGAAATCCCTAACTTTGTGTTAGAGGAAAAATATATTCAGTTCTTGAGTATTATATTTTCTGGGTTGTGGTTAAGTTTGGGATGAGAGCTAGATGTATTAGAACCCATGGATCGATCTGAGTTATGTTTGTTTTAGGAAGTCTGATTCCCGAGATCGAGTGATTTCGAATCAAGGTGTACGGAAAGCGAATCCAAGGGCGTGGAAGCGGCGGAATCGGATCGAGGATGCGTGTCGAGGTCGACTAAGAAGTGTACGTGTCGAGGTCGATTGAGGACGGTACGTGTCGAAGTCGTTGTCGAGCTCGTTGAAGACAGCCGTGTCGAGATCGAGTAAGAGAAGTCGTTGTCGAGCTCTTTGAAGACAGCTGTGTCGAGGTCGTTGTCGAGCAGCATTAACTTAGAGTTCGGTAAGGGCGCTTCACATTAATACTTTCGTAGTATGCTAGCGTAAGGGCATTTCATATTCTACGTGGTTATGTTATTGTGTATGGATTTCCTGATTTGTGTCGAGCTTGAAATGTTGTGATATGATTGAGTTGTTGCATGTATTTAATATGTGATTGAATATATGTCGTGAATTGTGTATTGCATGTTGAATTGCGTTTCTTCATGTCGAGCTTGCTCTTTTATTTGACATGCGGTTGAATATCTTGTGTTTAACTCTTTGAATATCGTATCTGGTGTTCATCAGTGAGCGAGCTAGGTGAGTCGTATGGCGTTTTTGAGCCGTGACCGGATAAGCGAGGTGCTAGGTCCCCTTTTGTTTACGGGAGATTGACTAGACGTCGCCACGCTATGGGACCTGAGTTGACTGTCCTAGGGAGAGCGAGGATCCCAAGGCTTCGGCTGGACTTTCCGACATACGGTACGGCGTGTGCATTCCGGAAAATTGTCGAGTCGAGAGAAAATGGATTTGCGAGTTGTGTCGAGTTTAGAGTGAGATGGTCGAGTCACGTCGGTGAATGTTATACTTTGCTGTTTGCTTATATCTTTTATGTCGAGCTTATCTTGAATTGTTGAGAAGTTGACCCTTTCCCGTGGTGCCTTCAATCCATGACGGTTACCCAGGCGATGTCTAGAAGCGCGAGGAACTTCGGCGATAGATGATGCCGAGGAGGAGCTCGACGAGGACCCGAGTGACGACCTGTACTTGTCGTGATTGTTTGTTTGTTGGATATTTGTTTTTCTGAGGACTGTACTTGTTTTTCTTTTGTGTTCGAGGTCGTGACCAGTTTGGGCAGTGTGTTTTGTTGTTTCAGGGTAGACTGGTGGTCTTACTTTTGGAGCAGCCCCCTGCGTGGGAGTCTGCCGGAAGTACCCCCAGGGTATGATTGCTCTTTTGAAGTCGTCGTACCTTAGGTGTATTTTCTTTGCACATTTGCTACTCTGTATTTTGTATACATTATTATTCCGAGTGATATATATATATATGTGTATGTTATGCATGTATGTTTTATTAGAATTTAAGTCTTGTGTCTTAGTTGCACCATGTTTCGAAAAGCTGTAATTACTCTGATGTGCACGAGTTGGTTTTATAAAAAAAAAAATATATATCGTATTTTTAAAAGGCACAAGAGTTTTGTTTTTAAAACACATCTCATATAGGTTTTTTTGAGCTTGGTGTGTTGAGCTCGGTAATTCGAGCTCGGTATATTGAGCTCGGTAGCGGTCCGGAAACGGGTCGTTACACTGTTGGTATCGAGGCGATTCGGTTCGGCCGAAGTGTGCATAGGAGATTTGGGTAGTCAGCGTGTCGGGTTATGTGTGTTGGGTACCTAGTTGTATTATGTTGATTCTTTGTTTGATTAAGTGAAGCACTTATTGCTTGAAAAATTGTTTGAACTGTTTCTTGATTGAAGCGGTGTGTTTTAACACATCCTTGTTGTGAGATTCTCGTGGTTTTAAACTTTGTGGAATCTAATGCCACCTCGTAGGAATCGACATCTGCAATCGAACGTCGACATGGAGCGAGCTATTCAAGCTATGACCGAGATGGCGGCAGCCATGGCTCAACAATCACCGCCGCAACTCAACAGCTAACGCGATGGCTCAGCCAGACGGCGGCGTTAACTCGCCAGAACTTGCAAAGAACAAAGAACGAGCGTAATCGAAATGTCAAGCGAGAGGATTGGCCGACTTCAGAAGCATGATCCACCGAAGTTCTACGGTGAGCCAAATCCGGATAAAGGCGATCTTTGGATGCAAGAGATCGAGAAGATCTTTGAGGCACTTCATTGCCGGGACAACGTGAAGGTCGACTATGCCACCTACTTACCGCTAGGAGACGCAGAGTATTGGTGGAGAGGAGTGAAGCAACGCTTCTGTGAACATCGCGAGATGACCTGGGAGCTTTTTCGTGAAAGGTTCTTGGACAAGTACTTCCCAGACATCGCACGAGCCGAGAAGGAACAAGAATTTCTTCAATCGCAAAGAAGGCAACTCGGCGATCCGAGTATGCGCCAAGTTCGAAGTCGTTGGCGAGGTATTTCATCCATTTCGTGATCGAGTTGACCAGAGATGGTTGAGTGAGAGATTCCAACGGGGATTGAGATTCGACATTGAAGTCGATGAGTGTCGTTGAGGATCCGAAATCTCCAAGAGTCGATTGATCGATGTGTCGAGGTAGAAGGAGTGAGGAGCCACAAGAAGAAGACTGTTGTGGCGGACGGTGAGACCCCAAAGTGCGGGCGAGATTTGCACGAAGAAACCACCGCAGAAGAGGCCTTACGACCGACCTCAGGGGAACAACAACAGGGGACAGTATCGTCCGATGACCCAAGTACCGAGGAGTGGAGGTCAGACCAGTGTCGAGGTGACTTGCTACCGATGTGGAAAGCCGGGACATTACGCGAGTAGCTGTACTCAGAAGGAGGAGGTGTGTTTCAACTGCAAGAAGCCAGGGCATTTTGCCAAGGATTGTCCTACACCCAAAGCTGAACCGACTATGCTTGCGGCAAGAGCCAAAGGGAAGCGTCAAGTGGCTAAAGGCAGAGTTTTCTGCATGAGTGGCGAGGAAGCTGAACGAGCTGATGATCTTATCCAAGGTGAATGTGAGATCGAGGGTAAATCCTTATCCGTTCTTTTTGATTCGGGTGCAACCCATTCCTTTATTTCTTCTGATTGTGTGAACCATTTGAACTTGGTGTGGATCGCTACCGTTTAAATTAGTAGTTACAACCCCAAATGCTAAAACCTTAGTCACAAACACCGCATGTCTTAATTGTGTAGTGATTATTGAGTAGAAAGTTTGTGGTCAATTTGGTTTGTTTGCCTCTTAAGGGCTTAGATGTTATTCTCGGGATGGATTGGTTGTCACACCACCATGTCCTTTGGACTGCGTGCCGTAAAGCGTAATTTTTCCGGACCTTGGAGTCTCCAATTATCTTTCTCGCGAGCGTATTGGAGTTTCTTTGAAAGAAGGAACTAGGGAATACATGTATCCGGCTGGTTCGGAAGTTTTCCAGCAGATCGGCGTGAAGAATGTTCCGGTGGTGTGTGACTTTGAGGGCGTTTTCAGAAGGCGTGCCAGGGTTACCACCGGTCACGAGAGGTCGAGTTCTCCATCGACTGATTCCAGGAGCGGACCGATTTCCAAAGCGCCATACAGGATGTCTCTGCCGAGATGAAAGAGTGAAGTCCCGGATCGAACACTTGGAGTCGAAGCAATTCATACGACCGGCGTGTCACCGCGGGGAGCTCCGGTGTTGTTGGTTAAGAAGAAGGATGGACGATCAAGGCGTGCGTAGATTACCGCGAACTCAACAAGGTTACCGTGAAGAACCGTTATCCGTTACCACGTATTGGCGACTTGATGGATCAACCGTGGGCGGCGATCTTTCCAAGATAGACTTGAAGTCGGGCTACCATCGATTCGCGTGAAGGAGGAAGATGTCGCAAAACGACTTTCGAGGACTAGATATGGTCACTACGAGTACTTGGTGATGCCGTTTGGAGTGACGAATCGCGCCACGGTGTGTTTATGGACTACATGAACAGGATTTTCCATTCGTTTTGGATCGATTCGTTGTAGTGTTCATCGGCGACATATTGATTTACTCGAGGAACCGAGAAGAACACGCATGAACACCTATGTCGAGTACTACGGATATTACGAGATAAGCAACTCTATGCCAACCTGTCGAAGTGTGAATTTTGGCTTGAAGAGGTGAATTTTCTTGGTCACGTGATTTCCAAAGAAGGGATAGGCTGTGGATCCAACTAAGATTGAAGGCGTGCTAGCGTGGGAACGACCTAAGGCGGTTCTGAGATCGGGAGTTTTGTCGCTTAGCGAGGCTATTACCGAAGATTCATTGAAGGTTTCTCGAAGATTGTCGCGCCTCTTACACGATCGACGAGGAAGGATCAACCTTTTGCTTGGACCGAGGAGTGTGAAGCCGATTTTCAACGGCGAAGGAGCTTTTGGCGGCGGCGCTGTGCTGATTTTGCCTCAACCGTAAGAGCCTTTCGAGGTGTATTGTGATGCGTCACACCAGGGATTGGGATGCGTCTTTGTTGCAACATCGGAAGGTGGTCGCGTATGCTTCAAGACGACTTAAGATTCCACGAGAGGAACTACCCTACTCACGACTTGGAGCTAGCGGCAGTAGTTTTGTCTTTGAAGATATGGAGGCACTACCTTTATGGGAGCACTTCTTTGTTTTCAGCGATCACAAGAGCTTGAAGTACTGTTCGACCGTAAAGAGCTCAACATGCGTCGGCGTAGATGGACGTAATTTCTCAAGGACTATGACTTTACGTTGGAATACCATCCCTAAGGCTAACGTAGTAGCGCATGCGTTGAGTAGGAAGAGCGTTTAACCTCGGCAATGATGATCAAGGAGTTGGAGATGCTCGAGAAGTTCCGAGATTTGAAGTTGAGTGTCGAAGTTTCACCGGGAAGCCGAGATTTGGTATACTTACCATCTCTAACAGTTGTTGGACGAGATCCGAGACCAGCAAGTTCATGACGAGCTTCTGCAAGAGAAGATTCAGTTGATAGCGCAAGGGAAGGCGACAGAATTTCAGGTCGGAGCGGACGACATCTTGAGGTGCAATGGCCGAGTATGTGTACCTAACGTATCCGAGCTGAGAAAGTTGATTCTCGACGAAGCGCATAAGAGCAACTTTAGTATTCATCCCGGAGTTACGAAGATGTATCAAGACTTGAAGAAGCATTTTTGGTGGTCCGGAATGAAGAAGCAAGTGGCCGAGTACGTAGCTTCATGTTTAACGTGTCAGAAAGCGAAGGTGGAGCACCAACGACCTGCGGGAATGCTACAATCGCTTGACGTGCCAGTATGGAAATGGGACAGTATTTCCATGGACTTCGTTGTAGGTTTGCCGAAGACGCAGAAGAAGAATGATTCGATTTGGGTGATCGTCGACCGATTGACCAAATCTGCTCATTTCTTACCAGTGAGGTCGACATACAACGTGGAAAAGCTGACCGAGATCTACATCGCAGAGATAGTACGACTTCATGGAATACCCTCTTCGATCGTGTCGGACCGAGATCCGAAGTTCACGTCTCATTTTTGGAGGGAATTGCAAGGAGCGATGGGAACCGAGCTCAGGCTTAGCTCGGCATATCATCCACGCATCGACGGTCGATCGAGAGAACGATCCAATCACTTGAAGATTTGTTGCGAGCTTGTACGTTAGATCACCGAGGAAGTTGGGACGACGTCTTACCATTGGTGGAGTTCACCTACACAACGCTTCCATGCGAGCATTGGAATGGCACCTTTGAAGCGCTGTATGGGCGGAAATGTCAGGCGCCTCTTTGTTGGTACCAGGGGCGGCGAACCGTCGTGGACCAGATATGATCCAGCGGACTCATCGAGAAGATCCGTTTGATCGAGAGATCGGATGCGAACATCTCAAAGTCGATGTAAGAGTTATGCGGACCAACGGCGTCGACCACTCGAGTTCGAGGAAGGAGAACATGTATTTCTTAGAGTCACCCCCACCATCGGAGTTGGTCGGCGATCAAATCCAAGAAACTTACCCCTAAATTCATTGGACCTTACCGCATTCTTCGTCGTATTGGTCGGTGGCATATCAGATTGCCTTACCCCCATTCTTGTCGAACATCCACGACGTCTTCCACGTCTCAAAATTACGGAAGTATGTTTCCGACCCTTCTCATGTCATCGAACCGGATGTGATTTAACTGAAGGACGACTTATCTTTTGAAGCGTCACCAGCAAGGATCATTGATCGGAAAGCCAAGCGATTCTATGAACAAAGAGATTCAACTTGTCAAAGTTGTGTCGGATCGAGAAAGGCGGGAGATGCGACTTGGGAGCTGGAGGAGAAGATGAAGACTTCAAGACTGAACTTTTACGAGGTAAGAATCTTATTTGCAATTTCGAGGTCGAAATTTTTTAGAGGAGAGATTGTAACACCTGAGGGCGAGATCGACATCGTATTAGGGCGACGTAACGAGACCTCGACCAAGACCTTGTGTCGAGATCCCGTGACTAGATCGTTTGTCGAGATCATTTGTCGGTGATGAGACCACGTGCACTAGTCAGCCGAAATGAGGAGGTCGCGTGTCGAATTGATGAAGTCGCGTCATCGAAATGATGAGGGCGCATGTCGAAATGAGGAGACCGCGTTCACGAACTCGTGTTAGAACATTGCACGCTTGCACGAGCACCCTTGTCGACATCGTGTCGAGATGATACCTCGTATTCTTTCGAGCGTTATTCAAGTTATTATTATATTGTTTGTAATTATTATATTGTCGGCTTGACCGTTCTCGTTGTGTGTCTAGACCGTTGACCGACAGAGTAGAGGTAATTATGAGAGGAACGATTAAACGGGTAGATGATTGATGGGATTGGCATCTTATAGCTGGAGTTACGTTTATACCCCTTTCTCACCAGCTGTATACCACGACCGATTCCCTCACACTCATTCTTTCTCTTTTCTTCTTTCTTCTTCCTTCCTTCTGCTCTGTGTTTCGTTGTTTTCTTCAAAAACTTCCATCGACGAAACCGTGAGTTCCATCGAGATTCTGCACAAGCTTTCTTCATCAATCTTGTTCATCATCATCTTCTCGACCCATATCTCGCCTGCTCGATCACCATTGAGGTATGAAGAACAGATCTTTCTTTTCCTCTGTGCTACTGTTTAGCGCTATTTCTTCTTCCATTTTTAGCCAGTTTTATGCTTCCAAATCATGTCAAATTGATGGGTTTTCTTCTTCACGATATTACCTATCTTTCTAACCGATTAAATGGGGCTTGTAAAACAAATTTCTTTCTCTGATTTCTGCAATCGGCAGTGCCCAGAAACCTCCATTTTTGGTTCGTTTCGATTTCTTGTTTTTCATTCGTTGCTTCTGGTTATTGTTGTTGTCGATCTATCTGTTGAAGCATCAGATAACCTTTTTCATGAACTTTTATCGAAATCCCTAACTTTGTGTTAGAGGAAAAATATATTCAGTTCTTGAGTATTATATTTTCTGGGTTGTGGTTAAGTTTGGGATGAGAGCTAGATGTATTAGAACCCATGGATCGATCTGAGTTATGTTTATTTTAGGAAGTCGATTCGAGATCGAGTGATTTCGAATCAAGGTGTACGGAAAGCGAATCCAAGGGCGTGGAAGCGGCGGAATCCGGATCGAGGGTATGCGTGTCGAGGTCGACTAAGAAGTGTGCGATGTCGAGGTCGATTGAGGGCGATGCGTGTCGAAGTCGTTGTCGAGCTCGTTGAAGACAGGGGTGTCGAGATCGAGTAAGAGAAGTCGTTGTCGAGCTCTTTGAAGACAGCTGTGTCGAGGTCGTTGTCGAGCAGCATTAACTTAGAGTTCGGTAAGGGCGCTTCACATTAATACTTTCGTAGTATGCTAGCGTAAGGGCATTTCATATTCTACGTGGTTATGTTATTGTGTATGGATTTCCTGATTTGTGTCGAGCTTGAAATGTTGTGATATGATTGAGTTGTTGCATGTATTTAATATGTGATTGAATATATGTCGTGAATTGTGTATTGCATGTTGAATTGCGTTTCTTCATGTCGAGCTTGCTCTTTTATTTGACATGCGGTTGAATATCTTGTGTTTAACTCTTTGAATATCGTATGCGGCGAATTATTCATTGAGCGAGCGAGCTAGGTGAGTCGTATGACGTTTTTGAGCCGTGACCCGGATAACTGAGGGTGCTAGGTCCCCTTTTTGTTTACGGGAGATTGACTAGACGTCGCCACGCTATGGGACCTGAGTTGACTGTCCTAGGGAGAGCGAGGATCCCAAGGCTTCGGCTGGACTTTCCGACATACGGTACGGCGTGTGCATTCCGGAAAATTGTCGAGTCGAGAGAAAATGGATTTGCGAGTTGTGTCGAGTTTAGAGTGAGATGGTCGAGTCACGTCGGTGAATGTTATACTTTGCTGTTTGCTTATATCTTTTATGTCGACGGCGCAGGGAACTCGACAGTAGATGATGCCGAGGAGGAGCTCGACGAGGACCCGAGTGACGACCTGTACTTGTCGTGATTGTTTGTTTGTTGGATATTTGTTTTTCTGAGGACTGTACTTGTTTTTCTTTTGTGTTCGAGGTCGTGACCCGATTTAGGCGATGTGTTTTGTTGTTTCAGGTAGGCTGGTGGTCTTACTTTTGGAAGCAACCCCTGCGTGGGAGTCTGGAAGTACCCCAGGGTATGATTGCTCTTTTGAAGTCGTACCTTAGGTGTATTTTCTTTGCACATTTGCTACTCAGTATTTTGTATACATTATTATTCGAGTGATAAATATATATGTGTATGTTATGCATGTATGTTTTATTAGAATTTAAGTCTTGTGTCTTAGTTGCACCATGTTTCGAAAAACTGTAATTACTCTGATGTGCACGAGTTGGTTTTATAAAAAAAAAAATATATCGTACTTTTAAAAGGCACAAGAGTTTTGTTTTTAAAAACACATCTCATATAGGTTTTTGTTGAGCTTGGTGTGTTGAGCCTCGGTAACTCGAGCTCAGTATATTGAGCTTCGGTAGCGGTCCTAAACGGGTCGTTCTGATTGGCCAAACAGTAGAGGTAATTATGAGAGGAGCGATTAAGCGGGTAGATGATTGATGGGATTGGCATCTTATAGCTGGAGTTACGTTTATACCCCTTTCTCACCAAATTGTATACCACGACCGATTCCCTCACACTCATTCTTTCTCTTTTCTTCTTTCTTCCTTCCTTCCACGCTCTGTGTTTCGTTGTTTTCTTCAAAAACTTCCATCGATTTAAACCGTGAGTTCCATCGAGATTCTGCACAAGCTTTCTTCATCAATTTTGTTCATCATCATCTTCTCGACATATCTCGCCTTTCGATCACCATTGAGGTATGAAGAACAGATTTTCTTTTTCTCGTACTCTTGTTTAGCGCTAATTCTTCTTCCATTTTTAACCAGTTTTATGCTTCCAAATCATGTCAAATTGATGGGTTTTCTTCTTCATAATATTACCTATCTTTCTAACCGATTAATTGGGCTTGTAAAACAAATTTCTTTCTCTGTTTTTCTGCAATCGGCAGTGCCCAGAAACCTCCATTTTTGGTTCGTTTCGATTTCTTGTTTTTCATTCGTTGCTTCTGGTTATTGTTGTTGTCGATCTATCTGTTGAAGCATCAGATAACCTTTTTCATGAACTTTGATCGAAATCCCTAACTTTGTGTTAGAGGAAAAATATCTTTCAGTTCTTGAGTTTTATATTTTTCTGGGTTGTGGTTAAGTTTGGGATGAGAGCTAGATGTATTAGAACCCATAGATCGATCTGAGTTATGTTTGTTTTAGGAAGTCTGATTCCCGAGATCGAGTGATTTCCGAATCAAGGTGTACGGGAAAGCGAATCCAAGGACGTGGAGAGAACTGTACGTGTCGAGGTCGACTGAGAAGCGTACGTGTCGAGGTCGATTGAGGACGGTACGTGTCGAAGTCGTGGTCGAGCTCGTTGAAGACAGCCGTGTCGAGATCGAGTAAGAGAAGTCGTTGTCGAGCTCTTTGAAGACAGCTGTGTCGAGGTCGTTGTCGAGCAGCATTAACTTGGAGTTCGGTAAGGGCGCTTCACATTAATACTTTCGTTGTATGCTAGCGTAAGGGCATATCATATTCTACGTGGTTATGTTATTATGGATTTCCTGATTTGTGTCGAGCTTGAAATGTTGTGATATGATTGAGTTTTTGCATGTATTTAATATGTGATTGAATATATGTCGTGAATTGTGTATTGCATGTTGAATTGCGTTTCTTCATGTCGAGCTTGCTCTTTTATTTGACATGCGGTTGAATATCTTGTGTTTAACTCTTTGAATATCGTATGCGGCGAATTGTTCATCGAGTGAGCGAGCTAGGTGAGTCGTATGACGTTTTTGAGCCGTGACCCGGATAACTGAGGGTGCTAGGTCCCCTTTTTGTTTACGGGAGATTGACTAGACGTCGCCACGCTATGGGACCTGAGTTGACTGTCCTAGGGAGAGCGAGGATCCCAAGGCTTCGGCTGAAATTTCCGACATACGGTACGGCGTGTGCATTCCGGAAAATTGTCGAGTCGAGAGAAAATGGATTTGCGAGTTGTGTCGAGTTTAGAGTGAGATGGTCGAGTCACGTGTGGTGATTGAGATATATTATTGCTGTTTGCTTATATCTTTTATGTCGAGCTTATCTTGAATTGTTGAGAAGTTGACCCTTTCCCGTGGTGCCTTCAATCCATGACGGTTACCCAGGCGATGTCGAGGCGCAGGAACTTCGGCGATAGATGATGCCGAGGAGGAGCTCGACGAGGACCCGAGTGACGACCTCTATCTGTCGTGATTGTTTGTTTGTTGGATGTTTGTTTTTCGAGGACCGCATTTCGCTTTTTCTTTTGTGTTCGAGGTCGTGACCAGTTTGGGCAGTGTGTTTTGTTGTTTCAGGGTAGACTGGTGGTCTTACTTTTGGAGCAGCCCCCTGCGTGGGAGTCTGCCGGAAGTACCCCCAGGGTATGATTGCTCTTTTGAAGTCGTCGTACCTTAGGTGTATTTTCTTTGCACATTTGCTACTCTGTATTTTGTATACATTATTATTTCGAGTGATATATATATATGTGTATGTTATGCATGTATGTTTATTAGAATTTAAGTCTTGTGTCTTAGTTGCACCATGTTTCGAAAAGCTGTAATTACTCTGATGTGCACGAGTTGGTTTTATAAAAAAAAAAAAATATCTGAAGTATTTTTAAAAGGCACAAGAGTTTTGTTTTTAATACACATCTCATATAGGTTTATGTTGAGCTTGGTGTGTTGAGCTCAGTAACTCGAGCTCGGTATATTGAGCTTCGGTAGCGGTCCTAAACGGTCGTTACATTGTTGGTATCGAGGCTTGATTCGATTCTGAGCCGTGCATAGGAAATTTGACCGGTCACCGTGTCGGGTTATGTGTGTTGGGTACCTAGTTGTATTATGTTGATTCTTTGTTTGATTAAGTGAAGCACTTATTGCTTGAGAAATTGTTTGAACTGTTTCTTGATTGAAGCGGTGTGTTTTAACACATCCTTGTTACGAGATTTTGACAGGTTTTGAACTTTGTGGAATCTAATGCCACCTCGTAGGAATACGACATCCGCAGCGAGAACGTCGACATGGAACGAGCTATTCAAGCTATGACCGAGATGGCGGCAGCCATGGCTCAACAATCACCGCCGCAACTCAACAGTTAACGCGATGGCTCAACAGACGGCAAGTTAACTCGCCAGAACTTGCAAAGAACAACAACGAGCGTAACGAATGTCAAGCAAGAGGATTCGCGTACTTCAGGAAGCATGATCCACCGAAGTTCTACGGTGAGCCAAATCCGGATAAAGGCGATCTTTGGATGCAAGAGATCGAGAAGATCTTTGAGGCACTTCATTGCGGGACAACGTGAAGGTCGACTATGCCACCTACTTCATCGCTAGAGACGCGGAGTATTGGTGGAGAGGAGTGAAGCAAACGTTTATAGCAGAACATCGCGAGATGACCTGGGAGCTTTTTCGTGAAAGGTTCTTGGACAAGTACTTCCCAGATACTGCACGAGCCGAGAAGGAGCAGGAATTTCTTCAACTGCAGCAAGGCAATTCGACGGTGTCCGAGTATGCGGCCAAGTTCAAATCGTTGGCGAGGTATTTCAGTCCATTTCGTGATCGAGTTGACCAGAGATGGTTAAGTGAGAAATTCCAACGGGGATTGAGATTCGACATTCAGAAGTCAGTGGTGTCGTTGAGGATCAGAAATCTCCAAGAGCTGATTGATCGATGTGTCGAGGTAGAAGGAGTGAGAAGCCACAAGGAGAAGACTGTTGTGGGCGGACCGGTGAGACCCCAGAGTGCGGGGCGAATTCGCACGTAAAGGAAAACAACCGCAGGAAGAAGCCTTACGACCGACCTCGGAGGAACGACCACGAGGGGACGATGTCGTCCGATGACCCAGGAGCGAGGAGTGGAGGTCGACCGTGTCGAGGTGACTTGCTATCAATGTGGAAAGCAGGGACATTACGCGAGTAACTGTACTCAGAAGGAGGAGGTGTGTTTCAACTGCAAGAAGCCAGGGTATTTTGCTAAGGATTGTCCTACACCTAAAGCTGAACCGACTATGCTTGCGGCAAGAGCCAAAGGGAGCGTCAAGTGGCTAAAGGCGTAGTTTTCTGCATGAGTGGCGAGGAAGCGGTCGGTGATGATCTTATCCAAGGTGAATGTGAGATCGAGGGTAAATCCTTATCCGTTCTTTTTGATTCTGCAACCCATTCCTTTATTTCTTCCGATTGTGTGAACCATTTGAACTTATTTGATCGCTTTACCGTTTAAATTAGTAGTTACAACCCCAAATGCTAAAACCTTAGTCACAAACACCGCATGTCTTAATTGTGTAGTGATTATTGAGTAGAAAGTTTGTGGTCAATTTGGTTTGTTTGCCTCTTAAGGGGTTAGATGTCATTCTTGGGATGGATTGGGTGTCACACGACGATGTCCTTTTGGACTTTGCCCGTAAAGCGTAATATTTCCGGACCTTGGAGTCTCAATTATCTTTACGTCGAGCGTATTGGAGTTTCTTTGAAAGAAGGAACTAGGGAATACATGTATCTGGCTAGTTCGGAAGTTTTCCAGTGGTCGGCGTGAAGAATGTTCGGTGGTGTGTGACTTTGAGGGCGTTTTCCCGAAGGCGTGCCAGGGTTACCACCCGGTCGCGAGAGGTCGAAGTTCTCCATCGACCTGATTCGAGGAACAGGACCGATTTCCAAAGCGCCATACAGGATGTCTCCGCCCGAGATGAAAGAGTGAAGTCCCGGATCGAACACTTGGAGTCGAAACAATTCATACGACCGAGCCGTGTCACCGTGGGGAGCTCCGGTGTTGTTGGTTAAGAAGAAGGATGGACGATCAAGGCGTGCGTGAACCTACCGCGAGCTCAACAAGGTTCTTTGTGAAGAACCGTTATCCGTTACCACGTATTGGCGACTTGATGGACCAACCGTGGGCGGCGATCTTTCCAAGATAGACTTGAAGTCGGGCTACCATCAGATTCGCGTGAAGGAGGAAGATGTCGCCAAAACAGCTTTCAGGACTAGATACGGTCACTACGAGTACTTGGTGATGCCGTTTGGAGTGACGAATGCGCCGGCTGTGTTTATGGACTACATGAACAGGATTTTCCATTCGTTTTTGGATCAGTTCGTTGTAGTGTTCATCGACGACATATTGATTTACTCGAGGAACCGAGAAGAGCACGCAGAACACCTATGTCGAGTACTGCAGATATTACGAGATAAGCAACTCTATGCCAACCTGTCGAAGTTTCACCGGGGAAGCTGAGATTTGGTATGCTTACCATCTCTAACAGATTGTTGGACGAGATCCGAGACCAGCAAGTTCATGACGAGCTTCTGCAAGAGAAGATTCAGTTGATAGCGCAAGGGAAGGCGACAGAATTTCAGGTCGGAGCGGACGACATCTTGAGGTGCAATGGCCGAGTGTGCGTACCTAACGTATCCGAGCTGAGGAAGTTGATTCTCGACGAAGCGCATAAGAGCAACTTTAGTATTCATCCCGGAGTTACGAAGATGTATCAAGACTTGAAGAAGCATTTTTGGTGGTCCATAATGAAGAAGCAAGTGGCCGAGTCGTAGCTTCATGTTTAACGTGTCGAAGCGAAGGTGGAGCACCAACGACCTGCGGGAATGCTACAATCGCTTGACGTGCGGTATGGAAATGGGGAAGATTTCCATGGACTTCGTTGTAGGTTTGCGAAGACGCGAAGAAGAATGATTCGATTTGGGTGATCGTCGACCGATTGACCAAATCTGCTCATTTCTTACCAAAGGAGGTCGACATACAACGTGGAAAAGGCGACCGAGATCTACATTGCGGAGATAGTACGACTTCATGGAATACCCTCTTCGATCGTGTCAGACCGAGATCCGAAGTTCACGGCTCATTTTTGGAGGGAATTGCAAGGAACGATGGGGAGCGAGCTCGAGCTTAGCTCGGCATATCATCCACAGGTGGCGGTCGGCGAGAGAACGATCCAATCGCTTGAAGATTTGTTTCGAGCTTATGCGTTTGATCACCGAGGAAGTTGGGACGACGCCTTACCATTGGTGGAGTTCACCTACAATAACGACTTCCATGCGAGTATTGGAATGGCACCTTTTGAAGCCAGTATGGACGGAAATGTCGACGCCTCTTTGTTGGTACCAGGATGGCGGCGAATAGTCGTAGGACCAGATATGATCCAGCAGACTACCGAGAAGATCCGTTTGATCAGAGATCGGATGCGAACATCTCAAAGTCGACAGAAGAGTTATGCAGACCAACGACGTCGACCACTCGAGTTCGAGGAAGGAGAACATGTATTTCTTAGAGTCACCCCCACTACTGGAGTTGGTCGAGCGATCAAATCCAAGAAACTTACCCCTAAATTTATTGGACCTTACCAGATTCTTCGTCGTATTGGCCCAGTGGCATATCAGATTGCCTTACCCCCATTCTTGTCGAACATCCACGACGTCTTCCACGTCTCACAATTGCGGAAGTATGTTTCCGACCCTTCTCATGTCATCGAACCGGATGTGATTCAACTGAAGGACGACTTATCTTTTGAAGCGTCACCAGCAAGGATCGTTGATCGGAAAGCCAAACAGTTGCGGAACAAAGAGATTCAACTTGTCAAAGTTGTGTGGGATCAGAAGACGGGAGATGCGACTTGGGAGCTGGAGGAGAAGATGAAGACTCAGTACCCTGAACTTTTCTGAGGTAAGAATCTTATTTGCAATTTCGAGGACGAAATTTTTTTAGAGGGAGAGATTGTAACACCTGAGGACGAGATCGACATCGTATTAGGACGACGTATCGAGACCTCGACCAAGACCTTGTGTCGAGATCCCGTGACTAGATCGTTTGTCGAGATCATTTGTCGAACTGATGAGACTGTAACACCTGAGGACGAGATCGACATCGTATTAGGACGACGTATCGAGACCTCGACCAAGACCTTGTGTCGAGATCCCGTGACTAGATCGTTTGCCGAGATCATTTGTCGAGCTGATGAGACCACGTGCACTAGGCTTTGGTGAGGAGGTCGCGTGTCGAGTTGATGAAGTCGCGTCTGGCGATGAGGGCGCAAGTCGGTGAGGAGACCGCGTTCACGAACTCGTGTTAGAGCCTCGTGCGTTTGCACGAGCACCCTAGTCGACATCGTGTCGAGATGATACCTCGTATTCTTTCGAACGTTATTCAGCGCTATTATTATATTGTTTGTAATTATTACATTGTCGGCTTGCCGTTGACCGACAGAGTAGAAGGTAATTATGAGAGGAACGATTAAACGGGTAGATGATTGATGGGATTGGCATCTTATAGCTGGAGTTACGTTTATACCCCTTTCTCACCAGCTGTATACCACGACCGATTCCCTCACACTCATTCTTTCTCTTTTCTTCTTTCTTTCTTTCTTCTTCCTTCCTTCTGCTCTGTGTTTCGTTGTTTTCTTCAAAAACTTCCATCGACGAAACCGTGAGTTCCATCGAGATTCTGCACAAGCTTTCTTCATCAATCTTGTTCATCATCATCTTCTCGACATATCTACTTTGCCGATCACCATTGAGGTATGAAGAACAGATTTTTCTTTCCTCGTACTCTTGTTTAGCGCTAATTCTTCTTCCATTTTTAACCGCTTTATGCTTCCAAATCATGTCAAATTGATGGGTTTTCTTCTTCACAATATTACCTATCTTTCTAACCGATTAATTAGGCTTGTAAAACAAATTTCTTTCTCTGTTTTTCTGCAATCGGCAGCGCCCACAAACCTCCATTTTTGGTTCGTTTCGGTTTCTTGTTTTTCATTCGTTGCTTCTGGTTATTGTTGTTGTCGATCTATCTGTTGAAGCATCAGATAACTTTTTCATGAAATTTTGATCGAAATCCCTAACTTTGTGTTAGAGGAAAAATAAATATATTCAGTTCTTGAGTATTATATTTTTCTGGGTTGTGGTTAAGTTTGGGATGAGAGCTAGATGTATTAGAACCCATGGATCGATCTGAGTTATGTTTGTTTTAGGAAGTCGATTCCGAGATCGAGTGATTTCGAGATCAAGGTGTACGGAAAGCGAATCCAAGGACGTGGAAGCAGCGGAATCCAGATCGAGGACTGTACGTGTCGAGGTCGACTAAGAAGTGTACGTGTCGAGGTCGATTGAGGACAGCCGTGTCGAGATCGAGTAAGAGAAGTCGTTGTCGAGCTCTTTGAAGACAAATTGTCGAGGTCGTTGTCGGCAAAGATTAACTTGGAGTTCGGTAAGGCGCTTCACATTAATATTTTCGTAGTATGCTAGCGTAAGGGCATTTCATATGCTACGTGGTTATGTTATTGTGTATGGATTTCCTGATTTGTGTCGAGCTTGAAATGTTGTGATATGATTGAGTTTTTGCATGTATTTAATATGTGATTGAATATATGTCGTGAATTGTGTATTGCATGTTGAATTGCGTTTCTTCATGTCGAGCTTGCTCTTTTATTTGACATGCGGTTGAATATCTTGTGTTTAACTCTTTGAATATCGTATCTGGCCGAATTGTTCATCGAGTGAGCGAGCTAGGTGAGTCGTATGACGTTTTGAGCCGTGACCGGATAATCGAGGGTGCTAGGTCCCTTTTTGTTTACTGGAGATTGACTAGACGTCGCCACGCTATGGGACCTGAGTTGATCGGCCCTAGGGAGAGCGAGGATCCCAAGGCTTCGCTGGACTTTCCGACATACCTGATGCAGGCGTGTGCATTCCGGAAAATTGTCGAGTCGAGAGAAAATGGATTTGCGAGTTGTGTCGAGTTTAGAGTGAGATGGTCGAGTCACGTCGGTGAATGTTATACTTTGCTGTTTGCTTATATTTTTATGTCGAGCTTATCTTGAATTGTTGAGAAGTTGACCTTTTTCGTGGTGCCTTCAATCCATGACGGTTACCCAGGCGATGTCGAGCGCGAGGAACTCGGCGATAGATGATGCCGAGGAGGAGCTCGACGAGGACCCGAGTGACGACTGCACTTGTCGTGGATTGATTGTTTGTTCGACGTATTTCTTTTGATGACTGTACTTGTTTTTCTTTTGTGTTCGAGGTCGTGACCAGTTTGGGCAGTGTGTTTTATTGTTTCAGGGTAGACTGGTGGTCTTACTTTTGGAGCAGCCCCCTGCGTGGGAGTCTGCCGGAAGTACCCCCAGGGTATGATTACTCTTTTGAAGTCGTCGTACCTTAGGTGTATTTTCTTTACACATTTGCTACTCTGTATTTTGTATACATTATTATTTCGAGTGATATATATATGTATGTTATGCATGTATGTTTTATTAGAATTTAAGTCTTGTGTCTTAGTTGCACCATGTTTCGAAAAGCTGTAATTACTCTGATGTGCACGAGTTGGTTTTAAAAAAAAAAAAATATATCGTATTTTTAAAAGGCACAAGAGTTTTGTTTTTAAAACACATCTCATATAGGTTTATGTTGAGCTCGGTGTGTTGAGCTCGGTAACTCGAGCTCGGTATATTGAGCTCGGTAGCGGTCGGAAGCGGTCGTTACCTTTGTTGGTATCAGGCTTGATTCGGTTCGACCGAAAGTGCATAGGAGATTTGGACTGGTCACTGTGTCGGGTTATGTGTGTTCGGTACCTAGTTGTATTATGTTGATTGCTGTTTGATTAAGTGAAGCACTTATTGCTTGAGAAATTGTTTGAACTGTTTCTTGATTGAAGCAGTGTGTTTTAACACATCCTTGTTGTGAGATTCGAGGTTTTGAACTTTGTGGAATCTAATGCCACCTCGTAGGAATACGACATCTTCAACCGAGAACGTCGACATGGAACGAGCTATTCAAGCTATGGCCGAGATGGCGGCAGCCATGGCTCAACAATCACCGGTGCAACTCAACAGTTAACGCGATGGCTCAACAGACGGCGGCGTTAACTCAAGCAGAACTTGCAGAACAAAGAACGAGCGAGCGAAATGTTGAAGCGAGAGGATTGGCCGACTTCAGAAGCATGATCCACCGAAGTTCTACGGTGAGCCAAATCCGGATAAAGGCGATCTTTGGATGCAAGAGATCGAGAAGATCTTTGAGGCACTCCATTGCCGGGACAACGTGAAGGTCGACTATGCCACCTACCTCGCTAGGAGACGCAGAGTATTGGTGGAGAGGAGTGAAGCAACGTTTATAGCGTAACATCGCGAGATGACACGGGAGCTTTTTCGTGAAAGGTTTTTGGACAAGTACTTCCGGATCTGCACGAGCCGAGAAGGAGCGGAATTTCTTCAATCAGAAGCAAGGCAACTCGGCGATGTCCGAGTATGCGCCAAGTTCGAGTCGTTGGCGAGGTATTTTAGTCCATTTCGTGATCGAGTTGACCAGAGATGGTTAAGTGAGAGATTCCAACGAGGATTGAGATTCGACATTCGTAAGTCGATGGTGTCGTTGAGGATCCGAAATCTCCAAGAGCCGATTGATCGATGTGTCGAGGTAGAAGGAGTAAGGAGCCACAAGAAGAAAGGCGTGGCGGACGGTGAGACCCGAGTGCGGGCGAGATTCGCATTGAAGGAAAACAACCGCGAAGAGGCCTTACGACCGACCTCGGGGAACGACAACAGGGGGCGATGTCGTCCGATGACCCAAGTACCGAGGAGTGGAGGTCGGACCGGTGTCGAGGTGACTTGCTACCGATGTGGAAAGCGGGACTTTACGCTAATAGCTGTCCTCAGAAGGAGGGGGTGTGCTACACCTGCAAGACGCCAGGGCATTTTGCCAAGGATTTTCCTACACCTAAAGCTGACCCGACTATGCTTGCGGCAAGAGCCAAAGGGAAGCGTCAAGTGGCTAAAGGCGAGTTTTACGCATGAGTGGCGAGGAAGCGGTCGAGTGAAGATCTTATCCAAGGTGAATGTGAGATCGAGGGTAAATCCTTATCCGTTCTTTTTGATTCGTGCAACCCATTCCTTTATTTCTTCTCGATTGTGTGAACCATTTGAACTTGATTGTGGCGCTTTACCGATTTAAATTAGTAGTTACAACCCAAATGCTAAAACCTTAGTCACAAACACCGCATGTCTTAATTGTGTAGTGATTATTCGAGTAGAAAGTTTGTGGTCAATTTGGTTTGTTTGCCTCTTAAGGGCTTAGATGTCATCCTCGGGATGGATTGGTTGTCACACCACCATGTCCTTTTGGGTGTGCCCGTAAAGCGTAATTTTTCCGGACCTTGGAGTCTCCAATTATCTTTCGCCGAGCGTATTGGAGTTTCTTTGAAAGAAGGAACTAGGGAATACATGTATCTGGCTGGTTCGGAAGTTTTCAGCGGTCGACGTGAAGAATGTTCCAGTGGTGTGTGACTTTGAGGACGTTTTTCCCGAAGACGTGCCAGGGTTACCACCAGTACGAGAGGTCGAGTTCTCCATCGACCTGATTCCAGGAACAGGACCGATTTCCAAAGCGCCATATAGGATGTCTCCTGCCGAGATGAAAGAGCTGAAGTCCCAGATCGAACACTTGGAGTCGAAGCAATTCATACGACCGAGCGTGTCACCGTGGGGAGCTCCAGTGTTGTTGGTTAAGAAGAAGGATGGACGATCAAGACTGTGCGTGGATTACCGCGAACTCAACAAGGTTACCGTGAAGAACCGTTATCCGTTACCACGTATTGACGACTTGATGGACCAACTTCGTGGAGCGGCGATCTTTTCCAAGATAGACTTGAAGTCGGGCTACCATCAGATTCGCGTGAAGGAGGAAGATGTCGCCAAAATAGCTTTCAGGACTAGATACGGTCACTACGAATACTTGGTGATGCCGTTTGGAGTGACGAATGCGCCAGCTGTGTTTATGGACTACATGAACAGGATTTTCCATTCGTTTTTGGATCAGTTCGTTGTAGTGTTCATCGACGACATATTGATTTACTCGAGGAACCGAGAAGAGCACGCAGAACACCTATGTCGAGTACTGCAGATATTACGAGATAAGCAACTCTATGCCAACTTGTCGAAGTGTGAATTTTGGCTTGAAGAGGTGAATTTTCTTGGTCACGTGATTTCCAAAGAAGGGATAGCTGTGGATCCAAATAAAATTGAAGCTGTGCTAGCGTGGGAACACCAAGACGGTTCTGAGATCGGGAGTTTTGTCGGCTTAGCGAGGATATTACGAAGATTCATTGAAGGTTTCTCGAAGATTGTCGCGCCTCTTACGGTCGACGAGGAAGGATCAACCTTTTGCCTGGACCGAGGAGTGCGGCCGTTTCAACGGCCGAAGGAGCTTTTGACGACAAATACGCTGTGCTGATTTTGCCTCAACCAGAAGAGCCTTTCGAGGTGTATTGTGATGCGTCACACCAGGGATTGGGATGCGTGCTGATGCAACATCGGAAGGTGGTCGCGTATGCTTTAAGACAGCTCAAGATTCACGAGAGGAACTACCCTACTTACGACTTGGAGCTGGCAGCAGTGGTTTTTGCACTGAAGATATGGAGGCACTACCTTTATGGGAGCACTCTTACTGTTTTCAGTGATCACAAGAGCTTGAAGTACCTGTTCGACCAGAAAGAACTCAACATGCGTCAGCGTAAATGGACAGAATTTCTCAAGGACTACGACTTTACGTTGGAATACCATCCCGGTAAGGCTAACGTAGTAGCAGATGCATTGAGCAGGAAGAGCGTTTTAACCTCGGTAATGATGATCAAGGAGTTGGAGATGCTCGAGAAGTTCCGAGACTTGAAGTTGAGTGTCGAAGTTTCACCGGAAGGCGAGATTTGATATGCTTACCATTTCTAACAGATTGTTGGACGAGATCCGAGACCAGCAAGTTCATGACGAGCTTCGCAAGAGAAGATTCATTGATAAGCGCAAGGGAAGGCGACGAATTTCAGGTCGGGCGGACGACATCTTGAGGTGCAATGGCCGAGTGTGCGTGCCTAACGTATCCGAGCCGAAAGTTGATTCTCGACGGCGCATAAGAGCAACTTTAGTATTACGAAGATGTATCAAGACTTGAAGAAGCATTTTTGGTGGTCCTAATGAAGAAGCAAGTGGCCGAGCACGTAGCCGTGTTTGACGTGTCGAAGCCGAAGGTGGAGCACCAACGACCTGCGGGAATGCTACAATCGCTTGACGCATCAAAGATGGAAATGGGACAAGATTTCCATGGACTTCGTTGTAGGTTTGCGAAGACGCGTAAGAAGAATGATTCGATTTGGGTGATCGTCGACCGATTGACCAAATCTGCTCATTTCTTGCCCGGTGAGGTCGACATACAACGTGGAAAAGTCGACCGAGATCTACATCGCGGAGATAGCACGACTTCATGGAATACCCTCTTCGATCATGCTCGGACCGAGATCCGGTTCACGCCTCATTTTTGGAGGGAATTGCAAGGAGCGATGGGAACCGAAGCTCGAGCTTAGCTCGGCATATCATCCACAGATCGACGGTCGATCGAGAGAACGATCCAATCGCTTGAAGATTTGTTGCGAGCTTGTACGTTAGATCACCGAGGAAGTTGGGACGACGCCTTACCATTGGTGGAGTTCACCTACAATAACAGCTTCCATGCGAGTATTGGAATGGCACCTTTGAAGCGCCAGATGGACGTAAATGTTAGACGCCTCTTTGTTGGTACCAGGACGGCGAATAACCGTCAGAGGACCAGATATGATCCAAAGACTACCGAGAAGATCCGCTTGATCGTAGATCGGATGCGAACATCTCAAAGTCGATGTAAGAGTTATGCAGCACTAACAACGCCGACCACCGAGTTCGAGGAAGGAGAACATGTATTTCTTAGAGTCACCCCCACTACCGGAGTTGGTCGAGCGATCAAATCCAAGAAACTTACCCCTAAATTCATTGGACCTTACCAGATTCTTCGTCGTATTGGTCCAAAGTGGCATATCGATTGCCTTACCCCCATTCTTGTCGAACATCCACGACGCCTTCCACGCCTCACAATTGCGGAAGTATGTTTCCGACCCTTCTCATGTCATCGAACCGGATGTGATTCAATCAAGGACGACTTATCTTTTGAAGCGTCACCGAAGGATCGTTGATCGGAAAGCCAAAACAATTCTTGAACAAAGAGATTCAACTTGTCAAAGTTGTGTGGGATCGTAAGACGGAGATGCGACTTGGGAGCTGGAGGAGAAGATGAAGACTCAAGACTCGAACTTTTCTCGAGGTAAGAATCTTATTTGCAATTTCGAGGTCGAAATTTTTTAGAGGGAGAGATTGTAACACCCGAGGACGAGATCGACATCGTATTAGGACGACGATCGAGACCTCGACCAAGACCTTGTGTCGAGATCCCGTGACTAGATCGTTGCCGAGATCATTTGTCGAGCCGATGAGACCACGTGCACTAGTCAGCCGAAATGAGGAGGTCGCGCGGTCGAGTTGATGAAGTCGCGTACCGAGCTGATGAGGACGCAAGTCGAGCTGAGGAGACTGCGTTCACGAACTCGTGTTAGAACCTTGTACGTTTGCACGAGCACCCTAGTCGACATCGTGTCGAGATGATACCTCGTATTCTTTCGAACATTATTCAGCGCTATTATTATATTGTTTATAATTATTACATTGTCGGCTTGCCGTTGACCGACAGAGTAGAAGGTAATTATGAGAGGAACGATTAAACGGGTAGATGATTGATGGGATTGGCATCTTATAGCTGGAGTTACGTTTATACCCCTTTCTCACCAGCTGTATACCACGACCGATTCCCTCACACTCATTCTTTCTCTTTTCTTCTTTCTTTCTTCTTCCTTCCTTCTGCTCCGTGTTTCGTTGTTTTCTTCAAAAACTTCCATCGACGAAACCGTGAGTTCCATCGAGATTCTGCACAAGCTTTCTTCATCAATCTTGTTCATCATCATCTTCTCGACATATCTCGCCTGCTCGATCACCATTGAGGTATGAAGAATGCATTTTTCTTTCCTCTGTACATCTTGTTTGGCGCTAATTCTTCTTCCATTTTTAACCGCTTTATGCTTCCAAATCATGTCAAATTGATGGGTTTTCTTCTTCACAATATTACCTATCTTTCTAACCGATTAATTAGGCTTGTAAAACAAATTTCTTTCTCTGCTTTTTCTGCAATCGGCAGCGCCCGTAAACCTCTATTTTTGGTTCGTTTTGATTTCTTGTTTTTCATTCGTTGCTTCTGGTTATTGTTGTTGTCGATCTATCTGTTGAAGCATCAGATAACTTTTTCATGAAATTTTGATCGAAATCCCTAACTTTGTGTTAGAGGAAAAATAAATATATTCAGTTCTTGAGTATTATATTTTCTGGGTTGTGGTTAAGTTTGGGATGAGAGCTAGATGTATTAGAACCCATGGATCGATCTGAGTTATGTTTGTTTTAGGAAGTCTGATTCCCGAGATCGAGTGATTTCCGAATCAAGGTGTACGGGAAAGCGAATCCAAGGACGTGGAAGCAGCGGAATCCAGATCGAGGACTGTACGTGTCGAGGTCGACTAAGAAGTGTACGTGTCGAGGTCGATTGAGGACAGCCGTGTCGAGATCGAGTAAGAGAAGTCGTTGTCGAGCTCTTTGAAGACAGCTGTGTCGAGGTCGTTGTCGAGCAGCATTAACTTGGAGTTCTGTAAGGGCGCTTCACATTAATATTTTCGTAGTATGCTAGCGTAAGGGCATTTCATATGCTACGTGGTTATGTTATTGTGTATGGATTTCCTGATTTGTGTCGAGCTTGAAATGTTGTGATATGATTGAGTTTTTGCATGTATTTAATATGTGATTGAATATATGTCGTGAATTGTGTATTGCATGTTGAATTATGCGTTTCTTCATGTCGAGCTTGCTCTTTTATTTGACATGCGGTTGAATATCTTGTGTTTAACTCTTTGAATATCGTATGCTAATTGTTCATCGAGTGAGCGAGCTAGGTGAGTCGTATGACGCTTTTGAGCCGTGACCGGATAATCGAGGGTGCTAGGTCCCCTTTTTGTTTACGGAGATTGACTAGACGCCGCCACGCTATGGGACCTGAGTTGATCGCCCTAGGGAGAGCGAGGATCCCAAGGCTTCGGCTGGACTTTCCGACATACCTGACGGCGTGTGCATTCCGGAAAATTGTCGAGTCGAGAGAAAATGGATTTGCGAGTTGTGTCGAGTTTAGAGTGAGATGGTCGAGTCACGTCGGTGAATGTTATACTTTCTTTGTTTGCTTATATTTTTATGTCGAGCTTATCTTGAATTGTTGAGAAGTTGACCTTTCCCGTGGTGCCTTCAATCCATGACTGCTACCCGAGCGATGTCGAGGGCGCAGTGGAACTCGGACAAGAGATGATGCCGAGGAGGAGCTCGACGAGGACCCGAGTGACGACTGCATTTGTCGTGGATTGATTGTTTGTTCGACGATTTCTTTTGATGACTGTACTTGTTTTTCTTTTGTGTTCGAGGTCGTGACCAGTTTGGGCAGTGTGTTTTATTGTTTCAGGGTAGACTGGTGGTCTTACTTTTGGAGCAGCCCCCTGCGTGGGAGTCTGCCGGAAGTACCCCCAGGGTATGATTACTCTTTTGAAGCGTCGTACCTTAGGTGTATTTTCTTTACACATTTGCTACTCTGTATTTTGTATACATTATTATTTCGAGTGATATATATATGTATGTTATGCATGTATGTTTTATTAGAATTTAAGTCTTGTGTCTTAGTTGCACCATGTTTCGAAAAGCTGTAATTACTCTGATGTGCACGAGTTGGTTTTAAAAAAAAAAAAATATATCGTATTTTTAAAAGGCACAAGAGTTTTGTTTTTAAAACACATCTCATATAGGTTTATGTTGAGCTCGGTGTGTTGAGCTCGGTAACTCGAGCTCGGTATATTGAGCTCGGTAGCGGTCCGAAAACGGGTCGTTACCTTTGTTGGTATCGAGCAATTCGGTTCGGAAATTTGTGCATAGGAGATTTGGACCGGTCACCGTGGTCGGGTTATGTGTGTTCGGTACCTAGTTGTATTATGTTGATTCTTTGTTTGATTAAGTGAAGCACTTATTGCTTGAGAAATTGTTTGAATCAAGCTGTTTCTTGATTGAAGCAGTGTGTTTTAACACATCCTTGTTGTGAGATTCGACGGGGTTTTGAACTTTGTGGAATCTAATGCCACCTCGTAGGAATACGACATCCGCAACCGAGAACGCCGACATGGAACGAGCTATTCAAGCTTATGACCGAGATGGCGGCAGCCATGGCTCAACAATCACCGCCAGAACTCAACAAAGGTTAACGCGATGGCTCAACAGACGGCAGTTAACTCGCAGAACTTGCGCAACAAAGAACGAGCGAACGAAATGTTGAAGCGAGAGGATTGGCCGACTTCAGAAGCATGATCCAATCGTTCTACGGTGAGCCAAATCCGGATAAAGTCGATCTTTGGATGCAAGAGATCGAGAAGATCTTTGAGGCACTCCATTGCGGACAACGTGAAGGTCGACTATGCCACCTACCTACCGCTAGAGACGCAGAGTATTGGTGGAGAGGAGTGAAGCAACGTTTATAGCGTAACATCGCGAGATGACCTGGGAGCTTTTTCGTGAAAGGTTTTTGGACAAGTACTTCCTGACATCGCACGAGCCGAGAAGGAGCAGGAATTTCTTCAATCTAAGAAGGCAACTCGACAGTGTCCGAGTATGCGCGCCAAGTTCGAAGTCGTTGGCGAGGTATTTTAGTCCATTTCGTGATCGAGTTGACCAGAGATGGTTAAGTGAGAGATTCCAACGGGGATTGAGATTCGACATTCAAGTCGGTGGTGTCGCTGAGGATCCGAAATCTCCAAGAGTCGATTGATCGATGTGTCGAGGTAGAAGGAGTAAGGAGCCACAAGAAGAAGACTGCTGTGGGCGGACCAAGAGACCCCAGAGTGCGGGCGGAATTCGCACGTAAAGGAAAACAACCGCAGTAAGAGGCCTTACGACCGACCTCGGGAACGACAACAGGGACGATGTCGTCCGATGACCCAAGTACCGAGGAGTGGAGGTTAGACCCGGTGTCGAGGTGACTTGCTACCGATGTGGAAAGCCGGGACATTACGCGAGTAGTACTCGTAAGGAGGGTGTGCTACAACCGCAAGAAGCCAGGGCATTTTGCTAAGGATTGTCCTACACCTAAAGTCGAACCGACTATGCTTGCGGCAAGAGCCAAAGGGAAGCGTCAAGTGGCTAAAGGCGTAGTTTTCTCGCATGAGTGGCGAGGAAGCGGTCGAGTGAAGATCTTATCCAAGGTGAATGTGAGATCGAGGGTAAATCCTTATCCGTTCTTTTTGATTCGTGCAACCCATTCCTTTATTTCTTCGATTGTGTGAACCATTTGAACTTGATCAATCGCTTTACCGTTTAAATTAGTAGTTACAACCCCAGCTGCTAAAACCTTAGTCACAAACACTGCATGTCTTAATTGTGTAGTGATTATTCAGAGTAGAAAGTTTGTGGTCAATTTGGTTTGTTTGCCTCTTAAGGGCTTAGATGTCATCCTCGGGATGGATTGGTCGGCATATCATCCACAGACTGACGGTCAGACTGAGAGAACGATCCAATCGCTTGAAGATTTGTTGCGAGCTTGTACGTTAGATCACCGAGGAAGTTGGGACGACGTCTTACCATTGGTGGAGTTCACCTACAATAACAGCTTCCATGCGAGTATTGGAATGGCACCTTTTGAAGCGCTGTATGGACGGAAATGTCAGACGCCTCTTTGTTGGTACCAGGACGGCGAGCGAACTGTCGTAGGACCAGATATGATCCAGCAGACTACCGGGGAGATCCGCTTGATCGTAGATCGGATGCGAACATCTCAAAGTCGGCGTAAGAGTTATGCAGACCAACGACGTCGACCACTCGAGTTCGAGGAAGGAGAACATGTATTTCTTAGAGTCACCCCCACTACTGGAGTTGGTCGAGCGATCAAATCCAAGAAACTTACCCCTAAATTTATTGGACCTTACCAGATTCTTCGTCGTATTGGCCCAGTGGCATATCAGATTGCCTTACCCCCATTCTTGTCGAACATCCACGACGTCTTCCACGTCTCACAATTGCGGAAGTATGTTTCCGACCCTTCTCATGTCATCGAACCGGATGTGATTCAACTGAAGGACGACTTATCTTTTGAAGCGTCACCAGCAAGGATCGTTGATCGGAAAGCCAAACGATTCTGCGTAACAAAGAGATTCAACTTGTCAAAGTTGTGTGGGACCGTAAGACGGAGATGCGACTTGGGAGCTGGAGGAGAAGATGAAGACTCAAGACTGAACTTTTCTGAGGTAAGAATCTTATTTGCAATTTCGAGGACGAAATTTTTTAGAGGGAGAGATTGTAACACCTGAGGACGAGATCGACATCGTATTAGGACGACGTATCGAGACCTCGACCAAGACCTTGTGTCGAGATCCCGTGACTAGATCGTTTGTCGAGATCATTTGTCGAGCTGATGAGACCACGTGCACTAGCTGCTGAGCTGAGGAGGTCGCGTGTCGAGTTGATGAAGTCGCGTACCGAGCTGATGAGGACGCATGTCGAGCTGAGGAGGCCGCGTTCACGAACTCGTGTTAGAACCTTATACGCTTGCACGAGCACCCTTGTCGACATCGTGTCGAGATGATACCTCGTATTCTTTCGAACGTTATTCAGCGTTATTATTATATTGTTTGTAATTATTATATTGTCGGCTTGACCGTTCTCGTCGTGTGTCTAGACCGTTGACCGACAGAGTAGAGGTAATTATGAGAGGAACGATTAAACGGGTAGATGATTGATGGGATTGGCATCTTATAGCTGGAGTTACGTTTATACCCCTTTCTCACCAGCTGTATACCACGACCGATTCCCTCACACTCATTCTTTCTCTTTTCTTCTTTCTTCTTCCTTCCTTCTGCTCTGTGTTTCGTTGTTTTCTTCAAAAACTTCCATCGACGAAACCGTGAGTTCCATCGAGATTCTGCACAAGCTTTCTTCATCAATCTTGTTCATCATCATCTTCTCGACATATCTCGCCTGCTCGATCACCATTGAGGTATGAAGAACAGATTTTTCTTTTTCTCTGTGCTACTGTTTAGCGCTAATTCTTCTTCCATTTTTAACCAGTTTTATGCTTCCAAATCATGTCAAATTGATGGGTTTTCTTCTTCATAATATTACCTATCTTTCTAACCGATTAATTGGGCTTGTAAAACAAATTTCTTTCTCTGTTTTTCTCGCAATCAGCGAGTGCCCAGAAACCTCCATTTTTGGTTCGTTTCGATTTCTTGTTTTTCATTCGTTGCTTCTGGTTATTGTTGTTGTCGATCTATCTGTTGAAGCATCAGATAACCTTTTTCATGAACTTTGATCGAAATCCCTAACTTTGTGTTAGAGGAAAAATATCTTTCAGTTCTTGAGTTTTATATTTTTCTGGGTTGTGGTTAAGTTTGGGATGAGAGCTAGATGTATTAGAACCCATGGATCGATCTGAGTTATGTTTGTTTTAGGAAGTCTGATTCCCGAGATCGAGTGATTTCCGAATCAAGGTGTACGGGAAAGCGAATCCAAGGACGTGGAAGCAGCGGAATCCAGATCGAGAACTGTACGTGTCGAGGTCGACTGAGAAGCGTACGTGTCGAGGTCGATTGAGGACGGTACGTGTCGAAGTCGTTGTCGAGCTCGTTGAAGACAGCCGTGTCGAGATCGAGTAAGAGAAGTCGTTGTCGAGCTCTTTGAAGACAGCTGTGTCGAGGTCGTTGTCGAGCAGCATTAACTTGGAGTTCGGTAAGGGCGCTTCACATTAATACTTTCGTAGTATGCTAGCGTAAGGGCATATCATATTCTACGTGGTTATGTTATTATGGATTTCCTGATTTGTGTCGAGCTTGAAATGTTGTGATATGATTGAGTTTTTGCATGTATTTAATATGTGATTGAATATATGTCGTGAATTGTGTATTGCATGTTGAATTGCGTTTCTTCATGTCGAGCTTGCTCTTTTATTTGACATGCGGTTGAATATCTTGTGTTTAACTCTTTGAATATCCTATGCGGCGAATTGTTCATCGAGTGAGCGAGCTAGGTGAGTCGTATGACGTTTTTGAGCCGTGACCCGGATAACTGAGGGTGCTAGGTCCCCTTTTTGTTTACGGGAGATTGACTAGACGTCGCCACGCTATGGGACCTGAGTTGGCTGTCCTAGGGAGAGCGAGGGTCCCAAGGCTTCGGCTGGACTTTCCGTCATACTGACGGGCGTGTGCATTCCGGAAAATTGCCGAGTCGAGAGAAAATGGATTTGCGAGTTGTGTCGAGTTTAGAGTGAGATGGTCGAGTCACGTCGGTAAATGTTATACTTTCTTTGTTTGCTTATATTTTTATGTCGAGCTTATCTTGAATTGTTGAGAAGTTGACCACTTTCCGTGGTGCCTTCAATCCATGACGGTTACCCAGGCGATGTCGAGGGCGCAGGAACTCGACAGAGATGATGCCGAGGAGGAGCTCAACGAGGACCCGAGTGACGACTGCATTTGTCGTGATTGATTGTTTGTTCGACGTTTTTCTTTTGATGACTGTTCTTGTTTTTCTTTTGTGTTCGAGGTCGTGACCAGTTTGGGCAGTGTGTTTTGTTGTTTCAGGGTAGGCTGGTGGTCTTACTTTTGGAGCAAAAGCGTGGGAGTCTGCAGAAGTACCCCAGGGTATGATTGCTCTTTTGAAGTCGCTGCACCTTAGGTGTATTTTCTTTGCACATTTGCTACTCTGTATTTTGTATACATTATTATTTCGAGTGATATATATATATGTGTATGTTATGCATGTATGTTTATTAGAATTTAAGTCTTGTGTCTTAGTTGCACCATGTTTCGAAAAGCTGTAATTACTCTGATGTGCACGAGTTGGTTTTATAAAAAAAAAATATACCGTATTTTTAAAAGGCACAAGAGTTTTGTTTTTAAAACACATCTCATATAGGTTTATGTTGAGCTTGGTGTGTTGAGCTCGGTAACTCGAGCTCGGTATATTGAGCTCGGTAGCGGTCCGGAAACGGGTCGTTACACCCATCATGGACATTTCAAACTCACTTTGCATGATTTTGGAAAAATCTTCACACAAAGACTCATTAGTAGCACCAAAGATGATATCATCAACATAAATTTGAACAAGTAAAATGTCATGATTTTTGTGTTTAATGAAAAGAGTGGTATCAACTTTTCCTCTTTCAAAACCTTTTTCAAGTAAATATTTGCTCAACCTCTCGTACCAAGCTCTCGGAGCTTGTTTTAAACCATATAAAGCCTTTTTCAATTTGAAAACATGATTTGGAAATTCAAAATTTTCAAAACCGGGGGGTTGATCAACATATACTTCTTCTTGAATAAAACCATTTAGAAATGCACTTTTAACATCCATTTGAAAAAGTTTAAAATCCATGATGCATGCAAATGCGAGAAGCATGCGAATAGCTTCTAATCTAGCCACGGGTGCATAGGTTTCATCGAAATCTATGCCTTCTTGTTGATTATAGCCTTTTGCAACAAGTCTAGCTTTATTTCTAACAATGATACCGTTTTCATCAAGCTTGTTGCGAAAGACCCATTTGGTCCCAATGACTAGGTGATCTTTAGGCCTAGTGGACAAGTTCCCAAACATCATTTCTCTCAAATTGATTTAATTCCTCTTGCATAGCAAAGGTCCAATGCTCATCAAAGATGGCTTCATTGACGCCATTTGGTTCAATTTGAGAGACAAAGGCCATATGATGACATGCATGATTAAGAGAGTTTCGAGTCGTTACCCTTTGAGATATCACCTATTATGTTGTCAAGAGGATGGTTCTTTGAGACTCTCCATTCCTTTGTAAGATTTGAGTGAGAGAGTTCTTGAGAGGTTTGAGGCAAGGACTCTTGATCCTCCTTTTGAACTTTTGATCTCTCTTGTTCCTCTAAATAGGTATCTCCAAATACTTCTGCAAAATCATCAACACTTTCTTCTACTGAAGATTTGGGGTTAGATTCATCAAAAGAAACATGCACAGATTCTTCAACAGTCCAAGTTCTTTTATTAAAAATTCGAAAAGCTTTACTAGAAGTGGAATATCCAAGAAATAAACCTTCATCAGCTTTAGCATCAAATTTACCAAGGTTATTCTTACCATTGTTTAGGACAAAACACTTGCATCCGAAAACGTGAAGGTGGGAATTTGAGACCCTATAGAACGTGAAGGTGGGAATTTGAGACCCTATATTCTTACCAAGGTTGTCCCACATTTCTTTAGCAGTCTTGCAATTTGAGACCCTATAGAACTCATCGTAGCTTAAAGCAGAAGTGATGATGTTCTTAGCTTTCAAATTGTATTGGACCTTTTTCTTATCATCTTCGGTCCAAAGTGATCTTGGTTTGTCTACCACTGCATCATTAATTGATTGAGTGGGGACAAATGGACCATTTTCCACAGCATCCCAAATATCAAGATCAACACCCTCAAGAAAGATTTGCATTCTATCCTTCCAATAACCATACCCCTCACCATTGAAAAATGGGGGTCTGTTCATGGAGGTTCCCCGTTATTGTTTGAAGTCATTCTCTTGAGACGGTTAAGTCCTTTATACAAGAGTCTAGCTCGATGCCACTTTGTTGACAAGTGACTCCAAACACAAGAGGGGGGTGAATTGTGTGTGAACTGTGCTTTCAAAAACTTTTGGAGAAATAAGTGCTAATTATGAGTTACGGAAATATTAATGTGAAATAGATAAATCACTTGAAGAATAAATTGCAAACGAGTTAAAAATAAAGTAAATAGTAAGATATAAATAACAATAAAATAAAGTACAGAAATTTAATTGACTGAAAAGTAGAGAGATAAGGAGTAAAAAGCACACAACAAATTATACAGTTCGCCACCTAACACCCCTGTGGCCTACGCCCCGTCCCCCAAAGCAAACCACTATGGGATTTTCACTAAGACACTAGCTTTTAAATCAGGTTCAGCTAGAAACCTTTACAACTCTAAACTGAGCAATACGCTCAAGAGATATCACCTCTCTATGAACACCTTGGGATTCCTACCCAAAAATAAATGATTTTCACAAATAAAATGAGACTAAAAAGATACACTCAATAGTGCAGATATAACAAATTGAAGCTCAAATAATACAACTCAAATTATGTAGAATAAAAAGACTCTCGAGAAAATTGTGCTCAAATAAGTGTGAGTGATGAAAAATATTTGATGAGTTTTTGGCACAAAAATTAAGCAACTGCGTTGTTGTATTTTTACACTCACGAGTTGTGTTTATATAGGCAATGGGTGAGCGTCGAAATGACCGCTGGAGCATTTGCCGTTCGCTATGCTTTGATTTGTCCGTTGGAAGAAAAATCTGCCTGCTATGCTTTGAAATAAAGAAATTGAAAACACTGAGACGGCTCGTGACGACCTCAAGCGGCTCAGACGACCTCGCCACACACTCGGACAGACGACCTCGACCACGGCTCGGCATACGGCCTCTGAACAGCGGCTCGGCAAAGACCTCGGCACGACCTCGGCACACTCTTTATCGACCTCTCCTCATCATCGGTTCTCATAGCTCGCAGACACGACCTCATCACCGACACGCGACTTCCTCCTCGCTTTGACATACGACTTCCTCGAGCTCAACATCCGACTTCCTCCTCACCGACATCCGATTTCCTCACTCGACACGCGACTTCCTCCTCGCTCGACATACGACTTCCTCAGATCTCGACAGCGACTTCCTCCTCACCGACATCCGACTTCCTCACCGACATCCGACTTCCTCAGCTCGACATCCGACACGAGATATGCATGTCAAAATATTTTGTGCGTGTGTGATTTAATTTTAATTGAGAGCTTTTTATTACTACTTACAAATTGTCTTAATAAAGATAAATAAATACCCAGAACCCAAAGACTTGAGAAACAATCATTCTTGATACGCGTCTTGGTATTCTTTTCCACTTTTTGCACGGTTGACTATTTGCAAAGCTCCCTTTTGTCAATCATCAAAATCATCCTGTCAAGGCATGTATTCACAACTAAAACTATTGGTTTTGACTTTTCTTTCTCTTACGATGTTAGAACCTTGTTCCGCTTGAACCTACGGGACCGGAGGAACTTCCTTGACCTTATAATAACAATTTCTTACTCTAATTGATAATAATTTTGTGGTAAGTCTTATTTTTACTGTTTTGGCATTCATCATTTGGTTTGGGGACTAGAGATACTGTTTCGGACATATCTTTCTCTCCTAATGTCAAAATCACGTGTCGTTTGAAGCTATGCAATCATTGAAGCGCTATCTACCCCATAATAACATGTCTGCACTATTATTATTCAGATTTCTCATTGTTAATCCCTGAACCCTTCTATCTTGTGTTCTATCCTTTCGACGGGTGAAATCCTAACACTGTTATCTTGCTGTCTTTCGTTCGTGGCCTTTGGAATCAAAGGAGGACTGGGTTGAAGCATATCTCTCACTGTTTGGATCATTTCTTAGCTATTTGGACGTTTGGACACTTGACTTCTTGATTTCTTGGAGTAGAGGGAAGAATAGGGTGGTTGACTTATATGGAAAACAGGTAGATAAGGATTTAAAGACATGATTAGGGTGTCTCATGACCCCTACGTCTCGTGCTACTGATTAGCTGACGAAGTGCCATTATAGGAGCAATGAGAAATTGTGTTTAATTATTACTTTTATGGTTCTAATCACTGTAAGAGCAGTGAAATTGCAATTCCTATGGAATTATGCATGAATATGTGATAATCTAAGTGTTTTGTGCCGTACTACATATTGTTTATGATTATGTGATGTGGTAACAGGCTGGAATAATACTTATTTTGCTCTATTTGTGTATATATATTGGTAACCAGTGAAATTACAATTCCTGTGGATTTATGCATGAATATGTGATAATCTAAGCGTTATGTGCCTTAGTACATATTGTTTATGATTATGTGATGTGGTAACATGCTGGAATGATACTTATTTTGCTCTATTTGTGTATATATGTTGATAACAGGATTTCATGACGTTATGACATATGATTGATGCTTGCGTCTAATTTTGGAATAAATTGGTTGTTGGACTAGATGCTGTAGCACTGAGCTGCAGCAATTATCGTATTTGAGTTATGCAGGAATTTCGAGGAAATGACATATTGTTTTCTAGCTTAGTCCCACTTAGTTTTGCCATTTGGATTGACTGTTTGGATTGGTTTTGGATTAAAGGGATCCTCGTCGACATACTTGACGTAGTGGTACCTTAGGATTTACACATAGGCTGGTTGCCAATGTGATTAGTTGTGATTACAGTTTAATCACTAGATTGGATTAACACATAGGCTGGTTGTCATGCATCATGTATGTAGTGTCTTTGGGTTTGTAAGCAAACGACTTTGGAACATGCGGTGACGGCCACGATGAGCTTTGCTCGGCCTTACGGGTAGAAATCAGTAGGGAGGTCTTACGTAAAGGCGGAGCACCACTGGGGCATCCCACCAATATACTGGATCACCCTGACTAAACTCTGTTTGTGTCCTTGGATGTTGATGACACTCTCATCCGCTTACCCAGAGTAAGATGGATCCATATTTATTGACGGATTTGGCTTTAGTTTGAGTCTTGCATTAGAGTTGTCCACGTAGGACCATGATTTGCATTTGTTGTTGTTGTTGTGACTATAGATGATGTGATGGAATTTTATGATTTATTATTTGCGCATCATGTTGTTTATTTTCCCGTGCCGTGTATTTCTCATATCAGTATGATTCCTCACCTTTTCTCTTCTTGTTTTCCTTTGCGGCTACTTATACACCACGGTGTATGGGTAGACTATAATGCCCCGACTCTAATCAGGAAATTGCTTACTAAACTAACAGGATTTAAATTAAACTTAGGTAAATTTTCACCTGAATAATGAGAAATAATAGAACATTTATTGAAAAATACCTGACTTTGACTAATTAAAATCTTTCAAATACACCAAAAGTGTCATGCATATATCAGAGTTTCGAAAAGCGGAAATTAACTCTAATTAATTACAACCCTTTACAATAAAAACAACAAGATATAACAATTACAATCTATACATTATTTACTAATTTTACAGGGACACAACCTAGTACGTAAGACCCTAACTCGTGATCCGGTGACTCGGGATCTCGCGAGAAGGCAAGACCGAACACAATTCTTGCTCTGAACCTCTTCAATAAGCTTGTACCTGAAAACAACTCCCCAAAATGTGAGTTTATAAAACTCAGTAACATAGACCTAAAATCATAAATACTTTACCGTTGTTTCCAGCCATACATGGTGTGCTACGTATGGAAAAATCCTCCCAAACCAACTTAAACATAATTATTCAAGAATAATTTAATCTACTCTTACTCACTACCTTCAATCATTCTAATTAAGCATCAATGTGGAAACATGAACTCAGTTTAGGATCAATCACTCACAAGGTAACATAATTCTTAATAGATCCTCAATTTCTAAAGCATATTTCAAAATGCAATATAATTCACAATAATTTCTCAAATGCACTCCCCTGGCCTGACTCAATTGTAATTGAGTTAAGATTCCATTACAGAATTCTCATTAACCAATAACAAGAGTTGAAACCCTCTAAATAATAAGCCAAAACCATAGAACAACCATGCTAAAACATAGAATTAAAACATCGAAAGCATGAATTTTTTAGCAAGTCTATTAATTTAGCCTTGCCCTCATTATAGGGTTGAAACCCCTTCATTAAGGACCGAATTTATAGGCCTAAAACATTAAAAACATAAAAAATAAACCTAAGTCTGCAGGGAAGCAAGGCCTAACCGTGCCACAGGGCACGGTCGTGCCTCCACCTTCTTCCTTAAAAACAGAAACAAAACAAAGCACGGCCAAGCCGTGCCACAGGGCACAGCCGTGCTGGCCTGTTCAGAAGAAAATTCTACCTTTTTCTTACAATTTTCAAGTTTTCCTACAATTCAAATCAACCCCAAATCCAATAAAATGATGGCTCTAACAAAATTAAGATGTTTAATTGGGAAAACAAGGCACTTATCAAAATAACAACAACCTCAAACGTGAAGATGTATTCTTTAGACCATGCAAGTTCAAACTCAAGCATCTTATAACCCGAAACTCATTTTAAAGAGACATAGAGTCATAACAACTCATAAAACAGACTGGCTCGAACACAAGCCACTCCAAAACTCATTTTTCCATATTTGACAACGTGACAAACAAAATCAACTATTCCGATTGGTGCACAATGGAACTCGCAATGGAGCAAACATCATACTGAACGTGAACACAAGAAGGCGGGTTGAATTGTGTTGAAAACTTTTCACAAACTTTAAGTTGAAAATGCTTTAGAACACTTTAATTTGAAAACCGTTTGTTAACAGATGTTAGGAATGAACCAGACGCTGAAATAAAGATTGTGGAAACTTGTTTTTCTTTGCAAGACAAAAGTAAATGTAAAGCAATAAAGTAAGAGACACAATGATTTATACTAGTAGCTATGTCTAGTCCCTTCGTTCATGAAGGATTTTCACTATAATTAATCTGATTACAAATTCTTTAAGAGTATTCTACTGTTACAAACTTGACAATACTCTTAACTTCTCAAAACGACTTAGTACGTTCGAGCCTTTGAGGAATCAAGCTTGTAACTAGGCAATGCAACTTTCACAAAGTAGTTTTGAATACAATCAAATTACTCTCGCAGAGAGGATAAAAAACTTAAGCTTAAAAATTATAGCTTTATAAAAGAAAGAATGTAAGACGTTGAAGTTCAGTGTTGGTTCTCAGAAGCCTTGGCAAGAAACTTGGTTGCTCACTTGAGTAATAGCTCTTTCAGAATATCGTTTCTAGCGACCTTCTTAAATGAAGACCTTGAGGTATTTATAGGAGTCTCAAGGATAATACCATTGCAGATATTTTTAGCTCCAAATCATTGTGTGAGGTAATTTGAAATTACGTCCATTTCTCCTTTTTAGAGAATATCAGAATAGTACACTTGACCGTTTTTGTACTATCTGCTTTTCACACAATTGCCTTGTACGAATTTGTCTTATTCCAAAGGTGTCGCCTTTGATACCTCATACATCAAATTGAGCGCACAACATCAAATTCAAATTTCATTCCTGAAAGCCGAGGGCAGAGAGAATAAACGTGATCATCACGTGATTCATTAAAAGACAGGATGCTTGCTCAGAAATCAGTAGGATGCTCGTAGCAATTGAGTATACCACATGTCTCAAGATTACATAACCAGACGCTCGCTATGCATAAGGAAAGACGCTGGAGTGAACCAGATACAGGCACTAAAGAATGTATTCATCTTCTTGTGAATTTCTGCTTCTTGCTTGAAAGAGTTATAAACATGAATGATTTCAATACCTACACACTTCAAAACTTATTAGAAGTTAAATTTTTCTCTTGCAAATACTTTGTTATCATCAAAATTAATGAGGGTCTAAACCTCTCAATCATTTAGGTTCCAACAATCTCCACCTTTTCGATGATGACAAATATCCAAGGTTGATGAACAATTTAGTTTTGAAAATAATTTCAAGGGTCTCCCCCTGAGTTCAACATACTTAGATATAATCAAATATTTCTAAATAAAATAGCATTTGTATGATAGCACAAATACATACATGTATCAGAGCATATGTTTAAATAACCATTGAGGACTAGATGCTGAGATCATTGTATCAGTATCAGATATAATAGTACTAATGAATATCAGAGCAACTAAAAATTATATTACGTATGATGAATGATGCATGATATGTGTTACTTAAGCGCATTTATCAGACCTTACTTTTACTCCCCCTTTTGTCATCTGACAAAATGAGTGTAAAACACATCATAGTCAAAACAGTTATAAATAAGAGAAAAATTTGGAGTTAAAAGATACGAAATTAAAGTGGTAATAAGAACATAAAAGGTAAGTGTAGCAAATTCAAACATAATATAGAACATTTGAAATAAAGAAAAAAAATTTTAAGGCGGTGGTGGGAGGAGTTGGTTGAGTCGTTCCATGAGGTAGTTAACAGTACTCTCCAACCTAGTCACTTGTTGAGATGTAGTCATAAGAGTCTCATACTGTGCTCTTGAAATGATGACAGGTTCATCATTTGTAGCAGGAGGAGCAGGTTCTGGAACCCGTTCAGCATGTTCAATGATGGCCCTTTGCCATCTCCTAGAAGTCAACTTCTAATGTTCCATAAGAACTCCTTGTGACAATCTCAGTCTTCTTTCCTTTTTCTCTTTAGCCTTAAGGAAGAATTCTTCATTTGGTAGACACCAATTGATCAATCTTCCAAACTTCTGTCTCTCAAATTCCAAATTCTCTCTCCATCTATACTCCAATACTTTAGGGTAAACCATACTCAGAAACATAGTTTTCCTATGCTTGAACAGATCATCAACATATTCATCGAATTTGACAAGCTCAGCGTCTGATATATCTCTTCTCGGAGCATCTTCTTCTTCTGTGTAACGACCCGTTTCCGGACCGCTACCGAGCTCAATATACCGAGCTCGAGTTACCGAGCTCAACACACCAAGCTCAACATAAAAATATATGAGATGTGTTTTAAAAACAAAACTCTTGTGCCTTTTAAAAATACGATATATTTTTTTTTTTTATAAAACCAACTCGTGCACATCAGAGTAATTACAGCTTTTCGAAACATGGTGCAACTAAGACACAAGACTTAAATTCTAATAAAACATACATGCATAACATACACATATATATATATATATATATATATATATATATCACTCGGAATAATAATGTATACAAAATACAGAGTAGCAAATGTGCAAAGAAAATACACCTAAGGTACGACAACTTCAAAAGAGCAATCATACCCTGGGGGTACTTCCGGCAGACTCCCACGCAGGGTCGCTCCAAAAGTAAGACCACCAGCTACCTCAGAGCAACAAAACAACATCGCCAAACTGGTCACGACATACTACTCCAAAAGAAACCAAGGTACAGTCCTCAGAAAACCAAACATCCACCAAATAAACAATCACGACAGATACAGGTCGTCACTCGGGTCCTCGTCGAGCTCCTCCTCGGCATCGCTTCATCGCCGAGTTACTGCGCCCTCGACATCGCCTGGGTAACCGCCATGGATTGAAGGTACCACTGAAAGTGGTCAACTTCTCAACAATTCAAGATAAGCTCGACATAAAAATATAAGCAAACAAAGAAAGTATAACATTCACCGACGTGACTCGACCATCTCACTCTAAACTCGACACAACTCAGTAAATCCATTTTCTCTCGACTCGATAATTTTCCTAATGCACACGCTGCATCAGATGTCGGAAAGTCCAGCCAAGCCTTGGGATCCTCGCTCTCCCTAGGACAACTAACTCAGTCCCATAGCGTGGCGACGTCTAGTCAATCTCCCGTAAACAAAAGGGGACCTAGCACCCTCAGTTATCCGGGTCACGGCTCAAAAACGTCATACGACTCACCTAGCTCGCTCACTCGATGAACAAATCGCCCCATACGATATTCAAAGAGTTAAACACAAGATATTCAACCGCATGTCAAATAAAAGAGCAAGCTCGACATGAAGAAACGCAATTCAACATGCAATACACAATTCACGACATATATTCAATCACATATTAAATACATGCAAAAACTCAATCATATCACAACATTTCAAGCTCGACACAAATCAGGAAATCCATACACAATAACATAACCACGTAGAATATGAAATGCCCTTACGCTAGCATACTACGAAAATATTAATGTGAAGCGCCCTTACCGAACTCCAAGTTAATGCTGCTCGACAACGATCTCGACACAGCTGTCTTCAACGAGCTCGACAACGACTTCGACACGTACCGTCCTCAATCGACCTCAACACGTACACTTCTCAGTCGACCTCGACACGCATGTCCTCGATCTGGATTCTGCTGCTTCCGCGTCCTTGGATTCGCTTTCCCGTACACCTCGATTCGGAAATCACTCGATCTCGGGAATCAGACTTCCTAAAACAAACATAACTCAGATCGATCCATGGGTTCTAATACATCTAGCTCTCATCCCAAACTTAACCACAACCCAGAAAATATAATACTCAAGAACTGAATATATTTTTCCTCTAACACAAAGTTAGGGATTTCGATCAAAGTTCATGAAAAAGGTTATCTGATGCTTCAACAGATAGATCGACAACAACAATAACCAGAAGCAACGAATGAAAAACAAAAAAATCGAAACGAACCAAAAAATGGGGGTTTCGGGCACCGCCGATTGCGTAAATCGAGAAAGAAATTTGTTTTACAAGCCCAATTAATCGGTTAGAAAGATAGGTAATATCGTGAAGAAGAAAACCCATCAATTTGACATGATTTGGAAGCATAAACTGGTTAAAAATGGAAGAAGAATTAGCGCTAAACAAGAGTACGGATGAAAAGAAAAATCTGTTCTTCATACCTCAACGGTGATCGAAAGGCGAGATATGTCGAGAAGATGATGATGAACAAGATTGATGAAGAAAGCTTGTGCGAGAATCTCGATGGAACTCACGGTTTACGTCGATGGAAGTTTTTGAAGAAAACAACGAAACACAGAGCGAAGGAAGGAAGAAGAAAGAAGAAAAGAGAAATGAGTGTTTGAGGGAAACCGATCGTGAATACACCGGAAGGGCATAATCGTAACTCCAGCTATAAGATGCCAATCCCATCAATCATCTACCCGCTTAATCGTTCCTCTCATAATTACCTCTACTGCTTGGTCAACGGCAAGCCAACAATGTAATAATTACAAACAATATAATAATAACGCTGAATAACGCTCGAAAGAATACGAGGTATCATCTCGACACGATGTCGACAAGGGTGCTCGTGCAAGCGCATAAGGTTCTAACACGAGTTCGTGAACGCGGCCTCCTCACTCGACATGCGTCCTCATCACCAGATGCAGCGACTTCATCAACTCGACACGCCGACCTCCTCTTTCGGCCTAGTGCACGCGTGGTCTCATCACCGACAAATGATCTAGTCACGGGATCTCGACACAAGGTCTTGGTCGAGTTCTCGATACGTCGTCCTAATACGATGTCGATCTCGCCCTCAGGTGTTACAATCTCTCCCTCTAAAAAATTTCGCCCTCGAAATTGCAAATAAGATTCTTACCTCGAGAAAAGTTCAGTGGTAATCGAGTCTTCATCTTCTCCTCCAGCTCCCAAGTCGCATCTCCCGCCCTTCTCGATCCCACACAACTTTGACAAGTTGGATCTCTTTGTTCCGCAATCGCTTAGCTTCCGATCAACGATTCTTGCTGGTAATGCTTGAAAGATAAGTCGCCCTTCGCTTGAATCACATCCGGTTCGATGACATGAGAAGGGTCTAAACATACTTCCGCAATTGTGAGACGTGAAAGACGCCGTGGATGTTCGACAAGAATGGGGGTAAGGCACTGATATGCCACCGACCAATACGACGAAGAATGCTGGTAAGGTCCAATGAATTTAGGGTAAGTTTCTTGGATTTGATCGCTCGACCAACTCCAGAGTGGGGGTGACTCTAAGAAATACATGTTCTCCTTCCTCGAACTCGAGTGGTCGACGCCGTTGGTCCGCATAACTCTTCCGCCGACTTTGAGATGTTCGCATCCGATCTCCGATCAAACGGATCTTCTCGGTAGTCCGCTGGATCATATCTGGTCCTACGACGCTCGCCGCCGCCCTGGTACCAACAAAGAGGCGTCGACATTTCCGCCCATACGCCGCTTCAAAGGTGCCATCCCAATACTCGCATGGAAACTGTTATTGTAGGTGAACTCCACCAATGGTAAGATGTCGTCCCAACTTCCTCGGTGATCTAACGTACAAGTTCGCAACAAATCTTCAAGCGATTGGATCGTTCTCTCAGTCTGACCGTCGATGCGTGGATGATATGCCGAGCTAAGCCTGAGCTCGGTTCCCATCGCTCCTTGCAATTCCCTCCAAAAATGAGACGTGAACTTGATCTCGGTCCGACACGATCGAAGAGGGTATTCCATGAAGTCGTACTATCTCCGCGATGTAGATCTCGGCCAGCTTTTCCACGTTGTATGTCGACCTCACCGTAAGAAATGGCAGATTTGGTCAATCGGTCGACGATCACCCAAATCGAATCATTCTTCTTCCGCGTCTTCGCAAACCTACAACGAAATCCATGGAAATATCGTCCCATTTCCATACCGGCACGCCAAGCGATTGTAGCATTCCCGCAGGTCGTTGGTGCTCCACATTCGCTTCGACACGCGTTAAACATGAAGCTACGTGCTCGGCCACTTGCTTCTTCATTCCTGACCACCAAAAATGCTTCTTCAAGTCTTGATACATCTTCGTGACTGCTGGGGGAATCCTGAAGTTGCTCTTATGCGCTGCCTCGAGACTCAACTTCCCCAGCTCGGATCCGTTAGGCACCCACACCCGGCCATTGCACCTCAAGATGTCGTCCGCTCCGACGTGAAATTCTGTCGCCTTCCCTTGCGGTATCAGCTGAAGCTTCTGTTGCAGAAGCTCGTCATGAATTTGCTGGTCTCGGATCTCGTCCAACAATCTGTTAGGGATGGTAAGCATACCAAATCTCGCCTTCCGGTGAAACTTCGACATTCAACTTCAAGTCTCGGAACTTCTCGAGCATCTCCAACTCCTTGATCATCATTGCTGAGGTTAAAACGCTCTTCCTACTCAACGCATCTGCTACTACGTTAGCCTTACCGGGATGGTATTCCAACGTAAAGTCGTAGTCCTTGAGAAATTCTGTCCATCTACGCTGACGCATGTTGAGTTCTTTCTGGTCGAACAGGTACTTCAAGCTCTTGTGATCGCTGAAAACAGTAAGAGTGCTCCCATAAAGGTAGTGTCTCCATATCTTCAGCCAAGAAACTCATCGCCGCCAACTCCAAGTCGTGAGTAGGGTAGTTCCTCTCGTGAATCTTAAGCTGTCTTGAAGCATACGCGACCACCTTCCGATGTTGCATCAGTACGCATCCCAATCCCTGGTGTGACGCATCACAATACACCTCGAAAGGCTCTTCTGGTTGAGGCAAAATCAACACAGGCGCTGCCGACAAAAGCTCCTTCGCCTTTGAAAACTGGCCGCACTCCTCGGTCCAGGCAAAGGTTGATCCTTCCTCGTCGACCGTAAGAGGCGCGACAATCTTCGAGAAACCTTCAATGAATCTTCGGTAATAGCCGCTAAGCCGACAAAACTCCCGATCTCAGAACCGCCTTAGTCGTTCCCACGCTAGCACAGCTTCAATCTTAGTTGGATCCACAGCTATCCCTTCTTTGGAAATCACGTGACCAAGAAAATTCACCTCTTCAAGCCAAAATTCACACTTCGACAGGTTGGCATAGAGTTGCTTATCTCGTAATATCCGTAGTACTCGATATAGGTGTTCAAGGTGCTCTTCTCGGTTCCTCGAGTAGATCAATATGTCGTCGATGAACACTACAACGAACTGATCCAAAACGAATGGAAAATCCTGTTCATGTAGTCCATAAACACACCGGCGCGATTCGTCACTCCAAACGGCATCACCAAGTACTCGTAGTGACCGTATCTAGTCCTGAAAGCTATTTTGGCGACATCTTCCTCCTTCACGCCGAATCGATGGTAGCCCGACTTCAAGTCTATCTTGAAAGATCGCCGCTCCACGAAGTTGATCCATCAAGTCGCCAATACGTGGTAACGGATAACGGTTCTTCACAAGAACCTTGTTGAGCTCGCGATAGTCCACGCACGCCTTGATCGTCCATCCTTCTTCTTAACCAACAACACCGAGCTCCCCACGGTGACACGCTCGGTCGTATGAATTGCTTCGACTCCAAGTGTTCGATCCGGGACTTCACTCTTTCATCTCGGCAGAGACATCCCGTATGGCGCTTTGGAAATCGGTCCTGCTCCTCGAATCGGTCGATGGAGAACTCGACCTCTCGCATCTTGGTGGTAATCCTGGCACGTCTTCGAAAACGCCCTCAAAGTCACACACCACCGAACATTCTTCACGCCGATCCGCCGAAAACTTCCGAACTAGCTGATACATGTATTCCCTAGTTCCTTCTTTCAAAGAAACTCCAATACGTTCGGCGAGATAATTGGAGACTCCAAGGTCCTGAAAAATTTCGCTTTACGGGCACACCAAAAGGACATGGTGGTATGACAACCAATCCATCCCGAGGATGACATCTAAGCCCTTAAGAGGCAAACAAACCAAATTGACCACAAACTTTCTACTCAATAACCACTACACAATTAAGACATGCAAAGTTTGTGACTAAGGTTTTAGCACCGGGTTGTAACTACTAATTTAAACGGTAAAGCGATCACAATCAAGTTCAAATGGTTCACACAATCGAAGAAATAAAGGAATGGGTTGCACCGAATCAAAAAGAACGGATAAGGATTTACCCTCGATCTCACATTCACCTTGGATAAGATCATCACTGCTCGCCTTCCTCGCCACTCATGCAGAAAACTCGCCTTTAGCCACTTGACGCTTTCCTTTGGCCTTGCCGTAAGCATCGCTTGCTCAGCTTTAGGTGTAGGACAATCCCAGCAAAATGCCCTGGCTTCTTGCGGTTGAAACACACCTCCTCCTTCGAGTACGCTACTCGCGTAATGTCCCGCTTCCACATCGATAGCAAGTCACCTCGACACCGTCCGACCTCCACTCCTCGGCACTTGGGTCATCGGACGACATCGCCCTCGTTGTTGTTCCCCCGAGGTCGGTCGTAAGGCCTCTTCTGCGGTGGTTTCCTTTCAGGCAAATCTCTGCCCCGCACTCTGGGTCTCACTGGTCCGCCACAACAGTCTTCTTCTTGTGGCTCCTTACTCCTTCTACCTCGACACAATGATCAATCGGCTCTTGGAGATTTCGATCCTCAATGACACCATCGACTTCCATGTCGAATCTCAATCCCCGTTGGAATCTCTCACTTAACCATCTCTGGTCAACTCGATCACGAAATGGACTGAAATACCTCGCCAACGACTCGAACTTGGCCGCATACTCGGACACTGTCGAGTTGCCTTGCTGCAGTTGAAGAAATTCCTGCTCCTTCTCGGCTCGTGCAGTATCTGGGAAGTACTTGTCCAAGAACCTTTCACGAAAAAGCTCCCAGGTCATCTCGCGATGTTCTGCTATAAACGTTTGCTTCACTCCTCTCCACCAATACTCTGCGTCTCCTAGCAGTAAGTAGGTGGCATAGTCGACCTTCACGTTGTCCGGGCAATGGAGTGCCTCGAAGATCTTCTCGATCTCTTGCATCCAAAGATCAGCTTTATCCGGATTTGGCTCACCGTAGAACTTCGGTGGATCATGCTTCCTGAAGTCTGCCAATCCTCTCGCTTCAGCATTTCGTTCTGCTCGTTGTTGTTGCTGTAAGTTCTGCTGGGTTAACGCTGCCGTCTGTTGAGCCATCGCGTTAGCCTGTTGAGTTGCAGCAGCTGATTGTTGAGCCATGGCTGCCGCCATCTCGGTCATAGCTTGAATTGCTCGTTCCATGTCGACGTTCTCGGTTGCAGCTGTCGTATTCCTACGAGGTGGCATTAGATTCCACAAAGTTCAAAACCCTGTCAGAATCTCACAACAAGGATGTGTTAAAACACACTGCTTCAATCAAGAAACAGTTCAAACAATTTCTCAAGCAATAAGTGCTTCACTTAATCAAACAGCAATCAACATAATACAACTAGGTACCCAACACACATAACCCGACACAGTGACCAGTCCAAATCTCCTATGCACAGCTCGGTCAGAACCGAACTGCTCTGATACCAACAATGTAACGACCCGTTTCCGGACCGCTACCGAGCTCAATATACCGAGCTCGAGTTACCGAGCTCAACACACCAAGCTCAACATAAACCTATATGAGATGTGTTTTAAAAACAAAACTCTTGTGCCTTTTAAAAATACGATATATTTTTTTTTATAAAACCAACTCGTGCACATCAGAGTAATTACAGCTTTTCGAAACATGGTGCAACTAAGACACAAGACTTAAATTCTAATAAAACATACATGCATAACATACACATATATATATATCACTCGGAATAATAATGTATACAAAATACAGAGTAGCAAATGTGCAAAGAAAATACACCTAAGGTACGACAACTTCAAAAGAGCAATCATACCCTGGGGGTACTTCCGGCAGACTCCCACGCAGGGGGCTGCTCCAAAAGTAAGACCACCAGTCTACCCTGTAGCAACAAAACAACACTGCCCAAACTGGTCACGACATACTACTCCAAAAGAAAACAAGGTACAGTCCTCAGAAAAACAAACATCCAACAAATAAACAATCACGACAGATAGAGGTCGTCACTCGGGTCCTCGTCGAGCTCCTCCTCGGCATCGCTTCATCGCCGAGTTACTGCGCCCTCGACATCGCCTGGGTAACCGTCATGGATTGAAGGTACCACGGGAAAGGGTCAACTTCTCAACAATTCAAGATAAGCTCGACATAAAAATATAAGCAAACAGCAAAGTATAACATTCACCGACGTGACTCGACCATCTCACTCTAAACTCGACACAACTCGCAAATCCATTTTCTCTCGACTCGATAATTTTCCGGAATGCACACCCCGCATCAGATGTCGGAAAGTCCAGCCGAAGCCTTGGGCTCCTCGCCCTCCCTAGGACAGTCAACTCAGGTCCCATAGCGTGGCGACGTCTAGTCAATCTCCCGTAAACAAAAAGGGGACCTAGCACCCTCAGTTATCCGGGTCACGGCTCAAAAACGTCATACGACTCACCTAGCTCGCTCGCTCGATGAACAAATCGCCGCATACGATATTCAAAGAGTTAAACACAAGATATTCAACCGCATGTCAAATAAAAGAGCAAGCTCGACATGAAGAAACGCAATTCAACATGCAATACACAATTCACGACATATATTCAATCACATATTAAATACATGCAAAAACTCAATCATATCACAACATTTCAAGCTCGACACAAATCAGGAAATCCATACACAATAACATAACCACGTAGAATATGAAATGCCCTTACGCTAGCATACTACGAAAATATTAATGTGAAGCGCCCTTACCGAACTCCAAGTTAATGCTGCTCGACAACGATCTCGACACAGCTGTCTTCAACGAGCTCGACAACGACTTCGACACGTACCGTCCTCAATCGACCTCGACACGTACACTTCTCAGTCGACCTCGACACGTACAGTCCTCGATCTGGATTCTGCTGCTTCCGCGTCCTTGGATTCGCTTTCCCGTACACCTCGATTCGGAAATCACTCGATCTCGGGAATCAGACTTCCTAAAACAAACATAACTCAGATCGATCCATGGGTTCTAATACATCTAGCTCTCATCCCAAACTTAACCACAACCCAGAAAATATAATACTCAAGAACTGAATATATTTTTCCTCTAACACAAAGTTAGGGATTTCGATCAAAGTTCATGAAAAAGGTTATCTGATGCTTCAACAGATAGATCGACAACAACAATAACCAGAAGCAACGAATGAAAAACAAAAAAATCGAAACGAACCAAAAAATGGGGGTTTCTGGGCACTGCCGATTGCAGAAATCAGAGAAAGAAATTTGTTTTACAAGCCCAATTAATCGGTTAGAAAGATAGGTAATATCGTGAAGAAGAAAACCCATCAATTTGACATGATTTGGAAGCATAAAACTGGTTAAAAATGGAAGAAGAATTAGCGCTAAACAGTAGCACAGATGAAAAGAAAAATCTGTTCTTCATACCTCAACGGTGATCGAGCAGACGAGATATGTCGAGAAGATGATGATGAACAAGATTGATGAAGAAAGCTTGTGCAGAATCTCGATGGAACTCACGGTTTCGTCGATGGAAGTTTTTGAAGAAAACAACGAAACACAGAGCAGAAGGAAGGAAGAAGAAAGAAGAAAAGAGAAATGAGTGTTTGAGGGAAAACCGATCGTGAATACAGCTGGAAGGGCATAATCGTAACTCCAGCTATAAGATGCCAATCCCATCAATCATCTACCCGCTCAACCTCTCCTCTCATAACTACCTCTACTGCTTGGTCAACGGCAAGCCGACAATGTAATAATTACAAACAATATAATAATAACGCTGAATAACGTTCGAAAGAATACGAGGTATCATCTCGACACGATGTCGACAAGGGTGCTCGTGCAAGCGTACAAGGTTCTAACACGAGTTCGTGAACGCGGCCTCCTCAGCTCGACATGCGTCCTCATCAGCTCGGTACGCGACTTCATCAACTCGACACGCGACCTCCTCAGCTCAGCAGCTAGTGCACGTGGTCTCATCAGCTCGACAAATGATCTAGTCACGGGATCTCGACACAAGGTCTTGGTCGAGGTCTCGATACGTCGTCCTAATACGATGTCGATCTTGTCCTCAGGTGTTACATTCTGCAAGGCAGATGTTGAGAATATCATTTTCAAACAAATAAATTCTCCTCAAATTTTCTTTATCTTCCACATCTTGAGCTATTGGCTTCAGACGAGGTAGAAGAGCTTTGTCTTTCCAATGCTATCCCATTTGTTTCTAATTGAATGCAGCTTCAAGTTATTCACTAATTGCTTCCCACTGCAGCATATCATCAGAGTGCAGAATGGCAAGATTTGTGTCGTAGACTCTGTTGAGTGACCCAACGGTTTCAAAAGTGGCCTTCTCTGCATCACAGCAACCAGAAGAGCTAGTGGAACAAGAATCTATCTTTAACTTGTTAAGATAAATTTCCATTGCATGTTCTCTGTCCTTTCTTTAACAGCTGCCAGATGAAAGAATTTTGTATTGTACCTTTTGGGGCTTCTTTAAATTCTTTCAGAGTCATGATCTTGGGGAGTCGCTGAGGAACCTTTGTTTTCCTCTTCTCAGGGATTAACAATGGTAACCATCTTTGCCCATCAAGCACAATCTTGACAGAGGTCAATAAAGGATCTTTGTTCTACAGAACCATCTCATGCCTTTTCATCTCTAGGCATTGGTTCATGAAGGCTACCTCTTCATCATTAATCACCGTCCGTACTCTTCTAGAGTTAAAGGTTCATTTTGTGGCAGATTCTGAGGGAGGTCAAATGATAGTGAAATAATTCCACTCTTTTGAAAAGGTCTCAACCTTCCACCAAAGGTCGTTTTCAGTACATCATTGTAGTTGAATGGGGTAATTTCCAGTCTAACTACCCTTAAAGTAAAAGTCTTCAAATGCCGAAAAGAGGGGTGATCATATACAGAATGATATTCCTCTTCTCTGACGGGAACTGGTTTATTAGCATTCAACATGGAGTTGCAGCACCAAAATATGTGGTATCTGATGTGGAAGTAGTAGAGGTGGTTGTGGATGAGGAAGAGGGAGTGAAAGTGGCAGTTACATTGGCTTTGTAGTTTTTGGGCTTATTGGGAGTGATTTTGTACAATTGATAGAAAGAGTGATAGCGAAGTGTGGCTGTATGTAAGGTGAGGGAAGTATTTGATGATGCAGAGGATTGTGGTGTGGGTAATGTAAGTGTTTTAGGTGGGGCTAATGTTTGGGTAGGTTTGGGTGAATGGTTCCCCAAGTACCAGGAAATAGTTCCTGAGGGGGTGATGTAGGGTTTGATGGATTTGTTTTGGTAATAGGGAGGAAGTGGTGGTTGTTGAGTAATAAGGGTAATGGCTTGTGATTTGGATTTTGTGGTTCTTTTCGAGGATTATGGTTTGGTGGGTGGATGTTGTGTGGAGTAAGTTGTGGTGATGAAACAGAGAGTGGTGGTGCAGTAATAGGATCATCAGAACCATAAGAAATAATGGAATCATCAACAGTGAAATCTAGTACCTTAAGAGTAGGCTTCTCAGATAGCCTGAACAATTTCCTTCTCTTTCCTTGAGGGGCATCAGCTGGAGGAGGAGGTGGAGGAGCTTGCTTCCTAGGGCCAGACGCTGAAATAGGCTTTTCAGCTTCTGCCTTGCTCTTCTTTTTCTCCATCATGTTTCTGATGGGGAATCTATCCTCATCATCTTCTGGTTCATCTTTCCTTCTCGGTGCAGGAGACACCTTCTGCTTCTTACTCCTTGTCTCCTTGGCTGGAGACACATCAGTTCTCTTCACACCAGATGCTGAGCCTCTGGTGGATTTCTTCACAACTTCACATTTAGTAGCAACAACTACTTTCTCTTGCTCTAGTTTCACTTACTTGATCATTTCACCAGTAACAAGATTCATTCTCACCAAACTATTGACTCCAAAGACATCAGGAAGAACAATAGCACCTAATCCAAAATATTTTTCCCTTGTATTCCCTTGCAAAGCTCCAAGCTTTCTTGCAACACCTTCTTTAATCATAATTTCAGTAAGAAGAACACCGTAGGGAATGCTCTTATAGATATGTTTCACTTTAGCAGAACCCTTCCTCGAACTAACAATAGCGTTGACCATATTGTTGTAGATCAATCTAGGAAGATTTATCTTGTGACCAGCCATGTAGTTTCTCATTATGAACTTTTGCTCATAGTTCACAACATCACTCGACCCAGCCTTCAGAATAACACTCTTGGCGATTATCTTGTGAAGCCCCCTGTAGTGACTTTTTAGATGCTTAACAGATGGAGATTCCCTAGATTCCTTCAACTGTCGATAATTCTCAAACAAAGCCGCATTAATATTTTCCATTCCATTGAAGGCCTCTTCCCAACCTATATAGAAACCGATTCCTTCACATGGACACTTAGTAATATTAGCAATATTGTTCACAGTAAACACCATTTTAAAACCTTTAACATGGCGTTTGATAATGCCACCTTGAAACAAATGAATGTTTCCCCAGAGTTCCTTCATAGCAATGACAAGAACTTCAATAGGTTCCCAAAAGAAGTAGTTCGACTAGCCCATAGCCTTTAATCCATTATCAAAATCAAAACTGTAAGTCTTAAAATTCACCAAATCAATCTTATTTTCATTTAGGACTTTTCCTTTAGCCATAGTGTTGTAGAAAGCATTGTCTTCCCAGATTCTGACCTCAGACATGATTACAGCAGAGGAACAAGTGATGGAGGGTTAGGGTTTTCAGAGATAACAAACAAAGAGAAGGAGGGAAAGCAGTTTTTCAGCGAATAATAGAGTGTAGGAAGGAGTGTGAGGGATAGTGGAGTAGTGAGCAAGTTTCGAAAGAATGGTACAGTTACTTTTTCAAAATACCGCTTCACATTTCCCTTAATAAAATTAAATCAAAAAGAATATAGAAAATAAAGATTCGCTTAGCATTAAATGCAATTGCCAAAATAAAGTAAGTCAAGAAAAAGATTTTATTAAAAACACAAATTTAATCATGACTCAGTAGGTGTGATGAGACGCTTTAGTCCCACATGCAGGTGACACGTGTGTATCCGGATGCACGCAATGAGTTCACCAGATGCTGAGTTATGCAATTTGAATGACATATTATATGCTTGCACGTGTGAATGCTTATGTCATACCAGATGCTAAATGATACATTTCACATGACGCTGAGATTAGTCATTTTTCTATAAGATGAAAGTTTAAATTTCTTCTTATAAAATTGTATCTATCTTCAACAAGGGGTTTTGTGAAAATGTCAGCCCACTGATGATCAGTGTCTACAAATTTAATTTCAAGTACACCCTTCTGAACATAGTCTCTTATGAAGTGATGCTTAATCTCAATGTGCTTTGCTCTAGAATGCAATATTAGATTCATGGTGAGGCAAATTGCAGATATATTATCACAAAAGATAGGAATGTTGCTCTCTTTTATCAAGTAGTCTTCAAGTTGATATTTCATCCACAGAAGTTGAGAACTGCAACTTGCTGCTGAGATGTATTCAGCTTTTGCTGTGGAGAGTGCAATGGTGCTTTGTCTTTTGCTTGACCAAGACACAAGATTTGCTCTAGTGAATTGGCAGCCTCCACTTGTGCTCTTTCTTTCAATGCAGTCTCTAGCAAAATCAGCATCACAGAAACCTACAAACTTGTAATCTTTTGATTTCTTATAAGGCAAACCAAGATTAGTAGTTCCTTGTAAATATCTAAATATTATCTTAACAACACTCAAGTGTGATTCTCTAGGATTAGATTGAAACCTAGCACACAGGTAGTCGCTGAACATAATATCAGGTCTTGAAGTAGTAAGATAAAGTAGAGATCCAATCATACCTCTGCACATTTTTTGATATACCTTCTTACCAGTTTTGTAATGCCTAGTACTAGCCTCTAGAAGCTAATATCAGACCTTAGCATAATCCAGACACTCAGAAGATAGATTAAACATAGAGGGTTCACAACGAATACATAATACATAGTACGTAATCCTTGATTAACAAGAAATTTAAGGTTCAGTACTTAAACAGCACCACTACTTTCAAAATACATAATTTAAAAATAGATGGAAGGAACTTTTAAGAGCCAAATCCAAGTCTAGCAGCTAAGTCTTCTTATCATCTGAAACAATAAGGAAAAATAGTGAGAATAAATCTCAATGAGTTCTAACCATCAATCAAGATATGCCAATCAAGACATATAATAAAACTGGGTTAACATCATAGCATAGGCATCCTCAATCTTTTAAGAAAACTCACTAGGTAGTTAAGTGTGAGAAACTTAACCACACCAGTTTAAAAATTTTGATACTGGCTGATGACTCGGTGACTACGGTTAGACGTCTCTTTAAACCGCAAATACCGTATCCTATCCTTTCAAATAGAAAGGACTTACCAAAACAGTTTGGGTCTCACCCACATATATGTGGCCCATGATAGCTAGCCTTTACAGGGAAACATGGTATTTCTCCAGACATAGACTATCCTAAGATTTGGATGCTATGTTATAATGTAAGCGATTCCTTCATCCTTCACAAATGGTTAGGAGAATCAAATCATAATTTCAAGACCATAGAGAAATCAAAGTCAAGCCAAGGAATAGACAAGCACGTCATAACTAAGCATTCATAAGCAACCAGATTGCATTTATATTTCACACATAATTTTAATTACAACTTATCCATATTCAATCTAGGTACGATTCTGTCCGGAATTCAAACAGAGCTCTCGAGTCTGATTCTACATGGATTAAAGTGGTCCCAGTGGTAAAAATTTAGAGAATTTTGTCTAGTTTAAGTGGCCACAAGAATCACTCAATTCCAGTAAATATAGATTGAGTTATGCACATTTTAATAACAGGGGTTCAGGTGGGCTAACTCTATTCAACCTGCCACTCGTGACCCTAGGAGTCATATCGTTTCTCCGTCAAATTGAGTGCTTCCAGTGGCAAGAGTGTAGAGATTTAAATGTAGTTTCCATATTCACGAGAACCATTCAATTCCGACACCCGTACAGTGAGCAGTAGCCAAAATAGTGACAGGGGTTCAGGGTAAACTGACGTTAACCAGTCTGCCACTTACACTCTGTTTATTAAGGTTATTTATCTCCCATAAGGGCATCAAATTGCGTGCTTTCAGTGACTATGGTATAGAGAAAAATGTCTAGTTTCTAATGCCACAAAAACCAATCAAATCCAGTCTCTATACATTGAGAAACAAAACAAACAATCACATAGGATCAGGGTAAAGTGATAAGTTTAACCTGCTACTTAAAACCCAATTATCTAATTCGATACTTACTCAAATGACATGATTCTTGTGGCCAAATTGGAGAAAATTTTGTCTAATTTCTAGTGAAACTGGAATCAAATCGAAACGACCTCTGTGGAGGAAATTAGGATAAAAACATCACTCGGGTGTCCAGGTGGGTTGGAGACAGCAATACAACTCTTTCAACATTAACAGAAAATTTTGTAATTACACATAACTAAATTAAAAGCCATTCCACATAAACACACTAGAGACTCCAAATAACAGAATCATGGCTGTATGAACATCAAATCTAAACAATAACAACTCATTTTCCAAGCACAACACAGAAAAAAATTCAGCAACAACTATACATACATAGTTCACCTCTTTAAAATTCTATTCCCTTAATAAACCCAACATGCAATAGAAACAGAACCCAACCCTTGATTTAATCCCTAAAAGAGAATATCTAAATTGATTTTTCATGAGGTTGAATGGGACTTATGGGTGCCCTTGAGCAAACAAGCTAGAACTCACAAGAATGTGTAGGAATGATGATGAAATGCAAGAGTTCTCTTCTCTCCTTCAAGTTACTCGCCCTCTCCTCTCCTTCTTCTACCCAAACAGTTTCAAATCTTCTTCTTCTCAAGTGTTGAAGCCCTATTCTTGGAGTTCCTCCATGAGCCTAGCCAAACTCCCTTAGTTCTCCCTAGTTCTCCATGGAATTCGATTTTTGAGGGGTGGATTGTAGGGCTTGCAAGTCGATTTTTGGTGAGGAAGGAATGTAGAATAGGATAGATTTGATATGGTTCTGGTGTTTCTATGAAACGTGGGCAGGTTTACATGGGTGTTTTTGAAGGAAAAAGTGGTGAGGTGTGGTGTTTGTTGGAGTGGAAGATGGGTGGAGGAGGAAAGAATGAGGGAAGCATATTTTCAGCTCTCTTTCTCCTTTCTTGGATGAAAGGATTAGAGAAAGAAGGTGAGGGATTGGCTTATTTTGAAAGGAAATCCTTGCATGTGTTTTGATTGGGTAAAAGGGGAGGTGAGGTTTGGATAAAAAAATTCTTCTTAATTAAATGGTGTGGTGTGTGTGAAAAGTGTGTGTGTGTGTCGTAAGTGTAGGGAGGGAGAGGAAAAAAAAATCTGCATATTTACTAAGTGTTCAACACATAGCAAATGTGGGTGATTAATTAGGTGTCATAGTGTAGAGAAAAAAAAATACAAATGATGTATTAATTTTACTACATCTTAGGATTTAGTTTAGGAGGAAACTAATTCTCCAAATTTCACTTTTAATAACAAGAAACTTTAAAATTGTCTCATTGATAGTCACACCTTAATTAAACATTAAGAAATAAAAATATACATCCATCATCAAATAAAGTGGTAATAAAAAAAAATTATCCTTACTCGCGCCTATATTTAAATAATAAAGAAAAAAAATCATTAATTCTTGTTACCCAACATAATACCTCATTAAAACTGATATTTCATTTCTCCCATCCTAAAAGAAATTTTGTCCTCAAAATTTAGATACGTACCTACTCAAACAAGTGAGGATAATCTCTACGCAGATCTTCCTCAAGCTCCCATGTTGCCTCGTCAGGGTGAGACCCTTCCCAAATAACCTTTACCATAGGAATTGTAACACTTGAGGACGAGATCGACATCGTATTAGGACGACGTATCGAGACCTCGACCAAGACCTTGTGTCGAGATCCCGTGACTAGATCGTTTGTCGAGATCATTTGTCGAGCTGATGAGACCACGTGCACTAGCTGCTGAGCTAAGGAGGTCGCGTGTCGAGTTGATGAAGTCGCGTACCGAGCTGATGATGACGCAAGTCGAGCTGAGGAGACCGCGTTCACGAACTCGTGTTAGAACCTTGTACGTTTGCACGAGCACCCTTGTCGACATCGTGTCGAGATGACACCTCGTATTATTTCGAACGTTATTCAGCGTTATTATTATATTGTTTGTAATTATTACACTGTCGGCTTGTCGTTGACCGACAGAGTAGAGGGTAATCATGAGAGGAACGAGTTAACGGGTAGATGATTGATGGGATTGGCATCTTATAGCTGGAGTTACGTTTATACCCCTATCTCGCCAGCTGTATACCACGACCGATTCCCTCACTCTCACTCATTTCTCTTTTCTTCTTTCTTCTTCCTTCCTTCTGCTCTGTGTTTCGTTGTTTTCTTTAAAAATCTCCATCGACGAAACCGTGAGTTCCATCGAGATTCTGCACAAGCTTTCTTCATCAATTTTGTTCATCATCAACTTCTCGACCCATATCTCGTCTGATCGACCATCACCGTTGAGGTATGAAGAACAGATTTTCTTTCATTTGTGCTACTGTTTAGCGCTAAATCTTCTTCCATTTTTAACCAGTTTTATGCTTCCAAATCATATCAAATTGATGGGTTTTCTTATTCACGATATTACCTATCTTTTTAACCGATTAATTGGGCTTGTAAAACAAATTTCTTTCTCTGATTTCTGCAATCGGCAGTGCCCAGAAAACCCCATTTTTGGTTCATTTCGATTTTCTTGTTTCTCATTCGTTGCTTCTAATTATTGTTGTTGTCGATCTATCTGTTGAAGCATCAGATAACTTTTCATGAAATTTGGATCGAAATCCCTAACTTTGTGTTGGAGGAAAAATATCTTTCAGTTCTTGAGTTTTATATTCTCTGGGTTGTGGTTGAGTTTGGGGAAGAGAGAGCTAGATGTATTAGAACCATAGATCGATCTGAGTTGTGTTTGTTTTAGGAAGTCTGATTCTCGAGATCGAGTGATTTCCGAATCGAGGGTACGGGAAAGCGAATCCAAGGACGCGGAAGCAGCAGAATCCAGAACGAGGATCAGACGCGTGTCGAGGTCGACCGAGAAGCGACGCGTGTCGGGTCGTTGTCGAAGTTCGTTGAAGACAGCCGTGTCGAGATCGAGTAAGAGAAGTCGTTGTCGAGCTCTTTGAAGACAAACCGTGTCGAGGTCGTTGTCGGCGGATTAACTTGGAGTTCGGTAAGGGCGCTTCACATTTATATTTGTTATAGTATGTAAGGGCATTTCATATTCTACGTGGTTATGTTATTGTGTATGGATTTACTGATTTGTGTCGAGATGAAATGTTGTGATATTGAGTTTTTGCATGTATTTAATATGTGATTGAATATATGTCGTGAAGTGTGTATTGCATGTTGAATTGCGTTTCTTCATGTCGAGCTTGCTCTTTTATTTGACATGCGGTTGAATATCTTGTGTTTAACTCCTTGAATATCGTATGCGGCGAATTGTTCATCGAGTGAGCGAGCTAGGTGAGTCGTATGACGCTTGAGCCGTGACCCGGATAATCGAGGGTGCTAGGTCCCCTTTTTGTTTACGGAGATTGACTAGACGCCGCCACGCTACGGACCTGAGTTGATCGCCCTAGGGAGAGCGAGGATCCCAAGGCTTCTTGCTGGACTTTCCGACATACGGTACGGCGTGTGCATTCCGGAAAATTGTCGAGTCGAGAGAAAATGGATTTGTGAGTTGTGTCGAGTTTAGAGTGAGATGGTCGAGTCACGTCGGTGAATGTTATACCTTGCTGTGTGCTTATATTTATGTCGAGCTTATCTTAAATTGTTGAGAAGTTGACCCTTTCCCGTGGTGCCTTCAATCCATGACGGTTACCCAGGCGATGTCGAGGGCGCAGGAAACTCGACAGTAGACGATGCCGAGGAGGATCTCGACGAGGACCCGAGTGACGACCTCTATCTGTCGTGATTGTTTGTTTATTGGATATTTGCTTTTTTGAGAACTGTACTTGTTTTTCCTTTGTGTTCGAGGTCGTGACCAGTTTGGGCAGTGTTGTGTTGTTGCTACAGGGTAGACTGGTGGTCTTACTTTTGGAGCAGCCCCCTGCGTGGGAGTCTGCCGGAAGTACCCCCAGGGTATGATGGCTCTTTTGAAGTTGTCGTACCTTAGGTGTATTTTCTTTGCACATTTGCTACTCTGTATTTTGTATACATTATTATTTCGAGTGATATATATATATATGTGTATGTTATGCATGTATGTTTTATTAGAATTTAAGTCTTGTGTCTTAGTTGCACCATGTTTCAAAAGTCAGAACTACTCGATGTGCACGAGTTGGTTTTATAAAAAAATATATATCGTATTTTTAAAAGGCACAAGAGTTTTGTTTTTAAAACACATCTCATATAGGTTTATGTTGAGCTTGGTGTGTTGAGCTCGGTAACTCGAGCTCGGGATATTGAGCTCGGTAGCGGTCCTAAACGGTCGTTACCTTTGTTGGTATCGAGCACTTCGGTTCTGACCGAGCTGTGCATAGGAATTTGGACTGGTCACTATGTCGGGTTATGTGTGTTGGGTACCTAGTTGTATTATGTTGATTGCTGTTTGATTAAGTGAAGCACTTATTGCTTGAGAAATTGTTTGAACTGTTTCTTGATTGAAGCAGTGTGTTTTAACACATCCTTGTGTGAGATTCGACAGGTTTTGAACTTTGTGGAATCTAATGCCACCTCGTAGGAATACGACATCCGCAACCGAGAACGCCGACATGGAACGAGCTATTCAAGCTATGACCGAGATGGCGGCAGCCATGGCTCAACAATCACCGCCGAACTCAACAGTTAACGCGATGGCTCAACAGACGGCGCTTAACTCAAAGAGAACTTGCAAAGAACAAAGAACGAGCGTAACGAAATGTCAAGCGGTAGGATCGCGCACTTCAGAAGCATGATCCACCAGTTCTACGGTGAGCCAAATCCGGATAAAGTCGATCTTTGGATGCAAGAGATCGAGAAGATCTTTGAGGCACTTCATTGCGGGACAACGTGAAGGTCGACTATGCCACCTACTTACCGCTAGGAGACGCAGAGTATTGGTGGAGAGGAGTGAAGCAAGCGCTTATAGCGTAACATCGCGAGATGACCTGGGAGCTTTTTCGTGAGAGGTTTTTGGACAAGTACTTCCTGACATCGCACGAGCCGAGAAGGAGCAGGAATTTCTTCAATTGCAGCAAGGCAACTCGACAGTGTCCGAGTATGCGGCCAAGTTCGAATCGTTGGCGAGGTATTTCAGTCCATTTCGTGATCGAGTTGACCAGAGATGGTTAAGTGAGAGATTCCAACGGGGATTGAGATTCGACATTCAGAAGTCAGTGGTGTCGTTGAGGATTCGAAATCTCCAAGAGCTGATTGATCGATGTGTCGAGGTAGAAGGAGTGAGGAGCCACAAGAAGAAGACTGTTGTGGGCGGACCAGTGAGACCCCAGAGTGCGGGCGTAGATTTGCACGTAAAGGAAACCACCGCAGAAAGGCCTTACGACCAGACCTCGGGGAACGACAACAGGGACAAGATCGTCCGATGACCCAAGTACCGAGGAGTGGAGGTCGGACCGGTCGAGGTGATTTGCTACCGATGTGGAAAGTCGGGACATTACGCGAGTAATTGTACTCGAGGGAGGAGGTGTGTTTCAATTGCAAGAAGCCAGGGCATTTTGCTAAGGATTGTCCTACACCTAAAGCTGAACCGACTATGCTTGGCGCAAAGCCAAAGGAAAGCGTCAAGTGGCTAAAGGCGAGTTTTCTGCATGAGTGGCGAGGAAGCGGTCGAGCCGATGATCTTATCCAAGGTGAATGTGAGATCGAGGGTAAATCCTTATCCGTTCTTTTTGATTCGGTGCAACCCATTCCTTCATTTCTTCCGATTGTGTGAACCTTTTGAACTTGACTGCGGATCGCTTTACCGTTTAAATTAGTAGTTACAACCCCAGCTGCTAAAACCTTAGTCACAAACACTGCATGTCTTAATTGTGTAGTGGTTATTCAGAGTAGAAAGTTTGTGGTCAATTTGATTTGTTTACCTCTTAAGGGCTTAGATGTTATCCTCGGGATGGATTGGTTGTCACACCACCATGTCCTTTTGACTGCGTCTGTAAAACTGTAATTTTTCCAGACCTTGGAGTCTCCAATTATCTTTCTGCTGAACGTATTGGAGTTTCTTTGAAAGAAGGAACTAGGGAATACATGTATCTGGCTAGCTCAGAAGTTTTCCAGCAGATCGAAGTGAAGAATGTTCCAGTGGTGTGTGATTTTGAGGGCGTTTTCGAAGGCGTGCGGGATTACCACCAAGACGAGAGGTCGAAGTTCTCCATCGACTGATTCCAGGAACAGACCGGTTTCAAAGCGCCGCATGTGATGTCTCCTGCCGAGATGAAAGAGTTGAAGTCCCAGATCGAACACTTGGAGTCGAAGCAATTCATACGACCGAGCGTGTCACCGTGGGGAGCTCCAGTGTTGTTGGTTAAGAAGAAGGATGGACGATCAAGGCTGTGCGTGGACTATCGCGAGCTCAACAAGGTTACCGTGAAGAACCGTTATCCGTTACCACGTATTGACGACTTGATGGACCAACTTCGTGGAGCGGCGATCTTTTCCAAGATAGACTTGAAGTCGGGCTACCATCAGATTCGCGTGAAGGAGGAAGATGTCGCCAAAACAGCTTTCAGGACTAGATACGGTCACTACGAGTATTTGGTGATGCCGTTTGGAGTGACGAATGCGCCAGCTGTGTTTATGGACTACATGAACAGGATTTTCCATTCGTTTTTGGATCAGTTCGTTGTAGTGTTCATCGACGACATATTGATTTACTCGAGGAACCGAGAAGAGCACGCAGAACACCTATGTCGAGTACTACAGATATTACGAGATAAGCAACTCTATGCCAATCTGTCGAAGTGTGAATTTTGGCTTGAAGAGGTGAATTTTCTTGGTCACGTGATTTCCAGAGAAGGGATAGCTGTGGATCCAATTAAGATTGAGGCGGTGATAGCACGGGAAGAGCCGAAGACGGTTACCGAGATCAGGAGTTTTGTCGGCTTAACAGGATATTACCGAAGATTTATTGAAGGTTTTTCGAAGATTGTCGCGCCTCTTACACGACTGACGAGGAAGAATCAACCTTTTGCTTGGACCGAGGAGTGTGAAGCAAGTTTTCAACGACTGAAGGAGCTTTTGACGACAAATACTGCGGCTGATTTTGCCTCAACCGTAAGAGCCTTCGAGGTGTATTGTGATGCGTCACACCAGGGATTGGGATGCGTCTTGATGCAACATCGGAAGGTGGTCGCGTATGCTTCAAGACGCCTTAAGATTCACGAGAGGAACTACCCTACTCACGACTTGGAGCTAGCGCCAGAGTTTTTGGCGCCAAGATATGGAGGCACTACCTTTACTGAGCACTTCATCGCTTTCAGCGATCACAAGAGCTTGAAGTACTGTTCGACCGTAAAGAACTCAACATGCGTCAACGTAGATGGACGTAATTTCTCAAGGACTACGACTTTACGTTGGAATACCATCCCGTAAGGCTAACGTAGTAGCGCATGCGCTGAGCAGAAGAGCGCTTTAACCCTGTGAATGATGATCAAGGAGTTGGAGATGCTCGAGAAGTTCCGAGATTTGAAGTCGAGTGTCGAAGTTTCACCGGAAGCCGAGATTTGGTATGCTTACCATTTCTAACAGATTGTTGGACGAGATCCGAGACTAGCAAGTTCATGACGAGCTTCGCAAGAGAAGATTCAGCTGATAAGCGCAAGTGGAAGGCGACTGCATTTCGTGCCCGAGCGGACGACATCTTGAGATGCAATGGCCGAGTATGCGTGCCTAACGATCCGAGCCGAGGAAGTTGATTCTCGACGGCGCGCATAAGAGCAACTTTAGTATTCATCCCTGAGTTACGAAGATGTATCAAGACTTGAAGAAGCATTTTTGGTGGTCCTGAATGAAGAAGCAGTGGCCGAGCACGTAGCTTCATGTTCGACGTGTCGAAGCGGGCGTGGAGCACCAACGACCGCGAATGCTACAATCGCTGACGCATCAAAGATGGAAATGGGACAAGATTTCCATGGACTTCATTGTAGGTTTGCCCAAGACGCAGAAGAAGAATGATTCGATTTGGGTGATCGTCGACCGATTGACCAAATCTGCTCATTTCTTGCCAAAGGAGGTCGACATACAACGAGAAAAGTCGACCGAGATCTACATCACGGAGATAGTACGACTTCATGGAATACCTCTTCGATCGTGTCGGACCGAGATCCGAAGTTCACGCCTCATTTTGGAGGGAATTGCAAGGAGCGATGGGAACCGAGCTCGAGCTTAGCTCGGCATATCATCCACGCATCGACGGCCGATCGAGAGAACGATCCAATCGCTTGAAGATTTGTTGCGAGCTTATGCGTTAGATCACCGAGGAAGTTGGGACGACGCCTTACCATTGGTGGAGTTCACATACAACAACAGCTTCCATGCGAGTATTGGGATGGCACCTTTTGAAGCGCCAGATGGACGGAAATGTCGACGCCTCTTTGTTGGTACCAGGACGGCGAGCGAATCGTCAGGACCAGATATGATCCAACAGACTACCGAGAAGATCCGCTTGATCGTAGATCGGATGCGAACATCTCAAAGTCGGCGTAAGAGTTATGCAGACCAACGACGTCGACCACTCGAGTTCGAGGAAGGAGAACATGTATTTCTTAGAGTCACCCCCACTACTGGAGTTGGTCGAGCGATCAAATCCAAGAAACTTACCCCTAAATTTATTGGACCTTACCAGATTCTTCGTCGTATTGGTCCAGTGGCATATCAGATTGCCTTATCCCCATTCTTGTCGAACATCCCCGACCCCTTCCACGTCTCACAATTGCGGAAGTATGTTTCCGACCCTTCTCATGTCATCGAACCGGATGTGATTCAACTGAAGGACGACTTATCTTTCGAAGCGTCACCAGCAAGGATCGTTGATCGGAAAGCCAAACAGTTGCGGAACAAAGAGATTCAACTTGTCAAAGTTGTGTGGGATCAAAAGACGGGAGATGCGACTTGGGAGCTGGAGGAGAAGATGAAGATTCAGTACCCTGAACTTTTCTGAGGTAAGAATCTTATTTGCAATTTCGAGGACGAAATTTTTTTTAGAGGGAGAGATTGTAACACCTGAGGACGAGATCGACATCGTATTAGGACGACGTATCGAGACCTCGACCAAGACCTTGTGTCGAGATCCCGTGACTAGATCGTTTGTCGAGATCATTTGTCGAGCTGATGAGACCACGTGCACTAGCTGCTGAGCTGAGGAGGTCGCGTGTCGAGTTGATGAAGTCGCGTACCGAGCTGATGAGGACGCAAGTCGAGCTGAGGAGACCGCGTTCACGAACTCGTGTTAGAACCTTGTACGTTTGCACGAGCACCCTTGTCGACATCGTGTCGAGATGACACCTCGTATTATTTCGAACGTTATTCAGCGTTATTATTATATTGTTTGTAATTATTACATCGCCGCTTGTCGCTGACCGACAGTAGAGGGTAATCATGAGAGGAACGAGTTAACGGGTAGATGATTGATGGGATTGGCATCTTATAGCTGGAGTTATGTTTATACCCCTATCTCGCCACCAGATACCACGACCGATTCCCTCACGCCACTCATTTCTCTTCTTCTTTCTTCTTCCTTCCTTCTCGCTTCTGTTTCGTTGTTTTCTTTAAAAATCTCCATCGATTTAAACCGTGAGTTCCATCGAGATTCTGCACAAGCTTTCTTCATCAATTTTGTTCATCATCAACTTCTCGACCCATATCTCGTCGATCGACCATCACCGCTGAGGTATGAAGAACAGATTTTCTTTCATTTGTGCTAACGCTTAGCGCTAAATCTTCTTCCATTTTTAACCGCTTTATGCTTCCAAATCATATCAAATTGATGGGTTTTCTTATTCACGATATTACCTATCTTTTTAACCGATTAATTGGGCTTGTAAAACAAATTTCTTTCTCTCGATTTCTGCATCGGCAGCGCTCCGTAAAACCCCATTTTTGGTTCATTTCGATTTTCTTGTTTCTCATTCGTTGCTTCTAATTATTGTTGTTGTCGATCTATCCGCTGAAGCATCGATAACTTTTTCATGAAATTTGGATCGAAATCCCTAACTTTGTGTTGGAGGAAAAATATCTTTCAGTTCTTGAGTTTTATATTATCCGGGTCAGGGTTGAGTTTGGGAAGAGAGAGCTAGATGTATTAGAACCATAGATCGATCCGAGTTGTGTTTGTTTTAGGAAGTCCGATTCTCGAGATCGAGTGATTTCGAATCGAGGGTACGGAAAGCGAATCCAAGGACGCTAAGCAGAATCCAGTAACGAGGATCAGACGTGTCGAGGTCGATCGAGAAGCGACGTGTCAAGTCGTTGTCGAAGTTCGTTGAAGACACCGTGTCGAGATCGAGTAAGAGAAGTCGTTGTCGAGCTCTTTGAAGACAAATGTCGAGGTCGTTGTCGAGCAAAGATTAACTTGGAGTTCGGTAAGGGCGCTTCACATTTATATTTGTTATAGTATGTAAGGGCATTTCATATTCTACGTGGTTATGTTATTGTGTATGGATTTACTGATTTGTGTCGAGCTGAAATGTTGTGATATGATTGAGTTTTTGCATGTATTTAATATGTGATTGAATATATGTCGTGAAGTGTGTATTGCATGTTGAATTACGTTTCTTCATGTCGAGCTTGCTCTTTTATTTGACATGCGGTTGAATATCTTGTGTTTAACTCTTTGAATATCGTATGCGCTTAATTGTTCATCGAGTGAAGCGAGCTAGGTGAGTCGTATGACGCTTGAGCCGTGACCCGGATAATCGAGGGTGCTAGGTCCCCTTTTTGTTTACGGAGATTGACTAGACGCCGCCACGCCACGGGACCTGAGTTGACCGCCCTAGGGGGAGCGAGGGTCCCAAGGCTTCGGCTGGGCTTTCCGACATACCGCACGGCGTGTGCATTCCGGAAAATTGTCGAGTCGAGAGAAAATGGATTTGTGAGTTGTGTCGAGTTTAGAGTGAGATGGTCGAGTCACGTCGGTGAATGTTATACCTTGCTGTGTGCTTATATTTATGTCGAGCTTATCTTAAATTGTTGAGAAGTTGACCCTTTCCCGTGGTGCCTTCAATCCATGACGGTTACCCAGGCGATGTCGAGGGCGCAGGAAACTCGACAGTAGACGATGCCGAGGAGGATCTCGACGAGGACCCGAGTGACGACCTCTATCTGTCGTGATTGTTTGTTTATTGGATATTTGCTTTTTTGAGAACTGTACTTGTTTTTCCTTTGTGTTCGAGGTCGTGACCAGTTTGGGCAGTGTTGTGTTGTTGCTACAGGGTAGACTGGTGGTCTTACTTTTGGAGCAGCCCCCTGCGTGGGAGTCTGCTAAGTACCCCAGGGTATGATGGCTCTTTGAAGTTGTCGCACCTTAGGTGTATTTTCTTTGCACATTTGCTACTCTGTATTTTGTATACATTATTATTTCGAGTGATATATATATATATGTGTATGTTATGCATGTATGTTTTATTAGAATTTAAGTCTTGTGTCTTAGTTGCACCATGTTTCAAAAGTCAGAATTACTCGATGTGCACGAGTTGGTTTTATAAAAAAAAATATATATCGTATTTTTAAAAGGCACAAGAGTTTTGTTTTTAAAACACATCTCATATAGGTTTATGTTGAGCTTGGTGTGTTGAGCTCGGTAACTCGAGCTCGGTATATTGAGCTCGGTAGCGGTCCGGAAACGGGTCGTTACAGGAATCGTCTTGTTTCTCAGGGTCTTTACACTTCGGTCAATCACTTGAACCGGCAAAGGTTGAAAAGTCAAATCTGATCTTAATTGGACATGTTCATGACTTAAAGGTTGGCAAGGGTCACGGATATACTTTTTGATTTGGGAGACATGAAAAACATTATGTAAACCTGACAAAGAAGGGGGTAGAGCGAGTTGGTATGCCACCGGACCGACTCGCTGAGTAATTTGAAAAGGACCCATAAAGCGAGGACATAGCTTTCTAGCTCGAAGGGCTCTCCCAATGCCTAGTGTGGGGGTTACCTTGAGGAACACATGGTCACCTTCTTCAAATTCCAAGGGTTTTCTCCTATTGGCGGCATAACTCTTTTGCCGACTCTGAGCAACTTTTAGATTATCCCTTATCTTCCTAATATTCTCTATGGTTTCCTGGATCAACTCTGGTCCTAAGATCCCCTTGTCACCCACTTCTGACCAGCAAAGGGGTGTCCTACACTTCCTACCATAGAGTGCCTCATATGGTGCCATCCCTATGCTGAAATGGTGACTGTTGTTGTAGGCAAACTCTACCAAGGGTAAATGACTATCCCAGCTTCCCCCATCTTCCAAGATACAGGCCCTAAGCATATCCTCTAATGTTTGGATGGTTCTCTCTGTCTGACCATCAGATTGGGGATGGTAAGCAGTACTAAGATTTAATCTAGTACCTAGAGCACTATGAAATGCTCTCCAAAACCTAGAGGTAAACTTAGGGTCTCTATCTGAGACGATACTGACTGGTACACCATGCAATCTTACTATCTCCTTTATGAATAATGTTGCTAGTTTAGCTGTGTTATAAGAAGTTTTGACAGGTAAAAAGTGAGCCGACTTAGTCAATCGATCCACAACTACCCAAATGGAGTCATATCCGGATTGAGTACGAGGTAAACCTGCAACAAAATCCATGGATATGCTTTCCCACTTCCACTCAGGGATTGCTAAGGGTTGAAGCATGCCAGATGGTCTTTGATGTTCAATCTTTACCTTTTGGCACACTAAGCCTTTGGGATACAAACTCGCTATGTTTCCTTTCATTCCAGGCCACCAATACCACTTCTTGAGATCTTGGTACATCTTGTTAGAACCAGGGTGTATCGAGAAATCACTTTTATGGGCCTCTTCCAGAACTTGTCTCTTAATCCTCTCATCATTGGGAATACATACCCTCCCATGAAAAAGGAGGGTCCCATCTCCAAATTTCTGAGAACCCAGGTTGGTGCTTTCTTGTTTGTAAACTCTCATCATGTAGCTGAGCTTGCCTAATCTGAGCCCTAAAATCACAAGTGATCTCTAAATGACTCAAATAGATGCTACCTGGACCCATAACAACATTTATGCTCAAGTCGCGAAAATCTTCCATCAATCCCATCTCATGTATCATCATAGATGACACGTGAAGGGATTTCCTACTTAAGGCATCGGCCACTACATTAGCCTATTCGGGATGGTACTTCAATTCAAAATCATAGTCTTTAAGGAACTCCATCCACCTTCTCTGCCTCATATTGAGTTCTTTTTGATCAAAAAGGTACTTCAAACTCTTATGATCACTAAAGACCTCAAACTTTGCTCCATAAAGATAATGTCTCCATATCTTTAGAGCAAAAGCTATTGCTGCCAATTCCAAATCATGGGTAGGGTTGTTTTCTTCATGAGGTCTTAGCTGACGAGAGGCATAGGCTACAACTTGCCTATTTTGCATCAGAACACACCCTAAACCTTTCAAGGATGCATCACAATACACTTCAAAACCTAGAGATGGCTCTGGTATGATTAAGACTGGAGCAGTGGTTAAACGAGTTTTAAGCTCTAGAAAACTTTTCTCACACTTCCTATCCCAAACAAAAGGTTCATCCTTGCGGGTTAAACGGGTCAAGGGTAGGGCTAACTGTGAGAATCCCCATATAAACCTTCTATAATACCCAGCTAGGCCTAGAAAACTTCTAACTTCGGTAATGTTTTTGGGTCTTTCCCAATTAAGGACTGCTTCTACCTTACTGGGATCTACTACTACCCCATCTTGTGATATTACATGACCTAAAAACCTTACTTCGGAAAGCCAAAATTCACATTTTGTGGGCTTAGCAAACAACTTCTTTTCCCGGAGTATTTGTAACACAATTCTAAGATGTTCCTCGTGCTCCTGGGGGCTCCTAGAATAGACAAGAATATCATCTATGAAGACTACCACGAACTTATCCAAAAGGGGTCTGAAGATACGGTTCATGTAGTCCATGCATACCGCCGAAGCATTCGTTAAGCCAAATGGCATAACTAAGTACTCGTAGTGCCCATAACGCGTCCTAAACGCTGTTTTGGGTATATCTTCATATTTAATTAGGATCTGATGATATCCTGACCATAAATCAATCTTTGAAAATACTGAGGCTCCCCTAAGCTGATCTAATAGGTCATCTATTCGGGGTAGTGGGTACTTATTCTTAATGGTCACTTTATTGAGCTGTCTGTAATCCACACAGAGCCTCATACTTCCATCCTTCTTCCTGACTAGTAAAACTGGCGTACCCCATGGAGATGCGCTGGGCCTAATGAATTGTTTAGGTATTAAATCCTCTAATTGTCCTTTGAGCTCTTTCAATTCACTAGGGGACATCCTATAGGGTGCTATGGATATAGGTCCCGTACCAGGAACCAAGTCTATAGAGAATTCAACTTCTCTCTCAGGAGGCAAAGAAACTATATCTTCAGGGAATACATCTATAAACTCTCTTACCACCGGAATGGTTGACATATCCACCTCATTCTCAGAATTTGAAGAAAGTAGGCATATGAACACAGATTCCCCACTGTTTAAGCTTTGGTTAATTTGAGAAACACTCGCAAACAAGGAATAATTTGGATCTTCAGAATTTTCACAGGAAGACAGAAAAATGATTGATTTCTCGGGGCAGTTAAGTACGACCTGATTGGCGGAAAGCCAGTCCATGCCTAAAATAACATCCAGACCTTGCAGAGGTAGACAAATCAAATTTACTGGGAATACCCTATCGAACATACCCAAGACACAGTTTTCACAAATTATGGAAGTTTCAATACTACCTTCTGCAGGGGTAGATACTACTAATGGGCATGGCAAATTAGACAATGGTAATTGCAAGCGTGGGGCACAATCACAAGATATGAATGAATGAGTGGCCCCAGAATCAAAAAGAATTAAAACAGGTTCTTGGTTTAGGAGACCAATACCTTTGATCAGACCTTCTTTCCCCTTTACGTGTTTCCCACTGAGAGTAAAGACTCTTCCCTGGGATTGGCCTCCAGGAATGGCAACCCCTTTATTCTTCTGCATAGGACACTGAGGAGAGGAATGCCCAGGTTTCTTACACGTGTAGCACACATTCTGGCCTGCCAAGCATTCACCACCATGCTTCTTGCCACATTTTGGACATCCACCAGTCCTAAGTGAGTAAGATGTCTGCACCTATTTGCCTTTGTTCCCATTTCCTTTAACCCGGAGCTGTGATTGATGTTTGTTCTCATTCCTATTTTTAAGCCATTTCCTCTGATTCTCAACTTCTACTTCTTTAAGACTTTCTTCCGCAACATATGCCTGTTGGACTAGGGAGGAGTATTCAATGAATCGGGTCTGAGCCAAACTATGCTTAATGTCGGCCCTCAATCCTCATCTGAACTGATCAATTTTCCAATCCTCATTTGCCGCATAGGTCGCTCGGGAGGAATGTCCGCCAAATCTTCAAATTTTTCCACATAGCCGCCTAAAGACATGGTTCCTCGCTTTAATTCCATGAACTCTCTTTCTTTCGCTTTCCCGAGATTGAGGAAAATATTTCTCAAGAAAAACCATCCTGGAAGTGCTCCCAATCCAAGCGGAGTTCCTATAGTCCGCATATGGGCCTTCATGCCTTTCCACCAATTAACCGCTTCTTTCTTGAGCATATGGGTTGCAAAAGTTACTTTACGCTCATCATCACACCGAACCACTTCAAATATCTGGTCTAGAGCCTCCAACCAATGTTGAGCATCAAGGGCATGTTCCGCCTTAGAGAATGAAGGAGGGTTGAGCTTGTAAATAAAAGGAAGGAACGGCGCTTCGTTATGGGTCATACCGCTCTCCCTGTTGAGTCTGACGATTAAGAAGGTTATTGGTTGCCATGGTTTGCTCCCGGATGACTTGCATGAACTCATTCATTTGTTCAAAACCCTGGAAATGATGTTGAGGAGGGGGTATATTCTGCCTGCGTGGTCGTCCACGTACACCACTCATGATTCTGCATACCACAAACCAATATTAAGTTGATCAGGCTTAATATTTAGCAAAATAGTATTTAGAAAAATCAATGGTGAAATCAGACAACGGATATACTACGTAAATCTATCGACAGTTCAATTAGGTCGAACTGCTCTGATACCAAAAATGTAATGCCTAGTACTAGCCTCTAGAAGCTAATATCAGACCTTAGCATAATCCAGACACTCAGAAGATAGATTAAACATAGAGGGTTCACAACGAATACATAATACATAGTACGTAATCCTTGATTAACAAGAAATTTAAGGTTCAGTACTTAAACAGTACCACTACTTTCAAAATACATAATTTAAAAATAGATGGAAGGAACTTTTAAGATCCAAATCCAAGTCTAGCAGCTAAGTCTTCTTATCATCTGAAACAATAAGGAAAAATAGTGAGAATAAATCTCAATGAGTTCTAACCATCAATCAAGATATGCCAATCAAGACATATAATAAAACTGGGTTAACATCATAGCATAGGCATCCTCAATCTTTTAAGAAAACTCACTAGGTAGTTAAGTGTGAGAAACTTAACCACACCAGTTTAAACATTTTGATACGGCAGCCAGAGCTCGGTGACTACGGTTAGACGTCTCTTTAAACCGCAAATACCGTATCCTAGCCTTTCAAATAGAAAGGACTTAACAAAACAGTTTGGGTCTCACCCACATATATGTGGCCCATGATAGCTAGCCTTTACAGGGAAACATGGTATTTCTCCAGACATAGACTATCCTAAGATTTGGATGCTAAGTTATAATGTAAGCGATTCCTTCATCCTTCACAAATGGTTAGGAGAATCAAATCATAATTTCAAGACCATAGAGAAATCAAAGTCAAGCCAAGGAATAGACAAGCACGTCATAACTAAGCATTCATAAGCAACCAGATTGCATTTATATTTCACACATAATTTTAATTACAACTTATCCATATTCAATCTAAGTACGATTCTGTCCGGAATTAAAACAGAGCTCTCGAGTCTGATTCTACATGGATTCAAGTGGTCCCAGTGGAAAAAATTTAGAGAATTTTGTCTAGTTTAAGTGGCCACAAGAATCACTCAATTCCAGTAAATACACATTGAGTTATGCACATTTTAATAACAGGGGTTCAGGTGGGCTAACTCTATTCAACCTGCCACTTGTGACCCTAGGAGTCATATCGTTTCTCAGTCAAATTGAGTGCTTCCAGTGGCAAGAGTGTAGAGATTTAAGTCTAGTTTCCATATTCACGAGAACCATTCAATTCCGACACCCGTACAGTGAGCAGTAGCCAAAATAGTGACAGGGGTTCAGGGTAAACTGACGTTAACCAGTCTGCCACTTACAATCTGTTTATTAAGGTTATTTCTCTCCCATAAGGGCATCAAATTGAGTGCTTCCAGTGACTATGGTATAGAGAAAAATGTCTAGTTTCTAATGCCACAAAAACCAATCAAATCCAGTCTCTATACATTGAGAAACCAAACAAACAATCACATAGGATCAGGGTAAAGTGATAAGTTTAACCTGCTACTTAAAACCAAATTTTCTAATTAGATACTTACTCAAATGACATGATTCTTGTGGCCAAATTGGAGAAAATTTTGTCTAATTTCTAATGAAACTGGAATCAAATCGAAACGACCTCTGTGGAGGAAATTAGGATAAAAACATCACTCGGGTGTCCAGGTGGGTTGGAGACAGCAATACAACTCTTTCAACATTAACAGAAAATTTTGTAATTACACATAACTAAATTAAAAGCCATTCCACATAAACACACTAGAGACTCCAAATAACAGAATCATGGCTGTATGAACATCAAATCTAAACAATAACAACTCATTTTCCAAGCACAACACAGAAAAAAATTCAGCAACAACTATACATACATAGTTCACCTCTTTAAAATTCTATTCCCTTAATAAACCCAACATGCAATAGAAACAGAACCCAACCCTTGATTTAATCCCTAAAAGAGAATATCTAAATTGATTTTTCATGAGGTTGAATGGGACTTATGGGTGCCCTTGAGCAAACAAGCTAGAACTCACAAGAATGTGTAGGAATGATGATGAAATGCAAGAGTTCTCTTCTCTCCTTCAAGTTACTCGCCCTCGCCTCTCCTTCTTCTACCCAAACAGTTTCAAATCCTCTTCTTCTCAAGTGTTGAAGCCTTATTCTTGGAGTTCCTCCATGAGCCTAGCCAAACTCCCTTAGTTCTCTCTAGTTCTCCATGGAATTCGATTTTTGAGGGGTGGATTGTAGGGCTTGCAAGTCGATTTTTGGTGAGGAAGGAATGTAGAATAGGATAGATTTGATATGGTTCTGGTGTTGCTATGAAACGTGGGCTGGTTTACATGGGTGTTTTTGAAGGAAAAAGTGGTGAGGTGTGGTGTTTGTTGGAGTGGAAGATGGGTGGAGGAGGAAAGAATGAGGGAAGCATATTTTCAGCTCTCTTTCTCCTTTCTTGGATGAAAGGATTAGAGAAAGAAGGTGAGGGATTGGCTTATTTTGAAAGGAAATCCTTGCATGTGTTTTGATTGGGTAAAAGGGGAGGTGAGGTTTGGATAAAAAAATTCTTCTTAATTAAATGGTGTAGTGTGTGTGAAAAGTGTGTGTGTGTGTCGTAAGTGTAGGGAGGGAGAGGAAAAAAAAATCTACATATTTACTAAGTGTTGAACACATAGCAAATGAGGGTGATTAATTAGGTGTCATAGTGTAGAGAAAAAAAAATATACAAATGATGTATTAATTTTACTACATCTTAGGATTTAGTTTAGGAGGAAACTAATTCTCCAAATTTCACTTTTAATAACAAGAAAATTTAAAATTGTCTCATTGATAGTCACACCTTAATTAAACATTAAGAAATAAAAATATACATCCATCATCAAATAAAGTGGTAATAAAAAAAAATTATCCTTACTCGTGCCTATATTTAAATAATAAAGAAAAAAAATCATTAATTCTTGTTACCCAACATAATACCTCATTAAAACTGGGATATTACAAGTTTCATCTTTACTAATAATACAAGTGGGATGCATAGGTGTGCACATTGGCTTGCAATCAACCATCTTGAATTTCTTGAGCAATTCCTTGATGTATTTGCTTTGATGTATATTCAATTCTCCCATCATGCTCATTTCAAATTCAGCCTGCATTAACTTAGAAAATTCTTTGCAAAGACATTCATTAGTTGCTCCAAAAATGATATCATCAACATAAATTTGAATAAGTACAAAATGCTTATTTGATGTTTTTTCTAAATAGAGTAGTGTCTACTTGACCTCTGGTAAAACCATTTTTCATTAAAAAGGGACTTAGTCTATCATACCAAGCTCTAGGAGCTTACTTAAGACCATACATAGCCTTTTTAAGCTTAAAGACATGTTCAGGAAATTTAATGTCTTCAGATCCAAGAGGTTGTTTTACATAGACATGTTTTAATCTCAACCTTTGTTACTTAAAATGATGATAAACATGTATTAGATGATAGGGATTAGATCAAAAGTTTTTGACAAGTTGGATAGTTTAAATTCAATATTTTTGGGGCTGTTTTGGAGTTGTTTAAACCATGATCTTTTAATAACTTTGAAGAAAGTTTTAACTTGATTTTAAAGTATGTTAGGTGTCAAGGAAGTTGGTTTAGGGTTAAAGGAATTAAGTGTAGTGAACTTGTATGATTTGAAAATGAAAAATTTGAATAGTTTGGTTTTATTTTTAGGGCACTAAACCGTGGCCTCAATAATGTTTTTGGGGGATGTTTTAAAATGTATTTAAGGTGTTGTAAGTGCTTAAGAAGTTGATTTTTGGTTAAGGTTTAAGAACTATAAAGATGGTTATGTTTAAAGCTTTGGAAATGGTTAAAATAAAACAATTTTCGGGGTTGTTTTGTGATGCTTAAAACTGTGGCTTATCAACAAGATTTGGGTAAGTTTTAACTTGATTTTAAGTGTCTTAAAGTGGTAAAGAAGTTTCCTTATGGTAAGAAGTTTGATTAAATAAAGTTTGCATGATTTAGGAGTTAAAGGCTTAAAACCTTGAAGTTGTTTTTGAACTTACAAAATCGTGACCTTCAAGGGAGATTTGTAATTTGTTCTTAGCTTGTCTTTATGCTTAAAAATAGTTGTAAAAGTGGTTGATGATTTGATTTAGCAAAGCTTTTCAAAGAAGCATGATTTTGGGAAAAGATTTGGGTTATGTTTCAAGAATTGTTTTGAACTTGTAATGAAGTTGTTTCTAAAGTTTTGTGACATGTTTTAGTGTTTTGAAAAATGGTTCAAAGTTGGAAAAACACTATTCAAAGTGATAAAACACTATTCCAATTGGTAAATTTTGGTTTAGGTATTTTTCTAAGTGTGTAATATTTGAAAAAGTTTCAAAACTTGCATGACTTAGACTTGTTGCATGATATATGACTTGGTGTGATCCATATGGGACTAAGTGAGTAAGTCTTAGCCTTTTAGGGACCCAAACCGTGGCTGTCCTAGGAAGTTAGGACTTGTATTTTTGGGTTCTAATTGAATTAAGTTTGTGTTATTAAGGTTCGTGCTTAAGGTACGCTCGAGGTGCAACTTGACGATAGTTTCGAATTACCTAGCGTGGATTGTTAAATCGCCTAAGGTAAAGAAAATTCTTATATAATGAGTTTGGACTTTTCGCCTTGTGTGTTGGTTGGTTTGATGTTTGGTTAAATTGTGTGGTAGTACTTGTAGTATTACTATGTGTTGTTGAGATGTTGTAGCATGAATTATTGTATATTGATTTGGCCCTGTGTGACAAGACTGAATAGTATTGTGTGACTTAAATCATGTTTGATTGATTTGATTGGACTTGAAATTGGGGAAAGTATGTAGTAGGTTGTAGCTTACTGAATGGTTATGTGCTGTATGAAATGCTGTAGCATGTTCTTGGCCTTGCGTGGCATTATGAATTGTGTTGTTTTCCTTGAATCATGTTGGATTTAAATGGAACTTGGTGGAACACTATCCCTTCTTTCATAGTGGCGGAGTTCTCTCGCAACAGAGCTGGTTTGCCTTGTTATCGCTTCAGATAATGCTATTGGTTTTATTTCTGGATTCTTTTTGGTCTAGGTTTTTGGTAGTATGCTGCAAATGATTGTTATTGTCTCTGGTGCCAACCTCGTTGGGATGGGAGACAGTATAGTGATGCTTTTGCATACTGCTTTTGGTAGGTGTAGATGTCGTTTAATTTATGCTACTCATCTTGTCTTTTCCATGGGTCTTGGCCTAGTCCCCCCATGTTGTTTTGTTGTTTTTTTCCCTTTTTATAATAAAATATAGGAGGGAGTACTCTTTTTCCTGCTTGGTGTTTTTTCCCTAAGGAGGGTTTTGCATCAGTAGGTTTTAACGAGGCTCCCTACCTCTCTTTTGATAAAAAAAAATAAAAATGGAACTTGATATTGATTGGAATATGCAAGATATTGTTGATGATAATGGATTAATTAATAATGCGTTGAGCGACTGTTATTGGTTTTACGACTTACAACGGTAAGTCTGATGCGATTCCATGAGCCAAGGAATGTTTTCATGGTAAACTAAAGGTATCTTCTAAAATAAGTCAGTGTACAAACACGCTTTATGGATCAGAGGGTTAGAAGTTGTTTAAGAGGTTCTTTTAAAAAGAAAACATTGTAAATTTTGAAAACAGTTGAGTTAAGTAATGTGTTTGGGAATTATCCTAGCATATTATTTAGCACAACTAGGGTTTCAACGACCTAGAGCTAAAAAGTGTTTTCAAATACGTAGGAGTGATACAAGAATTGAGAAAGAGATTTTGAATATCGAGATTACGAAAGAATAAAATATAGGGAACCTATTGTTCCTATTGAGCATATGGGCCATGTGTCCTGTGCTGGGACTTAATGTCCTACTTGCGTGCATATTTTCTTGATTAAGGATTGGACCTAGTGTTCCGTATGGCGTGCCTAGTAACTCAACCTAAAAATTGAGCCTAGTGTTCCGCATTACGTGCCTAGAGTTTTTATCTAAGATTAAGATTAGCGTTCCGCAGTTGAACACCTGGACCTAGTGTCCTGTGTTTGAACTCTAAGGGGTATTTCTCATCATCTCAGTTCACTGCGTGATGAAGAATACCTGGGCATTACTTGAGTAGTATGAGATGCTCATTGTAGTGCTTAAACTTTGAGTTCCCTCCACCTTTTCGATTGTGAAACATAGTTGAAGTTTGTCGATCCGCATTGATTAATTAAAACATTACTCGGGCGCTCCCTACGGTGAGCATACCTTATTGATGAATTTGTTTGGATGCATATTGACCATTAAGCATCGACACTTGGAGCGTTTGAATTGTCTTAAAGACTTCAAAAGATGAGTTGTCATTACACTCGGAGCGTTTGATTGGTCTTAAAGACTTGAAAAGATGAGTTGTCACTGCGTTGCCTAATGTGTGGCAAGCCTAATGTGTGGCTATCTTGTTCGGACATTGGGAAATAAATTCCTCGTCATACTGCTGACCTATTAAGGTCGCAGGTGTATACATAAATTAGTCATACTGCATTGACATGCATAGCTAACCACATTTATGATATGTGATAACTTGATCGTTGATCTGTTGATAGAATTGTTGTTCACATGCAATTGTTGGATATTGTGGTGACTTGATTGTTGATCTATTGGTTGATTTGTTTGCTCACATGCAATTATTTGATATTGTGGTGACTTGATTGTTGATCTGTTGGTTGAGTTGTCTGTTCACATGCAATGCTTGATGTAACACCTGAGGACGAGATCGACCTCGTATTAGGACGTCGGATCGAGACCTCGACCAAGACCTTGTGTCGAGATCCCGTGCCAGGATCGTTTGCCGAGGTCATTTGCCGAGCTGAGGAGACTGTGTGCACTAGCTGCTGAGCTGAGGAGGTCGGGTGTCGAGTTGATGAAGTCGCGTACCGAGCTGAGGAGGTCGCATGTCGAACTGAGGAGGCCGCGTTCACGAACTCGTGTTAGAGCCTTGTGCGCTTGCACGAGCACCCTAGTCGACATCGTGTCGAGATGACACTCGTATTCTTACGAACGATATTCAGTGTTATTATTATATTGTTTGTAATTATTACATTGTCGGCTTGCCGTTCTCGTCGCGTGTCTAGATCGTTGACCGACAGAGTAGAGGGTAATTATGAGAGAGGAGCGATTAGATGGGTAGAATGATTGATGGGATTGGCATCTTATAGCTGAAGATACGATTATACCCCTTCTCTCACCAGCTGTATACCACGACCAGTTCCCTCAAACACTCACTTTCTCTTTTCTTCTTTCTTTCTTCTTCCTTCCTTCTGCTCTGAGTTCCTTGTTTCTCTCCAGAACTTCCATCGACGAAACCTTGAGTTCCATCGAGACTCTGCACAAATTTTCTTCATCAATCTTGTTCATCATCATCTTCTCGACCTATATCTCACCATCTCGACCATCAATTGAGGTATGAAGAACAGATTTTTCTTTTCCTTCGTGCTACTGTTTAGCGTCGTTTCTTCTTTCCATTTTAGCCAGTTTTATGCTTCCAAATAATGTCAAACTGATGGGTTTTCTTCTTCATGATATTACCTCCCTTTCTAACCGATTATTGGAGCTTGTAGAACAAATTTCTTTCTCTGATTTCTGAAATGGGCAGTGCCCAGAAACCCTTCATTTTTGGTTTGTTTCGATTTCTTATTTTAGTTTGTCGATCGTTGCTTCTGGTTGTTGTTGTTGTCGATCTATCTGTTGTAGCATCAGATAACCTTTTTCATGAACTTTTGATCGAAAACCCTAACTTTGTGTTAGAGGAAAAATATATTTAAGTTCTTGAGTTTTTATATTTTCTGGGTTGTGGTTAAGTTTGGGATGAGAGCTAAGTGTATTAGAACCCATAGATCGAACTGAGTTGTGCTTGTTTTAGGAAGTCTGATTTCCGAGATCGTGTGATTCCGATTCGAGGTGTACGGGAGAGCGAATCCGAGGACGTGGAAGCAGCGGAATCCAGATCGAGAACTGTACGTGTCGAAGTCGTTGTCGAGCTCGTTGAAGACAGCCGTGTCGAGATCGAGTAAGAGAAGTCGTTGTCGAGCTCATTTGAAGACAGCTGTGTCGAGGTCGTTGTCGGCAAAGATTAGCTTGGAGTTCGGTAAGGGCGCTTCACATTAATACTTTCATAGTATGCTAGCGTAAGGGCAACTTTTAGACATTATTAAGACTTTATTTTATAGGTTATTGTGTATGGATTCCTTGATTGGTGTCGAGCTTGAAATGTTGTGAATTGTGAATTGCTGTTGAATTGCGTTTCTTCATGCAGAATGTTTTATTGCTTAAATGTCGAATTGCGTTTCTTCATGTTAAGCATGCTCTCTTTATTTGATATGTGATCAAGTAAATTGTGTTACTCTTTGACATGCGGCGAGCTAATCATCGAGTGAGAGAGCTAGGGAGTCGTATGACGTTTTTGAGCCGGACCCAGATAACTGAGGGTGCTAGGTCCCCTTTTTGTTTATGGTGGATTGGCTAGGCGTTGTAGCATTATCGCTTGGGGATGGACTCGCCGATTAATGTATGGAATTCGGTTTGGGGATGGACATGCCGCTTACCTATTACGCCGATTGGGGATGGACTCGCCGACGATATTCCTAATAAGAGTCGAGTCGAGTCTAGAGTGAGATGGTCGAGTCATGTGTGGTGATTGAGATACAATATTGTGTTGCTTATTTCTTTATGCCGTGCTTATCTTGCATTGTTGAGAAGTTGACCGTTTCCCGTGTTGTCTTCAATCCATGTCGGTTACGCAGGCGAGGTCGAGGGCGTAGGGAACTCGACAGCAGATGATGCCGAGGAGGAGCTCGACGAGGACCAGGGCGACGACCTGTACTTGTCGTGATTGTTTATGTGTGATGGATGTTTTTTTTTTGATGACTGTACCTTGTTTTTCTTTTGGAGTAGTATGTCGTGACCAGTTTGGGCAGTGTTGTTTTGTTGTTTCAGGGTAGACTGGTGGTCTTACTTTTGGAGCAACCCTGCGTGGGAGTTCTGTGGAAGTACCCCAGGTATGATTGCTCTCTTGAAGTCGTCATACCTTAGGTGTATTTTCTTTGTACATTTACTACTCTGTATTTTGTATACATTATTATTTCGAGTGATATATATATGTATGTTATGCATGTATGTTTTATTAGAATTTATGTCTTGTGTCTTAGTTGCACCATGTTTCGAAAAGCTGTAATTACTCTGATGTGCACGAGCTGGTTTTATAAAAAAAAAAAAAAATAGACCGTACTTTCTAAAAGGCACAAGAGTATCGCTTTAAAACACATCGCATACAGTTTAGTTGAGCTCGGTGTGTTGAGCTCGGTAACTCGAGCTCGGTATATTGAGCTCGGTGAGCGGTCAAGCTTCGTTACATTGTTAAATATCGAGCGTATTCGGTTCTCACCGAGCTGTGCATAGGAAATTTGGACTGGTCACTGTGTCGGGTTATGTGTGTTGGGTACCTAGTTTTAATATGTTGATTGCTGTTTGATTAAGTGAAGCACTTATTGCTTGAAAAATTGTTTGAACTGTTTCTTGATTGAAGCAGGGTGGTTTAAGACATCCTTGTTGTGAGATTCGGCGTGGTTTTGAACTTTGTGGAATTTAATGCCACCTCGTCGAAATACGACAACCGTGAATCGAGAACGCCGACATGGAACGAGCAATTCAAGCTATGACCGAGATGGCGGTAGCCATGGCTCAACAATCACCGCCGCAACTCAACAGTTAACGCGATGGCTCAACAGACGGCGGCGTTAACTCAGCAGAACTTGCAAAGCAACAACAACGAGCGAACGAAATGTCAAGCGAGAGGATTGGCCGACTTTAGGAAGCATGATCCAATCAAGTTCTACAAAGGAGCCAAATCCAGATAAAGTCGATCTTTGGATGCAAGAGATCGAGAAGATCTTAGAGGCACTTCATTGCGGGACAACGTGAAGGTCGACTATGCCACCTACTTCATCGCTAGAGACGCAGAGTATTGGTGGAGAGGAGTGAAGCAAACATTTATAAGCGGAACGTCGCGAGATGACCTGGGAGCTTTTTCGTGAAAGGTTCTTGGACAAGTACTTCCCAGATCTTGCCACCGAGAAGGAGCAAGAGTTTCTTCAACTGCAGCAAGGCGGTATGACGGTGTCCGAGTATGCGGCCAAGTTCGAGTCGTTGGCGAGGTATTTCAGTCCATTTCGTGATCGAGCTGACCAAAGATGGTTGAGTGAGAGATTCCAACGAGGTCTGAGATTTGACATTCAGAAGTCAGTGGTGTCGTTGAGGATCCGAAACCTCCAAGAGCTGATAGATCGCTGTGTCGAGGTAGAAGGAGTGAGGAGCCACATGAAGAAGACTGTTGTAGGCGGACCAGTGAGACCCCAGAGTGCGGGGCAGAGATTTGCACAGAAAGGGAAACAACTGCAGAAGAAGCCTTACGACCGACCTCAGGGGAACGACAACAGGGGACAGTATTATCCGATGACCCAGGTACCGAGAAGCGGAGGACAGACCAGTGTCGAGGTGACTTGTTTCCGTTGTGGAAAGACGGGACATTACGCCAATAATTGTACTCAGAGGGTGGAGGTGTGTTTCAACTGTAAGAAGCCAGGACATTTTGCCAAGGATTGTCCTACACCTAAAGTTGAACCGACTATGCTTGCGGCAAAGGCCAAAGGGAAGCGTCAAGTGGCTAAAGGCAGAGTTTTCTGCATGAGTGGCGAGGAAGCAGATCGAGCTGAAGATCTTATTCAAGGTGAATGTGAGATTAAGGGTAAATCCTTATCCGTTCTTTTTGATTCGGGTGCAACCCATTCCTTTATTTCTTCTGATTGTGTGAACCATTTGAACTTGACTGTGACTCCTTTACCGTTTAAATTGGTAGTTATAACCCCAGCTGCTAAAACCTTAGTCACAAACACTGCATGTCTTAATTGTGTAGTGGTTATTCACAGTAGAAAGTTTGTGGTCAATTTGGTTTGTTTGCCTCTTAAGGGCCTAGATGTCATTCTCGGGATGGATTGGTTGTCACACCACCATGTCCTCTTGACTGTGCCGTAAAGCTGTAATTTTCCCCGACCTTGGAGTCTCCAATTATCTTTCTTTGAACGTGACGGAGTTTCTTTGAAAGAAGGAACTAGGGAATACATGTATCCGCTAGTTCGGAAGTTTTCCAGCCAGATCGACGTGAAGAATGTTCCAGCAGTGTGTGACTTTGAGGACGCTTTTCCGAAGACGTGCCAGGGTTACCACCAAGACGAGAGGTCGAATTCTCCATCGACTGATTCCAGGGACAGGACCGATCTCCAAAGCGCCATACAGATGTCTCCGCCGAGATGAAAGAATCGAAGTCCCGGATCGAACACTTGGAGTCGAAGCAATTCATACGACCGAGCGTGTCACCGTGGGGAGCTCCAGTGTTGTTGGTTAAGAAGAAGGATGGACGATCAAGGTCATGCGTGGACTATCGCGAGCTCAACAAGGTTACCGTGGAAGAACCGCATCCGTTACCACGTATTGACGACTTGATGGATCAACTTCGTGGAGCGGCGATCTTTTCCAAGATAGACTTGAAGTCGGGCTACCATCAGATTCGCGTGAAGGAGGAAGATGTTCCCAAAACAGCTTTCAGGACTAGATACGGTCACTACGAGTACTTGGTGATGCCGTTTGGAGTGACGAATGCACCAGCTGTGTTTATGGACTACATGAACAGGATTTTCCATTTGTTTTTGGATCAGTTTGTTGTAGTGTTCATCGACGACATACTGATCTACTCGAGGAACCGAGAAGAGCACGAAGAACACTTATGTCGAGTACTGCAGATATTACGAGATAAGCAACTCTATGCCAACCTGTCGAAGTGTGAATTTTGGCATGAAGAGGTGAATTTTCTTGGTCACGTGATTTCCAAAGAAGGGATAGCTGTGGATCCAACTAAGATTGAAGCTATGTTAGTGTGGGAACAGCCAAAGACGGTTACCGAGGTCAGAAGTTTTGTCGGCTTAGCAGGATATTACCGAAGATTCATTGAAGGTTTCTCGAAGATTGTCGCGCCTCTTACACGACTGACGAGGAAGGATCAACCTTTTGCCTGGACCGAGGAGTGCGAAGCCAGTTTTCAAAGATCAAGGAGCTTTTGACGGCGGCGCGCTGTCTTGATTTTGCCTCAACCCGAAGAGCCTTACGAGGTGTATTGTGATGCGTCGCACCAGGGATTGGGATGCGTGCTGATGCAACATCGGAAGGTGGTCGCGTATGCTTCCAGACAGCTTAAGATTCACGAGAGGAACTACCCTACTCACGACTTGGAGCCGGGCGCAGAGTTTTTGTGAAGATATGGAGACACTACCTTTATGGGAGCACTCTTCGCTTTCAGCGATCACAAGAGCTTGAAGTACTGTTCGACCGTAAAGAACTCAACATGCGTCGGCAAGATGGACGAAATTTCAAGGACTACGACTTTACGTTGGAATACCATCCCGGTAAGGCTAACGTAGTAGCAGATGCATTGAGCAGGAAGAGCGTTTTAACCTCGGCGATGATGATCAAGGAGTTGGAGATGCTCGAGAAGTTCCGAGACTTGAAGTTGAGTGTCGAAGTTTCACCAGGGAAGCTGAGATTTGGTATGCTTACCATCTCTAACAGATTGTTGGACGAGATCCGAGACCAGCAAGTTCATGACGAGCTTCTGCAAGAGAAGGTTCAGTTGATAGCGCAAGGGAAGGCGACAGAATTTCACGTCGGAGCGGACGACATCTTGAGGTGCAATGGCCGAGTATGCGTACCTAACGTATCCGAGCTGAGAAAGTTGATTCTCGACGAAGCGCATAAGAGCAACTTTAGTATTCATCCAGGAGTTACGAAGATGTATCAAGACTTGAAGAAGCATTTTTGGTGGTCCGGAATGAAGAAGCAAGTGGCCGAGTACGTAGCTTCGTGTTTAACGTGTCGGCCGAAGGTGGAGCACCAACGACCGCGGGAATGCTACAATCGCTGACGTGCGGTATGGAAATGGGATAGTATTTCCATGGATTTCGCTGTAGGTTTGCCGAAGACGCAGAAGAAGAATGATTCGATTTGGGTGATCGTCGATCGATTGACCAAATCGCTCATTTCTTACCGGAGGTCGACATACAACGTGGAAAAGCTGACCGAGATGTACATCGCGAGATAGTACGACTTCATGGTATACCCTCTTCAATCGTGTCGGACCGAGATCCGAAGTTCACGCCTCATTTTTGAGGGAATTGCAAGGAGCGATGGGAACCGAGCTCGAGCTTAGCTCGGCATATCATCCACGCATCGACGGTCGACCGAGAGAACGATCCAATCACTTGAAGATTTGTTGCGGCGTACGTTAGATCACCGAGGAAGTTGGGACGACGCCTTACCATTGGTGGAGTTCACCTACACAACGGTCCATGCGAGCATTGGAATGGCACCTTTGAAGCGCCAGATGGACGTAAATGTCGACGCCTCTTTGTTGGTACCAGGATCGGCGAGCGTTACGTTGTAGGACCGTGATATGATCCAAACAGACCATCGAGAAGATCCGCTTGATCGTAGATAGGATGCGAACATCTCAAAGTCGATGTAAGAGTTATGCGCACCAACGACGCCGACCACTCGAGTTCGAGGAAGGAGAACATGTATTTCTTAGAGTCACCCCCACTCATCGAGTTGGTCGAGCGATCAAATCCAAGAAACTTACCCCTAAATTTATTGGACCTTATCAAATTCTTCGTCAGATTGGTCCAAAGTGGCATATCAGATTGCCTTGCCACCATTCTTGTCGAACATCCACGACGTCTTCCACGTCTCACAATTGCGGAAGTATATTTCCGACCCCTCTCATGTCATCGAACCGGATGTGATTCAACTGAAGGACGACCTATCTTTCGAAGCATCACCAGCAAGGATCGTTGATCGGAAAGCCAAATAGCTGCGGAACAAAGAGATTCAACTTGTCAAAGTTGTGTGGGATCAGAAGACGAGAGATGCGACTTGGGAGCTGAAGGAGAAGATGAAGACTCAGTACCCTGAACTCTTTCATGGTAAGTTTTTTATTTGCAATTTCGAGGACGAAATTTTTTTAGAGGGAGAGATTGTAACACCTGAGGACGAGATCGACCTCATATTAGGACGTCGGATCGAGACCTCGACCAAGACCTTGTGTCGAGATCCCATGCCAGGATCGTTTGCCGAGGTCATTTGCTGAGCTGAGGAGACTGCGTGCACTAGCTGCTGATCTGAGGAGGTCGGGTGTCGAGTTGATGAAGTCGCGTACCGAGCTGAGGAGGTCGCATGTCGAACTGAGGAGGCCGCGTTCACGAACTCGTGTTAGAGCCTTGTGCGCTTGCACGAGCACCCTAGTCGACATCTTGTCGAGATGACACTCGTATTCTTACGAACGATATTCAGCGTTATTATTATATTGTTTGTAATTATTACATTGTCGGCTTGCCGTTCTCGTCGCGTGTCTAGATCGTTGACCGACAGAGTAGAGGGTAATTATGAGAGAGGAGCGATTAGATGGGTAGAATGATTGATGGGATTGGCATCTTATAGCTGAAGATACGATTATACCCCTTCTCTCACCAGCTGTATACCACGACCAGTTCCCTCAAACACTCACTTTCTCTTTTCTTCTTTCTTTCTTCTTCCTTCCTTCTGCTCTGAGTTCCTTGTTTCTCTCCAGAACTTCCATCGACGAAACCTTGAGTTCCATCGAGACTCTGCACAAATTATCTTCATCAATCTTGTTCATCATCATCTTCTCGACCTATATCTCACCATCTCGACCATCAATTGAGGTATGAAGAACAAATTTTTCTTTTCCTTCGTGCTACTGTTTAGCGTCGTTTCTTCTTTCCATTTTAGCCAGTTTTATGCTTCCAAATCATGTCAAACTGATGGGTTTTCTTCTTCATGATATTACCTCCCTTTCTAACCGATTATTGGAGCTTGTAGAACAAATTTCTTTCTCTGATTTCTGAAATGGGCAGTGCCCAGAAACCCTTCATTTTTGGTTTGTTTCGATTTCTTATTTTAGTTTGTCGATCGTTGCTTCTGGTTGTTGTTGTTGTCGATCTATCTGTTGTAGCATCAGATAACCTTTTTCATGAACTTTTGATCGAAAACCCTAACTTTGTGTTAGAGGAAAAATATATTTAAGTTCTTGAGTTTTTATATTTTCTGGGTTGTGGTTAAGTTTGGGATGAGAGCTAAGTGTATTAGAACCCATAGATCGAACTGAGTTGTGCTTGTTTTAGGAAGTCTGATTTCCGAGATCGTGTGATTCCGATTCGAGGTGTACGGGAGAGCGAATCCGAGGACGTGGAAGCAGCGGAATCCAGATCGAGAACTGTACGTGTCGAAGTCGTTGTCGAGCTCGTTGAAGACAGCCGTGTCGAGATCGAGTAAGAGAAGTCGTTGTCGAGCTCACTTGAAGACAGCCGTGTCGAGGTCGTTGTCGAGCAGCATTAGCTTGGAGTTCGGTAAGGGCGCTTCACATTAATACTTTCATAGTATGCTAGCGTAAGGGCAACTTTTAGACATTATTACGACTTTATTTTATAGGTTATTGTGTATGGATTCCTTGATTGGTGTCGAGCTTGAAATGTTGTGAATTGTGAATTGCTGTTGAATTGCGTTTCTTCATGCAGAATGTTTTATTGCTTAAATGTCGAATTGCGTTTCTTCATGTTAAGCATGCTCTCTTTATTTGATATGTGATCAAGTAAATTGTGTTACTCTTTGACATGCGGTGAGCTAATCATCGAGTGAGAGAGCTAGGGAGTCGTATGACGCTTTGAGCCGGACCGGATAATCGAGGGTGCTAGGTCCCCTTTTTGTTTATGGTGGATTGGCTAGCGTTGTAGCATTATCAGTTTGGGGATGGACTCGCCGATTAATGTATGGAATTCGGTTTGGGGATGGACTCGCCGTTTACCTATTACGTCGGTTTGGGGATGGACTCACGACGATATTCCTAATAAGAGTCGAGTCGAGTCTAGAGTGAGATGGTCGAGTCACGTGTGGTGATTGAGATACATTATTGTGTTGCTTATTTCTTTATGCCGTGCTTATCTTGTATTGTTGAGAAGTTGACCCTTTCCCGTGGTGCCTTCAATCCATGACGGTTACCCAGGCGAGGTCGAGGGCGCAGGGAACTCGACAGCAGATGATGCCGAGGAGGAGCTCGACGAGGACCAGGGCGACGACCTGTACTTGTCGTGATTGTTTATGTGTGATGGATGTTTTTTTTTTTGATGACTGTACCTTGCTTTTCTTTTGGAGTAGTATGTCGTGACCAGTTTGGGCAGTGTTGTTTTGTCGTTTCAGGGTAGACTGGTGGTCTTACTTTTGGAGCAGCCCCCTGCGTGGGAGTCTGCTGGAAGTACCCCCAGGGTATGATTGCTCTCTTGAAGTCGTCATACCTTAGGTGTATTTTCTTTGTACATTTACTACTCTCTATTTTGTATACATTATTATTTCGAGTGATATATATATGTATGTTATGCATGTATGTTTTATTAGAATTTATGTCTTGTGTCTTAGTTGCACCATGTTTCGAAAAGCTGTAATTACTCTGATGTGCACGAGCTGGTTTTATAAAAAAAAAAAAATAGACCGTACTTTTTAAAAGGCACAAGAGTTTCGTTTTAAAACACATCTCATACAGGTTTAGTTGAGCTCGGTGTGTTGAGCTCGGTAACTCGAGCTCGGTATATTGAGCTCGGTAGCGGTCCGGAAACGGGTCGTTACACTTGATATACCATGATGATGCATGTGGTCTATTAAGTATGTATATGTATATAAAAGCATGTTGTTGTATTATATATGTATATATTGTTTGCATATGACATAGTCTATGATAAACTCGTGGACAAAGAATTTCCCCTTTCACTGTTGTTGGATTGGATATCCCTATGGATGTCACTTCCAGATGGAGCTCCATAGCTGCTACAGTTTTGTCTTTCCAGGAGCGTTGAAGATTGAGCCAATGGAGGAAGATTCCTCTGAATGTTTCGTGTTTTGATCTTACTGAACTGTTTCTCAGTAAGTGTTATAGTTGTTGGCCAGTTTAGCTTAGGGTTTTGCCTTTGTTGTTTTGCAATTACTCTAATTCAGAAAACCTCGCCTCAGTGTCAAACGATTATGTTGTGTTTTATGTTATAAGAAATATTCATTGTGATGCGTTATACTCTGATATTTGTAAAAAACTGATTTTGCATTATTTAGAAAATTGTAGTACTCTTTATATCTTATTTTTGAAAAGGGTTTCAAAGGAAAGAAAAAGAAAAAAAAATTACTCCTATTTTCCATTGCAAAAGACAAAAGAGTACTCTTTGTTGTAAGCATACAAGCATTAAATGTTTTCAGCATTAGATTGGGTTGCACAGTAGCGCTCCAGAAACGGGGTGTTACATTTATACTAGTTCACCACCAAACTGGTAGCTACATCTAGTCCCTTCGTTCCTGAAGGATTTTCACTATAATCAATCTGATTACAAAATTCCTTAAGAGTATTGTATTGTCACAAACTTGACAATGCTCTTAACTTCTCAAAACGACTCAGTACGTTTGAGCCTTTGGGGAATCAAGCCTGTAACTAGGCAATACAACTTTCACAAAGTAGTTTTGAATACAATCAAATAACTCTCACAGAGAGGATGAAAAACTTAAGCTTAAATACAATAGCTTTCTAAAAGAAAGAATGTAAGACGCTGAAGTTCAGGGTTGGTTCTCAGAAGCTTTGGCAAGAAACTTGGTTTCTCAATTAAGTAACAGCTCTTTCAGAATATCGTTTCTAGCGACCTTCTTCAATGAAGACCTTAAGGTATTTATAGGAGTCTTGAGGATAATACCATTGCAGATATTTTTAGCTCCAAATCATTTAGTGAGGTAATTTGAAATTACGTCCTTTTCTTCCTTTTCAGAGAATATCAGAATAGTACACTTTACCATTTTTGTACTATCTACTTTTCACACAATTGCCTCGTACGAATTTGTCTTATTCTAAAGGTGTCACCTTTGATACCTCGTACATCAAATTGAGCGCACAAAATCATATTCGAATTTCGTTCCTGAAAGCTGAGGGCAGAGAGAATAAACGTGGTCATCACGTGATTCATTAGAAGACCGGATGCTCGCTCAAAAATCAATAGGACGCTCATAGCAATTGAGTATACCATGTGTCTCAAGATTACATAACCGGACGCTCGCTAAGAGTGCATAAGGCAAGATGCTGGAGTGAACCGGATGCAGACACTAAAGATTGTATTCATCTTCTTGTGAATTTCCTCTTCTTGCTTGAGTGAGTTATAAACATGAATGATTTCAATACCTACACACTTCAAGACTTATTAGAAGTTAAATTGTTCTCTTACAAATACTTTGTTATGATCAAAATTAATGAGGGCCTAAACTTCTCAATCGTTTAGGTTTTAACATATACAATGTTCTGGGGGGTTGGGGGTAGCCATCCAACACTATTTATTCCAGTCCCACAAAATATCACAATAATCTATTTAACTTTAATTTGTTCCAAGGACTAAAACAATAAATCCTAACACACCCTAAGAGAGGTTTTAATTTAGGAGATTCTATATTACCTTAGGTTTCTATGAAATTAGGGGTAAAATCCCCAATTTCTAGGGCTTAGATTTTCCTTCCTTTAAGGTTATTCCTTTCACCATTAAAGCTTCAATCTTGCATCTTCTTCCATTTTTCCTCTTTATTCTTTCATTTTCGAGTTCCCACTCTCACTGTCTCTCTCTCATTCGCTTCCTTTCTCTCTCTCTGTGCTGTCTCTCCCTCTTTACCTCGTTCTTCTCTCTTTCGGCCACCCTTCAGCGGCTTCTTCGGTGCGCCATAGTGCCTTAGGCTGCCATGTCGTGGACCTTCTTCCCTCCTTCTCTGTCGCACGCGTGCCCTCTTCCTTCTTCTTTCTCTTTTTCTTTTCTTCCTCTTCTTCTGTTTCTGATTCACGATGGAGGGAGTAAAGAGAGGATGAGAGGGTTCTAGGGTGGAGTAAAAGGGATTATGGTGTATGGCGGGGTAATGATGTGAGTTTTTTTTACAAAAATTGAATTTATAGGTCTCCTTTTAAGTTCATAATTTATCCCTTAGTCCTTAAATAGACCTTGGGTAATTTAATCAACTAAAACTACTCCTAAATAATTAGTCCCACATTTCCTAACTCCTTGGGAAAAAATACCATTTTACCCTTAGGTTCTAACTTTACTGTAACTTACCAAATTAAAGGCTATAAACTTTATTTAATCCTTAGGGATTAAATTCCTTTTTCACCTATGATCTCTAGTTATTAAGCTTAGGGAAATTTGGGATGTTACATTACTCCCCTCCTTTTAGGAATTTTGTCCCCAAAATCGTCCCACCTTCTTATCTTATTTTTCTGTATGATCCGTTCTCTGAGCTTCTGCTGCGCACTCTAATTCTACGCTACTCCAAATAAGGAAGCTCATTTCCTTAACATAGGCTGAGCTAAGGTTACCTCCCTAATTCTTCAGGATCAGGATGCCTATTACTATTAGGTTTTAACCATTATTGACGTGTTCCTTTATGGTTCAATTATAATTGAATTGGAAATCTATCATCCCTTTGTTCCTATAAACTCAGATTAAACCATCATAGGTCTCTCATCAATAACTTGTGTTAAACTATATCTGACGTTATATCAATAACTAGAGTAGAAACAGGATTGACACTAGGCTAATAACTCAATTTAAATAGGATTGGCATCAAAGTTAATCTAAACAACATAAATGCATCCCTTTATTGATCGCTCTAAATCATTGGAAATTCGAAAAGGAATTAATAGCGGCAATAGGTCAATTATCCGGAGAATTCGATGATTTAGTTAATTAGTTAAAAACTAAGTCTTGTTCCCAATAAGATGCGTATTAAGTCAAGACAGAGTTGGTAATTGGTCAAACAAGGTCACTTCATGCACCAACTATTGAATCTAGCATAGACATTAATACCTTCAAATTTCCCACTGATTTAGCTATAACTAAGACTCTTATAATCCAAAGACCGTTGTCTAATACTCTTCCTTAAGCTAGTTATTCCTCTAAGGTCACTATGCTTAGAGGACTTAGGGTTTTTCTAACTCGCTAGGGCTTGATCACCTTCGACGTTTCCTGCTACATCTCAGGCATTTTAAGAGTCTGGCCTATCATCGTCGTCCCTTTTGATTTCAGAAACACTAACGTATTTCGAATCAAAAGTCATATAGGTTCTTTAGAAAGCTTTGGGGTTCCCAATCAATCTAGGATCCATTCATAATGGTTAGGTCAAACAACCTTGATTAATTAACAAGTGTTGGAACCTAATCGATTATGAATGCCCATCTTAATTGATCAAAACCGTACTGTTAAAAAAAACACTTACTTATCAATTCTAATTGCTATTGAGCTACGTGGTCATAACAAAAGAATTGACAAGGATTGCTAGACCACAATAATTCAAACAACACGCGATCTTATACTCTAGGGCAACTATGTCAATTTACCACAAGTTTGAAGCTCACTATATCCAAAGTGACCTTCGCATTTCCTGCTTCAGAGGTATCACTCTTATCAGGTTTATAAAATTGCAAGCATACGTGGAAAGCCTAACATACGCATCATCAAATCACTTCTATATAATCTACATGAAATTTCCAACTTCAAATAATCAATGCATTACTTATACGTCCATTCAATCATACGAACTCTTAAGTGTTGGGCAAAATCGCAAGTGTACGATTCGTCGTCAAGTAATAAAAAGATCGAATCCACAGGGATTGTAACTAATTATTTAACTTAACAAACTTGTAATAATTTGAACTATTGAACTAAGTGATGTGTTTGAAATATTTATGACTTATATCAAAAGACAAAACCAGTAAACAACTAAACAAAAATTTGGATTTTAAGGAGAATTAAAAGCGACTAGGGATCGAATCCTCTTGCTTCCACTCTTATGCAATCAATTTACAACCAACACAAGTTATTCCATATAATTGAAGTTCGAATCAACAAAATTAGTTTAAGGACAATTCCTTGCCTCATAAACCCTTTACTTTAACTAAAATCCCCTAATCCCTTAGGTGAATTAAAGCTAGATTAAGCAATAAGACTGATGATTCATAAGAACACATGCTCATAAGGTTATATTCCTATAATCCTCCTAAACATGACCAACAATTCAGTTCAAGTTCATAACCCCAATTTCCCAATCGTGAGTATAACCCAAAATCGATTTGGTAGTGATCAGTTACCAAAAAGCATTAATAATAGAATTGAAGGCTCAATCATAATTGAAATAAACTTGTATTGATATAAGTAAAACAACTATATAAGAGTGTTCACAAGGTTCATCTTCCCTAGCCTAAACAATTTAGCTACCCATAGAAAAGGAAAAGCCAAACCAGAAATTCATGAGAATTGATGAAGAGATCGTTCCCAATCCTCCACCGTGCCTCCAAATAACGAAATTCGAACCCTAGACACGTCTCTAAAGTGTCTATTTATAGTCTAGGGAGAAAAGGAGTAAAATAACAGGTCCAAAACATGTAAAAAGGTAAAATTTTGCGTCCAGGGTGCTATCGTAACACGGCCGTGGTGTGAGGCACGGCCAGGCCGTGCTTCATTCTGTTTCTCGCACAGTTTAGGTGCTGTCGCAACACGGCCGTGCTTCCTGACACGGCCAGGCCGTGCTTCATGTTGTTTTGTATTCTTCACCTCTTTAGCGTCCGAATTAGCTCAAGGTGTCTTCATGAAAGTTGAAGCTATGGATCTTAGCTTTCCAATGGCACTGGTTTCATCTCATTTGGACACCTAAAACTCCAGATATGATTAAAACACTGAACAAGTGTCAGGCTGAGACAGCATTACATTATCAACTTGTAGCACAAATTACCCCAACTTATTCCAAGTGATTTTTCTCCTTTTTCCTAGGACAAATACCTTCCTTTAAGCACAATTGAACCAAAACCAAGTGCGTTATTCAAATCAAGCCAAATGCATAAATAACATGGATAAAAATGACTAAAATGACTAAAATGTGATGCAAAACTAACACTAAACTATATGCTATTTCGAACGCATCAAATTACCCCAAGCTTAGAATCTTGCTTGTCCTCAAGCAATTGCAGTGGCCAAAGATAAGCAAAGAAACAAGAGACGCAACAAATAAGGAACCCGAGATAATAGCACATTCAAGCAATAGGCTAAAGGCTCGAATGCATAATAGGGACAACCAAAATCAAGTCCAATTAGAGAATCAGGCGCTCTGGAATCACGTCTCTCACTAATAGGGCACTCTCCTCACAACTCTCCAAGTGTTTAAAGGTTATGACAAATCGTTCAAATCCATCCATGAAAGTGTTCTACCATAAGCTTGACTGTTAACCAAATCTCAGCATACAATTCATGAAAACACACTAGAATCAAAAGGTCTTTGCAAGGTTGTAACGTGGCCGTGGGATTTTTCTTGTACGGTGGGATAAAAACCAGAAAGGGGAAACACAAGGGCTAAAATAATAAACAAAGAAAACAACCCTTTTAAAGTAGCATAAGCGGAACAATTCATTCTCCTTTTCGTTTTCAACACCTTTTTATTTTGCTCCTCTTCTGTTATTTTATTTTATATATATATATTTTTTTTCCCATTTGAGATTTTTGCAATTACTGGGGAGGAATTGAATAACAGCAGAGGTCCCAAATTTCAAGCACTGCCTAATTTACACAAGATTCACAACTAATTGCTCCCTTACACATACTTTAAAAGGTACTGTAACATTTAGCAATCACCTGGGTACCAAGAAAATTAATTTCATTTCAGGCTCAAAAAGGGCAACTAGAGGAAGTTTTCATTCAACAAACAGAGGCTTGAAACATGCCTAAATTGCCTAAATCATGTTCAAGTGTGTTGACAAAAATTTTCAAGTTTTGAAACGGTTTCAAGTCAAGTTCTAGAGAGCACAATCAGGATGGACACACTCATGCAAGGAGAAGGGGGCATATAAACATGATGAAGTGAAAGCCCCAATATTAAGCTCAAGTCTCACATTTAGAAGTTAAAACCAGTGAGAAACATCAAATCAGAGTGCCACATGCTAATTCTCAACTTATCCAAAGATTATCCCTATGTACATTAAGAATACTGCCTTCAAGCCCATCACAAGAACAAAATAATTGGGTTCCAAATCATGCAATCTCAAATTTCAAAGATTGTAGCACACATGCCAAAACACAAGAGGATAGCGTACAATTGGGGATAAAATGATGCGAACAAAACAACAATTAAAACAAATATGCAAACATTAAACTAAAAATACAAACCTAACCTCGCAAAACTAAATGCAAAATTTAAACGCCTACCCTGCTTAAGAATTTACATTGTCCCCAATGTAAACAATTTAAGCGAGATAGGGATGATGCAAGAAAGGACTCACTGTGGGGAGGAGGAGGAACCGCCAGGATATTGTGGAGGTGCCGCTATACAGTTGTAGAGACCATGTCCTGAATGTTGTGGACGGTGTTGTCAAGACCGTCGGTGATTGAAGGATTGGGTAAGGTCGGGCACACTTGAGGAACGCCTAATCTTGGCTGAAGGGCGGCTCGAACACGGGCGTGCCATAGCACGGCCAGCCCGTGTTATTCATCGCCTCTCCCACAAAAAATTTTAGCTCAAACACGGGCGTGTCATCCCACACACGGCCTGGCCGTGTCTCACCGGGTAAATATTTTTTAAATCTAAATTAAAGAAAAAGGATAGAAACTTGGGTTGCCTCCCAAAGCGCTTCTTTAACGTCACTAGCTTGGCGGCTGAGGGAGTCGATCAAGGCTCCTTAAAGGAGGAAAAGAAGATTGAAGCACCACCTTCCTTGGGAAGATGCACACCCATAGCCCTGAGTGCTTGCATGGAAATCATTTCCCTTTTTCGCATTGGTCTCCTTTTTCTCCTCTTGAATTTATGTGGGTGGACATTGTCATCCCTCGCCTGTTTGGTGCGCTTTTCATAAGAATGAGTAGGTTTTACATGTGCCTTCTTTGGAATTTTGCAATTTGGGAATTGTTTCCCATGGCCCATATGCAAACTACTCTTTCCTTTTCTTCCTTTTTCCTGCACTAAAAATTTTTCCATCCCATCATCCAGTTCTTCAGACATCTCCTCAATAGAATTCATTGTCACCTTCTCTAAGGGTTTGGAAGTTCGGTCTTGATTAAGATTCTCTCCAACCGGCTGCCCAACCACATCAATTCTAGAGCACTTTTCGGTGTCATCGGGATGCCTCATAGCCTCAAACACATTGAAAGTCTCTTTCTCATCTTGGAACCTCAAAATTAATTTACCTTGTTGGACATCAATCAAGGCTCTTCCTGTAGCTAGGAAAGGTCTTCCAAGAAGAAGAGGGACCTCCTTGTCTTCTTCCATGTCAAGGATCACAAAGTCTGCCGGAAAAAGGAATTTGCCAACCCTTACCAATACATCTTCCATAACTCCATAAGGGTATTTGATTGACCTATCTGCCAGCTGCAGTGTCATTTTTGTAGGCTTGACTTCACCTCCTCCCAGCCTCTTCAACATAGATAACGGCATCAAATTGATGCTAGCTCCCAAATCACAAAGAGCTTTGTCAATATTTAAATTCCCAATAGCGCAGGGAATTGTGAAGCTTCCAGGATCTTTCAGCTTTGGAGGGAGCTTTCTTTGAATGATGGCACTACACTCTTCTGTCAAAGCTACAGTCTCATCTTCTTTGAATTTCTTCTTTTTAGTTAATAATTGTAACACCTGAGGACGAGATCGACATCGTATTAGGACGTCGGATCGAGACCTCGACCAAGACCTTGTGTCGAGATCCCGTGCCAAGATCGTTTGCCGAGGTCATTTGCCGAGCTGAGGAGACTGCGTGCACTAGCTGCTGAGCTGAGGAGGTCGGGTGTCGAGTTGATGAAGACGCGTACCGAGCTGAGGAGGCCGCGTGCACGAACTCGTGTTAGAGCCTTGATCGCTTGCACGAGCACCCTTGGTCGACATCGTGTCGAGATGATAACTCGTATTCTTTCGAACGTTATTCAGCGTTATTATTATATTGTTTGTAATAATTATATTGTCGGCTTGCCGTTCTCGTCGCCGTGTCTAGATCGTTGACCGACAGAGTAGAGGGTAATTATGAGAGAGGAACGATTAGATGGGTAGAATGATTGATGGGATTGGCATCTTATAGCTGAAGTTACGATTATACCCCTTCTCTCACCAGCTGTATACCACGACCAGTTCCCTCAAACACTCACTTTCTCTTTTCTTCTTTCTTCTTCCTTCCTTCTGCTCTGAGTTCCTTGTTTTTCTCCAAAATCTCCATCGAAGAAACCTTGAGTTCCATCGAGACTCTGCACAAATTTTCTTCATCAATCTTGTTCATCATCATCTTCTCGACCTATATCTCACCATCTCGACCACCATCTGAGGTATGAAGAACAGATTTTTCTCTTCCTTCGTGCTACTGTTTAGTGCTACTTCTTCCTTCCATTTTTAGCTAGTTTTATGCTTCCAAATCATGTCAAATTGATGGGTTTTCTTCCTCATGATATTACCTACCTTTCTAACCGATTATTTGGGCTTGTAAAACAAATTTTCTTCCTCTGATTTCTGCAGTAGGCAGCGCTCAAAACCCTTCCTTTTTGTTTTGTTTCGATTTCTTGTTTTTCGTTTGTTGCTTCTGGTTGTTGTTGTTGTCGATCTATCTGTTGTAGCATCAGATAGCCTTTTTTCATGAACTTTTGATCGAAAACCCTAACTTTGTGTTAGAGGAAAAATATATTTAAGTTCTTGAGTTTTTATATTTTCTGGGTTGTGGTTAAGTTTGGGATGAGAGCTAAGTGTATTAGAACCCATAGATCGAACTGAGTTGTGCTTGTTTTAGGAAGTCTGATTTCCGAGATCGTGTGATTTCCGATTCGAGGTGTACGGGAAAGCGAATCCAAGGACGTGGAAGCAATGAATCCGGATCGAATCAGACGTGTCGAGGTCGACTGAGAAGCGTACGTGTCGAGGTCGATTGAGGACTGTACGTGTCGAGATCGAGTAAGAGAAGTCGTTGTCGAGCTCGTTGAAGACAGCCGTGTCGAGATCGAGTAAGAGAAGTCGTTGTCGAGCTCACTTGAAGACAGCCGTGTCGAGGTCGTTGTCGAGCAGCGTTATCTTGGAGTTCGGTAAGGGCGCTTCACATTAATACTTTCATAGTATGCTAGTGTAAGGGCACTTCATATTCGACTTGTTTATGTTTTATGCGTAAGGGCAACTTTTAGACATTATTAAGACTTTATTTTATAGGTTATTGTGTATGGATTCCTTGATTGGTGTCGAGCTTGAAATGTTGTGAATTGTGAATTGCTGTTGAATTGCGTTTCTTCATGCAGAATGTCTTATTGCTTAAATGTCGAATTGCGTTTTCTTCATGTTAAGCATGCTCTCTTTATTTGATATGTGATCAAGTAAGTTGTGTTACTCTTTGACATGCGTGAGCTAATCATCGAGTGAGAGAGCTAGGGAGTCGTATGGCGTTTTGGCCAGGACCCGGATAATCGAGGTGCTAGGTCCCCTTTTTGTTTATGGTGGATTGGCTAGGCGTTGTAGCATTATCGGTTTGGGGATGGACTCTTGATTAATGTATGGAATTCGGTTTGGGGATGGACACTGCGTTTACCTCTTACGTCAGTTTGGGGATGGACCTGCTGACGATATTCCGGAATAAGAGTCGAGTCGAGTCTAGAGTGAGATGGTCGAGTCACGTGTGGTGATTGAGATACATTATTGTGTTGCTTATTTCTTTATGCCGTGTTATCTTGTATTGTTGAGAAGTTGACCCTTTCCCGTGGTGCCTTCAATCCATGACGGTTACCCAGGCGATGTCGAGGTGCGAGGGAACTCGGCGGCCAGATGATGCCGAGGAGGAGCTTCGGCGAGGACCCGAGTGGCGACCTCTTTTTGTCGTGATTGATTATGTTGTTGGATGTTTGTTTTTCTGATGACTGTACCTTGTTTTTCTTTTGGAGTAGTATGTCGTGACCAGTTTGGGCAGTGTTGTTTTGTCGTTTCAGGGTAGACTGGTGGTCTTACTTTTGGAGCAAACTGCGTGGGAGTTCTGCCGGAAGTACCCCAGGTATGATTGCTCTTTTGAAGTCGTCATACCTTAGGTGTATTTTCCTTGTACATTTACTACTCTGTATTTTGTATACATTATTATTTCGAGTGATATATATATGTATGTTATGCATGTATGTTTTATTAGAATTTAAGTCTTGTGTCTTAGTTGCACCATGTTTCGAAAAGCTGTAATTACTCTGATGTGCACGAGCTGGTTTTATAAAAAAAAAAAATAGACCGTACTTTTTAAAAGGCACAAGAGTTTCGTTTTAAAACACATCTCATACAGGTTTAGTTGAGCTCGGTGTGTTGAGCTCGGTAACTCGAGCTCGGTATATTGAGCTCGGTAGCGGTCCGGAAACGGGTCGTTACAATAATTCCTTCATGAATTTGGCATATAAAGGCATTTGCTCAAGAGCTTCTGCGAAAGGAATATTGATCTGGAGGCGCTTGAAGACATCCATGAACTTAGAGAATTGTTCATCCTTCTCCTTTTTCTTGCTCATAGGAGGATATGGCAGCTTCTTATATGGAGGAACAACTCTGGGCTTCTCTTGTACTTGCAGTTTGTCAGTAACAACTCGGTCTTCCTCACCTTCTTTTTTTTTTTTCTTTTTCAATATTTACTCTACTCTCATTTTCAACTCCACCTTTTTCTTTTTCAACTTCTTTTTCTACTTCCACTCTCTCTTTTTCAACTCCATCCACTTCACTTTTTTCGCTCTTTTTCTTTCTCTCTACTTGAGACAACAACTTTCCACTTCTCAAAAAACAAGACTACAATTTTCATTCTTAGGGTTGTCAACCCGTAAGCAGAAAACTTACCTTTCGATTGTTCAGCTAGTTGCTTTGAGAGTTGCCCAATTTGGTTCTCCAGTTTTTGATAGAAGCCTCCTGGTTTTTGAAATGGGACTCATGATTACGGAAGTTGGATTGTGTCATCTTCATAAACCGAATAAGAGCTTCTTCTAATTGATTTGGCCTCTCTTGCTTTTTGCGGTTGTGGAGGGTTCTTTGGATGATGGGTTATCTTCTTTGCTTCCAAGAGAAGTTGAGATGATTCTTACACCCTGGATTATAGGTGTTAGAATACGGATTCCCTCCTTGCCTTTGAAAATCACCCATGTAATTAGCTTGCTCCTTGGAGTCTCCTAATGTATCACACCCTCCATTCTCATGAGGCCCTTGACAAAAGTCACATCTCAAGTTTTGATTCACCTGATTCACTTGAGCAGAGGAAGGGGTTCCCACTTTCAGTGCTTTCAACTCTTTTGTGATAGCCTCCAATTGTTGAGAGACTAATTTATTTTGAGCCAAGAGCGCATCTTGTGTTTCCAATTCTAGGACTCCTCTTTTACCCAGTGTCCCTCTATCATTCTGACATAACTGCTCATTGGAAGCCATTTGCTCCACCAAGGTTCTTGCTTCTGCAGCTGTCTTGTTGTTGATTGTACCTCCAGCTGAGGCATCCAACATCATCCTGGTGTTCGGCCTCAAACCATTACAGAACATTTGCATCTGGTTGAAGTCATCATATCCATGTCCTGGACACCTCTTTAGAAGGAGCTTGAATCTCTCCCATGCCTCATACAAGTTCTCACTTTGGTTCTGTTGGAAGCCATGAATCTCACCTCTTCTTTTGATGAATTTGGAGGGTGGAAAAAATTTTGTCATGAATTTCTCCTCCAAATCGTCCCAAGTTGCAATGCTTCCTGTAGGCAAGGTGTCAAGCCAATCTCTTGCTCGTTCCCATAGGGTCCAAGGGAAAAGCCTCAATTTCTTGCTTCCCCTCACTCCAAACAAATTTCAAAGGTGTCACAGATTTCGTAGAAACTCACCAGTGCTGATTTGGGTCATCAATCTCATTCCCCACGAATTGGCTTTGCTTGAGAGTGTTCAACAATGCCATTGATCTCAAAATTAGCATTTGCCTCCACCTGTTGGTAGGCATTGGCCTCTTGCATGGTTGTTCCGTCTCCCAAAATCACCCAAAGTGCGTGGTTGGTCCCCCATCACTTCTTGAGTTGGGACTTGAGAGGTAGATGTAGAGGATTGTTTTTGTCGTTGCTTTGCTTCCTTTGCCTTCTTCCTTAAAGCCTTCGCTGTCTTTTCAATTTCTGGGTCAAACAATAGTTCACCTGTTTGTTTACCTCGCATGCACAAAACTAAGGCAAAAGGTAAGTAGCAAAGCAACAATTAATATTTTTTTAAAAAAAAAATAAATAAATAAAAGAAATAGTTCAACAAGGTACTCGTTTGCCTTGTTAAAAATTAATTCAACAATCCCCGGCAACGGCGCCAAAAACTTATTGGGCAAAATTGCAAGTGTACGATTCGTCGTCAAGTAATAAAAAGAACGAATCCACAAGGATTGTAACTAATTATTTAACTTAACAAACTTGTAATAATTTGAACTATTGAACTAAGTGATGTGTTTGAAATATTTATGACTTATAACAAAAGACAAAAACAGTAAACAACTAAACAAAAATTTGGATTTTAAGGAGAATTAAAAGCGACTAGGGATCGAATCCTCTTGCTTCCACTCTTATGCAATCAATTTACAACCAACACAAGTTATTCCATATAATTGAAGTTCGAATCAACAAAATTAGTTTAAGGACAATTCCTTGCCTCATAAACCCTTTACTTTAACTAAAATCCCCTAATCCCTTAGGTGAATTAAAGCTATATTAAGCAATAAGACTGATGATTCATAAGAACACATGCTCATAAGGTTATATTCCTATAATCCTCCTAAACATGACCAACAATTCAGTTCAAGTTCATAACCCCAATTTCCCAATCGTGAGTATAACCCAAAATCGATTCGGTAGTGATCAGTTACCAAAAAGCATTAATAATAGAATTGAAGGCTCAATCATAATTGAAATAAACTTGCATTGATATAAGTAAAACAACTACATAAGAGTGTTCACAAGGTTCATCTTCCCTAGCCTAAGGAATTTAGCTACTCATAGAAAAGGAAAAGCCAAACCAGAAATTCATGAGAATTGATGAAGAGATCGTTCCCAATCCTCCACCGTGCCTCCAAATAACGAAGTTCGAACCCTAGACACGTGTCTAAAGTGTCTATTTATAGTCTAGGGTGAAAAGGAGTTAAAAAACAGGTCCAAAACATGTAAAAACGTAAAATTCTGCGTCCAGGGTGATATCGTAACACTGCCGTGGTGTGAGGCACGGCCAGGCCGTGCTTCATTCTGTTTCTCGCACAGTTTAAGTGTTGTCGCAACACGGCCGTGCTTCTTGACACGGCCAGGCCGTGCCTCATGTTGTTTTGTATTTTTCACCTCTTTAACGTCCGAATTAGCTCAAGGTGTCTTCATGAAAGTTGAAGCTATGGATCTTAGATTTCCAATGGCACCGGTTTCATCTCATTTGGACACCTAAAACTCCAGATATGATTAAAACACTGAACAAGTGTCAGGCTGAGACAGCATTACATTATCAACTTGTAGCACAAATTACCCCAACTTATTCCAAGTGATTTTTCTCCTTTTTCCTAGGACAAATACCTTCCTTTAAGCACAATTGAACCAAAACCAAGTGCGTTATTCAAATCAAGCCAAATGCATAAATAACATGGATAAAAATGACTAAAATGTGATGCAAAACTAACACTAAACTATATGCTATTTCAAACGCATCATTAAGCAATTCACATAATTTATCATTACATTATAACTAGGGTTGAGACCTTATTACTCAAAGACCCATGTCCTAGATCATAAATGAAACTTTAACTTTCATAGGTTTAGAATGTAACGCCCGATATTTAATTATTTATTTAATTAAATATTTTCGAATATTTTTCGATTGAGTTTTCGAAGTTGTGAAATATTGATTTAAGTGGTGTTGGTTTTAGTTGGCTTAATTTAGTTGAATTAAGTTGTAGAATGATATTAGATTAATACTATTATTTGTTATGGGCTTATGTTGATGTTAGAAGTAGTAGAAAACGGGTGTTACAAGAACCTTTCTAATTTGAGCCAACCTTGATGGGCTTCACCCAACCCAATTTTTTTTTATGACTTATGGGTAATGAAACCCTTGTTTCTCCACGTGAATGTTCAGCCCTTCCACCCTAGAGTTCACTATCTTCTTCTCCTTCCTACCTCTCTAAACCCTAGCGCTACACAAGGAAGGAGGCAGCCACACACGTTTTCTCTCCTGCAAATTTCGGCCACACCAAGTCTATAGACAACCCTAATTTCGTTCTCCACTAGAAGTTTGGGTGAGTTATGATCCTCTCCTTCCTAATTTCGTATACTAGGGATTTGGAATTTTTGGGAATTTCCAATATTCTTATGACTTCTTTTCTATTCATAGCAAACTCACCGTAGGATTGGTTTGGAGTCAATCATCATCCTCTTCCATTAGAAGGTTGCGCAAATCACCAAGGTAAGGGTGGGGTTCCGACTTCTAATGGGTTGTATGATAAGTAGTAATGCTGTCTGTTATCATTGTTGCTGTCTGCGAAAATTCTGTAGGAATGCTACCTGTTGATATTATTTGCTGTCTGTAGTAATGCTGTCTGTTATCATTGTTGCTGTCTGCGAAAATTCTGTAGGAATGCTACCTGTTGATATTTGTACTTGTTTTCTGTAGTATTTTCAGTTGTTGTTATTTCTGTTTTATGCTTGCTATTTTTGAAGGATTAAATGGTTGTTAAGGTTGTTTAATGGCTGTATGAATACTAAAAAAAAAAAAAAAAATTCTGTTTTAACGTTTGAGATGTTGTCGTGTTGTCGGGCTACTAAATTTATATACCGTTAATTTTAGTGATGATTAGTAGCGTTCGAACTAATGAATTGTGCTTTGAAATTATATAAACGATTAAAATAGATGCTGTTTTCGAAAGCTACTGTTAGTTGAGAATTTTAGAATAATTTAATTCACCTCATTTAAATTTAAGTCGTAGTGTTTCTTTGTAAAATATATAGTTTCCTTGCCACAAGCTTCTGCTGTTGTACAGATTTTTATTGTGCAGATTTTTTTTTTCTGTTTTCTGCAGTATTTTCTCTGCGTTGCTGTTTCTGTCTTTTTATGCAGAAATTTCTGTATTGCGAAAATTGCAGTATTTTTCTTTGTGTTGCTGTTTCTGTTTATGCAGGAATTTCTGTATTGCGAAAATAGCTGTTTCTGCAGTATTTTTCTTTGTGTTGCTGTTTCTGTTTTTATGCAAGAATTTTCTGTGTTGCGTAAAAATTGTTGCCTTTTCTGCAGAATTTGCGTAGTTGTTGTTCTCGCCTCAGTATGCAGATTTTTAGTTGCAAATAATTCTATTTGCCTGTTGCTGTTGTTGGGTCGTTGTTGTTGTGTTGTTGAATTTCATAATTGTTGAATCATGGATAGCATGTCATGTTGGGAGCTTATGCTCTGTTAAGTTGGCCTGGATTGGCAAATTTCACGTTAGAGCTTATGCTCTGTTAAGTTGGCCTGGATTGGCAAATTTTAAGTTGGGAGTTCTGCTCCAATGGTACCACATGCATGTGCATAGTAACGAGTCGCATTCCATGTTGCATCTTGAAGTTGTTGTGTTGATCAGTTGTGATAATAGATGTTGTTTGAAAGTTGTGAAGTGGTGATTTTATATAATCTGATTTTAATACTTCATTTATCATACACACGATTAAGTAGTTGATTATCTCACACGTTCTGTTTGATTGTTGTCCTCTGTTGTGAACGTCACGGGTAATCAATAAAGAAGGCCGCACCTTCGTTAGTCCGAGTCGGTGTCGTCACTGATCGTAGCACTGGGGGATGGACTCTTGATTCTTTTTTTGTTGATTTTTTATTGTATTGCTGAATTGTCAAGTTGTTTCCGTTGTTTCCGTTAAGTTGAATTTTATTTTGTTGTTGGATTTCCAGTTGTTTTATTATGCCTTAAAGTTGTTTCAAATTAGACGAGATGCTATGGTATATTTTCAGTTGAATTATGAATCCGCTGCGTTGAAATAAAAGTTGTTCGATTTTTTTTTTAAAGCTTAAATAAGTTGTTATCGGTTCATCCGAAATTTTAGGTGCTATGTATCTGTTTTAAACATGATTGAATGTCGTTGATTTAAGTTGAAAATGTAATACTCCATATGTTTGATGAGAATTTTGTAACTCTGATATATTTTTATATTATACGTCGGGTAGAAATGGGGTGTTACATTAGTGGTATCAGAGCAGGTTGGTCCGTCCGGCTAAGTGTCGAGTCGTAGTTTTGTTTAACAATCAAGTATTGTTAATTAGTTCTAACTTTGTTTATGTTATAGTGACAAGTTGAGATGGCTGGAAGGAACGATGCTGCTATTGCTGCTGCTTTACAAGCAATGACTCGGGCTTTGCAAAATCAGCCGAATGCTGACGAGAATGCTGGATCTCGTAGTTTGGCGACTTTTCAGAGGGAGAATCCACCTACCTTCAAGGGTAAGTATGATCCTGATGGAGCGTTGGATTGGTTGAAAGAGATGGAGAGAATCTTCCGTGTGATGGACTGCACTCCAGCACAGAAGGTTCGATATGGGACTAGCTGGCTACTATAGAAGGTTTATCGAAGGCTTTTCTAAGTTGGCACTTCCATTGACTAAGTTGACTTGTAAGGGTAGAGCTTTTGTGTGGGACGTTCAATGTGAAGAAAGTTTTACAGAATTGAAGAAGAGATTGACGTCGGCCCCGGTTTTGACATTACCTAATCCAGGAGAACCTTTTGTAGTATATTGTCATGCCTCTAAAATGGGTTTAGGAGGTGTACTTATGCAGAATGATAAGGTAGTTGCTTATGCGTCGAGGCAGTTGAGGACTCATGAAAAGAACTATCCTACGCATGATTTAGAGCTTGCTGCAGTTGTTTTTGTGCTGAAGATTTGGAGACATTATCTCTATGGTTCCAGATTTGAAGTATTTAGTGACCATAAGAGTTTAAAATATCTATTTGATCAGAAGGAGTTGAACATGAGACAACGAAGATGGTTGGAGTTGTTAAAAGATTATGACTTCGGTTTGAATTATCACCCAGGTAAAGCTAATGTTGTGGCTGATGCCTTAAGCCGAAAGACTTTGCATATGTCGGCAATGATGGTTAAGGAGTTGGAATTGATTGAACAGTTCAGAGATATGAGTCTAGTTTGCGAAGTGACACCGCAGAGTGTTATGTTGGGGATGTTGAAGATTAACAATGATTTTCTGGACAGTATTAAAGAAGCTCAGAAGTTAGATGTGAAATTAATAGATTCGATGGTCGGAATCGATCAATCTGAGAATAATGATTTCAAGTTAGACGCGCAAGGTGTGTTGAGATTCCGTAATCGAATTTGTATTCCTGATGATGCGGAAATGAAGAAAATAATTCTTGAGGAGAGTCATAGAAGCAATTTGAGTATTCATCCGGGAGCCACAAAGATGTATCAAGATTTGAAGAATTTGTTTTGGTGGCCTGGGATGAAGCGTGATGTGGCGCGGCTTTGTGTATGCATGTTTAACTTGTCAGAAGTCGAAAGTTGAACATCAGAAGCCTGCAGGATTGATGCAACCGTTGGAAGTTCCAGAGTGGAAATGGGATAGCATTTCAATGGATTTTGTGACGGGATTACCTAATACTTCAAGGGGACATGATTCGATTTGGGTGATTGTTGATAGGCTTACGAAGTCGGCTCATTTTATTCCTATTAACATCGCTTTTCCAGATCGGCCGCGCAGATTTATACCAGTGTAATTGTAAAGCTGCATGGTGTTCCTTTGTGTATTGTGTCGGATAGAGATCCGAGGTTTACTTCTGATTTTTGGAAGAGTTTGCAAGCGGCGTTGGGTTCCAAGTTGAGGTTGAGTTCGGCGTATCACCCTCAGACGGATGGACAGACAGAGAGGACTATTCAGTCATTAGAGGATTTGTTGAGGGCATGTGTTCTTGAGCAGGGAGGTTCGTGGGACACTTATCTTCCGTTAATAGAGTTCACTTATAATAACAGTTACCATTGAGTATTGGAATGGCACCTTTTGAAGCGTTGTATGGTCGGAGATGTAGAACTCCTTTATGTTGGCATGAATCTGGGGAAAGTGTAGTGCTTGGACCTGAAATTGTTCGAGAGACTACGGAGAAGGTGAAGCTAATTGAGAAAAGATGAAAACTTCTCAAAGTAGATGTAAGAGTTATCATGACAAGCGAAGGAAAGATTTGGAATTTCAAGCTGGTGATCATGTGTTTTTGAGAGTCACGCCGGTGACCGGTGTTGGGCGTGCATTGAAGTCTAAGAAGCTCACTCCTCGTTTTATTGGTCCGTATCAGATTTTGGACAGAGTTGGAAATGTTGCTTATAGAGTGGCTTTACCGCCTAACCTTTCGAATTTGCATGACGTGTTTCATGTGTCACAACTCCGGAAGTACATTTCAGATCCATCTCATGTGATTCGTATGGATGATGTGCAAGTACGGGATAATCTTACTATGGAAACGATGCCGGTACGGATCGCAGATCGTGAAATGAAGACTCTAAGAGGCAAGGAGATTGCTTTGGTGAAAGTAGTCCGTTAGGGTCACGAGAAAGCATGACGTGGGAGTTGGAGAGCAAGATGCGGGAATCCTATCCCGAGTTGTTCGAACCAGGTAAATTTTCGAGGACGAAAATATTTTAAGTAGGGGAGAGTTGTAACGCCCGATATTTAATTATTTATTTAATTAAATATTTTCGAATATTTTTCGATTGAGTTTTCGAAGTTGTGAAATATTGATTTAAGTGGTGTTGGTTTTAGTTGGCTTAATTTAGTTGAATTAAGTTGTAGAATGATATTAGATTAATACTATTATTTGTTATGGGCTTATGTTGATGTTAGAAGTAGTAGAAAACGGGTGTTACAAGAACCTTTCTAATTTGAGCCAACCTTGATGGGCTTCACCCAACCCAATTTTTTTTTATGACTTATGGGTAATGAAACCCTTGTTTCTCCACGTGAATGTTCAGCCCTTCCACCCTAGAGTTCACTATCTTCTTCTCCTTCCTACCTCTCTAAACCCTAGCGCTACACAAGGAAGGAGGCAGCCACACCCCTTTTCTCTCCTGCAAATTTCGGCCACACCAAGTCTATAGACAACCCTAATTTCGTTCTCCACTAGAAGTTTGGGTGAGTTATGATCCTCTCCTTCCTAATTTCGTATACTAGGGATTTGGAATTTTTGGGAATTTCCAATATTCTTATGACTTCTTTTCTATTCATAGCAAACTCACCGTAGGATTGGTTTGGAGTCAATCATCATCCTCTTCCATTAGAAGGTTGCGCAAATCACCAAGGTAAGGGTGGGGTTCCGACTTCTAATGGGTTGTATGATAAGTAGTAATGCTGTCTGTTATCATTGTTGCTGTCTGCGAAAATTCTGTAGGAATGCTACCTGTTGATATTATTTGCTGTCTGTAGTAATGCTGTCTGTTATCATTGTTGCTGTCTGCGAAAATTCTGTAGGAATGCTACCTGTTGATATTATTTGCTGTCTGTAGTAATGCTGTCTGCGAAAATTGTACTTGTTTTCTGTAGTATTTTCAGTTGTTGTTATTTCTGTTTTATGCTTGCTATTTTTGAAGGATTAAATGGTTGTTAAGGTTGTTTAATGGCTGTATGAATACTAAAAAAAAAAAAAAAATTCTGTTTTAACGTTTGAGATGTTGTCGTGTTGTCGGGCTACTAAATTGATATACCGTTAATTTTAGTGATGATTAGTAGCGTTCGAACTAATGAATTGTGCTTTGAAATTATATAAACGATTAAAATAGATGCTGTTTTCGAAAGCTACTGTTAGTTGAGAATTTTAGAATAATTTAATTCACCTCATTTAAATTTAAGTCGTAGTGTTTCTTTGTAAAATATATAGTTTCCTTGCCGCGTCGTTTCTGCTGTTGTACAGATTTTTATTGTGCAGATTTTTTTTTCTGTTTTCTGCAGTATTTTTCTCTGCGTTGCTGTTTCTGTCTTTTTATGCAGAAATTTCTGTATTGCGAAAATTGCAGTATTTTTCTTTGTGTTGCTGTTTCTGTTTATGCAGGAATTTCTGTATTGCGAAAATTGCAGTATTTTTCTTTGCGTTGCTGTTTCTGTCTTTTTATGCAGAAATTTCTGTATTGCGAAAATTGCAGTATTTTTCTTTGTGTTGCTGTTTCTGTTTATGCAGGAATTTCTGTATTGCGAAAATAGCTGTTTCTGCAGTATTTTTCTTTGTGTTGCTGTTTCTGTTTTTATGCAAGAATTTTCTGTGTTGCGAAAAATTGTTGCCTTTTCTGCAGAATTTGCGTAGTTGTTGTTCTGCTCTGTATGCAGATTTTTAGTTGCAAATAATTCTATTTGCCTGTTCTTTGTTGTTGGGTCATTTGTTGTTGTTGTTGTGTTGTTGAATTTCATAATTGTTGAAGCATGCATAGCATGTCATGTTGGGAGCTTATGCTCTGTTGGCCTGGATTGGCAAATTTCACGTTGGGAGCTTATGCTCTGTTAAGTTGGCCTGGATTGGCAAATTTTAAGTTGGGAGTTCTGCTCCAATGGTACCACATGCATGTGCATAGTAACGAGTCGCATTCCATGTTGCATACTGAAGTTGTTGTGTTGATCAGTTGTGATAATAGATGTTGTTTGAAAGTTGTGAAGTGGTGATTTTATATAATCTGATTTTAATACTACATTTATCATACACTCGATTATGTAGTTCGATATCTCACCCTTCGCTTGAATGTTACCCTCTGTTGGTAACGCGTGTAATCAATAAAGAAGGTCGCTTACCTTCGTTAGTCCGAGTCGGTGTCGCCACTCGATACGTAGCTCTCGGGGGGGGATGAACACTTGATTCTTATTTTGTTGAATTTTTATTGTATTGCTGAATTGTCAAGTTGTTTCCGTTGTTTCCGTTAAGTTGAATTTTATTTTGTTGTTGGATTTCCAGTTGTTTTATTATGCCTTAAAGTTGTTTCAAATTAGACGAGATGCTATGGTATATTTTCAGTTGAATTATGAATCCGCTGCGTTGAAATAAAAGTTGTTCGATTTTTTTTTAAAGCTTAAATAAGTTGTTATCGGTTCATCCGAAATTTTAGGTGCTATGTATCTGTTTTAAAGATGATTGAATGTCGTTGATTTAAGTTGAAAATGTAATACTCCATATGTTTGATGAGAATTTTGTAACTCTGATATATTTTTATATTATACGTCGGGTAGAAATGGGGTGTTACATAGAACACCTAGATCCCACTTCTACACATTCACACATAAACATATAGTCATTCTGTTTAGACAAACATAAAGGAATTCCAATTTGTTGGCATTACAACTTAACTACGGTTGAAACCCTATAGGTCGATGACCAACCATAAACCTCATCATTGTATTCATAATTTTATCATAGAACATAAAATCACAACCAAAAGCATGTTTCTCAAATCATCAATACATCAAGGTTTAGACATAACCAATATTCTTGTAACACCCTAACTCTAATTAGGGAATTACTTACTAATTAAAGATTGAAAACTTCACCTGGAAAATTTTCTCAAATATAACAACCTTAAGATATATATAAAACCTTGTTTAAAAGACCTGTTTGACTTGGAAAGAAATATTTCAAAGTCCCAAACATGACACATATATCTATCAGAGTTTCAAAAGTGAAAGACTCATCCTATACATCTCATTTTATATCTCATTTTATAAAATGACAACAAGATAAAACAAATATAACCTATACATTTTTTTCTAATTGCGAAGGACTCATCCTAGAGATAAGGAATCTGACTCGTGATCCGGTGACTCAATGTCTTGCCGAGGGCGAGACCGAACACGCTTCGTGCTTTAAACCTCCTCCATCAAGTGTACCTGAAAACAACGCCCCAACGGTGAGTTTATAAAACTCAGTAACATAGACTTAGAAGAAAAATGCTTTTACCGTTGTTTCCAGCCATACGCGTGTGCTACATATGGAAAATCCTCCCTGACAACATATACTTAACATATACGAATACTATGGCCTAATCTTAACATCATCTTCAGTCAACCTCAAACATAACTTGCTTCAAGAGCATTCATTTGCAAGGTAACATAATTCATAAACATAACATACAATCACATAATTCATACACATAACATACAATCACATAATTCATACAAGTTTATGATTTTGAATGTACCCCCTTGGACCTAAACTCATTTGCAACTGAGCAATGATTCGATTTATAATGATTGACCGAGGGAGTCCCCGTCGAAATATGCTTGTAAGGATAAACAACCGACGGACCGGCCGCCTAGGTGCACCTTCGGACGAACCAATATTCCCTAAACAATCAAATCAAACATAATGGGCCTCTTTGTAAGTCTTTTATCGCAACACCCGGGTTACTGGACTTTACTGTCCAGCCCAGTGGCTTACCCCACTGGTGAGCCCGCAATGCCACATCACGTAATTGTGTTCTTTATCGCACCCGGGTTACTGAACTTTATTGTCCAGCCCAGTGGCTTACCCCACTGGTGAGCCCGAAATGCCACATCACCCATCAGTGCCTATGCAAATCAGACAATTCCAAACACGTAATTCGTAATACATGACATCAAACCTTATTCGTCATACATCATAGCATAGGCATCCTCAATCTTTTAAGAAAACTCACTAGGTAGTTAAGTGTGAGAAACTTAACCACACCAGTTTAAAAATTTTGATATGGCAGTCAGAGCTCGGTGAGCACGGTTAGACGTCTCTTTAAACCGCGAATACCGTATCCTAGCCTTTCAAATAGAAAGGACTTACCAAAACAGTTTGGGTCTCACCCACATATATGTGGCCCATGATAGCTAGCCTTTACAGGGAAACATGGTATTTCTCCAGACATAGACTATCCTAAGATTTGGATGCTATGTTATAATGTAAGCGATTCCTTCATCCTTCACAAATGGTTAGGAGAATCAAATCATAATTTCAAGACCATAGAAAAATCAAAGTCAAGCCAAGGAATAGACAAGCACATCATAACTAAGCATTCATAAGCACTCAAATTGACTGAGAAACGATATGACTCCTAGGGTCACAAGTGGCAGGGTGAATAAAGTTAGCCCACCCGAACCCCTCAAGTATTAAAATGTGCATAACTCAATTTGTATTTACTGGAATTGAGTGATTCTTGTGGCCACTTAAACTAGACAAAATTCTCTAAATTTTAGCTACTGGGACCACTTGAATCCATGTAGAATCAAACTCGAGAGCTCTGTTTGAATTCCGGACAGAATCGTACTTAGATTGAATATGGATAAGTTGTAATTAAAATTATGTGCAAAATAGGCACGGCCGTGCTCCTCCAATTCCCTATTTTCCTTCACAAACAGAACAAAACACGACCAGGCCGTGCTTCCTGGCACGGCCGTGGTGGCCTGTCAGTCCAAAAATCCTGCAATTTCTAACTTTGTTCCTCATTCTAAATCCTTTCCAAACCAATCCTAACACCAATGGAATAGTTTCAAGACAAAATTACATATAAATGCACCATGAATCAAAGGCACAACAAGGGACCAAACTAATAGAACTTTTAACATGTTATTTCACAAATTCAGGAATCAAACTCTTCTAGGTTCAACAGCTACATCAACAATAATCCTCACACCTAGGACAACACTCACAAGATTAAATTCATCATATGTCATTCATTGCACCTAAAATAAGTGTCTTGGAGCCCAAACTCATACAAATAGGCTAGCTCGGATGTCGAGCCATTTCAAAATCTAATTCATACATTTTAGCAAACATAGCAATCACATAAATAATCCGAGTGAGGCTCGATGGAGCTCACAACAGAACAAACATCAAACATTGGTTTAGGGGGGTTGGGGGAAGCCGTCCAACCCTATTTCAGTCAAACCCCATACAAGACCATTCAGTATGACTAATAAGCTAATTATTGAACTAATAAAATTAATAATAAAACCTAGCACACTCTAAGGGAGATTTTGGGGGAAGTCTATGTTACCTGAATAATCTCAAATTAGGGATTTAAGCTCCAAAAATCCCCTTTCCTCTTCTTCCATCAGTCTGAGCCCAGATTCTTCGTCTCCATCAGTTAAAACCAACATGCAACCCTCTTCCTTAGTTGTTCCAAGCCCTAACCTCCATTGATGTTGTTCCTCAAGCTCCATTCTTCATCCTTCAAGCTTTAATGGAGGTGAAACCTCCATCTTCTTCTCTAATTTTCGAGCTATCTCTCTCCCTCAATCTCTCGATCTCTCTCTCGCTCTCGACCTCTCTCTCTCTCTCTCTCGGCCACGATGAACACTGGCCTCGCCACCTCCTTTCAGCCGCCGCGATGGTGGCCTCGCCGCCGTGAGCTGCTGTTGCGGTGGCCATCACGACCACCTCCTCCCTCTTCTCCATCGAGCCCCTTCCTTCCTTCTCCTTCTTTCTCTTCTTCTCCCTTTCTTTTTTTTTCTTTTGTTTTTTTTCCCTCTTTGTTCTGCTGCTGATCGAAAGAAAGGAAGAGAAGAGGGTTTTGAGTGGGTGCTAGGGTGGAAGTAAGTTGAACATGGAGTATGGTGGGGCTTAGGTCAAGATTTAATTAAAAATCTTCCAAACAAGCCCTTAATAAACCTCTTAATTCAACCTTTGGTTTCTAATAACATTTTGAGTAATTTTAATCAATTAAAACTACTCCTAATTAATTAGTCCCACATTTCCTAATTTATTGGTAAAATTACTATTTTACCCTTTAGTTCCAAATTGGTTTTAAACTACTAAATTAAGTCTATGAACTGTATTTAATCCTTAGGGATTAAACCCCTTTTTCACTTAGGATTTCTAATAATTAAACTTAGGCAATTTAGGATGTTACAATACTCCCCACCTTTTAGGAATTTTGTCCCCAAAATTCGCCTTACTATCTAACATGATCCTCACGCAGGTTCTACTTCCTGTGCTTCATTAACTCTAATCCTACTCTACTTCAAATAAGCAGTTTCGTTTCCTGATTATTCTAAATAGTCGAAATCTCGAAAAGAAATTAATGGCTACTATAGGTCGAATATACGGATAATTCAGTGATTTAGTTAACCGATCACAAATTAAGCCTTATTCCTAATAAGAGGCTTATTAAGTCAAGACAGAGTTTGTGATTGGCCAACAGGATCACTTCACACACCGACTATTGAATCTAGCGTAGACATTAACGTCCTCAATTTCCTATGATTTAGCCGTGACTAATACCTTTCCTTAGGCTAGGTATCCCGCTAAGGTCACTCGCCTGGCGGCTTAAAGTTTCTTAACAAACTAGGGTTACCCAACTTCAAGGTTCCCTAATTATAACTGGGGTATTTACAAGGCTGGTTTTAGGTCATCTCTTTATTGCTTCGAAAGTTACTAAGGTGTTCGACACCTAAAGTGCTATAGGTTCTCTAGAGGCTTCGAGGTTCCCAATCAACCTAGGATCCATCCATAATGGTTAGATCCAACAATCTTGATTAATTAACAAGTGTTGGAACCTAAACGACATTTAACACCCATCCCGAATTGATTGAAACCGCACAATAAGAGTTCTTACTTATCAATTCTAGATGCTATTGTAATAGACGGTCACAATAATTCAAACAAAGGCAGGTCATAGGTTCTAAGGCAACTACGCTGTTACCACAAGATTTAAGCTCACTATATCCAAAGTGACCTTCGCTTCCTCGCTTCGTAATCGCCTCTTCTTAGGTTCATAACATTCTAGGTAACTCTAGCAACTTCCTAACATAAGCCCTGATCGCTAACACAGTATGGAGGGTTAAGACTCTCAGTACATCTGCGGGATATAGGTGAACTAAAATCAATTACACAAATGATAGGCAGCACCTAATTCAAAATCATGCAATAAGAATTTCAAAGAACACATTTTAACTTAGATCCAAATCGAATGGTGATTTGAAACCACTTGAACATATTTAAATGGAATTCAAGACACAATCAAGTCAAGTTTCAAACATAGGAAAAATGGATGAACTCGCATATAACTAACAAACAACAGCAGATCCTACCACATTTAACTCCATTACATATACATATCCATATGTATTTAAACAAACATTATAAATTTCCTTTTAACCATTATCTTATCTTAATATTCAAGTGTGAGCATCTATCCATGTAAAGGCATACATATACATATACACATATACACATTTATCATGCTTAGAAACACACTGCATGCTTGGTTCTCGAATTGATGAGCATAAAAGGTCTATGCAAGTTGAACATTAAGGAAGCATACATTCTAACTCAAGCATCATGACAAATATCAGTGGATGCTTCTAAAACCTCCATCTTTCATGTAAGTATGTAATCTATTCATGGATGGAGTTGAAATCAATCACATGAAAAACCAAGCGAGAGAAATTAGTTCACGGCTACTAAATCATAAATCTCAAACTTATCCAAAAATTACAAAATTTAATATGGAAGGTCCTAACACACATATAAATCATCTCCAAGTGGTCCCATGTGAAAATCGCAATTCGATAATTCCCAGTAATTCCAAACAGAAACAGACTTTTCATTGAAGATATCTAATCACCCAATCCTTCATCTCTTAACAATTTAACCCAACATACATTATCAAATCATCTAACAAACTCCAAATCAACCAAGCAAGGGAACTCACAACATCCTGATTATGTGTCTTTCATGTAATAGCCACTCGGGATTCCAAAAATTTATGGACATATAATGTCACGAGACTTGCAAAGAGTTAGAATTAAAATGTTGAAGGTAAGGGCGTTCCCCACAATGGGAGCAAGCCAATCAAAAATTTGCACGCACAATTAGGTTAATGCAGTACTTAACAAGCAATCAATTTCCCCTCATGCAACAAGAAGGTTGAAACTTCAAGAAAAATCAAATTCTCCTACGCGGTTATAAACCAACACATCCAAATTGAACATAAAGGAAATGCGAATCTTAACTCAAGTCATCAATACCTCAAGTTTTAAATCTAACCAATATTCATGCTTGGACTCAAAACACAAACACAACACATAAGTCCCTCAGTCACGCAAGTAGAAGGCACTTACCAACACTTTACTGACCAAGGTATATGGATTATACCGATCAGTCTCAAACACATCGAAGCTTACTTCGTCCCTATAACAATTAATTATCATAAGTAGTAAGTGATGAGAAACTTACAACCTCACATGAAACTTATCATTTAAATTACTCACCACCAAAATTAAGTATCATATTAAACATTAGGCGGTTGCTTCTAAATTTTCCAATTCCCAAACGATCATATAATTAATTCATGCAAGAAAGTGAAAATAGCAAAGTGGAAATCAATACGAAAGAAATTAATTCACAATTACTAATTTATAACTTCCGCAATAGTTTTCTAGTTTTCAAACTTTGGGTTTTCAAAACCAACACTTTTATATTATAAGAAAAGACTTTCCAATTCTTGAATCATTATTGTTTATCAAATAACAAAATATCTAATCTATCACAAAAGTTGCGGTTTCTCCAAGAATATCCCATAATACTCTCGTAGTCCTGTAACTACTTTGATCATCAAATTCGTTCTTCCAGAACTTTCGTAATGAGCTTCCAGCTATAGCAGAGTTTAACGTGGCCATTATACTCAACTGCATCTAGGTAGGCACTCCGTGGACCTAGGCAGGCTAGAGTGGCTTCGAAGGCGACCAAATCCCCTCACTATGGCCAAGTGTATGTATATATATATATATTTATATACATACTGTGGACTTAGGCAGAGGGAGTGGCTCCCAATCTCACGACCTGAACTATCACCGACTATCGATTTTAATCCGCAATGTACTTAGGAATAGATACGTATATGAGGATGTCTCGCGAAAAGAGTACATGCCTCTAATATTTCCTGCAATTCTTCATCCTCCTCGTTCCTTAGATGAATCCTTGAGGTGGCCTACCTCAATAATTCACCAAAAGAACTTAGAAAAGTTAGACTTACAGACATAACTGACTCTTTCCTAAATCGGATCACCTCTAGACACATAACTCACAGTCCGAGAGGGTCGAACCAGTCTCTGATACCATAATGTAACACCCTAACTCTAATTAGGGAATTACTTACTAATTAAAGATTGAAAACTTCACCTGGAAAATTTTCTCAAATATAACAACCTTAAGATATAAATAAAACCTTGTTTAAAAGACCTGTTTGACTTGGAAAGAAATATTTCAGAGTCCCAAACATGACACATATATCTATCAGAGTTTCAAAAGCGGAATAACTTTATCATTTACATCTCATTTTATAAAATGACCACAAGATAAAGCAAATATAACCTATACATTATTTTCTAATTGCAAAGGACTCATCCAAGAGATAAGGACTCTGACTCGTGATCCGGTGACTCAATGTCTTGCCGAGGGCGAGACCAAACACGCTTCGTGCTCTAAACCTCCTCCATCAAGTGTACCTGAAAACAACGCCCCAACGGTGAGTTTATAAAACTCAGTAACATAGACTTAGAAGAAAAATGCTTTTACCGTTGTTTCCAGCCATACGCGTGTGCTACGTATGGAAAATCCTCCCTGACAACATATACTTAACATATACGAATACTATGGCCTAATCTTAACATCATCTTCAGTCATTCAGTCAACCTCAAATATAACTTGCTTCAAGAGCATTCATTTGCAAGGTAACATAATTCATACACAAAACATACAATCACATAATTCATACACATAACATACAATCACATAATTCATACAAGTTTCTGATTTTGAATGTACCCCCTTGGACCTAAACTCATTTGCAACTGAGCAATGATTCGATTTATGATGATTGACCAAGGGAGTCCCCGTCGGAATACGCTTGTAAGGATTCACAACCGACGGACCAGTCACCTAGGTGCACCTTCGGACGAACCAATATTCCCTAAACAATCAAATCAAACATAATGGGCCTCTTTGTAAGTCTTTTATCGCAACACCCGTTATCGGACTTTATCGTCTGTATGGCTTCCTCCACTGGTGAGCCCACAATGCCACATCACGTAATTGTGTTCTTTATCGCACCCGGGTTACTGAACTTTATTGTCCAGCCCAGTGGCTTACCCCATTGGTGAGCCCGAAATGCCATATCACCCATCAGTGCCTATGCAAATCAGACAATTCCAAACACGTAATTCGTAATACATGACGTCAAACCTTATTCGTCATACATCATAGCATAGGCATCCTCAATCTTTTAAGAAAACTCACTAGGTAGTTAAGTGTGAGAAACTTAACCACACCAGTTTAAAAGTTTTGATACTGGCGATCGAGCTCTGGTGACCACTGCTAGACGTCTCTTTAAACCGCGAACACCGTATCCTAGCCTTTCAAATAGAAAGGACTTACCAAAACAGTTTGGGTCTCACCCACATATATGTGGCCCATGATAGCTAGCCTTTACAGGGAAACATGGTATTTCTCCAGACATAGACTATCCTAAGATTTGGATGCTATGTTATAATGTAAGCGATTCCTTCATCCTTCACAAATGGTTAGGAGAATCAAATCATAATTTCAAGACCATAGAAAAATCAAAGTCAAGCCAAGGAATAGACAAGCACATCATAACTAAGCATTCATAAGCACTCAAATTGACTGAGAAACGATATGACTCCTAGGGTCACAAGTGGCAGGTTGAATAAAGTTAGCCCACCTTAACCCCTGTTATTAAAATGTGCATAACTCAATTTGTATTTACTGGAATTGAGTGATTCTTGTGGCCACTTAAACTAGACAAAATTCTCTAAATTTTAGCTACTGGGACCACTTGAATCCATGTAGAATCAAACTCGAGAGCTCTGTTTGAATTCCGGACAGAATCGTACTTAGATTGAATATGGATAAGTTGTAATTAAAATTATGTGCAAAATAGGCACGGCCGTGCTCCTCCAATTCCCTATTTTCCTTCACAAACAGAACAAAACACGACCAGGCCGTGCTTCCTGGCACGGCCGTGGTGGCCTGTCAGTCCAAAAATCCTGCAATTTCTAACTTTGTTCCTCATTCTAAATCGTTTCCAAACCAATCCTAACACCAACGGAATAGTTTCAAGACAAAATTACATATAAATGCACCATGAATCAAAGGCACAACAAGGGACCAAACTAATAGAACTTTTAACATGTTATTTCACAAATTCAGGAATCAAACTCTTCTAGGTTCAACAGTAACATCAACAATAATCCTCACACCTAGGACAACACTCACAAGATTAAATTCATCATATGTCATTCATTGCACCTAAAATAAGTGTCTTGGAGCCCAAACTCATACAAATAGGCTAGCTCGGGTGTCGAGCCATTTCAGAATCTAATTCATACATTTTAGCAAACATAGCAATCACATAAATAATCCGAGTGAGGCTCGATGGAGCTCACAAATGTAACAAACATCAAACATTGGTTTAGGGGGTTGGGGGCAGCCGTCCAACCCTATTTCAGTCAAACCCCATACAAGACCATTCAGTATGACTAATAAGCTAATTATTGAACTAATAAAATTAATAATAAAACCTAGCACACTCTAAGGGAGATTTTGGGGGAAGTCTATGTTACCTGAATAATCCCAAATTAGGGATTTAAGCTCCAAAAATCCCCTTTCCTCTTCTTCCATCAGTCTTAGCCCAGATTCTTCGTCTCCATCAGTTAGAACCAACATGCAACCCTCTTCCTTAGTTGTTCCAAGCCCTAACCTCCATTGATGTTGTTCCTCAAGCTCCAATCTTCATCCTTCAAACTTTAATGGAGGTGAAACCTCCATCTTCTTCTCTGATTTTCGAGCTATCTCTCTCCCTCAATCTCTCGATCTCTCTCTCGCTCTCGACCTCTCTATCTCTCTCTCTCTCTCGGCCATGATGAACAGTGGCCTCGCCACCTCCTTTCAGCCGCCGCGATGGTGGCCTCGCCAGTGGTCATTGCTATGCGGTGGCCATCACGACCACCTCTTCCCTCTTCTCCATTGAGCCCCTTCCTTCCTTCTCCTTCTTTCTCTTCTTCTCCCTTTCTTTTTTTTTTCTTTTGTTTTTTTTTCCCTCTTTGTTCTGCTGCTGATCGAAAGAAAGGAAGAGAAGAGGGTTTTGAGTGGTTGCTAGGGTGGAAGTAAGTAGAACATGGAGTATGGTGGGGCTTAGGTCAAGGTTTAATTAAAATTTTCCAAACAAGCCCTTAATAAACCTCTTAATTCAACCTTTGGTTTCTAATAACATTTTGAGTAATTTTAATCAATTAAAACTACTCCTAATTAATTAGTCCCACATTTCCTAATTTATTGGGTAAAATTACTATTTTACCCTTTAGTTCCAAATTGGTTTTAAACTACTAAATTAAGTCTATGAACTGTATTTAATCCTTAGGGATTAAACCCCTTTTTCACTTAGGATTTCTAATAATTAAGCTTAGGGAATTTGGGATGTTACAATTCTCAAACCCATTTTTATGCTTGAACTCAAAACTCAAACACAAAATGGAAAGGAAGTAAAAGCTCTTCAGGAGGGTCTTATGGTCATCTATCCACTAAGTGAAAAGAATCAAAACAAACATAACTTCAAAATCCCCTCTGTGGAGAGAATAATGAAGGAAACCTAAAACATATGTCGGTGTGGGGGTCAGCAGCCCACCCTTTTCCACCCAAAAGGACCCAACATTTCAAACATCAAAACATAATCTTAAAATATTCAAATATGCAGATAATAACTAAGTTCGTTTTAGACATATCATACATATATAAATCCTTTACCCCACATCAAGCTAAGTCAAACAAGGCTTGACCAAATTCTATACGCACTCATCATTCAACCATCAATAACAACTTAATCATTTGACATTACATCACATAAGCCAAGTATAATTCAAAAGGAACTGAAATTATACTTATCCGACAATGTTCTCGAAGACGGATAAGGAAATACCGTAGTATCCCCTAATATGACATTCGTCATCCGTTAGGTTCATCACAGGCTCAATCAACGATCAACACATTAAGGTTAGTATCGTATTGATTATAAATCGGGAAGAAACCCGGAGGTCCCCATTCTAGTGAACAGTATGGATCTTCGCTTTCTTCTCTCTGTGGATAATATATATATATATATGTGTGTGTGTGTGTGTGTGTGTGTGTGTATACACCCCTACGTAAAAGTATATACATATATTAAGGAATCTCGTAAAAATGAGGAAACCTTACACTAAGTCCTGCTCGTCTTCATTTTCTCAATTCTTTAGACAAATCCTTGGGGTGGGCTGCCTCAATAATTCGCAAAAAGAACTTAGAAAATTCAAACTCACAGACAAAACTGACACTTCCTAAACCGGATCACTTCTAGACACACTTGACTCATAACTCACAATCCGATAGAATCAAACGCTCTATACCATAATGTAATGCCTCAACTCTAATTGGGGAATTACTTTCTAAACTAACAGGATTTAAATTAAACGCAGATAAATTTTCACCTGAACAATGAGAAATAATAAGAACATTTGTCGAAAAATACCTGACTTTGACTAATTAAAATCTTTCAAATACACCAAAAGTGTCATGCATATATCAGAGTTTCAAAAAGCAAAAATTAACTCTAATTAATTACAACCCTTTAAAATAAAAACAATAAGATATACCAATTACAATCTATACATTATTTACTAATTTTACAGGGACACAACCTAGTATTTAAAAACATGACTCGTGATCCGGTGACTCGGGGCCTCGCGAGAAGGCAAGACCGAGCACAATTCTTGCTCTGAACCTCTTCAATAAGCTTGTACTTGAAAACAACGCCCCAAAATGTGAGTTTATAAAACTCAGTAAAATAGACCTGAAATCATAAATACTTTACCGTTGTTTCCAGCCATACGTGGTGTGCTACGTATGGAAAAATCCCCCCAATAATTCAAATCAAGCATCAATGTGGAAACATAAACTCAGTCCAAGAGCAATCCCTCAAAAGGTAACATAATTTTTAATAAATCCTCAATTTCTAAAGCATATTTCAAAATGCAATATAATTCACAATAATTCCTCAAATGTACTCCCGTGGCTTGACTCAATTGTAATTGAGCTAAGATTCCATTACAGTTAATCAACCAAGGAAGTTCTTAAGCATTATTAACAATGCAACATCATGCACAATGAGTTCCTCAATTGTACCTCCTTGGCCTAAAGCAATTGTAATTGAGCTAATTTCCCATTAGGGCTCTAATTATCCAAGGATGTCCCCGCTGGTAAACGTTACAATGATTCACAACAAATGGGTCTGCCGCCGAATCGTCATCTGGACAGACAAACATCAATGCATATGCCATGTCAAACAATCAAAATGCATAATTAATAAGGTAATTCATCTTAATTCTCATTAACCAATAACAAGGGTTGAAACCCTCTAAACAATAAGCCAAAACCGTAGAACAACCATGCTAAAACATAGAATTTAAACATCAAAAGCATGAATCTTTAAGAAAGTCTACTAATTTAGTCTTGCCTTTGAAACCCCTTCACTAAGGACCTAATTTGTAGGCCAAAAACATCAAAGCACGGCCAAGCCATGCCACAGGGCACGGCCGTGCTGGCCTGTGTAGAAGAAAATTATGCTTTTTTCTTACAATTTCCAAGTTTCCCTACCTTTCAAATCAACCCTAAATACAATCAAATGATGGCTCTAACAAAATTAACATGTTTAATTGGGAAAATGTAACACCCCAAATCTCCTCAAGCTTGATTTAACGTGTGTACATATGCTTAGTATGGCTTAATGATGAATTTTAAGTGATTTTCTCATTGATTATCAAATTGAATGTGTGAAGTTTGTGTTTGGATGATTTTTGCCAGTGTGAATCGATTCCCAGGCCCCTGTGAATCGATTCAGGGATGTGAGTTTGCTGGGACTCGATTAGGTTTGCAGTGAATCGCAGAGTGAATCGATAAACAAAGGTTGATCCTCTGTGAATCGCAGCGTGAATCGATTCACAAAAGACAGTTCTCTGTGAATCGAATCTGGGAACTGCAGGAATCGATTCCTGCACTTAAAACTGCGATTCCTGTCATTTTTACACTGAGTGAATCGATTCACCTATGCTGTGAATCGATTCACACCGCAGATATCGTAAAAACTCAGCAGAAAAAGAACAGAACGCGATTGTTAGAGAGAGGGTTAGAGAGAGAGTGCGACAGAGAGAAGAAGGAGAAGGGGTTAAAACACCTAGGGTTCACAAATTAGAGGGGAAAAACAAGGATTCATGCTAGATTCATCCTCGATCTTAGCTTGAATCCAAGTTGGGGAGTGTTTATGCTTGGATTGGAAAGTTGAAGGAAATCCCTAGAAGGCCAGCTTGAAGGAGAAGAGGAAGAACGTGAAGAAGGGAGAAGAAGAAGCTAAGCATCAACTTTGAACTTGAATCTTGGAAGTTGTTGTGAGTTCTTCCTTCTCTTAGGTGTTGGGCACCCATAAGTCCCACATTAGGGTCCCCTTGAAGAAAACCCATGAACCCTATGTTAGGAAGTTCCCCAAATCCCTATTTGATGTACAATTTTTAGTGTTAAATTGCTATGCATGTATTATTGGGACTGTTTATATGGGTTAATGTTGTACCCAAAACCCCCATAAACTGTGAGATGGATGTTTGACCATTGGGAGCTCCATGGAGCCCTAATGGAAATGTGTTTTGTCTTGATGTATTTTTCCTTGACTGAGCATGTTACATGTTTTCTTTTGAATATGTTTAGTTCCATATGAAGCTAGAGTAGCACCTAATTGTATTCTTAATCTTGACTAAAGCATGCATCTAAGGATATAGTTGGTAACTAAATTCTCTAAAAGATACTAAGATGCCTCAATAAAGGAGGTGATCGATATGGTAAGCCGTGTGGGACGCCCTCGGACGGTTAAGACGTCTAACCACCATATCGAAAGCGTGTTTATGGGGTTGTATGGACGTAAGCATACAACACTACCCATGAATACGAACCAAAGATGAATTAGAAATTCATAGTAATGATATGCATTGCATAATGGTGCGTCATTAAGTTTTAACTGATAGATTATTATGTGAGTGGATGGTGAGGAGTCGAAGGGAGGATTCACTGAGATTATTATCTCACCCCACTCCTTTGTTTAATTATTTTTACAGATGCACAGGTTTCAAAGGAAGACTGACAGCTGCTAGCTCTGGAGAGCTTGTTATTTTGTAGTAGTCTATAGAGACACCTTAAAGATGTAATTCCTAGGATTATGTATCGGTGTTGTACCGTTATGAAACTTATGTATTTGAGTTTTAGTATTTTGTGGCATTTGGACTTAATGTTGAACTTTAAGTTTAAATTTGGGATTACTGTACCTAATGTTAATTATCCTATTTTCAAGCTAATGAAAGTAAGGTGTTACAGAAAACAAGACACTTATCAAAATAACAACAACCTCAAACATGAAGATGTATTCTTTAGTGCATGCAAGTTCAAACTCAAGCATCTTATAACCTAAAACTCATTTTAAAGAGATATAGAGTCATAACAACTCATAAAACAGACTGGCTCGAACACAAGCCAATCCAAAACTCATTCTTCCATATTTGACAATGTGATAAACGAAATCAAATATTTCGATTGGAGCTAAATGGAACTCGCAATGGAGCAAACATCATACAATGTTGTGGGGGGTTGGGGGCATAACAGCCGGGATTTGGCCACTGGCCTTATGCCAAGTGTCCCCCGCAGTATTACTCATAGGACTTCTCCCCCCCAAAGAGAGATTTTGCCTTCCACGCGGCTTGAACCCATGACCTGGAGGACTTAAGTACATGGGAAACACCTTGCTACTACCAACCGAGCTGGTAGTTGAGTTGGTGATGGGAGGTGGATTCCCATTACCTTTATTCCTTTAGGTGTGGGTTTGAAACCTCTATAAGCCAAAAACTCCCGAAAAAAGGGGGAGAAGTCCTACGAGTGGCACGCTCGGTAAAGCCCCGCGTTAAATCCACCAAAAAGAGTGGTAAAGCCCAGTCGTAAATCTGGGGTGTTACAATAAAAGACGCCTTTTATTGTAACACCCGGGATTTGGCCTTCGGCCTCGCAACATTACTCATAGGACTTCTCCCCCCTAAGGGAGTTTTTGCCTTTAGCAGAACTCAAACCCGTGGCCCAGAAGGCTTAAGTACTTGGAAGAATCACTACTCATCAGCAACTCAACTAAGCCCTCTGGGTCACAGGTTCGAGCCCTGCTAAAGGTAAAAACTCCCATAGAATGGGGAGAAGTCCTATGAGTAATGCTGCATGTAACACCTCGCAGTCCTATTCATGCTTTATTCTAATAATTAGCCTAACTCGCGTAATTAACGGTATAAAAATACGAAAGAATTAAAATCGCAACACGTATAAGACTACGATGCGCTACAATGAAATAATACTAAGTGTGTCACATGTAGATATATAGATAAGTACATACTATCAGAGTGCAAAGTGCATAGTGTAGATAGTAATGATATAGTCATCCTAAAAGAAGTAGACTTGTGAGGCTAACCTGCTGCCTCAACTGAACAAAACAGCAAAACACAAACATAACATAAGCATCAAGACTCTTAGCCAAATTACAACCAAACGCCTCAGCAAAGGGGAAACTGAGAGCTCCCACTCTGAGATCCCGAATGCCCCGAAACAACCGTCTGTAATTGTGAGCTGTCATGTGGTGAGAGGGACCAGATGTCACTCCTCTACCACGTCTCTGTCGTCCACAGTGGCTAGACACGCTATGATGGCTAACAGGTCGCACCGGCATCGGCTGAGGAGGCATCGGTGGATAACCTCCGTAACCAAAACCTGGTGGAAACCCTTGCGCCTGCCACATTTGCTGAAAAGGTAGTCTCTGACATATCCTAAAGTCTCCGGAGAAGCTAGCTGTACGAAGACTTGGAACCCTGAAATAGATGGAGATGGTACCCGTATAGATCACTTCCTGACGCACATGGTTAATCTCCTATCCCATGCCGTCGAAATCATGGTACTGAATCTCAAAGTCACCCCACTGATAAGTTCAAAATGGCATATAGTTTAGTGTTAATTTTACATTGCATTTTAGTTTTTTTTTAACCATGTTAATTTATGATATTTATGCACTTTGCTTGATTTGAATAATGCACTTGGTTTTGGTTCAATTGTGCTTAAAAGAAGGTATTTGTCCTAGGAAAAAGGAGAAAAATCACTTGGAATGAGTTGGGGTAATTTGTGCTACAAGTTGATAAGGTGATGCTGTTCCAGCCTGACACCTGCTCAATGGTTTAATCATATCTGGAGTTGTAGGTGTCCAAATGAGATGAAACTGGTGCCATTGGAAAGCTATGATCCATAGCTTCAACTTTCATGAAGACACCTTGAGCTAATTCGGACGTTAAAGAGGCGAATATTGCAATACAAATTGGCAATCAGAGGGAAGCACGGCCCACCCGTGTTATTAAGCACGGCCGTGCTTCGACTTATCCCGCTTAACACGAGACACGAGAAAGATGCATGGCCTGGCCGTGCCTCAGGCCACGGCGGGTACTACGAGCGTCTAGAATTCAGGATTTCGCTTTTCACCATTTTTTACTTGGTTTTTCACTCCTTTTCACCCTAGACTATAAATAGACACTAAAAAGACTTGTCTAGTGTTGGAACTTGGATTCTTGGGGGCACGGTGGAGGATAGGATTCGTTCTCCTCCTCTCTTTTTCCTCGATTTTTCTGGTTTGGTTTTTCTTACTTTATGAGTAGCTAAATCTCTCAGACTAGGGTAGATGAATCTTGATGAAACTCTTGTGTAGTTAATTCTATTTTATTAAAGCAAGTTTATTTCATTTCAATTGAGCTTTCAATTCTCTGCGCTTAATGCTTTTTGATACTTGGCCGCTATTGAATTGATTTGGGGTTTTTCATGATGATTGGGAAATTGGGTGAATGACTTGAACTGAGATTGCTAGCCATAGTCATGATGAGTATAGGAATATAACTTTGTGATTATGTGTTCTTGTGAATCATTGATCTTTATGCTTAACTTTATTATTGGTCACCTAAGGAATTAGGGATTTTTGGTTTAGTTAAAAGGGTTATGAGACAGGGAATTGTACTTAATCTAATATCGTTGATTCAAACTTCAATTTGTATGGGATAACTTGCGTTGGTTGTAGATTAAATGCATAAGAGTGAAAACAAGAAGATTCGATCCCTAGTCATTTTTAATCCTTTGATTTTTAAATAGTTGTTATTATTAATTTTCAATTGTTACAAATCTACTTATTTCCAAATACCACTATTCGGTTCCCGTTCAAAATAGTTACGAACTTTGTTTAGTTGAATAATCAATCGCAATCCCTGTGGAGACGATCCTACTTATCATTTTATTACTTGTGCGATTCTAAGATTTGCGAAATCATCAACAAGTTTTTGGCGCCATGTAGGGATTGTTGAATTGATATTTAACAAGGCAAACTAGTGTTATTTTGAACATTTATTTTCTGTTTATATAACCAAAAAACCAAAAATTTAAAATTTCTTTTCTCTTCTTATAAAATTGTTGTCTTTGCTCACAATTCTCTTAGCTTCATAGCATGCAGCCTCTTAGATGTGATTTTTGTGGAGTAAAGCATAGAAATGGCTATTGTGAGGATTTCTTAGTCATGGTAGAAGAAGAAGAGGACTATTGCATGGAAAGTATCTTGGGAGAAGAAGAGTCACATCCTAATAAGCAAGAGAAGACAAGTGCCTTAGAAGATGCTCTTATGCAGTTCATGAAGATGACTCAATCCAATTTCAAGAAACATGAGTCTTATTTCAAAAACCAAGAGGCCTCTATCAAAAATCTGGAGAATCAAATTGGGCAACTCTCAAAGCAACTTGTGGAGCAAACCAAAGAGTCACATCCTCAAGCTCAATTCGAAGAATCCCATGACAGAGACTCTTACCTTAACAATGTTTGGGTGAAATTCATGAGAGCCAACCAAGCTTCATTTGATAACTTTGAGGTTCGTTGTGAGAGGTTGTCAGAGCAATTATCCCAATTTGAGCAGAAGAAAGTGGAGATAGAGAGTGAACATAACTTCATGGTGGCATTGGTAGAAGAATTGAAAAACAAAAATAGTGACATGGAAGAGGACCTAAGGGTGAGGCACGGAGAGATTCATGTGATAGCTCAACTCTTGGGCATTGAAGAGAATCGTCCTCCGCAAGATGAATTTGATGTGCTTCAAGATAAGGAGTGGGGGAAACAATATCCCAAATGTACAATTGCTAAGGCATGGGCACACTTACTTCCCTATGCCAAGTACATGGGAATTCTCTCCAAAAGAAGGAAGCGGAAGGAAGAAATCTTCTTCATGACATATTATCCACCCTAACAAGGGTGTTGAAGTGTCAAGCTAATGACGTTAAAGAAGCGCTTCTTGGGAGGCAACCCAAGTTTTTCGGTTAGTTCTTTCCTTCTCATCCTTGCTTCAACTTAAATTTTTACATTGGGGACAATGTAAGTTTTTAAGCTTGGGGTAAGGAGTTTACATTTTGTGCATTTAGTCTTGCATCTCATTTTAGTTTTTGCATCTTGTGTTAATTTTTGTTTTTGTCTGCATCATTTTATCCCCCAAATTGTCATGCTATTCTCTTGTGCTTTTCCATGTGTACCGCAATTTTGTTGAAATTTGAGATTGCAATGATTTGGAACCCAATTATTTTCTCTTGTGATGGGCTTGAAGGTAGTGTTCTTAATGTACATAGGGATAATCTTTTGATAAGTTGATGATTAGCATGTAGCGCTCTGATTTAATGTTTTTCACTGATTTTAACTTCTAAATGTGAGACTTGAGCTTGTACTGGGGCTTGCACTTCATCATGTTTTTATGCCCCTTCTCCTTGTATGAGTGTATCCCTCTTGATTGTGCTCTCTAGAACTTGACTTGAAACCATTTCAAAACTTGAAATTTTTTGATTACACACTTGAATATGATTAAGGCATTTTAGGCATGTTCTCAAGCCTCTGATTTCTTAATGAAAGCTTCCATTAGTTGCCCCTTTTGAGCCTTGATTGATTTTTTTGGTACCCAGTTTATTGTACCTTTTAGAGTATGTTTAAGGGAGCAATTGAGTGCTTAATCTTGTTGTTTTGATGCTTGATATTGGGAATCTCTTCTGTTGTTTAGTTCATCCCCAATAATTATTGAAAAATCTCAAATGAGGGATAACAAAACAAAAAAAAAAAGAATGAAAAAAAAGAAAATAGAAAAGGAAAACAACAAAAGATGAGCAATAATAAAAAGGTTTTGAAAGCAAAAAGAGAAAAATTGATTGCTCCACTTATGCTGCTTTAAAAGAGTTGCTCTGATTGTTCATGTTTATAGCCCTTGAATTTCCCCTTCCTTGTTTTTATCTCACCTTACAATTAAAATCCCATGGCCATGTTACAACCTTTTGAAGACCTTTTGAGTCTTGTGTGTTTTCATTAATTATTTGTTGAGATTTGATTAATAGTCAAGCCTATGGTAGAGCACTTTCATAGATGGATTTAAGCGAATTGTCTTAACTTGTAAACACTTTGAGAGTGGTAAGGAGAGTACCCCTATCAGTGAGAGACATGTTTTCAGAGAGCCTGAGTTTCTAATTGGACTTGATTTTGATTATCTCTATTGTCTTGTTAGCCTTTAGCCTATTGCTTGATCTTGCTTTTATCTCGGGTTCTTTATCTGTTGCATCTCTTGTTTCTCATTCCATCTTTGGCCACAGTAATTGCTTGAGGACAAGCAAAATTCTAAGCTTGGGGTAATTTGATAAGTTCAAAATGGCATATAGTTTAGTGTTAATTTTACATTGCATTTTAGTTTTTTTTAACCATGTTAATTTATGATATTTATGCACTTTGCTTGATTTGAATAATGCACTTGGTTTTGGTTCAATTGTGCTTAAAAGAAGGTATTTGTCCTAGGAAAAAGGAGAAAAATCACTTGGAATGAGTTGGGGTAATTTGTGCTACAAGTTGATAAGGTGATGCTGTCCCAGCCTGACACCTGATCAATGTTTTAATCGTATCTGGAGTTGTAGGTGTCCCAATGAGATGAAACCGGTGCCATTGGAAAGCTAAGATCCATAGCTTCAACTTTCATGAAGACACCTTGAGCTAATTCGGACGTTAAAGAGGCAAATATTGCAATACAAATTGGCAACTGTAAGAAGCACGACCCACCCGTGTTATTAAGCACGACCGTGCTTCTACTTATCCTGTTTAACACGAGACACAGAAAGAAGCACGGCCTGGCCGTGCCTCAGGCCACGACCGTGCTACGGGAGCGTCTAGAATTCAGGATTTCGCGTTTTTCACCATTTTTTACTTGGTTTTTCACTCCTTTTCACCCTAGACTATAAATAGACACTAAAAAGACTTGTCTAGTGTTGGAACTTGGATTCTTGGGGGCACGGTGGAGGATAGGATTCATTCTCCTCCTCTCTTCTTCCTCGATTTTTCTGGTTTGGTTTTTCTTACTTTATGAGTAGCTAAATCTCTCAGACTAGGGTAGATGAATCTTGATGAAACTCTTGTGTAGTTAATTCTATTTTATTAAAGCAAGTTTATTTCATTTCAATTGGGCTTTCAATTCTCTGCGCTTAATGCTTTTTGATACTTGGCCGCTATTGAATTGATTTGGGGTTTTTCATGATGATTGGGAAATTGGGTGAATGACTTGAATTGAGATTGCTAGCCATAGTCATGATGAGTATTGGAATATAACTTTGTGATTATGTGTTCTTGTGAATCATTGATCTTTATGCTTAACTTTATTATTGGTCACCTAAGGAATTAGGGATTTTTGGTTTAGTTAAAGGGGTTATGAGACAAGGAATTGTACTTAATCTAATATCGTTGATTCGAACTTCAATTTGTATGGGATAACTTGCGTTGGTTGTAGATTAAATGCATAAGAGTGAAAACAAGAAGATTCGATCCCTAGTCATTTTTAATCCTTTGAGTTTTAAATAGTTGTTATTATTAATTTTCAATTGTTACAAATCTACTTATTTCGAAATACCACTATTCGGTTCCCGTTCAAAATAGTTACGAACTTTGTTTAGTTGAATAATCAATCGCAATCCCTGTGGAGACGATCCTACTTATCATTTTATTACTTGTGCGATTCGGTACACTGTCGAAATCATCAACACCCACACGGGGATCCGAGGGGGAAGGAGCATCGATGGGTGCATCAGCATAAATTGCTCCATCGGGTGCTACTGCGGCTACATCTTCCATCCCAACAAAGTCTAACATACAATAATACATATACACACAAGCATACAAACACAGGGAGGCAAGAATAACACAATCATCAAATAGCGAAAAACACATAAGTAGAATGAATGATTGACAATCCATACAAACAAGCATATATAAACAAATATAACCTAGCTACCCTCTTCCACATATCCCATGTCTCTCAATGAATCAATGAGTTGTGCGCTTCGGCATCTTTTCTTTCTATTGTCACTGTACTCCCCATTTCCCTTAGGAATACTTTTTGGCGATCCCCCTTTCCGTTAGGCTGCCGTCCCCTTTTTCCTTTAGGGACTCCCGTCTCCCTTTTCCGATAGAGCACGGGGCGACACTAGCCTAGTCCACGAGGTATTCCCCTTTTCCGTTAGGAATCCTCCTCCCCCTTTTCCGATAGGGATGTCCGTTTCCCCCTTTTCCGATGGGGAATGGAGTGGATCAAACCTATTAGGCGAGATATCCCCCATTTTCGTTAGGGATTCTCTCCACATCACATTCTCATCAAGAATGAAATGGTTACTAATGCAATATCATATGCATGTATCCAACACCTCATAATCATATGACTCACATCATATTATGCACACATTCCCAAAATTCCCGAAAATCCGATTCATACATGTCAACAGGCTATACTTAATCATTTAAGCATGGTAGGACAACAGGTAACACATTTCCACCCATACAGTACAATTAACCATGTTAACCTACTTATCACTACTCACATGGAGCACATATGACACATCTCACAGTTAAGCATATTATCAGGCAATCATATTTAATAATAAAATAATTTTATGTTAGTTGATAGGTCTACCATGCCTATCCTTAAATGTGGCACACCGTAACCCCTATCCTTAGGTGTTATTGACATCAACTCCCAGTAGGGCTTAGGTACCCTACACATGCCAAACAGTCATATCTACTATATAGAACCCAATGAAAGTGCATTCTCTCTTCCACCTGGTATTCAGAGTACTCAGAAGCATACTGGACACTGAGATGGAATCACGAACTCACCAACAATCACATCAACACTCCTACTCTATGTTTAGGTTCAGCCAATAACAAATAGGTCATGAGTTACCAAACAATTTCACCGAACAGTCCAGAATAGTCCACAGTTAACCGAAAATACACAAACGCACTCGGATTAGAATTAGGGCATGTAATAAACTAACTAAAGAACAAGAAAGGCCACGGCCAGAGGCTGGCCATCAAGTTTCCAGAATCTCAACTTACCCAAAAATAACTTCAGATAAGGTTTCGCAGTCAACCGGTACCCGCACTATCGCTAAAAGCCTAAAATACGAAGAGCAGGTATTGGGAAACAATCCAAACTAACCATGGAACCGAGAAAAAAGAATTGGGACATGAAGAATAGAGACCTTAGTCTTAGTTTCGTGACCCATGGAATCTCCTCTAGGAGTTCCGGCAAAACCCTAGCTTATTCGGTACCGATACGGTCAAACCGGGGTCCAAAACATAGTCTGATTGGGGTTAAGAACTACAATCAATTCAAGATTAAGGAATTGCAAACTGAACCATGGATGAGCATTAGATGAGTTTAGGATTTACCTCGACGAAACGGCGATCGAAGATAAGCCCTAAGAAGCTCGAACGGTAACAGACGAGTTTACACCATCGAATTGATGAACGGATGAACAAGATTGCTTTGGATTGTGATCACAAAGCTTGGAAACCTTAAAAATGGTGGTTTTAGGTTGAAGAGGGTGCTCTGGTCGAGATATAGCAGAAAGAATGGGAAGAAAAAGATTTAAGGGCATCAAATAGGCCTAAACAGAAGATTAGGTGTCACAGGTGCACCGCCTCATGCGCAACCTTTCAGGCCTCACTGTTTCTGTGCACCTCAAACACGCCTCAAGTGCGCACCGCATGCACAGATACACTTCAGGTGCGCTCATGCACACTTCGCGTGCACTACTTCACGCTGAAGAAACCTTGCATGTGTGCCACGTGTCGTGCCAACGATCGGTCCAATCACAAAGTGCTACGTGTCACGAACGGATAAAGATCAGATAGTCCACCGTAGTCTAGTGCACGTGACGCGCGCCCAAAGTGCGCTCCATGTGCATCAAGTGCGCTCCAAGTACGCTTCAAGTGTGCTCTAAGTGCGCTTGAAGTACGCTTCATGCGCACTCCTGTGCTGCGGTCTGTTTTCATGTGATTTCTTCAATTTCAACGCCCGTTCGATCCAGAACTCAATCCCTAACATTTAAACATGATTTGTAACACAAGAGGACATCAAATGGACTTAAGAACAAAGGTTTTAAGTCTCATATACTCATCCAAAAGCTCTCACTCGTTCAAAGGTACGAACACACAAAAACCCTAAACTCAAATAACATATTAAAACTCAACACATGCTCTCTCACAAGCACAAAAAGCGAGCACACTGCTAAAAGGTCAAGCATGCAGTCAAAACACACAAATCCCTACCTAGGGCACACAAATACACTTAGTCACACATAAACACACATTAAGCAAGATTAGAAAAATGAGGATGTTACAGTAAATGTTACATTACTATAACATCCCAATTTTTATGAAAATTATTTTATAGTTTTCGACTACTTGAAAATAAATCATAGAGATTGATCACCTCAAATGGTTTGTTAAAAGTACGAAGAACAACAAAGATTTATTGTAAACAATTTACTGTTTTAGCAATTAATTCAGATTAAGAGACAGTGTAGACGTATAATGTTTTTAATATGAATTAATATCAAAAAAAAAATGTGAAAGATTGTGTTTGATTAAAGAAAATTATTTTATTGAAAGAGAAATAATTTTCAGGATTTAATAAATATTTTCAAGTCATAGTTTGAATTTTCATGGTTTAGTTATTGTATTACTTGTCTGTTTTATGTCATATTTAATATGACTATTATTTTAAAGATTTTGTCTTGATAATTTTATTGTTTGAATAATATCTAGTTAATGAGAGAAATTGAAATTAGTGATCCTCACTAATTTACAGTTTTTATTACGTTGCGAGAATTCTATCGAATTCTGCCGTAACTAGGCTATTGTGTGTGTTTCTAATTGAAACATGCCCAAACGTGATCCAAATTTCAGAATAAAATAGGGTGTTTTCTACGCCCATAACTGTATTACGGTAGCATTTTAGCACGCAAATCGAGAAAGTGACATTCATAAAAATACTCCTAATATTTTTGTAGATATTTTGGTTGATTAATAATTTTTTATTATAGAATAATTTATTAGATTTATATTTGGAGTTTTTGATACAAAAACCGTAATTTACGCGTATCGTCGCACACCCGATTGAGCGAGAATGCGACGAAACGAAATATCTAGATATTTTGGGCTAAGGGGAGATGCATCCAGCCACTAGGGGAGCTGAACCTCATCCTTAGAATGTTACTTTACAAGTGTTGATGTGTGATTGGTGGTTATGTAATTGTAGTTAGTTAGTTTAGTTAGTTTGTGACTAGTTGGGTAGTTTCCACCTAAATGAACATTTTCTTCCACCATTGCCCCTCAAAATTTCGTGGTTCCTCCTTCCCTTGGCTGCCCCATTTCAGTTCTTCCATTCATGACTTGAAGAGAAAAAAAATTTTGAAAGAGAAAGTGTTGAGAAACTTGAGAAAATGGTGATTTTGGAGTTCAATCTTCCATCCTTATTCTTGATCCTTGTTCTATCACCTCTAATCTTCTTGGTAAGGATCCTAATCCCTTCTTCTTCCTCCATGGCAGCCATGGATGAGTTTTTAAGATTTTTGTTTCTCTTAATTTTGATGTTGATTCTTGAAGGAAGTTTGATGCTAAGCTTGCAATCTTCCATCCTTTCTTCCTAACCCTTGATTAATCATCATCACCTTGATTGGTAAGCTCCACATCCATTCCTTTTCCTCTCTTGAGTTTAATGAATGGGTTTGGTTGGTTTTAGGAATTATTTTTGGGCAAAAGTGTTGGATTTTGCTAGATATGCATGATTAGTCTTTTAGCCCTTTGTTTCCTTCCAAGATTAGCTTTGTTCTTGATTTTTAAAATTTAGGAACCCTAACTCTTGATGAGGCCAAACACTAGGGGCTGTTCTTAGGGTTTTATCTTTATGTTTTTAAGTGATTGGAAGTTAGATTTTTGAGGGTTAGTAACTAGTATGCTTAGAACTAGTCATATATACATGTTGAACAAGTTTTGCAAAATTAATTTGGGGATTTTGTTGGGGCTGAAACCATGGCAGATAATATGATTTAGGGGGATGTTTTAAATTGATTTCAAAGTGTTTTAAGTGTTTAAGAAGTTGGTCTCTTGTTAAAGGAATTGAATGTAGTGAATTTTTATGTGTGAAGCTTTGAAAAATTGTTTGAAAACAAAATAATTTGGGGCTGTTTGTGATGCTTAAAAATAGTGATTTATGAGCATGATTTGAGTGAGTTCTAACTTGTTTTTAAGTGTATTAAAGTGGTAAATAAGTTTGGTTTTGATAAGAAGTTTTGATTAAGCAAAGTTTGCATGATTTAGGAGTTAAAGGTTTAAAACCTTGAAGTTGTTTTTGAACTTCCAAAATCGTGGCCTTCAAGGGAGATTTCTAACTTGTTCTTGATTTGCATTTATGCTTGAAAATAGTTGTAAAAGTGGTTGATGATTTGATTTAGCAAAACAATTCAAAGAAGCATGATTTTGGAAAAAGTTTTGGTTTATGTCTTAAGAATTGTTATAAACTTGTAATGAATTTAATTCTAGAATTTTGTGACATGTTTTAGTGCTTTGAAAAATGGTTCAAAGTTGGCAAAACACTATTCCAATTGGTAAATTTTGGTTTAGCTATTTTTCTAAGTTTGTAGCTTTTGTAAAAGTTTGAAAACTTGCATGGTTTGAAATTGTTCCATCACATATGACTAGGTGTGAACCAAATGGGATTAAGTGAGTAATTCTTAGGCCTTAGGAACCTTAGAGCCGTGGCTGCCCTAGGGGTATTAGGGCTTGAGTTTTGGTTTTAATTGATTGAAACTTGTGTTGTTAGGATACGCGCGAGGTACGACTTGACGATAGTTCGAATTTACCTTGCTTGGATTGTTAAAGCGCCCAAGGTAAGGGAAATTCTTACATAATGAGTTTGGGCTTTTCGCCTTGTGTGTTGTTTGCTTGATTGTTGATTGATTGTGTAGTAGTACTTGTAGTATTACTATGTGCTGTTAAGATGTTGTAGCATGAAATGCTGTGTATTGATTTGGCCCTGTGTGGTAAGACTGAATTGTATTGTGTGACTTAAATCATACTTGATTGATTTAATTGGACTTGAAATTGATGATAATATGTAGCATGTTCTTGGCCCTGCGTAGCATTATGAGTTGTGTTGTTTTCCTTGAATCACCTTGGATTTCATTGGAACTTGGCATTGAATTGGAATATGAAAAATGTTAGTGTTGATAATGGATTAATTAACAATGTGTTGATCGACTGCTATTGGTTGACGATTTACATCGGTAAATCTGATGCGATTCCACAAGCCGAATTCTGATTTCGCAAACAAATTGTTAAGGGCATTTTGATTTAAAAGTAAGCGTGAGGGTTTTAGTAAAACTAGCCAAAGCTTGTAAGAAAATTTCAATGGAATAATAGTAGAGAAAAGAACTTGAAATAAATAGTACAATTTGCGAAAACAGTTGAGTTAAATGATGCGCCTGGGAAAATTCTGGCTAGGAAAGACTTGGTAATTAAGAGTGTTCGCACCACCTCTCTTTCCTGGGAATTCTTCCAGTGTGTTATTTAGCACAACTAGGGTTTCAACGACCTAGAACTAAAAAGTATTTTCAGATACATAGGAGTGATACAAGAACTGAGAAAGAGATTTCAAAGATCAAGTTTTTGAAAGAATAAAACATAGGGAACCTAGCGTTCCTATTGAGCATACGGGCCATGTGTCCTGTGCTGGGACTTAATGTCCTGCTTGCGTGCGCATTTTCTTGATTAAGGATAGGACCTAGTGTTTCGTATGGCGTGCCTAGTATCTCAACCTAAAAATTGAGCCTAGTGTTTCGCATTACGTGCCTAGAGTTCTGATCTAAGATTGGGACTAGCGTTCTGCAATTGAACACTCGGATTTTGTGTCTTGTGTTGAATTCTTAGTTAATTGAGATTTGGGAAACCCACTAAGTTGAGTGAGTGAGGGTTCGTTGATCCGCACTGATTAATTAAAACATAACTCGGGCACTCACTACGGTGAGCACGCCATATTGTAGAATTTGTTGGATATCACTCGGGCGTTCACTACGGTGAGCATGCCATATTGTTGAATTTGTTGGATATCACTCGGGCGTTCACTACGGTGAGCATGCCATATTGTTGAATTTGTTTGGATGCGTACTAACCATTGAGCATCGACACTCGGAGCATTTGATTGGTCCTAAAGACTTCAAAAGACGAGTTGTCATGTCACTCGTAGCGTTTGATTGGTCGTACAGACTTCAAAAGGCGAGTTGACACTGCATTGCCTAAGTAGAGGCAAGCCAAAGTAGTGGCCAGCCAAAGTAGTGGCAAGCCTAAGCAGAGGCTATTTTGTTCGGACGTTGGGAAAGTAGTCCTCGTCATACTGCTGACCTATTAAGGCTGCAGGTATATACACAACTTGCCATACTGCATTGACATGTATAGCTAACCACATTTATGATATGTGATGAATTGTTGGATGAATTGGATATTGTGATGACTTGATCACTCATCTGTTGATAGATTACCTGCTCACATGCAATAGTTTGATGTTGTAGTGACTTGATTGTTGATCTGTTCGTTGTTTTGTTTGCTCACATGCAATGCTTAATATACCATGATGATGCGTGCGCTCTATTAAGTATGTATATGTATATAAAAGCATGTTGTTGTATTATATATGTATATGTTGTTTGCATGCGACATAGCCTATAATAAACTCGTGGACAAAGGATTTACCCTTGCACTGTTGTTGGATTTGATGTCCTTATGGATGTCACTTCCAGATGGAGTTCGGTAGCTATTGCAGCTTCGTCTTTCAGGAGCATTGAAGATTAAGCCAATGGAAGAAGATTCCTCTGAGTACCTCATGTTTGATCTTGTTGAACTGTTTCTCAGTAAGAGTTGTAGTTGTTGGCCAGCTTAGCTTAGGGTTTTGTATTTGTTGTTTTGTAATTACTTTTTTCAGAAAACTTCGCCTTAGTGCGAAATGATTATGTTATGTGAAGTATTATGTTGTGATGCATTATACGCTAATATTTGTAAAAGTTTGAACTGGCATCATTTAGAAAACTGTAATACTCTATGTCCCATTTTGAAAAGGATTTCAAAGGAAAGAAAATGAAAAGAAAAATTACTCCTATTTTTCCATTGCGAAATACATAAGAGTACTCTTTAACTGAAAGCATACAAGCATTAAATGTTTTCAGCATTAGATTGGGTTGCACTGTAGCGCTTCGGAAACGGGGTGTTACAATTACCAACGCCCTTAAAAGAGATTTCATCCCCAAAATCATGCATCTGAAAATAAATGAGGGTATTGTTGACGAATCTCACTCTCACGCTCCCAAGTCATGTCACCTGTCCCATCATCCCATAGAACCTTAACTAAAGGAATAGTTTTACCACGAAGTTCCTTCACCCTTCTATCTAAAATCCGTACAGGCAACGCGTCGTACTCTAAGTTCTCTTTCAATTGTATTGACTGGGGTTCAAGCACATGTGATGGATCGGAAAAATATTTGCAAAGTTGTTAAACATGAAAAACATCGTGAAGTCTGGAAAGATTAGGTGGTAAGGCTATATGATAAGCTACTGGGCCAATCTTACGGAGAATTTGGAAAGGTCCAATGAATCTAGGGGTTAGCTTCCTAGATTTAGTGGCTCTGCTAAATCCAGTTGTAGGTGTCACTCTCAGAAAAACACGGTCTTCTTCCTGGAATTCTAAAGGTCTCCTCCTTCTATTGCTTTAACTCTTCTGCCTATCCTGTGATGCTTTCATCTTTTCCTTAATCTTCCTGACTTATTCGGTGGTTTACTGTACCAACTCTGATTTTAATACTTGTGTATCTCCTTCTCAAACCAACACAAAGGGGTCCTACACTTCCTTCCATACAGTGCCCCAACTTTCTACGTGCTCCAACACATAAGCTCTTAAAAAAATCTTCTAGGGATTGGATCGTTCGTTCCGACTGACCATCCCTTTGAGGATGATAAGCTGAACTCAATCTTAATTTGGTTCGTAAAGCTCGTTCCAATTCATTCCAGAACCTTGAGGAAAATTGAGGATCTCTATCACTGATGATGCTCGAAGTAACACCATGTAACCTAATAACCTCCTTGATGTATATCTGAGCCAATCTCTCCAAAGGATACTTCTCTCCGATCGGAATAAAATGAGCACTCTTGGTCAACCGATCAATAATTACCCAAATCACATCAAACTTCTTAGGCGTCCTTGGTAAACTTACTATGAAATCCATTGCTTTCCCGTCCCACTTCCACACGGGAATATCCAATGATGGCAACAATCCTGCCGGCATCCTATGTTCAATCTTTGCTTTCTGACACACTAGACAAGACATGACGAAGTTTGCTATGTCTTTCTTTATACCAGGCCACCAAAACATCTTCTTTAAATCTTGATACATCTTAGTAGTGCCTGGATGAAAACTAAGCTTGCTCTTATGGGCTTCTTCTAGAATCGTTCTCCAAAGTTCCGAGTCATACGGGACACAAACTCGGTCTCCAAACCTCATCACTCCATCTTTCTTGATATTAAACTCCGAAGTCTCACCGTCCTTCATTGAATCCTTAATCTTGATCAGCTGTTCATCAAGCCCTTGCTTCGCCTTCAACTCTTGCAGAAATCCATTGGTCACCATTATCTGTCCTAAGCACATCTTGTTCTTAAACAACTACGCTCCCAAATTTAGATATCTGAATTGTTCCACCAACTCCAACTCCTTCACCATCAAAGCTGACACATGTAGGGATTTGCTACTTAAAGCATCAGCTACAACATTAGCTTTTCCTGGATGGTATCACAGTTCAAACTCATAATCCTTAATAAACTCCATCCACCGCCGTTGTCTCATATTCAGCTCCTTCTAGTCAAACAGGTATTTCAGGCTCTTATGATCACTAAATACCGTGAATTTAGCTCTGTAAAGGTAATGTCTCTAAATCTTCAATGCAAAAACTATAGCTGCAAGTTCCAGGTCATGGGTAGGGTAGTTCCTTTCATGAATCCTTAATTATCTTGATGCGTAGGCCACTACACTACCTCTTTGCATAAGAACACATCCTAACCCTTGATATGATGCATCGCATTACACTACGAACTCTCCTGAGGGATCGGGTAAAACTAACACAGGTGATGTGGTCAGCCTCTTCTTCAGTTCTTGGAAACTCTTCACACTTATCCGACCATACAAAAGGGTTCTTTCCTCGTCAACTGGGTCATAGGTAATGCTATCTTTGAGAATCCTTCTATAAATCTCCTATAATACCCGGTCAAACCCAAAAACCTTCTAATCTCACTCACTGACTTAGGCCTTTCCCATTTAGTCACGGCTTCGACTTTCGAGGGATCTACCGCAATTCCATCCCTATTAATCATATGTCCAAGAAATTGCACCTCAACATAAAAGAAGAAAAAGATACCTTTCTCTCCTCACTGGTGTTCATAGCCACGAAGATCTTCTCAATCTCCTGAATCCACTTCTCAGCTCTTTCGGGGTTAAACTCCCCGTCAAATTTTGGGGGATTTGCCTTCAGAAAAACTGTCATCCCATTGACATCACTCCTCTCTTCCCTCCTAATCTGAGCAGCCTACAGAAATTGGGTATTCTGCTGTGCCTGCTGAAGCATAGCAGTGGCCAACTCCCTAACAGATCACAGGGTCTCATCAGAATCATGACCTCCTCCAACTCTCGAGGTCTCTCCATTCCTTGCTTCATTTACTCTCTCACGTGTACCTCTGCCATGACCAGCCATGAAGTCCTGGAAAAGAAATCATTAGTTCGAGGTACATTAGATATAAAGAATCATAGAAATATAAGCCGTATATCTTATGAATTGATAGCTGGTAACCTTCATATAAGACAATAAAGATAACGCGGACACTTTATCTAACTTCCAAAGACAGTCATATTCGGTGGGAATACGACTAGACTCAGCCAGAATTAACATCCTAAATGACCTCACAGTCCGGTTAGGGTCGAACTGCTCTGAGACCATAAATGTAACACCTCGCAGTCCTATTCATGGTTTATTCTAATAATTAGCCAAACTCGCGTAATTAACGGGTATAAAAATACGAAGGAATTAAAATCGCAACACGTATAAGACTACGACGCGCTACAGTGAAATAATGCTAAGTGTGTTACATGCAGATATATAGATAAGTACATACTATCAGATTGTAAAGTGCGTAGTGTAGATAGTAATGATACAGTCATCCTAAAAGAAGTAAACCTGTGAGGCTAACCTGCTGCCTCAACTAAACAAAACAGTAAAACACAGGCATAACATAAGCATCAAGACTCCTGGCCAACATATAACTAAACGCCTCAGCGATGGGGAAACTGAGAGCTCCCACTCTGAGATCCCAAATGCCTTGGAAACAACCGTCTGTAATCGTGAGCTGTCATGTAGTGAGAGGAACCAGATGTCACTCCTCTCCCACGTCTCTGTCATCCATGGTGGCTAGACTCGCTATGATGGCTAACAGGTCGCATTAGCATCGGCTGAGGAGGCATCGGTGGATAACCCCCTTAACCAAAACCTGGTGGAAACCCTGGCGCTTGCCACATCTGCTGAAAAGGTAGTCTCTGACATATCCTGAAGTCTCCGGAGAAGCTAGCTATAGGAAGACATGGAACCCTGAAATAGATGGAGATGGTACCCGTATAGATCACTGCCTGATGCACATGGTCAATCTCCCACCCCATGCCATCAAAATCATGGTACTGAATCTCAAAGTCACCCCACATAAGGATCCGAGGGGGAAAGAGCATCGACGGGTGCATCACCATAAACTGCTCCATTGGGTGCTGTTGTGGCTGTATCTTCCTCCCCAACAAAGTCTAACATACAATAATACATATACACACAAGCATACAAACACAGGGAGGTAAGAATAACACAATCAACAAAAAGCGGGAAAAGCATAAGTAGAATGAATGATTGACAATCCATACAAACAAGCACATATAAACAAATATGACCTAGCTACCGTCTTCCACATATCCCTTGTCTCTCAATGAATCAATGAGTTGTGCGCTTTGACATCTTTTCTTTCTATTGTCACTGTACTCCCCATTTTCTTAGGAATACTTATTGGCGAACCCCCTTTTCGTTAGGTTGCCGTCCCCCTTTTCCGTTAGGGACTCCCGTCTCCCATTTTTGATAGAGAACGGGGCGACACTAGTCTAGTTCACGAGGTATTCCTCTTTTCTGTTAGGAATCCTTCTCCCTCTTTTCCAATAGGGACGTCTGTTTCCCCCTTTTTCGATAGGGAACAGAGTGGATCAAACCTATTAGGCGAGATATCCCCCATTTCCGTTAGGGATTCTCTCCACATCACATTCTCGTCAAGAGCAGAGTGGTTACTAGTGCAATATCATATGCATGCATCCAACACCTCATAATCATATGCCTCACATCATATTATGCACATATTCCCAAAATACCCCACAATCCGGTTCATGCATGTCAACAGGCTATACTTAATCATTTAAGCATGCTAGGACAACAGGTAACACATTTCCACCCATACAGTACAATTAACCATGTTAACCTAAGCATGCTACTACTCACATAGAGCACATATGACACATCTCACAGTTAAGCATATTATCAGGCAATCACATTTAATAATAAAATAATCTTATGTTAGTTGATCGGTCTACCACACCTATCCTTAGATGTGGCACATCGTAACCCCTATCCTTAGATGTTACTGACATCAACCCCTAGTAGGGCTTAGGTACCCTACACATGCCAAACAGTCATATCTACTATACAGAACCCAAACAAAGTGCATTCTCTCTCCCACCTGGTATTTGGAGTACTCCAAAGTAAATTGGACCCTGAGATGGAATCACGAACTCACTAACAATCATATCAACCAGAAATAAGTCCAGAGTTACCAAATAATTTCACCGAACAGTCCAGAATAGTCCACAGTTAATCAGAAATACACAAACGCACTTGGATTAGAATTAGGGCAACTAATAAACTAACTAAAGAACAAGAAAGCCATGGCCAGAGGCTGGCCATCAAGTTTCCAGAATCTCAACTTACCCAAAAATAACTTCAAATAAGGTTTCGCAGTCAACCGGTACCTGCACCATCGCCAAAACCCTAAAATACGAAGAACAGGTAATGAGGAACAATCCAAACTAACCATGGAACCAAGAAAACAAAATTGGGACATGAAGAATAGAGACCATAGTCTCAGTTTTGTGACCCATGGAATCTCCTCTGGGAGTTTCGGCAAAACCTTAGCTCGTTCGGTACCCGTACGGTCAAAATGGGGTCCAAAACATAGTCTGATTGTGTAACACCCTAATTTTCAATGTTTAACTACTTAGTAATTATCTATTTTCTGTCGTTTCTAATATGACTTTTTGGTTAATAAAATTATGTTGATACTTGTATTAGTGAGATTTAATCTATTTGATAGGAATAGTAGAGATTATTACTTATTACTAATTTAGGGTTTTTCCTGCAATTTTGAATTCTGTCGTAAAACACTGAATTTGAACTATAGGGCTAGTTTTGACTGAAACCTACCCAAATGTGATCCAAATTTTATAAAATTTGAGATCGAAGCATTTTCCAATATTTATGATTTATTGGAATTTTTTGCGAATTTTTGGGTATCAGAAAATATATAGGGTATTTTCTATTGCCCAGGAACCGCTTAACGGTGACGCTGAGCTCGTAAATCGAGAAAACGACATTCATAGTAAAACTAATAATATTTTTGTGGATATTTTGAGTGATTAATAATTTTTAATTATATAGTAATTTATTAGTATTATTTTGAAGTTTTAGTGCAAAAAACCCTAATATACGCGAAACGCCGCGCACCTGGTTGAGCGATAACGCGACGAATTGAAAATATCTTGACACTAGGGCTGAGGGGAGGTTCACCAGCCACTAGGGGAGCTGAATGTGGGTTTAAATGATTGATTTTACAAGTGTCAAGTTGTGGTTGGTAATTAAGTAAATGGTGGTTAGTTAGTTTAGTTAGGTTAGGACTTAGTTAGTTAGTTTCGAACTAAATGAGCTTTTCCTTTCATTTTTGCCCCGGAAATTTCGTGGCCCTCTTCCTCATTAGACACCAGCACCATTCATTCCACCATTAGTGAAGAACTTGAGAAAAAAACTAGAGAAAAGAAAGTTTTGATTTTGGAAGTTTTGGAGATTAAAGTGTGCATCCTTGCTTCCTTTCATCTCCACCCTTGTTCCATCATCATCTATACTCTTGGTAAGCTCCATAAACCTTTCCTCATCTCTCTTGGGTTCCATGATATGGGTTTTGAAGGTTTTAGGAGCTATTTTTGAATTATAGTGCTTGTTTTGGCTAGTATTGCATGTATAGCTTCATAACCCCTTATTTCCTTACATAATTCACTTTGTTTTTGGTGTTTTAAGTTTGGAGAAACCCTAATCCTATGCTGGCCGAAATTTAAGGACTATTATAAGCCTTGTTCTTGACTTATTTTTGTGGTTTTAGAGTTAGTTTTGATGAGTTATGCTAGATAGGTTTGGATACTAGTCATATATGCATATTACAAGATGTTTGGAAAATAATTTATTTTTTGTGAAAGGGGGGTTGAAAACCGTGGCCTTAATGATGATTTAAGGAGATGTTTTAAATTGTTTTCAAAGTGATTTAAGTGTTGAGGAAGTTAGTTTAAGGTTCAAGGATCTAAGGGTGGTGTAATGCATGTTTTGGAAATGAAAAAAAAAATTGAAATTTTGGGTTGTTTTTGAAGCATTGAAAACCGTGGCCCTTATGCCATGTTCAAGCATTGTTTTAAGTTGTCTTAACCTTATAAAATGTTGTAAAAGTTGATTTAGGATTTGATTTAACAACACAATTCAAGGAAGTTTGATTTTGGAAAAAAACTTAGCTTATGTTTTAAGGATTGTCTTAAAACTTATATCTAACTTGTTTCTAAAATTCTTATGGCATGATCTATAGTTTTTAAATGTGGTTTAAAGTTAACAAAATACTATTCATTTGGTAAAACACTATTCCAATTGGTAAGATTTGGTTTTGAATTTTTCTAAGTGTGTTGATTTAAGGAAAGTTTCAAAATTTGCATGACTTGATCTTGTAATGTAATATATGATTAGCTGTGATCCAAATAGGTTAAGTTATCAAGATTTTTAGGTCTTTTTAGGACCAAAGCCGTGGCTGCCCTAGAGCCATAGGGCTTGAGTTGTTGGTTCTAATTTTGTTAAGTTGTATTGTTAAGGTTCGAGCGAGGTACGTGCCATTGACGAGTTGGAAATTCCCTATTCGGAGCTTGTTTGAGGTAAGGGAAATTTCTATATAATGAGTTTAGGCTCTTTGCTTGTTGGTTGTGTGGTTGACTGAATGAATATTTGTGGTAGTAATTGTAGTATCACTAAGTGTTAGGGTGATGCGGTGACCTGCCATAAGATATTGAAATGTTTGATGCTATGTGAAGTGTTGTGGCGTGCTCTAATTGATCTTGAGTGACAACTATGAATGTTGTTGAATGCCTTAAATCATGCTTGATTTATTGTTGAATTGATACTGATTGAAGTATGCAAAAGCATAGAATGATTGTTATTGTGATATAAGTTAATTAATAATGCGACGATCGATTACTGATTGGTTGACGATTTACATCGGTAAATCTGATGCGATTCCACAACCCGAAAATATGATTTCATAAATAAATTATTTGGCATAACCTTACACAGGTAATACGATATTTGTAAGCATGAAAATTCACTAAGTAGAGTGAGTGAGGGTTTGTCGATCAGCATTAATTAATTGACTTGTATTCTAACCATTGAGCATCGACACTCGGAGCGTTTGATTGGTCTCATAGACTTCAAAAGACGAGTTGTCCCTGTATTGCCTAAGTAGAGGCAAGCCAAAGTAGTGACAAGCCAAAGCAGTGGCAAGCCTAAGTAGAGGCGATCTTGTTCGGACATTGGGAAAGTAGTCACCATCATACTGCTGACCTATCAAGGCTGCAGGTGTATACACAAACTGGTCATACTGCATTGGCATACATGACTAACCACATTTTGATATGTGATGATTAATCATTGAATTGTTGTTGATTGCCTGCTCACATGCAAATATCTGGTATGCCATGATACTGTATGCGATCTATATGTATGTATATGTATATAATGATATACTGATGTTATATATATATATATATATATATATATATATATATATATATATCTTGTTTGTTGCAACTAGCCTGTGATGAACTCGTGGACAAGAAATTTACCCTTGCATTCCTTTTTGTTTTATGTTTATGTTTGAAAACGATACTTAGATGTTACCGATCCCGATGAGTCACATGGGGAATACGACGTATGAGTTCCCTCAGGGGAAGACCCCTTCGGCGTGGGTCGGCAATCCTATTTCTGGGCGTTTGACACACACGGGATTAGTTTTGGAGACCGACGACGACGGGGAGTATTCTACTGCTGTACGCTTCAGTAGTAAGACGATTCACATCTTCATACCACTTAGTTTACTTACTACACTACCGACGACCGCGACTATTGTGACCCATCCGTTCGTGGACCCTTCACATCCATCCATGATACCGAGTTTGAGTGCACATCCACCTTCGACTGGAGTCCTTGGAACTCCTCCCATCTTCACTGCCACTACTTTTGCTATACCGACAGCTTCATTGGAGACACCTGCTGCACCTGCAGGTAGTCCTCCCTCATCTTGTATTCACTGTCCTCACTGCTCTTATCCCTTGCCTCCAATCCCTACGGCCGAAGATCCAATCAATGGGTGTAGGACCACCAGGGAATGGATGGCAAGAGATAGAGTAGTGATTGATAGCGAGGACGAGGAGGAGGAGGAGGATCCTTCAGGGGCATCGGGGCCTGCTAGCTCGAAGTCGAGGACCTATCGTGCGGGGTTTCCCCCTCGCAAGCGTCTCAGGTTACGTATGGGCCAACATAGTTAGATAGAGTCAGTTGGTTAGACTCTAGTTATTATATTGTATAGTATGACTTTTGGGCCTAAGTCCTTTGACAGGAGCTGCTAGGATGCATCACGGATATGAGTCAACTCTAGATTTTAGGGTTTTCATATGACTGATGTATTTTATTTTGAGTATGTACTGGTGTATATTTTGGAATTCACCTGCATGCGAAATACTTGATCTTTGACACTACTATGATGCATATATATATATATATATGATGTTGGTTATGTTTTATTTTAGAGCGGGTATTGTTTGTCAGTTTAAAGTATTATACTCGGAAAAAAAAAACACCGCTAGTTTCAAAGAAAACCTTTTACAAAAATGGGATGTTACAGATTGGGGTTAAGAACTAGAATCAATTCAAGATTAAGGAATTGCAAAATGAACCAAGGATGAGCAGTAAATGGGTTTAGGATTTACCTCGATGAAACGGCGATCGGAGATAAGCCCTAACAAGCTCGAACGGTAACACATGAGTTTACACCGTCGGATTGATGAACGGATTAACAAGATTGCTTTGGATGGTGATCACAAAGCTTGGAAACCTTAAAAATGGTGGTTTCAGGTTGAAGAGGGTGCTCTGGTCGAGGTATAGTAAAAAGAATGGGAATAAACTGATTTAGGGGCATCAAATTGGCTTAAATAGAAGATTAGGTGTCACAGGTGCGCTCCAAGCGCGCCTCACGCTCAGCTTTTCAGGCCTCATTGTTTCTGTGCGCCTCAATGTGCCTCAAGTGCGCATCGCGTGCACAGGTGCGCTTCAGGTGCGCTCACACGCACTACTTCACGCTGAAGAAACCTTGCAAGCGTGCCACGTGTCAGTGCCAACAATCGATCCAATCACAAAGCGCCACGTGTCACGAATGGATAAAGATCTAATAGTCCAACATAGTCTAGCATGCGTCACGTGTTCCCCAAGTGTGCTCCACACGCATCAAGTGCGCTCCAAGTGCGCTTCACGCGCACTCCTGCGCTTCTGTCCGTTTTCGCATGATTTCTTCGTTTTCGACGCCCTTCGATCCAAAACTCGATACCCTAACATTTCAACATGATTCCTAACATAAGTGGACATCAAATGGACTTAAGAACAAAGGTTCTAAGTCTCATATACTCATCCAAAAGCTCTCGCTCACTCAAAGGTATGAACACAAAAAAAAACCCAAAACTCAACTCCGGTTGTTCTCAAACTTTACCAGGCTTTTAAGACTCATACCAACACATTAGCAAACATTATTCCCATCTCAAATAACATATTAAACCTCAACACATGCTCTCTCACAAGCACAAAAAGCGAGCACGCTGCTGAAAGGTCAAGCATGCAGTCAAAACACACAAATCCTAACCTAGGGCACACAAATACACTTAGTCACACATAAACACACATTAAGCAAGATTAGAAAAATGAGGATTTTACACTGCGGGGGCCAAAGGCTGAATCCCGAGTATTACAGGAGGCAGCCATCCAACCTTATTTATATTGTCCCTCAAAATATCACAATAATCTACTCAACAGTAATTTTTTGAAGAATTAAAACAATAAATCCTAGCACACCATAAGGGAGGTATTAATTTACGGGATTCTATGTTACCTTAGGGTTCCATGAAATTGGGGGTAAAATCCCCAATTTTTAGGGCTTGGATTTTCCTTCCTTCAAGCTTGTTCCTTCCACCATCGAAGCTTCAATCTTGCTTCTTCTTCCATTTTTCCTCTTCATTCTTCCATTTTCGAGCTTCCATTCTCACTGTCTATCTCTCCTTCGCTTTCTTTCTCTCTCTCTGCGCTATCTCTCCCTCTCTGCCTCGTTCTTCTCTCCCTCGGCCACCACGCCGTGGCCTTTCTTCCTTCCTTCCTTCTCCGTCGCACGCATGCCCTCTTCCTTCTTCTCCCTTCTTTTTTCTTTTCTTCCCTTCTTTCTCTTTTTCTTTTCTTTCTCTTCTTTTGTTTCTGATTGACGACGGAGGGAGTAAAGAGAAGATGAGAGGGTTCTAAGGTGGAGTGAGGGGGGATTATGGTGTATGGTGTGGTAATGATGTGAGTTTTTTTTTTAACTAAAATTGGATTTATAAGTCTCCATTTAAGTCCATAATTTATCCTTTGGTCCTTAAATAGACCTTGGGTAATTTAATCAATTAAAACTACCCCTAAATAATTAGCCCCACATTTCCTAACTCCTTAGAAAAAATTACCATTTTACCGTTAGGTTCCAACTTTTCTTTAACTTACTAAATTAAAGGTTATAAACTTTATTTAATCCTTAGGGATTAAACTACTTTTTCACTTATGATCTCTCGTTATTAAGCTTAGGGAAATTTTGGATGTTACATTGACGGTGTGTAACGTCCCAAATTTTCTAAGCTTGGTTGAGTATAAGTTGTGAGAAGTTGTGTAATTGTGTTTGAGCTTAATTTGAATCAACATGAGCAAACGTGATTACACAAAGATTTAATTTGTAGGTTGTTGATTTTGAGTTAAGAAATAAGTTGGAAGTATTGATTTAATCTCACCCTGTTCTTTTTATTGTTTTTCAGATAAACAGGTACCGAAGGCTGATGTGGCGAAGCTCTGGGCTTGGGACTCGTAGATCAGTTCATTAAAATGGAGTTGAGTTTTGATATTCCAATAATTATTCAAGTTGTAATCTATGTATTAGATTAATGACTTAATTTTTAAAATTTATGACTTGGATTACTGTAAACAAGTTTGTAAATTTTTTAGTGACTCATGTGCCTTAATGTAATTTAATTGTACTTTCAATTAACATTGAAGTTCGGGTGTTACACGGTGGGCATACAGGTGATGCTGAGATCGACATTGATGCCGAGTTGTAGTCTTCAAGATGCTTAACTTAGGAAGTTGTGTTTATGATTAACTGATTGTTTATGACTTTCTGTAACGACCCGATTCCGGACCGCTACCGAGCTCAATATACCGAGCTCGAGTTACCGAGCTCGACACACCGAGTTCAACTAAACCTGCATGCGATGTGTTTTAAAACGATACTCTTGTGCCTTTTAGAAAGTACGGTCTATTTATTTTTTATTTTTTATAAAACCAGCTCGTGCACATCAGAGTAATTACAGCTTTTCAAAAACATGGTGCAACTAAGACACAAGACATAAATTCCAATAAAACATACATGCATATATACCACTCGAAATAATAATGTATACAAAGTACAGAGTAGTAATGTATAAAGAAATACACCTAAGGTATGACGACTTCAAAAGAGCAATCATACCACAGGTACTCCCAGAACTCACGCAGGGGTCGCTCCAAAAGTAAACCGCCAGCCTACCTCAGAGCAACAAAACATAACCGCCCAAATCGTCACGACTTCGTAACACAAGAAAAACAAAGCAAATCACGACAAGTAGAGGTCGCCGCCGTCCTCGTCGAGCTCCTCCTCGCCATCATCTGGCCGCCGAGTTCCTCGCCCTCGACATCGCCTGGGTAACCGTCATGGATTGAAGGCACCACGGGAAAGGGTCAACTTCTCAACAATACAAGATAAGCACGGTATAAAGAAATAAGCAAACAGCAAAGTATAACATTCACCAACGTGACTCGACCATCTCACTCTAAACTCAACCCTTTATTCCGGAATATCGTCAGCTGGTCCATCCCCGAACTGACGCAATAGGTAAACGGCAGGTCCATCCCCAAACCGAATTACGTACATTAACAGCAGGTCCATCCCCAAACTGATAATGCAACGCCTAGCCAATCCACCATAAACAAAAAGGGGACCTAGCACCCTCAGTTATCTGGGTCCGGCTCAAAAACGTCATACGACTCGCCTAGCTCTCTCACTCGATGAACAATTCGCCGCATACGATATTCAAAGAGTTATACACAAGATATTCAACCGCATGTCAAATAAAAAGAGCAAGCTCGACATGAAGAAACGCAATTCAACATGCAATACACAATTCACAGCATATATTCAATCACATATTAAATACATGCAAAAACCCAATCATATCACAACATTTCATGCTCGACACAGATCAAGGAATCCATACATAATAACATATAAAATAAAGTCTTAATAATGTCTAAGAGTTGCCCTTACTGAACTCCAAGCTAATGCTGCTCGACAACGACCTCGACATGGCTGTCTTCAAATGAGTTCGACAACGACTTCGACACGTACACTTCTCAGTCGACCTCGACACGTACAGTTCTCGATCTGGATCCTACTGCTCCCACGTCCTTGGGTTCGCTCTCCCGTACACCTCGATTCGGGAATCACACGATCTCGGGAATCAGACTTCCTAATACAAGCACAACTTAGTTCGATCTATGGGTTCTAATAACACTTAGCTCTCATAACCCCAATCTTAACTACAACCCAGTAAATATTTCTTAAAAACTTCTTTCATACATCTCATCAGACAAAGCCATTTTTCCACTAACACAAGGTTAGGGTTTTCGATCAAAAGTTCATGAAAAAGGTTATCTGATGCTACAACAGGTAAGTCGACAACAACAACAACCAGAAGCAACAAACGACAAACTAAAACAAGAAATCGAAACAAACCAAAAAGGAAGGGTTTTTGGGCACTGCCTATTGCATAAAACAGAGAAAGAAATTTGTTTTACAAGCTCAAATAATCGGTTAGAAAGGTAGGTAATATCATGAAGAAGAAAATCCATCAATATGAGATGATTTGGAAGCATAAAAACTAGCTAAAATGGAAAGAAGAAACGGCGCTAAACAGTAGCATGGAGAGAAAATCTGTTTTTCCATACCTCAGATGATGGTCGAGATGGTGAGATATGTCGAGAGGATGATGAGAACCAAGGTTGATGAAGAAAGTTTATGCAGAAGCTCGATGGAACTCAAGGTTCTTCGATGGAAGTTTGGAGAGAAAGAAGGAAACTCAGAGAAGAAAGGAAGAAGAAAGAAGAAAAGAGAAAGTGAGTGTTTGAGGGAACTGAGCGTGATATACAGCTGGTGAGAGAAGGGGCATTATCGTAACTCCAGTTATGAGATGCCAATCCCATCAGTCATTCTACCCGTCTAATCTCCCCTCTCTCATGATTACCCTCTACTCTATAGGTCAGAGATCTATACACGGCGACGAGAACTGCACGCCGACAATATAATTATTACAAACAATAGTCATAACGTTGAATAACGTTCGTAAAAATACGTGTGATATCATCTCGACACGATGTCGACCAGGGTGCTCGTGCAAGCGCACAAGGCTCTAACACGAGTTCGTGCACGCGGCCTCCTCAGTTCGACATGCGACCTCCTCAGCTCGGTACGCGACCTCGGCAGCTAATGCACGCGAACTCCTCAGCTCGGCAAATGACCTCGGCACGCGATCTTGGCACGGGATCTCGACACAAGGTCTTGGTACGAGGTCTCGACACGAGATCTCGACGCGAGGTCTCGATACGACGTCCTAATACGAGGTCGATCTCGTCCTCAGGTGTTACAATCTCTCCCTCTAAAAAAAAAATTTCGTCCTCGAAATTGCAAATAAGATTCTTACCTCGGAAAAGTTCAGGGTACTGAGTCTTCATCTTCTCCTCCAGCTCCCAAGTCGCATCTCCGGTCTTCTGATCCCACACAACTTTGACGAGTTGAATCTCTTTGTTCAAGAATCGCTTGGCTTTCCGATCAACGATCCTTGCTGGTGATGCTTCGAAGGATAAGTCGTCCCTTAGTTGAATCACATCCGGTTCGATGACATGAGAGGGGTCGGAAATATACTTCCGCAACTGTGAGACGTGGAAGACGTCATGAATGTTCGACAAGAAGGGTGGCAGGGCAATCTGATATGCCACTGGACCGATACGACGAAGAATCTGATAGAGTCCAATGAATTTCGGGGTAAGTTTCTTGGATTTGATCACTCGACCAACTCCAGTAGTGGGGGTGACTCGAAGAAATACATGTTCTCCTTCCTCGAACTCGAGTGGTCGACGTCGTTGGTCTGCATAACTCTTATGTCGACTTTGAGACGTTCGCATCCTATCTCTGATCAAACGGATCTTCTCAGTAGTCTGCTGGATCATATCTGGTCCCATAACAGAACGCTCGCCATCCTGGTACCAACAAAGAGGCGTCTGACATTTACGTCCATACAGTGCTTCAAAAGGTGCCATTCCAATACTCGCATGGAAACTGTTATTGTAGGTGAACTCCACCAATGGTAAGACGTCGTCCCAACTTCCTCGGTGATCTAAGGTACACGCTCGCAACAAATCCTCAAGCGATTGGATCGTTCTCTCACCGACCGTCGGGCCTGGGATGATATGCCGAGCTAAGCCTGAGCTTCGGTTCCCATCGCCTTGCAATTCCCTCCAAAAATGAGACGTGAACTTGGATCTCGGTCCGACACGATCGAAGAGGTATACCATGAAGTCACACTATCTTCGCGATGTAGATCTCGGTCGCCTTTCCACGTTGTATGTCGACCTCACCGGTAAGAAATGAGCGGATTTGGTCAATCGGTCGACGATCACCCAAATCGAATCATTCTTCTTCTGCGTCTTGGCAAACCTACAACGAAGTCCATGGAGATACCGTCCCATTTCCATCTTTGATACGTCGGCGATTGTAGCATTCCCGCAGTCGTTGGTGCTCCACCTTTGCTTTCGACATGTTAAACACGAGTTACGTGCTCGGCCACTTGCTTCTTCATTCCTGACCACCAAAAATGCTTCTTCAAGTCTTGATACATCTTCGTAACTCTGGATGAATACTAAAGTTGCTCTTATGCGCTTCGTCGAGAATCAACTTCCTCACTCGGATACGTTAGGTACGCACACTCGGCCATTGCATCTCAAGATGTCGTCCCGCCGACCAAATTCGCCGCTTCCCTTGCGCTATCAACTGAACCTTCTCTTGCAGGAGCTCGTCATGAACTTGCTGGTCTCGGATCTCGTCCAACAATCTGTTAGAAATGGTAAGCATACCAAATCTCAGCTTCCCCGGTGAAACTTCGACACTCAACTTTAAGTCTCGGAACTTCTCGAGCATCTCCAACTCCTTGATCATCATTGAGGAAACTAGAACGCTCTTCCTGCTCAATGCATCTGCTACTACGTTAGCCTTACCGGGATGGTATTCCAACGTAAAGTCGTAGTCCTTGAGAAATTCTGTCCATCTTCGCTGACGCATGTTGAGCTCTTTCTGGTCGAACAGGTACTTCAAGCTCTTGTGATCGCTGAAACAGAAGAGTGCTCCCATAAAGGTAGTGCCTCCATATCTTCGGCCAAGAAACTATGCCACTCCAAGTCGTGAGTAGGGTAGTTCCTCTCGTGAATCTTAAGTCGTCTTGAAGCATACGCGACCACCTTCCGATGTTGCATCAAGACGCATCCCTATCCCCTGGTGTGACGCATCACAATACACCTCGTAAGGCTCTCTTCGGTTGGGGCAAAATCAACACGGCGCTGTCGTCAAAAGCTCCTTCGCCTTTGAAAACCGGCTTCACACTCCTCGGCCCAGGCAAAAGGTTGATCCTTTCGTAAGTCGTAAAGAGGCGCGACAATCTTCGAGAAACCTTCAATGAATCTTCGATAATAGCACGCTAAGCCAACAAAACTTCGACCTCGGAATCGCCTTCTACTGTTCCCACGCTAACACAGCTTCAATCTTAGTTGGATCCACAGCTATCCCTTCTTTGGAAATCACATGACCAAGAAAATTCACCTCTTCAAGCCAAAATTCACACTTCGACAGGTTGGCATAGAGTTGCTTCTCTCGTAATATCTGCAGTACTCGACATAAGTGTTCTTCGTGCTCTTCTCGGTTCCTCGAGTAAATCAATATGTCGTCGATGAACACTACAACGAACTGATCCAAAAACGAATGGAAAATCCTGTTCATGTAGTCCATAAACATAGCTGGCGTATTTGTCACTCCAAACAGCATCACCAAATACTCGTAGTGACCGTATCTGGTCCTGAAAGCTGTTTTGGGGACATCTTCCTCCTTCACGCGAATCTGATGGTAGCCCGACTTCAAGTCTATCTTGGAAAACATCGCCGCTCCACGAAGTTGATCCATCAAGTCGTCAATACGAGGTAACGGATAACGGTTCTTCACAGTAACCTTGTTGAGCTCGCGATAGTCCACGCACAGCCTTGATCATCCATCCTTCTTCTTAACCAACAACACTGGAGCTCCCCACGGTGACACGCTCGGTCGTATAAATTGCTTTGACTCCAAGTGCTCGATCTGGGACTTCAGTTCTTTCATCTCGGCAGGAGACATCCTGTATGGCGCTTTGGAAATCGGTCCTGTCCCTAGAATCAGGTCGATGGAGAACTCGACCTCTCGCACTGGTGGTAACCCTGGCACGTCTTCGGGAAAAACGTCCTCAAAGTCACACACCACTGGGACATTCTTCACGTCGATCTGCTGGGAAACTTCCGAACTAGCCAGATACATGTATTCCCTAGTTCCTTCTTTCAAAGAAACTCCAATACGTTCAGCAGAAAGATAATTGGAGACTCCAAGGTCTGGGAAAATTACGCTTTCTGGCGCGATCCAAGAGGACATGGTGTTGTGACAACCAATCCATCCCGAGGATGACATCTAAGCCCCAAGAGGCAAACAAACCAAATTGACCACAAACTTTCTACTCAATAACCACTACACAATTAAGACATGCGGATGTTTGTGACTAAGGTTTTAGCGGCGGGGTTGTAACTACCAATTTGAGCAGTAAAGCGATCCACAGTCAAGTTCAAATGGTTCACACAATCGTAAGAAATAAAGGAATGGGTTGCACCGAATCAAAGAGGACGGATAAGGATTTACCCTCGATCTCACATTCACCTTGAATAAGATCTTCACCGCTCGCTTCCTCGCCACTCATGCGTAAAACTGCCTTTAGCTACCTGACGCTTCCCTTTGGCCTTTGCCGCAAGCATTGTCGGTTCAGCTTTAGGTGTAGGACAATCCTTGGCAAAATGCCCTGGCTTCTTACAGTTGAAACACACCTCCTCCTTCTGAGTACAGTTACTCGCATAATGTCCCGTCTTTCCACAACGGAAACAAGTCACCTCGACACCGGTCTGACCTCCGCTCCTCGCTCCCTGGGTCATCGGACGATACTGTCCTCTATTGTTGTTGTTCCCCTGAGGTCGGTCGTAAGGCTTCCTCTGCAGTTGTTTCCCCTTCTGTGTAAACCTCTGCCCCGCACTCTGGGGTCTCACCGGTCCGCCTACAACAGTCTTCTTCTTGTGGCTTCTTACTCCTTCTACCTCGACACAGCGATCTATCAGCTCTTGGAGGTTTCGAATCCTCAATGACACCACCGACTTCTGAATGTCAAATCTTAACCCTCGTTGGAACCTCTCGCTTAACCATCTTTGGTCAGCTCGATCACGAAATGGGCTGAAATACCTCGCCAGTGATTCAAACTTGGTCGCATACTTGACACTGCCGAGTCAGCCTTGCCGCAATTGAAGAAACTCTTGCTCCTTCTCGGCTCGTGCAAGATCTGGGAAGTACTTGTCCAAGAACCTTTCACGGAAAAGCTCCCGTGTCATCTCGCGACGCTCGCTATAAATGTTTGCTTCACTCCTTTCCACCAATACTCTGCGTCTCCTAGCGACAAGTAGGTGGCGAGTCGACCTTCACGTTGTCAGAGGCAATGGAGTGCCTCGAAGATCTTCTCGATCTCTTGCATCCAAAGATCGACTTTATCTGGATTTGGCTCACCATAGAACTTCAGGATCATGCTTCCTAAAGTTCCGCTAATCCTTCGCTTCAAAGACTCGGCCCGCCGCCGGGCCGTTGTAAGTTCTGGCTGGTTAACGCCGTCTGTTGAGCCATCGCGTTAGCCTGTTGAGTTGCAAGAATGATTGTCGAGCCATGCCTGCCGCCATCTCGGTCATAGCTTGAATAGCTCGTTCCATGTCGACGTTCTCGGTCGCAGCTGTCGTATCCCTACGAGGTGGCATTAGATTCCACAAAGTTCAAAACCCTGTCAGAATCTCACAACAACGATGTGTTAAAACACACTGCTTCAATCAAGAAACAGTTCAAACAATTTATCAAGCAATAAGTGCTTCACTTAATCAAACAGCAATCAACATAGTACAATAAGGTACCCAACACATATATATATATCCCGACACAAATGACTACCCAAATTTCCTATGCACGTCGAGAACCGAATCGCCTCGATACCAACAATGTAATGACCCGATTCCGGACCGCTACCGAGCTCAATATACCGAGCTCGAGTTACTGAGCTCGACACACCGAGTTCAACTAAACCTGCATGCGATGTGTTTTAAAACGATACTCTTGTGCCTTTTAGAAAGTACGGTCTATTTATTTTTTATTTTTTTATAAAACCAGCTCGTGCACATCAGAGTAATTACAGCTTTTCGAAAACATGGTGCAACTAAGACACAAGACATAAATTCCAATAAAACATACATGCATATATACCACTCGAAATAATAATGTATACAAAGTACAGAGTAGTAATGTATAAAGAAATACACCTAAGGTATGACGACTTCAAAAGAGCAATCATTCCCTGGGGGTACTCCCGGTAGACTCCCACGCAGGGGGCTGCTCCAAAAGTAAACCGCCAGTCTACCCTGTAGCAACAAAACATAACCGGCCCAAACTGGTCACGACTTCAGAACACAAGAAAAACAAAGCAAATCACGACAAGTAGAGGTCGTCGCTCGGGTCCTCGTCGAGCTCCTCCTCGCCATCATCTGCTGTCGAGTTCCTCGCGCTCGACATCGCTGGGTAACCGTCATGGATTGAAGGCACCACGGAAAGTGGTCAACTTCTCAACAATACAAGATAAGCACGGTATAAAGAAATAAGCAAACAAAGAAAGTATAACATTCACCAACGTGACTCGACCATCTCACTCTAAACTCAACCCTTTATTCCTAATATCGCCACCGTCCATCCTCAATCGACGCAATAGGTAAACGGCAGTCCATCCCCAAACCGACCACGACATTAACAGCAGTCCATCCCCAAACTGATAATGCAACGCCTAGCCAATCCACCATAAACAAAAAGGGGACCTAGCACCCTCAGTTATCTGGGTCCGGCTCAAAAACGTCATACGACTCGCCTAGCTCTCTCACTCGATGAACAATTCGCCGCATACGATATTCAAAGAGTTATACACAAGATATTCAACCGCATGTCAAATAAAAAGAGCAAGCTCGACATGAAGAAACGCAATTCAACATGCAATACACAATTCACAGCATATATTCAATCACATATTAAATACATGCAAAAACCCAATCATATCACAACATTTCATGCTCGACACAGATCAAGGAATCCATACATAATAACATATAAAATAAAGTCTTAATAATGTCTAAGAGTTGCCCTTACCGAACTCCAAGCTAATGCTGCTCGACAACGACCTCGACACGGCTGTCTTCAAACGAGTTCGACAATGACTTCGACACGTACACTTCTCAGTCGACCTCGACACGTACAGTTCTCGATCTGGATCCTACTGCTCCCACGTGCTTGGGTTCGCTCTCCCGTACACCTCGATTCGGGAATCACACGATCTCGGGAATCAGACTTCCTAATACAAGCACAACTTAGTTCGATCTATGGGTTCTAATAACACTTAGCTCTCATAACCCCAATCTTAACTACAACCCAGTAAATATTTCTTAAAAACTTCTTTCATACATCTCATCAGACAAAGCCATTTTTCCACTAACACAAGGTTAGGGTTTTCGATCAAAAGTTCATGAAAAAGGTTATCTGATGCTACAACAGGTAAGTCGACAACAACAACAACCAGAAGCAACAAACGACAAACTAAAACAAGAAATCGAAACAAACCAAAAAGGAAGGGTTTTTGGGCACTGCCTATTGCATAAAACAGAGAAAGAAATTTGTTTTACAAGCTCAAATAATCGGTTAGAAAGGTAGGTAATATCATGAAGAAGAAAATCCATCAATATGAGATGATTTGGAAGCATAAAAACTAGCTAAAATGGAAAGAAGAAACGGCGCTAAACAGTAGCATGGAGAGAAAATCTGTTTTTCCATACCTCAGATGATGGTCGAGATGGTGAGATATGTCGAGAGGATGATGAGAACCAAGGTTGATGAAGAAAGTTTATGCAGGCTTCGATGGAACTCAAGGTTCTTCGATGGAAGTTTGGAGAGAAAGAAGGAAACTCGAGAGAAGAAAGGAAGAAGAAAGAAGAAAAGAGAAAGTGAGTGTTTGAGGAACTGAGCGTGATATACATTTGGTGAGAGAAGGGCATTATCGTAACTCCGGTTATGAGATGCCAATCCCATCGATCATTCTACCCGCCTAATCTCCTCTCTCATGATTACCCTCTACTCTATAGGTCGTAGATCTATACACGCGACGAATCGCACGCCGACAATATAATTATTACAAACAATAGTCATAACGTTGAATAACGTTCGTAAAAATACGTGTGATATCATCTCGACACGATGTCGACCAGGGTGCTCGTCCAAGCGCACAAGGCTCTAACACGAGTTCGTGCACGCGGCCTCCTCAGTTCGACATGCGACCTCCTCAGCTCGGTACGCGACCTCGGCAGCTAATGCACGCGAACTCCTCAGCTCGGCAAATGACCTCGGCACGCGATCTTGGCACGGGATCTCGACACAAGGTCTTGGTACGAGGTCTCGACACGAGATCTCGACGCGAGGTCTCGATACGACGTCCTAATACGAGGTCGATCTCGTCCTCAGGTGTTACACTTTCCATTTTTGAAGTATTTATAAAAGGGGAATATTACTCTAACCACGTGACATCGGGTTGGGATGTTTTTACTCGTATTTTTCTTAGTTAATATTCATTTGATTTGTAAATCATTTGAGAACTATTTTATGCAAGAAGAAAAAGAACCCGTACAAGGCTCATGTTTGCCTAAGCCTTTCCTAATAAGCATGTAAGATGTTCAAATTAGCGACTTTTGATGTGATGTCCGTTACTTGCGAAATGATTTGAGAAATTCTTATTTTTCGCATTTACTCTTTAACAACACTTTCGGGGTAAAGGGTGTCAAAGTCCTGGTTAAGTAGAACCATTGCATGCCTTTTCATCTCCAGGCAGTGATTCATGAAGGCTTTCTCATCATCAGTTATCCATCTACCACATTCTTCTAAGGTAAGAGGTTCATTTTGTGGTAGGGACATAGGGTTGTCAAATGATAGAGGAGGCCTTAGTCTTTCACCATAAAGAAGGGTGATCATAAATAGAATGATACTCTTCTTCCCGAATGGGGATAGGGCGTTTGGGACTTAGTCTAATTCTAGACTCACCAAAGTAAGAGGTATATGTTATGGAGGTGGTTAAGGATGTTGGAGTGGATGGGGAGGTGGTAACGTAAGTGATAGTGATTTTGTGGGTTCTTTATTTAGTGGGGGTGACTCTAAATAATTGGTTGAATAGATGATAGAGTGATGTGGCTATTTCTGAGGTGAGGGAGGTGATAGAGGAGGAAGTGGATTTTGGTTTGTTTATTGGAGGAAGTTTTGGTTGAGGAGTGACGGAGGGAATGGACTGTGTTTTGGACTTAAATAAAGTCAAAGCACCGGACAAAGGATGTGATTGCTTTGTGGTTCTTTGAGAAGGATTTTGTGTCTGTGGTTTGGTAGGTGGAGGATATGGCGAGGAATCAAATAGAGGAGGTGCAGTTATAGGATCATCACTACTAAAAGCAATAATAGAATCATCGGTAGTGAAGTCAATTACCTTTGGATTAGGCGTCTCAGAAAGCCTATACAATCTCCTTCGCTTCCCTTATGGGACCACAGTAAGAGGAGCAGGTGCAGGAGCTTGCTTCTTAGGACTAGAAGCTGAAATAGGCATGTTAGCTTCTGCCTTCTTCTTCTTTTCCAATATGATTTTGATGGGGATTGTGTAACGCCCTAACTCTAATTAGGGGATTACTTACTAATTAAAGATTGAAAACTTCACCTGGAATTTTTTTTTTAAATATAACAACCTTAAGACATAAATAAAACCTTGTTTAAGACCTGTTTGACTTGGAAAGAAATATTTCAAAGTCCCAAACATGACACATATATCTATCAGAGTTTCAAAAGCGGAATAACTTTTTCATTTACATCTCATTTCATAAAATGACCACAAGATAAAACAATTATAACCTATACATTATTTTCTAATTGTAAAGGACTCATCCTAGAGATAAGGACTCTGACTCGTGATCCGGTGACTCAATGTCTTGCCGAGGGCGAGACCGAACACGCTTCGTGCTCTAAACCTCCTCCATCAAGTGTACCTGAAAACAACGCCCCAACGGTGAATTTATAAAACTCAGTAACATAGACTTAGAAGAAAAATGCTTTTACCGTTGTTTCCAGCTATACGCGTGTGCTACGTATGGAAAATCCTCCCTGACAACATATACTTAACATATACTAATATTATGGCCAAATATTAACATCATCTTCATTCATTCAGTCAAACTCAAACATAACTTGCTTCAAGAGCATTCATTTGCAAAGTAACATAATTCATACGCATAACATACAATCACATAATTCCTTTCTATTTGAAAGGCTAGGATACGGTATTAGCGGTTTAAAGAGACGTCTAACCATGGTCATCGAGCTCTGACTGCCGTATCAAAATTTCTAAACTGGTGTGGTTAAGTTGCTCACACTTAACTACCCAGTGAGTTTTCTTAAAAGATTGAGGATGCCTATGCTATAATGTATGACGAATAAAGTTTAATGTCATGTATTACGAATTACGTGATGTGGCATTGCGGGCTCACCAGTGGGGTAAGCCACTGGGCTGGACAATAAAGTCCAGTAACCCGGGTGTTGCGATAAAAGACTTACAAAGAGGCCCATTATGTTTGATTTGAATTATGTGATTGTATGTTATGCGTATGAATTATGTTACTTTGCAAATGAATGCTCTTGAAGCAAGTTATGTTTGAGTTTGACTGAATGAATGAAGATGATGTTAAGATTTGGCCATAATATTAGTATATGTTAAGTATATGTTGTCAGGGAGGATTTTCCATACGTAGCACACGCGTATGGCTGAAACAACGGTAAAAGCATTTTTCTTCTAAGTCTATGTTACTGAGTTTTATAAACTCACCGTTAGGCGTTGTTTCAGTACACTTGATGGAGGAGGTTTAGAGCACGAGCGTGTTGCCTCGCCTCTCGGCAAGACATTGAGTCACTGGATCACGAGTCAGAGTCCTTATCTCTAGGATGAGTCCTTTGCAATTAGAAAATAATGTATAGGTTATAATTGTTTTATCTTGTGGTCATTTTATGAAATGAGATGTAAATGAAAAAGTTATTCCGCTTTTGAAACTCTGATAGATATATGTGTCATGTTTGGGACTTTGAAATATTTCTTTCCAAGTCAAACAGGTCTTAAACAAGGTTTTATTTATGTCTTAAGGTTGTTATATTTAAAAAAAAAATTCCAGGTGAAGTTTTCAATCTTTAATTAGTAAGTAATCCCCTAATTAGAGTTAGGGCGTTACATTATTGGGGCGTTGTTTTCAGGTACACTTGATGGAGGAGGTTTAGAGCACGAAGCGTGTTCGGTCTCGCCCTCGGCAAGACATTGAGTCACCGGATCACGAGTCAGAGTCCTTATCTCTAGGATGAGTCCTTTGCAATTAGAAAATAATGTATACAGGTCTTAAACAAGGTTTTATTTATGTCTTAAGGTTGTTATATTTAAAAAAAAAATTCCAGGTGAAGTTTTCAATCTTTAATTAGTAAGTAATCCCCTAATTAGAGTTAGGGCGTTACAGATTGAGTCCTCATCATCTGCTTGTTCAACAATTCTTTCTTGTGCAGGAGGCACTTTCGGCTTCTTGCTTCTGGTCTCCTTGACTGGAGACTCGACAGTTTTCTTCACGCCGGATGCAGATTGTTTCGATGAGCTTCTGGTCGGTTTCTTCTGTGTTTCACCAACAGTAGCATCAGTTTCATCTGCTTCTTGTTCTTGTTTAACCTTCTTAATCAGTTCAACATTGCATAATTGCATTCTGATCAGATTATTTCTTCCAAATACATCAGGAAGAGTCTTAACACCTTTTTCAAAGTACTTTTCCCTGTCTTCCCCTGTCATAGCACCAAGCTTTATTACAACTCCTTACTTAATCATGAGTTCAGTCAGAAGAACACCATATAGAATGTTTTTGTAGACATTTTTTTCCTTCAGCATAGCCCTTCCTTGAATTTAAAATGGCAGACAGTAGGGTATTGGTTATCAGCCTTGGTAGATTAACCTTTTGACTAGCCATGTAATGTCTCATATTGAACTTCTGTTCATAGTTGACAACGTCACTTGAACCAGCCTTCAGGATGACGCATTTGGAAATCATTTTATGAAGCATTTTGTAGTGTGGCTTCAAGTTCTTAACAGTCAGAGGTTGTTTTGTGGCTTTTAGGTGTTGACAGTTTTCAGACAGAGCCTAATCAACATTTTCCATTCCATTAAAAGCTTCCTCCCATTCTTCATGCAAGCTTATACCTTCACAAGGACATTTGGTAATTTCAGCAATTGCATTTGGAGTTTTCGTAAACAGATAGCCATGAATATAACCCTTGATAATATTTCCTTTATAAACTTTGATATTTCCTTAGGGTTCTTTAACAACAGTGATAAGCACTTCTATTGGTTACCATTGAAAGTAGTCAGTCCAACCCATTTTCTTCAATCCATCAGAGAAATCAAAACCATAACTTTTCAAGTGCCTTAAATCGACCCTGTTCTCTATCAAGACCTTTCATTCTGTCATAGTGTTGTATATAGCAGTATTCTCATAAACTCGAACGTTTGTCATAGTATCAATATAGAGGAACTTGTGATGGATGTTTAGGTTTTTTAGAGAGGAAATGAATAGTACAAAGTAGTTGGATAGTGGGAAAAGTAATGGAGAAGTTTTGAACAAAATACTTTTGCAAAAACTGCTTCACATTTCTTAGAATAAAAATAAATCAAAAAGAAAATAGAAAAATAAAGATTCCCTTTTCATTAAATGCAATTGCCAAAATAAAAAGTAAATCAATTAAAAGATTTATTGAAAACGTAAACTAATCATGACTCAGTAGGTAAGATGAGACGTTTCAGCCCCGCACGCACGTGTGTTACCAGATGCAAATATTCATATTCACCAGATGTTGAGTGATATAATGTGAATGGCATATGAGATGCTTACATGTTAAGATGCTGACATCATACCAGATGCAAACATAAATTAAATGATGCACAAGATGCTGAGATTAATCATTCTTTTATAAGATGAAAATTTTAATTTCTTTGTATAAAATTGAATCTATCTTCAGCGAGGGTTTTGTGAAAAATGTCAGCCCACTGATGATCAATGTCAATAAATTTAATTTCAAGTATACCCTTCTAAACATAGTCTTTTATGAAATGATGCTTAATCTAAATGTGCTTTGATCTAGAATGCAATATTGGATTTTTAGTAAAGCATATTGCAGAAGTATTATCACAAAAGATAGGAATGTTACTCTCTTTGATCAAATAGTCTTCAAGTTGATATTTCATCCACAGAAATTGAGAACTGCAGCTTACTGCTGAGATGTATTTAGCTTCTGCTATAGAGAGTGCAATGGTGCTTTGTCTTTTGCTTGATCAAGAAACAAGATTTGCTCCAAGGAATTGGCAGCCTCCACTTGTGCTCTTTTTTTCAATGCAGTCTCTAGCAAAATCAGCATCACAGAAACTGACCAACTTGTAATCTTTTTATTTCTTATAAGGCAAACCAAAATTAGCAGTGCCTTGTAAATATCTAAAAATTCTTTTTATAGCACTCAAGTGTGATTCTCTAGGATTAGATTGAAACCTAGCACAAAGGCAAATGCTAAACATAAGATCAGGTCTTGAAGTAATAAGATAAAGTAGAGAACCAATCATACCTCTGTATAACTTCTGGTCTACAAGTGGGATGCATAGGAGTACGCATAGGCTTGAAATTGTAACACCCTGTTTTGGGATCGCTACTGTGCAACCCAATCTAATGATGAAAACATTTTATGCTTGTATGCTTTCAATTAAAAAATACTCTTACGTATTTCGCAATGGAAAATAGGAGTAATTTTTTTTTTCATTTTCTTTTTCTTCCCTTTGAAAACTCTTTTAAAAAATAAGACATAAAGAGTACTACAATTTTCTAAATAATGCAAATTCAGACATGTGCAAATATCAGAGTATAACGCATCACAAAATAATACTTCACATAACATAAAACATAACACAATCATTTCGCACTGAGGCGAGGTTTTACGAAAATAGTAATTACCTAAGCTAAGCTGGCCAACAACTATAACTCTTACTGAGAAACAGTTCAGTAAGATCAAAACACGAAACATTAAGTGGAATCTTCCTTCACCAGCTCAATCTTCAACGCTCCTGGAAAGATGAAACTGCAGCAGCTATGGAGCTCCATCTGGAAGTGACATCCATAAGAATATCCAATCCAACAACAGTGCAAGGGATATCCTTTGTCCACGAGTTTATCATAGGCTATGTTGCATGCAAACAATATATACATATATAATACAACGACATGCTTTTATAGACATATACATACTTAATAGACCGCATGCATCATCATGGTATATCAAGCATTTGCATGTGAACAGACAATTCTATCAACAGATCAACAATCAAGTCACCACAATATCAAACAAATGCATGTGAACATCAATTCTATCACAAATCAACAATCAAGTCACCATAATATCAAACAATTGCAAGTGAACAACAATTCTATCAACAAATCAACGATCAAGTCCTCACAATATCAATTTCATCAAATAAATCATCACATATCATAAATGTGGTTAGCCATGCATGCCAATGCATTATGAACAAGTTTGTTTATACACCTGCAGCCTTAAACAAGGTCAGCAGTGACAAAAAACTATATTTCCCAACGTCCGAATCAAATTCCCCTACTAAGGGTATTGCCACACATTAGGCTTGCCACGCATTAGGCATTGCTGCCACCTGGGCATGAAGTGACAACTCGTCCTTTTGAAGTCCTTAAGATAACCAAACGCTCCAAGTGTCGATGCTCAACGGTCAGTATGCATCCAAACAAATTCTTCAATATGGCATGCTCACCATAGGGAGTGCCCGAGTAATGTTTTAATTAATCAATGCGGATTGACAAACCTCAACTACGTTCACTTTTGAAAAGGTGGAGGGAACTCAAAGTTTAAGCACTACAATGAGCATCCCATACTACTCAAGTAATGCTCAGGTTTTCTTCACCACGCAGTGAACAGAGATGATGAGAAATACCCCTTAGAGTTCAAACACAGGACACTTGGTCCAGGTGTTCAACTACGGAATGCTAATCTCAATCTTAGATCAAAACTTAGGCACGTAATGCGGAACACTAGGCTCAATTTTTAGGTTGAGATACTAGGCATGCCATATGGAACACTAGGTCCAATCCTTAATCAAGAAAATTCGCACGCAAGTAGGACATTAAGTCCCAGCACAGGACACATGGATCATATGCTCAATAGGAACACTAGGTTCCCTATATTTTGTTCCTTCGAAATCTAGATCTTTGAAATCTCTTTCTCCGTCCTTGTATCACTCCTATGTATCTGAAAATAGTTTTTGGCTCTAGGTCATTGAAACCCTAGTTTCTGGATTCACGCCCCCAGCCCAAACTATCAAGATATTTTGTTTTGTCGGGTTCTCGCTCAATCAGGTGCACGACGTTACGTGTATATTAGGTTTTACTAAATATTTTCTGATGTCCAAAAATTCCAGAAAATTCCAATAAATTCTAAATATTAGAAAATTCTAAGATCTCAAATTTTATAAAATTTGGATCACGTTTGGCCATGTTTCAGTTAGAAACTCACCCAATAGCCTCCTAACGGCAGAATTCAACAGAATTCTCGCAGCATAATAAAAATTGTAAAGTAGTGAGGATCACAAATTTCAATTTCTCTTATCATCTAGATATTATTCAAACAATAAAATTATCAAGACAAAATCTCTAAAATAATAGTCATATTAAATATGACATAAAACAGACAATTAATACAATAACTAAACAATGAAAATTCAAAATGTGACTTAAAAATGTCTATTAAGTCCTAAAATTATTTTTCATTCAATAAAATAATTTTCTTTAATCAAACAACAATTTTTCACATTTTTCAAGATTAATTCATATTAAAAACAAGATATCGTCAGATCTTTGTCTCTTAATCTGAATTAATTACTAAACAGTAAATTGTTTACAACAAATATAGTAGCTCTTTGTACTTTTCATAAATCATCAAGGTGATCAATCTCTATGATTTATTTCCAAGTAGTCAGAAACTATAAAATAATTTTTATAAAAATTGGGATGTTACATTACCACCCTCCTTTAAAAAATTTCGTCCCCGAAAATTCATTTACAAACCAAAACAAAATGAGGAAATCTGAAAAATCATAGCTTAACACTAAAAGCATGTCACAAACTTTGAACTTTGAAAACTAATACAACATGAAAGTTATTACCTTCAAGCAGGCAGCACCAAAGCATACATTCCATTCATACATCATAACAAGTGAAAACACTACATCTTCAACTTAAACGTCTACAAAACACAATACTACGCATCTATGTTGAAGAAGTCCTCAATAATGACGCCTAATCCAAACTACGATCTCTACTCCATCATGATCACGACCACGATCACGACGACTACTGAGATACGGTTACATGCTAATAACAATAAAACTGCACTAACACAAATATACCTACACAACCACGTTTTTAATCACAAACCCAAAACCAAAATTCTTTTGTTTTCAAAACTTCTAAGTTCTAAAAATAACACAAAGCAAGAATTGATTCTCATAAAACAAAACTTGATCTCTTCGAGACTCAACCCTCTCAAGAACACTATGATTCTTTTTAGATTAGGTTTGTCATTGTCTTAAAATCGTCAAGATACATTTAAATCATAAACTAAAACTTGCATCAAACACCAACAACAACAGAATCACTAAAAATCAAGTATTAAAGCAAAGAATAATTTTAGTTCTCTCAAAGTGCCTCACGGCTTGCACACCTACACACTCAAATACGTTTTTCAAAATCATGCTACTCACACCCAAAAGCTTTTTAATAAAAGATCAACACAAAACTTTTCTCTACAATTCCAAAACCACAACTACAACAAAGATCAACAATAGATCAATTGGATAAATGATGAAATCCTCTTTTCCTCTTACCTAAAATAACTCACGGTTTCAAAAAAATGAAGAGGAAGGAAAGGTTTTCCGAAACCATTAAAATAATCATCTGAAACAACATAAAATCAAAACTTAAATAAGTTGAAATACTCACTCACAAGATCTTCAAAAACCCACGTTTTTATGACATCAAAAGGAAAGAAAATTTCCAAAACTTATTAACCACGAGATCAACAACATCACTCACAAATAAATATACAACGATCACAATAACATCTATCGTAATAACCAAATGTATATTGAAAACTTGGATTTTGGAATCTAATATAATAATAAAATACGTCACAAAATCAAAGCTCTTATGTGGTCTATACTTAGAACCACACACACACAATAATACACGTAATACGATAATTATAGAGTCTCATACGGATAATCTCTCTTGTAAATCTCAGTCCGCTCATAACTCTATTGTGTCGCGTTTCCTGAGATGAAGTCTTCAGATGATGAGTTCTCCGCTCCGCTTAGTGTGTAAACACGTTCCTTAGTGGTTGATCTTGCAGCTCCAACATTGTTGACAGCAAACACAGCTCGTGTTACTTTGCAGTCTCTGGACAGATATCCCGATTCCTTGCAGTTAAAGCATAACCTTTCCATGGTTAGTTACTGTTAACGTTGTGCTCGTCATCTTCATTGTTGCAGTAGTGCATCTTCGGCAATCGATGCTTGTGATTCCCTCTTCTGCCCATCATGTAAACATATCCTCCAGTAGCTGGGCTCGTATCCTACGCAGCGTTTGCAGTTGATCCACCTTTGGCAACTGATAGTCCTTAGAAAAGTGTCCTGGCTTTTTACAGTTACAGCATAGTCGGTCCTTCGATGAGCATTTATCTGACAAGTGTTCCTTGCTTCCACATTGGTAACAGTGCAACTTCTTCTGGCTATTCCCAATAGCTAAGCCATAGGATGATCCTAATTGTGGTCATTTCTTGAGGATGGAAATAAGGTACTCCTTGTTGTTGTCTTCCTCTTTGTCCTTTGCCCTGATAATCTGGCCTAACTGGCACTCCAATAGCTCGCTCCTCTGTTTGCTGCCTTAGCCAATCGTGTTGATTCTCTACGACAATCTGTGGGATAACAGCAGTTGCCATCTCAGCTATCACTTGGATTACGAGATTCACATCTAATTTACTAGCTTTAACAAAAAGTCTCGTTCGCCCCGAAGGCATCGAATTTCTACAAAGTAAACTAACCAAAATCCCCACAACAAAATTAATCGTCTGAGATGATCGCACACAATTTCACACAATGTCACATATGTTTCAACTAGGAAACATTACAGACAATCACAAACAATGTTCACATAACCTAGGCATAACAAACTTATACTCGATAATCCCCAACAATCGAGGCCAACCTAACCCAAAGCGGTCCGGTTAGAACCGAACTGCTCTGATACCACTATTGTAACACCCCGTTTCCGGAGCGCTACTGTTCAACCCAATCTAATGCTGAAAACATTTTATGCTTGTATGCTTTCAGTTAAAAAATACTCTTACGTATTTCACAATGAAAAATAGGAGTAATTTTTTTTTTCATTTTCATTTTCTTCCCTTTGAAAACCCTTTTCAAAAATGAGACATAAAGAGTACTACAATTTTCTAAATAATGCAAATTCAGACTTGTGCAAATATCAGAGTATAACGCACCACAAAATAAAACTTCACATAACATAAAAAATAACACAATCGTTACGCACTGAGGCGAGGTTTTATGAAAATATTAACTACAAACCAATGGGTAATCACGCAAATAACAATGACAAAACCCTAAGCTAAGCTGGCCAACAACTATAACTCTTACTGAGAAACAGTTCAGTAAGATCAAAACACGAAACATTCAGAGGAATCTTCCTCCACTGGCTCAATCTTGAGCGCTCCTAGAAAGACGAAACTGCACCTGCTATGGAGCTCCATCTGGAAGTGACATCCATAAGGATATCCAATCCAACAATAGTGCAAGGGTAAATCCTTTGTCCACGAGTTTATCACAGGCTATGTTGCATGCAAACAATATATACATATATAATACAACAACATGCTTTTATATAGATATACATACTTAATAGATCGCATGCATCATCATGGTATATCAAGCACTTGCATGTGAACAGACAATTCTATCAGCAGATCAATAATCAAGTCACCACAATATCAAACAATTGCATGTCAACAACAATTCTATCAACAAATCAACAATCAAGTCACCACAATATCAAACAATTGCTTGTGAACAACAATTCTATCAACAAATCAACGATCAAGTCCTCATAATATCAATTTCATCAAACAAATCATCACATATCATAAATGTGGTTAGCCATGCATGCCAATGCTTTATGAACAAGTTTGTGTATACACCTGCAGCCTTAAACAAGGTCAGCAGTGACGAGGAATTTTTTTTCCCAACATCCAAATCAAATTCCCAACCAAGGGTATAGCCACACATTAGGCTTGCCACGCATTAGGCATTGCTGCCACCTGGGCATGAAGTGACAACTCGTCCTTTTAATGTCCTTAAGACAATCAAACGCTCCGAGTTTCGATGCTCAATGGTCAGTATGCATCCAAACAAATTCTTCAATATGGCATGCTCTGATACCACTATTGTAACACCCCGTTTCCGGAGCGCTACTGTTCAACCTAATCTAATGCTGAAAACATTTTATGCTTGTATGTTTTCAGTTAAAAGATACTCTTACGTATTTCATAATGGAAAATAGGAGTAATTTTTTTTTTCATTTTCATTTTCTTCCCTTTGAAAACCCTTTTAAAAAATGAGACATAAAGAGTACTACAATTTTCTAAATAATGCAAATTCAGACTTGTGCAAATATCAGAGTATAACGCACCACAAATAAAACTTCACATAACATAAAAAATAACACAATCGTTACGCACTGAGGCGAGGTTTTATGAAAATATTAACTACAAACCAATGGGTAATCACGCAAATAACAATGAAAAAACCCTAAGCTAAGCTGGCCAACAACTATAACTCTTACTGAGAAACAGTTTAGTATGATCAAAACACGAAACATTCAGAGGAATCTTCCTCCACTGGGTCAATCTTGAGCGCTCCTAGAAAGACGAAACTGCACCTGCTATGGAGCTCCATCTGGAAGTGACATCCATAAGGATATCCAATCCAACAATAGTGCAAGGGTAAATCCTTTGTCCACGAGTTTATCATAGGCTATGTTGAATGCAAACAATATATACATATATAATACAACGACATGCTTTTATATACATATACATACTTAATAGATCGCATGCATCATCATGGTATATCAAGCACTTGCATGTGAACAGACAATTCTATTAGCCGATCAATAATCAAGTCACCACAATATCAAACAATTGCATGTCAACAACAATTCTATCAACAAATCAACAATCAAGTCACCACAATATCAAACAATTGCTTGTGAACAACAATTCTATCAACAAATCAACGATCAAGTCCTCATAATATCAATTTCATCAAACAAATCATCACATATCATAAATGTGGTTAGCCATGCATGCCAATGCTTTATGAACAAGTTTGTGTATACACCTGCAGCCTTAAACAAGGTCAGCAGTGACGAGGATTTTTTTTTCCCAACATCCAAATCAAATTCCCAACCAAGGGTATAGCCACACATTAGGCTTGCCACGCATTAGGCATTGCTGCCACCTGGGCATGAAGTGACAACTCGTCCTTTTAATGTCCTTAAGACAATCAAACACTCCGAGTGTCGATGCTCAATGGTCAGTATGCATCCAAACAAATTCTTCAATATGGCATGCTCTGATACCACTATTGTAACACCTCGTTTCCGGAGCGCTACTGTTCAACCTAATCTAATGCTGAAAACATTTTATGCTTGTATGTTTTCAGTTAAAAGATACTCTTACGTATTTCGCAATGGAAAATAGGAGTAATTTTTTTTTTCATTTTCTTTTTCTTCCCTTTGAAAACCCTTTTCAAAAATGAGACATAAAGAGTACTACAATTTTCTAAATAATGCAAATTCAGACTTGTGCAAATATCAGAGTATAACGCACCACAAAATAAAACTTCACATAACATAAAACATAACACAATCGTTACGCACTGAGGCGAGGTTTTATGAAAATATTAACTACAAACCAATGGGTAATCACGCAAATAACAATGACAAAACCCTAAGCTAAGCTGGCCAATAACTATAACTCTTACTGAGAAACAGTTTAGTAACAATGACAAACGCTCCGAGTGTCGATGCTCAATGGTCAGTATGCATCCAAACAAATTCTTCAATATGGCATGCTCTCCATACGGAGCCCCCGAGTAATGTTTTAATTAATCAATGCGGATTGACAAACCTCAACTACGTTCGCTTTTGAAAAGGTGGAGGGAACTCAAAGTTTAAGCACTACAATGAGCATCCCATACTACTCAAGTAATGCTCAGGTATTCTTCATCACGCAGTGAACTAAGATGATGAGAAATACCCCTTCGAGTTCAAACACAGGGTACTAGGACCAGGTGTTCAACTGCGGAATGCTAATCTCAATCTTAGATAAAAACTTAGGCACGTAATGCGGAACACTAGGCTCAATTTTTAGGTTGAGATACTAGGCACGCCATACGAAAAACTAGGTCCAATCCTTAATCAAGAAAATAAGCACGTAAGTAGGACATTAAGTCCCAGCACAGGACACATGGCCCATATGCTCAATAGGAACACTAGGTTCCCTATATTTTATTCCTTCAAAATCTTGATCTTTGAAGTATCTTTCTCCGTCCTTGTATCACTCCTATGTATCTGGAAATACTTTTTGGCTCTAGGTCATTGAAACCCTAGTTGTTGGATTCACGCTCCCAGCCCAAAATATCAGGATATTTTGTTTCATCGCGTTCTCGCTCAATCGAGTGCACGACGTTACGCGTGTATTAGGTTTTAATACTAAAAATTCCAAAAATAATTCTAAAAACAAGTCCACACTCAAAAATTACCATTTCGCTAAAATGTTCCTCCCGGCATGAGAAAAGCACCCATGTATCTCGTTTTCTCGAAATAAGAACCAAAACGTTGCAATTGGGCAGTTTCTGGTCACAGATAATGCACTAAATATTTTCTGATGCTCAAAAATTCCAGAAAATTTCCCAAAATTTGGATCACGGTTGGGCATGTTTCAGTTAGAAACTCACCCAATAGCCTCCTAACGGCAGAATTCAACAGAATTCTCGCAGCGTAATAAAAACTGTAAAGCAGTGACGATCACTAATTTCAATTTCTCTTATTATCTAGATATTATTCAAACAATAAAATTATCAAGACAAAATCTCTAAAATAATAGTCATATTAAATATGACATAAAATAGACAATTAACACAATAACTAAACAATGAAAATTCAAAATGTGACTTAAAAATGTCTATTAAGTCCTAAAATTATTTTTTTCATTCAATAAAATAATTTTCTTTAATCAAATAATAATTTTCACATTTTTCAAGATTAATTCATATTAAAAACAGTATACGTCTACACTGTCTCTTTATCTGAATTAATTACTAAACAGTAATTTGTTTGCAACAAATATAGCAGCTCTTTGTACTTTTCATAAATCATCAAGGTGATCAATCTCTATTATTTATTTCGAAGTTGTCAGAAACTATAAAATAATTTTTACAAAAATTGGGATGTTACATTACCACCCTCCTTAAAAAAATTTCGTCCCCGAAAATTCATTTGCAAACCAAAACAAAATCAGGAAATCTGAAAAATCATAACTTAATACTAAATGCATGTCATAAACTTTGGGCTTTGAAAACTAATACGACATGAAAGTTATTACATTCAAGCAGGCAGCATCAAAGCGTACATTCCATTCATACATCATAACAAGTTAAAACACTACATCTTCAACTTAAACGTCTATAAAACACAATACTACGCATCTATGTTGAAGAAGTCCTCGCAAATGACGCCTTATTCCAAACTACGATCTCTACTCCATCACGATCACGAACACGGTCACGACGGCTACTGAGTTACGGTTACATGCTAATAACAATAAAACTGCACTAACACAAATATACCTACACAACCACGTTTTTAATCACAAACTCAAAACCAAAATTCTTTTGTTTTTAAAACTTCTAAGTTCTAAAAATAACACAAAGCAAGAATTGATTCTCATAAAACAAAACTTGATCTCTTCGAGACTCAACCCTCTCAAGAACACTATGATTCTGTTGAGATTAGGTTTGTCATTGTCTTAAAATCGTCAAGACACATTTAAATCAAAAACTAAAACTTGCATCAAACACCAACAACAACAAAATCACTAAAAATCAAGTATTAAAGCATAGAAAAATTTTAGTTCTCTCAAAGAGTCTCACGGCTTGCACACCTACACACTCAAATCCGTTTTTCAAAATCATGCTACTCACACCCAAAAGCTTTTTAATAAAAGATCAACACAAAACTTTTCTCTACAATTCCAAAACCACAACTACAACAAAGACCAACAATAGATCAATTGGATAAATGATGAAATCCTCTTTTCCTCTTACTTAAAATAACTCGCGGTTTCAACAAAATAAAAAAGGAAGGAAAGGTTTTTCGAAACCATTAAAATAATCATCTGAAACAACATAAAATCAAAACTTAAATAAGTTGAAATCTCACTCACAAGTTCTTCAAAAACCCACGTTTTTATGACATCAAAAGGAAAGAAAATTTCTAAAACTTATTAACCACAAGATCAACAACATCACTCACAAATAAATATACAACGATCACAATAACATCTATCGTAATACCCAAAAGTATATTGAAAATTTGGATTTTGGAATCTAATATAATAATAAAATACGTCACAAAATCAAAGCACTTATGTGGTCTATACTTAGAACCACACACACACAATAATACACGTAATACGATAATTATAGAGTCTCATACGGATAATCTCTCTTGTAAATCTCAGTCTGCTTATAACTCTGTTGTGTCGCATTTCCTAAGATGAAGTCTTCAGATGATGAGTTCTCTGCTCCGCTTAGTGTGTAAACACGTTCCTTAGTGGTTGATCTTGCAGCTCCAACATTGTTGACAACAGACTCAGCTCGTGGTACTTTGCAGTCTCTGGACTGATATCCCGATTCCGTGCAGTTAAAGCATAATCTTTCCTTGGTTGGTGACTGTTAACGTTGTGCTCGTCATCTTCACTGTTGAAGTAGTGCATCTTCGGCTATCAATGCTTGTGATTCTCTCTTCTGCCCATCATGTAGACATAGAGTCTTCACAATTAGCCACTCGCTCTGGTATTGGTAGCATCTGCAAATAAATCATAGGAAAACAGGAAACACACGAGCAAAGAGGGTGAGTTCGTTGTAGTTGAGTTGTGTTGATATTAGAAAGAATAAACGTATGCAAACACACTCAATCACATACATATATTATAAGCAAATATATGAATACATATTAGCTCAACAATTATACCTTAATCATCACAAACTATAATCTTATAATAACTATTCATTTATTTAATGTCCTGCGCGTAAGTCAATTTCAAGCAATTTGCAACTCGTCAGTGGACTTGACATGGCCACACTCCAGGGGACTTGTCACAGAGTAGTTGCCACTTACGGTGGACTTGTCACAAAGTAATCACAATGTAACAAATAATTCATTATTATGATGCCAAGCTTTGGAAATCATAATGGTTTAATTCTAGCATATTTCACACTTAATTCATAGGTACCAAAAAACTATAATTCATGAACACAACAATTTCAATAAATATATGGCATATTATCATTATCAAGACATTACTCATGATAAAACAACATCAAGTCAATCATTAAGTATATGAATTTAACATTCATTCTTTCAACTAATAAATCAATAAGAACTTCACAATATTCCAGCAGCACCATATACATATTTAAATATATATATACTTCACATACATTCCATAATATAATTATCACTATATGGGGCCTAAGGGAGACCCTACATCTATTCCCTCAAATACCCACAATTATAATATCTCCCCTTACCTCAACAAATAAATTTGTAGTGTCAACGGGAGTGGAGCAAAATCGCCTACAGTGACAAAATTGGACACCGAATGGGCACAGAGAACAATTTAATTGACGGACCACACAAAGAACAAAACAAGACTAAAAAAATGATAATCAATGTCAATTAATTTTTAGAAATTATTAGGCTTGAAACAAAATCACAAGGAAGCGAAAAAAGTGATTATAAAATGTCTCACCGAGATAACGGGGTTACGAGCTGTTCGACGTCAACTTCACCTTAACAAGAAAGCCGGTAGTGGTTCCATAAGATTTCGATGCTAGAAATCCAAAAATGTTATCCATTTTCGTTAACGATGACTGTAGTGATCGAAAAACAGAAAATACAATCTGCCTCTTGGAGGGTATAATCGATCAAACGGAGGGTAGAATCGGAATCAGCGGATGATTTCGAGTGGGAAGGGTGTGATTTTGTGTGTAGCCGTGGGCTAAGGTGTAACGCCCTAACTCTAATTAAGGAATTATTTACTAAATCGATCAAGGATTATAGATAAATGCGGGAATTTTTTTTTTTACCTTTCAAACTAATAAGGAATAGATCCTGTTTAAAAATTACTATACCCTAGCAAAATATAATCTCTTCAAATAAAACAATCTCTTATGAAAATACCTGATTTTTACTAAGTAGAATAGTTCTAACATGCATAAAGCTTTACACCTAATCATACTACTAATAGACCTTGATTCAAATTACATTCTAGTACTAATTGAACTAGAAAACATAAATCAGAGTTTCACAAGCGGAATTACTTTAATAATTACAACCCTTTACAATAAAAACAATAAGATATAACAACTATAATCTACACATTATTTACTAATGTTACAGGGATACAACCTAATACTTAGGACCCTGACTCGTGAGCCGGTGACTCAATGTCTCATAGGAAGGCAAGACCGAGCATGATTCATGCTCTAAAATGCTCCAATACGTTTGTACCTAAAAACAACGCCCCAAAATGTGAGTTTATAAACTCAATAACATAGACTTAAAAATCATAAAACCTTTACCGTTGTTTCCAGCCATACGTGGTGTGCTACGTATAGAAAATCCTCCCCAAACTAGTATAAACATAGTTATTCAAAAAATACTTGAATCTACACTTACTCATTACATTCCATCAATATCGAAGCACAACTCATTTCAGATTCCAAACATCAATTACAATACCAACACATATCATAAATCAGTAACTCAATGCAACATGATTCACACATATATTGTAACACCCCACCAAGCGCATACCAGCCCAACTGAAGTGGGTCCCTATGCAACAGTGAGCATGTCACTCATTTTATGGTAAAATCCGGCCAGGGCACAGACACTTCGGTCAACGGCCCTTCCAAAAGGTGGAGTTACTCATAGTCCTTAAAGTATCCCCTTGGATCAATCGTCATTGAGTCCCATATTAATTGATGGGCAACAACCAAGAGAATCCCCGTCAATGAAAACACCCAAAATTCTCAATTTGACGGGTTTGCAATCCAAAAGCAAACATTCATACACGCAAGTTTCAATCAAAAGAAACATTAATCACAAAGCAAGCCTATAAATTAGTATTTACCATCATATAGGGTTAAATCCCCTTCAATTAAGGACCCAAAACACAAGCCATTAACCATCAAAACATTGTAATAAAGAGAAGAACAAAACTGCACAGGGAGGCACGGCTGTGCTCACCCATTTCCCTGCAGTAACATCCCAATTTTTATGAAAATTATTTTATAGTTTCCGACTACTTAAAAATAAATCATAGAGATTGATCACCTCAATGGTTTGTTAAAAGTACGAAGAACTACAAAGATTTATTGTAAATAATTTACTGTTTTTGTAATTAATTCAGATTAAGAGACAGTGTAGATGTATACTGTTTTTAATATGAATTAATCTTGAAAAATGTGAAAAATTATTGTTTGATCAAAGAAAATTATTTATTGAATGAGAAATAATTTTAGGACTTATTAGATATTTTTAAGTCACGGTTTGGATTTTTGATGTTTAGTTACTTGTTAAATTGTCTGTTTTATGTCATATTTAATATGACTTTTATTTTTAATGTTTTTGTCTTGATAATTGTATTGTTTGAATAATATTTAGATGAAAAGAGAAATTGTACAGTTTTTATTGCGCTGCGAAAATTCTATTGAATTCTGCCGTAACTAGGCTATTGGGTGAGTTTCTAACTGCAACATGCCCAAACTTGATCCAAATTTTATAAAATTTGAGATCGTATCATTTTTCAATATTTATGATTTATTGGAATTTTTCTGGAATTTTTGGGCATCATAAAAACATAGGGTGTTTTCTACGCCCAGAACTGCATTAAGGTAGCGTTTAAGCTCGTAAATCGAGAAAGTGACATTCATAGAAATACTTCTAATATTTTTAGGGACATTTTGGTTGATTAATAATTTTTGATTATAGAATAATTTATTAGATTTATTTTTGAATTTTTTGGTAGAAAAACCCTAATATACGCGTAACGCCGCACACCCGATTGAGCAAGAACGCGACGAAACGAAATATCTTAATATTTTGGGCTGGGGGCGTGAATCCAGAAAATAGGGGAGATGAATCTCATGCTTAAAACCTACCTTGACAAGTGTAGGCATAGGATTGGTTGCTTTGTGTAACACCTGAGGACGAGATCGACATCGTATTAGGACGACGTATCGAGACCTCGACCAAGACCTTGTGTCGAGATCCCGTGACTAGATCGTTTGCCGAGATCATTTGTCGAGCTGATGAGACCACGTGCACTAGCTGCTGAGCTGAGGAGGTCGCGTGTCGAGTTGATGAAGTCGCGTACCGAGCTGATGAGGACGCAAGTCGAGCTGAGGAGACCGCGTTCACGAACTCGTGTTAGAACCTTGTACGTTTGCACGAGCACCCTAGTCGACATCGTGTCGAGATGATACCTCGTATTCTTTCGAACGTTATTCAGCGCTATTATTATATTGTTTGTAATTATTACATTGTCGGCTTGCCGTTGACCGACAGAGTAGAAGGTAATTATGAGAGGAACGATTAAACGGGTAGATGATTGATGGGATTGGCATCTTATAGCTGGAGTTACGTTTATACCCCTTTCTCACCAGCTGTATACCACGACCGATTCCCTCACACTCATTCTTTCTCTTTTCTTCTTTCTTTCTTCTTCCTTCCTTCTGCTCTGTGTTTCGTTGTTTTCTTCAAAAACTTCCATCGACGAAACCGTGAGTTCCATCGAGATTCTGCACAAGCTTTCTTCATCAATCTTGTTCATCATCATCTTCTCGACATATCTCGCCTGCTCGATCACCATTGAGGTATGAAGAACAGATTTTTCTTTCCTCTGTGCTACTGTTTAGCGCTAATTCTTCTTCCATTTTTAACCAGTTTTATGCTTCCAAATCATGTCAAATTGATGGGTTTTCTTCTTCACAATATTACCTATCTTTCTAACCGATTAATTGGGCTTGTAAAACAAATTTCTTTCTCTGTTTTTCTGCAATCGGCAGTGCCCAGAAACCTCCATTTTTGGTTCGTTTCGATTTCTTGTTTTTCATTCGTTGCTTCTGGTTATTGTTGTTGTCGATCTATCTGTTGAAGCATCAGATAACTTTTTCATGAAATTTTGATCGAAATCCCTAACTTTGTGTTAGAGGAAAAATAAATATATTCAGTTCTTGAGTATTATATTTTCTGGGTTGTGGTTAAGTTTGGGATGAGAGCTAGATGTATTAGAACCCATGGATCGATCTGAGTTATGTTTGTTTTAGGAAGTCGATTCAGAGATCGAGTGATTTCGAATCAAGGTGTACGGAAAGCGAATCCAAGGACGTGGAAGCAATGAATCCGTGATCGAGGATCAGACGCGGTCGAGGTCGACTAAGAAGTGTACGTGTCGAGGTCGATTGAGGACAGCCGTGTCGTGATCGAGTAAGAGAAGTCGTTGTCGAGCTCTTTGAAGACAGCTGTGTCGAGGTCGTTGTCGAGCAGCATTAACTTGGAGTTCGGTAAGGGCGCTTCACATTAATATTTTCGTAGTATGCTAGCGTAAGGGCATTTCATATGCTACGTGGTTATGTTATTGTGTATGGATTTCCTGATTTGTGTCGAGCTTGAAATGTTGTGATATGATTGAGTTTTTGCATGTATTTAATATATGAATGAATATATGTCGTGAATTGTGTATTGCATGTTGAATTGCGTTTCTTCATGTCGAGCTTGCTCTTTGTATTTGACATGCGGTTGAATATCTTGTGTTTAACTCTTTGAATATCGTATGCGGCGAATTGTTCATCGAGTGAGCGAGCTAGGTGAGTCGTATGACGTTTTTGAGCCGTGACCCGGATAACTGAGGGTGCTAGGTCCCCTTTTTGTTTACGGGAGATTGACTAGACGTCGCCACGCTATGGGACCTGAGTTGGTATCTAGGGAGAGCGAGGATCCCAAGGCTTACCGACTTTCCGACATACTGATGCAGCGTGTGCATTCCGGAAAATTGTCGAGGCGAGAGAAAATGGATTTGCGAGTTGTGTCGAGTTTAGAGTGAGATGGGCGCGGCACGTCGGTGAATGTTATACTTTCTTTGTTTGCTTATATTTTTATGTCGAGCTTATCTTGAATTGTTGAGAAGTTGACCCTTTCCCGTGGTGCCTTCAATCCATGACGGTTACCCAGGCGATGTCGAGGGCGCAGGGAACTCGACAGTAGATGATGCCGAGGAGGAGCTCGACGAGGACCCGAGTGACGACCTGTACTTGTCGTGATTGATTGTTTGTTCGACGTATTTCTTTTGATGACTGTACTTGTTTTTCTTTTGTGTTCGAGGTCGTGACCAGTTTGGGCAGTGTGTTTTATTGTTTCAGGGTAGACTGGTGGTCTTACTTTTGGAGCAGCCCCCTGCGTGGGAGTCTGCCGGAAGTACCCCCAGGGTATGATTACTCTTTTGAAGTCGTCGTACCTTAGGTGTATTTTCTTTACACATTTGCTACTCTGTATTTTGTATACATTATTATTTCGAGTGATATATATATGTATGTTATGCATGTATGTTTTATTAGAATTTAAGTCTTGTGTCTTAGTTGCACCATGTTTCGAAAAGCTGTAATTACTCTGATGTGCACGAGTTGGTTTTAAAAAAAAATATATCGTATTTTTAAAAGGCACAAGAGTTTTGTTTTTAAAACACATCTCATATAGGTTTATGTTGAGCTCGGTGTGTTGAGCTCGGTAACTCGAGCTCGGTATATTGAGCTCGGTAGCGGTCCGGAAACGGGTCGTTACACTTTGTAATTGTAGTTAGTTAGTGTAGTTAGTTTGTAACTAGTTTGGTTAATTCCTAACTACATGAACATTTTCTTTCATCCTTGTCCCAAAATTTTCGTGGCTCCTTCTTCATTTGGCTGATCCATTTCAGTTTACTTTCATTTTTGGAAAGCTTGGGAAAACAAAATTAGTGAGAGAAACACTTGATTCTTGAAGGAAACTTGGAGATTAAGCTTGTAAACTTAATCCTTTCTTCCTCCTTCTTGATTTACCATCATCATCTTGATTTGTAAGCTCCATATCCATTCCTTTTCCTCTCTTGAGTTCCATATATGGGTTTGGTTGATTTAAGAGTTGATTTTCCTTAGAAAGTCTTGAAACATGTTAGATTAGTTTGATTAACCTTTAGTTTCACCATTTTCCTTCAAGATTATGCTTGTTTGATGAATTTAAAATTCTGAAATCCCTAAGATTGAACAGGCCAAACCTTAGGGGCTGGGTAAGAGTTCATTTTTGGCATGATTTTGTTGAATTTGAGTTAGATCTTTGAGAGTTTTGGTTTAGTATACTTAAATCTAGTCATATATGCATGTTAAGCAAGTTTTTGTAAAATTAATTTGGTAAATTTTTGGGGCTGAAAATAGTGGCATACATATGTGTTTAGATGATGTTTTAATTTGTTTTTAAAGTGTTTTAATTGTTTAAGAATTTGGTTTTTGGTTATGGCTTTGAATCTATAAAGGTTTGCATGTTTAAAGCTTTGAAAAATGGCTTGAATTAAATTAAATTTGGGGCTGTTTTGGGGCTTCCAAAACAGTGGCTTATGATCAAGTTTTGAGTAAGTTTTAACTTGTTTTTAATTGTATTAAGGTGGTAAAGAAGTTTGGTTTTGGTAAGAAGTTTTGATTAAGCAAAGTTTGTAAGATTTTGATGTTAAAAGATTTGAAAACTTGGAGTTGTTTTTGGAATCTTAAAACCGTGGCACTTTGATGAAATTTGGAGCATGTTCTTAACTTGTTTTTAAGCTTAAATATGTTGTAAAAAGTGGTTAGCAATTTGGTTTAGCAAAACTTTTCAAAGAAGCATGATTTTGGGAAAAGAATTGGTTTATGTTTCAAGAATTGTTTTGAACTTGTAATGGAATTGTTTCTAAGATTTTGTGACATGTTTTAGTGCTTCAAAAAGTGGTTCAAAGTTAGGAAAAACACTATTCAAAGTGGTAAAGCACTATTCCAATTGGTAAATGTTAGTTTAAGTATTTTTCTAAGTGTGTAGCTTTTGGAAAAGTTTCAAAAATTGCATGATTTGAATATGTGTCATGGCATATGGCTAGATAGAACCAATTAGGGATTAAGTCGAGTAATTCCTAGCCTTTAGGAAGTCCTAAGTCGTGGCCTAAGGGCTTTAGATTTGAGTTTTGGTTCTAATTGATTGAAACTTGCGTTGTTAAGGTTCGTGCGAGGAACGATTTGACGATAGTTTGAAATTACCTTGCTTGGATTGTTAAAGCACCCAAGGTAAGGGAAATTCTTACATAATGAGTTTGGGCTTTTTGCCTTGTGTGCTGTTTGGCTTGATTGATTGATTGTGTGGTAGTACTTATAGTATTACTATATGCTGTCTGGAATGCTGTAGCATGTTGTAGCATACTGAATTATTATATGCTGTCTGAAATGCTGTAGCATGTTCTTGGCCCTGCGTGGCATTATGATTTGTGTTGTTTTTCCTTGAATCATGTTGGATTTAATTGGAACTTGATATTGATTGGAATATGCAAGATATTGTTGATGATAATGGATTAATTAATAATGCGTTGATCGACTATTATTGGTTTGACGACTTACAACGGTAAGTCTAATGCGATTCCATGAGCCGAGAAATGTTTTCATGGTAAACTAAAGGTATCTTCTAAAATAAGTCGGTGTACAAACACGCTTTATGGATCAGAGGGTTAGAAGTTGTTTAAGAGGTTCTTTTGAAAAGAAAACATTGTAAATTTTGAAAACTGTTGAGTTAAGTAATGTGTTTGGGAATTATCCTAGCATATTATTTAGCACAACTAGGGTTCCAACGACCTAATGCTAAAAAGTTATTTCTAGTACAACACCACTTAGGAGTGACACAAAAATTGAAATTGGAAATCCACTAAGTTGAGTGAGTGAGGGTTCATCGATCCACATTGATTAATTAAACATTACAAGGGCGCTCCTTATGGTGAGCATGCCATATGGAAGAATTTGTTTGGATGCATGAGCATGATATTGCATTAGTAACCACTCCATTCTTAATGGGAATGCGATGTGGAGAAGACCCCTATCGGGAATGGGGGTGCCTCGTCTAGCAGGTTAGATCCACTTTGTTCCCTAAAGGGAAAGGGGGAAACGTACGTCTCTATCGGGAAAGGGGGAGGAGGATTCCTATCGGGAAAGCGGAATACCTCGTGGACTAGGCTAGTGTCACCCCGTCTCCATCGGGAAAGGGAGGCGGGAGTCCCTATTGGGAAAGGTGGACGGCAAACTGCCTAATGTATAGCAAGTGTAACATCCCAATTTTTATAAAATTTAATTTATATTTTCCGACTACTTGGAAATAAATCATAGAGATTGCTCACCTCAATGGTTTGTCAAAAGTACAAAGAACTACAAAAATTTATAGTAAACAATTTACTGTTTAGTAATTAATTCAGATTAAGAGACAGTGTAGACGTATACTATTTTTAATATGAATTAACCTTGAAAAATGTGAAAAATTGTTTTTTGATTAAAGAAAATTATTTTATTGAATGAAAAATATTTTAGGACTTAATAGACATTTTTAAGTCATAGTTTGGATTTTCATTGTTTGGTTATTGTACTAATCGTATGTTTTATGTCATGTTTGAAATGACTATTATTTTAATGATTTTGTCTTGATAATTTTATTGTTTGAATAATATTTATTTGATAAGAGAAATTGAGATTAGTGATCCTCACTAATTTACAATTTCTATTACGCTGCGAGAATTTTGTTGAATTCTGCCGTGATCCAAATTTCATAAAATTTGAGATCTTAGTATTTTCCAATATTTAGAATTTATTGGAGTTTTTGGAATTTTTGGGCATTAGAAAATATTTAGTGCCTTATCTGTGCCCAGAAACTGCCTAATTGCAACGTTTCGGTTCGCATTTTGAGAAAACGAGATACATGGGTGCTTCTCTCATGTGGTGAGGAACATTTTGGCTAAACAATAATTTTTGGGTGTGGACTTGTTTATCAAAATTATTTTTGAAATTTTTGGTATTAAAACCTAATACACGTAACGTCGTGCACCCGATTGATCGATAACGCGTCGTCGCGAAACCCTTACTTAGTGAGCAAGAATTTGTTAAATCTTGATGTAATAGCTTATATATTTCATAGATCCATCATTCTCCTCCTAGATTAAACTTGTTTGATGAACTAAAAATTTGAGAAACCCTAAGTTTTGGGGCTGGCCAAAATCAGGGGCTGTTTAAGGTTGTTTTGGCTTTATTTTGTTGATTTGGAGTTAGTTCTTTGGTGGGTTTTAAGTGGTATATTTGAAACTAGTCTTATATACATGTTTTACAAAGTTTTGATAAATGAATTTGTTTAGTTTTTGGGGCTGGTAACCGTGGCTCATGAGCAAGATTTAGGGGATATTTTAATTTATTTTTAAAGTGTTTAAAGCGTTTAAGAAGTTGGTTTTGGTTAGGACTTTAAGTCTATAAAGATTTGTATGTTTGAAGCTTTGAAAATTTATTTGAAACAAAATAAATTTGGGGCTGTTTTGGGGTTTCCAAAACAGTGGCTTATGATCAAGTTTTGAGTGAGTCTTAACTTGTTTTTAATTGTATTAAAGTGGTATAGAAATTGGTTTATGATAGGAAGTTGTGGATCTAACAAAATTGTAATGAATTAGGAGTTAAAGATTTGAAAACTTGAAGTTGTTTTTGGAACACTAAAACCGTGGCCTTCCAGGAAGTTTTGTCACTTGTTGTTGACTTGTTTTATGCCTAAGATTGTTGTAAAAGGTGGTTAGTAAATTGATTTAGCAAAGTCTTTCGAAGGAGCTTGATTTTAGGAAATGATTTGGTTTATGTTTCAAGTATTGTTTTGGACTTATAATAAAATTGTTTCTAAAATTTTGTGACGTTTTTTAGTGTTTTAAAAAGTGATTCAAAGTTGGAAAAATACTATTCATTTGGTAAAAAATTATTCCAGTTGGTAAAATTTGATTTAAGCTTTTTCTAAGTGTGTAGAGTTAGTAGAAGTTTGAAAACTTGCATGACTTAGACTTGTTACATGACATATCACTAGGTGTGATCCAAATGGGATTAAGGGAGTAATTCTTAGGCCTTTTAGGGACCTAAACCCATGGCTGCCCTAGGGGCATTAGATTGAGTTTTTAGTTCTAATTGATTGAAACTTGCGTTGTTAGGGTACGCGCGAGGTGCGACTTGACGATAGTTTCGAATTACCTTGCTTGGATTGTTAAAGCGCCCAGGGTAAGGAAAATTCTTATATAATGAGTTTGGGCTTTTTGCCTTGTCTGTTGTTTGATTGTTTGATTAACTGTGTGGTAGTACTTGTAGTATGACTATGTGTTGTTTGGAATGCTGTAGCATGTTTTTTGGCCCCGCGTGGCAAGACTGAATTGTATTGTGTGAGTTAAATCATGTTTAATTGATTTGACTGGACTTGAAATTGATGAATGGATGTAGCATGTTGTAGCATACTGAATTGTTATGTAAAGTATGAAATGTTGTAGCATGCTTTTGGCCCTGTGTGGCATTATGATTTGTATTGCTGCCTTAAATCATGATTGATTTAATTGGAATTTGGAATTGATTGGAATTTCGAAAATATTGTTGATAAATAATGCATTGATCGATTGTTATTGGTTTGACGATTTACTACAGTAAATTCGATGCGATTTCACAAGCCGAATTCTGATTTCGTAAACAAGTTGTTAAAGGCATTTTGATTTAAAAGTAAGCGTGAGGATTTTAGTATAACTAGCCAAAGCTTGCAAAGAATTTTCAAGGAATCAATAGTAGGAAAAAGAACTTGAGTAAAAAATATGATTTGTTAAAACGGTTGAGTTAAATGATGCGTCTGGAAAATTTTGGCCAGGAAAGACCTGGTTATTAAGAGTGTTCGCACCGCCTCTCTTTCCTGGAAATTTCCCTAATGCATTATTTAGCACAACTAGGGTTTCAATGACCTAGAGCTAAAAAGTATTTTTAGATAAATAGGAGTGATACAAGGACTGAGAAAGAGATTTCAAAGATCGAGTTTTTGAAGGAATAAAATATAGGGAACCTAGTGTTCCTATTGAGCATATGGGCCATGTGTCTTGTGCTAGGACTTAATATCCTGCTTGCGTGCACATTTTCTTGATTAAGGATTGGACCTGGTGTTCCATATGGCGTGCCTAGTATCTCAACCTAAAAAATTGAGCCTAGTGTTCCGTATTACGTGCCTAAATTTTGATCAAAGGTTGAGATTAGCGTTCCGCAGTTGAACACCTGGACCTAGTGTCCTGTATTTGAACTCTAAGGGGTATTTCTCATCATCTCAGTTCACTGCGTGATGAAGAATACCTGAGCATTACTTGAGTAGTATGGGATGCTCATTGTAGTGCTTAAACTTTGAGTTCCCTCCACCTTTTCAAAAGTGAACGTAGTTGATGTTTGTCGATCTGCATTGATTAATTAAAACATTACACTAGCGCTCTCTACGGTGACCATGCCATATTGAAGAATTTATTTGGACGCATACTGACCATTGAGCATCGACACTCGGAGCGTTTGATTGTCTTAAGGACTTCAAAAGGACGAGTTGTCACTTCATGCCCGTGTGGCAGCAATGCCTAATACGTGGCAAGCCTAATCTGTGGCTATACCCTTAGGAGGGGAATTTGATTCGGATGTTGGGAAATAAAGTTCCTCATCACTGCTGACCTTGTTTAAGGCTGCAGGTGTATACCCAAACTTGTTCATAATGCATTGGCATGCATGGCTAACCATATTTATGATATGTGATGATTTGTTTGATGAAATTGATATTGTGAAGACTTGATCGTTGATTTGTTGATAGAATTGTTGTTCACATGCAATTGTTTGATATTGTGGTGACTTGAATGTTGATCTGTCAGTAGAATTGTCTGCTCACATGCAATTGTTTGATATTGTTGTGCCTTGATTGTTGATCGGTTAGTTGATTTGTCTGTTCACATGCAAATGCTTGATATACCATGATGATGCATGCGGCCTATTAAGTATGTATATGTATATAAAAGCATGTCGTTGTATTATATATGCATGCGGCCTATTAAGTATGTATATGTATATAAAAGCATGTTGTTGTATTATATATGTATATATTGTTTGCATGCGACCTAGCATATGATAAACTCGTGGACAAATGATTTACCCTTGCACTATTGTTGGATTGGATATCCGTATGGATGTCACTTCCAGATGGAGCTCCATAGCTGCTGCAGTTACGGTATGTCACATGTATGTCAGATGTCACTACGACGCACTACGGTGAAGTAATACTAAGTATGTCACATGTAGGTATATAGATAAGTACGTACTATCAGAGTGCAAAGTGCGTAGTGTAAATAGTAATGATACAGTCATCCCAAAAGAAGTAAACCGGTGAGGCTAACCTGTTGTCTCAACTAAATAAAACAGCAAAACACAAAACATAACATAAGCATCAAGACTCCTGGCCAACATATAACCAAACGTCTCAGCGAGGGGGAAACTGAGAGCTCCCACTTTGAGATCCCGAACACCTCAGAAACAACCGTCTGTAATCGTGAGCTGCCAGGTGGTGAAGGACCAGATGTTGCTCCTCTCCCAGGTTTCTGTCATCCATGGTGGCTAGACTCGCTACGGTGGCTAACAGGTTGCACCGGCATCGGCTAAGGAGGCATCGGTGGATAACCTCCATAACCAAAACCTAGTGGAAACCCTGGCACCTGCCACATCTGTTGAAAAGGTAGTCTCTGACATATCCTAAAGTCTCCAGAAAAGCTAGCAATAGGAAGACCTGGAACCCTGAAAAAGATGGAGATGGTACCCGTATAGATCACTGCCTGACGCACATGGTCAATCTTCCACCCCACGCTGTCGAAATCATGGTACTGAATCTCAAAATCACCCCACACGGGGATCCGAGGGGGAAGGAGCATTGACGGGTGCATCAGCATAAACTGCTCCATCGGGTCTGCTGCGGTTGCATCCTCCTTTTCAACAAAGTCTAACATACAATGATACATATACACACAAGCATACAAACACAGGGAGGTAAGAATAACACAATCATCAAAAAGCGGGAAATGCATAGGCAGAATGAATGATTTGACAATCCGAACAAACCAGCACACATAAATAAATATGACCTAGCTACCCACTTCCACTTACTCCTACGTCTCTTAATGAATAAATGAGTTATGCGCTTCGGCATTTTTTCTTTCTATTGTCACTGTACTCCCCATTTCTATTAGGAATACTTATTGGTGAACCCCCTTTCCGTTAGGTTGTCGTCCCCCATTTTCATTAGGGACTCCCGTCTCCCTTTTCCGATAGAGCACGGGGCGACACTAGCCTAGTCCACAAGGTATTCTCCTTTTCTGTTAGGAATCCTCCTCCCCCTTTTCCGATAGGGACGTCTGTTTCCCCCTTTTCCGATAGGGAACAGAGTGGATCAAACCTACTAGGTGAGATATCCTCCATTTTCGTTAGGGATTCTTTCCACATCATATTCCCATAAAAAATGGAGTGGTTACTAATACAATATCATATGCATGCATCCAACACCTCATAATCATATGCCTCACATCATATTATGCACACATTCCCAAAATATCCCACAATCAGGTTCATGCATGTCAACATGCTATACTTAATCATTTAAGCAAGTTAGGATAACAGGCAATACATTTCCACATAATACACATTTAATCATGTTACCCTAAGCATGTTACTACTCACATAGAGCACATATGTTACATTTCACAGTTAAGCATATTATCAGGTAATCACATTTAATAATAAAATAATCTTATGTTAGTTGATGAGTCTACCACACCTATCCTTAGATACGGCACACCGTAACCCCTGTCCTTAGGTGTTACTGACATCAACTCCTAATAGGGTTTAGGTACCCTACACATGCCAAACAGTCATATCTACTATACAAAACCCAATAAAAGTGCATTTTTCCTCCCACCTGGTAATAGAAGCACTCAGAGGAAAATTGAACACCGAGATGTAAACATGAACTCACCGACAATTACACCAACACTCCCTCACTATGATCCGGTTCAGCCAACAATAAGAAACAAGTTCAGAGTTACCAACAATGTTACCAAACAGTCCAGAACAGTCCACTGTTAACCAAAAACACACAAACACACTCGGATTAGAATTAGGGCAACTAATAAACAAACTAAAACACAAAGAGACCCATGGCCAGGGGCTGGCTTAGGACTCCAGAGAACAATACTTACCCAAAAGTAACTCCAGACAAGCTTTCACAGTCAATCGGTACCCGTACTATCGCCAAAACCCTAAAATACGAAGAACAGGTAATAAGGGACAATACAAATCAACAAGGCAACCACGAATTCAGAGTTGGGACAAGGAAAATAGAGACTCCTATCTCAGTTTCGTGACCCATGGAATCTCCTTTGGGAGTTCCGGCAAAACCCTAGGTCGTTCAGTACTCGCACGGTCAAACCGGGGTCCAAAACACAGTCTGATTAGTGTTAAGAACTAGAATCTATTCAAGATTAAGAAATTACTAACTGGAACAGAGATGATCAGTGGATGGGATTATAGTTTACCTCGATGAAACATCGATCGGAGATAAGCCGTAACAAGCCCGAACGATAACAGACGAGTTAACACCGCCGGATTGAAGAACGGATGAACAAGATTGCTTTGGATGAGATCACAAAGCTTGGAACTGTTAACAATGGAGGAAAACTGGTAAGAAGGGTGCTCTGGTCGTAAAATATGAGGAATGAGGTGAAAAAATTGATCAGATGGGTTAATTGCCTCCAATAGGCAAAATTACTACACTGGGCATGCGCCTCACGCAACCCTTAGTGTACCGAGCGCGCGCCACGCGCACCGTTGTACACAGCTTCTGTCTCCTTGCGCGTCACGCGCGCTTGAGCACGCGCCACGCGCACCGCTCTGAGGGAAACTTCATCCAGAATTTTCCTGCTACATGCATGCCACGTGCCACGCTGACTCATGCTACTGGTCCACTATACACCAGCACGCGTTACACGCGTTCTTAGGCATAGCAGGCGCGCGCCACGGCTCCTGCATATCCTTGTCTGTTTTCACGTGATTTCTTCGATTCTGACTTCCGTGCGATCCTGAACTCGATACCCTTACTCTTAAACATGATTCGTAGCACAAGAGGACATTAAATGGACTTAAGAACAAAGGTTCTAAGTCTCATATACTCGTCCGGAAACTCTCACTCGCTCAAAGGTACGAACACACAAAACCCTAATCTCAACTCTGATCGTTCTCAAACTTAACCAGGCTTCCAAGACTTATACCAAAACCTCATCAAATAATATACCAACTTCAAATAACATATCAAACCTCAAAACATGCTTTCACACAACACAGAAAGCGAGCACATCGCCAAAGGTCAAACATACAGTCAAAACACACTAATCCCTACCTAGGGCACACAAATACACTTAGTCACATATAAACACACATTAAGCAAGATTAGAAAAAATGAGGATGTTACACTTCGGAAACGGGGAGTTACAATAGTGGTATCAGAGCAGTTCGCTTCTAACTGGACCGCTTTGTCCAAGCTAGCCTAGATTATTGGGGAATGTCGGGTATAAATTTGTTATGCCTAGGTTCGGTGAATCTTGTTTGTGATTGTCTGTAATGTTTCTTAGTTGAAACATGTGTGACATTGTGTGAAATTGTGTGCGATCATCTCAGATGATCGATCTTGTTGTGGGGTTCTATTTAGTTTACTTCGTAGAAATTCGATGCCTTTGAGACGAACGAGTCTTTCTGCTAGAGATAGTAACTTAGATGTGAATCATGTAATCCAAGTGATAGTCGGGATAGCAACTGCTGTCGCACAACAGATTGCCGCGGGGAATCAACACGATTGGCTAAGACAACAAATGGAGGAGCGAGCTATTGGGGGCCAGTTAGGCTAGATTATTGGAACCAAAGGCAAAGTGGAAGACAACAACAAGGAATATCTTATCTCCATCCTCAGGGAAATGAACGCAATTAGAATTGTTCTGTGGCACAGGCTATTAGAAATGGCCTAGAGTTGAAGTGGCACTGTCACCAATGTGGAAGCAAGGAGCAGTTAGTTGATGAATGCTCATCGAAGGACCGACTATGCTGTAACTACACGCCCAGCTTCTGGAGGATATGTCTACATGATAGGCAGAAGAGGGAATCATAAATGTCGATAGCCGAAGACACACTACTCTAATGGTGGAGATGGAAAACACTACGCTAACCAGAATCCAACTAAGGAATCGGAACATCTGTCCAGAGACTGTAAGGTACCACGAGCTGAGTCTGCTGTCAACAATGTTGGAGCTGCAAGATCAACCACTAAGGGACATGTCTACACACTAAGCGGAGCGGAGAACTCATCATCTGAAGATTTCATCTCAAGAAACGCGACACAAAGGAGATTATTCATAGGTGACGCTATAATTATCGTATTATATGTATTATGATGTGTGCGTGGTTCAAAGTATAGACCACATAAGTGCTTTGATTTTGTGACGTATTTTATTATTATATTAGATTCTAAAATCCAAATTTTCAACATATTTTTGGGTATTATGATAGATGTTATTGTGATCGTTGTATATTTATTTGTGAGTGATGTTGTTGATCTTGTGGTTAATATGTTATAGAAATTTTCTTTCCTTTTGATGTCATAAAAACATGGGTTTTTTGAAGAACTTGTGAGTGAGTATTTCAACTTATTTAAGTTTTGATTTTATGTTGTTTCAGTTGATTATTTTAATGGTTCGGAAAACCTTTCCTTCCTTTTTATTTTGTTGAAACCGCGAGTTATTTTAAATAAAAGGAAAAGAGGATTTCATTGTAGCATCCCAATTTTTGTGAAAATTATTTTACATTTTCAACTACTTGGAAATAAATCATAGAGATTGATCACCTTGATGATTTATGAAAAGTACAAAGAGCTGCTACATTTATAGTAAACAATTTACTGTTTTAGTAATTAATTCAGATTAAGAGACAGTGTAGACGTATACTGTATTTAATATGAAATAATCTTGAAAAATGTAAAAAATTGTGGTTTGATTAAAGAAAATTATTTTATAGAATGAGAAAAAAATTTCAGGATTTAATAAGTATTTTTAAGTCACAGTTTAAATTTTTGACGTTGAGCTATTTTATTAATTGTTGGTTTTATGTCGTATTTAAGGTGACATTTATTTTAATAGTTTTGTATTGATGATTTTATTCTTTGAATAATATTTAGTTGATAAGAGAAATTGAAATTATTGATCCTCACTAATTTACAGTTTTTAACTGAAACGTGCCCAAATGTGATCCAAATTTTATAAAATTTTAGATCTTAGCAATTTTCAATATTTATGATTTATTGGAATTTTTTATTGGATTTTTAGGCATCAGAAAAATATAGGGTGTTTTCTACGCACAGAACTGTATTACGGTCGCGTTTTAGCTCGTAAATCGAGAAAGTGACATTCATAGAAATACTTCTAATATTTTTAGGGACACTATGGTTGATTAATAATTTTTGATTATAGAATAATTTATTGGATTTATTTTTGGAGTTTTTGGTAGAAAAAACCCTAATATACGCGTAACGCCGCGCACCCGATTAAGCGAGAATGCGACGAAACAAAATATCTAGATGTTTTGGGGCAAGTGGTGATTGAGATAAGGGCGAGGGGAGCTGAACATCATCCTTTAGAACCTTCCTTGACAAGTGTTGCAAGATGATTGGTTAAGTTGTAATTGTAGTTAGTTAGTTTAGTTAGTTTGTAACTAATTTGGTTAGTTTCCAACTAAATGAACAATTTTTGTTCCTTCCATGTCCTCAAATTTTCGTGGCCTCTCCTTCATGTGACCAGCACCCATTTCATTTCTCCATTGTTGGAGAACTTGGAAAAAATTTTAGAAAGAGAAAGTGTGAGAAAACTTGATAAATTTGCGATTTTGGAGTTCAAACTTCCATCCTTGTTCTTGATCATTGTTCTATCATCTCTAATCTTGTTCGTAAGTGCTCTTGATCACTTTCCTTTGTCCATGGCTTCCATGGATGAGTTTTTAAGATTTTTGTTTCTTATGATTTTGGTGTCGATTCTTGAAGGAAGTTTAATGTCAAACAATTTACTGTTTTAGTAATTAATTCAGATTAAGAGACAGTGTAGACGTATACTGTATTTAATATGAAATAATCTTGAAAAATGTAAAAAATTGTGGTTTGATTAAAGAAAATTATTTTATAGAATGAGAAAAAAATTTCAGGATTTAATAAGTATTTTTAAGTCACAGTTTAAATTTTTGACGTTGAGCTATTTTATTAATTGTTGGTTTTATGTCGTATTTAAGGTGACATTTATTTTAATAGTTTTGTATTGATGATTTTATTCTTTGAATAATATTTAGTTGATAAGAGAAATTGAAATTATTGATCCTCACTAATTTACAGTTTTTAACTGAAACATGCCCAAATGTGATCCAAATTTTATAATATTTTAGATCTTAGCATTTTTCAATATTTATGATTTATTGGAATTTTTTATTGGATTTTTGGGCATCAGAAAAATATAGGGTGTTTTCTACGCACAGAACTGTATTACGGTCGCAGTTTAGCTCGTAAATCGAGAAAGTGACATTCATAGAAATACTTCTAATATTTTTAGGGACATTATGGTTGATTAATAATTTTTGATTATAGAATAATTTATTGGATTTATTTTTGGAGTTTTTGGTAGAAAAACCCTAATATACGCGTAACGCCGCGCACCCGATTAAGCGAGAATGCGACGAAACAAAATATCTAGATGTTTTGGGGCAAGTGGTGATTGAGATAAGGGCTAGGGGAGCTGAACATCATCCTTTAGAACCTTCCTTGACAAGTGTTGCAAGATGATTGGTTAAGTTGTAATTGTAGTTAGTTAGTTTAGTTAGTCTGTAACTAATTTGGTTAGTTTCCAACTAAATGAACAATTTTTGTTCCTTCCATGTCCTCAAATTTTCGTGGCCTCTCCTTCATGTGACCAGCACCCATTTCATTTCTCCATTGTTGGAGAACTTGGAAAAAAATTTAGAAAGAGAAAGTGTGAGAAAACTTGATAAATTTGTGATTTTGGAGTTCAAACTTCCATCCTTGTTCTTGATCATTGTTCTATCATCTCTAATCTTGTTCGTAAGTGCTCTTGATCACTTTCCTTTCTCCATGGCTTCCATGGATGAGTTTTTAGATTTTTGTTTCTTATGATTTTGGTGTCGATTCTTGAAGGAAGTTTAATGTCAAGCTTACAATCTTCCATCCTTTCTTCTTAATCCTTGATCCATCACCTCCAAACTTCTTGGTAAGCTCCATATCCATTCCTTTTCCTCTCTTGAGTTTCATGAATGGGTTTGGTTGGTTTTAGAGTTATTTTTGCTTAGAAGTTGTTAGATTTTGTTAGATTAGCTTGATTAGTTCCTTGATCCCTTAATTTCTTCCATGATTAAGCATGTTAGAGTATTTAAAAAATGGAAAACCCTAACCCTTGGTTCTGGCCGAATTCATGGGCTGTTGTGGGGGCTTGATCTTGATTTGTTTTTGGTGGTTTTAGAGTTAGATAATTGGAGGTTTTGGTTTAGTATGCTTAAACTAGTCATATATGCATGTTTAACAAAGTTTTGAGAAATTAAATTGGCTAAAGTTTGGGGCTGGAAATTGTGGCTGATTTATAAGTATTTGGGGAAGTTTTAATTTGTTTTAAAAGTGTGTTAAGTGTTGAAGAAGTTGGTTTATGATTAGGATTTTAAATCTATAAGGATTTGGAAGTTTAAAGCTTTGAAAAATTGTTTGAAACAAAATGAATTTGGGGGCTGTTTTGTGAGTCTCAAAACAGTGGTTTAAGAACTAATTTTGAGGGTGTTTTAGCTTGGTTTTAATTGTATTAAAGTAGTAAAGAAGTTTGATTTTGGTAAGGTGTTTGGATGTACCAAATTTGTATGATTTAGGAGTTAAAGATTTGAAAAATTGGAATTGTTTTTGACCCCTAGAAACCGTGGCCTCTAAAGGAGTTTTGTAACTTGTTCTTGACTTGTTTTATGCTTAAAAATAGTTGTAAAAGTGGTTGATGATTTGATTTAGCAAAGCTTTTCAAAGAAGCCTGATTTTGGGAAAAGATTTGGGTTATGTTTCAAGAATTGTTTTGAACTTGTAATGAAGTTGTTTCTAAAATTTTGTGACATGTTTTAGTGTTTTAAAAAGTGATTCAAAGTTGGCAAAACACTATTCTTTTGGTAAAAATACTATTCCAATTGGTAAATTTTGGTTTAGGTATTTTCTAAGTGTGTAGAGTTAGTAAAAGTTTGAAAACTTGCTTAACTTGAACTTGTATCATGTTATGTGACTAGATGTGAACCATATGGGATTAAGTGAGTAATTCTTAGGCCTTTTAGGGACCTAAAACTGTGGCTGTCCTACGGGTCTAGGATTTGTACTTTTGGGGTCTAATTGTATTAAGTTTGTGTTGTTAGGGTTCGTGCTTAAGGTACGAGCGAGGTGCAACTTGACGATAGTTTCGAATTACCTAGTGTGGATTGTTAAAGCGCCCAAGGTAAGGAAAATTCTTATACAATGAGTTTGGGCTTTTCGCCCTGTGTGTTGGTTGGCTTGATGTTTGGTTAAATTGTGTGGTAGTACTGGTAGTATTACTATGTTTTGTTGAGATGTTGTAGCATGAATTATTGTGTATTGATTTGGCCCTGTGTGGCAAGACTGAATAGTATTGTGTGACTTAAATCATGTTTGATTGATTTGATTGGACTTGAAATTGGGGAAAGTATGTAGCAGGTAGTAGCTTACTGAATTGTTATGTGTTGTATGAAATGTTGTAGCATGTTCTTGGCCCTGCGTGGCATTATGATTTGTGTTGTTTTCCTTGAATCATGTTGGATTTAATTGGAACTTGTTATTGACAGGAATATACAAGATATTGTTGATGATAATGGATTAATTAATAATGCGTTGATCGACTGTTATTGGTTTGACGACTTACAAGGATAAGTCTGATGCGATTCCATGAGCCGAGAAATATTTTCATGGTAAACTAAAGGTATCTTTCTAAAATAAGTCGATGTACAAACACGCTTTATGGATCAAAGGGTTAGAAGTTGTTTAAGAGGTTCTTTTGAAAAGAAAACATTGTAATGTCCTGGGAATTATCCTACGATATTATGTTGCACAACTAGGGTTTCAACGACCTAGAGCTAAAAAGTATTTTCAAATACATAAGAGTGATACAAGAACTGAGAAAAAGATTTCAAATATCGAGGTTACGAAAGAATAAAATATAGGGAACCTAGTGTTCCTATTTAGTATATGGGCCATGTGTCCTGTGCTGGGACTTAATGTCCTGCTTGCGTGTGTATTTTCTTGATTAAGGATTGGACCTAGTGTTCTGTATGGTGTGCCTAGTAACTCAACCTAAAAATTGAGCCTAGTGTTCCGCATTACGTGCCTAGAGTTTTGATCTAAGATTAAGTTTAGCGTTCCGCAGATGAACACCTGGACCTAGTGTCCTGTGTTTGAATTCTAAGGGGTATTTCTCATCATCTCAGTTCCCTCCACCTTTTCGAATGTGAAACATAGTTGAAGTTTGTCAATCCGCATTGATTAATTAAAACATTACTCGGGCGCTCCCTACGGTGAACATGCCATATTGATGAATTTGTTTGGATGCATATTGACCATTGAGCATCGACACTCAGAGCGTTTGATTGGTCTTAAAGACTTCAAAAGACGAGTCATCATTACACTCGGAGCGTTTGATTGGTCTTAAAGACTTCAAAAGACGAGTTGTCACTGCATTGCCAAATGTGTGGCACGCCTAAATTGAGGCAAGCCTAATATGTGGCTGTCTTGTTTGGACGTTGGGAAATAAATTTCTCGTCATACTGCTGACCTATCAAGGCTGCAGGTGTATACACAAACTAGTCATACTGCATTGACATGCATATTTAACCACATTTATGATATATGATGACTTGATCGTTGATCTGTTGATAGAATTATTGTTCACATGCAATTATTTGATATTGTGGTGACTTGATTGTTGATCCGTTGGTTGAGTTGTTTGCTCACATGCAATACTTGACATACCATGATGATGCATGCGGTCTATTAAGTATGTATATGTATATAAAAGCATGGTGTTGATCTTTTGTTAAAAAGCTTTTGAGAGTGTAGGTGTGCAAGCCGTGAGGCTGTTTGAGAGAACTAAAATGATTTTATGCTTTAATACTTGATTTTTAGTGATTTTGTTGTTGGTGTTGGATGCAAGTTTTAGTTTTTGATTGCAATGCGTCTTGATGATTTTAAGGCAATGAAAAACCTAATCTCAAAGGAACAATAATGTTCTTGAGAATGGTTGAGCCTTGAAGATATCAAATGGGATTTAGGAAAAGTAATTCTTGCATTAAGTTATTTTAGAAGTTAGACTTTTAAAAATAAAAGAAATTTGACCTTAGGTTTTGTTTTGAAAACGTGGTTGTGTAGGTGTATTTGTGTTAGTGCGGTTTTATTGTTATTAGCATGTAGCCGCGACTCAGTGTTGCTGTGACCGTGTTCGTGATCGTGATGGAGTAGAGATCGTAGTTGGAATAAGGCGTCGTTCGCGAGGACTTCTTCGACATGGACGCGGAGTATTGTATTTGTAGACGTTTAAGTTAATAGATGTAGTGTTTTAACTTGTTATGATGTATGAATGAAATGTATGCTTTGATGCTACCTGCTTGAATGTAATAACTTTCAAGTCGTATTAGTTTTCAAAGTCCAAAGTTTATGATATGCTTTTAGTGTTAAGTTATGATTTTTCAGATTTCCTGATTTTGTTTTGGTTTGTAAATGAATTTTCGGGGACGAAATTTTTTTAAGGAGGGTGATAATGTAACATCCCAATTTTTGTGAAAATTATTTTACAGTTCTGACTACAAGGAAATAAATCATAGAGATTGATCACCTTGATGATTTATGAAAAGTACAAAGAGCTACTACATTTGTTGTAAACAATTTACTGTTTTAGTAATTAATTCAGATTAAGAGACAGTGTAGACGTATACTGTTTTTAATATGAATTAATCTTGAAGAATGTGAAAAATTATTGTTTGATTAAAGAAAATTATTTTATTGAATGAGAAATAATTTTCAGGATTTAATAAGTATTTTTAAGTCACAGTTTAAATTTTTGACGTTGAGCTATTTTATTAATAGTTGGTTTTATGTTGTATTTAAGGTGACTTTTATTTTAATAATTTTGTATTGATGATTTTATTGTTTGAATAATATTTAGTTGATAAGAGAAATTGAAATTAGTGATCCTCACTAATTTACAGTTTTTATTACGCTGCGAGAATTCAAATGAATTCTACCGTAACTAGGCTATTGGGCGAGTTTCTAACTGAAATATGCCAAACGTGATCCAAATTTTATAAAATTTGAGATCTCAGCATTTTCTAATAGGGTGTTTTCTACGCGCAGAACTGCATTACGGTCGCGTTTTAGCTCGTAAAACGAGAAAGCGACATTCATAGAAATACTTTTAATATTTTTATGGGTATTTTGGTTGATTAATAATTTTTTATTATAGAATAATTTATTAGATTTATTTTTGGAGTTTTTGATAGAAAAACCCTAATATACGCGTAACACTGCGCACCCGATTAAGCGAGAACGCGACGAAACGAAATATCTAGATATTTTGGGGCAAGTGGCGATTGAGATAAGGGCTAGGGGAGCTGAACATCATCCTTTAGAACCTTCCTTGGCAAGTGTTGCAAGATGATTGGTTATGTTGTAATTGTAGTTAGTTAGTTTAGTTAGTTTGTAACTAGTTTGGTTAGTTTCCAACTAAATGAACAATTTTTGTTCCTTCCATGTCCTCAAATTTTCGTGGCCTCTCCTTCATGTGACCAGCACCCATTTCATTTCTCCATTGTTGGAGAACTTGGAAGAAATTTTAGAAAGAGAAAGTGTGAGAAAACTTGATAAATTTGCGATTTTGGAGTTCAAACTTCCATCCTTGTTCTTGATCCTTGTTCTATCATCTCTAATCTTGTTGGTAAGTGCTCTTGATCACTTTCCTTTCTCCATGGCTGCCATGGATGAGTTTTTAAGATTTTTGTTTCTTATGATTTTGGTGTTGATTCTTGAAGGAAGTTTGATGAAGCTTGCAATCTTCCATCATTTCTTCTTAATCCTTGATCCATCACCTCCAAACTTCTTTGTAAGCTCCATATCCATTCCTTTTCCTCTCTTGAGTTTCATGAATGGGTTTGGTTGGTTTTAGAATTATTTTTGCTTGGAAGTTGTTTGATTTTGTTAGATTAGCATGATTAGTTCCACGATCCCTTAATTTCTTCCATGATTAAGCATGTTAGAGTATTTAAAAATTGGAAAACCCTAACCCTTGGTTCTATCTGAATTCATGGGCTATTGTGGGGGCTTGATCTTGATTTGGTTTTGGTGGTTTTGGAGTTAGATAATTGGAGGTTTTGGTTTAGCATGCTTAAATTAGTCATATATGCATGTTTAACAAAGTTTTGAGAAATTAAATTGGTTAATGTTTGGGGATGGAAACCGTGTCTGATTTATATGTATTTGAGGATGTTTTAATTTGTTTTAAAAGTTTGTTAAGTGTTGAAAAAGTTGGTTTTTGATTAGGACATTAAATCTATAAGGATTTGTAAGTTTAAAGCTTTGAAAAATTGTTTGAAACAAAATGAATTTAGGGGCTGTTTTGTGAATCTGAAAATAGTGGTTTAAGAAATAATTTTGAGGGAGTTTTAGCTTGGTTTTAATTGTATTAAAGTGGTAAAGAAGTTTGAATTTGGTAAGATGTTTGGATGTACCAAAGTTTGTATGATTTAGGAGTTAAAGATTTGAAAAATTGGAATTGTTTTTGAACCCTAGAAACCCTGGCCTCTAAGGGAGGGAGTTTTGTAACTTGTTCTTGACTTGTTTTATGCTTAAAAATAGTTGTAAAAGTGGTTGATGATTTGATTTAACAAAGCTTTTCAAAGAAGCATGATTTTGGGAAAAGATTTGGGTTATGTTTCAAGAATTGTTTTGAACTTGTAATGAAGTTGTTTCTAAAATTTTGTGACATGTTTTTGTGTTTTAAAAAGTGATTCAAAGTTGGCAAAACACTATTCATTTGGTAAAAACACTATTCCAATTGGTAAAAAACACTATTCCAATTGGTAAATTTTGGTTTAGGTATTTTCTAAGTGTGTAGAGTTAGTAAAAGTTTGAAGACTTGCATGACTTGAACTTGTATCATGTTATGTGACTAGATGTGAACCATATGGGATTAAGTGAGTAATTCTTAGGCCTTTTAGGGACCTAAAACCGTGGCTGTCCTAGGGGTCTAGGATTTGTATTTTTGGGGTCTAATTGTATAAAGTTTGTGTTGTTAGGGTTCGTGCTTAAGGTACGAGCGAGGTGCAACTTGACGATAGTTTCGAATTACCTAGCGTGGATTGTTAAAGCGCCCAAGGTAAGGGAAATTCTTATATAATGAGTTTGGGCTTTTCGCCTTGTGTGTTGGTTGGCTTGATGTTTGGTTAAATTGTGTGGTAGTACTGGTAGTATTACTATGTCTTGTTGAGATGTTGTAGCATGAATTATTGTGTATTGATTTGGCCCTGTGTTGCAAGACTGAATAGTATTGTGTGACTTAAATCATGTTTGATTGATTTGATTGGACTTGAAATTGGGAAAAGTTTGTAGCAGGTAGTAGCTTACTGAATTGTTATGTGCTGTATGAAATGTTGTAGCATGTTCTTGGCCATGCGTGGCATTATGATTTGTGTTGTTTTCCTTGAATCATGTTGGATTTAATTGGAACTTGATATTGACTGGAATATGCAAGATATTGTTGATGATAATGGATTAATTAATAATGCGTTGATCGACTGTTATTGGTTTGACGACTTACAACGATAAGCCTGATGCGATTCCATGAGCCGAGAAATATTTTCATGGTAAACTAAAGGTATCTTTCTAAAATAAGTCGGTGTACAAACACGCTTTATGGATCAGAGGGTTAGAAGTTGTTTAAGAGGATCTTTTGAAAAGAAAACATTGTAAATTTTGAAAACAGTTGAGTTAAATAATGTGTTTGGGAAAATTCTGGCTTGGAAAGACTTGGCTATTAAGAGTGTTCGCACTGCCTCCCTTTCCTGGGAATTATCCTAGTATATTATGTTGCATAACTAGGGTTTCAACGACCTAGAGCTAAAAAGTATTTTCAAATACATAGGAGTGATACAAGAACTGAGAAAGAGATTTCAAATATCGAGATTACGAAAGAATAAAATATAGGGAACCTAGTGTTCCTATTGAGCATATGGGCCATGTGTCATGTGCTGGGACTTAATGTCCTACTTGCGTGCGTATTTTCTTGATTAAGGATTGGACCTAGTGTTCCATATGGCGTGCCTAGTCACACAACCTAAAAATTGAGCCTAGTGTTCCGCATTACGTGCCTAGAGTTTTGATCTAAGATTAAGATTAGCGTTTTGCAGTTGAACACCTGGAACTAGTGTCATGTGTTTGAACTCTAAGGGGTATTTCTCATCATCTCAGTGCATTGTGTGATGAAGAATACTCGGGCATTACTTGAGTAGTATGGGATGCTCATTGTAGTGCTTAAACTTTGAGTTCCCTCCACCTTTTCGAATTTGAAACATAGTTAAAGTTTGTCAATCTGCATTGATTAATTAAAACATTACTTGGGTGCTCCCTACGGTGAGCATGCCATATTGATGAATTTGTTTGGATGCATATTGACCATTGAGCATCAACACTCGTAGCGTTTGAGTTGTCTTAATGACTTCAAAAGATGAGTCGTCATTACACTCGGAGCGTTTGATTGGTCTTAAAGACTTCAAAAGACGAGTTGTCATTGCATTGCCTAATATGTGGCAAGGATAAATTGAGGCAAGCCAAATGTGTGGCTATCTTGTTCGGACGTTGGGAAATAAATTCCTCGTCATACTACTGATCTCTTAAGGCTACAGGTGTATACACAAACTAGTCATGCTGCATTGACTTGCATAGCTAACCACATTTTTTATATGTGATGACTTGATCATTGATCTGTTGATAGAATTTTTGTTGACATGCAATTGTTTGATATTGTGGTGACTTGATTATTGATCTGCTGATAGAATTGTCTGTTCACATGCAAGTGCTTGATATACCATGATGATGCATGAGATCTATTAAGTATGTATATGTATATAAAAGCATGTCGTTGTATTATATATGTATATATTGTTTGCATGCGACATAGCCTATGATAAACTCGTGGACAAAGAATTTACCCTTGCACTGTTGTTGGATTGGATATCCCTATGGATGTCACTTCCAAATGGAGCTCCATAGCTGCTGCAGTTTCGTCTTTCCAGGAGCGTTGAAGATTGAGCCAGTGGAGGAAGATTCCTCTGAATGTTTCATGTTTTGATCTTGCTAAACTGTTTCTCAGTAAGAGTTATAGTTGTTGGCCAACTTAGCTTAGGGTTCTGTCTTTGTTATTTTGTAATTACTCTATTTCAGAAAACCTCGCCTCAGTGCAAAACGATTATGTTATGTTTTATGTTATGAGAAGTATTGATTGTGATGCGTTATACTCTGATATTTATAAAAGACTGATTTTGCATTATTAGAAAATTGTAGTACTCTTTATGTCTTATTTTTTAAAAGGGTTTCAAAGGAAAGAAAAATTAAAAAAACAATTACTCCTATTTTCCATTGCAAAAGACAGAAAAGTACTCTTTGTTGAAAGCATACAAGCATTAAATGTTTTCGGCATTAGATTAGGTTGCATAGTAGCGCTCCGGAAATGGGGTGTTACAATAGTGGTATCAGAGCAATTCGGTTCTAATCGGACCGCTTTGTCTAAGCTGGCCTAGATTGTTGGGAATTGCCGGGTATAAGTTTGTTATGCCTAGGTTATGTGAACTTTGTTTGTGATTGTCTGCAATGTTTCCTAGTTGAAACAGACGTGACATTGTGTGAAATTGTGTGCAATCATCCCAGATGATTGATTTTGTTGTGGGCTTCTAGTTTGTTTAATTTGTCGAAATTCGATGCCTTAGAGACGAACGAGTCTTTCTGCTAGAGCTAGTAACTTAGACATGAATCACATAATCCGAGTGATAGCCAGGATAGTAACTACTGTTGTACAACAGATTGCCGCAGAGAATCAACACGATTTGCTAAGACAACAAACGGAGGAGCGAGCTATTGGAAGGTCAGTTAGGCCAGATTATTAGAACCAAGGGCAAAGTGGAAGACAACAACAAGGAACATCTTATCTCCATCCTCAGGGAAATGAACACAATCAGAATCGTCCTGTGGCGCAGGCTATTGGGAATAGCCAGGAGTTGAAGTGGAACTGTCACCAATATGGAAGCAAGGAACAGTTAGCTGATGAATGCTCATTGAAGGACCGACTATGCTGTAACTGCAAGAAGTCAGGACATATTTCTAAGGACTATCAATTGCCAAAGGTGGATCAACTGCAGATGCTGCGAAGGTTGCGTGCCCAGCTATTGGAGGATATGTCTACGTGATAGGCAGAAGGGGGAATCAGAAGCATCGATAGCCGAAGACGCACTACTTCAACGGTAAAGATGAAGGGCACAAGACTAACCAGTAACCAACCAAGGAAAGGTTATATCTTAATTACAAGGAATCGAGACATTTGTCCAGAGACTGTGAAGTACCATGAGCTGAGTCTGCTGTCAACAATGTTGGAGCTGTAAGATCAACCAATAAGGGACATGTTTACACACTAAGCGAAGCAGAGAACTCATCATCTGAAGGCTTCATTCCAGGAAGCGCGACACAATGGAGTTGAGTGGGCAGAGTTTTACAAGGGAGATTATCCATAGGAGACGCTATAATTATCATATTATATGTATTATGGTGTGTGCGTGGTTCTAAGTATAGACCACATAAGTGCTTTGACCTTGTGACGTATTTTATTATTGTATTAAATTCTAAAATCCAAATTTTCAATATACTTTTGGTATTACGATGTATGAACAATTTTCAATATACTTATGCTGTTGTTGATTTTGTGGATAATAATTTTTAGAATTTTCCTTTCATTTTGATGTCATAAAATCGTGGGTTTTTGAAGAAATTGTGGGCGAGTATTTCAAATTACTTAAGCTTTTGATTTTGGGTTGTTTTAAATTATTTTGTTGATGGCTTTGGAAAATGTTTCCTTTCTTTTGTTGCATGAAAACAGTGAGTTATTTCATGACGTTTCTAGTTGATCTGTTGTGGTTTAGGAGTTTTAAAGCAAAGCTTGGTGTTGATCATTTGTTAAAAACCTTTTGAGAGTGTAGTTGTGCAAACTGTGAGGCTGTTTGAGAGAACTAAAATGATTTTATGCTTTAATACTTGATTTTTAGTGATTTTGTTGTTGGTGTTGGATGCAAGTTTTAGTTTTTGATTGCAATGCGTCTTGATGATTTTAAGGCAATGAAAAACCTAATCTCAAAGGAACAATAATGTTCTTGAGAATGGTTGAGCCTTGAAGATATCAAATGGGATTTAAGAAAAGTAATTCTTGCTTTAAGTTATTTTAGAAGTTAGACTTTTAAAAATAAAAGAAATTTGACCTTAGGTTTTGTTTTGAAAACGTGGTTGTGTAGGTGTATTTGTGTTAGTGCGGTTTTATTGTTATTAGTATGTAGCCGTGACTCAGTGTTGCTGTGACCGTGTTCGTGATCGTGATGGAGTAGAGATCGTAGTTGGAATAAGGCGTCGTTCGCGAGGACTTCTTCGACATGGACGCGGAGTATTGTATTTGTAGACGTTTAAGTTAATAGATGTAGTGTTTTAACTTGTTATGATGTATGAATGGAATGTATGCTTTGATGCTACCTGCTTGAACGTAATAACTTTCAAGTCGTATTAGTTTTCAAAGTCCAAAGTTTATGATATGCTTTTAGTGTTAAGTTATGATTTTTCAGATTTCCTGATTTTGTTTTGGTTTGTAAATGAATTTTCGGGGACGAAATTTTTTTAAGGAGGGTGATAATGTAACATCCCAATTTTTGTGAAAATTATTATACAGTTCTGACTACTTGGAAATAAATCATAGAGATTGATCACCTTGATGATTTATGAAAAGTACAAAGAGCTACTACATTTGTTGTAAACAATTTACTGTTTTAGTAATTAATTCAGATTAAGAGACAATGTAGAAGTATACTGTTTTTAATATGAATTAATCTTGAAGAATGTGAAAAATTATTGTTTGATTAAAGAAAATTATTTTATTGAATGAGAAATAATTTTCAGGATTTAATAAGTATTTTTAATTCACAGTTTAAATTTTTGACGTTGAGCTATTTTATTAATAGTTGGTTTTATGTTGTATTTAAGGTGACTTTTATTTTAATAATTTTGTATTGATGATTTTATTGTTTGAATAATATTTAGTTGATAAGAGAAATTGAAATTAGTGATCCTCACTAATTTACAGTTTTTATTACGCTGCGAGAATTCTAATGAATTCTACCGTAACTAGGCTATTGGGCGAGTTTCTAACTGAAATATGCCAAACGTGATCCAAATTTTATAAAATTTGAGATCTCAGTATTTTCTAATATTTATGATTTATTAAATTTTTTATGGGATTTTTGGGCATCAGAAGAATATAGAGTGTTTTCTACGCACAGAACTGCATTACGGTCGCGTTTTAGCTCGTAAAACGAGAAAGCGACATTCATAGAAATACTTTTAATATTTTTAGGGGTATTTTGGTTGATTAATAATTTTTGATTATAGAATAATTTGTTAGATTTATTTTTGGAGTTTTTGATAGAAAAACCCTAATATACGCGTAACACCGCGCACCCGATTAAGCGAGAACGTGACGAAACGAAATATCTAGATATTTTGGGGCAAGTGGCGATTGAGATAAGGGCTAGGGGAGCTGAACATCATCCTTTAGAACCTTCCTTGACAAGTGTTGCAAGATGATTGGTTAAGTTGTAATTGTAGTTAGTTAGTTTAGTTAGTTTGTAACTAGTTTGGTTAGTTTCCAACTAAATGAACAATTTTTGTTCCTTCGATGTCCTCAAATTTTCGTGGCCTCTCCTTCATGTGACCAGCACCCATTTCATTTCTCCATTGTTGGAGAACTTTGAAGAAATTTTAGAACGAGAAAGTGTGAGAAAACTTGATAAATTTACGATTTTGGAGTTCAAATTTCCATCCTTGTTCTTGATCCTTGTTCTATCATCTCTAATCTTGTTGGTAAGTGCTCTTGATCACTTTCCTTTCTCCATGGCTGCCATGGATGAGTTTTTAAGATTTTTGTTTCTTATTATTTTGGTGTTGATTCTTGAAGGAAGTTTGATGAAGCTTGCAATCTTCCATCCTTTCTTCTTAATCCTTGATCCATCACCTCCAAACTTCTTTGTAAGCTCCATATCCATTCCTTTTCCTCTCTTGAGTTTCATGAATGGGTTTGGTTGGTTTTAGAGTTATTTTTGCTTGGAAGTTGTTTGATTTTGTTAGATTAGCATGATTAGTTCCACGATCCCTTAATTTCTTCCATGATTAAGCATGTTAGAGTATTTAAAAATTGGAAAACCCTAACCCTTGGTTCTGTCTGAATTCATGGGCTGTTGTGGGGGCCTGATCTTGATTTGGTTTTGGTGGTTTTGGAGTTAGATAATTGGAGGTTTTGGTTTAGCATGCTTAGATAATTTGAGAAATTAAATTGGTTAATGTTTGGGGATGGAAACCGTGTCTGATTTATATGTATTTGAGGATGTTTTGAGGATGTTTTAATTTGTTTTAAAAGTTTGTTAAGTGTTGAAAAAGTTCGTTTTTGATTAGGACTTTAAATCTATAAGGATTTGTAAGTTTAAAGCTTTGAAAAATTGTTTGAAACAAAATGAATTTAGGGGCTGTTTTGTGAATCTCAAAATAGTGGTTTAAGAAATAATTTTGAGGGTGTTTTAGCTTGGTTTTAATTGTATTAAAGTGGTAAAGAAGTTTGATTTTGGTAAGATGTTTGGATGTACCAAAGTTTGTATGATTTAGGAGTTAAAGATTTGAAAAATTCGAATTGTTTTTGAACCCTAGAAACCCTGGCCTCTAAGGGAGTTTTGTAACTTGTTCTTGACTTGTTTTATGCTTAAAAATAGTTGTAAAAGTGGTTGATGATTTGATTTAACAAAGCTTTTCAAAGAAGCATGATTTTGGGAAAAGATTTGGGTTATGTTTCAAGAATTGTTTTGAACTTGTAATGAAGTTGTTTCTAAAATTTTGTGACATGTTTTTGTGTTTTAAAAAGTGATTCAAAGTTGGCAAAACACTATTCATTTGGTAAAAACACTATTCCAATTGGTAAAAAACACTATTCCAATTGGTAAATTTTGGTTTAGGTATTTTCTAAGTGTGTAGAGTTAGTAAAAGTTTGAAGACTTGCATGACTTGAACTTGTATCATGTTATGTGACTAGATGTGAACCATATGGGATTAAGTGAGTAATTCTTAGGCCTTTTAGGGACCTAAAACCGTGGCTGTCCTAGGGGTCTAGGATTTGTATTTTGGGGTCTAATTGTATAAAGTTTGTGTTGTTAGGGTTCGTGCTTAAGGTACGAGCGAGGTGCAACTTGACGATAGTTTCGAATTACCTAGCGTGGATTGTTAAAGCGCCCAAGGTAAGGGAAATTCTTATATAATGAGTTTGGGCTTTTCGCCTTGTGTGTTGGTTGGCTTGATGTTTGGTTAAATTGTGTGGTAGTACTGGTAGTATTACTATGTCTTGTTGAGATGTTGTAGCATGAATTATTGTGTATTGATTTGGCCCTGTGTGGCAAGACTGAATAGTATTGTGTGACTTAAATCATGTTTGATTGATTTGATTGGACTTGAAATTGGGAAAAGTTTGTAGCAGGTAGTAGCTTACTGAATTGTTATGTGCTGTATGAAATGCTGTAGCATGTTCTTGGCCCTGTGTGGCATTATGATTTGTGTTGTTTTCCTTGAATCATGTTGGATTTAATTTGAACTTGATATTGACTGGAATATGCAAGATATTGTTGATGATAATGGATTAATTAATAATGCGTTGATCGACTGTTATTCGTTTGACGACTTACAATGATAAGCCTGATGCGATTCCACTAGACCAATTCTAGTGGTAGTGGTGGGTGCTTTTCGTTAGCCTTTATCCCTTTGGGCGCGGTATCAAATCCCCACGAGGGCAAAAACTGGGAATTAAGGGGTCCCAGAAGTCCTGTGAGTAGCAGTTGATGTGGGCCGGGCTGCCACAGGCAGTTGATGTGGGTCGGGCTGTTACAATAAAAAAAAAGAATCATAATAAGTAGAACAAGTTACGATTACGCCTCATACACATATACTACTAGGACACAACCTAATAGCTACGACTCCGACTCGTGATCCGGTAATGTAACGACCCGTTTCCGGACCGCTACGAAACCAAAAGAAACCTATATGTGACGCGTTTTAAAAACGGTACTCTTGTGCCCTTTAGAAAAATGCGGTATATATTTTTTTTTAAACATCGATAATTCCCACAGGCACACTCAGAGTACTTACAGCGTTTCGAAACATGGTGCAACTAGGACACAAGACTTAAATACTGATAAAACATACATGCATAAATACATAAGTCATATACACAGTACGTGCAAAATAACAGAGTAGAAAATGTGCAAAGAAATACACCTATGGTATGATGACCCTCAAGAGAGCAATCATACCACTGGGGTACTCGGCGGAACACCACGCAGGGTCGCTCCAAAAGTGAAACCACCAGTCTACCCTGTAATAACAAAACATCACCCGGCCCAACTGGTCACAACCACTGTACACAAAAGACATACTACAGCCATCCCAAGAAAACATATAACAGACATAGTCAATCACGACAAATAAAGGTCATCGCCCGGATCCTCGAAGAGGTCCTCCTCACCATCATCTGCCATCGGGTTCCCTGCGCCCTCGCCATCACCTGGGTAGCCACCATTTGTTGAAGGCACCACGGGAAAAGGTCAACTTCTCAAACAATCAAAATAAACCAAAGCATAAAGCAGTAGGCAACCAACAGTGCATACAATTCACAAGCGCGACTCAAGACCCAAATCAAGACTCAACTCACGACTCATCTCATGACTCATTTTCTCTCGACACTTTTGCCACATACCGGAAGTAACGCGGATCCATCCACTGAATACCAGCCGTAGCCTTGGGCTCTCTCCTCACCCTAGGACATTCAGCTCAGGTTCCATTAGCATTACGACGCCTAGCTATTCCCTATCGAACACCAGCCATAGCCTTTTAGGGGATTCTTGCACCCTAGGTGAATCGACTCAAGTTCAAAAACATCCCGGCAAAACTAACGTCTTGCCATTCCCTACCGAACACCAGCCGTAGCCTTTTAGGGGATTCTTGCACCCTAGGTGAATCGGCTCAAGCTCAAAAACGTCTCAACGACTCAACGACTCGACTAACTCTCGCACTCCGATGAACAATTCGCATAATTATAACAATATAATTCAGTTCTACAGCATAAGCAACATAGCAATATAACTCAATCCATCAGAGATAAATAACATATACATCTCATCTCAAATAATCACACTTAGCATTACAACCGATAATCAAATCGTAGAATCCATCCCTCTGCAACTCGATGGAGTTCATAGAGAGGAACAAACAAGTATGGGGGGTTGGGGACAACTGCCAACCACTTGCAGACAAGCCCACTAAATAATCAGCATATATAACAAAAATAAAGCGAAGGGGTACAAGACCCTCACTTCGAACCCTTAGGTTCTCAGACTTCTTCGCATGAACACTTGAAATTAAATTCGTATCTAAAAATTGCCCTTACACAAGGACATGCAGAAATAAGTATAAATGTGAAGCGCCCTTACCGAACTCCAAGCTACACGTCCACGTGCTTCTCGATCTCCTCGCCGTACTGTCTCGGGTTACTCGAGCCTAATACACAAAATGACTTAGCGAGATTCTAAAAACTTAGTTCTACAATCTAAGGCACTCAAACTTAACCCTTTTCTAACCAAGAATCCACAAAATTTTACTTTTAACTACAAGAAAGAAATTAAGGATTTTGAATCAAAAATCACTTTTCTTGAAAATTAACTACTACAAAACCCTTTTACTAAAAAAAATGCTAACTCTTTAAAAAAATTCTTTCTCTTAAAATCTTAAGCTTAACACATAATCGAGTTTCACAATCAACTTCACAATTAAAACTTCCTCCCAAAAATCATTTAGGCCTCTCGGCCATAATCATCCTTTTCTAAAAAAAATTTGCAAAAAAATTCTTTTTCAATACTACTAACATTTTTCAAGCCAAACAACCAAATTTTAGGTAACTCACATCAATTATCATCTAAGCATCATACATAGTTAAGGCATAAACTCAAAACAAATCAAAACAAAAGTTTCTAAAATTTCTTTTCCAAAAGTTTAAAGAATCACCAAGTTAATAATCACTTCTAGTCCTCCATAAACCCATTTTTTTTTCATAAGCTACAACCTTGAATCACACTAACTCATGCATACAAGTTCTAAAAACCTTAAAATTACTTCTAATCATTTAATAAACCAACTAACATGAAATTAAACACCCTAGCCACAAACTTACGTGGTTCAACAATGGAAAATAAATTTAAACTATCATGTTAAGCCTATTTAATTTAAGCTACACATGGAACTAACATCAAAACAATTTCTAATGACACTTATAACATTCAATTGATTGATTCTCATGAGATCACATCATTTTTCCCATTCTTACCACATAGGGTTTTCGACCTAGAGGCTTAAGGAAAGGGGTTGGAGATGTTCATCTCTCAACAATCATCATCAATCATCCAAACAACACATAACAAGTAACAAATTCAACTAAAACACAAATTAATTAAACATTGAGGAGGGGGGCTGTTTAGCGCCCAAAACAGAAATTCTTTGGGGAAAAAGTTTCAATTTTTCTTACCCCAAATGATGTAGAAGAGGTAGAACTAAGTTGGTATGGTGATTTGCAACAAGTTTGGTGAAGAAAGTGTGCCTGGTGAAGAAAGTGTGCCCAAAAACTCAAAGAATCATGAGGTCTTGGCCATGGAAGCTTGGAAGCTTTGAAGAAGAAAAAGAAAGATGGAGAAGAAAGTTTGGGGGAGAGGGAGCTCGTGAGGCAGCTGGTGGGGGAGGTTTCCTTCTTTTATAATAATAAAAATAGGTGTAGTTAGTAGGAGTAGTTAAATAAAAGGTTTTTTTTTAAAAACAAATCACACAACTAATGACACCTAGCAATTATATTAGATGTTAAACATATCACCTAATCTTACCCATCTAACCTCACATCTCTCAAAATTACCCTTTAATTAGAGTCCTAAGATTTAAAACATGGCGACGAAAAATCGCGTTACCGATAAACTAGCGAAAATTAATTTAACGAGAGATTAATTCATCGCGTAAAAATATTATATCATAAATAATAAAAATAACCACAATCACTCAAAAATAGTCTCCAGAGGTTACGATTCGATTTTCATCGAAATCGGAGTTCAATTAGAATTTTATCTGCGGCGAAACCGCCCGGCGATTCGAAACGCGGCGAAACTTCTTTAGAATTTTTCGACGATTTTCAAACCGTGAATTAAATGAAATATTAATTCTCAAATTTAATTTGATCTTGATTTAATTCATACACTTCCTCAAAGAACAAGAAACTTCTTTATTATAGTGTAAATACAACAAAATATAATAGATAACGCTAATTAACGCATAAAAAAATACTCGTGTTACAGGTAACCCGAAGTCTCACCGAATGGCAAGACCGAGCACGCTTGTGCTCTGAACCTTTTCCATCAATAGTACCTGAAAACAACGCCCCAAAGGTGAGCTTATAAAGCTCAATAACATAGACTTGAAATCAAAATATTTTTAGTGTTGTTTCAGCCATACATAGTGTGCAACGTATGGGAAAATCCTCCGCTTATTACATAACTATGTTTAATCAAACTATATACCTTAACCGAACCTCAACATAGCAGTGCCAATGAATGTTCAGACATAGAGCATGTATCAAACACATAGTCTAATCATATTCACTTAGACAATTACCATTTTGCTAAGTGATTCACAAGTTCAAACCTCAAATCATCTTATACAAACAACCAATTAATCGATATTGTTTACAAGACAAATCACAAATCATAATTACAATCATAATGGATGTACCCACTTGGTGCCACTCAATAACCCAAGAAAAGAGTGAGAGCTATTCATTTATATACCGCTCCACCAAGGGATCCTCGTAATTGGAAAAACCCTCAAATAACCAAAGATGAGTTTGTATTATTACGCAAACACCCTCAAACACAATCTAACTTATTCACAAAACATTTTCAATTAATGCATTGCTATTTCACATTTGTCATAGTCTCATATTATCCTTAACCTTAACCAAACTCAATCATAAATCATTAACACACAACACATCACAATTCATTATCAAATAATGTATGGCTCTAACACATTCCTTTTAGCCTCACACCATTCATTTAAGCATAGGAAAATGAGACTTAACACAAGGTTTAAGAGTTTGGGGAAAGCATTAGAAAGGAACGAAAAACACGCTAAAATGGTGTTGTTGGTCACCCAGCGAACAGTGGCCGAGAGTTGCACCTGTTGGTGCACTCTGGCTTCGCCTAGCGACCCAGGGGGTTCGCCCAGCGATCTGATGATAAAAAATCTGCATAATTGTGTTTTTCTACACTTCCAAATTCCTTGTCACATTCCAACCCAATCCTAATCACAATGGAGTAGATCCAAGGCAAATTCACACATATACATACTAAGAATCAAAGGCACATTAAGAATCAAAACAATAGAATTCTTAACATGCTTAGTCACAAGGTTTTAGTTCAACACTTCTAAATTCAATAACAACACATCAATAACTCATTACTCATTACCAATAATGTAACGACCCGTTTCCGGACCGCTACCGAGCTCAATATACCGAGCTCGAGTTACCGAGCTCAACACACCAAGCTCAACATAAACCTATATGAGATGTGTTTTAAAAACAAAACTCTTGTGCCTTTTAAAAATACGGTATATTTTTTTTTTTATAAAACCAACTCGTGCACATCAGAGTAATTACAGCTTTTCGAAACATGGTGCAACTAAGACACAAGACTTAAATTCTAATAAACATACATGCATAACATACACACATATATATATATCACTCGAAATAATAATGTATACAAAATACAGAGTAGCAAATGTGCAAAGAAAATACACCTAAGGTACGACGACTTCAAAAGAGCAATCATACCCTGGGGGTACTTCCGGCAGACTCCCACGCAGGGGGCTGCTCCAAAAGTAAGACCACCAGTCTACCCTGAAACAACAAAACACACTGCCCAAACTGGTCACGACCTCGAACACAAAAGAAAAACGAAGTACAGTCCTCAGAAAAACAAACATCCAACAAACAAACAATCACGGCGGATAGAGGTCGTCACTCGGGTCCTCGTCGAGCTCCTCCTCGGCATCATCTATCGCCGAGTTCCTGCGCCCTCGACATCGCCTGGTAACCGTCATGGATTGAAGGCACCACGGGAAAGTGGTCAACTTCTCAACAATTCAAGATAAGCTCGACATAAAAGATATAAGCAACAAAGAATAATATATCTCAATCACCACACGTGACTCGACCATCTCACTCTAAACTTCGACACAACTTCGCAAATCCATTTTCTCTCGACTCGACAATTTTCCTAATGCACACGCCGCATCAGTATGTCGGAAAGTCCAGCCGAAGCCTTGGGATCCTCGCTCTCCCTAGGGCGGTCAACTCGAGGTCCCATAGCGTGGCGGCGTCTAGTCAATCTCCCGTAAACAAAGGGGACCTAGCACCCTCGATTATCCGGTCCACGGCTCAAAACGCTCATATGACTCACCTAGCTCGCTCACTCGATGAACAATTAGCGCATCACGATATTCAAAGAGTTAAACACAAGATATTCAACCGCATGTCAAATAAAAGAGCAAGCTCGACATGAAGAAACGCAATTCAACATGCAATACACAATTCACGACATATATTCAATCACATATTAAATACATGCAAAAACTCAATCATATCACAACATTTCAAGCTCGACACAAATCAGGAAATCCATAATAACATAACCACGTAGAATATGATATGCCCTTACGCTCGCATACTACGAAAGTATTAATGTGAAGCGCCCTTACCGAACTCCAAGTTAATGCTGCTCGACAACGACTTCGACACAGCTGTCTTCAAATGAGCTCGACAACGACTTCTCTTACTCGATCTCGACACGGCTGTCTTCAACGAGCTCGACAACGACTTCGACACGTACCGTCCTCAATCGACCTCGACACGTGCGCTTCTCGGTCGACCTCGACACGTCACGATTCTCGATCTGGATTCCATTGCTTCCACGTCCTTGGATTCGCTTTCCGTACACCTTGATTGAAATCACTCGATCTCGAATCGGACTTCCTAAAACAAACATAACTCGGATCGATCTATGGGTTCTAATACATCTAGCTCTCATCCCAAACTTAACCACAACCCGTAAAAATATAAAACTCAAGAATGAATATATTTTTCCTCTAACACAAAGTTAGGGATTTCGATCAAAATTTCATGAAAAAGTTATCGATGCTTCAACGGATAGATCGACAACAACAATAACGAAGCAACGAATGAAAAACAAGAAATCGAAACGAACCAAAAATGGAGGTTTACGGGCCTTTGCCGATTGCAGAAAAAGCGAGAGAAAGAAATTTGTTTTACAAGCCCAATTAATCGGTTAGAAAGATAGGTAATATTATGAAGAAGAAAACCCATCAATTTGACATGATTTGGAAGCATAAACCGTTAAAAATGGAAGAAGAATTAGCGCTAAACAAAGAGTACGGAGAAAAAGAAAAATCTGTTCTTCATACCTCAATGGTGATCGAAAGGCATTTAGATATGTCGAGAAGATGATGATGAACAAAATTGATGAAGAAAGCTTGTGCAGAATCTCGATGGAACTCACGATTTCGTCGATGGAAGTTTTTGAAGAAAACAACGAAACACAGAGCAGAAGGAAGGAAGAAGAAAGAAGAAAAGAGAAAGAATGAGTGTGAGGGAATCGGTCGTGGTATACAGCTGGTGAGAAAGGGGTATAAACGTAACTCCAGCTATAAGATGCCAATCCCATCAATCATCTACCCGTTTAATCGTCCCTCTCATAATTACCTCTACTCTGTCGGTCAACGGCTAGCCGACAATGTAATAATTACAAACAATATAATAATAGCGCTGAATAACGTTCGAAAGAATACGAGATGTCATCTCGACACGATGTCGACAAGGGTGCTCGTGCAAGCGCACAAGGTTCTAACACGAGTTCGTGAACGCGGTCTCCTCAGCTCGACATGCGTCCTCATCAGCTCGGTACGCGACTTCATCAACTCGACACGCGACCTCCTCAGCTCAGCAGATAGTGCACGCGGTCTCCTCAGCTCGGCAAATGACCTCGACAAACGATCTCGACACAAGGTCTTGGTCGAGGTCTCGATAAGTCGTCCTAATACGATGTCGATCTCGTCCTCAGGTGTTACAAATAACAACATTCATATGGTTAGAATCAACCAATAGCATTCAAGCATGTGACTCAGCTCAATCACTTTTCACATTCCAATTCAAACCAAGATAATTTCAACAAGGGTTTCAAGGCAATTATATGCATACACTACTAGGAATTCAAGACATATCCAAAGCCAAGACAAACATGGAACTTAGCATACATAAAGCACAACCACACCAAGTGAACACATACATACATCATGGTGCATACAATTTCACATTCAAGTAACTTAGAGCCCAAACTCATGCAAAAGGGCTAGCTCATGTAACACCCTAGGTTTTAATTCCCAAGCGTGCTACTCATAGGACTTCTTCCCCCGACAAGGAAGTTTTTTCCTTTCGCAAGACTCGAACCCGCACCCTTTTTGTGGGACTTAAGGGGCACGGAAGCACCTTGCTGCTACCAGCTGAGCTACTAGCTCAGCTGGTAGCAGCAGGGTGCTTCCCATTACCTTTAAAGCCTCTAGGTGTGGGTTCGAGCCCTGCGGAAGGCAGAAACTCCGCATAGAGGCTGCGGAGAAGTCCTATGAGTAGCATTCGCGGGATGGACTACCTGCAGTGTGGGCTGGACCTAAAGGGTACCAAAGCTCAGCTGTAAGGGGCCCAAATCTCGGGGTGTTACAGCTCACATGCTGAGCCACTTCAAATCTGAAATCATGCATATTTTCACACATAACAACAATTTGTGTAATTTCGATTGGAGCTCAGTGGAATTCGCAATGGTCACAAACAACACACATTGTTTTAGGGGGGTTGGGGGCAGCCGTCCAACCCTATTTCAGTCAAACCCCATACAAGACTATTTAGTATAATTAATAAGCTAATTATTGAACTAATAAATTTAATCTTAAAGCCTAGCACACCCTAAGGAAGGTTTTGTGGGAAGTCTATGTTACCTTAATAATCCCAAATTAGGGATTTGAGTTCCAAAAATCCCCTTTCCTCTTCTTCCATCATTCTGAGCTCAGATTGATCTTCTCCACCAATTAAGTTCACATGCAAGTAAAAACATTCATTCATAAATAATCTAAGCTCATTTGCATTACAATCTAACTAGGATTGAAACCCTATAGGTTAAGGACCAAAACCATAACCCAAACCTACCAAAACAAGGTAGAAATTAGTGAACAAACAGCATGAAACACGGCCTGGCCGTGCTGTGCAAAACGGCCGTGTCAGGCCTCTGCAGAATTTCTTCAGACGAGCGTCAACTTCGCAGATTTTATTAACATATCAAACGGAGTCGGAATTGGGCAAACGACCACTCATTGGAAAGCTTAGGATGTCTAGTTTATGAATATAATTTTTATTTTAGAGGATGTCCTCCCAATTAGTGCAGTTTTAACAAACAAGCAACTGATGTCAGAAAACAGGACAGCATTCATTCCTTAACTTGTAAATTCTATATCTAATTCAATTCTTAACATTTTCAAGTGATTCTTGGGCCTAAAATGAATCCCCTCATGTCTAGTTTACACAGAAACAAGAATCATTTCAATCCAAGGTCTATAAAGAGAGTTATACTTGAAATACCAGAGGAAGTCTTAACATGCATGTTCACTAGGTTGTAACCCAAACTTCTACTAAGTCCAACATCAAATTCCCACTCCACAATCTGAACCTTAGACTAACTAAACCACATGCAAAAGGAAATAAAAACCCTAATGGGGTCTTATTGGTTGCCCACCACCTAAAGGAGAAGAACTCACCTCAAAAAGAAGAAATGGAGTTGAATAGCTTGAGTTCTCCTTCCTTCTCCCTCTTATAATTTCGATCTCCTCCTTCTTACTTCCTTGAACCAGCTCTTGAAGCTTCAACAATGGAGGATGTTCAGCCCAAACTCCTCCTTTGACAAGGATTGAATGGAGTCTTTAAAGCTTCACCCTCTTCTAGCCCCAAAACCCTAGCTTTCTTCTTCTTTTCCCCTTTTTCCTCTTCTTCCTTCTCTCTACATTTCTAATTTTTGCTTCTTCCTTTGTTTGTGGCTGCTGGAAATCGATGGAGGGAGGGAGTAATAGGGTTTGGAGAGAGTTCTAGGGTGGATTTAAATGAGACATGGTGTATGGTGGTCACTTGGGTTAAGTTAATTAAAAACTTGCTAATAAACCCTTATTAATCCTCTTGATTAAATCTTAGGTTCCTAATAATAACTTAAGTAATTTTAATCAATTAAAACTACTCCTAATTAATCAATCCCACAAATCCTAAATCATTGGGTAAAATTACCATTTTACCCTTTGATTCCAAATTGGTTTTAAACTATCAAATTAAGGTTGTGTACTATATTTAATCCTCAGGGATTAAATCTCTTTTTCACTTAGGTTTTCTAATAATTAGGCTTAAGGGTTTTGGGATGTTACACCAAATCTTTCACAAACAACAAACCACTTTATAAAACAAAAGCTAATTCATGATCAATCCCAATTCAAACCTCTTTCAAGAATAGGTTTTCAACAACAATTTGCTCAATCCAAGTCCTAATCCAAAACTAGTAGCTAAAACAACAACAACATCATAAATTAAGCAAGAATCATTAACTAATTTAATTGATTCACTCAAGGATCACACCATCCCTCTTTTTCCCCTTAGGTTGCGCCTAGGGTTCCAAGGATTTTGGTGCTCACCTCCATCATTGATCATGATCAAGCATTTAATGAAGCATAAAAACAAGACAAAGCAAGAAAAACCACTACCTCCTCCTCCTATGGGACTCACGGCCAAGGGGCTATTTTGGGGGAGAAAATTTGTGCTCTCAACTTGCTTGGATGATGAAGAAGATGGTAGTGAAGAGAAGTAGAAGTTATTGCAAGAAGTTTGGAGGATTAGAAGTGAACAAACTCAAGAAATGAGATGGAGGAATGTTGCCATGGAAGCTCCAAGCTTTCTCTCTCAAGAAATGTTGAAGATGAAGTAAACTGAAGGTGCAGAGTGGGAGGGGCTGAGTGGGGCTGTTTAAGAGAGGAGAGGAGGAACAAAAAAAAATATAACTTAAGTGAATACTTGGCTAAATATGGTTCAAGTAAAGTAATTAAAACTAATCACACATTAAGTGACACCTATCACCTTTAAAAGATGCTAATCACATCATCTAATCATACCCATCTAATCTCACATCTCTCATGATTACCCTCTAATTCTAGAGTCTTAGGATACTTAAAACACGGTGTCGAAAAACTGGGTTACCAATTAATTACCCGCCGATAAAATCACGAAAATTAATTTAACGAGAAATTAATTCATCACGTGATAATATTTTATTATAAATAATAAAAACACTATCAAACATTCAAAAATAATCACGACAAGTTACGATTCAATTTTCATCAAAATCGGGGTTCATTTAAAATTTTATCCGCGGTAAAATTGCCTGGCGATTCGAAACGCGACGAAACTTCGTTAGAATTTTTCGACGATATTCAAACATTGAGTTAATATAAAATATTAACTCTCAATTATAATTTGATCTTGATTTAATTAATTCACTTACTTAGCAAACAAGAAATTGCTTATTATAGCATAAATACGACAAATTATACAATAATAACGCTAAATAACGCATCGGGAAAATATGAGTGTTACAAAAGGGTTTTCAAAAGGGAAGAAAAAGAAAATGAAAAAAAAAATCACTCTTATTTTCCATTGCGAAATACATAAGATTACTTCTTAACTGTAAGCATACAAGCATAAAATGCTTTCAGCATTAGATTGGGTTGCACAGTAGCGCTCCGGAAACGGGGTGTTACAGCAAGCCTAATGTGTGGCTATATTGTTGGGACGTTAGGAAAATTCCTCGTCTACAGTTGACCTATTAATGCCGCAGGTGTATACACAAACTTGTTCATAATGCATTGGCATGCATTGCTGACCACATATTGACATGTGATGAATTATTGATGAAATTGCTATGTTATGACTTGATCATTGATCTATTGATAGAATTGTCTGCTCACATGCAGTTGTTTGAATTGTGGTGACTTGATTGTTAATCTGTTAGTTGATTTGTTTGCTCACATGCAATGCTTGATATACCATGATGATGCGTGCGGTCTATCAAGTATGTATATGTATATAAAGGAATGTTGTTGTATTATATATGTATATTGTTTGCATGCGACATAGCCAATAATAAACTCGTGGACAAAGAATTTACCCTTGCATTGTTGTTGGATTGGACATTCTTATGGGTGTTGCATATATGATAATTTTTGATTCCTTGCATAGTGCTTTTTCTTTTACATTATACATATTGCTGGATGTTATACTAAGTTGCTTGTTGTTTGGACAGAGAAGGATCTTATAAGCTAAAATGTCATGTATAACTTCTAATTTTTTTTTATTGTTTCATTTGTTGTTAAGGGACTTGAATTGATACTGCATATGATTTTCAATGCTTCTCATATTAAGCATGTGTCTAGGATGGACAAATGACTTTTGCCCATCTATTTTGTGAGTCCCATGTTATGCGCTGCTACAAATTGTGAACCTCTGAATTATTTGCTATTGAAATGTCATTTGAAATTGTGTTCTTTTTGGGCAATAAGTAGTGACATGCGTAGATGTTTATGAGTTTTTGAGATATAATTAAATTCTAGAGTATTTGTAGAACCTAACTGTTGCTTGTATGATGATGTGTTCATTTATGAAATCTGGTCGTTATTGGTATGTGAATTGCTACTAAGCTATATTGACTACTGATTATTAATAAGCATGCTAATGAATTAAATTGTTATTTAATGAATCTTTTCATGCTATATGTAGTAGTTCATTTAGCGAATTGAAATTGTTGCTTGCACTAAAAATTTTTGGGGAAAAATTTTGTGGCTTCTTTTGAAATCACTATGTGTTTTGAACCGATCAAATGCTACTAGTTATTCAAATATTCTTATTATAGAAAAATAGATGAAATTGCTACCCTATTAATGCATACAATTGCTATGTTGTTGTGATTTTGAAGTTGTGCATTCTCTGCATTAAGGGAAATTGTGAGTCCGATATGCGTAATATACTTGTTATAGTAAGATAGCTTAGTTTGATATTACGTGAAATTTTATATTGTGACGCGAGTTCAATGGTTACTCTTGTGGCAACCAATGACTTAGAGGAATTTCTTAGGAAGTGAGACCCAAAAGTTTCTCTCTTAACTCTATTCTTAATTATCCATCAGCCATTTTGCATGAAGGTCTATTTGAATTCGTTTGTTACTCTTTTGCTTGAAGGTCTTTACTGTCCTAGTTTCATCACGAAGTCATATAAATTATGGACGAGTTTTGACTTCTTGCACTTGAGAGTTTTCTTTCTTGTGCTTTGGTACTCGTAGTTGTCTTTAACAATTGAGTTGACCAAATTCTTTAGTAATTGTTAATCCGAATGTCTTCACTTCAAAAATTTTCATGAGTAATACTTGTGGATATTCACATGGAATAAGAAACTTAAGTAGAGTCTCGTTTGTAAGAATGTGTTAGGCCGACACATTTTTACACTCAGGAATATATTGGAGGCTATTTTTACACGTCAAATGTTCATTACCTTCTGCTTATAAAACTCCTCGTTTTACTTTCTCGTGAAAGTAGAGCCTAACAAATTCTTATGTGGAGACTTATCTCTAGTTGACCTGTTTGACCCTTTTCTTTGCAATCGTTGGTCATATTATGTTTTCTGTACTATGATAAAGTTCTAATGACCCTTCTACATTATTGATGACACCTATTTTACTTTGTCTTCGATGTTTACGCAAATTTTGAGGGTAAAATTTCTTTTAAGGGGGGTAGAGTGTGACACCCTGCATTTTTCATACGTTGTATTTTTTTTTAAATATGTGTTTATTTCATTAATTACTATGAAATGTTGAATTTGTAACTATTTGTATTTTTAGAAACTGCGGTAATATATTATTTAATATTTTATTTTTATAAAATATTACTATTTAGATTGTCATTTATTTGGGAAAAATATTTTCAGTTAAAGAGATGGAAAAAATGGGATTGAGCGGTTAAAAAGGTTTTAAAATTATATAAAAATAAATTTTTACTGATTATACACCCCTCATTTTCATAGACTATTTCATGCTAATTTTTTATTATTATGTGTTAATTAAATTTTAATCTGTGATTATGTTTAATAATATTTTAAGAGTATATGAAAGTGTTTAGGAATCCATTAGGGTCAATTCGGAACCAAAGTGAACAAGTTAGGACACCTTTGAGGGTGTTCAAGACTTGCTTTGATTCGAGAAATAATTCAGTCATCGTATTCTATATTTTAGAACCATTTAACGACCAAATTGGATTTGGTCACCTTCATGAAAGTTATAGATATTCCCCCTGCTTCCATTTGGCATTAGTTCTACTCAAATTCGATGCTTTTCAAAGTCAGTGCTGCCCAAGTGTAGCTTTTGGAATGCTTGAGTAAACTTAAATTGACCATTTGACCCACTTAGAATCCGATTCTGACCATGATCATCAGAGAGGCATTTGTAGGAATTTGTTTTAGCTTTCCAACGCAATAAATAACTCCCCAATCGAATACTCCTAGCTCAATATATGACCAGAATGATATTGGTTGTCTGCGCAAAGACGTTTTTACCAAGATAGCAGTATTTTTACTTCGTTTTTTTACACTTTTTACCACCCTAGGCTGTACAATTCTGACCCAAAACCACCCCTAAGAACTGGTGTAGACTGCCGGTATTTCGAATAAATTATGATTGTTTTATAAATTAATAGCTATAGAGTTGTTAAAAGTCAAGTAATACTCGAATTAGCAAATCATTTTAGAAATTCAATGATAAGGACAACCATATAGTGAATAAAATAATTTATAAAAAGTCTCATTGTCATTGTCGTAACCACATTGCGATGGGAGCGGCAAATGATAATCCTCTTGATTATCTAGTTTTTATATTCCTTGTGATGTCAAAATCTACATGTAAATTTGACTGAAACTTTGTTTTTGTCTCAATTTAGATTATTTATTCGTAAATGGCTATGAATATTTTATTTATATAATTTTGAAAGTTGCTCACAAAAACCAAACAGGATTTAGAAGTGCCTATCCTTTTTTTCAAAGTGGCTATCCTGACAACTTGTTTTAATTAAATTAAATTTTAAAAATTGTTCGTGATAATCAAACAGGAAGATCCAAAATGGTTATTCTTAATAACTCAATTTTAATCTTAAAATTAAAACTTGTTTGTCATGACAAAACAAGAAGTAGATCCAAAGTAGTCATTGCTAACAACCTAACTATTTTCAATTTTAGAAAAAAAAAGTATTTGACTTTGATTTTTAAAATATCTCAGTTTTTTATTTATATAATCCATTGTTTTAAATGGTATTTGGTTTTCTATTTACTTAAAAAAAATAATCTTGATTGAAATAAAAAATAATTTTGTTTACTATGATTTTTACTATAAAATAGAATCAACGCAGGATTTATTCTTTCTTTAATTCAAAACAATTATCATTTTTTTGTTGAACTAAACTATGAATATATAAAAAGTGAATCTTCTTATCCAAAAGATAATCACATACCACTTTACCAAAAAAAGATAATCACATCCCAGATGGATGTTGTGACATCCCAAGCCATACTCACATTGGAGCCACAAGGCCTTACGAAAGGGTATGCCACTCACAGGACTTTATTCCCCCCTTAAGGAATATTTTTGCATCATGGGAGGTTCGAACCCACACCTAAAGGGATAAAGGTAATGGAAAGCACCTCCCCACTACCACTAGACCAATTGGTCTAGTGGTAGTGGTGGGTGCTTTCCGTTACCCTTTATCCCTTTGGGCGCGGTATCGAATCCCCACGAGGGCAAAAACTGGGAATTAAGGGGTCCCAGAAGTCCTGTGAGTAGCACTTGATGTGGGCCAGGCGGCATAGCCGTTGATGTGGTAGGTGTTACAATAAAGGTGCCTTTTATTGTAACATCCCACCCCCCAGGCACTAGGCCCAGTTACGAAAGGGCTTACAAAGGGTATGTTACTCACAGGACTTTATTCCCCCCTTAAGGAATATTTTTGCCTCATGGGAGGTTCGAACCCACACCCAAAGGGATAAAGGTAATGGAAAGCACCTCCCCACTACCACTTGACCAATTGGTCTAGTGGTAGTGGGGAGGTGCTTTCCATTACCTTTATCCTTATTGTGACATCCCAAGCCATACTCACATTAGAGCTACAAGGCCTTACGAAAGGGTATGCCACTCACAGGACTTTATTCCCCCCTTAAGGAATATTTTTGCCTCATGGGAGGTTCGAACCCACACCCAAAGGGATAAAGGTAATGGAAAGTACCTCCCCACTACCACTTGACCAATTGGTCTAGTGGTAGTGGGGAGGTGCTTTCCATTACCTTTATCCTTATTGTGACATCCCAAGCCATACTCACATTGGAGCCACAAGGCCTTACGAAAGGGTATGCCACTCACAGGACTTTATTCCCCCCTTAAGGAATATTTTTGCCTCATGGGAGGTTCGAACCCACACCCAAAGGGATAAAGGTAATGGAAAGCACCTCCCCACTACCACTTGACCAATTGGTCTAGTGGTAGTGGTGGGTGCTTTCCGTTAGCCTTTATCCCTTTGGGCGCGGTATCGAATCCCCACGAGGGCAAAAACTGGGAATTAAGGGGTCCCAGAAGTCCTGTGAGTAGCACTTGATGTGGGCCGGGCGGCATAGCCGTTGATGTGGGCCGGGGTGTTACAATAAAAGGTGCCTTTTATTGTAACATCCCACCGCCCAGGCACTAGGCCCAGTTACGAAAGGGCTTACAAAGGGTATGTTACTCACAGGACTTTATTCCCCCCTTAAGGAATATTTTTGCCTCATGGGAGGTTCGAACCCACACCCAAAGGGATAAAGGTAATGGAAAGCACCTCCCCACTACCACTTGACCAATTGGTCTAGTGGTAGTGGGGAGGTGCTTCCCATTACCTTTATCCTTATTGTGACATCCCAAGCCATACTCACATTGGAGCCACAAGGCCTTACGAAATGGTATGCCACTCACAGGACTTTATTCCCCCCTTAAGGAATATTTTTGCCTCATGGGAGGTTCGAACCCACACCCAAAGGGATAAAGGTAATGGAAAGCACCTCCCCACTACCACTTGACCAATTGGTCTAGTGGTAGTGGTGGGTGCTTTCCGTTAGCCTTTATCCCTTTGGGCTGATATCGAATCCCCACGAGGGCAAAAGCGGGAATTAAGGGTCCTAAGTCCCTGTGAGTAGCACTGATAATGGCGGGCGGCATAGCGTTGATGTGGTAGGGGTGTTACAATAAAAGGTGCCTTTTATTGTAACATCCCACCCCCAGCACTAGGCCCAGATTCTGAAAGGGCTTACAAAGGTATGTTACTCACGTGACTTTATTCCCCTTAAGAAATATTTTTGCCTCATGGGAGGTTCGAACCCACACCCGAAGGGATAAAGGTAATGGAAAGTACCTCCCACTACCACTTGACCAATTGGTCTAGTGGTAGTGAGGAGTGCTTTCCATTACCTTTATCCTTATTGTGACATCCCAAGCCATACTAACATTGGAGCCACAAGGCCTTACGAAAGGGTATGCCACTCACGGGACTTTATTCCCCCAAGGAATATTTTTGCCTCATGGGAGGTTCGAACCACACCCAAAGGGATAAAGGTAATGGAAAGCACCTCCCACTACCACTTGACCAATTGGTCTAGTGGTAGTGGTGGTGCTCGTTAGACTTTATCCCTTTGAAGGGCGATATCGAATCCCCACGCAGGCAAAAGCGGGAATTAAGGGTCCTAAGTCTGTGAGTAGCACTTGATGTGGTAGGTGGCATAGTTGCTGATGTGGTCGGGTGTTACAATAAAGGTGCCTTTTATTGTAACATCCCACCCCCCAGGCACTAGGCCCAGTTACGAAAGGGCTTACAAAGGGTATGTTACTCACAGGACTTTATTCCCCCCTTGAGGAATATTTTTGCCTCACGGGAGGTTCGAACCCACACCCAAAGGGATAAAGGTAATGGAAAGCACCTCCCCACTACCACTTGACCAATTGGTCTAGTGGTAGTGGGGAGTCGCTTCCCATTACCTTTATCCTTATTGTGACATCCCAAGCCATACTCACATTGGAGCCACAAGGCCTTACGAAATGGTATGCCACTCACAGGACTTTATTCCCCCCTTAAGGAATATTTTTGCCTCATGGGAGGTTCGAACCCACACCCAAAGGGATAAAGGCAATGGAAAGCACCTCCCCACTACCACTTGACCAATTGGTCTAGTGGTAGTGGTGGGTGCTTTCCGTTAGCCTTTATCCCTTTGAAGCGATATCGAATCCCCACGAGGGCAAAATCGGGAATTAAGGGTCCTAAGTCCTGTGAGTAGCACTTGATGTGGGCCGGGCGGCATAGCCGTTGATGTGGGCCGGGGTGTTACAATAAAAGGTGCCTTTTATTGTAACATCCCACCCCCCAGGCACTAGGCCCAGTTACGAAAGGGCTTACAAAAGGTATGTTACTCACAGGACTTTATTCCCCCCTTAAGGAATATTTTTGCCTCATGGGAGGTTCGAACCCACACCCAAAGGGATAAAGGTAATGGAAAGCACCTCCCCACTACCACTTGACCAATTGGTCTAGTGGTAGTGGGGAGGTGCTTTCCATTACCTTTATCCTGTGTGACATCCCAAGCCATACTCACATTGGAGCCACAAGGCCTTACGAAAGTGGTATGCCACTCACAGGACTTTATTCCCCCCTTAAGGAATATTTTTGCCTCATGGGAGGTTCGAACCCACACCCAAAGGGATAAAGGTAATGGAAAGCACCTCCCCACTACCACTTGACCAATTGGTCTAGTGGTAGTGGTGGGTGCTTTCCGTTAGCCTTTATCCCTTTGGGCGCGGTATCGAATCCCCACGAGGGCAAAAACTGGGAATTAAGGGGTCCTAGAAGTCCTGTGAGTAGCACTTGATGTGGGCCGGGTGGCATAGCCGTTGATGTGGGCCGGGGTGTTACAATAAAAGGTGCCTTTTATTGTAACATCCCACCCCCCAGGCACTAGGCCCAGTTACGAAAGGGCTTACAAAGGGTATGTTACTCACAGGACTTTATTCCCCCCTTAAGGAATATTTTTGCCTCATGGGAGGTTCGAACCCACACCCAAAGGGATAAAGGTAATGGAAAGCACCTCCCCACTACCACTTGACCAATTGGTCTAGTGGTAGTGGGGAGGTGCTTCCCATTACCTTTATCCTTATTGTGACATCCCAAGCCATACTCACATTGGAGCCACAAGGCCTTACGAAAGGGTATGCCACTCACAGGACTTTATTCCCCCCTTAAGGAATATTTTTGCCTCATGGGAGGTTCGAACCCACACCCAAAGGGATAAAGGTAATGGAAAGCACCTCCCCACTACCACTTGACCAATTGGTCTAGTGGTACGGGTGGGTGCTCAGATTAGCCTTTATCCCTTTGGGCGCGGTATCGAATCCCCACGAGGGCAAAAACTGGGAATTAAGGGGTCCTAGAAGTCCTGTGAGTAGCACTTGATGTGGGCCGGGCGGCATAGCCGTTGATGTGGGCCGGGGTGTTACAATAAAAGGTGCCTTTTATTGTAACATCCCACCCCCCAGGCACTAGGCCCAGTTACGAAAGGGCTTACAAAGGGTATGTTACTCACAGGACTTTATTCCCCCCTTAAGGAATATTTTTGCCTCATGGGAGGTTCGAACCCACACCCAAAGGGATAAAGGTAATGGAAAGCACCTCCCCACTACCACTTGACCAATTGGTCTAGTGGTAGTGGGGAGGTGCTTTCCATTACCTTTATCCTTATTGTGACATCCCAAGCCATACTCACATTGGAGCCACAAGGCCTTACGAAAGGGTATGCCACTCACAGGACTTTATTCCCCCCTTAAGGAATATTTTTGCCTCATGGGAGGTTCGAACCCACACCCAAAGGGATAAAGGTAATGGAAAGCACCTCCCCACTACCACTTGACCAATTGGTCTAGTGGTAGTGGTGGGTGCTTTCCGTTAGCCTTTATCCCTTTGGGCGCGGTATCGAATCCCCACGAGGGCAAAAACTGGGAATTAAGGGGTCCTAGAAGTCCTGTGAGTAGCACTTGATGTGGGCCGGGCGGCATAGCCGTTGATGTGGGCCGGGGTGTTACAATAAAAGGTGCCTTTTATTGTAACATCCCACCCCCCAGGCACTAGGCCCAGTTACGAAAGGGCTTACAAAGGGTATGTTACTCACAGGACTTTATTCCCCCTTAAGGAATATTTTTGCCTCATGGGAGGTTCGAACCCACCCAAGGGATAAAGGTAATGGAAAGTACCTCCCACTACCACTTGACTAATTGGTCTAGTGGTAGTGGGGAGGTGCTTTCCATTACCTTTATCCTTATTGTGACATCCCAAGCCATACTCACATTGGAGCCACAAGGCCTTACGAAAGGTTATGCCACTCACAGGACTTTATTCCCCCCTTAAGGAATATTTTTGCCTCATGGGAGGTTCGAACCCACACCCAAAGGGATAAAGGTAATGGAAAGCACCTCCCCACTACCACTTGACCAATTGGTCTAGTGGTAGTGGTGGGTGCTTTCCGTTAGCCTTTATCCCTTTGGGCGCGGTATCGAATCCCCACGAGGGCAAAAACTGGGAATTAAGGGGTCCCAGAAGTCCTGTGAGTAGCACTTGATGTGGGCCGGGCGGCATAGCCGTTGATGTGGGCCGGGGTGTTACAATAAAAGGTGCCTTTTATTGTAACATCCCACCCCCCAGGCACTAGGCCCAGTTACGAAAGGGCTTACAAAGGGTATGTTACTCACAGGACTTTATTCCCCCCTTAAGGAATATTTTTGCCTCATGGGAGGTTCGAACCCACACCCAAAGGGATAAAGGTAATGGAAAGCACCTCCCCACTACCACTTGACCAATTGGTCTAGTGGTAGTGGGGAGGTGCTTTCCATTACCTTTATCCTTATCAGACATCCCAAGCCATACCCACATTGGAGCCCCAAGGCCTTACGAAAGGGTATGCCACTCACAGGACTTTATTCCCCCCTTAAGGAATATTTTTGCCTCACGGGAGAGGTTCGAACCCACACCCAAAGGGATAAAGGTAATGGAGTACTCCTCACTACCACTTGACCAATTGGTCTAGTGGTAGTGGTGGTGCTTTCAGTTAGCCTTTATCCCTTTGAAGCTGATATCGAATCCCCACGAGGGCAAAAGCGGGAATTAAGGGTCCTGAAGTCCTGTGAGTAGCACTGATGATGTGGGCCGGGTGGCATAGCCGTTGATGTGGGCCGGGGTGTTACAATAAAAGGTGCCTTTTATTGTAACATCCCACCCCCCAGGCACTAGGCCCAGTTACGAAAGGGCTTACAAAGGGTATGTTACTCACAGGACTTTATTCCCCTTAAGGAATATTTTTGCCTCATGGGAGGTTCGAACCCACACTGGGATAAAGGTAATGGAAAGCACCTCCCCACTACCACTTGACCAATTGGTCTAGTGGTAGTGGGGAGGTGCTTCCCATTACCTTTATCCTTATTGTGACATCCCAAGCCATACTCACATTGGAGCCACAAGGCCTTACGAAATGGTATGCCACTCACAGACTTTATTCCCCTTAAGGAATATTTTTGCCTCATGGGAGGTTCGAACCCACACCCAAAGGGATAAAGGTAATGGAAAGCACCTTCACTACCACTTGACCAATTGGTCTAGTGGTAGTGGTGGGTGCCTGCTAGCCTTTATCCCTTTGGCGCTGCATCGAATCCCCACGAGGGCAAAAGCGGGAATTAAGGGTCCCTAGAAGTCCCTGTGAGTAGCACTTGATGTGGGCCGACAAGATAGTGCTGATGTGGGCCGGGTGTTACAATAAAAGGTGCCTTTTATTGTAACACCCACCCCCCAGGCACTAGGCCCAGTTACGAAAGGGCTTACAAAGGGTATGTTACTCACAAGACTTTATTCCCCCCTTAAGGAATATTTTTGCCTCATGGGAGGTTCGAACCCACACCCAAAGGGATAAAGGTAATGGAAAGCACCTCCCCACTACCACTAGACCAATTGGTTTAGTGGTAGTGGGGAGGTGCTTTCCATTACCTTTATCCTTATTGTGACATCCCAAGCCATACTCACATTGGAGCCACAAGGCCTTACGAAAGGGTATGCCACTCACGGGACTTTATTCCCCTTAAGGAATATTTTTGCCTCGTGGAGGTTCGAACCCACACCCAGGGATAAAGGTAATGGAAAGCACCTCCCACTACCACTTGACCAATTGGTCTAGTGGTAGTGGGGAGTGCTTTCCATTACCTTTATCCTGTATGACATCCCAAGCCATACTCACATTAGAGCTACAAGGCCTTACGAAAGGGTATGCCACTCACGGACTTTATTCCCCTTAAGGAATATTTTTGCCTCATGGGAGGTTCAACCCACAGAGGATAAAGGTAATGTTACCTTCACTACCACTTGACCAATTGGTCTAGTGGTAGTGGGGAGTGCTCCATTACCTTTATCCTTATTGTGACATCCCAAGCCATACCCACATTGGAGCCACAAGGCCTTACGAAAGGGTATGCCACTCACAGGACTTTATTCCCCCCTTAAGGAATATTTTTGCCTCATGGGGGGGTCGAACCCACACCCAAAGGGATAAAGGTAATGGAAAGCACCTCCCACTACCACTTGACCAATTGGTCTAGTGGTAGTGGTGGGTGCTCAGTTAGACTTTATCCCTTTGGGCTGATATCGAATCCCCACGAGGGCAAAAAAATAGGAATTATGGGGTCCCGTAAGTCCTGTGAGTAGCACTGATGTGGGCTCAAGCAAGATAGTTCGCTGATGTGGGCCGGGGTGTTACAATAAAAGGTGCCTTTTATTGTAACATCCCACCCTGCACTAGGCCCGATTCTGAAAGGGCTTACAAAGGGTATGTTACTCACAGACTTTATTCCCCTTAAGGAATATTTTTGCCTCACGGGAGGTTCGAACTCACACTGTGGATAAAGGTAATGGAAAGCACCTCCCCACTACCACTTGACCAATTGGTCTAGTGGTAGTGGGGAGGTGCTTTCCATTACCTTTATCCTTATTGTGACATCCCAAGCCATACTCACATTGGAGCCACAAGGCCTTACGAAAGGGTATGCCACTCACAGGACTTTATTCCCCCCTTAAGGAATATTTTTGCCTCATGGGAGGTTCGAACCCACACCCAAAGGGATAAAGGTAATGGAAAGCACCTCCCCACTACCACTTGACCAATTGGTCTAGTGGTAGTGGTGGGTGCTTTCCGTTAGCCTTTATCCCTTTCATGCATCGAATCCCCACGAGGGCAAAATCGGGAATTAAGGGGTCCCAAGTCCTGTGAGTAGCACTGATGTGGGCCGGCATAGTAGTTGATGTGGGTAGGGTGTTACAATAAAAGGTGCCTTTATTGTAACATCCCACCCCCCAGGCACTAGGCCCAGTTACGAAAGGGCTTACAAAGGGTATGTTACTCACAGGACTTTATTCCCCCTTAAGGAATATTTTTGCCTCATGGGAGGTTCGAACCCACACCCAAAGGGATAAAGGTAATGGAGTACCTCCCACTACCACTTGACCAATTGGTCTAGTGGTAGTGGGGAGGTGCTTTCCATTACCTTTATCCTTATTGTGACATCCCAAGCCATACTCACATTGGAGCCACAAGGCCTTACGAAAGGGTATGCCACTCACAGGACTTTATTCCCCCCTTAAGGAATATTTTTGCCTCATGGGAGGTTCGAACCCACACCCAAAGGGATAAAGGTAATGGAAAGCACCTCCCACTACCACTTCACCAATTGGTCTAGTGGTAGTGGGGGGTGCTCTTAGCCTTTATCCCTTTGGCTATATCGAATCCCCACGAGGGCAAAAACTGGGAATTAAGGGGTCCCAGAAGTCCTGTGAGTAGCACTTGATGTGGGCCGGGCGGCATAGCCGTTGATGTGGGCCGGGGTGTTACAATAAAAGGTGCCTTTTATTGTAACATCCCACCCCCCAGGCACTAGGCCCAGTTACGAAAGGGCTTACAAAGGGTATGTTACTCACAGGACTTTATTCCCCCCTTAAGGAATATTTTTGCCTCATGGGAGGTTCGAACCCACACCCAAAGGGATAAAGGTAATGGAAAGCACCTCCCCACTACCACTTGACTAATTGGTCTAGTGGTAGTGGGGAGGTGCTTTCCATTACCTTTATCCTTATTGTGACATCCCAAGCCATACTCACATTGGAGCCACAAGGCCTTACGAAAGGTTATGCCACTCACAGGACTTTATTCCCCCCTTAAGGAATATTTTTGCCTCATGGGAGGTTCGAACCCACACCCAAAGGGATAAAGGTAATGGAAAGCACCTCCCCACTACCACTTGACCAATTGGTCTAGTGGTAGTGGTGGGTGCTTTCCGTTAGACTTTATCCCTTTGGGCGCGGTATCGAATCCCCACGAGGGCAAAAACTGGGAATTAAGGGGTCCCAGAAGTCCTGTGAGTAGCACTTGATGTGGGCCGGGCGGCATAGCCGTTGATGTGGGCCGGGGTGTTACAATAAAAGGTGCCTTTTATTGTAACATCCCACCCCCCAGGCACTAGGCCCAGTTACGAAAGGGCTTACAAAGGGTATGTTACTCACAGGACTTTATTCCCCCCTTAAGGAATATTTTTGCCTCATGGGAGGTTCGAACCCACACCCAAAGGGATAAAGGTAATGGAAAGCACCTCCCCACTACCACTTGACCAATTGGTCTAGTGGTAGTGGGGAGGTGCTTTCCATTACCTTTATCCTTATTGTGACATCCCAAGCCATACTCACATTGGAGCCACAAGGCCTTACGAAAGGGTATGCCACTCACAGGACTTTATTCCCCCCTTAAGGAATATTTTTGCCTCATGGGAGGTTCGAACCCACACCCAAAGGGATAAAGGTAATGGAAAGCACCTCCCCACTACCACTTGACCAATTGGTCTAGTGGTAGTGGTGGGTGCTCTGCTAGCCTTTATCCCTTTGAGCTGCATCGAATCCCCACGAGGGCAAAATCGGGAATTAAGGGGTCCAAGTCCTGTGAGTAGCACTGATGTGGGCCGGGTGGCATAGCCGTTGATGTGGGCCGGGGTGTTACAATAAAAGGTGCCTTTTATTGTAACATCCCACCCCCCAGGCACTAGGCCCAGTTACGAAAGGGCTTACAAAGGGTATGTTACTCACAGGACTTTATTCCCCCCTTAAGGAATATTTTTGCCTCATGGGAGGTTCGAACCCACACCCAAAGGGATAAAGGTAATGGAAAGCACCTCCCCACTACCACTTGACCAATTGGTCTAGTGGTAGTGGGGAGGTGCTTCCCATTACCTTTATCCTTATTGTGACATCCCAAGCCATACTCACATTGGAGCCACAAGGCCTTACGAAATGGTATGCCACTCACAGGACTTTATTCCCCCCTTAAGGAATATTTTTGCCTCATGGGAGGTTCGAACCCACACCCAAAGGGATAAAGGCAATGGAAAGCACCTCCCCACTACCACTTGACCAATTGGTCTAGTGGTAGTGGTGGGTGCTTTCCGTTAGCCTTTATCCCTTTGGGCGCGGTATCGAATCCCCACGAGGGCAAAAACTGGGAATTAAGGAGTCCCAGTCCTGTGAGTAGCACTTGATGTGGGCCGGGCGGCATAGCCGTTGATGTGGGCCGGGGTGTTACAATAAAAGGTGCCTTTTATTGTAACATCCCACCCCCCAGGCACTAGGCCCAGTTACGAAAGGGCTTACAAAGGGTATGTTACTCACAGGACTTTATTCCCCCCTTAAGGAATATTTTTGCCTCATGGGAGGTTCGAACCCACACCCAGTGGATAAAGGTAATGGAAGCACCTCCCACTGCCGCTTGACCAATTGGTCTAGTGGTAGTGGGGAGGTGCTTTCCATTACCTTTATCCTTATTGTGACATCCCAAGCCATACTCACATTGGAGCCACAAGGCCTTACGAAAGGGTATGCCACTCACAGGACTTTATTCCCCCCTTAAGGAATATTTTTGCCTCATGGGAGGTTCGAACCACACCCAAAGGGATAAAGGTAATGGAAAGCACCTCCCACTACCACTTGACCAATTGGTCTAGTGGTAGTGGTGGGTGCTTTCATAGACTTTATCCCTTTGGGCGATATCGAATCCCCACGAGGGCAAAATCGGGAATTGGGGGTCCCTGTAAGTCCTGTGAGTAGCACTTGATGTGGGCCGGGCGGCATAGCCGTTGATGTGGGCCGGGGTGTTACAATAAAAGGTGCCTTTTATTGTAACATCCCACCCCCCAGGCACTAGGCCCAGTTACGAAAGGGCTTACAAAGGGTATGTTACTCACAGGACTTTATTCCCCCCTTAAGGAATATTTTTGCCTCATGGGAGGTTCGAACCCACACCCAAAGGGATAAAGGTAATGGAAAGCACCTCCCCACTACCACTTGACCAATTGGTCTAGTGGTAGTGGGGAGGTGCTTTCCATTACCTTTATCCTTATTGTGACATCCCAAGCCATACTCACATTGGAGCCACAAGGCCTTACGAAAGGGTATGCCACTCACAGGACTTTATTCCCCCCTTAAGGAATATTTTTGCCTCATGGGAGGTTCGAACCCACACTCAAAGGGATAAAGGTAATGGAAAGCACCTCCCCACTACCACTTGACCAATTGGTCTAGTGGTAGTGGTGGGTGCTTTCCGTTAGCCTTTATCCCTTTGGACGCGGTATCGAATCCCCACGAGGGCAAAAACTGGGAATTAAGGGTCCTAAGTCCCGTGAGTAGCACTGATGTGGGCGGCAAGATAGTTGCTGATGTGGTCGGGTGTTACAATAAAAGGTGCCTTTTATTGTAACATCCCACCCCCTGCACTAGGCCCGATTCGAAAGGGCTTACAAAGGGTATGTTACTCACAGACTTTATTCCCCTTAAGGAATATTTTTGCCTCATGGGAGGTTCGAACCCACACCCGAAGGGATAAAGGTAATGGAAAGCACCTCCCACTACCACTTGACTAATTGGTCTAGTGGTAGTGGGGAGGTGCTTTCCATTACCTTTATCCTTATTGTGACATCCCAAGCCATACTCACATTGGAGCCACAAGGCCTTACGAAAGGTTATGCCACTCACAGGACTTTATTCCCCCCTTAAGGAATATTTTTGCCTCATGGGAGGTTCGAACCCACACCCAAAGGGATAAAGGTAATGGAAAGCACCTCCCCACTACCACTTGACCAATTGGTCTAGTGGTAGTGGTGGGTGCTTTCCGTTAGCCTTTATCCCTTTGGGCGCGGTATCGAATCCCCACGAGGGCAAAAATTGGGAATTATGGGGTCCCAGAAGTCCTGTGAGTAGCACTTGATGTGGGCCGGGCGGCATAGCCGTTGATGTGGGCCGGGGTGTTACAATAAAACGTGCCTTTTATTGTAACATCCCACCCCCCAGGCACTAGGCCCAGTTACGAAAGGGCATACAAAGGGTATGTTACTCACAGGACTTTATTCCCCCCTTAAGGAATATTTTTGCCTCATGGGAGGTTCGAACCCACACTGTGTGGATAAAGGTAATGAGCACCTCCCCACTACCACTTGACCAATTGGTCTAGTGGTAGTGGGGAGGTGCTTTCCATTACCTTTATCCTTATTGTGACATCCCAAGCCATACTCACATTGGAGCCACAAGGCCTTACGAAAGGGTATGCCACTCACAGGACTTTATTCCCCCCTTAAGGAATATTTTTGCCTCATGGGAGGTTCGAACCCACACCCAAAGGGATAAAGGTAATGGAAAGCACCTCCCCACTACCACTTGACCAATTGGTCTAGTGGTAGTGGTGGGTGCTTTCCGTTAGCCTTTATCCCTTTGGGCGCGGTATCGAATCCCCACGAGGGCAAAAACTGGGAATTAAGGGGTCCTAGAAGTCCTGTGAGTAGCACTTGATGTGGGCCGGGCGGCATAGCCGTTGATGTGGGCCGGGGTGTTACAATAAAAGGTGCCTTTTATTGTAACATCCCACCCCCCAGGCACTAGGCCCAGTTACGAAAGGGCTTACAAAGGGTATGTTACTCACAGGACTTTATTCCCCCCTTAAGGAATATTTTTGCCTCATGGGAGGTTCGAACCCACACCGAAGGGATAAAGGTAATGGAAAGCACCTCCCACTACCACTTGACCAATTGGTCTAGTGGTAGTGGGAGGTGCTTTCCATTACCTTTATCCTTATTGTGACATCCCAAGCCATACTCACATTGGAGCCACAAGGCCTTACGAAGTGGTATGCCACTCACAGGACTTTATTCCCCCCTTAAGGAATATTTTTGCCTCATGGGAGGTTCGAACCCACACCCAAAGGGATAAAGGTAATGGAAAGCACCTCCCCACTACCACTTGACCAATTGGTCTAGTGGTAGTGTTGGGTGCTTTCCTCTAGCCTTTATCCCTTTGGGCGCGGTATCGAATCCCCACGTGGGCAAAAGCGGGAATTAAGGGGTCCCAGAAGTCCTGTGAGTAGCACTTGATGTGGGCCGGGCGGCATAGCCGTTGATGTGGGCCGGGGTGTTACAATAAAAGGTGCCTTTTATTGTAACATCCCACCCCCCAGGCACTAGGCCCAGTTACGAAAGGGCTTACAAAGGGTATGTTACTCACAGGACTTTATTCCCCCCTTAAGGAATATTTTTGCCTCATGGGAGGTTCGAACACACACCCAAAGGGATAAAGGTAATGGAAAGTACCTCCCCACTACCACTTGACCAATTGGTCTAGTGGTAGTGGGGAGGTGCTTTCCATTACCTTTATCCTTATTGTGACATCCCAAGCCATACTCACATTGGAGCCACAAGGCCTTACGAAAGGTTATGCCACTCACAGACTTTATTCCCCTCTTAAGGAATATTTTTGCCTCATGGGAGGTTCGAACCCACACCCAAAGGGATAAAGGTAATGGAAAGCACCTCCCCACTACCACTTGACCAATTGGTCTAGTGGTAGTGGTGGGTGCTTTCCGTTAGCCTTTCTCCCTTTGGGCGCGGTATCGAATCCCCACGAGGGCAAAAACTGGGAATTAAGGGGTCCCAGAAGTCCTGTGAGTAGCACTTGATGTGGGCCGGGCGGCATAGCCGTTGATGTGGGCCGGGGTGTTACAATAAAAGGTGCCTTTTATTGTAACATCCCACCCCCCAGGCACTAGGCCCAGTTACGAAAGGGCTTACAAAGGTGCCTTTTATTGTGACATCCCAAGCCATACCCACATTGGAGCCACAAGGCCTTACGAAAGGGTATGCCACTCACAGGACTTTATTCCCCCCTTAAGGAATATTTTTGCCTCATGGGAGGTTCGAACCCACACCCAAAGGGATAAAGGTAATGGAAAGCACCTCCCCACTACCACTTGACCATTGGTCAAGTGGTAGTGGGGAGGTGCTTTCCATTACCTTTATCCCTTTGGGTGTGGGTTCGAACCTCCCATGAGGCAAAAATATTCCTTAAGGGGGGAATAAAGTCCTGTGTGTAACATACCCTTTGTAAGCCCTTTCGTAACTGGGCCTAGTGCCTGGGGGGTGGGATGTTACAGATGTAACCACAAATGCGATATTACACGTAAATTGCAAGACCTTTGTACTTTTACGAAGAAAAGACATTGCAAACTTGTTACAATACCCATATTTTAATATAAACTTAAGAAAAATGAATTTTCTTGTTATTAATCATCATAATCTATTACTCATCGTGCCACTTAGTTGCACACTCGTTCACTCAAGGACAAAACTTTGTCTCTTCACCACCTGTGAACAAAAAAACAATAAAATGATGTGTATTACATGTCACACAAAAATATACACTATCGCAGTATTACAATCAACCAATTCGCATACTTAAAATAAAGAAAAGTAATTATCGAATAAGTAGAATAAAAAATAAGAAAAGGTAAATGATAATTTATGGAACAATACATCAAATTCTATACAAATGCAATAAGAAATACTAATTGTAATGTTTCATCTCCTTTGGTTTTGGAGAGCGTGTTCCCAAGACCGGGATAAAACAATACTAAAATGGAAAGTAACCTTAAATTTGAGTGGTCTGTCATGCCCATGTCTTGGTATTGTATTTGGGTCAAGTTTCATGTTTCTTCACTATTCTTTTTCATCTTAGGCAAGAAAATTGGGTGGTTTGCTGGAAACACATCGTTAATAGGTTGTGCGTACTTCTTTCTCTATTTTCATAATGTAACAATGGTTTCAACGAGGGGAAATTAACATGAGAGGTCAGTACTCTGGTTGACGAATGATCGAATAGATGACCATGGGTTGGTTCTGGAAGTTAGCCACTGGTGAGGGATGGTTTGAGGGAGATAGCCTAATGTTTTTTTATGCTGATTTCCCTTTAACTTTGGTTCTCCATGTTTTTCTTTCTACTCAAAATGTCTCTCAGTATTGTAATTTGCATACTCTTCTTTCTTCAACTTCTTTAAAATTAGTTTGTCGAAAAAAAACTTCTTCAAAATTGGTAATAGTATTTTGTTCATTCTCTTATGCATTATCTTCCTTTTATAACTGAATATTCCAATGTCTTTTGTTGTTCCCTTTATAATATTTTACTTTATATATGGTAAAAGTAATTAAATAGAAAATTGTTATAGAAGATTAAACAAATTCAACATACATTTTTATTTTACCATTTTATTATATATATATATATATATATATTTGTAGAAAATGGTGTAACTAACATCTTCAATCAACACTTTCATTTAGTGTTTAAATATTTATTTGACTTATGAATGTGAAATAAAAAGTAAAATAAATAAAATAAATAAAAAGTAAAAATATTTTAAAAATTGTTATATTGTTATATTAAACTTAAACATTGTTTTACAAATTTTAAAAATGTTTTTTTTGGCATATCATATAATATAAACATACATTTTGTAAAAAAAATATAAATTTTTTGATGCAATAAAAAAATGTAAAAATGCATTAGGTTTATATAATAATATAAATAAATTAACTCTATCATATAAGTTTTTTACACAATCATTTATAATTATTTTTCCTTTAAAACCATTAATTCATAAATTAATTTGAAGCACTTATTACATAAATTAGTCAAAACAGTTTAATGCGATAAAACTAATTGAAGACGCTAATTAAAAATAAGCCTATTTCTTTTGTTCTAAAACTATTAATTAAATTGTGAGTTAACCCATAAATGGACAAATAAAAATTCCAATATTGCCCCTAAACAACATTCTTTTATATATATATATATATAGTCAACCAACAACCATGTAGATAGTAAGAAAGAATATTTTTGTACAAGAAAAATAAAACGTGTTTCTTACTATCTAGAAAGACGTTATTTGAAGAAGGTGTCCACTGTCAAACAACAACCACCTTGATAATAATAAAAAAAAGGTCTTCTGCATTCATTCAACGACCATCTCTAAGGTTTTCACCTTAAATACCATCTGATTTTGTAGTCTTCGAGAATATATATATATATAATACAGTCAACTAATAACCATCTCATGTATTTAATTCAATTTATTGCATTTACTTCTCCATTCAACCAACAACCGTCTAGATAGTAAAAAAAAATTGGTATTTTAAAAAGGTGTTCACATTCAAACAACAACCATATAGATGATAATAAAATACTTCTTCTGCATTCGGTCACCCACTATCTCTATGGTTTTCACCTTAAATACCATTTGATTTCGTAACCTTCAGGAACACCTATTGCAATTGAAACCTTCTCTCCTAAGAATCAATAGAAAAGTAAAGCAACATGAAGTTCAGGCCTTTGGTTACAAGTGCTTTATTGGTGATTACAACATACATGCTTATGGTTCCTGCGCGTGGTCAAATAATTGGTTTGATTATTAGGACAAATGTGGTTGTTCAAAATGATTTGGGTGGTGGTATCAATCTCTTTATTCATTGTCGATCAAAAGATAATGATCTAGGCCCACAAAATCTAGCCAACGGGCAAGCCCAAAGATGGACTTTCAAAACTAACTTTGGTTTTACTACTTTGTTTTAGTGCACTATGAAATGGAACAATGTGGCAAAGAGCATGGAAATTTACAATGCTAGCTTAGATCAGCCAGAGTGTTTAAAAAAATGTTGGCGAAGTGTTAGACATGATGGCATCTATTATTATTCTGAGAAAGAAAGTAAGTGGTATAAGAAATATTCATGGTTTTCTAAGATGGAAGACATGGCTTAAAGCCTTAAGTCGTTATTCATCTATAATCAATAAATAAATAAATTAAAAATTATAATATGTAGCATTTTATTTATAATAATACAAATAAAGGAGATTTTCCTTTGTTTAGTCAAATCTTAATTTTATTTATTTTTCCAATTCATTTGCTTGCTTCACAGTTCATGTTTCCAATTTAATATAATTATCTTGCATTTCACAATCGCTATTCTTTAAAAAAATTGTTCTTACCTGTAGACGCAGCTGGAGTTGCTATCCATGGCATGTACACAAATGTCAAGGTAGAATTTAGGCAAAATGTTGGATTTTTCCAAATGATCCCTTGCAAAATACATACCAATCAATTAATGCTTGCAAAGGATCACTTCAAAATTAATTATGAAGATTTGAAAATATTTATCTGTTAAACAATATTGTTAATCTAGAACTTCATGTTAAACAATATTGTATTATTTTCTTTACTCATTTGATAGCTTATGATGAACTCATGTACGAGAGATTTACCCTTGTCAGTTTGTTTGCACGCCCTGTGTTAGGGTGTAGTTTAGTACATTCAGGAACTCTGGGAGAGTTTCCCGATTGCTGGAGGAATCTAGTTGTTGATCATGAAGAAGCATGAAAGAAGAAGTGTAGACTGCCAGTATTCCGACAAGCTCTGAAGTAGAGAATTATCTGGAGATGATTTACGTTTTGGGCTTACGAGATACACATCTGGTAAGAGCCTTTACTATTGTCTATAAAGTGTGATTTCAGTTATTGTGTCTTTGACTGGTTATCTAGATGATCATACTAACTCTTAGGATTTTTGTTGTTTTAGTTAGTCCTTTAACTTTGACTAAATGTGTTGTGTATTCGAAAGATTGGAAACATGTATGCCATATGCAAAAGTCAATCTTCTATTATAGTTGATGAAATTTCAGTTTGTATTTGTTTGGTTGTGAAGGTTGCCTTCGGTATCAGAATTTTTTGTAACTGTTCTATTAAGTAATTTTCAAAAACAAAAAATGTTTTAGTTAACCGCAAAAATTTGGATTACGATGTAACATCCCAAAATTTCTAAGCCTAATTATTAGAAACCCAAGTGAAAAGAGGAATTAGATCCTGAGGACTAAGTATAGTTCATTAGCCTTAATTTAGTAGTTTGAAACCAAATTGGAACCAAGGGGTAAAATAGTAATTTTACCCAATGATTTAGGAAATGTGGGACTAAATAATTAGGAGTAGTTTTAATTGATTAAAATTACTTAAGTTATTATTAGGAACCTAAGTTTAAACAAGAGGATTCATAAGGGTCTTTTTGGCAAGTTTTAATTAATTTAAAAGCCCAATTTACCACCATACTACATGTTTCATTTAAATCCACCCTAAAACTCTCTCCAAACCCTATTACTCCCTCCCTCCATCGATTTCCAGCAGCCACAAACAAAGGAAGAAGCAAAAATCAGAAAAAGAGGAAGAAAGAGGAGAAGAGAGGAGAGGTGGCTCGCGATCGAGAGAGAAGATGGAGGAAGTGGTCGCGGTGTTGACCAGCTGGGGGTGGCGCGGCGGTGTGGAGGGTGGCTACGCCACTGTTCACGGCTGGGAGAGAGAGAGGGAACTCGAGAGAGAAAGAGAGCGCTCGAGGGTTAGAGAGAGAGTTCGTGAGAGAGAGATTCAGAAAAGATGGAACTCGAAAATGGTTGTGAAGAACGATTCATACTTGATTGGGGTTGATTGAAGAAGTTGGAAGCATGGTTCATATTTTGTAAACAGGACTTGATCCTTAGTATCATTGGTATTCGAAACTTTTTATACGTCGTTTTCTAGTTAGTTCAGGTTTTATTCGTAAGTAATCCCCTAATATGGGTTAGGGTGTTACATTATGGTATCAGAGCAGTTTGACCCTCTCGGACTGTGAGTTATGTGTCTAGCCGTGATTCGGTTTAGGAAATAGTCAGTTATGTCTGTAAGTCTAAGTTTTCTCAGTTCTTTTGGTGAATTATTAAGGTAGGCCACCTCAAGGATTCATCTAAGGAACGAGGAGGATGAAGAATTGCAGGAAATATTAGAGGCATGTGTGGGTGGACGCATCCCCTATGCGAAATTGAAGATGGTTTTGAAGATGTCAAACACGTGAAGACTTTGGTTCTGCTAGTATTCTCTAGGTTTTATTTTACTCTAGTTAGAATCAATTGTTAAAAGTCTCAATAAACTTGTGAATTAAGATTTAGAATATGCTATTTGATAAAATAAATTGAATCATGCATTGCATAAGTGTTTAAAAGGTTTTTGACCAAGTTGGGTATGTTTACAAATATGTTTTATTATTTTTAGACCCAACAATTGTTTTACAAAGTGTTAAAATCATTTCATTTGGTCAAAACTGGTTTTTATGCATTTTCTGTTGAGTGGAATCGATTCATGATTTAAAGGAATCGATTCACAAGTTTTCAAAGCTGATGGGAATCGATTTATTAAGTATGGGAATCGATTCATGAATTTCAACTCTCTGTGAATCGCATTCCAGTTTTTGGTGAATCGATTCACATGTGTTAAGGAATCGATTCACGAAATACAAGACTCTGTGAATCGCATGCTTAATCTATGTGAATCGAATCCAACTATTAGTGAGTGAATCGATTCACGTTATTGCAGGAATCGATTCACACGCGCGTTTCTGCAGTTTTCTATCAGTTGTGCGAATCTGTTTTTGGGGTTAATATAAAAGGCTCATTTAGGGTTTCATTCATAACATAACTCATATTTTCAGAACCCAAAAGAGTATTTCTCTCATAAGCTTTCTTCTTCCCCAAATTTCTTTGAGACTCATAGGATTTCACTTGTAATATCTCCACTACTAAGAGTGGGTTTTCAGATTACGAATTTCTCTCTTCTTCGTGTTCTGTTTTTTGATTGGGTGAGGGATCCCATAGAAATCTTGAGTGTGGTATCTCAAGTGTTTTGTTTTCAGAGTGTGGAATCTCTGGGTGTAATTCAAGAAACGGTGTAAATCTTTGAATTGATAATGGAAGAAAATCTCAAGCGTGGCTTGGGGACTAGATGTAGGTCACAGTGGTTGGTGACTGAACTAGGATAAATCTCTGGTTTGATTTTCTCTTTCCCTATCTCTTTTAATTTCGTTTTTAGGGTTCATATAGATTTATGTTATTGCTGTGTTCTTGATTGGTATTCATCTGATTTTAGTCAATTGATTTCTTGGGTTAATTTCTCTTGATCACAATATTGATAATTCCTTCACAAAATAAGTTTTTCATAAAGTTCTTACGAAATTTTTTGATACTCAATTCGCCCCCTCTTGAGTAATCTGGCCACCTGGGTAACAAGTGGTACCAGAGCAGGTATCTTTGATTTTGTCAAATTTTCTTACAAGAAAATCATGTCTTCGAAATCGTTTTATCAACCCAATGGGTCCTATAATAAGGCTCCTGTTTTTAATGGTGAAGGTTATCCTTATTGGAAAGAGAGAATGAGAATTTTCATTATCTCTCAAGATATTGATATTTGGGATGCCATTGAAAATGGTCCGTTCATCCCAACTATTGAAAGAGGAGGTGTGAAAATTGAGAAACCTAGAAATGAATGGACTGATGAAGAAAAGAGAAAATTTCAACTTGATTGGAGAGCTAAAAATATCATCACCGCCGCCTTAGGCCAAGATGAATTTTTTAGAGTCACAAATTGCCAAACATCCCAAGCTATGTGGGACACCCTACAAGTTACCCATGAGGGTACTAGTGAGGTGAAAAGGGCTAGAGTGAATACTCCCACACATGAGTATGAATTGTTTCGCATGAACAATGGTGAAACCGTACAAGACATGCAAAAACGATTCACACACATTGTGAACCACTTAGCCGCCTTAGGCAAAACTTTTTCAAATGAGGATTTAATCAATAAAGTTTTAAGATGTTTGAGTAGGAATTGGCGCAGAAGGTGACGGCAGTGCGGAATCTAGAAACTTGTCCACCATGACTTTGGCAACCTTGTTTGGGAAGCTACAAGAACATGAGCTTGAGCTAAATAGGCTAACCGAGCATGAAGAAGGAGATAAAAAGAAGGATAAGAAGAGCATTGCTCTAGTTGCCTCTTCTTCAAAAGGGAAGAATCTCGTTCAAGACGAAAGTGATGATTCCGAAAATGAAGATTCAAGTGAAGAAGACATAGGTCTTATGGTGAAGAAGTTCGGTAGGTTTTTGAGTAAGAAGGGAAGAAAAATGAGCAACAACAAATTCTTCAACAAGTCAAAGAAGTTTACTAAGAAGGAAGGGAGCACTTCAACAATAACTTGCTATGAATGTGGCAAAACCGGGCACATGAAGATGGAGTGTCCAATCTACCTAAAGAAGAATGAGAAAAGGCCTAAGAAGGAAAAGAAAGGAAGAAGAGCCTACATTGCATGGGAAGACAATGACACGGATTCTTTAAATAGCTCGAAAGATGATGAAGTAGCACACCTATCTCTAATGGCAACCGTCCATGAAAAGGATGAGGTAAGTAATGATGAACTTGATCCTTTACCTACATATGATGAGTTGCAAAATGTTTTTGATGAACTTCATGAGGAACTTGTAAAGATCACTAGACAAGTAATTTCTCAAAAGAAAACTATACTTAGTCTAGAAAAGCAAGTTTCAAAAGAACAAGAGGAAATTAAAGTTTTGAAAAGTGAAAATGAATCTTTAAGGGTTGCTCATGAAGAATCTCTTGCTAAAGCATGTCCTAATGATGATGTTATTATTCCTTCCATATGTGAGAAATGTTTAGACCTCAAAAAGGAAATTGATTACTTAAAAAAGTCTATAGTAAAGCTCACAATGGGTAGGGACTATTTACACATGATGCTTAGTAAACAAAGATGCATTTTTGGTAAAGGTGGTATTGGTTTCAATCCCAATACTCAAAGAAAATCTTTTAAAAACCTCTTTATTTCACCAAGCACATCTAATGTAACATGTCATTATTGTGGTAGAAATGGCCATACTACACTAAATTGCAATATTAGGAAGAATGGTGTTGATAGTTGTAAAATGGTATGGATTCCCAAGGGACTAATTCCCAACACTAACATTCAAGGACCCAAGCAAATTTGGGTACCTAAGTCCCAACATTAATTGTTTTGTAGGTTTGCTTGAAAGTCAATAGCAAGGATTGGTATTTGGATAGTGGTTGCTCCAAACATATGACCGGTGATAAATCTAAGTTGCTACAACTTGCTCCTAGAGATGGAGGTCATGTAATATATGGAGACAACAACAAAAGTAAGATCCTTGGTATTGGCAAAGTTGGTAAGTCTTCTACTACTACTATAGATGATGTTTTATATGTGGATGGACTAAAACATAACTTGCTTAGCATTAGTCAATTATGTGACAAGGGATATGAAGTTGTTTTCAACTCAACTTGTTGCAAAATTGAAAACAAGAATGATAAGCAAATTAAGTTCATTGGTCAAAGGATAGATAATATCTATATGATTAGTCTAGAGGATATACCTTCAAATGACGTTCCATGCCTATTATCTAAAAGTGATGAAAATTGGCTATGGCATAGAAGAATGGCTCACATTCACATGGACCATTTAAATAAACTTATCTCTAAAGATTTAGTAATTGGTTTACCAAAAATCAAGTTTCAAAGGGACAAATTATGTGATGCATGTCAAAAGGGAAAGCAAGTTAAGACCTCTTTTAAAGCAAAAAAAATTGTTACAACTACTAGGCCCTTGCAACTTTTGCACATGGATTTGTTTGGTCCCTCTAGAACTATGAGTCTTGGAGGTAATTACTATGGTCTAGTGATTGTGGATGATTTTTCTAGGTACACATGGACTTTGTTCATTGCTAGTAAAAATGATGCTTTTAATGCTTTTAGAAAACTTGCAAAAGTTATCCTAAATGAAAAGAATTTGAAAATTGCATCCATAAGAAGTGATCATGGAGGTGAATTTGAAAACCATCTCTTTGAAGCTTTTTGTGAAGAAAATGGCATTAATCATAATTTTTCAGCTCCTAGAACTCCACAACAAAATGGAGTAGTTGAAAGGAAAAACCGTTCTCTAGAAGAGCTTGCAAGAACTATGATTAATGAAACAAATCTTCCTAAGTACTTTTGGGCGGAGGCGGTTAATACCGCAACTTATGTTGTAAATAGAGTCTTGATAAGACCAATTTTGAAAAAGACGCCTTATGAATTGTACAAAGGAAGAAAGCCTAATATCTCCCATTTTCGTGTCTTTGGATGTAAATGTTTTATTTTGAACAATGGGAAGGATAACTTAGGTAAATTTGATGCTAAAGCCGATGAAGGTATATTTGTAGGCTATTCATCCTCTAGTAAAGCTTTTAGAGTATATAACAAAAAATCTATGTCCATTGAAGAATCTATCCATGTTACATTTGATGAATCTAACCTCCAAAAGGAAAGAAAGGATGTTGCTCTTGATGAGATTGTAGGTGCCGGTTCAAAGCCCTCAAATGAAGAGAAGATAGAAGAAAACAACAACAATGATGAGATGCCTCCCAAGGAAGATAAAGAAGTTCAACATCAAAATCCACCTCTTGAATGGAGAGTGTCAAAAGATCATCCTCTTGATCAAATAATAGGTGACATCTCAAAAGGGGTAACTACTCACTCTAATATTAGGGATATTTGTAATTACTCCGCTTTTGTTTCACAAATTGAGCCTAAAACTATTGATGAAGCAATTGTTGATGAACATTGGTTGATGGCCATGCATGAAGAATTAAATCAATTTGAAATAAACAAAGTTTGGGAACTTGTGCCACGACCAAAGAATCATCAAGTAATTGGCACAAAATGGGTTTTTAGGAACAAGCTTGATGAAACCGGTGTAATTACTAGAAATAAGGCTAGACTAGTAGCTAAGGGTTATAATCAAGAGGAAGGTATTGATTATGAGGAAACTTATGCCCCCGTAGCTAGACTAGAAGCCATTAGATTACTTCTTGCTTATGCTTGCATCATGGATTTTAAATTGTACCAAATGGATGTTAAAAGTGCTTTCCTAAATGGCTATATTCAAGAAGAAGTGTATGTAGCTCAACCCCCCGTTTTTGAAAGTTTTGATTTGCCTAATCATGTTTTTAAACTTAAAAAGGCCCTTTATGGACTTAAGCAAGCTCCTAGAGCTTGGTATGAAAGATTGAGCAAATTTCTGTTAGAAAAGGGTTTTCAAAGGGGAAAAGTTGATACTACACTTTTTATTAAGAGTAAAGGTCATAACATCCTTTTAGTGCAAATTTATGTTGATGACATTATCTTTGGATCCACTAATGAATCTTTGTGCAAGGAATTTTCTAAGATGATGCAGAGCGAATTTGAAATGTCAATGATGGGTGAACTCAATTATTTTCTCGGGCTACAAATCAAGCAATCTAAAAATGGTATCTTTATCAATCAATCAAAGTATTGCAAAGAGCCTCTTAAAAGATTCGGGATGGAAAAAGCTAAGGAGATTAACACTCCCATGAGCACAAGTTGTTATCTTGACAAGGATGAAAATGGAACATCCGTTGAACTTGCAAAATATAGAGGTATGATCGGTTCTCTTCTCTATCTAACGCCAAAGAGACCCGACATTATGTTTAGTGTATGTATGTGTGCTAGGTTTCAAGCTAACCCTAAGGAATCACACCTCTCAGCTGTTAAGAGGATTCTTAGGTATCTTATAGGCACAACACACATGGGTCTATGGTATCCTAAAGGTGGTATTTGTAGTTTAGTTGGTTATACCGATTCTGACTTTGCCGGTTGCAAAGTGGATAGGAAAAGCACTAGTGGAACATGTCACCTCTTTGGAAACTCACTAATTTCATGGCATAGTAAAAAGCAAGTGAGTGTGGCATTATCCACAGCCGAAGCTGAGTATGTAGCAGCTGGAAGTTGTTGTGCTCAAATTCTTTGGATGAAACAGTAACTTCTAGACTATGGACTCAAGCTAGATCACATTCTTATTAGATGTGATAATACTAGTGCAATCAACCTAACTAAAAATCCCATCTTACACTCTAGGACTAAGCATATAGAAATTAGACATCATTTTCTTAGAGATCATGTTGAAAAACGAGATTGTGTGTTTGAGTTTGTGGAAACATCTAAACAACTAGCTGACATTTTCACAAAACCTCTTGCAAAAGAGAATTTTTTCAATATTAGAAATGAACTAGGGATTTTGGATAGTTCATGCATTGAATGAATGTGTGTCTATGCATATATGTCTCACTAACTAGTTATGCAGTTGTTTTTAATTTTTTTTTTTGCTGATCCAAGAGTGCACAAGTATTCCTTATACTAGGTATGTTTTATTTCTTTTGTAATGTGCTTGATTTTTTATTTTTTTTTTATGCATGATTTCTCTAAATTATTCATGTTATATGCTAAAACGTGTTTATTTTTGTTATTTGTTGCATCAATGATTGATTGAGTGGTTCTATGTTTCTGCACAGTTAAATTGCATTTAATCTGCATAATTTTTTTTTACTTGCACAGTATGTGAATCGATTCATTTGATAATGTGAATCGATTCATGAGCTCTTATGTGCATATATCAATTCTGTGCCCTCTCTGGGAATCGAACTTCACTTAGTGTGAATCGATTCATTCCTCAGATTCACTGAATCTCTACTACTTAAAATCAGCTGAGTGTTTTCGCTTCTCTTCACGTTGCTTTTCCTCCTAGCGCTCGCACTTCTCCCCTCTTCCTCGCATTTCTCAGTCATCGTCCCTAATTTCGTCTCTGGATTCTATTGGTTTCTGCTGATTCGCCCTTGTGCTGCTGCGTCTCTGGTGCTTTGGACGTTGAGTTCTGTTTCGTGTTCGAATCTGCCTCTGATTCTCTGCGCTTCTCTCGTTTGCTTCTGCTTCTTCAGTCAAGGTTGGTTCATCGTTTCATTACGAACGTGATTTTGGTTGTTTGAGTTGAATTTTTTTTCTGCTTCTGATTTTGGAGAAAGAACAAGTTGTGGGGATTTCCAATTTTGTTTAGGGCTTTTGGTCTGAGTTTTTTGTTGATTTTTTCTGAATATATATCTATTGTGCTTGTTATCTGAGATGGAAGGCTCCTCACATGTTCAAGGCACTAGGACTAAGATGATTTCTTCCAGGAAACATGGTTTTAAACAACGAAAAATTGTGGAAGAACCTAATTTTCAAAGCACTTTCACACTGCCAAACAAGTTTCTCGTTTTAATAACATTTTCAAGGATAGGACTGTACTTGCTCCGCACTTTCTGGCTACGGAGGAGCTGTGTGACATAGATTTTGATTTTCAGGAAGTGTTGTTCAGCAATGGTTTGAAAACGTTTGTGGAGTTGCACAATGAGTATTTTCCTGACTTAGTTAAGGTTTTCTTCAGCAATTTGTTTGTGGACAATGGTGTTCTGAGGTCCTCTGTAAATGGTAAAGACATAGTTATCACTCCTGCAATATGGTCCTCTTTGACTAATTTGTCTTGTCTTGGTCTTTGTTGTGGATGCCTCACGAACTTACTTGATTTCTTGGTTATGATCATATCATTGCTTTAACAAGCATCTTGGCTGATCCTGCACATATTCCAGCAACTAGTCATAAGTTTACTGCCGAAAAACTTAAAGTGAAAGAACGGATGCTTCACTTTGTCGTTGGGAAGATTCTTGACCCTCGGAAAGGCAACTATGCAAGGGTGCATGAAAGTGATATTTTTCTTATTTGGGCATTGTTGTCTCATGATGTTAACATAAATTGGCCTCAATTCTTCATCGATCGTATGTTGAAGGTAGTCTCGAATGCAAAAGCTCCACTTCCATACGCCTGTCTTATCTCTTTATTCATCCGACACTTTGGTGCTTGTTCGGAGGATGATCTTGTCGTTCCTGTTTTACCAAAGGATGCAATTGGTAAAAATTCTATTTCCAAGATGCAATTGGTTAAAAGGGATGGTGTTTGGATGTATAGAGAGGAGCCACCTGTGGTTCCTGTGGCTCCATATGAGACAGATGATGAGGCTGCCCCTGCTGCCCCTGCTGCTGCCCCTACTGTCTCTCAGTCTTTTGATGCTGGTCAGCATTCGGGTGGTGTTTCTGTTGCTGCTTTTGTTCCTCCACCTTGGTTTATCAATGAAATGGCTCAGCAAGAAAGCCGAATAAAGGGCTGGGTACGGGAGGTTGTGCGTGAAGAGTTGCATCATTATTTTGGCTCGAGGATGTATGGTTCTTCGGAGTTTCCTCCTCCTGGACCTTAGTTTATATGAGCTGATTTTGAGTTTTTCAGTGTGGGGGCACACATTTTTTTTTTCTTTTCATGCATCTAAATCTGACATTGGATTTCTTTTGGTCTGTAAACGTTGTCACATTGTTAGCTTATGTATGCTGGTATATCTTCTTGTTGGTTGAATGCTGATGTATGTTGGTTGATTGCTAGTATTGATGCTGTTATATGTCTGATATATTGGGTGTCTACCCCTTCTTTGTTTTTTTTTTTTTTTTGATAATATCAAAAGGGGGAGACGGCACATATGGCACATATTAAGGGGGAGTATTGTGAATTGCCATATTATACAATTTTTGGTTTGATCTCGTTTGAAAGGCAATTGCTTGCAGGTATAAGTGTTTGTGCAGGTATGGTGTTTGTCATCATCAAAAAGGGGGAGTTTGTGGATGAATGCATCCCCTATGCGAAATTGAAGATGGTTTTGAAGATGTCAAACACGTGAAGACTTTGGTTCTGCTAGTATTCTTTAGGTTTTATTTTACTCTAGTTAGAATCAATTGTTAAGAGTCTCAATAAACTTGTGGATTAAGATTTAGAATATGCTATTTGATAAAATAAATTGAATCATGCATTGCATAAGTGTTTAAAAGGTTTTTGACCAAGTTGGGTATGTTTACAAATATGTTTTATTATTTTTAGACCCAACAATTGTTTTACAAAGTGTTAAAATCATTTCATTTGGTCAAAACTGGTTTTTATGCATTTTCTGTTGAGTGGAATCGATTCATGATTTAAAGGAATCGATTCACAAGTTTTCAAAGCTGATGGGAATCGATTTATTAAGTATGGGAATCGATTCATGAATTTCAACTCTCTGTGAATCGCATTCCAGTTTTTGGTGAATCGATTCACATGTGTTAAGGAATCGATTCACGAAATACAAGACTCTGTGAATCGCATGCTTAATCTATGTGAATCGAATCCAACTATTAGTGAGTGAATCGATTCACGTTATTGTAGGAATCGATTCACACGCGCGTTTCTGCAGTTTTCTATCAGTTGTGCGAATCTGTTTTTGGGGTTAATATAAAAGGCTCATTTAGGGTTTCATTCATAACATAACTCATATTTTCAGAACCCAAAAAAGTATTTCTCTCATAAGCTTTCTTCTTCCCCAAATTTCTTTGAGACTCATAGGATTTCACATGTAATATCTCCACTACTAAGAGTGGGTTTTCAGATTACGAATTTCTCTCTTCTTCGTGTTCTATTTTTTGATTGGGTGAGGGATCCCATAGAAATCTTGAGTGTGGTATCTCAAGTGTTTTGTTTTCAGAGTGTGGAATCTCTGGGTGTAATTCAAGAAACGGTCTAAATCTTTGAATTGATAGTGGAAGAAAATCTCAAGCGTGGCTTGGGGACTAGATGTAGGTCACAGTGGTTGGTAACTGAACTAGGATAAATCTCTGGTTTGATCTTCTCTTTCCCTATCTCTTTTAATTTCGTTTTTAGGGTTCATATAGATTTATGTTATTGCTGCGTTATTGACTGGTATTCATCTGATTTTAGTCAATTGATTTCTTGGGTTAATTTCTCTTGATCACAATATTGATAATTCCTTCACAAAATAAGTTTTTCATAAAGTTCTTGCGAAAATTGTTGATACTCAATTCACCCCCCCTCTTGAGTAATCTGGCCACCTGGGTAACAGCATGTACTCTTTTCGCGAGACATCCTCATATATGTATCTATTCCTAAGTACATTGCCAGATTCCGTACTGATCTTCTAGTGATAGTTCAGGTCGTGAGATTCGAAGCCACTCTAGCCTGCCAAAGTCCACGGAGTGCATACCTAAACGCAGTTGAGTATAGTGGCCACGTTAAACTCTGCTACAGCTGGAAGCTCATTATGAAAGTTCTGGAAAAATGAATTTGATGATCAAAGTAGTTACGCGACTACGAGAGTATTATGGGATATTTTCGGAAAAACCTCAACCTTTGTGATAGATTAAATGTTTTGGTATTCGATAAATACATAAGATTTTAGTATCGACAGATTCTTTCACATGACCTAAAGGTTTTGGTTTTTTTTTTAAACACAAGTTTGAAAATTTGAAAGGTATAATTTACTAAAGTAAACAAACTTTCTCCACTTTGATTTTTATTTGATCGTTTTCAAATCCTTACATGAACTAATTAGAGGCTTGTTTGGGAATTGAAAAATTAGAAGCATCCGCCTAATGTTAATATGATACTTAATTTTTGGTGGTGAGTGATTTAAATGATAAGCTCCATGTGAAGTTGTAAGTTTTTCATCACTTACTACTTGTGTTAATTATTTGTCACAGGGACTTATGTGTTGTGTTTGTGTTTTAAGTCCAAGCATGAATATTGGTTAAATTCAAAACTTGAGGTAGTTGACAGGAGAAATATGCAGTGAGTTTGTCATGAAGGCAATTAATAGAAAAAGCATTAAGAAACAGTGAGTTTGTCAATTCAATAACTGATTAAAAAAGACAATTATCCTTGATCCGACATAATTATCGAGTTGAATTATTCCTAGAGTTCCATTAACTGATTGTATGCAGCTAGGTACGACCATACTGGATCTCTGTAAGGTCGTACTGAGAGTCCAAAATCACAAAAACTCTTCAAGTCTTGCCAGTTTTAGCTCCATTTGCGCCTTTTCCACTCAAGTTGTTATCTTTGTGATATTTCTGCAAAATGAAACATAATTAAGTACTTTTATACTTCAAATAGCATAAAATGAAAGAATTAAGTACTCAAAAGTTTCCATAAAAATAGACAAAATTGGGGTTTACCAACCTCCCCACACTTGAGGTCTGCTTGCCAGACAAGTTACATGACAACAGAGTAATATCGTAAGTAGTGCTATGAAATAGAATGCCCAAGTAGAAATGTAGATTCAATAAGCTCATTAGTCTGTGATTTATATGTCAATCTTCTCAACACCCAAATTGTATACAGGTGTAGTCATGAACGCTAAAATTTTCCCAAAAAAGTAACATTATCTTAGGCTTGTACATTGACCAAAACTCTACTATTAAAAATCACTTATCATGCAAAAAGGAAAGGGACTTTCTTGGGTTGTAATGAGACCAAGGTAATAATGTTAGGTGGAATAAAAAGTAAGAAAATGTCATACAAAAGGGTCAGAAACCAATTAACTAAACAAGTAACCTTTTTCTTTGTAACACTAAAGTGCAAGTAACGATCCCTCTAATATTCATCATGATTCATTTTTTTCTAATTATTCCTTCAAGGCTATGATATGTATATTTTTTTCTATCTTTTTCTTTTTCTTTCTCTTTCCTTTCCTCCCTTGATGCTCTTTATGCAGCAATGTAGCAATTTAATTTTTCTAGGAGGGTAAAGTATTTGATAAGCCTTCCTTTTTCTCAAAATTTTCTGGGGGATTTCTAGCATTCATTTTTTTTTTGCCACTAATTGCTGTACGATTTAAGAGCAACAGGTGTACCAAACAAATATAATAATAAGCATAAAAATATGCAACTAGTGGTAAAATATTTGTAAAAGTGAAGTTGGCCAGAAAAATTCCTAAAATTGCATCTACCAAATTGTAATGGTCATAGCACAAGTGCCAGACTACACAATCTTAGGAGAATATCACTCAAACAATGAAAAGAGGTAAAAATTATGAAGTGACATCTCATTTAGACTCAAATCTCACTTTTAGTGCTTTACACAGACAAGTTGAAACTCACAAAACTTCAATGCTAATTATTAGAAAATTCTAAAACTAGCAACAGTCTCAATTCAATCACAAGTTATCCGATTTTTTTTTAAAAATAGCCCCTGAATCAGAAAAATATCAAGTTTTCCAAAATTTACTAGTTACAAGCGTAGTCAAGTAATTATAAGTTCCCTCCCCACACTAATTTTTGGCAGTGTCCACACTGCTAATCAGTAATAACATAAGCTTTAAAAGATGTATTCAAGTAAAGTGGCTAAAAATAAATTAAGGGGGAAAGGTACTCCCCTCTGAATAATTTCACGAGCAAAAATTATGGGGCTGAGCCAATTATTTATTCCTTGCCGTTATCCATAGAGCTGCTAAGCAGCTGGAGAAACTGTGAATCACAATAAACTATTAAAAATATAAAAGTAAATAGAAAGAAATTAAATAACACAAGTTGCCTCCTGCAAAGCGCTTGTTTAACATTGTGAGTCTGACAGTTTGCTTAAAAGAGGTCAATCAGGTGGCTCTCTAAGTGTGAATTTTACATTCATCGCATTTCCCTTTCGCCACTTCTTAACCATATGGTTCAAGTTGTTCTTTCTTTTTCCAAGTGGTGGATTAACTTCAAAATAATGTGGAATTATTATTTCATCACCACCCACCAATATGCTAGTATAAGAGTCCTACACTCTTAAAACATCAAAGCGGTTAAAAGCAACTACATCATTAGTAAAATAGAAAAGAATAAAACAAGATGGATTCTTAGTAAAACAACAAAAAACTAAAGGAGAGGGATTAGAGTTTAAAACTTGTAAAACATCCTTTTCCTTACCACACTTCAATATTACTTTTCCTTTTTGAACCTTAATGACTGCTTCACCAATTTTGGCCAAAAAAGGTTGTCTCAAATTAATTGGGACTTCCTCCTTTGCTCAAAATCAAGAACCATGAGGTCTTCCTTGTTCCCTTCAGTAGGAGCTTCAATCCTTTCTGGGGATGACTGTCCTTCATACTTAGGCTCAGACTTAGGCTCTTCAATCGACTCCTCAACATTCTCAATTAGATTAGGCTCAATTTTACTAGGAAAAGTACCTTATCCCTTTAAGCCATCAATGTTGCTGGAGCAGAATCCTGACTTTCCACATATTTAATAGGAATTTCGACAAACTCGAATTGGTCACTTGGTTTTTCCCGCCCTAAATTTAGCCAAAATCACATCCGTGGTTGTTTCTTCATTTGACTCTTCATCACTCTCATGGATGATGACTGTAACACCCGTATTTTTTTTCCGATATGATTATTAGCGCTATTATAGTATTAACTGTCGTATTTATGCTATAATAAGCAGTTTCTTGTTCTCTAAATAAGTGATTTAATTAAATCAAGAGCTAAATATAATTGAGAATTAATATTTGATATTAATTCGTGGTTTGAATATCGTCGAAAAATTCTAACGAAGTTTAAATCGCGTTTGAATCGTAGGCGGTTTACTTGAGATAAAATTTAAAATGAGCTCCGATTTCGATGAAAATCGAAACGTAACTTGTTGAGACTATTTTTGAGTGTTTGACATGATTTTGATTATTTATAATTAAATATTATCACGCGATGAAATAATTTCTTGTTAAAGTAATTTTCGCGAGTTTATCGGTAACGCGGGTTTTTCGACGCCGTGTTTTAACAACCCCTAGACTCTAGAATTAGTGGGTAATCATGAGAGATGTGGTATTAGATGGGTAGGATTAGATGATGTGATTAGCATCTCATAAAGTTGATAGGTGTCACAAAGTGTGTGATTTATTTCAAAAAAATTACTTTTACTTAATTATCTTTTATAATTATGTGTTTAACTTTTTTTTTAAGTAAAATAAATAAAAGGAGGGAGCTATATGCAGCCCCAAAATCTCGTGACCCTCTCTCCCAAAATGCATTTCATCTTCTTCTTCTTCTTCTAGAGTAAGAAAGGAATCTTGGAGCTCCACCACTTCCAACCTCCATTTCTTGAGTTCTCCTCCTCCAAACTTCATCAATCTTGCACCCAAGTTCTTCCTCCACTTGATCCTTCATCTTCTAGCCATTCAAGTAAGGAGAAAAATCAATTTTCTTCCCCCATTTTTCTGCACAAAACAGCGCCCCTCCCTCTCTTTTTGCTTCTTGATTTTCTTGTTTTCTTTCTTGATTTCATACTTGTTTAAATGTTGTTTTGTGTTGTTGATGATTGAATGAAAGAGATGAGCATGTATGTCTCCAATCTTGGAAACCCTAGGCGTGAATCCAAGGGAAAAGAGGGGCAAGGTGATCTTGAGGTTCAATCTTGCAATTAATGGTTTGATTGAGTTTAAATTGTGTTGTTGTTGTTGATTGGTGTAACACCCTAATTCAATTTTCACATCGAATCATAGCATTTTATACATTATCAGATATCGAAACAAGGATAAATTAAACTTGATAGAACACAAGTCATAAGTCATACATAATACTGGTTTCAGGAGTTTTAGTACATCACTTAAGACTCAAAATACAATCATAAATCATAAAGGTTACAAAAGGTAAGGTCCATAAGCCCACATACATCACTTAAACAAAATACATAAAACTAGCAGATAAGCAATCCCTTCAGTTAGTCAATCTTCTGCACTGCTTATCTGAAACAATTAAATGAAAGGGTGAGATTAAGAAATCTCAGTAAGTCCTCCACGGACCCCTCACCACACTTACCTCCTTAAAACATAATGTCCAAGTAAGCAAAGGTAATAGTAATTTCCAAGTCACATTTATACCTCTAACATATCTATACAAACATCTATTAAGTATTGCTTACAAACAAGTCACAAATCATAATCACAAAGGATGTACCCACTTGGTGCCACTCAATAGCCCAAGAAAAGAGTGAGAGCTATTCAATTATATACCGCTCCACCAAGGGGTCCTCGTCAGTGGAAAAACCCTATATAACCAAAAACGAGTTGCCATACAATTGCAAACACCCTCAGCCTCAACCAAACTCAATCATAAATCATTAACTCATAACAAATCACAAGTCATTATCAAATTGTGTATAGCTCTAACACATTCCTCATAATCTCATATAAAGATACATAAGAGTAATACCTAAGCATAACAAGCATATTAGCATGTTTAAGGGAGTCAAATGGTCAAAAACTAAGCATTTTACGCCTAGGAGACAGATTAAAACACGGCCTGGCCGTGCTGCATAACACAGCCGTGCCAGGCCTTCTGCAGAATTTCTGCAGCAGAGCATCAACTTCGGGAATTTTGCTAACATATCAAACGAAATCGGAATTAAGCAAACGACCACTCATTGGAAAGCTTAGGATGTCTAGTTTATGAATATAATTTTTATTTTGGAAGATAACCATCAGATTAGTGCAGTTTTAACAAACAATCCACTGGTGTCAGAAAACAGGACAGCATTCATACCTGAACTAGTAAATTCTATATCTAATTCAATTCTTAACATTTTCAAGTGATTCTTGTGCCTAAAATGAATCCCCTCATGTCTAGTTTACACAGAAACAAAAATAATTTTAATCCAAGGTCTATAGAGAGAGTTATACGCGAAATACCAGAGGCAGTCTTAACATGCATGTCTACTAGGTTGCAACTCAAATTTCTACTAAGTTCAACATCAAACCCTCACTCAAAAATCTCCATCTTAGACCAGCTAAGCCACATGCAAAGGGAAATAAAAACCCTAATGGGGGTCTTATTGGTTGCCCACCACCTAAAGGAGAAGAACTCACCAACAACAAAGAGAAGAAGATGGAAGCTTGCACAATCCCTAGTTCTTTCTTCTCCCAAATTCGAGTTCCCCTTGCTAGCACTTAGTACAGCTCTCAAACTTCCACAAATCAGAAGGTGGTGGCTCAAATCTTCCTCTTCAACTAAGTAGGGGCAGCATCTTCTTGGCTTTCTTCCCTTTCTCTCCACCTCTCCAAGCCCTAGCATAAGCTTGTCTTCCTTTTCTTTCTTAACCATAAATTTTCGAGAGAGAAGGGAAAAATGGGGCTGGTTTCGAGCCCTAGGGGATTAAGGGGTGTTGGGACGTGATTTTACTCTCTTACCCTCACTTATGTCTTAGTTTTACTCTTATGCCTACTAGATACACCCTCTCATTGTAAGTTACACCCTACATAATCTATTACATCTTTAATCACATAATTTATAGATTCTAATTTTTAAGGGACTAACTAATCAAATTAAACAAGTTGAGCGAATTAAATAAATACTATAATTTTTTTTTAATCTATGCAAATTAGATATATTTGATGGGATGTTACATTACTCCCCACCTTTTTAAGATTTTTGCCCTCAAAAATTCGATGCACATACCTAAGGAAATAGATATGGATATGCTTTCCGCATCTCTTCTTCCACCTCCCAAGTAGCTTCCCCCGGAGTGGATCCTTCCCAAATGACTTTAACCATAGGAATACGTTTGTTCCTTAGTGCCTTAGTGTCCCGATCGACGATTTGGACCGGCATAGGTTGGTACGTTAGGTCCGATCTTATTTGTACAGACTCATGAGCCAAGGGTTGGAAAGGATCGGGAATGTATCTTCGGAGTTGTGACACATGAAACACGTTGTGCAAATTGGACAAGGAAGGAGGAAGCGTGAGTTCATACGCAACAGAACCAACTCGACTCAGGATTTAAAAAGGACCGATGTAACGAGGATGCAACTTTTTGGCCTTTAGTGCTCTACCAACACCTAATGTAGGAGACACTTTCAAAAACACATGTTCGCCCTCTTCAAATTCAAGTGGTCTAGATTTTAAGTCCGCGTAACTCTTTTGTCGACTTTGAGCGGTCTTAAGTTTATCCCTGATCATCCGAATCTTATCCGTTGTCTCCTGAACTAGGTCGGGACCTATCAATTTCCTTTCCCCGACTTCATACCAGCACAAAGGTGTCCTACACTTCCGCCCATAAAGGGCTTCATAAGGAGCCATCCCTATGCTCGAATGATAGCCATTATTATAAGCGAATTCAGCCAAAGGTAGATAATCAATCCAACTTCCTCCATCCTCTAAGACACATGCTCTAAGCATGTCCTCTAAGGTTTGGATGGTCCTCTCAGTCTGACCATCGGTCTGGGGGTGGTATGCGGTGCTAAGGTTCAACCTAGTTCCCAAAGCTTGCTGAAAAACCTTCCAAAATCTAGAGGTGAATTTGAGATCTCTATTCGAGACGATGCTCGTAGGGACCCCGTGGAGCTTGACTATTTCCTGGATGTAGACTTTTGCTAGCTTAGAGGTGGAGTACGTAGTCTTAACGGGTATGAAGTGAGCTGATTTTGTCAATCGGTCCACAATCACCCAAATTGAGTCATAACCAGCTTGGGTAATGGGTAATCCCGCAACAAAGTCCATGGATATACCTTCCCACTTCCACTCAGGTATTTCTAGGGGCTGGAGCATGCCAGAAGGTTTCTGATGTTCAATCTTGGTTTTTTGACACGACATCGGGCTACAAACTCAGCTACATCCGTTTTCATCCCTGGCCACCAATATCGGTGTCTGAGGTCATGGTACATTTTGGTTGTACCGAGATGGACTGTGAATCCGCTCCTATGAGCTTCTTCTAAAATTTGCCACTTAAGTTCTGAATTTTTAGGGACACAGATTCTATGTTGAAACAAGATAGTTCCCTCGTTGTCTATGGAGAAGTCGGGCTGATTCTTCCTAGTTTGCAATTCTTCATCCAAGAGTTGAGCTTGCCTAATCTGAGACTTGAGGTCACAACTGATTTGCAATTGATGCACTAGAAGACTATAACCAGTAGAGAAGGATTCTAAGGTTAAGTCTCTAAAGGACTCTAACAACTCTAATTCCTTAATCATCAAGGATGATATTTGAAGGGACTTCCTACTCAAAGCATCGGCGACAACATTCGCCTTGCCTGGGTGATATTTCAGCTCAAAATCATAATCCTTGAGGAGTTCTACCCACCTTCTTTGTCTCATGTTGAGTTCCTTTTGATCAAAGAGATATTTCAAACTCTTATGATCACTAAAGACCTCAAACCGGGCACCATACAAATAGTGCCTCCAAATTTTTAAGGCAAAAACAATTGCCGCGAGTTCCAAATCATGAGTTGGGTAGTTCTCTTCATGAGGTTTCAATTGTCTTGAAGCATAGGCTACCACCTGCCCACCTTGCATAAGCACACATCCTAATCCCTTAACCGAAGCATCACTATACACTTCAAACCCTAATGATGGATCCGGAATAATCAGTCTGAGCAAAGGGTCGGCCTAATCTTGAGCTCTAAGAAGCTATTCTCACAACTATTACTCCATACAAACGGCTGCCCCTTACGGGTTAGCCTCGTTAGCGAAAGTGCTAACTGGGAGAACCCTTTGATGAATCTCCTATAATACCCAGCTAGACCCAAAAAGCTTCGAATTTCAGTAATAGTGGTCGGCCTTTCCCAATCCAGCACTACTCGTACTTTATCGGGGTCAACCGACACTCCTGTGTGTGAGATCACATGTCCTAGAAACTTTACTTCTTCTAACCAAAACTCGCACTTGGAAGGTTTTGCAAACAATCTCTTTTGCCTAAGGTTATCTAGCACGATCCTAAGATGTTCCGCGTGCTCCTGGGAGCTTTTAGAATAAATTAGAACATCATCAATGAACACCACCACAAATTTATCAAGAAAAGGCCCTAGAATTTGATTCATGTAGCTCATGAACACGGCGGGAGCATTGGTTAACCCGAAGGGCATAACCAAATACTCGTAGTGGCCGTACCGGGTTCTAAAAGCGGTTTTGGGAACATCTTTGGCCTTAACTCGAATTTGGTGGTAGCCAGACCTTAGGTCAATCTTGGAAAAGTATGAAGCTCCCCTAAGTTGATCTATAAGATCGTCTATCCGGGCAAGCGGGTACTTATTTTTTATGGTCACCTTATTAATCTGCCTATAGTCCACACACAGTCTCATACTACCATCCTTCTTCTTAACTAACAAGACAGGTGCTCCCCAAGGGGAGGCACTAGGTCTGATGAACTGCTTGGATATCAGTTCCTCCAATTGGGATTTGAGCTCTTTAAGTTCTGCTGGTGACATCCTATACGGAGCTATTGATATTGGTCCTGTCCGGGGGATTAAATCTATTGAAAACTCAATCTCCCTCTCGGGAGGTAGGGACATCACCTCCTCAGGAAACACATCTAAGTATTTGTTTACGACCGGGACAGTGATCAAATCTAGTCCAACCTCTAAAGATGAAGAAAGTAGCAGAACATAGCTGAAATACTCCTCTCCTAAGCATTGGTTTAGTCGAGCAACACTGGCCAGCACATCAGGATGAATATTCTTTTGGGGAGATTGTAAATCAGCAAATTCGATGGTTTTATAATAACAATTCAAAACGACTTGATTAGCCGCAAGCCAATCCATCCCCAAAATAATATCCATACCTTCCAAAGGTAGACACACTAGATTGACCTTAAATACTCTTCCCTGTATTTCGAGAGAACAATTCTCGCATAGAAGGGAAGTAGGAATGCTGCCCTCAGTGGGGGTCAAGACATTCAAGGGAACTGGTAATGAAGTATGTGGCAACTCTAACCTTACAACACATTTGTAGGAAACGAAAGAATGGGTAGCACCAGAATCATAAAGAACAATAACAGGCTGCTCATTCAAGAGACACGTACTTTTCATCAGACCGTCCGTACCCTTTGCCCTCTTGGCATCTAAGGCAAACACACGCCCTTGGTTAGGTTCACCACTTCTCGCTGCTTCTCTTTTTTCACCTTTCTTTTTGAGTGTGGGACAATTATTGGTAAAATGACCCTTTTCCTTACAGTAGAAGCAGTAGTCCTTGCCCAAGCACTCCCCTCTATGGTACCTACCACAAGTGGTACAAGTTTTCAATTTGTCGATGTCGGATGATTGAGTTTGCTTTCCTTTGCTGGAGTTGCCCTTTTGTTTTGGGGGTTGGCTAGTCTTACGGTCTTCATTCCTTTTCTTCCATTTCTCTTGTCTCTCATCCATTACCTCCTTCAAACTTATCACTGCCACCAAGCTTTGGTGCACTAGAGTGGCATAGTCATTAAACTTAGTCTGGGACAAACTGTTTCGAATTTCAGCCCTCAAACCCCATTTAAATTGGTCAATTTTCCAAGTCTCATCGGGAGCATAGGTGGCCCAGGGAGCATACCGAGCCAACTCTTCAAATTTCATCACATACTCCCTAACTGTCTTATCTCCTTGCTTGCAGTCTTGGAACTCCCTATGTTTTTGCTGCCTAATGGCTTCGGGAACATATTTGTCGAGGAAGGCCTTGCGGAAGTTTGCCCAAGTAAGGGGTGTATGAGCAGCTTGGAGATGAGCTTTCTCTCCTCTCCACCAATGTTCTGCCTCCTCTTTCAGCATCTGAGTAGCATTTATTACTTTTTGTTCTTCAGTACAGGGAACCACCTGAAAACCCCCTTCCATCTCATCCAGCCAATACTGAGCTTTGGCGGGGTCTAAGGCACCGACAAAGGTGGAAGGTTTCAGCTTGAGAAAGTTAAGGAAATTCCCGTCAACAGCATAGGGAGGTTGTGGGGCTGCCTGCGGCTGTTGCTGTTGTGCCATAAGGGCTGCCAATTGATTGGTTGCTGCTGCTTGAGTTTGAATTGCCTGTAGTATTCCCTGCATGATGTTGTCATTTTGTCCCGGTGGGTCATTAGGGTCAGCAGCGTTCCTCCTAGGCCTACCGCGTCGTCCAGCACCTGATGCCATAATTCTGCATGAAATGCACAAAGCATTGAGTTGATCAGGCTCAATATCTCATAGCATAAAAAGGAGAAATATAACAACAGTTTCTAATAACACGTTAAGCAGTTCCTAGCTATTCGACAGTCCGATAAGAATCGAACTGCTCTGATACCATAATGTAACACCCTAATTCAATTTTCACATCGAATCATAGCATTTTATACATTATCAGATATAGACACAAGGATAAATTAAACTTGATAGAACACAAGTCATAAGTCATACATAATACTGGTCTCACGAGTTTTAGTACATCACTTAAGACTCAAAATACAATCATAAATCATAAAGGTTACAAAAGGTAAGGTCCATAAGCCCACATACATCACATAAACAAAATACATAAAACTAGCGGATAAGCAATCCCTTCAGTTAGTCAATCTTCTGCACCTGCTTATCTGAAACAATTAAATGAAAGGGTGAGATTAAGAAATCTCAGTGAGTCCTCCACGGACCCCTCACCACACTTACCTCCTTAAAACATAATATCCAAGTAAGCAAAGGTAATAGTAATTTCCAAGTCACATTTATACCTCTAACATATATATACAAATATCTATTAAGTATTGCTTACAAACAAGTCACAAATCATAATCACAAAGGATGTACCCACTTGGTGCCACTCAATAGCCCAAGAAAAGAGTGAGAGCTATTCAATTATATACCGCTCCACCAAGGGGTCCTCGTCAGTGGAAAAACCCTATATAACCAAAAACGAGTTGCCATACAATTGCAAACACCCTCAGCCTCAACCAAACTCAATCATAAATCATTAACTCATAACAAATCACAAGTCATTATCAAATTGTGTATAGCTCTAACACATTCCTCATAATCTCATATAAAGATACATAAGAGTAATACCTAAGCATAACAAGCATATTAGCATGTTTAAGGGAGTCAAATGGTCCAAAACTAAGCATTTTAAGCCTAGGAGACAGATTAAAACACGGCCTGGCCGTGCTGCATAACACAGCAGTGCCAGGCCTTCTGCAGAATTTCTGCAGCAGAGCATCAACTTCGGGAATTTTGCTAACATATCAAACGAAGTCGGAATTGAGAAAACGACCACTCATTGGAAAGCTTAGGATGTCTAGTTTCTGAATATAATTTCTATTTTGGAAGATAACCATCAGATTAGTGCAGTTTTAATAAACAATCCACTGGTGTCAGAAAACAGGACAGCATTCATACCTGAACTTGTAAATTCTATATCTAATTCAATTCTTAACATTTTCAAGTGATTCTTGTGCCCAAAATGAAGCCCCTCATGTCTAGTTTACACAGAAACAAAAATAATTTCAATCCAAGGTCTATAGAGAGATTTATACTCGAAATACCAGAGGCAGTCTTAACATGCATGTCCACTAGGTTGTAACTCAAATTTCTACTAAGTTCAACATCAAACCCTCACTCAAAAATCTCCATCTTAGACCAGCTAAGCCACATGCAAAGGGAAATAAAAACCCTAATGGGGGTCTTATTGGTTGCCCACCACCTAAAGGAGAAGAACTCACCAACAGCAAAGAGAAGAAGATGGAAGCTTGCACAATCCCTAGTTCTTTCTTCTCCCAAATTCGAGTTCCCCTTGCTAGCACTTAGTACAGCTCTCAAACTTCCACAAATCAGAAGGTGGTGGCTCAAATCTTCCTCTTCAACTAAGTAGGGGCATCATCTTCTTGGCTTTCTTCCCTTTCTCTCCACCTCTCCAAGCCCTAGCACAAGCTTGTCTTCCTTTTCTTTCTTAACCAGAAATTTTCGAGAGAGAAGGGAAAAATGGGGCTGGTTTCGAGCCCTAGGGGATTAAGGGGTGTTGGGACGTGATTTTACTCTCTTACCCTCACTTATGTCTTAGTTTTACTCTTATGCCTACTAGATACACCCCTCTCATTGTAAGTTACACCCTACATAATCTATTACATCTTTAATCACATAATTTATAGATTCTAATTTTTAAGGGACTAACTAATCAAATTAAACAAGTTGATCGAATTAAATAAATATTATAATTTTTTTTTAATCTATGCAAATTAGATATATTTGATGGGATGTTACAATTGGAGTGGTAGTTTTAGAATTAACATGTTGTTTAGTTGTTTTTGGGATGAACACCTATTATTGGCAAAGAGGATTTGTAGGATTTAATTGTTGAAGCATGTAATAAATTTGATGAATGAGCCTCTTTGATGTAGTTATTGTTGTCTTAGTTAAAGTTTTGGGACTAAAACTTTGTTTGGGTGAATTTTGATGAAAAACCTATTCTTGAATTGAGTTGATTTTTATTTGAGATTCTTAAATGTTGTAAGAACATGTCTAGCTTTGATGATGATTTGTTTGAGTGTTTCAAATATGGTTTGATGAAGTAGAAGATCGATAAAATTGGTGTTGGTGAGGTTGTATGAAAAATTGTAATTTTTCTTTGAAAAAGGGGCTAGGGCCGTGAGCCCTAGGAGGAGATTAGGAGAGGAAAAATTGTTTTACATCTTCCTTTTAATTGGTGTTAGTAATTGGTTTTGTGTTGAAGTTGATTTGGTGAAGAAATTAGGATTTAAGGGTTAGTTTTGAAGTTGTTGAAAACCTTTGATTTGGAGTATTGTAAAAATTTCTTGATGAATGATTTGGATTTGGCTATGTGTACTAGTTGTCATATGTGATTGTTTGAGTTTGTGAACATGCAAGGTAGTAGTTAATTGTGCAAAGAGGTTTTGGCAAATTTTTTTTATGAAAAAGCGGGTGGGGGTAAGGCCGAGAGGCCAAAGGGGTGTAAAAAAGGAAAGTTTTGTTTGTAAACTTGATTAAAATGTTTGAATGAGTATGCTTTTGAAACTTGTAAGATTTATGAAAAGTATTTAATGATTTGTGTTTACTTTAAAAGTTTTCAAGAACACTAGAAAATGTGTCATGTTTGGTTTTCTTAAGAAATGATTTTGATTACAAAACCTTATTATTTTCAAGTAATTAATGATTGAAATGCTTGAGTGAGTTTGGTTAGATCAAAGGGCTAAGTGAGAGCTAAGTTTTAGTTTTACTTAGAAGTGTACTAAATTGTCGTGGTGATAGGAATCGTAATACCGGAGACCGAGCAACGCGGACCTGAGGACTTTGGAGCTACGTTAGCGACAGCATGTGGTAAGGGCACTTCTAGATATTTGTAGGCTTTTATTTTTGTATGTCCTTGTTTAAGGGCAAGTTTTAAATGCGAAGAAGTCTGAGAACTCTCCGGGTTCGAAGTTAGGGTTTTCGAACCCATTCGTGATTATTATCGTGCGGTCGCCTATATTTCGAGTCGTTCGTGGGTGAAAAATATTGTGGTTGGTCTCCTGACCCCAACCCCCCACATTTGTTGTACCTCTCTGTCAACTCCATCGAGTTGCAGAGGGATGGATTCCATGATGTGAATGACGTGTTGGTGTAAGCCCTAGTGGCCAATCTATTTTATATAGATTATTGTTTGTATCATGACTTTAATCATATATTTAATATATGTAAAGGCATCATTTATTATGTATAGCATAATAAAGTCCTTAGAATAGATAGCTCGTTTAATGGAACATCAAGTATGACTTGATCGTGAGACCCCATTGAACATATAGAATGTTATTCTTAAAGTATCCATAGTCGAAGTATTATTGTTAACTAGGACGACTATAATACATAGAGACTATTGTGTGAGTAGACTGATGACCAAATCTCACGGGTCATGGATATGTGATATCAAGTCAGCACACAAGTATAAATATTAGGAGTAATATTATACTGGATTGACCCACTATGAGGATGCTTCATAATAGTTATGTAAGTGTCATGAGCGCTCCTCATGGCTACCATAGTGAAGTAGTCCTTCGACTTGAAGTCACTACGATTCCTACATGAGGAGTTGTGGGTTTTAATGCTATCAAACGTCATCCGTAACAGGATGATAATAGAGGTAGTACTTGGGCCTACAATGAATCATGTTGAGGGGTTTGAGTGATGTAGATAGGATTCATCCCTCCTACATAACAGGATGTACCAATATGCGTGGCCACGCCGAGATCGGCCAATATGGGATATTGGGCTCATTTCGTGATTACACGTCTACTTGGAGATCGAGGAACATATGATTGGACTTAACGAGGATGACACATTTATGCCTCGTGTTCAATCAAGACATATGGACGAAGGGACATTAACTTCACAATGATTATGGTTGTATTAAGGTTAATATCGAATCACCGATATTTCCGTAGGCTGGGTGGCAGTGACACATTGCTAGATGCCAATCATTGTTTTTGATGTTTAATATTATATTGAATATTGAATATTAATATAATATTAATATCATGGCCAGTCTAGTGGGAACCTATGGGGTCACACGCATAGAGATTCTATGATGGAGCAAGGAATTAATTAAATTAAGGTGAGCTTAATTTAATTAATAGAAATAATTAATTAAATAAGATTTAATTAGTTAAGGGATGATTTAATTAAAAGAGTTTTAATTAAATGGACCCAAGTGGGCTTGGCCCATTGGGTGTGTGGTCACCTAAGTGGGTGAGACCTTTTCTACTCAAGGAAAAGTGATGCTCATTAGTTGGTCGACCTAATTCAGAAGTAAGGAGCCACCATCATCCCAAGAGGGCTAGCACCCAAGGGCTCCTAGGATCTCGCGTGGACTGAGTAGAGAGGCAACGATTGGTGCCTTTAGTGATCAAGATTGTGAAAGCACGCTACAAGAGGTAAACACAATAACCTACTTTGTGATTCTTGGCAATGACATGATCCATGGGAAGAAGGTTTTTTTGCTCAAGAGGATTTTTCAATCATGAAAATTAAATTTATTCCTCTTGAAAACCCAACAGTGGTATCAGAGCCTTGGTCTTGGCTACCTTGAATCCTATATGTTTGTTTGCCTGGATAGATAACATGTTTTGTTGCTTTTGAATATGATTCAAATTTAGGCATGTTCGTTTGATTCATATATGTATGAATACTCAGTGTTAAAACTGAATTCATGATGGCAATTTTGATTGGCATGTATACTTTCCGTCTGGGCGTAATATTGAACCAATTCTAGGGTGATGTGTTGCTTTCAAAAGGGTTTTGAAAAGTTATTTATGATCCAAAATGTTTGGAACAATTCTAGTACACAGTGTTAATTCATTGGCCAGTAGATGAACGCTATTTCATTTCATGCGGGATACTGTTTTTTTTTTCGAAAGAAAAGAAAAATGTGTTTCATGTTATTCAACAAGGGCTCTATCTTTTACCAAAACGTTTGAAATAATTTTATTGATTTTAGTATTATCATTAATTCCGTGCGTTATTGGAGCAAAATACATGCATTCGTGAGATGCATATATCTCTAATCAAATTGAAAGCTATTTTAATATTCATTGAATTCCAATTATTCATCCTACCAATTTGCTTTCAAAAGGTTTTATTGCTCTGATATAATTGGCATGTCATGTAATTGACTTTCAATGCAAATAATTATGGCCTTTTAATTCTATTGAATCCAGAATTGATTTGGGATTATTGGTCTTAAATAAAATCAATTCACAAGATTCCGTTTTATTAACGGGTTCTTGAATTCAATTAGTTGCAATATTTGATATTGTTTATTCCAGTAGCTTTTGATTCGGTCTTTGGCTATAGAAGTAAAGATCACGTACGGGATTTCAAAGCAACTTAAATAAATAGTTTTTGAATTCATTAATTTTAATTATTTAATTAATCTGTTGGATTAATTATTTAATTTCATTAATAATAATAATAAGAGTTATTATTATTTTATTATTTTAGATGTACGGTTTATGGTTATGGCCCTAGATTATGGTGTTATTTTATTTTGGTAAATACGACTTGCATATCGTGATTTATTTAAATATAAATTTAAATACGGCCTACGTGTCGTGCCATTTATTTATTTATTTATTTATTTATTTCTTTAAATAAATATAATTTCTTCAAGAGTTGGAGAAGGGGAACACTATATGCGGACACAGTGGGAGCTTGGGAAGCTTGCTCATGGGTCAAAGAATTGTAATAGTTTAATTAGCTATTTAAATTCTTGTATATTAGGAGGCCATAATCATAAAACCAAAATCTCACATGTTTGTGTATGTGATAAATGAAATGTATGACATGGGTGATTTAAACATATGATTTATATCTGTGCTAGCATGTATGTCATTGTATGCTTATATGTTTGGTTGAAATATATGTTGCATGAATGCTATGTATGCTGAGAGATACGCCTTGTATGTTAATACAACGCCGGTGAGATCATTTACAGTAAAAATCCCCTCAAAGAAAATATTAAGTCTAAATGCCTTCCGATGCGCCGCATTCGTCAAGGCCTTGATCGAATGAGTGTGGGTCATGCCAAAGCTGAGCACCTCGTTTCATCCCGATGAGGCGCGATAGGTGAAATATCCAACTGTCAACCATCGGGTTTGACTTAACTGAGTGAATTCAATAGGATTGAAATGTCTCAGAGGCAAGAGTTGGGCATCAATTTATATGATAAATTGAGATAAAGAGTTATCCACCCAACTTGTAACATTCTATTCTTTTCTGAATTAAAAATTTAGTTTATAATTCTAAATCAAATATTTAAAATAGTAATATAATAATAATAATAATAATAATAATAATAATAATAATAATAATAATAATAATAAATTTTTTGGTTACGCTGACTAAACTATTTTTAATATATGTTACTATACTAATATTATCATAGATATCATAGATATAATATAATACTAAACTAGTACATATAGATATATTACTATACTTTTATTTTATGTTAAGTTATATTGAATAATTAATTAGGTGTAGCAGAACGTGACTTAATATAAGATTCCACTTTCTAATTAGGAGTAACCATAAGATGGGATTGTTATGCCTTCCAAAATTTTAAGTTACCCAAAGAACCAATCAACATTCATCTTTTCTATATGTGTAACGATTTAGTTGCAACAAATTGTTCCTAAAAGCTTCTGACAAGATATACTTTGATCCTGCTAATGATTACATCTTATCTTGTGATTTTATTTGGACACTCGGATAAGTTACCAACCATAGGATGCAAACTTTTTCTCCAAGAAAAGCCACCTGTACAATGAATATAACTTTTTCTCCAAGAAAAGCCACCTGTACAATGAATATAGCCCATTAAATCTACCTACAGATTTAATCCCAAGATTTTATGATAAAATCTAATTTATTTAATAAAGCATCAGTTATGTAGAAGTTCACTATAAATACACTCTCTAATCCCTCCACACTCTCACACACAATCAACCACTTTACTCCCTGGTGAAAATACTTTACGTTCAAAACTATGAAGTTATCTTACACCATCAGTGTTCTATTCCATACTTTTCCCTACTAGATATACCACCCATAAGTCTTTTTCCTTTCACTTCTACTTCCTTTTTCATCTATACCTCAAGTATAAAGAGAAAGTTACCATCCCCTGTTCAGATTGTAAAGCTTGTGGAGTTTTCCAAGGAAGAGCCTTTACCAACTAGGACAAAACAAAACTTCGTAATAGGGGTGAGGTACTTCAACAATAATAGTAGAGTAGGAGGTGAATCATTCGAGTCAAGGGTGGCCCTATCCCTTCACTATTTCTATTATTTTTCTGATACAGTAATTTAATATTAGTAAAGTAGAAGAGGAAATTTGAGTTTACATATACTGATAGTTATTCTTAGCTTTGATGTTTTTATGAACTTCCTTGCTGAGAATGGATATTATTTTGATATTATTAAGTTGTTCATCTGATGTCTTAAAATCTGTGTTTATTTTACAACGCTCTGTTATTCGGACACTGGCACACACACTCAAATCCGGTACACACGCACACACTTAAATCTGGTGGTGGTCAACTCTGGTGGTGGTCAACTCTGGTTCTGGTCAACTCTGGTCAACTCTGGTGCGTGGTCAACTCTGGTCAACTCTGGTCAACTCTGGTGGTGGTCAACTCTGGTCAACTCTGGTGGTGGTCAACTCTGGTCAACTCTGGTGGTGGTCAACTCTGGTCAACTCTGGTGGTGGTCAACTCTGGTCAACTCTGGTCAACTCTGGTGGTGGTCAACTCTGGTCAACTCTGGTGGTGGTCAACTCTGGTCAACTCTGGTCAACTCTGGTGATGGTCAACTCTGGTGATGGTCAACTCTGGTCAACTCTGGTCAACTCTGATTTTTTTCTTACTTGTGCAGCTTTTCTCTCTCGTAATTGAGTCTGCCTCTAGTGTAACTTTTACCATAATGGTAGTACGTGGATAATTGAGTTCAAATATGAGGAAGAAAGCTACGTTTTGGTACGAACGAGAGTGCGCAAGTGAAGGTTGTAATAACCTTGGGGGCATCACGGTGCGAAATTCCACATGTGACCAGGTGGTAGCTCCCTTGTGTCGTGGTATTCGATATCCCACAATGATGAGCCTGACGAGACACTGCAAGAACTCAAGATCGGTGTAGAGTGTTCCGGTATAAATGTATGAATTATAAAATGAGAAAAGTACTAGGACGGAACATGTACTCCCGATCGCTCCTCCAATTTAGAGTCTCTCCATGGAGTAGATGTGGGCCCATACATATATATATATATATATATACATGACATTGCATGGATCTTGTTGCATGATTATGAAATGAACTGTTGATCTTTATTTCTTTATATATATAATACTATTATGATTGCCTAATGCTCTACTATATGTTATGTTGTTGATATGTACTCACCCCTTTGTTTGTTGTTTTGGATATTATTATTATGTTTGGTTAAAGATGGAGGACAACGACAACAATCATCACCCGATGGTACGTATGGAGTTCATTAACGGGATCTGACCTGATTATCCCAACCTCACTGTGACCTTTGATGGAGAAATCGCTATTCACACCACTGTTGGCACATTTCCTAACTTCATCACTACCACCCGCCATCGCACTATGACATTAACCTTTTACTTACCTTTAGCTGATATGTGGGCTGCGTCTGTTATTGCACCCACAGGAACATATCCGGAACCGCCTCCCTACTACCCGATCCCATAGAGGGTGAGGGAAAGAGATGTATGACTAATAATTCTGATGCAGTAGTATGTTTGGACCAGCCTGATGTAGTTTCGACGTGATCTACCTACTATCGACAGGAGATCTTTTGATGTTGTAGAAAAAAAAATAATGTATATAGTATAGGCTGGTTGTTATTTAGATGACTGTATGACTTCTATTAACTAGTAGGATGATATATCGTGTACTAAAAACTATTTTGTTCAAAGGCTAATGATGCAGTATATTATAAATGTTACTCTTAACTTCTATGTTCATCTAATGTTTTTTTTTTTTATGCTGATTCAATTGTGATAAAAAGGTTTTAAAATTAATCAGTATATGTATGTTTTATTGGATGAGATACTTGGGGGTGTCTCATTTGTGGTATCGTGAGTGGTCGAGTCTTATTGGGACCGGGTATGGACTAACTATGTTTTGTCGTGAAAGGTTGTGTGTCATGTCATTAAAAAAAAAAAAACGAGGAATAATATAGTGATGAAATTATTTTTCCGATATATTCAGTTCAGAGGAAATTATGACGCGAGGGAATAACGAAGAAATGATCAAGTCGTTTCAAGCCATCAAGTATGGTCATGCAATGTTGCAAAGAAACTCAATCAACAATACAAGAAATGAAGGAACAATCAATTCCAAGGTTTAACCGAATTTCGCCAGTAATAAACCCTCTCAATTCAATGGAGAATATGATCCGCATAAAGCCGAAGTTATGGATTCAAGAAATGGAAAAGATATTTGAGGCAATGATGTGCCCTATAGAACGAAGAGTTATTTACGCAACCTTTATGCTAATCGGAGAAGTCGAATATTGGTGGAAAGCAACACGCCAACTTCCGGAAGCGTATAGGTCGAGAAATAACTGGGAACTTTTTCGTAGCAAATTTTTAGAAAAGTACTTCCCAGAGGATGTAAGACACGCTAGAGAAATGGAATTTTTACAATAAGCAAGGAGGATGTTCAGAGGAGAATATGTCGCAAAATTTGAAGCATTGTCGAAATTTTCAATGTATTTTCAACACCATCCAGATGAAAGTTGGAAATGCCGAAAGTTCAAGAAGGGTTGCGTATGAAATTAGGGAAGCGATGAGTTTCTTTTAGCACAAGAGAATTTCCTGAATTAGTAAATAAATGTAGGGTGATTGAGGATCTCAAAAAGACTAGGGAAAGACAGTCTCATAATTTTGGATCCTCGCGATTTAAGAAAGGAAATGATAGATTCAGGAAGAAACCATATGGACGTCCACAAGGAAATCAATATCATAACCAGAGTCAAAGAGGAAAAAGAGAATCCAGCCAAGCATATCCGACTCACTGAAATGTTTTAAATGTGGAGGTGCTCATGATACTAAGAATTGTTGGAATAAAGAAGTGATTTGCTTTAAATGCGTAAACCGACATTTTGTTAGAGATTGCAAAACAGAAACTCGAGTCAATAATGTGCAGTCATCGAGGCCAAAGACGAAGGGAAGAGCATACACTATGAGTGGAGCTGAAGCTTCTCAGTCTGATGACCTTATACAAGGTAAGTGTCTCATAGCAGGTAGACTTTTAAATGTACTGTATGATTCGGGCGCTACCCATTCTTTCATCTCTTATGACTGTGTAAGACAACTAAATTTACCTATTTCCCCACTTCTCTTTGATTTAATTGTTTCAACCCCCACTTCTGAACCGGTAGTCACTGCTTTAGCTTGTGTTGACTGTTCCGTTATCATTAAAAATAGAAATTTCACTATAACCTTAATATGTTTGCCTTTAGTCCAGCTAGATGTAATATTAGGTATGGACTGGTTATCTTCTAATCGAGTCCTACTAGATTGTTCAAATAAGTCCTTAATCTTTCCTGAATTGGAAAGCCCCGGATTACTATCTACCAACCAAACAATTGCTTCTTTGAAAAAAAGAGCGCGAGGATATAGGTTGTTGTCTTCTTTGGAAGTTCAAGGGGTATTGGACATAAACAAAGTGCCGATCGTGAGGGAATTTCCTGAGGTGTTTCCAGAAGATGTTCCAGGTCTACCCGTAACGAGAAATAGAGTTTGCTATTGATTTGTTGCGTGAACTAGTCCTATATCAATAGCACCGCATCAATGTCGCCATCCGAAATGGCGGAGCTAAAGAAACAATTGGATGAATTAATGGCAAAGAAATTCATTAGGCCTAGTGTGTCACCTTGGGGTGCTCCTGTCTTATTGGTCAAAAAGAAGGATGGAAGTTCTAGGTTGTGCATTGACTATAGGCAATTGAATAAAGTAACTATCAAAAACAAATACCCTTTACCTAGGATAGATGATTTGATGGATCAGTTGAAAGGCGCTACCATATTTTCAAAAATTGACTTGCGATCTGGATACCATCAGATACGTGTGAGGGCAGCAGATATACCAAAGACAGCTTTTCGAACAAGATACGGCCATTATGAATATTTAGTGATGCCGTTTGGAGTTACGAATGCTCCTGCAATTTTTATGGACTATATGAATAGAATATTCCGTCCATATTTAGATAAGTTTGTCGTCTTTATTGATGATATTCTTATCTATTCACGAGATCATGAGGAACACGCGAACATCTCCGAATTGTTCTTCGTGTCTTGAAGGAAAAGCAGTTGTATGCAAAGTCAAAATGTGAATTTTGGTGGAAGAAGTGCAATTTTGGGACATGTAGTCTCGAAGGAAGGGATCGCGGTAGATCCAAATAAGGTGGAAGTCGTCTTACAATGGGAAAGACCTAGGACAATAATGTAAATTGTAGTTTTCTAGGGTTAGCGGGATATTATCGGAGGTTTATTGAAGGATTTTCCAAGATAGCGTTACCTAACCCAACTCACTCGAAAAGGACAAGCGTCAGATGGGACGGATGCTTGTGAAAAGAGTTTTCAGGAACTGAAGCGTAGGTTGACAACATCACCTGTCTTAGTGTTACCTGACCCTAATGGATATTTTGAGGTATATTGTGATGCATCTCATCTTGGTTTAGGTTGTGTCCTTATGCAAGAAAGAAAGGTAGTGGCATATGCTTCTAGACAACTGAGACCTCACGAGAGGAATTACCCGACCCATGATTTGGAGTTAGCGACCATTGTTTTTGCACTTAAAATATGGAGGCATTATTTGTATGGGTCTAAGTTTGAAGTCTTCAAGACCACAAAAGTTTGAAGTATTTGTTTGATCAAAAAGAATTAAACATGAGACAAAGGAGATGGATGGAATTTATAAAGGATTATGATTTCAAATTGCAATATCATCCTGGAAAAGCAAATGTCGTAGCGGATGCATTAAGTAGGAAGACGTTACATGTTTCGCTATGATGATGGTCCGAGAGATGGAACTCATTGAGAAGTTTAGAGATTTAAATTTAGCGATAGAAGTAACAGTAACCGACTTCGGTAAATATGGTTACCGTTACAAATGGCTTGTCGTAACAGATCCGCATCAAACAAGAAGTCGATCAAGATCTTCAAGAAAAGATGGAATTGATGGAGCAAGGCAAACTTACCGAATTCGGGTACCGACGAGTGATAAGGTTTCAAGACAGGATCTGTGTGCCGAGTGATCAAGAAATCAAGAAGTTAATTTTGGAAGAAGCACATAAGAGCAAGTTGAGCGTACATCCTGGAGCATCAAAATGTATCAAGATTTAAAGAAGATGTACTTGGTGGCCAGGAATGAAGAAAGAAGTAGCACAAGATGTAGTCGCTTGTTTAGTCTGTCGAAAGCTAAAATAGAACATCAAAACTCAGCAGAACGCTACAACCACTAGACATTCCTAATGGAAATGGGACGGTATAGCAATGGATTTTGTGACAGATTGCCAAGGACTCCAAAAGGGCATAACTCAATCTGGGTAATTATTGATAGGTTAACAAAGTCACTCACTTTTTGCCTATCAATATAAAATACTCATTGGAGAAATTAACCCAATCAGACATAAATGAAATTGTCAGGTTACATGGGGTGCCCTCAAGTATAATTTCTGACAGAGACCCGAGGTTTACCTCGAGATTTTGGGGAAGCTTACATAAAGCTCTAGGAACCAAATTACGGTTAAACTCTGCCTATCATCCACAAACTGATGGGCAATCAGAACGGACAATTCAGTCATTAGAAGATTTGTTAAGAGCATGTGTCTTGGAATATTCAAGAAGCTGGGATGAGCTTTTACCCTAATTGAGTTTACTTATAACAATAGTTTTCATTCCAAAGATAGGAATGGCTCCTTACGAAGCACTATATGGGCGAAGATGCGAACACCATTGTGTTGGTATGAGGTGGAGAGAACCTTATTATAGGTCCAGAATTAGTGCAGCAGACCTCAGAAAAGGTAAGGATGGTTCAAGAGAAAATGAAAACGGCACAAAGCAGACAGAAAAGTTATGCGGACAAAAGGAGAAGACCACTTGAATTTCAAGAAGGCGATCACGTATTCTTAAAAGTCACACCGATGACTGGGGTTGGTAGAGTAATGAAATCCAGGAAACTTACACCTAGGTTCATTGGACCCTACCAAATTCTCCGACGAGTTGGCCCTGTAGCTTACCAAGTAGCCTTACCTCCTTCCCTTTCCAATCTCCACAATGTTTTCCATGTTTCTCAACTAAGAAAGTATATTCCTGATCCTTCTCATGTAATCGAGCCCGACACAGTACAATTAAAAGAAAACATGACATATGAGTCTTTACCGTTAAAGTCGCAGACAAGAGAATGAAGCAACTTCAGAGGAAAGCAAATTCCATTGGTAAAAATAGTTTGGGAAGAAAATACCGTGACGTTACTTAATTAGAAGACAAAATAAAGGAGCAATATCCGTATTTATTTTAAGGTACATAAATTCCGAGGACGGAATTTTTTTATTAGAGGGGGAGAATTGTAACATTCTATTCTTTTCTGAATTAAAAATTTAGTTTATAATTCTAAATCAAATATTTAAAATAGTAATATAATAATAATAATAATAATAATAATAATAATAATAATAATAATAATAATAATAAATTTTTTGGTTACGCTGACTAAACTATTTTTAATATATGTTACTATACTAATATTATCATAGATATCATAGATATAATATAATACTAAACTAGTACATATAGATATATTACTATACTTTTATTTTATGTTAAGTTATATTGAATAATTAATTAGGTGTAGCAGAACGTGACTTAATATAAGATTCCACTTTCTAATTAGGAGTAACCATAAGATGGGATTGTTATGCCTTCCAAAATTTTAAGTTACCCAAAGAACCAATCAACATTCATCTTTTCTATATGTGTAACGATTTAGTTGCAACAAATTGTTCCTAAAAGCTTCTGACAAGATATACTTTGATCCTGCTAATGATTACATCTTATCTTGTGATTTTATTTGGACACTCGGATAAGTTACCAACCATAGGATGCAAACTTTTTCTCCAAGAAAAGCCACCTGTACAATGAATATAACTTTTTCTCCAAGAAAAGCCACATGTACAATGAATATAGCCCATTAAATCTACCTACAGATTTAATCCCAAGATTTTATGATAAAATCTAATTTATTTAATAAAGCATCAGTTATGTAGAAGTTCACTATAAATACACTCTCTAATCCCTCCACACTCTCACACACAATCAACCACTTTACTCCTGGTGAAAATACTTTCACTTCAAAACTATGAAGTTATCTTCCACCATCAGTGTTCTATTCCATACTTTTCCCTACTAGATATACCACCCATAAGTCTTTTTCCTTTCACTTCTACTTCCTTTTTCATCTATACCTCAAGTATAAAGAGAAAGTTACCATCCCCTGCTCGGATTGTAAAGCTTGTGGAGTTTTCCAAGGAAGAGCCTTTACCAACTAGGACAAAACAAAACTTCGGGTAATAGGGGTGAGGAACTTCAACAATAATAGTAGAGTAGGAGGTGAATCATTCGAGTCAAGGGTGGCCCTATCCCTTCACTATTTCTATTATTTTTCTGATACAGTAATTTAATATTAGTAAAGTAGAAGAGGAAATTTGAGTTTACATATACTGATAGTTATTCTTAGCTTTGATGTTTTTATGAACTTCCTTGCTGAGAATGGATATTATTTTGATATTATTAAGTTGTTCATCTGATGTCTTAAAATCTGTGTTTATTTTACAACGCTCTGTTATTCGGACACTGGCACACACACTCAAATCCGGTACACACGCACACACTTAAATCTGGTGGTGGTCAACTCTGGTGGTGGTCAACTCTGGTTCTGGTCAACTCTGGTCAACTCTGGTGCGTGGTCAACTCTGGTCAACTCTGGTCAACTCTGGTGCGTGGTCAACTCTGGTCAACTCTGGTGCGTGGTCAACACTGGTCAACTCTGGTGGTGGTCAACTCTGGTGGTGGTCAACACTGGTCAACTCTGGTCAACTCTGGTGCGTGGTCAACACTGGTCAACTCTGGTGGTGGTCAACTCTGGTCAACTCTGGTGATGGTCAACTCTGGTGATGGTCAACTCTGGTCAACTCTGGTCAACTCTGATTTTTTTCTTACTTGTGCAGCTTTTCTCTCTCGTGAATCGAAGTGCCTCTAGTGTAACTTTTACCATAATGGTAGTACGTGGATAATTGAGTTCAAATATGAGGAAGAAAGCTACGTTTTGGTACGAACGAGAGTGCGCAAGTGAAGGTTGTAATAACCTTGGGGGCATCACGGTGCGAAATTCCACATGTGACCAGGTGGTAGCTCCCTTGTGTCGTGGTATTCGATATCCCACAATGATGAGCCTGACGAGACACTGCAAGAACTCAAGATCGGTGTAGAGTGTTCCGGTATAAATGTATGAATTATAAAATGAGAAAAGTACTAGGACGGAACATGTACTCCCGATCGCTCCTCCAATTTAGAGTCTCTCCATGGAGTAGATGTGGGCCCATACATATATATATATATATATATATATACATGACATTGCATGGATCTTGTTGCATGATTATGAAATGAACTGTTGATCTTTATTTCTTTATATATATAATACTATTATGATTGCCTAATGCTCTACTATATGTTATGTTGTTGATATGTACTCACCCCTTTGTTTGTTGTTTTGAATATTATTATTATGTTTGGTTAAAGATGGAGGACAACGACAACAATCATCACCCGATGGTACGTATGGAGTTCATTAACGGGATCTGGACCCCTGATTATCCCAACCTCACTGTGACCTTTGATGGAGAAATCGCTATTCACACCACTGTTGGCACATTTCCTAACTTCATCACTACCACCCGCCATCGCACTATGACATTAACCTTTTACTTACCTTTAGCTGATATGTGGGTCCGTGTTATTGCACCCACAGGAACATATCCGGAACCGCCTCCCTACTACCCGATCCCATAGAGGGTGAGGGAAAGAGATGTATGACTAATAATTCTGATGCAGTAGTATGTTTGGACCAGCCTGATGTAGTTTCGACGTGATCTACCTACTATCGACAGGAGATCTTTTGATGTTGTAGAAAAAAAAAATAATGTATATAGTATAGGCTGGTTGTTATTTAGATGACTGTATGACTTCTATTAACTAGTAGGATGATATATCGTGTACTAAAAACTATTTTGTTCAAAGGCTAATGATGCAGTATATTATAAATGTTACTCTTAACTTCTATGTTCATCTAATGTTTTTTTTTTTATGCTGATTCAATTGTGATAAAAAGGTTTTAAAATTAATCAGTATATGTATGTTTTATTGGATGAGATACTTGGGGGTGTCTCACAACTGATCCAAGAGTTGCATGGGGATGCAATTGGAAAGGAGTTTCCTACCTAAATAACTGAGTTCTGGGTGATCAGCCAAAGCTGACTCAGGACGAGGTGAAATATGGATCTTGGCTCACTAGAAAATCTTCCAACGGGATTTTCCGTGTCAATGCTGAGGGTCATTGATTTGAGTAAAATAGTGGGAGCATATTTAATGAAGTCCTATTAAATATATTTTGTTCATGATACTGAAATTCTGTATATTTCCATAATTGATATCACCATGGCATTAAACACTGTTAGTCATTACAGCGATTTGTCCTTTGGAAGGACAAGGTATCCAGAAATGAATTTCTCGAATGGTACATGAATTTGAGGATAGTCCTCAAGTACGAGAAAAGTTGTATGTTCTCGAGCAAAAGATTCTTGAGCAACCTACTTCTACTAGGATCGAAAAGGATGCTTATGAGAAGCATTAAGTCGATGCCTTGGATGTAGGATACTTCATGCTTGCAATCATGGAGGCGTATGATATGATCATTCATCTCATGATGCTCTACCAAGAGTAAGCAAGTCATGAAAGGTTTGAGGCTTCCTATTCCTTTTTCAGCTGCAAGCTTATAGAGGGTAACCCAGTGGGTTCTCATGTGCTTCATACTATTGGGTACATTGAGAACCTAGAAAAGTTGGGATCTCTTGTGGGCCAAGAGTCGGCCACTGACTTAATCCTACAAGATTTTGTGGATAGTTATAGTCAGAAGGGATAGACCATGTTAACGGTCATGGAGAGAAAAGCCTAAAGTCTGCTATAAAGGAGTAGCATATGGGTAAGAATAAGTTCAAGCTCAGTACTTCTGCCTTGAAGATGATATACAAAGGTTGCTAAGGAGGGCACTTGCTTCCAATACAGTTGGACTGGAAAATTGGAAGAAATGCCACGTGTACTAGAAAGAGTATAAGTTGAAGAAAGGAAGTTGGACTTCTTCTTCAGGTATTTTGTCATAGAAGACAAGGGTTGTCTGGGAGCTAAATAAGTGTTATTAATTTCCAACTGTTGATGGAAACATCATTTCCATTTCTTGAGTGGACAAGAAAGGATTTTATGTTGTAATAGAAGGACAACTGTTGTTCCATTTATTCAACTGATGTTTTCAATGTTGGAGATCTTGAAAGACACGTACACGTGTTGTTGATCTCAAGTTATCCATCTATGACATAAATGCGAATAAGGTCAAATCAAGTGATTTGATTTTTATATTCCTAGGCATTAATGTTTAGGCCAAATAAGTAAGAAATATAACTCTAAGTTCCATTAAGATGGATTCTCAGACTCATTCGATTGTGAATCATTTGAGGTCAATAATTCTTGTTTATTGGAAAAGATGACTAAGCTTAAATCACCAACCATGGTGAAAGGACTAGTAATTTTTTGGCGTGATACATGAGATGTATAAGGGCCACTAAACAAACTTGCAAAAGGTAGGTTTCCGAACTTCATTGGGTTTACTGTTAACTACAGTAACTAATGATTTGTGTATCTTATGAAACACAAATCGAGAATCTTTGAAGAGTTCAAAGAGTCCAAGGATAAAGTGCAGAACCACATTGGCAAGAGCATTAAGACCATACGATTGGATCGTGATGGTAAAGCCAAGAGTTTGATGACTATCTGAATCGTACCTTATCAAACATGGTCTGATCAATGATGAGTCAGTCAAAAATTTTTAAATCTTTCTGGAGTATGCTTTATGTACAACTGTTAGTCGCCCTTAACTATATTCCATCAGAGGCAATAAAAAGGCTCCATATGAGATATGGAAGGGCTTAAAAGCCAAGTGTGACATTTATAAAGATTTGGCTTATCAAGATTATTTGATAAACTTGAACCCAAAATTAATAAATGTACTTTGTGGAGTATCCTTAGGAAACTAAGGGATACTGTTTCTACAATGTCTCCAAGGGCAAAGAGTTTATCGCGAAAATTGGAGTACTCCTTAGAGGAGTTCATCTCCAAAGGAACCAGTGGGAGAAATGTAGAACTTTGCTTGCCTACAATGGAACATGAATCGGTTCCACAAGTGTTATGGATGAGCCACCGATTCAAGTTACACAATATCTATGTAGATATAATAGATCACATCACCAACCTGAGAGATGGACTTCTCCTGACTCAAGAAGGTGATGTGCTGCTCATGGATCAAAATGAGCCTGTGACCTACTTAGATGCCATAGTTGGCCCAGATTCTGAGAGGTGGCTTGGAGCCATAGAATCTAAGATGGAATCCATGTGAACCAATAAGGTTGGACCATGATGGAGTCACCTCAATGGGTAAAACCCATAAGGTGCAAGAAGGTCTTTAATAGAAGACTGGCATGGATGGTATTGTGAATACCTTTAAGGCGTGATTTGTCGTGAAAGGTTTCATGCAAATCCATAGTATAGACTGTGGTGAGACATTCTCCTAATCACGATGCTTAGATCCATTAAGATTCTACTTGTTGAAGATCCATTTATGGATTTGAGCAAGCTTTCAGAAACTAGAATCTTCGTTTTGATGAGACTGTTGGACAGTGGGAGTATTATTGATTTCTAGTCCTATATGTGAATAATATACTGCTCATCAGAAAAGATTTCACTACAAAGCGTAAAAGCATAGTTGAAATGTTTTTTGATGAAGGACTTAGGTGAGACTTCCTAAGTGTTAGGAATCAGGATCTATAGAGATAGATTGCTGAAGTTACTTGTCCTAAGGTCAAAGTACAAATATGCATTGATATGTACTCGACTAGATGTCTTGTATGCTTTGAGCATGATAAACATGTACCAAGATGATCCCAGTGAAAGTCACTGGACGACAGTCAATAATATCCTTGAGTGCCTAAGAAAGACTAAGGAAATATTCTTGACAGATGATGGTAAGGAAGAGATCGTTGTATGTAGTTACATCGATGCTACTTCCAAACCAATAAAAGTAGTTCCAGGTCGCAGTCTGGATTTGTGTTTTGCCTATATGGTGGCACTGTGAGCTGGAAGAGTTCCAGGTCGGGGACAGTGTCTATTTCTCTTACAGAGGCCGAGTATGTAGTCGCCTCTAATGTGATTATAAGGCTGTTTGGATCAAGAAGTTCATTTGTGGCGTAGTTCCTAACTATGCGAACTCCATTGATCTCGTCGTGATGATGATGGAGTAATCGTCTAGGCCAAGAAACTTGTCTCACCAATGATTCGAACAAATACTTAGTTGTTTCCATCTAATTCGATAGATTATAGAAGAGATGTAAAGATGTGCAGAATGATAACACAAAACAATCCGCTAAAGGAGTCTCTTGATCAATAGTAGCTTGACACTCACACTAGTTCGATGGGTGTTGAATTGATGCTCGATTGGCACTAGTGCTAGTGGGAGATTGTTGGTGTAAGCCCTAGTGGCCAATCTATTTTATATAGATTATTGTTTGTATCATGACTTTAATCATATATTTAATATATGTAAAGGCATCATTTATTATGTATAGCATAATAAAGTCCTTAGAATAGATAGTTCATTTAATGGAACATCAAGTATGACTTGATCGTGAGACCCCATTGAACATATAGAATGTTATTCTTAAAGTATCCATAGTCGAAGTATTATTGTTAACTAGGACGACTATAATACATAGAGACTATTGTGTGAGTAGACTGATGACCAAATCTCACGGGTCATGGATATGTGATATCAAGTCAGCACACAAGTATAAATATTAGGAGTAATATTTATACTGGATTGACCGACTATAAGGATGCTTCATAATAGTTATGTAAGTGTCATGAGCACTCCTCATGGCGACCATAGTGAAGTAGTCCTTCAACTTGAAGTCACTACGATTCCTACATGAGGAGTTGTAGGTTTTAATGCTATCAAACGTCATCCTTAACAAGATGATCATAAAGGTAGTACTTGGGCCTACAATGAATCATGATGAGGGGTGTGAGTGATGTAGACAGGATTCGTCCCTCCTACATAACAGGAGTAATGTCTCGAGCCTCTCGATAGAGTAGGGCGTGAAAATATGCGTGACCTCGCCGAGATGGGCCAATATGGGATATTGGGCTCATTTCGTGATTACACGTCTACTTGGAGATCGAGGAACATATGATTGGACTTAACGGGGATGGCACATTTATGCCTCGTGTTCAATCAAGACATATGGACGAAGGGACAATAACTTCACAATGATTATGGTTGTATTAAGGTTAATATCGAATCACCGATATTTCCATAGGCTGGGTGGCAGTGACACATTGCTAGATGCCAATCATTGTTTTTGATGTTTAATATTATATTGAATATTGAATATTAATATAATATTAATATCATGGCCAGTCTAGTGGGAACCTATGGGGTCACACGCATAGAGATTCTATGATGGAGCAAGGAATTAATTAAATTAAGGTGAGCTTAATTTAATTAATAGAAATAATTAATTAAATAAGATTTAATTAGTTAAGGGATGATTTAATTAAAAGAGTTTTAATTAAATGGACCCAAGTGGGCTTGGCCCATTGGGTGTGTGGTGACATAAGTGGGTGAGACCTTTTCTATTCAAGGAAAAGTGATGCTCATTAGTTGGTCGACCTAATTCAGAAGTAAGGAGCCACCATCATCCCAAGAGGGCTAGCACCCAAGAGCTCCTAGGATCTCGCGTGGACTGAGTAGAGAGGCAACGATTGGTGCCTTTGGTGATCAAGATTGTGAAAGCACGCTACAAGAGGTAAACACAATAACCTACTTTGTGATTCTTGGCAATGATATGATCCATGGGAAGAAGGTTTTTCCGCTCAAGAGGATTTTTCAATCATGAAAATCAAAATTATTCCTCTTGAAAACCCAACATAACGATGTTGTTGAGTTATGCATTTATTTAATATGTGATTGAATATCTGCCGTGAAATGCTTATGTATTGAATTGTGTTTCACAATGTGAACTGCTTATGCTGCTTATGTTTGTTGAATTGCGTTTCACTGTAATAAGCTTGCTATAAATTATTTGATATGCGGTCAAATAATTATGCGAATTGCTTTTTGAATATCGTATGCGGCGAATTGTTTCATCGAGTCTGAGAGCTTAGTCGAGTCGTTAAGATTTTTTTGAGCTGTGAGCTGGACAACTGAGGGTGCTAGGTCCCCTTCGTTCATGGAGGATTAGCTAGGCATCTCAGCGTTATTGAACTGGAGCTGAATGTCCTAGGGAGAGCGAAGATCCCAAAGCTACGGCTGGTATTCAGTGGATAGTGCGGCGTCTGCTTTCCGGAAAAATCGTCGAGTCGAGAGAAAATGAGTCGTGAGTTGAGTCTTGAGCGAGAGTTTTAAGTTGAGCCTTATGAACTGTATACAATGTTGTTTGCTTATTGCTTTATGAATTGCTATATCTTGATTTGTTGAGAAGTTGACCCTTTCTCGTGGTACCTTCGATTCATGATGGCTAACCAGGTGATGGCGAAGAGCATACTGATTCCAGTGATGCAGACATCGCCGGAGATCATCTTTGATTTCCCCGATGGATGGATGATGAGGAGGAGGAGGATCCATCGGAGGATCTGGGTAGTGATTTGTAGATACCGTGTTATCTGACTGCTGTTATATTTCTTTTTGGGATGACTGTAGTATATATCTTTTGCGTACAGTTTGTAGGTGACCAGTTGGGCTAGTGGTGTTTTGCTGATGCAGGGTAGACTGGTGGTTCTACTTTTGGAGCAGCCCCCTGCGTGGGTGTCTGCCGGAAGTACCCCCAGGGTATGTTCACTCCCTCGAGGGTATTCATATCTTAGGTGTATTTTCTCTTACATTACTACTTTGTTTTATTTTGTACGTACTGTGTATGTTGATTGTATATGTTTATGCATGTATGTATTTCCAGTACGTAACTTGTGTCCTAGTTGCACCGTGTTTCGAAACGCTGTAAGTACTCTGTGTGTGCTTTGCGGGCACTATTGTTTTAAAAAAAAATATACCGCATTTTCTGAAGGACACAAGAGTACCGTTTTAAAAACGTGTCGCATTTAGGTTTAGTTCTAGTTTCGTAGTGGTCCGAAAATGGGTTGTTACAATGACTTCGTATTCCTCCTTAGGGTTAAGCTCAAGTTCCTCTTCATTTTTTTGAATCATGCAATTTACCAAGGCAAAAACTTCATTCTATAAGGCTTTCTGCTTGTCTGCGGTGGTGTTTACTATATTCTCCATAGATTTGAATCTTTCATCCACTTGCCCTATGAAAGTGTGCACAGTCTCTTCCAAATTAGGTTTTCTCTCCCTTAGGTAAACCTTCTCTTTAATTCTGACTTTCCCAAGAGTTGCTCACATAATCTGCCCTGAATTCAACCCAAAAGTAGTCTGCTGAATAGTCTTGTCATTCATGTCCTAGAAAATACTCACAAGAAAAAAGAGAACCTAAGAGAACTTTTTTTTTTTAAAATAAACATAAAATAATAATAATAACTTAACCAAGCAATTGAGAACAACTAATATAAATTCTTTTATGATAATAATTAATAATAATAACTAAAAATAATTATAATAATAATAATAATAATAATAATGTCTAAAATAACAAGAATCTTGTAGGTCTAATATCACTAAAATATATCCCCGCAACGGCGCCAAAAACTTGTTGTGTCTCTAGCAAATGCACCTGGTTGTAATTCGTAATAAAGTGGAGTGTATTTAAGACTCCGAATATCGAACCCACTGGGAATGCGCGAGTACTAAATTAATAGAGATCTTTTATTATTTAGATGACCGAAGGGATGAATCCAAGTATAAAAATGCAATGCTCTTGCGTTTGGCTCTCTTAAGGTAAATAGCGTCGTTCCTCCATCTTCGACCGCTGTTCTTTGACGGTGACGATGCTGCTTTCTTGACCGACAATTCTCCAATGCTTCACATTGAGCTATTTAGGTGCTCAAACACATCGAGCTCATTGAGAGAAGAAATGTGATGTTCATGCGTCTGGTTCTCCTAGGGTAAATAACGTTGCTCCTCCATCTTTGGCCGCTGTTCTTCGACGGTGACGGCGCTGCTTTCTTGACCGACGATTCTCCACTACTCATGGGAACCCCTATTTGTCCATGAGGGTTTCTAGATCTTGATTTAACCAACCGCCCTTCTTCCCCTTCTTCGTCTCTGCAGCCACCAAACCAGAAGAAGTCTTTTGCCCTGGCCTTAAGCAACATCCTAGACATCTCTCTCAGCCAGCTCCCTCAGCCCTGTATTAAAAGGGATCACATCTCAATTCAAATTTCTGACGATGAATATCTCCAAGGCCTGGAAGGGTGCAAGCATAACCTTCACGGATGATTGCTTCTTCCCAAGGGATCATAACCCATGAAGGTTGATGTACCGTGAGTGCGTAACACCCATACCTCCAGTAATTTGAAAGTACGATTAAATTACATTAAAGTACAGGAATTACTAAAATTTCTAAACTTGTTTACAGTAATCCAAGTCATAAATTAAAACTCAATACATAATCTAAAAAATAGATTACAACCTTAATGAATAAATAAAACTAAAATCTGGATGCCAAGCCTGGAGCTTCGCCTCGTCATTCGTCGGAACTTGCTTATCTGAAAAACTTAAAATGAATGAGTAAGATTAAAAATCTTAGTGAGCCCTTCACAGACTCCTCACCATCCTCTCATTGACTCTTACTAGACTGAAAAGACTTACTTAGAATTTATCTGTTGAGCCTTACTTTTTTTCTCTCTCGGAAATTAACTTCAAACATAGTACTTAATAGACACCTTAAGTTTGAAACCATAGGATGCACTACCTTAAACTTAAACATAAACTAAAACCTTAAACTTTAGCTTTGAATGTTGCTGGTTGCAATAACCCCAGTTCAACATACACTGAGGCACTTGGTATATCGCTGGTTGTAATTATCCCAGTCCAATATTCATAGTGACAACTTGTGATAAAACTAGACATAAACATATATCACAAACACACAACATCATATGAACATATTTTTCTATGTTGCTTTTATTGTAACGAACAGGGATTATATTATCACCACTGGCCTTGTTCAACAACGTGGCTTACCTGCTACGTCACTCATAGGACTTATGGTAACAGTAGAAACTATTCACCACTGGACTATTGACCACTGGCCTTGTGCCAAGTGGCTACCAGATGGCTACCCATACTGCCACTCAACATAACTACGCATCATTACAAATATTCTTTTCTATGTTGTCGAATTTGGTTATATGCTTAATTTCGTAGACCCCGCTCAACATAGCTTTCGATATGGTGGTTAGACGTCTTAACCCTCCAAGTGGCGTCCCACGGGGCTAACCATACCGACCTCTCCTCTTATGAGGAATCTTGGTGTCTTTTAAGTTGCTTGAACATGATTATGCATTTATACGTATGAGCAATCAAGAAATAACAACTAGGATTTGTTCAAGACAAATTATGAAATCTAATTTAACATTTATTTGAATACTAACATTCAAATCAAACATCTTCAAGGATCGTAAAACAAGAGGACAAAAACTCATATGAAACCTAATCTTAAAAAAACATATTTCTCACTTAATTCTTACTTATCCAATAATTGGTTTAATCACCTCTTATTCATCTTCAATGCACATTCATAAGGAAGAGAGTTTCAAAGAATCATTCACCTATTAATCCTAGGCAATTAAGCCTCATAATCTCACGGAATCTTTACTTATCTAAACACTCATCAATGGAATTCTATTTAAACCAAGGATATAATTTAGGCAAGCAAGTACATCACATACATTAAAGTCACATTATTGACCATATTGGCCAAAACATAGTTAGGATCGGCTAGAATTAAACAACTCACTTGAGTGTAATTCCTTATGAGCCACTGTTGGGCAAAATCACAAGTGTACGATTTCGTCGTTAAGTAATAAAAGATCGTATCCACAGGGATTGTGTCCAATTCTTAACTATACCAACGATGTACTATTTGAACTATCAGATGAACGAGTAGTGTTTGAATTGTGTAATTCGTGTTCAACAATAAGATAATGACTAACAAAAAAATTGATTTAAATATTAAGAAGAATAGAGTGACTAGGGTTCGAATCCCTTTGTCTCACCCTTTACGCTCTTGAATCCTATTCCAATGCAAGTAATGATCATGTATTTGAAGTTTGAATCCTCTAAATTAGATTAACGAAAATTCCTTTCCTCTTAATCCCTTTAATTCAACTAATAAGCCCTAATCCCTTAGGTTCCAATTAATTAAATCAAGCAATAAGGATAAGGATTCATACAAACTCATACCAAAGAGAATTATATCCCTATAACCCTATAGATATGTCAAAATATCCCAAAGCAAGTTTAAAACTTCAACTTTCCAATTGATGTTAAACCCTAGTTCAACCCCATGGTGATCAAGCATAGAATCGCATTAAGAAAAGAGATAATTGATCAAATGACATACATCAAACTTGCATTGAAAATTCTGAATTCAATTACATAAAAGGATCCACAAAGTTCATCTTACCCTAGTACAAAGGAATTAGTTCCTCATGGAAGAGAAAGAACCAAGCATTTGAGATGTAGAAGCAGCAATAGACTCCATTGATTCCTCAACTTTGCCTAGAATCCTTGTTCTTGATTCAAACTCACAAGAGGCCAACAACCAGTAGTCAGTCCCTAGGTCAATGTTTCATCTATCTATATATAGTTCTGGATCAAAAGGGTTGAAAAACCTCTCCAAATTAAGTCAAACGCGCAAAAAAATAAAAGTCTGGCCGAGACGCAGCACGGCCGTGGTGCCTGGCACGGCCTGGCCGTGCTACTTTTAAAGCACAAAAACGCAGATGAGCAGCCCGACACGGGCATGGGGACGGACACGGCCAGGCCGTGTTGCTCTCTGGAAGCAGAAGCACGGCCGTGTTGGATAACACGGCCTGGCCGTGTTATTCACTGACTTCTAATTCTTGATTTTCTTCACGTCCACTAAGGCACGACCGTGGCATCAACACGGGCATGCCGTGTTTTCCTCTGATCTTGCCATATTTTGTGATTTTGGCCTCCGAGTTGGTTGCAACATCCGTCTAAATGATTTAGCTCCGCTTTCCTAGGCCAATAACCTTCTTTTCTGCACAATTGAACTCAAACCAAGTGCATTATCTAAATCAAGCAAAAATGCATGAGAACTATGGGTAAAAACCACTAAAATGACTACTATGCAATGCAAAACTAACAATGAACCATATGCTATAATGAACGCATCAAATTACCCCAAGCTTAGAATCTTGCTTGTCCTCAAGCAATTGCAGTGGCCAATGATAAGCAAAGAAACAAGAGACGCAACAAATAAGGAACCCGAGATAATAGCACATTCAAGCAATAGGCTAAAGGCTAGAATGCATAATAGGGACAACCAAAATCAAGTTCAATTAGAGAATCAGGCGCTCTGGAATCATGTCTCTCACTGATAGGGCACTCTCCTCACAACTCTCCAAGTGTTTAAAGGTTATGACAAATCGCTCCAATCCATCCATGAAAGTGTTCTACCATAAGCTTGACTATTAACCAAATCTCAGCATACAATTCATGAAAACACACAAGAATCAAAAGGTCTTTGTAAGGTTGTAACGTGGCCATAGGATTTTTTTTTTCTTGCACGGTGGGATAAAAACAAGAAAGGGGGAACACAAGGGCTAAAATAATAGACAAAGAAAACAACCCTTTTAAAGCAGCATAAGCGGAACAATTTATTCTCCCTTTCGTTTTCAACACCTTTTTACTTTGCTCCTCTTCTGTTATTTTATTTTATATATTTATTTTTTTATTTTTTTATTTTTTTGTTTCCTCCCCCATTTGAGATTTTTGCAATTACTGGGGAGGAATTGAATAACAGCAGAGGTCCCAAATTTCAAGCACTGCATAATTTACACAAGATTCACAACTAATTGCTCCCTTACACATACTTTAAAAGGTACTATAACATTTAGCAATCACCTGGGTACCAAGAAAATTAAACTCATTTCAGGCTCAAAGGGGGCAACTAGAGGAATTTTTCATTCAACAAACAGAGGCTTGAAACATGCCTAAATTGCCTAAATCATGTTCAAGTGTGTTGACAAAAATTTTCAAGTTTTGAAACGGTTTCAAGTCAAGTTCTAGAGAGCACAATCAGGATGGACACACTCATACAAGGAAAAGGGGGGCATATAAACATGATAAAGTAAAAGCCCCAATATTAAGCTCAAGTCTCACATTTAGAAGTTAAATTCAGTGAAAGACATCAAATCAGAGTGCCACATGCTAATTCTCAACTTATCCAAAGATTATCCCTATGTACATTAAGAATACTGCCTTCAAGCCCACACTACAACAAATTCTAAAAAAGATGGCGCTACTTTAAGCAGCGCTTAAAATAAAAAATGCTACTTTATGTCATACGTAAACAATAAACAGCGCTTACTAATTAAGCGCTACTGTTTAGTTCATACAATAAACAGCGCTTAGTCCTTTAAGCGCTGTTTTATCTTTAAATAATAAAAAATGAACTGGCACATTAATCAGCGCTTCAAACATGAAGCGCTGTTTTTGATCATACGAAAAATAAACAGCGCTTTATAGTAGGAAGCGCTGTTTTTGGTGATACAATAGACAGCGCTTTTAGACTTAAGCGCTGTTTTTGGTCAATTTATTAAATATATGTATTTCCCTCCTCTCTCATTTCCCATGCAGAAGCACTGTTTCTCTCTCTGTCTGTCAACTCTCTCTTCGCAAACCCCTCCGTCGTCGCCTCCATCTCCCAAGTCCCAGCGTGCTTCTTCCTCAACGAGATCGTCCGTCGTCCGTCGTCCTCCAAAAGCTGAAATCCGAGCTCATCTGTCGTCCTCCAAAAGCTGCTGGCAGCACTCGGCCTCCGTCCTCCCCCTCGCCTCCATCTCCAAACTCCTGTTTGCGTCCATTTCCAGGTATGGCCACTGTCTCCATTTTGTATCTCGATTCCACATTGGTTTCTGTTGGTGGTTCGTTAGTTTTTGGTCTCTGTTCGATTTTGTTTGATTTTGTTCATCGTTGACCGCTTTGGAATCGTAAGGGTTTGATTTTGTTTGATTTTGTTCATCGTTGTCCGTGAGATAAATTAGAAGTGTTAAAGATGCTTGGAATCAGTTTGTTAAAATGTACAGTTAGTAAATATATATGCATATCAGATGGGAATCAATGGAAAAATGACCAATGAATTTTGTTGTGGAACCTGATTTTGTTTTTTTTTGTTTTGAACAATGAATTTTGGAATGTTACAGGTATTATATATATTTTGAAATGTCCATATTTTAGGGGAGACTCTGCCAAAATTTTGTTAGAATTTTGATCTAGTCTGTGTGTTGATTTTAAGAGCAGTGATAGTTTTAGTCTTGCTTTATTTAAATGGGGTTTTTCTGTTGTTTTACCTCTCAATCCATAGGTAAAATATGGATCGAAAGTGGATGTCTGCCAATCGTTTGTCGAAGGAATATAAGGATGGAGTGAAAGATTTTATTGGGTTTGTAGTTGGGCATACAAATGTACCATAGTAGAATCATATGTCCTTGTTTAAGTTGTTGTTATACAAACAAAATTAGTGTTCGGGAATTGGAATGGCATTTAGTGAGCAATGGGATTGATCAAACTTATACCTGTTGGACAAAGCACGGTGAGACAAGAGGTGAATCTTCTAATACGGGAATAGTGGGAGATATGCGTCAGAGGACACCGCTACAAATACATATGATGGTGACCGTTTTGAAGATATGGCAAATGCGGTTGAAGAAGATCATCGTGATTGTCCTCAAATGTTTGAGAAGTTGATGAGTGATGCGGAGAAGCCGTTATATGAGGGTTGTACTAAATTCACAAGATTGTCGGCAATGTTAAAGTTGTTTAACTTGAAGTCGGGCAATGGATGGACTGATAAGAGTTTTACGGACTTACTCACACTGTTGAAAGATATGTTGCCTAATGATAATGTGCTTCCTAGTAGGAAATATGAGGCTAAACAAATGTTACGCTCTATTGGCATGAGCTATGAGAAGATATATGCTTGTCGTAACGACTGCATTTTATTTCGTAATGAATATGCATCGTTAAAGTCGTGCCCAAAATGTGAAGCCTCACGGTATAAGAAGGAAAATTCGGCTCCAAAGAAGGTATTGTGGTATTTTCCCATAATTCCCAGATTCAGGCGTATGTACCGTTGTTCAGAAGATGCAAAAAACCTGACATGGCATGAGGATGAAAGGATTCAAGATGGCAAGCTACGGCACCCGGCAGATTCTCCTCAATGGAAAAAAATTGATATTGATTATCCTGATTTTGGGAATGAACCAAGAAACTTACGACTTGCATTGTCTACTGATGGATTTAACCCACATGGTGTTCAAAGTAGCTCTCACAGTACATGGCCTGTGATTTTGGTGATTTATAACCTACCTCCATGGCTATGCATGAAGCGAAAATATATGATGTTGTCTTTGTTAATTTCTGGGCCGAAACAACCAGGAAATGATATTGATGTATATTTGGCTCCTTTAATTGAAGATTTGAAGCAAATGTGGGAGACAGGTGTGGTGGTGTATGATAGGTATAGAGAAGAAAGTTTCACCTTGAGGGCTATGATTTTCGGCACAATTAATGATTTTCCAGCATATGGTAATCTGTCGGGATATAGTACCAAAGGTCAGTGTGCATGCCCTATATGTGAAGATAGTACAGATTGGATTCGGTTGGAACATGGTAGGAAGAATGTCTTTCTTGGGCATCGCAGATTTTTGCATCCAAATCATCATTATCGGTCATGGAGAAAGGCATTCAATGGGAATACAGAAGAACGGAGAGCTCCTTTGCCTCTGACGGGTACACACAACCTAGAAAAAGTAAAAGATTTGAATATTAAATTCGGTAAACCTTTTGCAGGAGACCTTGCCACACGAGGGTGGAAGAAAAGGCCGATTTTCTTTGAGTTGCCATATTGGAAATCATTATACGTAAGACATTTCGTTGATGTGATGCATGTTGAAAAAAATATTTTTGATAGTCTCAGTGGTACCTTACTTAATGTGCCCGGGAAGACTAAAGATGGCATCAATGCAAGGCTGGACTTGGTTAGTATGGGATTGAGACGAGAGTTGGGACCGGTAAAGAAAGGGAAACGTCATACATATCTACCTCCGGCCGCTCATACTCTATCTAGAAAAGAGAAAAGAGATTTTTGTAAGTTTCTTGATGGAGTTAAGGTTCCAGAGGGGTACTCTTCAAACATTAAGAACCTCGTATCGATGAAATATCTCAAGTTAAAGGGTCTAAAGTCTCATGATTGTCATGTTCTTATGGAGAATTTGCTACCCATAGCTATACGATCTATTTTGCCTGACAAAGTGCGGAATACCTTAAGTAAACTTTGTTTCTTCTTTAAGGCAATTTGTAGTAAAGTGATTGACCCTGGAAAGTTGCCAGCCTTGCAAAAAGAAATTATTCTGACTTTGTGTGAGCTTGAGATGTATTTCCCGCCTTCATTCTTTGACATAATGATTCATCTGACAGTTCATCTGGTTAGGGAGACACAATTGTGTGGGCTAGCTTACATGAGATGGATGTACCCGTTTGAGCGTTACATGAAGATATTAAAAGGGTATGTGAAAAACCGATCACGACCAGAGGGTTGTATTGCTGAACGGTATATCGTCGAAGAAGTCGTTGAATTGCATCGAGTATGTATCGATATTGAACATTCTATAGGGTCGCCGCGCCTCGTCACACAGGAAGAAGTGCAGGGGAGGGGATTACTGGACTTGAAATATTGACTATATCAAGGAAAGAATGGGAACAAGCACACTTATATGTTTTATGCAACGCCGATGAAGTTGAGTCATATGTTGTAAAACACAAGGACATACTCAAGAGCTTGTACCCAAATAAGAGTCAAAATTGGTTAACAACAAAACACAATCGGTGTTTTATAAAATGGCTGAAAGAATACATTTCTGTAGAGTTTATTGCAAATCCTAGCTCGGTTTCAGAAAGATTGAGATGGTTAGCTAAAGGTCCAGATATACATGTTAGTTCTTACACCAGTTATCTGATGAATGGGTACACTTTTTATACAAAAGAACATGATGATCGGAGGAGAATACAAAATAGTGGAGTGACTCTTGTAGCTGAAGCTATGCATATATCAAGTGCTAAAGATAGAAATCCCATATATGCGAATATGTCATACTTCGGGGTCATTGAACGCATATGGGAGTTGGATTACAAGATGTTTCGAGTGCCTGTGTTCCAATGCAAGTGGGTTGATAATAACAACGGTGTACAAATGGATGAGTTGGGGTTCATGCGGGTGAATTTTAATAAGTTGGGATATAAGGATGAGCCCTTTATTTTAGCATCGCAAGCTCAACAAGTGTTCTATGTCACCGATCCAATTGATATGAATTGGTCCATTGTTCTATTGAATAACAAAAAAATTGTTAATGAGATTGATGATGAAGCACATGAATATGCTGACATTGAGGATGACCGTACACCTACAGAGGATGATGTGTATATTAGAAATGATCATAATGAAGGGCTTTGGATCAATCCATTATTTCATAAGGGATGCGCAAATCTGAATAAAACGAGAAAAAGGAAAAGAGTTGCTTAAATGTACATGTATGTAGTGAATGCTATTTAATTTTTATTAATTTATTGATCAATTAAATGTGTATACATTGATTTCTTTATTAATTTTTATTAATAACTTATGTGTATAATTTTTTTCAGGTAAATGGCATCTGAAGGTGATGATAGTGCTCCCGAGGCCCCCCAAAAGGGGACGGCGTCCCGTGGACCGACTTTTAAGAAGAAACTCATCCGTGAGAGGAGTAAAGGAGTTGCAAAACGTGTGGTAAGATACTTATCGATTAATCTAATTTTTTTTTAGTTGAGTATCTAAATTTGTACACTAATACTATTTTTTTATAGGTTATATGGAATGCTAAGGGTCAACCAATTGGTGAAAATGTTAATGACTTTATTCAATTCATTGGGGCCACAGTGCGGAAGACGGTCCCAATTAGCCGCGATAATTGGAAGGATAAGGATCCATATTTGAAGGAGCTAAAAGATGAGATATGGACTGAGATACATGTATATAAAAATGGGATTAATTAACATTGGTTAGTTGTATTGTTTTTTAATTTATCTAAACATACTTATAGTCTACCATTTTGTTTATAATGTTCTTGCAGAAGCATTTTGATGTTGATGAGACCCGAAAGGATATTACACTTAGGTTAGCTGGAAGATCACACCGGAATTTCCGAACTGTGTTAGCGAACAAGTGGTTGAGAGACCAACACGGGAACATCAGACATCAGCCTCCAGCAAAATATGCATCGTTCATAGAACATGATGATTGGAGTGCTTTTGTAAGAAGACGCACAGAAGATGAAGAATATATAGTATGTACAATAATATTTATAACTTTTATATATGACGTTAAACCATGCATTAATATATTCTTATGTTTTTATGTAGAGAATAAGCAATGAAAATCGGCAAAGAGCGTCAAATCCTCCATACCCTTACAGAGGAGGGGTTAAAGGGTATCCTCAAGATTGAGGAAGAAATGGTATGTACAATATCTTTAGTTATAACTTGTTTTAACGCATCTCTTGGTATGTACAATTTCTTTCTTACTTTCTCTCAATTTGTTTGTTCATATGTATAGCTGTTGGAGTCTGGAGAAGATGCAACTTCTCAATCCATTGATCGATCTTGTTTGTGGATAGAAGCCCGACGAAACAAGAAGGGTGACATTGAACATCTACCCACTAGAGAAGTGGCTGACAAAATTGTACGTATGATAACATTAATTAACGTTTAAATTAATGATATTATTTAATAATATTTGTGTCTCGTAGAATGAACTGTCAATGTCTATGTCAAATTTGTCTGGTCAAGACATCCTTTCCCAAGCCACACCCATCAAGGAGTATCCTGGTCGGGTAAGAGGCGTGGGATTTGGCGTCTCCCAGGGCGCTATCTTTGGATCACAGAAGCGCGTAAGACGCCATGCTGATGCTAGTGAAACAGAAGAATTGAGGAGAATGGTAACTCAGCTATACCAAAAAGTTCAGGAATTGGAAGATAGCAAGAAGGATAAAGATGAAGTGGAGAGGAACGAGCATCAGTCACCTATCCCTAACCCAAAGAGTGTTAGAGATAGTTGCACTATTGTGAGTCCCGAGGTAATAATCGTTACATTTCTTTTTATACTTTCTCACCTAAGTATTCAAAGATTTAACATATTAATATTTCGTTTATCATTGGTTTAGGGCATTTATGAGTGCAGTCTATATTTGACAAGTCCAACGCATAGCGAATGGTTGGTAAGGAATGTTGTATAATGAACCAGGTGTGTCACTACACAACCTACCCTTACCTCCTAATCATGTAAAGGTTAGAGTTGACGTTGCACTTGAGGGAGATGCACTATTGCCTGTACCATTGGAGGCGGCAGATGTGATGACAGTGGAACAGGCAATAGGAACATATGTGGCATGGCCAAACCACCTCGTAGTTACAAGTGATATGGTACGTATATGTTAAAGTATATGCTTCACTATCATATACTGCATATATTTATTAAATTAGGTGATCACTCACTAACTAGTCAATATGTTGGAATGCAAAATATGTAGGTATCTCCAACATCCAAAGCCAAGGACAAAGGCAAGGGCAAGCTACCTATTGTGACACTCTAATCCCCGTTTCGAAAATCGTTAAATAAAAATAAATAAGAAAATAAAATATAAAAAGGATCAACGGATAACTCGATGAGTAATTCAATTTCAGACATCATTCAGTTTGCAAATATTTAGTAACAACAAGCATAGTAAGTACTTCTCTAAGAAATATTATTTGAGCTTGTGAAATAAAAATAAAACCAAGCGATATACGAACCCCCAAATAAAAGAAAAACCTGTGTCACATAGCCTCAGAGCTTGACTTAGCCCAACTTACACTACAATAACAAAATACATAAATGACTCAACGTCTCAATCAGAAAATGTTCGAATTAAAACTATAAAATAATTCTGCAGAAGAGGCCTTCACCACTAGCTACGTGTCCTAGTATTAGTAGTGTCTGCAATTGAAAATAGGAGGACAAGAGACAAACAACCATAGAGGGGTGAGTACGTTGAAATCGAGTTAAAGTGATATTTGGAGAGAAAAAGGTGAATAAATAAATAATATATTTATATATATATATATATATATACACACACCACACTATAACAATCAATTCACATAAAGTAGTAACAACATTATTCACATAAAGTAGTAACAACATCTCATATCATCTACAAATGCACGCAGACAAATTTCATCATTTCTCATAGCCACATAATTATCAAAAGAAAATAATGCAGATGCTAACATCACTACTTCTTATGCATGTGGTACCATCTACTACTCTGGGAAGTCTCCTAGGAGTACATATTTGGTTTATTAGAGATCACCTCGCGGGTGTTTTACTCTATTACCGCATACTCTCAACTAGGGATGATAATGTCCGGTGACGGTCAGGGTAGCTATGTCTGATAAGTGGTCCCCAGTCCAAGGCGCGACACTCAAACTATTAGGGATCACAAACTCGGCTTCTCACCTTCTAGGCCGAGGTATTGCCACGCAGGCTCACTCATAATGGCCTCCACCTTTCATTTCAATGGTGCTTCCCCCCATCCTGTCACAAGGGTTGTATGACAAACAAACACACAAGGTCGGGTTTCCTCCGAACGTCATAGTTCAATGTTTCATCGACAATCCATCATGGCCCATATGGCTAGGATCATCTCACAAGGAATGACTCAAGTCCCATTATGGCTACTAATAGCTAGGTGGCTTGCACAAAATGTCATTTATCCTTTCAAGGTCATTGCCACAAGTGTGGACTTTTCACAACCATCGTCACAAAATAATAAACGGATCAAGGAATAATTATAGGAAATCCATGACTTGTCTTAAGCATAATTATTTCTTAATCATGTAGTTAAAAATCTGCAGAGCACATAATGTAGACAAAAACAGCAACCTAAAACAGAATTTTCGCAGACTTTAGATAGCAACAGCAACAAAAACAACAACAAAAACTGCAACAGCAACAAAAACAGAACTGCAGCAAAAAACAGAAACTGCAACAGAAACAGCAACAGCAGCGAAACAGAACTGCAGCGAAAACAGAAACTGCAACAGAAACAGCAACAGCAGCGCTACGGCAACAAAAATAACAACAGCAGCAGAACAACAACAGCAGCGCTACATATTGTTTCACATACGTTTTCACCTATTTTTCTTCGATTCTAAATATTTAGAAACATCACAATCAAGACTAACACTTGGAGAAAAATCTTTATTACTAATTAGGAGTAGTTCTTAAGGTTCTAATCCGGTTCTCTAATTCCAAAATAGTTACGGTAACATTTCCACAAAGAAAAATATAAATTAAAATATGAACGAAGTACGTTAAAATTATTCTAAAATTTTCCATTAACAAAATCCATAAAATAGCGTCCATTTTAATCATTTATAAGGTCTCGTGCACAATTTAACATTGAAATTCATCACTAAAATTTAACGAACATATCAATTTGGTGTTCTAATAATTCAATCACTTCCTAGGCATCAAAACAAATTCTTCTAACACCTATAACATGTATGAACAACCATGGCAGCCACATCGATTTTTCAAGCAACAGTTACAACGTGTATACACATGAAAAATAGAATTTTTTTTTTCAATTAATTAACACACAACGGGGTTCAAGGACAACCCCTTCACCTAGTCCCTCGAATATCCCCAATTTCAATAATCTCCCCCCCTTACCTTTTGTCCTTGCGAATTCCCCTACTGAAAGAGGGATGATGATGACTCAGATCAATCCTACGGTGAGTTTGCTACTGACGTAAAAGAAAACTATAAGAAACGTTGGAAATCCCCAAGACTCACAATTTTCTAGGAGGCGCAACATAGGAAGGAGAAGAGTCATGACTTACCCAATTTCAGATGAAGAACAAAGATGGAGTTGCTCCTAACCTTGGTGATCGAATCATGCAAGAGAAGAAAAACGTGGAATGCCTCCTTCAAGCTTGTGTGGCGCTAGGGTTTGGAGCTAGAAAGGAGAAGGAACAAGTGAATCAACTTGAGAGAGAGAGACTTGAGGCGCTAGGGCTTGGCTTGAGGCGTCACATGCCTTCATACGCCCTAGGTTCTATTATTTGGGTTGGGTTGGAGAGAGTCCATGGGTGTTGGCCCACTAGGTAGGTGGAAAGGAAAATAACTATGCATATAAGATGCTAGCCCAAGGCAGTATACGGCCTCCCCTTTCTGTTTACTAACAACTCTCAAAAAAAATCATTTAATTAAATTAAAAGTCTCTTTTCATGCACAAACATATAATGAAATCAATTAAAATAACTGCCACGAAAATTATAATAAAAAAAATGAGGGTCGTTACATCCTCCCCTCCTTACAAAAAGTTTCGTCCCCGAAACTTACCGTGGTCAAACAAGTGTGGATAAGAGGCTTGCATCAGACTTTCGAGTTCCCAAGTAGCACTCTCCTCATTGCCTCCTCCCCAAATAACCTTGACCAACGGAACCTCCTTCCCTCTCAACCGCTTGACTGCTGGTCCTCAATCCTCCTTGGTAGTACCTCATAGGTAAGATTCTCTTTCAATGGTACTTCATCAAGTTCAATTATATGAGTAGGATCATGGACATATTTACTGAGTTGCGACACATGGAAGACATTATGAAGGTTTGAAAGGAAAGGTGGTAAGGCAATCTGTAGGCAACTTCCCCAACCTTTTTCAAAATTTGGTAGGGGCCAATAAAACGAGGAGTAAGTTTCTTCGACTTCATTACCCTACTAACCCAGTCTTGGGAGTGACTCTCAAGAATACATGATCGCCCTCTTCAAATCTCAAATCCTTTCTCCGCTTGTCATGATAGCTTTTCTGCCTACTTTGAGTGGCCCTCATCTTGTCCTGAATCATTTTGACCTTTTCAGTGGTTTGCTGAACTATTTCAGGACCTAACACAAGGTTCTCACCGGTCTCATACCAACACAAGGGAGTCCTACACTTCCTGCCATACAAGGCTTCATAGGGTGCCATCCCAATACTGGAATGATAGCTATTGTTGTAGGTAAACTCAACAAGAGGTAAGAAGGTATCCCAACTACCGGTTTGTTCTAAGACACAAGCTCTTAACAAGTCCTCTAATGATTGGATGGTTATTTCGGGTGACCATCGATCTGAGGGTGATAAGCGAGCTCATCTTGAGCTTGGTTCCTAAAGCCTCATGTAAGCTTCCCCAAAATCTAGAGGTAAACCTGGGTCTCTGTCAGACACAATACTAGAAGGTACGCCATGCAACCTCACTATCTCCCTAATGTACAACCTGGTCGCCTTCTCTAAAGGGTATTCCATATTCACAGGATGAAATGTGCGGACTTTGTCAATCATTCACAACAACCCAGATGGCATCTACTCCTGCGGGAGTCCTAGGGAGTCCCGACACGAAGTCCATTGCTATCTTGTCCCATTTCCATACAGGAATACTCAAGGGTTGTAAGAATCCGTGATGGTTTTGGTGCTCTATCTTGGCCTTCTCGACAAGTCAGCAAAGGTAGACAAATTCTCGCTACCTCCTTTTTCATTCCAGGCCACCGTAAAATTTTCTTAAGGTCTTGGTACATCTTAGTTGCTCCGGGGTGAACACTTAGACTACTCTTGTGCCCTTCCTCTAAAATCATTCTCTTAAGCTCAGGAACATTAGGTACACAAACCCTACCTCGAAACCTCAAAATCCCATCATTCCCTTCACTAAAACCTATATCCCTACCTTGAGCGATAAGCTCCTTCTGGTCCGAAAGATGTTGATCGGTCTTCTGACCTTCCCTAATCTGCTCCAGTAATCCACTAGTGACTTTCAACATTCCTAGTCGCACACTCTTAGAAGTGACCTCACAAACTAAGCTCAGATCCCTAAACTCTTCGATCAAACTCATCTCTCTAACCATCATAGCGGAAAGATGTAGGGGTTTCCTACTCAAAGCATCAGCCACTACATTGGCTTTGCTGGGTGATAGTTAAGCCCAAAATCATAATCCTTAAGAAACTCTATCCACCTTCGCTGTCTCATATTCAATTCTTTCTGGTCAAAAAGATACTTAAGGCTCTTATGGTCACTAAACACTTCAAACCTAGAACCATACAAGTAATGTCTCCATATTTTCAACACAAACACCACAGCGGCTAACTCTAAATCATGAGTGGGGTAATTCCTTTCATGGGTTTTTCAACTGCCTAGAGGCATAGGCCACTACCTGTCTATTCTGCATAAGCACACCTCCGAGTCCTAACTTAGATGCATCACAATACACTTCAAAAGGTTCACTTGGATTAGGTAGTACTAAAGCGGGGCGTAAGTCAATCTCCTCTTTAACTCTTGAAATCCATTTTCACACTGAGCATCCCACACAAAAGCTTTTCCTTTCTGGTCAACATTGTCAAAGGCAAGGCTAACTTAGAGAATCCTCTATGAATCTACTGTAGTATCCCGCCAGGCCTAAGAAACTCCTAATCTCACCAGATTTAGGTGATTCCCACTTCAAAGACCGCTTTCTACCTTAGACTGCCCATCGCTATTCCCCTTTGAGATCACATGTCCTAGGAAACTCACTTCCTCCAACCAAAACTCACACTTAGAAAGCTTGGTATAAAGTCGCTTCTCCCTAAGGGTCTATAATACTATCCTCAAGTGTTCCACATGTTCTTCCCTACTCTTAGAGTACACTAAGATATCATCTATGAAGACCACTACAAACTTATCAAGGTATGGGTGGAAGACTCGGTTCATGTAGTCCATGAACACTACAGAGCATTGGTTACACCGAATGGCATAACTAGGTACTCGTAGTGCCCATAACGGGTTCTCAATGCAGTCTTTGGGATGTCCTCGGACTTCACTCGGATTTGGTGATAACCTGACCTAAGGTCTATCTTAGAAAACACACAGCTCCAATTAGTGGTCCATCGATCATCTATCCTAGGCAAGTGGATACTTGTTCTTAATAGTTACTTTGTTCAATTGGCGGTAATCTACGCACAACCTCATACTCCCATCCTTTTTCTTGACTAACAACACCGTGCACCCCAAGGGATACACTCGGCCTCACGAATTGTTTCTCTAGCAGTTCCTCCAACTGTTTCTTAAGCTCAACTAGTTCTGCGGGAGACATCCTATAAGGAGCTATAGATATGGGTCCCGCACTGCACTAAGTTTATGGTAAATTCGTCTCTCTCTGGAGGCAATCCTTGTACTTCTTCAAACACATCGGAATACTCACTCACTATAGGCATACCATCTATCCTGACTTGGTCTTCGACTTTTAGAGAGGCTATCATCATGTAAACTTGGGCATTTTGTTTCAAACATGCCTGTACTTGGTTGGCCGGTAAGAGTCGATGATCTCTGGGTTCAACTCAGATCGTGAATACAAACAGTCTTTTCAAAACAATTTAAGATGACTTGATTAGTAGCTAACCAATTCATGCCAAGAATTACATCAAGTTGACTCAAAGGCAAACAAACCAAATCAACCACAAATTCCTTATCACCTATGGACAAAGGGCATTCTAGACAAGCAAAAGAAGTTCAGACTTTACCATTTCTTTGAGTCTCAACCTCAAGTTCACAGGGTAAAGTGAAACAGCAAAATCAAATTTTTCACACATTCATCGGACACAAAGGAGTGCGTAGCACCCGAGTCGAAAAGTACCACTAAAGGAGATCCATGTATGAAGCACGTACCTTGGATAAGGTTGTCCGACGCCGCGCTTCAGCCACGCTGGAGAGGAAAGACTCGCCCTGTTGGCTTAGGTCGGTTGGGTTGGGAATTCGCCTCCATTCCCGCTTGGTTCTTTCTTCAGATTCGCACTCCTTCCGATATGTCCTGGCCTTCCACAGCTGAAACAGATCATTTGCTTTTCGTAACAATCTCGGTAGGCATGTCCGCATTTGCCACACTTCATGCAACGCAGAGGGGTCGGTGGCCTCCTCCACCTCCGCCAAACATTTGTGCCGCAGTGCTGTGGAAAGATTGATTGCGGTTACCATTACGGTTATGTCCAAACCGTCCATTCTGAGTTGGGTATGGCTTTCCGATTCTCGGGAAGTCTCTCTTGTCTTTCTTCTTATCCTTCGGGAGCCAACCGACTTGTAGTGTGCTACCTTAGCTTTGTTGTCCTCATCCCACATTCTACACCGTGGATCAATTCAGGAACTGCCGAATTCTCCTGGTAGTTAATGGCTAGCTTGACTTCAGGTCGCAACATTGATGAATTTCACACACTTCAACGCTCACCCGCTTCTCCCACATATGGGTGATAGTACTGACAAATTTCTTCAAACTTGGTGATATACTCACCATCGACATATTACCCTTCTTCAATTCTAGAAATTCAGCTTCCTTCCTAAGCACGGATATCCTCGTGAAAGTACTTCTCCAAGAAAATCTCTTTGAAGGCTTCCCAAGTGACTCCTCCGGTGCAGCTTCCACACGTGGGCATTTCTCCCACCAAGATTCTGCGCCTTCAAGAAGCTTAAAGGTACCAAAAGTCACCTGAGCATCCGCACACGCCATAGCACTAAGATCTTCTCCATCTCTCGTATCCAGCCTGGGCACCATCGGGATCATGTCCACCCCTAAAGGTAGGTGGGTCATTCTTTTGGAATTGCTCCAATCCTCTAAATTCAGCGCTCAGATTAGCATTCCTATTTTGAATTCCTTGTACAAATGAGCCATGGCAACGAGTGCATCCGCTAAAGCTCTATCGTTCCTACCCGCCATTACTCCTCGCACTAATCGTAACCAAATTGGATGCAACAAGCAACGTCAACCCATAACTAAATCAATAAATAAATAAATAAATAAATCAAACATTGACGCACAAAACACAGAGTTCACACAGAGAAACATAATAGACACATACACAGTCCGGTAAGACCGAACTGCTCTGATACCACTAAATGTGACACTCTAATCCCCGTTTCGAAAATCGTTAAATAAGAATAAATAAGAAAATAAAATATAAAAAGGATCAACGGATAACTCGATGAGTAATTCAATTTCAGACATCATTCAGTTTGCAAATATTTAGTAACAACAAGCATAGTAAGTACTTCTCTAAGAAATCTTATTTGAGCTTGTGAAATAAAAATAAAACCAAGCGATATACGAACCCCCAAATAAAAGAAAAACCTGTGTCACATAGCCTCAGAGCTTGACTTAGCCCAACTTACACTACAGTAACAAAATACATAAATGACTCAACGTCTCAATCAGAAAATGTTTGAATTAAAACTATAAAATAATTCTGCAGAAGAGGCCTTCACCACTAGCTACGTGTCCTGGTATTAGTAGTGTCTGCAATTGAAAATAGGAGGACAAGAGACAAACAACCATAGAGGGGTGAGTACGTTGAAATCGAGTTAAAGTGATATTTGGAGAGAAAAAGGTGAATAAATAAATAATATATTTATATATATATATATATATACACACACCACACTATAACAATCAATTCACATAAAGTAGTAACAACATTATTCACATAAAGTAGTAACAACATCTCATATCATCTACAAATGCACGCAGACAAATTTCATCATTTCTCATAGCCACATAATTATCAAAAGAAAATAATGCAGATGCTAACATCACTACTTCTTATGCATGTGGTACCATCTACTACTCGGGAAGTCTCCTAGGAGTACATATTTGGTTTATTAGAGATCACCTCGCGGGTGTTTTACTCTATTACCGCATACTCTCAACTAGGGATGATAATGTCCCAGAATCTGGCCAGGGTAGCTATGTCCGATAAGTGGTCCCCACCCAAGGCGCGACACTCAAACTATTAGGGATCACAAACTCGGCTTCTCACCCTCTAGGCCGAGGTATTGCCACGCAGGCTCACTCATAATGGCCTCCACCTTTCATTTCAATGGTGCTTCCCCCCATCCTGTCACAAGGGTTGTATGACAAACAAACACACAAGGTCGGGTTTCCTCCGAACGTCATAGTTCAATGTTTCATCGACAATCCATCATGGCCCATATGGCTAGGATCATCTCACAAGGAATGACTCAAGTCCCATTATGGCTACTACTAGCTAGGTGGCTTGTACAAAATGTCATTTATCCTTTCAAGGTCATTGCCACAAGTGTGGACTTTTCACAACCATCGTCACAAAATAATAAACGGATCAAGGAATAATTATAGGAAATCCATGACTTGTCTTAAGCATAATTATTTCTTAATCATGTAGTTAAAAATCTGCAGAGCACATAACAGAGACAAAAACAGCAACCTAAAACAGAATTTTCGCAGTACTTTAGATAGCAACAGCAACAAAAACAACAACAAAAACTGCAACAGCAACAAAAACAGAACTGCAGCAAAAAACAGAAACTGCAACAGAAACAGCAACAGCAGCGAAACAGAACTGCAGCGAAAACAGAAACTGCAACAGAAACAGCAACAGCAGCGCTACGGCAACAAAAATAACAACAGCAGCAGAACAACAACAGCAGCGCTACATATTGTTTCACATACGTTTTCACCTATTTTTCTTCGATTCTAAATATTTAGGAACATCACAATCAAGACTAACACTTGGAGAAAAATCTTTATTACTAATTAGGAGTAGTTCTTAAGGTTCTAATCCGGTTCTCTAATTCCAAAATAGTTAAGGTAACATTTCCACAAAGAAAAATATAAATTAAAATATGAACGAAGTACGTTAAAATTATTCTAAAATTTTCCATTAACAAAATCCATAAAATAGCGTCCATTTTAATCATTTATAAGGTCTCGGGCACAATTTAACATTGAAATTCATCACTAAAATTTAACGAACATATCAATTTGGTGTTCTAATAATTCAATCACTTCCTAGGCATCAAAACAGAAATTCTTCTAACACCTATAACATGTATGAACACCCATGGCAGCCACATCGATTTTTCAAGCAACATTCTGAGCGTGTATACACATGAAAAATATAATTTTTTTTTCAATTAATTAACACACAACGGGTTCAAGGACAACCCCTTCACCTATTCCCTCGAATATCCCCAATTTCAATAATCTCCCCTTACCTTTGGTCCTTGCGAAATTCCTTAGTGAAAGAGGGATGATGATGACTCAATCAATCCTACGGTGAGTTTGCTACGACTAAAAGAAAACTATAAGAAACGTTGGAAATCCCCAAGACTCACAATTTTCTAGGAGGCAACATAGGAAGGAGAAGAGTCATGACTTACCCAATTTCAGATGAAGAACAAAGATGGAGTTGCTCCTAACCTTGGTGATCGAATCATGCAAGAGAAGAAAACGTGGAATGCCTCCTTCAAGCTTGTGTGGCGCTAGGGTTTGGAGCTAGAAAGGAGAAGGAACAAGTGAATCAACTTGAGAGAGAGAGACTTGGGGGCGCTAGGGCTTGGCTTGAGGCGGCACATGCCTTCATACGCCCTAGGTTCTATTATTTGGGTTGGGTTGGAGAGAGTCCATGGGTGTTGGCCCACTAGGTAGGTGGAAAGGAAAATAACTATGCATATAAGATGCTAGCCCAAGGCATTATACGCCTCCCCTTTCTTTTTATTAACAACTCTCAAAAATCATTTAATTAAATTAAAAGTCTCTTTTCATGTACAAACATATAATGAAATCAATTAAAATAATCGCCACGAAAATTATAATAAAAATGAGGGTCGTTACATCCTCCCTCTCTACAAAAAGTTTCGTCCCCAAACTTACCGTGGTCAAACAAGTGTGGATAAGAGGCTTGCATCAGACTTTCGAGTTCCCAAGTAGCACTCTCCTCATTGCCTCCTCCCAAATAACCTTGACCAACTAACCTCCTTCCCTCTCAATCGCTTGACTGCTTGGTCCTCAATCCTCCTTGGTAGTACCTCATAGGTAAGATTCTCTTTCAATGGTACTTCATCAAGTTCAATTATATGAGTAGGATCATGGACATATTTACGGAGTTGCGACACATGGAAGACATTATGAAGGTTTGAAAGGAAAGGTGGTAAGGCAATCTGGTAGGCAACTTCCCAACCTTTTTCAAAATTTGGTAGGGGCCAATAAAACGAGGAGTAAGTTTCTTCGACTTCATTACCCTGAAACCCCAGTCTTGGGAGTTGACTCTCAAGAATACATGATCGCCTCTTCAAATCTCAAATCCTTTCTCCGCTTGTCATGATAGCTTTTACGCCTACTTTGAGTGGCCCTCATCTTGTCCTGAATCATTTTGACCTTTTCGATTGGTTTCTTTGAACTATTTCAGACCTAACACAAGGTTCTCACCGGTCTCATACCAACACAAGGGAGTCCTACACTTCCCGCCATACAAGGCTTCATAGGGTGCCATCCCAATACCGAATGATAGCTATTGTTGTAGGTAAACTCAACAAGAGGTAAGAAGGTATCCCAACTACCGGTTTGTTCTAAGACACAAGCTCTTAACAAGTCCTCTAATGATTGGATGGTTCGCCAGATCGACCATCACCGAGGGTGATAAGGCAGCTCATCTTGAGCTTGGTTCCTAAAGCCTCATGTAAGCTTCCCAAAATCTAGAGGTAAACCTGGGGTCTCACTGACACAATACTAGAAGGTACGCCATGCAACCTCACTATCTCCCTAATGTACAACCTGGTCACTTCTCTAAAGGGTATTCCATATTCACAGGATGAAATGTGCAGACTTTGTCAATCTGTCCACAACAACCCAGAAGCCATCTACTCCTCCGGGAGTCCTAGGGAGTCCTGATACGAAGGCCATTGCTATACTGTCCCATTTCCATACAGGAATACTCAAGGGTTGTAAGAATCCGGATGGTTTTGGTGCTCTATCTTGGCCTTCCGACAAGTCGTGCAGCGTAGACAAATTCTGTTACCTCCTTTTTCATTCCAGGCCACCAGAAAATTTTCTTAAGGTCTTGGTACATCTTAGTTGCTCCGGGGTGAACACTTAGACTACTCTTGTGCCCTTCCTCTAAAATCATTCTCTTAAGCTCAGGAACATTAGGTACACAAACCCTACCTCGAAACCTCAAAATCCCATCATTCCCTTCACTAAAACCTATATCCCTACCTTGAGCGATAAGCTCCTTCTGGTCCGAAAGATGTTGATCGGTCTTCTGACCTTCCCTAATCCGCTCCAGTAATCCACTAGTGACTTTCAACATTCCTAGTCGCACACTCTTAGAAGTGACCTCACAAACTAAGCTCAGATCCCTAAACTCTTCGATCAAACTCATCTCTCTAACCATCATAGCGGAAAGATGTAGGGGTTTCCTACTCAAAGCATCAGCCACTACATTGGCTTTGCCGGGGTGATAGTTAAGCCCAAAATCATAATCCTTAAGAAACTCTATCCACCTTCGCTGTCTCATATTCAATTCTTTCTGGTCAAAAAGATACTTAAGGCTCTTATGGTCACTAAACACTTCAAACCTAGAACCATACAAGTAATGTCTCCATATTTTCAACACAAACACCACAGCGGCTAACTCTAAATCATGAGTGGGGTAATTCCTTTCATGGGTTTTTCAACTGCCTAGAGGCATAGGCCACTACTGCCTATTCTCGCATAAGCACACCTCCGAGTCCTAACTTAGATGCATCACAATACACTTCAAAAGGTTCACTTGGATTAGGTAGTACTAAAACTGGGGCAGAAGTCAATCTCCTCTTTAACTCTTGAAATCCATTTTCACACTGAGCATCCCACACAAAAGCTTTTCCTTTCCTGGTCAACATTGTCAAAGGCAAGGCTAACTTAGAGAATCCCTCTATGAATCTACGGTAGTATCCTGCCAGGCCTAAGAAACTCCTAATCTCACCATCGATTTAGGTGATTCCTACTTCAAGACCGCTTTCTACCTTAGACTGCCCACTGATATTCCCCCTTTTGAGATCACATGTCCTAGGAAACTCACTTCCTCCAACCAAAACTCACACTTAGAAAGCTTGGCATAAAGTCGCTTCTCCCTAAGGGTCTGTAATACTATCCTCAAGTGTTCCACATGTTCTTCCCTACTCTTAGAGTACACTAAGATATCATCTATGAAGACCACTACAAACTTATCAAGGTATGGGTGGAAGACTCGGTTCATGTAGTCCATGAACACGGCAGGAGCATTGGTTACACCGAATGGCATAACTAGGTACTCGTAGTGCCCATAACGGGTTCTGAATGCAGTCTTTGGGATGTCCTCAGACTTCACTCGGATTTTGTCACCTTGCAACGTAGTGTAAGTCATTTAATTTAATCAATATTACTAAATTTATTGAAATGTGTTTATTTTCTTATATTTTTTTGTCCAACATTTTTGTAGGGATCATTGGTTATTGTTAGCGATTAACTTGAATCAAAACGTTGTGTACTATCTTGATCCATTGCGTGTACATATCAACATGCGCAAAACAATGAAAGAGAAGTACAATCAGTAAGTGTGTATAAATCATAGATATGTATATATATATATATATGTATGCAATTTCTTAAACGTTTAAGTTACTTGTAATATTGAAGTGTTTATTTGTTTATGTTTGGCCTACGTGACATCTTGTGCTGGCTGGTATGATATTTTCTGTTGTTACAGGTGTTTTATAAATTTTGGAATGTCCATATTTTAGGGGAGACTCTGCCAAAATTTTGTTAGAAATTTGATATAGTCTATGTGTTGATGTTAAGAGAAGTGGTTACCAATGTATTGAAATGATATTTTTTGGTAGGTAGAAATTATTATGAGTGTGGTTCTAGATATTGAATGATTTTGTTTGATTTTGCACTTAGGGCAATCCTACTTTATCGAAGAAACAAGTCTCGATTTTCTAAATTTACTCCACCTAAATGGATACCGATAAAGGTATTTATATCAAATTTTTTATGCAATTATTCAAATTACCAAAAATAAAAACAATTAATTTCATATTTTTGGTTTTATAGTGTCCTCGCCAACCGAACTCTGATGATTGTGGCCGATATGTTTTGAAGTTTCTCAAGGATATTGTCGTTCATAATCAAACAGAAATTCCAACAGAGGTATGTATGTAATAATTTCAAAGTTTATATAAGTTTTTTTCTTTTACGCATACCATTTGAATGCTTATGTTCAATTCTAACTTCATTTAATTTTCATTTCGCAGTACTATCCTGATTGTCAATTCGACACATACACTGATCATACCGAACTCAAAGAAGAGTGGTGTCGATATTTTACTACAAATTTTATCATTTATAAGCAGATAGAAGAAGATTAATATTAATGTTTACGTGAGTTTTTGTTAAATTTGGTTTTTTTTTAGTTTAGCATACTTGAATTGGAAAGGTTCACATGAATTTAGGAATAAAATTCCTTTTTATGTTGACTAATATTTTATATATTTTATGTTGGCTGGCTGGTATGGTATCTTATGTTGTTACAGGTATTTTATATATTTTGGAATGTCCATATTTTAAGGAAAACTCTGCCAAAATTTTGTTAGAATTTTGACCTTGTATGCATGTTTAGTTGCAGTGACAGAAGAAAAAGATATTACTATTTAGGTAGTATTTGTAGCATGACATGTGCAATATTTTAGTGATCTATTCTGTATAATTGTGAATTTGACTGAGAAATATATTGTAATTTATTTATGTTAATGTAAGGATATGTAGGAATATATGAAAAAATTACATTATAATGTTAAATTTTGATGTTGATACAATTGGGTGTTGATGACAATTTTGGTTGCATTTTGTGTTATCACAATATTATGCAACACAGATATAATGTAAATGTGAGAGAATTAAATTAAAAAAAAGGAGAATAAACAGCGCTTCAATAATGAAGCGCTGCTTATTGTATAAAAAGACAGCGCTTCAAAAAGGAAGTGCTGCTTAGTGTTAAAAATAAATGGCTTCCTTCATCAAGCCGCTTATTGTCTAGATAAAAAACAGCGCTTCCTAATTGAAGCGCTGTTTATTGTCCAGCCAATAAACAGCGCTTCCTAATTGAAGCAAGCGCTGTTTATTGTCCATTTTCAGCAGCGCTTCATAAACGCTGTTTTTATGAAATACAATCAGCAGCGGCTTAATTTTCAGCGCCTTTAAGCGCTGTTTTAGGCTAAAAATAAGCGCTGTTTATTGCCAAAACTTGTTGTAGTGCCATCACAAGAACAAAATAATTGGGTTCCAAATCATGCAATCTCAAATTTCAAAAAGATTGTAGCACACATGCCAAACACACAAGAGGATAACGTACAATTGGGGGATAAAATGATGCGAACAAAACAACAATAAAAACAAATATGCAAACATTAAACTAAAAATGCAAAACTAATATGCAAAACTAAATGCAAAAATTTAAATGCCCTACCCCAAGCTTAAGAATTTACATTGTCCCCAATGTAAACAATGTAACTGAGATAGGGATGATGCAAGAGAGGACTCACTGTGGGGGCGGAGGAGGAAACTGGCCAGGATACTAATGGAGGTGCCAGTTATACAATGCCGTGACCATGTCCTGAATACCGTGGACGGTGTTGTCCAGATTCGTCAACTGGGCCCTTTGAGCAGCCATCTCCTCCTGAAGAGCGGCATAAGAACCGGGAGGTGGATGCGGAGCATAGTAATGTGAAGAACTGCCAGGGCCTCGTGTCTCGTGGGGGTGCCTCAGTCTCTCCTCTTGAAGGGGCTCAGTTGGGGGCCTCCGAAAATTCCAGCCTTCCTGGTCTCGATAGTGGTGTGCTCCTGGTCGGGTAGAGGATGAGTTTCCTCGAGATCGTAGCACCAAACAATAACATTGACCTTCCCGGACTATCATTCTCATGGCCAAGCATGCTTCCATGTCCAAGCGTGTGCTACCACGAACAATTGGGAGACCGGAGGTTCTATAGCCCAGAGCCTCAGCAATAGGGGTGATTAAACCACCAATAACAATTTTTCCGGCTGAAGCTTTCCCTACTTTAACCATGTGGGTGATCAAATGAGCACCGGCATCTAACTGAATTTATGGGTGCAGCATGTTCCACAAAAACATAAGTTCCGACTAACGGACAACGCCGTCACTATCCCCTCTGCCAAACAATGTGTTTGACATTACTCTGTGAACATAGGGAAAACAGGGGTTTCGCAACTTTGATGATTTGGATGAAGAGTTGTCATAGGTGTCAGACTTGGTTAGCAAGTACCAAAATTGTCTTGCAGAGAAATCATTAGGGACTTTTCGGTGACCACCATATGGCAATCCAAATATTGCATTGACTTGGCTCAGTGACAGGCTATGCTCCGTATTGAATAACCTAAAGGTTATCAAATTATCCTGGTGGTCCTCTGGCCAATACTCCGCATATGAGACATTAGCATTAACGGATGAGAGGAATTCCAGAGTAATTCTTGCATGAGTAAAACTTTTCAACCCCACAAACTTTGTCCAACCCACATTAGCAAATAAATACTGGACATCATCTAGCGATTCTAGAATTAATAAAGGCAGTTCATCCATATAACGGGTGGGGACAAGATTTCTTGCAACCAGAGAGTTATACCTTGCTTCTTGGACATCGTCACGAAATTGGATGCCATGAGGATTTTCGGTGACCTTTTTCTTGCCACTTTCCTTTCCCCTTGGCCAATACCTGGGCTGGTGCCCGAGGCATCACCCCTTTGCCTTTTTGATGCCATTATACCTGTGAATCGGACCACACGCAAGCACAACACACAGTAATGTGAAAATAAAAAAAAAATTGGGTTTGTCTTGGAGGTGAAGAAGATAGCAGGAAGGGAGGGGGCGTGACTGTGGGCGTGGCTGAAGTTGGAAAATAGGAGAGAGGAGGAGTTGAAGAAGATGGAAGGAAGAGATGGCGTGGCTGAGGGTGTGGTGGAAGAGTGGTGGTGACGTGAATAGGGAGGATGGAGAAGTGAAAAGAGGATGTTGGTATGTGGCGAGAAAGAGGTGGAGAGGACGAGGTGAATGGAGGGAGGAGATGATTGTGGAAGATAGAGTGGGGGTGCGGTGGAATGGAGATTGAGTTTGAGAGAAGGAAGGAATGGTGAATTGAAGGGGTGGGGATGGTGGATGAGGCTGCGAATTTGGAAGGAAAAAATTAGGTTTAGGAGAATGAAAGTGAAGAGGGGTGGGTACAGGCGTGGCCTGCAAGAGAGGGGGTTATTTTGGGTTTTTCTGCGGTGTGCCTTGGTGTATGGTATGTACGGTGGAGTCCGCACCAGACCACAGATTAAAATTTAAAAGGAATGGACGGTTGTGATTGGCTAGGGGAGGATTGGGTGAGGCACGCCAGACCGAGGCACGCCGAACCCCCGTCATAGACACCCAACACCGCCATAGACAGACACGGCCAGGCCGTGGTCTTCACTGTTTCCCCATACACAAAAAAAAATTTCTGGAGCACGGGCGTGCCAATTGGTACGGCTAGCCCGTGTTATTCACTGTGTCTTCCCATTTTTATTTTTCTTTAGGCCACACGGCCGTGGCCTAGGACACGGCCAGGCCGTGTTCTTCACTGCCTACCCCCCTTTTTTTTTTTTTTTTACATTGATCAACATGAATGCACTCTTTAACACCTTGGGTTGCCTCCCAAGAAGCGCTTCTTTAACGTCACTAGCTTGACGCGTGATGGTATGCTCAAGGCTCTTGCAAGACTAGAGCAACCTTTTCCCTGTCAAGCTCTCCTCCAAAATAATGCTTCAGTCATTGACCATTCACCTTGAACGATCTTTGAGATGAAGGCTCCTCCACCTCTACTGCTCCATGTGGCATCACTTCTTTTACCACAAAAGGTCCCGACCACTTGGACTTGAGTTTGCCAGGGAATAACTTCAAGCGGGAGTTGAAAAGCAACACTTGCTGCCCAGGAGAGAAAGTTCTTCAGACAATGTGCTTATCATGATAAGCTTTCACCTTCTGTTTATAGATGGAAGCATTCTCATACGCATGCAACCGCATTTCATCCAAATCGTGCAGGTACCGCAAGATTCTTTTTCTCTCCCGCCAAGGTTGAATCAAAATTTAAAAATTTCAGGCCCAAAACGCCTTATGCTCAAGTTCAACTGCAAATGACAAGCTTTGCCATAGACCAGCTTGGTAAGGAGATAACCCCATAGGGATTTATAAGTCCCTGTATGCCCACAAAGCATCATCCAGCTTATGGGCCCAATCTTTCCTTGAGGCATTCACTGTCTTCTCAAGTATTTTCTTAATCTCTCTGTTTGACACTTCAGCTTGCCCATTACTTTGAGGGTGGTAAGGAGTGGTAACTTTGTGCTTCACATCATACTTTTTCAGCACAGCCTCCAACTTTGAGTTACAAAAATGCGAACCACCATCACTGATTAAAACTCTAGGGACCCCAAACCGAGAAAAGATGTTCTTCTTTATGAATTTCACCACAGTTTGAGAGTCACTTACTTGAGTTGCCACTGCTTCTACCCACTTTGAGACATAATCCACAGCTACCAAAATATACTGTTTAGAGAATGAGGAGGGAAATGGTCCCATGAAATCAATGCCCCAACAATAAAAAAGCTCAACCTCCAAAATGGAGTTTAAGGGCATTTCATTCCTCTTGGAAATGCTTCCCATCCACTGGCACTTGTCACAACTTTTTGCATGAGCATAAGCATCTTTGAAAATTGAAGGCCAGTAGAATCCAAATTGAAGCACTTTTGCAGCTGTGCGTTCACCATTGAAATGACCTCCATATGGTGAATTGTGACAATGTCATAAAATTTTCTGCGCCTCATCATGCGCAACACACCTTCTCAGAATTCCATCTGGGCCTTGTCTGAAGAGATAGGGATCATCCCAAATGAAGTAATTGGCATCTTTGAAAAACTTCTTCTTTTGTTGCCAAGTTAATTCCTCAGGTATAACACCAGCAGCTTTAAAGTTTGCCATATCTGCAAACCAAGGCCTCTCGATCCACACCAAAAGTTTTTCATCCGGGAACTCCTCTAGAATGTCTAATTCCCTCATCAGTAATCTCAAAGATTCTCCAACCTGGACAAATGATCACCACCACATTTTCACTCCCTTTTTGTCTTTGATCTCAAGGTCGAATTCTTGCAACAACAAAATCCACCGAATGAGTCTTGGCTTGGATTCAACCTTAGTCATCGATATTTGATTGCCGCATGATCAAGAAACACCACAACCTTGGAACCAATCAAGTAGGAACGAAATTTTTCGAGAGCAAACACTATGGCAAGCGCTTCTTTTCTCGTGGTCGCATAGTTAACTTGGTTCTCATTTAACACCTTGCTAGCATAATAAATGGCATGAAAGAACTTCTCTCTTCTTTGCCCCAAAACAGCCCCCACCGCATAATCACTCGCATCACACATTAACTCAAACGGTGAATCCCAATCGGGTGCAACTATCACAGGAGCTGAAATAAGTTTCTCTTTCAATAACTCAAATGCCTTCAAGCAATCTGGGTCAAATTTAAATGAGACATCCTTTATGAGGAGATTGCAAAGTGGCTTAGCAATCTTGGAGAAGTCCTTGATGAACCGTCTATAAAATCCAGCATGCCCAAGGAAACTCCTCACTCCTTTCACATTCAACGGAGGAGGCAACTTCTCTATCACCTCAATTTTTGCCTTATCCACTTCTATCCCCTTAGATGAGATCTTATGTCCCAGAACAATGCCTTCTTTTACCATGAAGTGGCATTTTTCCCAATTCAATACCAAATTGGTCTCCTTACATCTTTTGAGAACATTTTCCAAGTTACCCAGACAATCATCATAAGAAATTCCAAAAACAGAGAAGTCATCCATAAATACCTCAATAGATTTTTCAATCATATCAGCAAAAATAGAAAGCATGCACCTTTGAAAAGTTGGGCGCATTGCAAAGACCGAGCGGCATCCGTGCAGATGCAAAGACTCCAAATGGGCGGTGAATCTTTGTCTTCTCTTGATCTTCCGGGTTGACAGATATCCGATTGTAACACGAGTACCCATCCGTAAAAACAATAGTAGGCTTGTCCAGCCTAACCTTTCAAGCATTTGGTCCATAAACGGGAGAGGAAATGATCCTTCCGAGTGGCTTGGTTCGCTTTCCTATAGTCAATGCACATTCGCCACCCTGTGGCCTTCTCGTAGGGATCAACTCATTTTTTCATTTTTTACAACTGTCATCCCCCCTTTCTTTGGAACCACATGTACTGGACTCACCCATGCACTGTCAGAAATAGGGTAGATCATCCCTGCCTCTAAAAGCTTTAATACCTCCTTCCTCACCACTTCTTTCATGACCGGATTAAGCCTTCTCTGTGGTTGAACAACTGGCTTAAACTCTTGATCTAACTTGATCTTATGCATGCAAAAGGCTGGACTGATCCCCTTTAAATCTGAGATGGTCCATCCAATTGCCTCTTTATGTTCTCTGAGTACTCTCACTAGCTTCTCCTCCTCCAGCTTTGACAAAGAGTTACTAATGATCACCGGATTAAAAGCATCATCCCCAAGAAAAACATACTTCAAGTGTGGGGGTAATTGCTTTAATTCCGGGCTTACTTTCTTTTCTAACTCACCACCTTGCAAATCCTCCTTCATTTTCATAACAGCTTCTTCAACTTGTAGAGCTTCAAGTTGTGCAAGACATCTTTCAATTTCATCTTCCATCTCCTCATCCACCTTCTCAATGGAATTCACTAACACATTCTCCAGTGGGTGTGAAGGTTGGTCTTGCTTGATGACTTCCAAAACGGAGTCGTCAATCACATCAACTCTAGAGCATCTCTCAATATCATCCGGATGCCGCATAGCTTCAAAGACATTAAATGTCACCTTTTCATCTTGGAACCTCAATATCAATTTACCTTGTTGCACATCAATCAAGGCTCTCCCTGTAGCTAGGAAAGGTCTGCCTAGAAGAAGAGGGACCTCCTTGTCCTCTTCCATATCAAGGATAACAAAATCCACTGGGAACAAGAACTTGTCAACTCTAACCAGCACATCCTCCAGTATTCCATTGGGGTATTGTACCGACCTATCTGCCAGTTGCAAAGACATCTTGGTAGGCTTGACTTCACCTCCTCCCAAACATTTCAACATAAAGAGGGGCATCAGATTAATGCTAGCTCCCAAATCACAGAGAGCCTTTCCAATGTGCAAATTCCCAATAGTGCAAGGAATTGTAAAGCTTCCCGGATCCTTCATCTTTGGAGGAAGCTTCCTTTGGATAATTGCACTACACTCTTCAGTCAAGGCTACCGTCTCATCCTCCTTGAACCTTCTCTTTTTGGTCAACAACTCCTTCATAAATTTTGCATATGTGAGCATTTGCTCAAGGGCTTCTGCAAAAGGAATGTTGATTTGGAGACGCTTGAAAATGTCCATGAACTTGGCAAACTGTTCATCCTTCTGGTTCTTCTTGCTCAGATGAGGATAAGGAAGCTTCATATGTGGCTGAATAATTTTTGGTTTCTCTTGTACCTGCCACTAGTGGAAAAAATGGTTTTAATAACGAAATTTTACATCGGTTTTTTGAGACCCGTTATTAAAAAACAGGCGGTGGCATTTTTGAAATTAAGTTGAATACTTTTAATAACGGGTATAGTTTTACCCGTTATGAAAAATTTTTAACATCGGTTTTTAGAAAACCGATAGACTGAAATGTTTTTTTCGCACCCGCGCGCATACACAAACCCCGCGTCTTTCACTCTCGGTGTCCCTTCTCTCAAAACCTTTCTCTCAAATCTCTCAGACGAGCAAAACGACGACCTCCTTCCCTTCGCTTCGCTTCGCTTCGTTTCGCTTCTGTCAAAGTTCTCCTTCCATTCGCTTCCGACCTCCTCCTCTCCTTCAGCGACGCCGCACCTGTCTCCTTCCTCCTTCCTCGTGAACACCGACGACGACGAACACGCCGCACCTGCCTCCTTCCTTCAGCGACGTCGCACCTGCCCCCTTCCTCCTTCAGCGACGCTCGCCGCTAACAACCACTGACGAACACCGACGCTCACCGCGAACAACCACTGACAAAGCCGTCCTCTTCGTGCGTCCATTTTCACTGCGTGCCCTGCCTCCATTTTCATTGCTTCCCCTTCCTTCTTGGTAATTTCTCAAATCCCTAGCTAAAATCTATTTCTCTCTTGCTATATTTCTCTATTTTTTGTGTATTAAGTTTCAGATTGAATAATGATTTATCTTGATATGTAGTATGACTTGATAGAGGGTGGCTGTGTTGTATATTTGAATATTGTTGTTGTTGTTGTTGTGTATTGATATTCAAATTTATGATTTACTTCAGCTTTAGGCCTATGATTTGCGAATGCTTCCTTAAAATAAGCTATATAGTTCACTAGTTGTTCATCTCGAGCCATTTTCCACCTCTGTTTTTCTAGCTCTTGGAAGATTACTTTCCACCTTCTGCTCAATTGCTTGCCATTGATTGTGAACATTACAATCGCGTTCAGGTCTATTGCTCCCTCTCTCTCTATCTCTTTCCACTGTCTACCCCCATGGATGGAGCATTTTCTTTTAATACTGTATTTCATGTTATAGACTGTTGCAAGCTATCATGCCATTGCTATAGGCCTATAGCAGTTTCATGGATGAAAATGTAATCTCTAACTGTGCCAAAAGACCAAATGTGTTTCTCAATTAAAGAACCTGCTGCTTGATACTTATCTTGGATTAAACTAACGATTGCCATAATATGGATCTTGTCATTTTCAAAATTTTGTTTTTCCCCAATAGAGGATGCTGCCTCATGGCTTCAATATTGTGAATCGGGCCGTAGAGTAGCAAGATGAAGCTAAAATTGAAATCGTGCTATTCAGTTATTCATCTTCTATTTTTCCCCTCTAATCATGCTAAACAACTTCCATACAGTAGTGAAGTTCATATAAATGGAAAAATTACAATTGTGATAGGTGATATAAGGCACAAATACATACAAAATATTTGCCCATCTCAAATGCTTTAGTCAACAAAACGTTCAAAAAGACACACCTATCTCTCATTTAACTACTTGCGATTCAAACCTCCATGGCTGGCTTAATCAAAGAGTCACTTAAGCATCAGAAAACGGTTCACTTTGTACTGAAGACTGGTAGGTAAATAGTTGACAATTTTGGATGAAATAATTTTCAATATATGAAAACTATCATCTATTAAGCCACCTATATCTTCTTGAAAGGAACAAAAGAAGATTGTACAGAATGCGTCTCTTAGCCCAATTGAATGTATACCAAAGAAAACTGATCAAGGAATTTATGAGTATTATAAAATAGTGAATTGAAAAAAAAAAAAATAGAGGAAGCAAAAGCAAGAGAGAGAATATCTCATAGAGAATATGAAACCGATCTTCTGTATATATATATATATATATATATATATATATATTATATTGTTTAGTTATGACTTAAAAAATATAAAAATAGATGAGTACATGAATGGAGCTAAAGTATGTAGCTAAAGCAAATGCTATGCAACCTCCTCATAAGAATGTTCCAGTCAGATTCGATTCACAACAGTGTTTTTAGAATTTGGAGTTTCTTACATGTCAAGTCCAATCTATAGTTTGTTGTGCTCACCCTGCAAACAATGAATCCAAAGTGTTGGACTAAAACTTTATTAAACCTCATGAAACATCAACTATTAACTGGTTGAACATTATATCAGGTCATGAAAAAGCCTATTCCAACTGTAAGCAAATTCATATACCTTTGCAGATTAGTTTCTTGTTCAAATAAGAAAGCCAATGTTCATAAAGTAGATGATTTATGCTAAGTGCTAACTTTAGTTTCCTGTCTGGATGTTTATAACTGAACACACTGATAATTGTCCCCAGATATATATAATCGGTACTTATCTGATTGTTTGTATTCGGACGTGTTAACTGACGTCTGAAACTATATATATATAAGTCATTGTTTTCTCCTGTCTTGTTTTATGTTTTGGTTTGTTCTAGCTTCCTTATCTTAGTGCGTGCGCCTTTTCAGAACAAAGTCATGAATCGCGGTTGGATTAATGCTAGCCGCCTAAGTGCTGAGTATGCGGATGGGGTGGAAGATTTTCTAAAATTTGCTCAAAGAAATATTGTTGATAGTAATGGATGGTTTTATTGTCCTTGTGTTAATTGTTTGAACGACACAAATCTACAAGTTAAGGACATACGAAATCATCTTCGTTGTGACGGGTTTTGCAAGAGTTATACAAAATGGATATGGCATGGCGAATAGGTAGGAATGCCAAGTGTGTTCCAAAGAGAGGAAGTTGATGTAGATATGGACGATCGACTAGAGGACATGATCCGTGATATTGGACCAAAGTCTTTTCAGCGAGCACATGTGTATGATACTTTGAACAAAGGACAAGGAAGAGCCTTTGTATCCTGGTGCACTAATTTCACACGATTGTCGTAGTGTTAAGATTGGTCAATCAAGGCGAGAAATGGGTGGACCGATAAAAGCTTTATCAATTGCTTGAATTGTTGAAAGATATGCTTCAGAAGGTAACACATTGCCGAACCGTAACTACGAGGCGAAGAAAATATTGTGTCCCATGGGTATGGAGTATAAGAAAATTCATGCTTGTCCTAATGATTGCATATTATACTGGAAAGAGTATAAAGATGATCACGTTTGCCCCAAGTGTAATGTCTCACGCTACAAAGTGAAGGATGATGATTCTAGTTGTGATGTGAGCACAAAAGGTTCTCCTGCAAAGGTATTATGGTATCTTCCAATAATTCCAAGGTTCAAGAGATTATTCGCTAATGCAAATGATGCAAAGAACATTAGATGGCACTCAGATGAAAGAAGATGTGATGGACAACTTCGCCATCCGGCTGACTCTTTGCAATGGAAGAAAATTGATAGTTTGTTTCCGGATTTTGGCAATGAGGCAAGAAACCTTAGGCTTGGACTTGCTACAGATGGAATGAATCCGTATGGTAACTTAAGTAGTAACCATAGTTCATGGCCTGTTCTTCTAGTAATTTACAACCTATCTCCTTGGTTGTGTATGAAGCGCAAATACGTTATGTTATCTATGATGATTTCAGGCCCAAGACAACCGGGAAATGACATAGATGTTTATCTAAAACCCTTGATAGAAGACTTAAGAATGTTGTGGGTTGAAGGCGTTGATGTGTTTGATGGGTATAGAAATGAATATTTCAAGATGCGTGCTATGTTATTTTGCACCATCAATGACTTTCCAGCATATGGGAACTTGTGTGGGTATAGTGTCAAGGGGCATAAAGCATGCCCTATATGTGAAGAAGGAACTTGCTATCATCAGCTGCAACATGGAAAGAAGACAGTTTACCTTGGGCATCGAAAATTTCTTAGACTTGATCACCCGTATCGTAGATTGAGAAAAGCTTTTAATGGATGCCAGAGAACGAAGTAGCTCACTTCCTTAATCGAGAGCAAGTTTACCAACGGGTGAAGGACATCAATGTTATTTTTGGAAAGACCCAAAAGAAGTCTACTGATAAAAACATATGGAAGAAGAGGTCAGTGTTTTTTGATCTTCCATATTGGTCTAGTCTTGATGTAAGACATTGTATTGATGTGATGCATGTAGAGAAAAATGTGTGTGATAGTGTAATCGGAACACTTCTCAACATTCAAGGCAAGACAAAGGATGGTGTAAATGCTCGTCTAGATCTGGTTGCGATGGGTATACGAGAGCAGTTAGCTCCACAGTCAAGAGGTAACCGCACATATTTACCCCCAGCATGTCATACCTTATCCAAAACAGAGAGAAGAAGTTTATGTCAGTGTCTACGGGGCATTAAAGTGCCACAGGTTACTCTTCAAATGTCAAGAGCCTTGTGTCAATGAAAGATCTCAAATTAGTTGGCTTAAAGTCTCATGATTGTCACGTGTTGATGCAACAATTACTACCCGGTGGCTATTCGTGACATCTTGCCTAAAAATGTTAGGCATGTCATAGCTAGGTTATGCTTATTCTTCAATGCTATATGTAGCAAAGTAATTGACCCTCGAAGTTGGATGAGTTGGAAAATGAGTCCGCTATTATCTTGTGTCAATTGGAGATGTATTTTCCTCCCTCATTTTTTGACATCATGGTTCATCTAATTGTTCATCTAGTGAGAGAGATTAGATTGTGTGGTCCTGTTTACTTAAGATGGATGTACCCAGTTGAGCGGTACATGAAAATCTTGAAAGGGTATGTTAAGAACCAATACCGTCCTGAAGCATCTATTGTTGAAAGATATGTTGCAGAAGAAGCTATTGAGTTTTGTTCAGACTACTTGTCAGAAGCAGAAGCTATAGGGATTCCTAAGTCTCGTCATGAGGGAAGATGGGCAGGTAAAGGTACTCGAGGCATAAATGTTAAGAGCATGGGTCGGGAAGAAGTGCTTCAAGCACATTTGTATATAGTGAACAACATTGATGAGGTTCAACCATACTTATCTGCTCACAAAAGCATTGTCAAGGAAAAATACCCTCGAATGAACGAAAAATGGTTGTTGAACGAGCATAACAAGACTTTCCTAAACTGGTTTGAAAAACAAATTGTTAATGGTGATACTGCTTCTGAAACATTAGAATGGCTAGCACATGGGCCTAACTTTGATGTCATATGTTGGAGTGGATATGATATCAATAACTTTTCCTTCTATACTAAGTCTCAAGATGACAGGAGTACCGCAAAACAAGTGGGGTTATGGTTGTGGCTGAGTCCATGCACTTTTCTAGTTCAAAGGATAAAAACCCCATTATGGCATCCATATCTTACTTTGGAGTCATTGAAGAGATATGGGAGGTTGATTACATTAAATTTAGAGTGCCCGTTTTTAAATGTATGTGGGTTGACATTAATAGTGGAGTACAAACCGATGAATTAGGATTTACTCTGGTAGACCTTAAGAAGGTAGCATATAAGGATGAGCCTTTCATCATGGCATCCCAAGCAAAACAAGTGTTTTATGTTAATGATCCTTCTGACAAAAGGTGGTCAAGTGGTTCTTCAAAGAAGAAATATGCATGGCAGTGATGAAAACCAAAATTCAACTCTTGATATTTCTGAGACTCCCTCTTTCTCAACGCAGATGCCTACTTTCATTGAGGAAAGTGAAATTGATGATGATGTACATGCCACTCGTGATGATCATCATGAAGGGTTATGGGACTAGAAAATAAGTTATGTTTATTTTATTGTTTCATGATATATATAAGTTATCTTATGTTTGTTATTTATCTATTATCTTATTGTCATTACTAACTTTTTTTTTTTTTTAAACAGGCACATGGATGATCCATCAAGCGACACTCTCACAGAAAAAAAGGGTAGATGTGCCACTCGGTTAAAGGATTTGTCCCGCAACCGTAGTGGTGGGCATAAGAAGTCTATTCAGTTTGATGAATTGACTGGTGCTGCTATCGGGCCAAACAGGAAAAGGTTTAGGAGTTATGTGGGCGTCCTTGGTCGAAGCAAGGGTAATATCCTAAAGGAGCGTTGGAAAGATGTTGCGGGTGACGTAAAGGATAAGATTTGGGATACTATCATGGTATTTCACTTTTACCATCTATGTTTGTATTTGTTGTATCTAACCATATTATTGTCATGCACTAACTCCTCCATTCAATTATGTAATGTAGGAAACTTTTGATGTTCGAGAGTCTAAATTGCTGAAAAAGAAATGGCTTGCATATGCTGGTGTGCGTTGGAGGGGATTTAAAACATATCTCACTAGCAAATACATATTTGGAGAATTGTCAGATAAATCTCCTTGTGCGAAGTATACGTTCCTTGATGAGGAGACGTGGCAGACGTTTGTTAAGTCCCGAATGGACCTTTCCTTTCAGGTGTGTTGGAAATATAGTTTTTACTTGGCCTACCAAATTTATTTATTTTTACCGAATTTATGTGGCAGATTTTTATTGAAATTATTTATAACAGGAGAAAAGAAACAAGGCAAAAGTCCTCCAGGCAAAGAATGTCTACCCCCACAGATTATCTCGTGGGGGCTATGAGTTGCTTGAGGAGAAGATGATGCAAGAAAAGGAGCAACAACGTCGGGAAGCATCCCAATTGGATCCTTCGTCACTTGTTGATCCTCCATCACCGCCCGAACGCCATGAGAAATGGAAGAGAGCCAGACAAAAGCAATCAGGAGATTATACATCTGAGGAAACACGTGTTGTTGCTGAGAAGATTGTAAGTAAATGTTTCATCGAAGTTGTAATTGTAACAAGCTTACACACCGTCTTACACATGTTTGTGAATAATGTATTGTAGGAATCGCTGGTTGAACAATGCTCGCAAGGAACCTTTGTTCCACATGGACGTGATGATATTTTGGCTCGCGTATCACGACCGGAGCACCCCTGGCCGTGTTCGTGGTGTTGGACAAGGTGTGGGCATTCGACATTACTTTGACGACATTCACGTTATGGCCCTTCCTCGAGAGTAGTCACTAGACAAGAATTGGCTATCCTCATCGAGCGACTTACTCGAGAAAGATTAGACATGATGTGATGCAGGTAAATATATAACCGGACGCAATGATAATAAAAATTATTCAGTATGTAATTAATATCTATCAAATTTGATGCAGGAGCTGGCATCTATGGGTTTCTCCAAACAAAATCCAACTGTCCCACCTTCTGATTCTCCTAATGGCATTGTAGATGCTAACAGTGCTAAGGGCAGTTGTTCTGTTGCTGAACAAGTTTTGGAGGAGAATCTGATTGATCATATCCCAGGTCGATATGAGCTGTATGTTGATAATCCTTACCGTTTAGTGGCAATTGGCAGTGTTGTCAATTTGGGCCCAACCATACACAACAAGATATTAGAGAATGATATGGTGAGGGTGGTGGTTGAAGAGGTTCGAGATGCAAGTGCTAAAGTACCTATGCCCACTGATGAGGTTCAAAAGGTGGGACAAGCTCTAAAAAATTTCATTCAATGGCCGAGAAGACTTCTGCAACCTATTTCAAACAAGGTATTCTATAATTAGTTTTTCTTTATTTATACTTGAAATAACATAACTTTTTAATGGCCAAGAAATTTGTAATGCGTTATCATTTTTGTTTAGGATACTGACAGATCTAGCAAAGATGTTCCACCCAAAAGGTCAAAACCTCAACTTGATTCAGCCTAAGAATTGGTTGTATTGGCCGTGTCTATTCAAAGAACCTTGATGCGACTAAAGTTGGAACATGATCCCAACCTTGGCCATTTTTATATCACACCGAAGGAAATTATGGATTTGTGTACGGGTAACCAAATGCTTTCCATAAGTGTTGTACAATTTTGGTTCACGTAAGTAAATTTTATTTGTAAATTAGTTAACTGCTTGAGTGTCATACTGTTATAATTAACATTTATTCTAACACCGTAGGTATCTACACCGCCAGTGTGTCGAGAGAGGCAATCGGCATTTATATGGATTCATTGACCCTCAGGACATCTTGACTTCTTATAGCTCCACAGAAAATGTTATCAGTACCATTCAACAAAGGCTATGCGGGGGAGAAGTGTGCTACCTAGCACCTTACTTGGATTCGTAAGTACATGCATGTTTATAACTTATTTAAAATCATGTGACTTATCACTAATTGTTCCCAAATGCAGGCAACATTTTCAATTGTTGATCATGTGTCCTAGGACCAATGATGTCGTCTTCCTTTGTTCATTGCAAAGAAAGCCGAATACGTCTATCAAGAATATAGTTAATGTGTAAGTTTTTATTTGCCATACATTGACTTTATGATATTACTCTAAAATCTGTAACATAACGTTAGATGAATATATATTTTTATCATAGTGCTATGTCGGGGTATCAAATTTTGAAGGGTTCTAGGAAGAAGCCTACATGGCATTTCCCCAATGTAAGTAGCTTAACCACTTTAGGTTCAATTACAGTTTATGATATAAATTACTATATAAAAGAAATTTACTTGGATTATTTATTTGTAGTCGCCAATGCAAGATGGATCCACTGAGTGTGGATTTTATGTCATGAGACATATGCTCAACATTGTCACCGCAAGTATTACTGGTTCATGGATGGAGGTAATAGGACTTTTAACACAATTATATTACATTTTATTTAGTTGATGAGAAAATATTTTTCTTATGTCATTTCAACTTGCAGAGATTCCACACTACGGAACCATTTCCTCTAGAGGATATTTACGACATCCAAAAACGTTGGGCAAGGCTATTTCTTGATCTTTACCGAAGTTGTATTGTTGAGTGAAAATTTGCTGGATTGGTAAGACTTTTTCTTGATTTGATCTGTCTGGCATTTTTCTTAACTGCCTTTTGTCCTATGAGTGTGTAATCTGCAATTCAAGTTCAGAAATGGCACAAAATTATTTCTTCATTGCAAGGCTGTCTCCTTTCTTTGAAAAGCAGCTTTCAGAATTTTTTATAAGCCTTGGGTTTGTGCTGTTACCCTGGAGCATCTTCTTGTGGTTCAATTTAAAGGATTTAGCTTTGCACAAGTAGAGGCCAAAATTCTGTGGTATTGTGCTGTGTTTTTGCTATTATCTGGTGTATTTGGCTAGAGCAGAATGCATTCATCTTTAAGGATGTCTTCTAGGTATTGAAGTCTTTAAACATCACCACTATTATATTTAGCTTGTCAACATACCTTTTGAAAATGCCAATATAATCAGTAATTTAATCCTTAATCCATTCCAATTTTCCAAAATGGACCACTTGACCCTGGTGGCCTAATTCAGATGCAGTCCTCTACTTGCACGACTTTTCCTATATAAATTCAGTAAACAACAAAAGTGTCAAAAGTATTGGGCCACTTACATCATCTTTGTGATAAGGAATGATTTTTCCTTTTCTTCTAGTTATTTTATATTCTATGGTCCTTGTTTTTCAATTGAACCTAGAAGCAAAAAATGACATCACTTGAAAGGAGTTAAATGCGGAAATTTCTCAAGTTGTAGAGTCACATTGGTAGGTAGCTGACTTGCAGAAAGGTACCAAATGAGAAAAATGATGCAGTATTAAATAATGCAATGCACCTAGAATGTACAATAACTTGTTATCACTGTAAATGTCTAATTTGTATTATCACTGTGAAACGTGCTTTTGTTATCTTGCCGACATTAAACTTGTTAAATTGAGAGCATATTCTGTCTTTTATCACTGCAGAATATAGTATGGGGAAATCTTGGTGCTTGATATTGGTTACCTGTTTATGCCTTTTTGCGTCCTCAGATGGTAGAGGTAAGAGTGGAACTTGTGCATTAATGTTCTCGGGTTTATAATATTGTTTGTCCTTATGTCTCTTTGTTGTGTTTCAATTCATTGGATTTTTTAGTTTTGTGTGTTTGTCAAAGATGGGGGATCATTGGATTGAATTCATTTTGTTTGGCTGGTGGAATGGAGCTCTTATTGGAGAGTGAGAAAATAGGGCACAGAGTCAGAGGATCAAGAATCCATTCTGAAAGATTTTGAAAAGGAAATTAAATCAATAGGGGTAGAAGAATATATTTTTTGCTTATAGTGGTCTAGCATTGGTTTTCTTTTTAAATTACTTGGATGATTGTTGCTGGGTTAACTTAGGTTAGGCATCATGTAATTTCTCTTTTAAGGAAAATTGCTCCTTTTTTCCTGAACCCAAAAATCATGGGCAGTGGGCAGTAGAAGTCCAGTGGGCAGGGATAGGAGTCCTATCAGAGAAAGAGAAAGTAGCGTAGAAAGGAGAGCTAGAATAGAACAATGGAACAGGGAGAAGGAACTTGGAGAATCTGGAAACAAGGACAATATGAATGGCAACAGTTATGAAGAGCCGAGCATAAAACATGGCAGTGAATCTGGTGATCATCAGATATAGCAAGAACACAGTGATTTGGCCCAAAAATGAAAAGACCCTGTAATAATTGCTGCAAGTAATCTGGTTTATCTGAACATAATTCAATAGCAGAATACCCACATTTTAACTGTACGATCCGTGAATGCATCATTTTGTGGGCTGTTCAAAGGTATATCCTTTTACTTGTATTGGTTTAGTACTTTAGTTGATGCATGATGCATGCCACAAAACAAAATAGATGGGATCTTTCTTTTTCTGTTTTTGAAAAAGTCAATGAACCATTCACATTATCAGATATGCGGATATGTCTGTAGTATAGATGAACAAATATGAAGTCATGAGATATGAGGAAATTACATTATGAACCATAGTCTTGTGGGCCATTCACATTTGCATACTAATACAATCATACACTTGCTACAATATTAGTGGAATATGCTTCTGCGGTGAGTTCTATAGGAACTATATATGTTCAAAGTTTAAGCAATATACGTAAAGGAATTTTATCATGGAGGGTTGATCAGAGATTCAGGATTGTAATGAAAATTTAAGTTTCAGCTTGCCTTTGTTTAAGTAGGTTTGTTTAATATTATCGCTTTGACTACAAGTTTGATATAGATTTTTCATTTTTTTTCCCTCCTTTTAAGCAATGGTTTATTGTAGAGCTTATTTCCCATAATGTTCATTTCTAAGTGAAAAATGACTTTGGCTAACAAGAAAAACTTACTGATCTTACAGGAATTTGATTCTTCTTATGGTCCAGCTTGGCACTGCATTGTGGGTACTAGCTTTGGTTCCTATGCTACACATTCTCTTGGTGGTTTTTTGTACTTTTCCATTGATAAGGTTCATATCCTTCTCTTCAAGACAGTCGTTGAACCATTGGACCATTGATTATACTTCACCCATAAGTTAGGCCTCCTTGGGAAAATTAATTTCATAAATTTAAACCAATTGATGTAAACTTATAAATTGAATCATTTATAAGTTAGGCCTCCTTGGGAAAATTAATTTTATTTTGGGTTCTGCATGTTAGATTTGGTATCGTTTATTAATTCAATAATCTGTTTTTTTTTTATGGAAACCCAATAAATACATAAAGTCACGATTTCTTTGGAAATGTGTGCATGAAAGTGATCAAAGTTTTTAGAAATAATCTTTATTTAGTTGATTAGTATATAGTTAATCTTTATATCTCATTTAAGTTATGTTGTTGTTGAAGCCGCAGAACAAGCAACAGAATTCGTGATAAAAGCGATGAATCTTCTTCTCTTCTTTGCTTTTGTGCATGCTCGTTTGAGAAAAGAATAGATTGGAGCAGAATCTTCTTCACTTTGGGTTACTATTATTTTTGAAGGATTTGAATAGTCACCGATTTGAAGCAGGTGAAACGTTGAAGTTTGGTTATGTTGAAAGCATGTTAATTTGATGATTTTGCCATGCTAGCTTGTAAATTTTGGATTTTGTGTGACTGGTTTGAAGTTAAACGTTGTAACTGGTTTGAAGGAGGTTAAACGTTGTAGTTTGGTTATGTTGAAAGCATGATAATTTGATGATTTTGCCATGATATGATGCTTGTAAATTCTGGATTTTGTGTTAGAAGGCAATATTGTTTTGGAAGTAGAAATTCGTTAGGCATTTTGATCTGGGAATCCTGACTGTTATTTCAGGTTACTATACTGTATATTTATATTTTAAAAAAAAAAATAGTTGCATCGGTTTAGAGAAACCGATGTGAAAAGTATGATTTTTAACATCGGTTATTATAAAACCGATGTCAAAAGTATGATTTTTAACATCGGTTATTATAAAACCGATGTCAAAAGTATGATTTTTAACATCGGTTATTATAAAACCGATGTCAAAAGTATGATTTTTAACATCGGTTATTATCCGACCGATGTCAAGAGTATAATTTTAACATCGGTTTTTATAATAACCGATGTCAAAAGTATAATTTTAACATCGGTTATTATAAAACCGATGTTAAAAGTTAACTTTTAACGTCGGGCATCAGTAAACCGATGTTAAAGTTAACTTTTAACGTCGGGTAACTTTGCGATATAAATTGTTCCCACTTTTAATATCCCTCGTTTCAATAACGAACTGAAAACCGATGTGAAAAGGTGTTTTTAACCGATGTTAAAAGACCAAAGTGCAGTAGTGTGCAAATTGTCAGTAGCAACATTGTCTTCCTCACCCTCTCTTTTCTCTCCTTTCTCAAGATTTTCTCTTCTCTCATTTTCAACTTCTCCTTTTTCTTTTTCAACCTCTTCTTCTATTTCCACTCTTTCTTTTTCACTCACTTTTTCTTTTTCACTCTTTTTCTTTTTCTCTTTCAGACAAAGGTTTTCCACTTCTCAAAGTAACTACACTACAATTTTCAGTTTTGGGGTTATCTACTGTGCTAGCAGAAAACTTACCTTTAGATTGTTCTGCAAGTTGCTTTGAGAGTTGCCCGATCTGATTTTCCAGATTCTTGATCGAAGCCTCCTGATTTTTGAAATGTGACTCATGGTTCTGAAAATTTGACTGAGTCATCTTCATGAATTGGGTAAGAGCTTCCTCCAGTTGATTTGGCTTCTCTTGATTGGGAGGTTGTGGAGGGTTGCTCGATGATGAATTATCATGTTGCTTCCAAGAGAAGTTGGGATGATTCTTCCACCCTGGGTTATAGGTGTTAGAATATGGATTCCCTCCTTGCCTTTGGAAGTTACCCATGTAATTAGCTTGCTCCTTGGAGTCTCCCAAAGTATCACACCCTCCATTCTCATGAGGCCCTTGGCAGAAGTCACATCTCAAACCTTGATTTACTTGGTTCACCTGAGCAGAGGAAGAGGTTCCCACTTTTAATGCTTTCAACTCTTTTGTGATAGCCTCCAATTGTTGAGAGACTAATTTATTCTGAGCCAAAAGCGCATCTTGTGTTTCCAATTCTAGGACTCCTCTTTTACCTAGTGTCCCTCTGTCATTCTGATATAACTGCTCATTGGAAGCCATTTGCTCCACCAAGGTTCTTGCTTCTTCAGCTGTCTTGTTGTTGATTGTACCTCCAGCTGAGGCATCCAACATCATCCTGGTGTTCGGCCTCAAACCATTACAGAACATTTGCATCTGGTTGAAGTCATCATATCCATGTCCTGGACACCTCTTTAGAAGGAGCTTGAATCTCTCCCATGCCTCATATAAGTTCTCACTTTGGTTCTGTTGGAAGCCATGAATCTCACCTCTTTTTTTGATGAATTTGGAGGGTGGAAAAAATTTTGTCATGAATTTCTCCTCCAAATCGTCCCAAGTTGCAATGCTTCCGGTAGGCAAGGTGTCTAGCCAATCTCTTGCTCTCTCGCAGGTCCAAGGGAAAAGCCTCAATTTCTTGCTTCCTCACTACTCCACCAACCCAAAAGTATCACAGATTTCATAGAAGCTCACCAGGTGTTGATTTGGGTCATCAATTTCATTCCCCGCGAATTGGCTTTGCTTGAGAGTGTTTAACAAAGCCGGCTTGATTTCAAAATTGGCATTTGCCTCACCCTGTTGGTAGGCATTGACAGTCCTGGCATGGTTGTTCCGTCTTCCAAAATCACCCAAAGTACGTGGTTGGTCCCCCATGACTTCTTGGGTGGTGACTTGAGAAGTGGATGCGGAGGATTGTTTTTGTTGCTGTTTTGCCTCTTTTGTCTTCTTCCTTAATGCCTTTGCTGTCTTTTCAATTTCTGGGTCAAACAACAGTTCACCTGTTTGTTTACCTCGCATGCACAAAACTAAGGCAAAAGGTAAGTAGCAAAGCAACAGTTAATGTAATAATTTTTTTTTTCAGAAAATAAATAAAAGAAATAGTTCAAAAAGGTACTCGTTTGCCTTGTTAAAAATTAATTCAACAATCCCCGGCAACGGCGCCAAAAACTTGTTGGGCAAAATCGCAAGTGTACGATTTCGTCGTTAAGTAATAAAAGATCGTATCCACAGGGATTGTGACCAATTCTTAACTATACCAACGATGTACTATTTGAACTATCAGACGAACGAGTAGTGTTTGAATTGTGTAATTCGTGTTCAACAATAAGATAATGACTAACAAAAAAAATTGATTTAAATATTAAGAAGAATAGAGTGACTAGGGTTCGAATCCCTTTGTCTCACCCTTTACGCTCTTGAATCCTATTCCAATGCAAGTAATGATCACGTATTTGAAGTTCGAATCCTCTAAATTAGATTAACGAAAATTCCTTTCCTCTTAATCCCTTTAATTCAACTAATAAGCCCTAATCCCTTAGGTTCCAATTAATTAAATCAAGCAATAAGGATAAGGATTCATACAAACTCATACCAAAGAGAATTATATCCCTATAACCCTATAGATATGTCAAAATATCCCAAAGCAAGTTTAAAACTTCAACTTTCCAATTGATGTTAAACCCTAGTTCAACCCCATGGTGATCAAGCATAGAATCGCATTAAGAAAATAGATAATTGATCAAATGACATACATCAAACTTGCATTGAAAATTCTGAATTCAATTACATAAAAGGATCCACAAAATTCATCTTACCCTAGTACAAAGGAATTAGTTCCTCATGGAAGAGCAAGAACCAAGCATTTGAGATGTAGAAGCAGCAATAGACTTCATTGATTCCTCAACTTTGCCTAGAATCCTTGTTCTTGATTCAAACTCACAAGAGGCCAACAACCAGTAGTCAGTCCCTAGGTCAATGTTTCATCTATCTATATATAGTTCTGGACCAAAAGGGTTGAAAAACCTCTCCAAATTAAGTCAAACGCGCAAAATAATAAAAGTTTGGCCGAGACGCAGCACGGCCGTGGAGCCTGGCACGGCCTGGCCGTGCTGCTTTTAAAGCACAAAAACGCAGATGAGCAGCCCGACACGGGCGTGGGGACGGACACGGCCAGGCCGTGTTGCTCTCTGGAAGCAGAAGCACGGCCGTGTTGGATAACACGGCCTGACCGTGTTATTCACTGACTTCTAATTCTTGATTTTCTTCACGTCCACTAAGGCACGGCCGTGGCATCAACACGGGCAGCCCGTGTTTTCCTCTGATCTTGCCATATTTTGTGATTTTGGCCTCCGAGTTGGTTTCAACATCTGTCTAAATGATCTAGCTCCGCTTTCCTAGGCCAATAACCTTCTTTTCTGCACAATTGAACTCAAACCAAGTGCATTATCTAAATCAAGCAAAAATGCATGAGAACTATGGGTAAAAACCACTAAAATGACTACTATGCAATGCAAAACTAACAATGAACCATATGCTATAATGAACGCATCAGCCACACATTCATTTCCATTAAAGCTCTGTGGAGCTATCAAAGGAACCAAACATCAAACATTTTGAGATAAACATCATAACTTAGTATATTTAACTCATGACATTTGACTTCACATATTCATATAACATGGAAACCACATACTCATATGAAACTTCACACCTAATCATAAGTTAAGAGCTCATTTCAAAACAAGGAAACAATCCCCCTTGAAGCTCTATGGAGCATCCAAGGGTTCGAACATCAAATAATATTTAGGGGGGTTGGGGACAGAATCCAACCCTATTTAAGACAAAACCCCATATAATTGCATAACAATAAACTTAAAATTAAACTTAAAATCAAAGGGGTTAACAAACCCTAACTTTGTACCCTTTGGAGTTTAAAGACTTCTTTGAGAAAAATTCCTATATGTGGGTCTTATGGGTTGCTTACCACCTAAGGGATGAAGAACTAACCATTGTTGTTCAAGGTCTTGAGCTAGAAGGGTGGAGCTTTGGCCTCTTGCTCTCTTTCAAGCTTTTCCCTCTTCTCTCAACTTAGGGCTTCTTCAAATTCTCCTCAAATTCGTGCTTCTTCTTCTTCCTCTTGGTTAGGGTTTCCCAAATCTTCAAAATACCCAAATCTCAACTCACCAACTTGGATTCAAGCTAAGATTTGAGGAAAATCTAGCATGAATCCATGAATCCCCTTTAGGATTAGTGAAACCCTAGGTGTTTCTCCTCTTTTCCCTCTTCCCTTTTCCTTCTTTCCTTTCCCTTTTTCCTCATTCTCGCGTTTCTGCTCGTTCTGCAGTGTTTTTAAGCATTTTATATTGTGTGAATTGATTCACAGCAGACTGTGAATCGATTCATCCACTTAAAACTGCACCTGCACTTTCGTGAATCGAATCTGTGAATCAATTCACAGACTCCCAATTCGATTCACAGCATTATTTTGTGGTCCGGAACAGAGTTGTGAATCAATTCTGGCTTGTGGGAATCAATTCACACTGTATTAAAATGTGAGAAATCATCTTTTAACATCAAATCTTCATCAATTAACTCCTAATTAACACTTCCAATCATCTTAGGATTAAATCCAACTTATTTCTTGACTCCAAATCAATAACTTACCCATTAAAACTTTGTATAATCATATTCACTCAATTTGAAACCAAATTAAGCTTGAATACAATCACCCAAAACTTCTCAAACTTTTTCTCAACTTGTGATAAAACGAGACATAAACATATATCACAAACACACAACATCATATGAACATATTTTTCTATGTTGCTTTTATTATAACGAACAGGGATTATATTATCACCACTGGCCTTGTTCAACAACGTGGCTTACCTGCTACGTCACTCATAGGACTTATGGTAACAGCAGAAACTATTCACCACTGGACTATTGACCACTGGCCTTGTGCCAAGTGGCTACCAGATGGCTACCCATTTACCACTCAACATAACTACGCATCATTACAAATAATCTTTTCTATGTTGTCAGATTTGGTTATATGCTTAATTCCGTAGACCCCGCTCAACATAGCTTTCGATATGGTGGTTAGACGTCTCAACCCTCCAAGTGGCGTCCCACGAGGCTAACCATACCGACCTCTCCTCTTATGGGGAATCTTGGTGTCTTTTAAGATGCTTGAACATGATTATGCATTTATACATATGAGCAATCAAGAAATAACAACTAGGATTTGTTCAAGACAAATTCCGAAATCTAATTTAACATTTATTTGAATACTAACATTCAAATAAAACATCTTCAAGGATCGTAAAACAAGAGGACAAAAACTCATATGAAACCTAATCTTAAAAAAACATATTTCTCACTTAATTCTTACTTATCCTATAATTGGTTTAATCACCTCTTATTCATTTTCAATGCACATTCATAAGGAAGAGAATTTCAAAGAATCATTCACCTATTAATCCTAGGCAATTAAGCCTCTTAATCTCATGGAATCTTTACTTATCTAAACACTCATCAATGGAATTCTATTTAAACCAAGGATATAATTTAGGCAAGCAAGTACATCACATACATTAAATTCACATTATTGACCATATTGGCCAAAACATAGTTAGGCTCGGCTCGAATTAAACAACTCACTTGAGTGTAATTCCTTATTGGCCTCACATTCATTTCCATTGAAGCTCTATGGAGCTATCAAAGGAACCAAACATCAAACATTTTGAGATAAACATCATAACTTAGTATATTTAACTCATATGCCATTTGACTTCACATATTCATATAACATGGAAACCAGATACTCATATGAAACTTCACACATAATCACAAGTTAAGAACTCATTTCGAAACAAGGAAACAATCCCTCTTGAAGCTCTATGGAGCATCCAAGGGTTGGAACATCAAATAATATTTAGGGGGGTTGGGGACAGAATCCAACCCTATTTCAGACAAAACCCCATATAATTGCATAACAATAAACTTAAAATTAAACTTAAAATCAAAGGGGTTAACAATCCCTAACTTTGAATCCTTTGGGGTTGAAAGACTTCTTTGAGAAAAATTCCTATATATGGGTCTTATGGGTTGCCCATCACCAAAGGGATGAAGAACTCACCATTGTTGTTTAAGGTCTTGAGTTAGAAGGGTGGAGCTTTGGCCTCTTGCTCTCCTTCAAGCTTTTCCCTCTTTGCTCAACTTTGGGCTTCTTCAAATACTCCTCAAATCTTGATCTACAACCTTCAATCTTCTTTCTCAATCCAAGAACTTGAGTCATCCTTGCTGGAGCTTGGTCTTCTTCCCCTTCTTCTTCTCCAATTCGTGCTTCTTCTTCTTCCTCTTGTTTAGGGTTTCCCAAATCTTCAAAATACCCAAATCTCAACTCACTAACTTCGATTCAAGCTAAGATTTGAGGAAAATCTAGCATGAATCCATGAATTCCCTTTAGGTTTAGTGAAACCCTAGGTGTTTCTCCTCTTTTCTCTCTTCCCTTTTCCTTCTTTCCTTTCCCTTTTTCCTCTTTTTCGCGTTTCTTCTCGTTTTGCAATGTTTTTAAGCATTTTACAGTGTGTGAATCGATTCACAGTAGACTGTGAATAGATTCATCCACTTAAAACTGCACCTGTACTTTCGTGAATCGAATCTGTGTATCAATTCATAGAATCCCAATTCGATTGACAGCATCATTTTGTGGTCTGGAACACAGTTGTGAATCGATTCAGGCTGTACTAAAATGTGAGAAATCATCTTTTAACATCAAATCTTCATCAATTAACTCCTAATTAACACATCCAATCATCTTATGATTAAATCCAACTTATTTCTTAACTCCAAATCAACAACTTACCCATTAAAACTTTGTATAATCATATTCACTCAATTTGAAACTAAATTAAGTTTGAATACAATCACACAAAACTTCTCATAACTTATTCTCAACTTAGCTTAGAGAATTTAGGGTGTTACACTACTACCCACCTTTTAAAATTTTTTGCCCTCAAAAATTGCTACATCTTATATTGGAACTTCGTAATAACATTAGCATAGGGTGAAGACAGAAATTCACCTTTACGGAATTTCGTCCCCAAACTTCATCTTACCTTCTTATCTCATCTTTTGTAGGATTGGATTTCGGTGCTTCCGTTGCGAACTGTGATACCTTGTCTTTTCAGATTGGTAAACTCCTTTCGTCTCATTTCCATCAAATGGAATACCTTACTTACAGTAGGAGAATTTAACTTTGTTGCTGCTCTCTCAAACTGTTGCTCTTAACTGTTGGACATTCTTACATTTGCTCTACATCATCTGCTACTTGTCTAGATGTTCTGCTATTAAAGCAGTCTGTACTTCCTCTGCAATCCTGTGGTAACCTACAGTCTCACATAGTCATCTACTCAATTTGACAGACGACCTTACTTGACTCGATTTGAGCTCTTACTGCATCTGGAGTGTCGCTTACTCATTATCTTATACACGTCGAAGGTAGGTTAAGTATGTGGACAATTCTTTGAATTTGATTACATATTCCCCTATGGACATGCCTCTTTGCGTCAAACGAGTGGATTTTTGCTTCTTCTATCTCCTTAGACTCCTTGGAAAATACTTTCCCTTGAATACACTTTGGGTGTCCGCCCAAAACAACATCCCATACTATTGTTGGTGGTTTTGTGAATCTTTGTTGGTCAACTAACTTATCAAAATAAGATTATCACCCTGAGGCAACAATATACACCTTGAACAACTTTCCATTCGCAACATTCACTCTTACGTTACCAATGGAAATTCTTCCTTAGATACCTTTTCCGCAATTCAAGGAGTTGGTACTCATTACTAGCTCAATATACTTGGTCTTACAACGGACTTGGCCTAGGCAACCTGAAATTCTAGGGTTGCTCAACTCTTGGGAGGTATCTGTTTGTTAGACTGACTTGATTTTCACTAGTTGATTACAATCTTTGTTTCACACGAGGTCTAAGCCTCACTTGGTTAGAGACTCAGCTTGCAAGTGGATAGTTAGAATCACATTAGACCCAACCTAACGGCTTTACTCACAGTAACTTATAATCTCAGATGTCCACCGATTAACTCGTGTCCAAAACATTTCACTCTTAGTTGAACTTTACTACTACTCTCCTTAACTTAATGGATTAACCCTCTTTCCTGGTTCTACTGGAATTAAATCAGAAATCCACGTGGCCCTATCTGATAGCGATTGGATCAACACGTCTAATAACCAATGAACTAACTAACGTCAAGAAAATAAATCCTTGAGATTCTTGGGAACAATCTATCTCACTTATCATAATTGACCTTCACTACTACTTCTAGATCATTGGAACTCCGGAAGGAATTAATCTCTACAATGAAACTAATTGCCCTGAGGATTTGGTGATTTCATTACCCGATTATAGACTAAGTCTCATTCCAAATAATACTCTTATTTGGCTAAGATAAAGTCTGTAATTGGTCAGATGAATTCACTTCATTTACTGGTTAATTAGATCGAATGCAAACATTAACAACTTCAAATTTTCGCCGACTGAACTTTGCTTATAACTCCTATAGTTCAAAGACTATAGTCAACTTCTCCTTCCAGGTTAACTACTCGACCAAGGTCACTATACCTGAAAGGTTTAGGTTTCTATCTGCTCCTCTAGGGCTTATTCTTCCTCGACATTCCTTAATACTGTTAGGCATTGAAGTTAGTGGCTTATCCACAACTTACTTCCTATTCTGACTACTAATCACTTAGAACACTAAGGATCACTTAGGTATCACAAAGGATTTCAATCAATCTTGGATCCATTCATAATAGATTAGGCTAAACAACCTGGTAAACCAACAATTGTTGAACTCGAACCTATTATAAATGCCCATCCTAAGTCGATTAAAACCTTACAATAAAAAACCCCTTACTTACGCATTGTTCCTAATTACTTCCAGAGCGTCCCGGTTGACGGTACATGAAATACATGCTTGTCCTGCCGAACACTCGCATCTGTGGTTCCAACCACTTTTGAAATATTCCATAACTCTTGGTTCCGGAAAAGTGGAAACTTGTTTCTCACTATCCGTATTTTCCAAAGATTCTCACTTACTGAGAGCTATTACAGTCGGTCCTTCCTTATTAGTATCATCCTTATCCATTAAACTTTCTCAGAGTTGCACTCCTATTCGGTCCTCTCCCTCGTCCGCAAGCTCCATCTACTACATTCTTTGTACACGGTATGAAGTATTAAGTTGATCAGGCTAAATGTTCCATACTAAGCATAAGAATATAGAGAGAAGTTCTCGAACAAAGAAAAATTTCGGCTAATTAACTACAGTCCAACAAGGACTAACTGACACTTCCTAAACTGAGTCATTACTAAACTAGTGACTCACAGTATGATAAGATCGAACTGCTCTGATACCATAATGTAACACATATACCTCCAGTAATTTGAAAGTACGATTAAATTACATTAAAGTACAGGAATTACTAAAATTTATAAACTTGTTTACAGTAATCCAAGTCATAAATTAAAACTCAATACATAATCTAATAAATAGATTACAACCTTAATGAATAAATAAAACTAAAATCTGGATGCCAAGCCTGTAGCTTCGCCTCGCCATTCATCGGTACCTGCTTATCTGAAACACATAAAAGGAATGGGGTGAGATTAGAAATCTCAGTGAGCCCTTTAAGGACTCCTCACCATCCTCTCATCGACTATTACTAGACTGAAAAGACATACTTAGACTTTATCTGTTGAGCCTTACTTTTCTTCTCTCTCGAAAATTAACTTCAAACATAATACTTAATAGACACCTTAAGTTTGAAACCATAGAATGCACTACCTTAAACTTAAACTTAAACTTAAACCTTAAACTTTAGCTTGGAATATTGCTGGTTGTAATAACCCCAGTTCAAAATACACTGAGGCATTTGGTATATCGCTGGTTGTAATTATCCCAGTCCAATATTCATAGTGACAACTTGTGATAAAACTAGACATAAACATATATCACAAACACAAAACATCATATGAACATACTTTTCTATGTTGCTTTTATTGTAATGCACAGGGATTATATTATCACCAGTGGCCTTGTTAAACCACGTGGCTTACCTGCTACGTCACTCATAGGACTTATGGTAACAGGAAAAACTATTCACCACTGGACTATTGACCACTGGCCTTGTGCCAAGTGGCTACCAGATGGCAACCCGTACTGCCACTCAACATAACTACGCATCATTACAAATATTCTTTTCTACGTTGTCGAATTTGATCATATGCTTAATTCCGTAGATCCCGCTCAACATAGCTTTCGATATGGTGGCTAGACGTCTTAACCCTCCAAGTGGCGTCTCACGAGGCTAGCCATTCCGACCTCTCCTCTTATGAGGAATCTTGGTATCTTTTAAGATTGTTGAACATGATTATGTATTTATACATATGAGCAATCAAGAAATAACAACTAGGATTTGTTCAAGACAAATTCTGAAATCTAATTTAACATTTATTTGAATACTAACATTCAAATCAAACATCTTCAAGGATCATAAAACAAGAGGACAAAAACTCATATGAAACCTAATCATAAAAAAAACATATTTCTCACTTAATTCTTACTTATCCTATAATTGGTTTAATCACCTCTTATTCATCTTCAATGCACATTCATAAGGAAGAGAGTTTCAAAGAATCATTCACCTATTAATCCTAGGCAATTAAGTCTCTTAATCTCATGGAATCTTTACTTATCTAAACACTCATCAATGGAATTCTATTTAAACCAAGGATATAATTTAGGCAAGCAAGTACATCACATACATTAAATTCACATTATTGACCATATTGGCCAAAACATTGTTAGGATCGGCTAGAATTAAACAACTCACTTGAGTGTAATTCTTTATGAGCCACACATTCATTTCCATTAAAGCTCTGTGGAGCTATCAAAGGAACCAAACATCAAACATTTTGAGATAAACATCATAACTTAGTATATTTAACTCATGACATTTGACTTCACATATTCATATAACATGGAAACCACATACTCATATGAAACTTCACACCTAATCATAAGTTCAGAGCTCATTTCAAAACAAGGAAACAATCCCCCTTGAAGCTCTATGGAGCATCCAAGGGTTCGAACATCAAATAATATTTAGGGGGGTTGGGGACAGAATCCAACCCTATTTAAGACAAAACCCCATATAATTGCATAACAATAAACTTAAAATTAAACTTAAAATCAAAGGGGTTAACAAACCCTAACTTTGTACCCTTTGGAGTTTAAAGACTTCTTTGAGAAAAATTCCTATATGTGGGTCTTATGGGTTGCCCATCACCTAAGGGATGAAGAACTAACCATTGTTGTTCAAGGTCTTGAGCTAGAAGGGTGGAGCTTTGGCCTCTTGCTCTCTTTCAAGCTTTTTCCTCTTCGCTCAACTTAGGGCTTCTTCAAATACTCCTCAAATTCGTGCTTCTTCTTCTTCCTCTTGGTTAGGGTTTCCCAAATCTTCAAAATACCCAAATCTCAACTCACTAACTTGGATTCAAGCTAAGATTTGAGGAAAATCTAGCATGAATCCATGAATCCCCTTTAGGATTAGTGAAACCCTAGGTGTTTCTCCTCTTTTCCCTCTTCCCTTTTCCTTCTTTCCTTTCCCTTTTTCCTCATTCTCGCGTTTCTGCTCGTTCTGCAGTGTTTTTAAGCATTTCATATTGTGTGAATCGATTCACAACAGACTGTGAATCGATTCATCCACTTAAAACTGCACCTGCACTTTCGTGAATCGAATCTGTGAATCAATTCACAGACTCCTAATTCGATTCACAGCATTATTTTGTGGTCTGGAACAGAGTTGTGAATCAATTCTGGCTTGTGGGAATCAATTCACACTGTATTAAAATGTGAGAAATCATCTTTTAACATCAAATCTTCATCAATTAACTCCTAATTAACACTTCCAATCATCTTAGGATTAAATCCAACTTATTTCTTGACTCCAAATCAACAACTTACCTATTAAAACTTTGTATAATCATATTCACTCAATTTGAAACCAAATTAAGCTTGAATACAATCACCCAAAACTTCTCAAACTTATTCTCAACTTAGCTTAGAGAATTTGGGGTGTTACAGAGTGAAGCTCTCCAAGCTCTGGAAACCGACTGGCCAATGGAAGATGATTCCTCTAGGTAAGGGTTTCTATGAGTTCAATTTCGCATCTGTTGAGGATTTACGTAGTGTCTGGTCTGTTGGGTCATGGTTTTTGTAACCTGGTTTTCTGGGTCTCCCTAAATGGTCCAATTATTTCAAACCGAGTGTTTAGCGAAATACTCATGCTCAGTGTTGGGTTAGGCTATATGAATTACCTCAGGAGTATTGGAGGCCTAAAACATTGTTTTACATTGCTGCTGCACTTGGTACTTCTATTTCCATTGATGAAGCTACAAGGAATCGAACCGTTGGACATTTTGCTCACATTATTATAGACCTTGATCTTGCTGGGTTGTTTCATGAGGAAATTCTAATGGAAACCGAGGGGTCTAATATTGCCATTGCTATTGAATATGAATCGGTTTCCCCTTTTTGCTCACATTACCATTCTATTTGTCATGTGGATTCAATCTATAAAAGGGAAACCGGGACTGGATCTAAAAATGTTATTGCTATTGCGATTAAGGATCGCATTCAGCCTAAAAACAATGTAGTGCAGCAGGTTTATGTGAAAAAGAAGCAGAATATTGCAACTGATGTTGCTGGTTCTAATGGACTTGATCCAACTGAGGTTCAGCAATCCAGCTGACTTGAACACTAATGCAGGTGTCGTTCAAATGAGGCCTGAGCATTCTCTGCATCCCCATAATATAGGTATTGTAACATCCCGTTTTTGCAAAAAGTTTTCTTTGAAAACAACAGTGTTTTTTTTTCCACAAGTGTAATACTTTAGAACGACAAACAGCAACCACTTCTAAAGTAAAACATAACCAACATCATATATATGCATCATAACAGTGTCAAGGATCAGAGTATTTTGCACGCAGGCGAGTTCCAAAATATACACAAGTAGATGCTCAAAATAAAATACATCAGTCATATGAAGAATCCTAACACCTAGAGTTAACTCATATATGTGATGCATCCTGCTAGCTCCTATCAAAGGACTTAGGCCCAAAAGTCATACTGTACAAAATACTAATCTAGAGTCTAACCAACTGATTTTATCTAACTACGTTGGCCCATAAGTAAACCTGAGACGATTACGAGGGGGAAACCCCGTACGGTAGGTCATCGACTCTAAGCTAGCAGGCCCCGATGCCTCTGAAGGATCCTCCTCCTCCTCCTCGTCCTCGCTATCGATCATTACTCTATCTCTCGCCACCCACTTCCTAGTTGTAACGACCCGTTTCCGGACCGCTACCGAGCTCAATATACCGAGCTCGAGTTACCGAGCTCAACACACCGAGCTCAACTAAACCTGTATGAGATGTGTTTTAAAACGGTACTCTTGTGCCTTTTAAAAGTACGATCTATTTTTTTTTTTATAAAACCAACTCGTGCACATCAGAGTAATTACAGCTTTTCGAAACATGGTGCAACTAAGACACAAGGCTTAAATTCTAATAAAACATACATGCATATATACCACTCGAAATAATAATGTATACAAAATACAGAGTAGCAATGTATAAAGAAAATACACCTAAGGTATGACGACTTCAAAAGAGCAATCATACCCTGGGGGTACTTCCGGCAGACTCCCACGCAGGGGGCTGCTCCAAAAGTAAACCGCCATCTACCTCAGAGCAACAAAACATAACCGCCCAAACTGGTCACGACCTCCAACACAAAAGAAAAACAAGTACAGTCATCAAAAGAAATACGTCGAACAAACATAATCAATCACGACAAGTACAGTCGCCGCTCGTCCTCGCCGAGCTCCTCCTCGGCATCATCTGGCCGCCGAAGTTCCTGCGCGCTCGACATCGCCTAGGTAACCGCCATGGATTGAAGGCACCACGGAAAGTGGTCAACTTCTCAACAAATCAATATAAACACGGCATAAAGAAATAAGCAACACAAGAATGTATCTCAATCACCACACGTGACTCGACCATCTCACTCTAGACTCGACACAACTCGCAATCCATTTTCTCTCGACTCGACAATTTTCCGGAATGCACACGCCGTATCAGATGTCGGAAAGTCCAGCGAAGCCTTGGGATCCTCGCTCTCCCTAGGACACCAACTCAGTCCCATAGCGTGGCGACGTTTAGTCAATCTCCCGTAAACAAAAGGGGACCTAGCACCCTTAGTTATCCGGTCACGGCTCAAAACGCCATACGACTCACCTAGCTCGCTCACTCGATGAACAATTCGCCGTGATACGATATTCAAAGAGTTAAACACAAGATATTCAACCGCATGTCAAATAAAAAGAGCAAGCTCGACATGTAGAAACGCAATTCAACATGCAATACACAATTCACAAAGATATATTCAATCACATATTAATTACATGCAAAAACCCAATCATATTTCAATATTCCAAGCTCGACACATACACAATAACATAAACACGTAGAATATGAAGTGCCCTTACGCTAGCATACTATGAAAGTATTAATGTGAAGCGCCCTTACCAAACTCCAAGATAACGCTGCTCGACAACGACCTCGACACGGCTGTCTTCAAAGAGCTCGACAACGACTTCTCTTACTCGATCTCGACACGGCTGTCTTCAACGAGCTCGACAATGACTTCGACACGTACCGTCCTCAATCGACCTCGACACGTACGCTTTTCAGTCGACCTCGACACGTACAGTTCTCGATCTGGATCCCACTGCTTTCACGGCCTCGGGTTCGCTCTCCGCACACCTTGATTCGAAATCACTCGATCTCTGAATCAGACTTCCTAAAACAAGCACAACTCAGTTCGATCTATGGGTTCTAATAACACTTAGCTCTCATCCCAAGCTTAACCACAACCCAGTAAATATTAAAACTCAAGAACTTAAATATATTTTTCCTCTAACACAAAGTTAGGGTTTTCGATCAAAAGTTCATGAAAAGGTTATCTGATGCTACAACAGATAAATCAACAACAACAACAGCCAGAAGCAACGAACGAAAAACAAGAAATCGAAACAAACCAAAAAGGAAAGGTTTTTGGGCACTGCCTATTGCAGAAATCAGAGGAAGAAAATTTGTTTTACAAGCCTAAATAATCGGTTAGAAAGGGAGGTAATATCATGAAGAAGAAAACCCATCAGTTTGACATGATTTGGAAGCATAAAACTAGCTAAAATGGAAAGAAGAAATAGCGCTAAACAGTAGCACGAAGGAAGAGAAAAATCTGTTCTTCATACCTCAGATGGTGGTCGAGATGGTGAGATATGTCGAGAGGATGATGATGAACAAGATTGATGAAGAAAATTTACGCAGAAGCTCGATGGAACTCAAGGTTTCTTCGATGGAGATTTTGGAGAAAAACAAGGAACTCAGAGCAGAAGGAAGGAAGAAGGAAGAAGAAAAGAGAAGTGAGTATCCGAGGAACCGATCGTGGTATACTGGTGGTGAGGAAGCGGCATTATCGTGAACTCCAGTTCTGCGATTCCAATCCCATCAATCATTCTACCCATCTAATCGCTCCTCTCTCATGATTACCCTCTACTCTATAGGTCAGAGATCTAGACACGGCGACGAGACTGCACGCCGACAATATAATTATTACAAACAATATAATAATAACGCTGAATATCGTTCGTAAGAATACGAGTGTCATCATCTCGACACGATGTCGACCAAGGGTGCTCGTGCAAGCGCACAAGGCTCTAACACGAGTTCGTGCACGCGGCCTCCTCAGTTCGACATGCGACCTCCTTAGCTCCGATGCAGCGACTTCATCACCGACACGCGACCTCCTCAGCTCAGCAGCTAGTGCACGCAGTCTCCTCAGCTCGGCAAATGACCTCGGCACGCGATCTTGGCACGGAATCTCGACACAAGGTCTGGTACGAGGTCTCGACACGAGATCTCGACGCGAGGTCTCGATCCGACGTCCTAATACGAGGTCGATCTCGTCCTCAGGTGTTACAATCTCTCCCTCTAAAAAAAATTTCGTCCTCGAAATTGCAAATAAGATTCTTACCTCGGAAAAGCTCAGGGTACCGAGTCTTCATCTTCTCCTCCAGCTCCCAAGTCGCATCTCCCGTCTTCTGATCCCACACAACTTTGACAAGTTGAATCTCTTTGTTCCGCAACTGTTTGGCTTTCCGATCAACGATCCTTGCTGGTGATGCTTCGAAAGATAGGTCGTCCTTCAGTTGAATCACATCCGGTTCGATGACATGAGAGGGGTCGGAAATATACTTCCGCAATTGTGAGGCGTGGAAGACGTCGTGAATGTTCGACAAGAATGGTGGCAAGGCAATCGATATGCCACCGACCGATACGACGAAGAATCGTAAGGTCCAATAAATTTAGGGGTGAGTTTCTTGGATTTGATCGCTCGACCAACTCGGTGGTGGGGTGACTCTAAGAAATACATGTTCTCCTTCCTCGAACTCGGTGGTCGACGCCGTTGGTCCGCATAACTCTTACGCCGACTGTGAGAGGTTCGCATCCTATCTCTGGTCACACGGATCTTCTCAGTAGTCTGTTGGATCATGTCTGGTCCCTGACGTAACGCCGCCCCTGGTACCAACAAAGAGGCGTCGACATTTCCGCCCATACTGGCGCTTCAAAAGGTGCCATTCCAATACTCGCATGGAAGCTGTTATTGTATGTGAACTCCACCAATGGTAAGACGTCGTCCCAACTTCCTCGGTGATCTAAGGTACACGCTCGCAACAAATCTTCAAGTGATTGGATCGTTCTCTCAGTCGGCCGTCGGTCGAGGATGATATGCCGAAGCTAAGCTCGAGCTCGGTTCCCATCGCTTCTTGCAATTCCTCCAAAAATGAGACGTGAACTTGATCTCGGTCGACACGATCGAAGAGGGTATACCATGAAGTCGCACTATCTCGCGATGTAGATCTCGGTCGCCTTTTCCACGTTGTATGTCGACCTCCGGCAAGAATGAGCAGATTTGGTCAATCGGTCGACGATCACCCAAATCGAATCATTCTTCTTCTGCGTCTTCGGCAAACCTACAACGAAATCCATGGAAATACTATCCCATTTCCAAACCTGGTACGCCGTTTATCAGAGCATTCCCGCAGGTCGCTGGTGTTCCACCTTCGCTTCGACACGCGTTAAACACGGTTACGTGCTCGGCCACTTGCTTCTTCATTCGGACCACCAAAAATGCTTCTTCAAGTCTTGATACATCTTCGTGAACTCCTGGGTGAATACTAAAGTTGCTCTTATGCGCTTTCGAGAATCAACTTTCTCGGCTCGGCTCGTTAGGTACACACACTCGGCCATTGCATCTCAAGATGTCGTGCGCTCCGACTTGGAATTCTGCTTCCCTTGCGCTTATCAATCAACCTTCTCTTGCAGAGCTCGTCATGAACTTGCTGGTCTCGGATCTCGCCCAACAATCATTAGAAATGGTAAGCATACCAAATCTCGGCTTCCACGGTGAAACTTCGACACTCAACTTCAAGTCTCTAACTTCTCGAGCATCTCCAACTCCTTGATCATCATTGCCGAGGTTAAAGCGCTCTTCCCGCTCAATGCATCCGCTACTACGTTAGCCTTACCGGATGGTATTCCAACGTAAAGTCATAGTCCTTGAGAAATTCTCCCATCTTCGCCGACGCATGTTGAGCTCTTTCGATCGAACAGTACTTCAAGCTCTTGTGATCGCCGAAAAGCGAAGAGTGCTCCCATAAAGGTAGTGCCTCCATATCTTCAAAAAAAACTCTGCCGCCACTCCAAGTCGTGAGTAGGGTAGTTCATCTCGTGAATCTTAAGCTGTCTTGAAGCATACGCGACCACCTTCCGATGTTGCATCAGCACGCATCCCAATCCCTGGTGTGACGCATCACAATACACCTCGAAAGGCTCTTTGGGTTGAGGCAAAATCAGCACAGGCGCTGTCGTCAAAAGCTCATTCAATCGTTGAAAACTGGATTCACACTCCTCGGTCCAGGCAAAAGGTTGATCCTTCCTCGTAAGTCGTGTAAGAGGCGCGACAATCTTCGGGAAACCTTCAATGAATCTTCGATAATAGCCTTCTAAGCCAACAAAACTCCTGACCTCAGAATCGTCTTCTACTGTTCCCACGCTAGCACTTCAATCTTAGTTGGATCCACAGATCCCTTCTTTGGAAATCACATGACCAAGAAAATTCCCCTCTTCAAGCCAAAATTCACACTTCGACAGGTTGGCATAGAGTTGCTTCTCTCGTAATATCTGCAGTACTCGACATAAGTGTTCTTCGTGCTCTTCTCGATTCCTCGAGTAGATCAAAGATGTCGTCGATGAAAACTCCAACAAACTGATCCAAGAACGAATGGAAAATCCTATTCATGTAGTCCATAAACACAGCTGGCGCATTCGTCACTCCAAACGGCATCACCAAGTACTCGTAGTGACCGTATCTGGTCCTGGAAGTCGCTTGGGAACATCTTCCTCCTTCACGCCGAATCGATGGTAGCCCGACTTCAAGTCTATCTTGGAAAGATCGCCGCTCCACGGTTGATCCATCAAGTCGCCAATACGAGGTAACGGATAACGGTTCTTCACAAGAACCTTGTTGAGCTCGCGATAGTCCACGACAACCTCGATCGTCCATCCTTCTTCTTAACCAACAACACCGAGCTCCCCACGGTGACACGCTCGGTCGTATGAATTGCTTCGACTCCAAGTGTTCGATCCGGGACTTCGCTTCTTTCATCTCGGCAGAGACATCCCGTATGGCGCTTTGGAAATCAGTCTGTTCTGGAATCAGTCGATGGAGAACTCGACCTCTCGTCTTGGTGGTAACCCCGCACGCCTTCGAAAACGCCTTCAAAGTCACACACCACCGGTACATTCTTCACGCCGATCACCGAAAACTTCCGAACTAGCCAGGATACATGTATTCCCTAGTTCCTTCTTTCAAAGAAACTCCAATCGTTCACAGAAAGATAATTGGAGACTCCAAGGTCCGGAAAAATTACGCTTTACTGGCACAGTCCAAGAGGACATGGTGGTGTGACAACCAATCCATCCCGAGGATGACATCTAAGCCCTTAAGAGGCAAATAAACCAAATTGACCACAAACTTTCTACTCGAATAACCACTACACAATCAAGACATGCGGTGTTTGTGACTAAGGTTTTAGCAATTGGGTTGTAACTACTAATTTGAACTGTAAAGCGCCACGCCAAGTTCAAATGGTTCACACAATCAGAAGAAATAAAGGAATGGGTTGCACCCGAATCAAAAAGGACGGATAAGAATTTACCCTCTATCTCACATTCACCTTGAATAAGATCTTCAGCTCGACCTGCTTCCTCACCGCTCATGCAGAAAAACTCGCCTTTAGCTACCTGACGCTTCCGCTTTGGCCTTTGCCGCAAGCATCGCTTGCTCAGACTTTAGGTGTAGGACAATCCTTGGCAAAATGCCCTGGCTTCTTGCGGTTGAAACACACCTCCTCCTTCGAGTACGATTACTCGCATAATGTCCCGCTTTCCACATCGATAGCAAGTCACCTCGACACCGGCCTCCTCTCCACTCGCCTTGGGTCATCGGACGATACTGTCCTCTATTGTCGTTCCCCTGAGGTCGGTTGTAAGGCTTCTTCTGCAGTTGTTTTCCTTTCTGTGTAAACCTCTGCCCCGCACTCTGGGGTCTCACCGGTCCGCCTACAACAGTCTTCTTCTTGTGGCTTCTTACACCTTCTACCTCGACACAGCGATCAATCAGCTCTTGGAGATTTCGAATCCTCAACGACACCACTGACTTCTGAATGTCAAATCTCAGACCTCGTTGGAACCTCTCGCTTAACCATCTTTGGTCAACTCGATCACGGAATGGACTGAAATACCTCGCAAGCGACTCGAACTTGGCTGCATACTCGGACACTGTCGAGCTGCCTTGCTGCAATTGAAGAAACTCTTGCTCCTTCTCGGCTCGTGCAGTATCTGGGAAGTACTTGTCCAAGAACCTTTCACGGAAAAGCTCCCAGCTCATCTCGCGACGTTCTGCTATAAATGTTTGCTTCACCCCTTTCCACCAATACTCAAGGCCTCCTAGCGGAAGTAGGTGGCGTGGTCGACCTTCACGTTGTCCGCAATGGAGTGCCTCGAAGATCTTCTCGATCTCTTGCATCCAAAGATCGACTTTATCCGGGTTTGGCTCATCAGTAGAACTTCTGGATCATGCTTCCTGGTCCGCCAATCCTCTAGCTTGACATTTTGCTCTGCTCGTTCTGTTCTTTGTAAGTTCTCGCTGAGTTAACGATGCCGCCTGTTGAGCCATCGCGTTAGCCTGTTGAGTTCAGCGGTGATTCTTTGGGCCATGGTCGCCGCCATCTCGGTCATAGCTTGAATTGCTCGTTCCATGTCGACGTTCTCGATTCATAAATTGTCGTATCTCGACGAGGTGGCATTAGATTCCACAAAGTTCAAAACCCTGTCAGAATCTCACAACAAGGATGTGTTAAAACACACTGCTTCAATCAAGAAACAGTTCAAACAATTTTTCAAGCAATAAGTGCTTCACTTAATCAAACAGCAATCAACATATTACAATTAGGTACCCAACACATATATATAAATCCCGACACAGTGACCAGTCCAAATCTCCTATGCACAGCTCGGTCAGAACCGAACTGCTCTGATACCAACAATGTAACGACCCGTTTCCGGACCGCTACCGAGCTCAATATACCGAGCTCGAGTTACCGAGCTCAACACACCGAGCTCAACTAAACCTGTATGAGATGTGTTTTAAAACGGTACTCTTGTGCCTTTTAAAAGTACGATCTATTTTTTTTTATAAAACCAACTCGTGCACATCAGAGTAATTACAGCTTTTCGAAACATGGTGCAACTAGGACACAAGACTTAAATTCTAATACAACATACATGCATATATACCACTCGAAATAATAATGTATACAAAATACAGAGTAGCAATGTATAAAGAAAATACACCTAAGGTATGACGACTTCAAAAGAGCAATCATACCCTGGGGGTACTTCCGGCAGACTCCCACGCAGGGGGCTGCTCCAAAAGTAAACCGCCAGTCTACCCTGTAGCAACAAAACATAACCGGCCCAAACTGGTCACGACCTCCGAACACAAAAGAAAAACAAGTACAGTCATCAAAAGAAATACGTCGAACAAACATAATCAATCACGACAAGTACAGGTCGTCGCCCTGGTCCTCGTCGAGCTCCTCCTCGGCATCATCTGCTGTCGAGTTCCCTGCGCCCTCGACATCACCTGGGTAACCGTCATGGATTGAAGGCACCACGGGAAAGGGTCAACTTCTCAACAAATCAATATAAACACGGCATAAAGAAATAAGCAACACAATAATGTATCTCAATCACCACACGTGACTCGACCATCTCACTCTAGACTCGACACAACTCGCAATCCATTTTCTCTCGACTCGACAATTTTTCCGGAATGCACACGCCGTACCGTATGTCGGAAAGTCCAGCCGAAGCCTTGGGATCCTCGCTCTCCCTAGGACAGTCAACTCAGGTCCCATAGCGTGGCGACGTCTAGTCAATCTCCCGTAAACAAAAGGGGACCTAGCACCCTTAGTTATCCGGGTCACGGCTCAAAAACGTCATACGACTCACCTAGCTCGCTCACTCAATGAATAATTCGCCGCATACGATATTCAAAGAGTTAAACACAAGATATTCAACCGCATGTCAAATAAAAAGAGCAAGCTCGACATGAAGAAACGAAATTCAACATGCAATACACAATTCACAGCATATATTCAATCACATATTAATTACATGCAAAAACCCAATCATATTTCAATATTCCAAGCTCGACACAATAACATAAACACGTAGAATATGAAGTGCCCTTACGCTAGCATACTATGAAAGTATTAATGTGAAGCGCCCTTACCGAACTCCAAGATAACGCTGCTCGACAACGACCTCGACACGGCTGTCTTCAAAGAGCTCGACAACGACTTCTCTTACTCGATCTCGACACGGCTGTCTTCAACGAGCTCGACAATGACTTCGACACGTACCGTCCTCAATCGACCTCGACACGTACGCTTTTCAGTCGACCTCGACACGTACAGTTCTCGATCTGGATCCCACTGCTTTCACGTCCTCGGGTTCGCTCTCCCGTACACCTTGATTCGGAAATCACTCGATCTCGGGAATCAGACTTCCTAAAACAAGCACAACTCAGTTCGATCTATGGGTTCTAATAACACTTAGCTCTCATCCCAAGCTTAACCACAACCCAGTAAATATTAAAACTCAAGAACTTAAATATATTTTTCCTCTAACACAAAGTTAGGGTTTTCGATCAAAAGTTCATGAAAAGGTTATCTGATGCTACAATGTATAAATCAACAACAACAACAAATGTAAGCAACGAGCGAAAAACAAGAAATCGAAACAAACCAAAAGGAAAGGTTTTGGCACCGCTATTGCGTAAATCGAGGAAGAAAATTTGTTTTACAAGCCTAAATAATCGGTTAGAAAGGGAGGTAATATCATGAAGAAGAAAACCCATCAGTTTGACATGATTTGGAAGCATAAAACTAGCTAAAATGGAAAGAAGAAAGAGCGCTAAACAAAGAGCACGAAGGAAGAGAAAATCTGTTCTTCATACCTCGGATGGTGGTCGAGATGGTGAGATATGTCGAGAGGATGATGATGAACAAGATTGATGAAGAAAATTTACGCAGAAGCTCGATGGAACTCAAGGTTTCTTCGATGGAGATTTTGGAGAAAAACAAGGAACTCAGAGCAGAAGGAAGGAAGAAGGAAGAAGAAAAGAGAAGTGAGTATCCGAGGAACCGATCGTGGTATATCTGTTTGGTGAGGAAGGGCATTATCGTAACTCCAGCTATGAGATGCCAATCCCATCAATCATTCTACCCATCTAATCGCTCGTCTCTCATGATTACCCTCTACTCTATAGGTCAGAGATCTAGACACGGCGACGAGACTGCACGCCGACAATATAATTATTACAAACAATATAATAATAACGCTGAATATCGTTCGTAAGAATACGAGTGTCATCATCTCGACACGATGTCGACCAAGGGTGCTCGTGCAAGCGCACAAGGCTCTAACACGAAGTTCGCACGCCGCCTCCTCGATTCGACATGCGACCTCCTCACTTCGACGCGACTTCATCACCGACACGCGACCTCCTCACCAAAGCCTAGTGCACGCAGCCTCTCACCAAGAAATGACCTCGGCACGCGATCTTGGCACGGAATCTCGACACAAGGTCTGGTACGAGGTCTCGACACGAGATCTCGACGCGAGGTCTCGATCCGACGTCCTAATACGAGGTCGATCTCGTCCTCAGGTGTTACACTAGTGGTCCTACTCCCATTGATTGGGTCTCCGGCCGTAGGTATTGGAGGCAAAGGATAAAAGCAGTGAGGACAGTGAATACAAAATAAGGGAAGTCTACCCTCAGGTGCAGTAGGTGCCACCAATGAAGCTGTCCGTATAGCAAAAGTAGTAGCAGTGATGATGGGAGGAGTTCCAGGAACTCCAGTCGAAGGTGGATGTGCACTCGAACTCGGCATCATGGACAGATGTGTAGGGTCCACGAACGGAAAGGTCTCAACAGTTGCCGTCGTCGATAGTGTCGTAAGTAGACAAGGTGGTACATAAAAGTGAATCGTCTTACTGCTAAAGCGTACAACAGTAGAGTACTCCCCATCATCGTCGATCTCAATAACTATTCCCGAGTGTGTCAAACGCCCAGAGATAGGATTAATAACCCACGCCGAAGGGGTCTTCCCCTGAGGGATCTAAGTATCGGTTCCAAGCATAAACATAAAACAAAAGAAATGCAAGGGTAAATTTCTTGTCCACCTGTTCATCACAGGCTAGTTGCATACAAACAAGATATATATACATATAGTACATCGGCATGTCATGATATACGTAAGCATACTTAATAGGCCGCATACATCATCATAGTATATCAAGTATTTGCATGCAAGTAAAGAAATCAAACAACAAATCAATGATCAAATCATCACATATCAAAATATGGTTAGTCATGCATGCCAATACATTATGACAAGTTTGTGTATAAAGCTGCAGCCTTAAACAAGGTCAGCAGAGACGAGGAACTTTATTTCCCAACGTCCAAATCAAATTCCCCTACCAAGGGTATAGCCACACATTAGGCTTGCCACGCATTAGGCATTGCTGCCACACGGACATGAAGTGACAACTCAACCTTTGAAAGTCCATAAGACGGTCAACGCTTCGAGTGTCGATGCTCAATGGTTAGTATATATTTTAATTAATTAATGCAGATCGACGAACTCCCAACTCACTCTACTTAGTCAATTTTCACGCTTGCAATTCTTATGTTATCTAGGTGAGGTTGTACCAAAAATCACTTATTTAGCTTTGGGTCGTTGGAACCCTAATTTAATCGAATTCTTCACCTACCATGGTTCCATTTCTAACTTATCTATAAGCTTTGGCTAGTCATACTACAACCCTCATGCTTATTTTTAAGTCAAAATACCTTTAACAATTTACTTATGAAATCATATTTTCGGCTTGTGAAATCGCATCAGATTTACCGGTGTAAATCGTCAAACCAATCAGCAATCGATCGTCGCATTATTAATTAACTCATACCACAATAACAACTTTTTGTATACCTCAATCAGTTTCAATTTAACAATAAATCAAACATGATTTAAGCCATTCAATGCCATTCATTGTTGTCACTTAAGACCAAACAGAACATGCTACAACATTTCACACAGCATTAAACAATTCAACATATTACAGTATGTTACAGCATCACCACTAACACTTAATAATACTACAGTTACTTCCATAATTATTTATTCAATCAAACCACATAACAAACAAAGCAAAGAGCCTAAACTCATTATATAGAAATTTCCCTTACCTTGAACAAGCTTTAAATAAGGAATTTCCAACGCGTCACCGTACCTCGCTCGAACCTTAACAATACAACTTAACAAAATTAGAACCAAAGACCCATGTCCTAAGACTCAATGGCAGCCACGGTTTTAGGTCCGAAAAGGCCTAAAATCTTGCTAACTTAACCCTGTTTGGATCACACCTAATCATATGCCATGTTACAAGTTCAAGTCAAGCAAGTTTTGAAACTTTCATTAACTCTACATACTTAGAAAAACTTAAACCAAGTTTTTACCAATTGGAATAGTGTTTTGCCAAATTTGAACTATATTTAAAACCTTTTTTTTAAATGAAAGAAATGAGCCTCGTTAAAACCTTCTGATGCAAAACCCTCCTTAGGAAAAAAAACATCTAGAAGGAAAAAGAGTATTCCCCCTTGTTTTTATTAATAAAAAGAAAAAAGCAGTAACAAAAGGTACCTGGGGGGACTAGGCCAAAACCTAAGACCAGAGTGAAAGTGCAAACAAAACAATCCAAATGGACATCAATGAACCTAGGGAATGACAACCTAGCCCAAAAGAGTCTAGGAGAACCTATAATAAGCCAGACTATTTCTATTTCTAAAAAAGTCATCTGAGATAAAGGTCGGGATGGTATTCCACCAAATGGTACCGTTGACATGAGTCCCATGGAAAGCAAGCTTGTCAGCACAAGAGTTTCCTTCTCTGTAGATATGGGAAAAAACGAAAGACATCTACTTAGTAAGAGCAATATAGTTGTTCCGCCTGTTTCTGAGCTTCCAAGGCACAATAGAACTATTGCGAAAGGCTGCTATAACTAACTGGGAGTCACACTCTAACCATAAACGATGCTAACCTCTTTTAAAGGCAAACTCAATAGCAATCATTGCACTAAAAAGTTTCGCCTGAAGAGCATTACGGATGCCAAGACTAGTAGAAAAGCAACCAAGAACAACAGCATTAGCGTCTCTGAAAATACCCCCACAGGCGGCCTGGCCAGGACAACCCTTAGCTGCACCATCGGTGTTCCACTTAACCATATGATAGCTGGGAGGTCTCCAGATAACTTCTTTAATAGTTTGGCCACTACCAGTATGACCCTCCACTTTGAAAGTCTTTAAAATAGTAAACTCCGAGATAGAAGAAGACATTTTTCCACTGCTAGAATTCCCAATAAGAGAGATATTACTCAGAATCAAATTGATGGCCGATTTAAGGGGGATAATCTTATTGTCAAATTGCAGTTTGTTTCTACAGTGCCAAATGGTCCTGTAAATATTAATAATAGAAGCAATGACAACATCCAAAACTTGGGTACTCCAACCTCTATTACAGATAGTGAGGGTGGACTGGGGAGAAGAGCAATCCACAGAGCTATTAAGAACCGAGCCTAGCCAATTCCAGAGGTAAGTAGCAAAAGGGCAGTCCAAAAATAAGTGGCGAGAAGTTTCAGTAGAATTCCCACAAAGAGAACAAACAGAAACCATAATAATACCTCTATTCCGCAGTTGGTCATCAGTAGGGATTTTATCATGGAGCAGTCTCCAAAGAATAAAGGATTTAGAGGGGGGAATACAGTTTCTCCAAATTAATTTAGCCCAAGGAGCATGTTGACCAATTGGCTCATAGAATAAGTAGGCATCCTTAGAAGTTAAAATACCAGAGTCTTTAGCACCCCATCGTAAAGTATCTAACCCATGATGAATAGGAATGACAATCTCTTTGATCTCGACCAATATATTAGGAAAGTGAAAACAAATATTAGCAGGAATACACCAGGAGCCATTATGAATGAAATCACTAACCTTAGCCTTGAACATATGGCGCAACAAAGGGTGGATTCCCATAATATCGACTATGGGTCTAGACAACCAAGTGTCCGTCCAAAAGTTGATGTTAGAACCATCTCCAAGATGCCAAGTACAGTTATTAACAATAACGGGCAGGTTAGTCTTGATACCAGACCAGATAGAGGAAGAGACATGATATCGAACTGGAGAGTTGTTTTTAAGAACACGGGCCCTCAGGAAGTTGGCCCATTGCAAGTTATAGGTTCTAAACTCCCAAGCAAGCTTAAGAAAACCCACTTGATTAATAGAGTTAATAGGGCGGACCCCCAAACCTCCTTCAAGAGTAGGAGAGCAAAGATTCTTCTAAGCAACAGTGACATATTTCCGAGAAGACATCACTTGACCAAATGAAATTCCTAATCCATTGATCCAAAGAAGAAAGAAGATTCTTAGGCCAAGCATAAATATGAAAGCTATAAGCCAACATGCCAAGAATAATGGATTTCACTAATTGAACCCTGCCCATAATAGACAGCAAAGAGCCTTTCCAAGAAGATAACTTGGCCTTAATACGATCAGTAATAGGAAGAAGATGAGCACGCTTTGGAGAACCCTAAAAAAGAAGAACACCCCGATAGGTGAAGGGGAGAGAGCCAGAAGAGAACCCCAGCAATCTGGAAATAAGCCTTAGGCGGGGCTGAGAGATGCTGCCAGCATAGAATTTAGATTTTTCTGAACTAATAACCTGCCAGAAACAGCCTCATACTCCGTAAAGAGCTGCAACAAATTAGCAATATTCCTTTGAGTGGCCCGGCAAAAAATCATAACATCATTAGCGTAATGCACATGACTAGGCACCCTGTAATTCATGGGGCCTGACATTAACTGTAAATTGTCTTCTTCAACAAGCTTGGAAATTCCCCTACTAAGCACATCCTCAACAATACAAAATAGAAGAGGAGATAAAGGATCACCCTGACGAACACCCCTTTTGCAACTAAAGAAACCAGCAGAATGACCATTAATAGAGATAGACAGCTTAGCAGAATGCAGAATTAAATTAATCCAACCACAAAATTTGTAACTAAAACCAAAAGCACGGAGAACCTGAATCAAGGACTTCCAATCTATAGTATCAAAGGCTTTTTTGATGTCAATCTTCAAAACAATTTGACCACCAAAGGATCTATTCTTAAGAAGATTTATAGCTTCAGATGCAGTGCAAATACAGTCAGAAATGTTCCTTCCCTTTATGAAACCACGCTGATTCTGAGAAATAATTTTAGGTGCAACCGCCGTAAGCCTGTCTGTAATAACTTTAGTTATGATTTTAAATTGAAAATTTGCTAAAGCGATAAGACGACACTGATCTAACTGCTCTGCCCCAGCCACCTTGGGAATCAAAACAACAAGATTCGAGTTCAAATTGGGGAGCAACCAACCCTGCCTGAAAAACTGGAGAACATCATAATAAACATCATTAGAAATAATATCCCAATAAGTGTGATAAAAATGACCACCATACCCATCAGGACCAGGAGCACTGTCCCCACTTAAAGAGAAAACGGCCTGCATGAAAATTATATAAATAAGTTTGTGACAAGATCAAGAAACAATCTTTGAAACATAAACTAAACCTTTTCCAAAAATCACATGTCTTTGAATTGTTTTGCTAAACCAAATTCTTGACCAACTTTACACTATTTTAAGGACATAAAACAACTTAAAACAATGTTTAAAAATAACATGAGGACCACGGTTTTGGTGCCCTAATACAAACCTAAAGTTTTCAACTTTTCAGTTCCAAAACAAATCATTTCAACACATTTAAATCCTTGAACCTTAAACTAACTTCCTCAACACTTAAAACACTTTGAAAACAATTTAAAACATCCCCCAAAACCTACTTAGAGGCCACGGTTTTCCAGCCCCCATTTACAAACAATTTATTTTTCCAAAACCTTGTAAACATGCATAAATGACTAGTATCCAAACATACAACTTATAAACCTTCAAGAACTAATTCCAAATCAACAAAAATAAATCAAGACCAAGACTTAGAATAGCCCCAAAGTTTCAGCCAAAATAGTGGTTAGGGCTTTTTCCACTTTAAACATTAAGAACAAAGCTAACTATGGAAGAAAAACAAGGGTTATAAGGCTAATCAAGCATTTCTAGCAAAAACAAACTTTTAAACTCAAAAACAAATCTTAAATCCACCAAAACCCATATCATGGAACTGAAGAGTGATAAAGGAAGGATCGTAGAGATTACCAAGAGAAGAAAGGAAGTAAAGATGCGATCTTGATCACCAAAACTTCCAAAACCCACACTTTCCCTTTCTAGAAATTTTCTCGAGTTTTCATCTCTAATGGAGGAATGAAGGGCTGAATGTGGCTAAGAGAGAGGGTGTAACACCCCGTTTCCGGAGCACTACTGTGCAACCCAATCTAATGCTGAAAACATTTAATGTTTGTATACTTTCAGTTAAAGAGTACTCTTATGTATTTCGCAATGGAAAAATAGGAGTAAATTTTTTTTTTTCATTTTCTTTCCTTTGAAACCCTTTTCAAAATGAGACATAGAGTACTACAGTTTTCTAAATGATGCCAATTCAGACTTTTACAAATATCAGAGTATAATTTGATTTAAAGTGTTGTAAGTGTTGAATAAATTGGCTTAAGGTTAAAGGCTAACAAGTTTGCATGATTTAGGAGTTAAAGATTTGAAAACCTTGAAGTTGTTTTGAACTTCCAAAAATCGTGGCCTTCAAGGGTGTTTTGTAACTTGTTCTTGACTTGCATTTATGCTTAAAAATAGTTGTAAAAGTGGTTGATGATTTGATTTAGCAAAACAATTCAAAGAAGTATGATTTTGGGAAAAGTTTGAATTTATGTTTCAAGAATTGTTTTGAGCTTGTAATAGAATTGTTTCTAAAATTTTGTGACATGTTTTAGTGCTTTGAAAAATGGTTCAAAGTTAGCAAAATACTATTAATTTGGTAAAACACTATTCCAATTAGTAAATTTTGGTTTAGCCATTTTTCTAAGTGTGTAGCTTTTGTAAAAGCATGAAAACTTGCGTGGTTTGAATTTGTTTCATGGCATATGATTAGGTGTGATCCAAATAGGTTAAGTTGGAAAGATTTTAGGCCCTTTTTAGGACTAAAACCGTGGCTGCCCTAGAGTCATAGGACTTGGGTTTTTGGTTCTAATTTTGTTAAGTTTGTGTTGTTAAGGTTCGTGCTTAGGGTACACGCGAGGTACGACTTGACGATGGTTTTGAATTTACGTTGCTTGGATTGTTAAAGCACCCAAGGTAAGGGAAATTCTTACATAATGAGTTTGGGATTTTCGCCTTGTGTGTTGTTTGCTTGATTGTTGATTGGTTGCGTGGTAGTACTTGTAGTATTACTATGTGCTGTTGAGATGTTGTAGCATGATCTGCTGTGTATTGATTTGGCCCTATGTGGCAAGACTGAATTGTATTGTGATGCATTATACTCTGATATTTGCAAAAGTCTGAATTGGCATCATTTAGAAAACTATAGTACTCTATGTCTCAGTTTGAAAAGGGTTTCAAAGGAAAGAAAATGAAAAAAAAAATTTACTCCTATTTTTCCATTGTGAAATACATAAGAGTACTCTTTAACTGAAAGCATACAAGCATTAAATGTTTTCAGCATTAGATTGGGTTGCACAGTAGCGCTCCGAAAACGAGGTGTTACAGAGGGCCACGAAATCAGCTAGGACTTGGAAGGAAAGAATTTTGTTCATTTAGTTGGAAACTAACCAATTAAGTCCTAAACTAACTACCTACCTTTTACTTAATCACCAATTACCACTTGACACTTGTAAAAGAACCTTCTAAGACCAAGTTCAGCTCCCCTAGTGTAACACCATATTTTTACGATACATTATTTAATGTTATTATAGTATATTTTGCCGTATTTATGCTATAATAAGCAGTTCTTATTTGATAAGCAAGTGATTGAATTAAATTAAGATCAAATTAAATTTAAAAATTAATATTTTATATTAATTCATGGTTCGAATATCGTCAAAAATTTCTAACGAAGTTTTGTCGCGTTTCGAATCACCGGGTAGTTTTTATCCGCGAATAAAAATTTAAACGAACCCCGATTTTGATGAATTAATTTTCGCAAATTAATTGGCGGAGAATTGAGCGGTAACACGGTTACTCTACGCCGTGTTTTTAGTACCCTTAGACTCTAGGATTAGAGTTAATTATGAGAGGGAGAGATTAGATGTTTAGACTGAGTGATTAGATTAGCATCTTATTTTATAGTGCTAGGTGTACATTTTTACATGGTTAATTAGGTGGTGTTTTTCCTAATTAAATGTGAGCCAAGCAAAATCCCTTTTATTAAATTTAATTTCCCCTTCCCTTTTTATTATAAAACCAGCGTGAGTTCCTTCCCTTCTCACTCACTTACATATGTGTTATTTATTTGGGTTCCAAATCATGTAATAATATTTGTCTTATAAATTTTAATTCTTCCCCTTTTCATTTATGACCAGGCCGAACCAACCCCCCATTTTAACTACACCATTTGTCATTTTCTTTAAAAGCTCCTAGTGTGGGTGAAGTTGGAGATTTGGAGACAAGTTTCTTTCTCCTCCTTCCTTGCTCTTCCAGCGTTCTCCTTTCACCTCCATTCACTCATTTTGATTTTTTTTCTCTCCTCCCCTGTTGCCTAATCAGGCCACAACCCCCTCCCTATTTTACCACTTCACTTATTTTCTGTCTTCTTGTCCAAGGGTGGAGAAAGGCAAGAACCAAAGCTAGCTTCCATGGCTTCCTTCTTCTTCCTTCCTTGTTTCCTCTAGGCATGGTTTCTCCTTTTTTTCACACCTGCAGAATTTTTCCATTCCTTCTCTAAACACCACCATCTTCATCTTGGCTTAGAAAGTAAGTATGAGACCAAACCCTTTTCCCTTTGTTTTTTTAGCAAAACCGTGGGGGTCTTTTTATTAGTGTAGGATGTGTTTTCTTACTTTTATTCTTGTTTTATGCTTCATTTGTTACATGATTATGAACAACGATGGATATGAGCACCAAAATCTCAAATCCTTGGAACCCTAGGTGAAATCCTAAGAGGGATTAGAGGGATTTAATTGATGAAGCTTGTAACTAGTTGATGGTTCTTATGTTTTAGTTAGTATAATTGTTATTGGGTTTGTTGGAAATGTAAAAGTAAGAGAGTTAGTGATTTATGTGTGAAAACTTTGTTCTTGAGAGACTTAAAAACATTTTTGGAACTTGGTTAGGTTTTCTCTTATGTAGTAGTTTGTTGTTTGGTGAAAGAATTGTCATATGAAATGGTATTGTCTGATTTATTTTGAAAGGTTGCAAATTGTCTCCAATTTATGAGTGACGGCCGCGAGCCTCATGGGGTATAGGAAAGGAAAAATTGTGGCAATCTTGATTTTCATGGTTGTATTGATATGTTCTAAGCTTTGGAAAATTTAGGAAAATGTTTGATTACATTTGGATGTGTTTTGAGAGTGTAAGACTATTCTAATTATCAATTTTGTGTTGAAGTAAAGATTTAGAAGGTCTTATGAAACCCTTACATTCTTGAAATGAAGCTTAAATTGGTATTGGACTTGAATTAGACATTTCTTGGTAGGAGAATGGTTGTTTTGTGAAAGGAATGAATTATGGGATGATGTTGTTTAAGTAGCTTGAAAGTTTGCAAATTATTTTGGGAAAAGGGGATGAGACCGCGAGCTCATAGAGCCTTAGGAGGGGAATATTTTTGTGTTCTTGGTTCATATTAGTTGTATTTAAATGTATTTAGGTTTAGAGATATTTGGGAAATTATTTGATTGAATTAAGAGTTGTTTGATTTTCAAAGGCTATGAAGCACATAAGGTAAATTGGACTCTCTGAGATCCTAAGAACCTAGTGAAGCTTTGGTTTAGTATTTTGAGAAAAAGAATTGAATTGTGACATTTTTCATCTTCTAAGTTTGAGAAATGAATGAGTCTTAGTTTGAAACCTTACTCTAATTATTTGTTAATTCCTTAAGTGTAAGTGTTGTGTTTCTCTAATGGTTCTTGGGGCGAGGCCGCAAGCTCTTTGGAGTTGGGAGGCATGATTTTGATAAATTTTGGTTTATAATAGTTGTCTTTAGGGTGTTTAAGAATTGTGAAAATTTTGAGAAAACCCTTGAGTTATTGGAAAGTTATGATTGGGTATTTGACTTGTGTAGTGGTTTTGATTAAATGGAAATTTTGTAATTGTTCCCTAATTTTTAGTGTGTAGGCCGAGATCTCTAAGAGCTTGAGAAGGGAAAAATTGTCATGTTTTATCTTGTATTAAGTATGTTTTATAATTGAAGTGATTAAGAATTGTTGAGTAGATTTTTGTTAGTAGCTTGATTTGATAAAGGAGTTGTTTAATTTTAAAGACAATGAAACACTTAAGGCAAAAGGATTCCTTGTGATCCAATGGCCAAGTGGAGTCTTATTTCAAGTTATGATGAAAAGTATAAAATTTAGTATTTGATTTTAGTATTTACTTTATGATTTTAAGATTAAAAGAAAATGAATTTTTAGTCTTTAAAATCTTTAATTTTCAACTTGCTTGTTATTTCAAGTGTATGTGTCTATTTAAAAAAAACGATTTTTGGGATTGAGAGCCTAGGGGTTAGAATTGAATCTAAGCCTAGGAAGTTAGAGTTAGTTTATGTCTAAGATTGTGCTAAGCTTATTTTGTGGTGTTAGGATTTGAGTGATCCGAGACCGTGCAACGTAGAATCAAGGAGTACGTGGACGTGTGGCTTGGAGTTCGGTAAGGGCACTTCACATTCTCGGTGTTTACTTATGTATAGTATGTGTAAGGGCAACTTTAGATATTGCATAGGATTTAATTTTAAGTCTTAAAGCGAAGAAGTCTGAGAACCTTAGGGTTCGAAGTGAGGGTCTCGTACCACTTCGGTTTTTTTTATTGTCTGATATCTATACTGTAAATTTTGTATACAACCTAAGAAGGGGGGGTTGAATTAGGTTGAACGATTTTCGAGTGACTTTTAGAGATTTTTCGTTCTTTTGTTTTATGGATGGATAGATGGAGTTTGATTGATAAACAAAAGTAAAAGGATAACGAAGAAGATTGAGACACAAGAATTTATACTGGTTCCCCTAACCACTTGGGTACATCCAGTTCTTCTGACACCTGCAGAGCAATTCACTATGATAGAAATTCTTGTTACAAGCAAGCCTCACCCCAAGGCTCCCTAACAATCTCTATACAACAAGATAGCACCCCACTATCTTTTCAAACCAAAACCCAACACAAGGATGAGTTTAATAATTGTGAAGAATGGTAAAGCATATGGTTGTATCAGATCAATATCACTTTGTAACTATACAACTTAGTGCTCAAGAACTTTTTCAGAATATGAAAATAGTATCTAAGTTCTAGGCAAGAAAGTTTTGAAGGTTTAGAACTTGTAAAATGATATTGAACTCTTATGATTGAAAGAATGAAAGTTGTGTTTTTTTCTGATGTAAAAGAAAGGTATATATATAATCATCAGATTGTGTCTGAAGCAAGGTGATCGTTTGGCAACTTTCCAGGGACCAAAACACACCATTTGAAATCATAACGTTTCAGAAAATTTGATTTTGAAGCAGTGGTAATCGATTACGTCGTTGTGGTAATCGATTACATGTGTACGTTGAAAATCAGCTATTCAAAAATTTAGTTGATGTAATCGATTACACCTTTTAGATAATCGATTACATACACATCATCGAGACTTTAGGTAATCGATTACAGCTTTGAGGTAATCGATTACAGCAATAAAAAAAGTTTTTTTCTTTAGATTTCAAAAGGATTGCTTCAACACTTAACTTTGAAAATAACTTAGATTAAGTTTTAAACTTAAGGAATGATTTGTTTGAGCACATCTAAGTTATATAATCACAGCTTGTAATATGTCAAAGATACAAACCATACTTACAGAGAATTGACAATACATAATTAAAGTCTCTGTAGAATCTTTGACTTGATCTATCGGAGGCTTTTCTTCTTTTTGATCAGCAATCTTGTTATCATCTAAACCCAGCCAAGTTTAAGAAGGAAATCTTCTTCACAATCTCCCCCTTTTTGATGATGACAAACACCAATCTTGTTAACGGTTTGCGAACGGAAAAGCTCCCCCTGTCTTGTATATCTCCCCCTTTGAATTGGAGTTGGGAAACCTGAAAAGTTAGTAAAATACAAGATATACAGATAATATCTCCCTGCCCCTTTTGACATTATCAAAAAGAAGAAAAAAAACATAAACATAATAAAGCGCATAGAGTTACCAAGCGCAGTCAAACACAAACTAAATACTTAATATTAAACATCCATACAAACTTTGCAAAGGTCCTACTTAGTAAAGTCCAAATAAAAAAAATAGAAATCAGAGTAAAATTCGGAAGAATTACATAACTAGAAATCCAACATAAACAAGTATGACATAATGATAATATGATGCATGCATGATGAAGCAAATCAGCCTACTCTTCATCCTCCTCATTGTCATTTCCAAAAGCTTCAAGGCGGTCCATGCGAGCAGACAGTTGATCAAACCTCTCAGCCATGTAACCACGGACACTCCTAAGCTCATCCAAAATCATTTGATTTGTGACCGCACCATCTTGAGGTTCTTCATCTTCTTGTGCAGGAGGGTGTAGCAGATCGCTTCGATGCTTGTAGACTCGTTCAGCAGCATCCCAGTTTATACCCATCTTTGGTAAGATATCCATATGGATTTCATTTTCAGCAGGTGTCATTTCCAGAGAAACCTCATTGTTGGTGTCTACATTGCAGCACTCCAACAATCGGGAGATTTGTCTAGCATAAGGCAAACTTGTAGTTCGCTGCTTCAGTGACAACATGTGATTCACAACCAAATAGGCCCAGTTGATAGGTTTGTTATTCTTGATAGCATACATGATTTGCATTTCAAAATCATTGATTTGAGAGTAGTTTGAGGCCTTAGGTACTAAGACATAGCAGAGAACATAATGAAGAAGTCTATCATCAACGTTCAAGTGTCCTACAGAGAGAATATTTCTAGCAGATGAGGCTGCACCAGACCTTTGTCTTTTGTGGGCAATTTCAGTCTCATCATATCGACACATGGATAAATAGAAGTCTCTCTTGTCATACTCCTCCCAATCACATAAGAAATCAGTATGAATCCTTTCTCCCTCAAATGGAATTACAAGAAACTCTCCAATTTGCTTCAAGGATAATTTAATAGGAACCCCTTTTACCCAAGAAGCCAGACCACTACCCTTAGCCTCTAAATTGCAATAGAACACTCTAACAAGATCAGGGTAATAGTTTCCAAAATCAATAGCAAGTGGTGTCACTTCCTGACTTTCGAGTAATGAAGGAAAATTGAATCTAGCAAAGGCAATAAGACTCACATACTTTAGAGTGATGAGTTTCCTACCAATGAACTGTTGGAAGCAAGTTCTTTGATCAGTGTTAGCCAACAGCCTTGATAAGTCCAGAGGATTGGGATTCGCTCTCCTTGCATCATTCACAGAAGGATTCTTGCTTCTGAACTTCCTTGAATGTTCCATGGTGATGATAGCGTGGAAAGAGAGTTTAGGGTTTCGAAATTTGGGGAAAAAATAGAAGAGGGCCACAAAAGGGAAGAGGATTAGGGATTAGAAGTGAAGGATTTGAGCAACAATGGTAGAAATGAGGATTTGAAGGTGTGTGGTTGAGAAAGGATGAGAGGTAACCGATTGCAAGAAATGAATGAAATGATTTGTAAACTGATTTTATGCAGAAAACCTGTCAGTTTTCGCAAATTTTCGCGGGTGTAATCGATTACACCCAAGTGGTAACCGATTACACGTCGGGTCTGTTGTGCGAAAAACTGAACTTTTTGAACATGTAATCGATTACCCTGATACTGTAATCGATTACATATGGTAATTTTTTTTTTTAAAAAAAATTGAAAAATTATTGATAAAACATGCAATGTATGAGTATCTATTCTATGTATAACATACATATCACATAGATTTATGATTAAAAACACATACATACACTAGAATGACACAATAAAAACATATAGGTTAAATGAAAGAACTTGTCACCAAATGTGTTGGTCTCATATATCCTTTTCATCCAAAATGCCAAGTTCTCTTCTTATTTTGAAGAAGGATTCTTTGGCTAATGGCTTTGTGAAGATGTCTGCTAATTGAGCATGAGTATCAACAAATGTAATCTCCACGTCTCTTTTTAGAACATGATCTCGTAGAAAATGATGTCGAATGTCTATATGCTTGGTACGAGAGTGCATAACAGGATTCTTTGAAATATTTATAGCACTTGTATTGTCACACCTTAAAGGAATGCATCCATGATTGATTCCATAATCACATAGTTGTTGTTTTAGCCAAAGACTTTGAGCACAACAACTTCCACCGCAATATATTCGCTTGGCCGGTCTTTGAGAGCAACACTTGCTTGTTTCTTGCAAGACCAGGATATCAAAGCATTTCCAAGGATATGGCATGTGCCACTAGTACTTTTTCGATCGCTTTGTATCCTGCATAATCGAATCTGAGTAGCCAACTAAAGAACAGATACTACCTTTGGGATACCATAGGCCAACATTTGTTGTCCCTTTTAGATACTTCATGATCCTCTTTACCAAGAAAGATGAGATTCTTTTGGATTGACTTGAAATCGAGCACAGACATACACTAAACATAATGTCGGGACGATGGCGATTAAGTATAATAATGAACCAATCATACCTCGATATTTCTTGATGTCTACTGATAAACCTGAATCATCTTGATCAATATAAGTACCAGATCCCATAGGAGTTGCAATCTCTTTGCTGTTATCCATGTGAAACCTTTTTAACAGCTTCTTTCTGATATTTTGATTGATTTAGGAAGATACCATTCTTAGTTTGCTTGATTTGAAGTCCAAGAAAGTAATTCAGCTTTCCCATCATGGACATTTCAAATTCTCCTTGCATTACCATTGAGAACTCTTCACACAAATCTTTATTGGTTGATCCGAAAATGATGTCATCAACATAAATTTGGACCAATAGAGTGTGATCCTTAATTCTCTTGATGAACAGAGTAGTATCTTTCAAATCCTTTTTCACTTAAGAATTGACTAAGTCTGTCATACCAAGCCCTAGGGGCTTGTTTTAAGCCATAAAGAGCTTTCTTCAATTTGAATACATGTGAGGGGTTTTTGAAATCTTCAAACCCAAGAGGTTGTTTGACATAAACTTCCTCATTTATGTATCCATTCAAGAAGGCACTTTTGACATCCATTTGAAATAATTGAAAATCTAAAGAGCAAGCATAACCAAGTAATAAGCGTATAGCTTCTAACCTTGCAACAGGAGCGAATGTCTCTTCAAAATCAATTCCTTCCTCTTGATTATAGCCTTGAGCAACCAACCTTGCCTTGTTTCGAATAATTATCCCATTTTCATCAAGTTTGTTCTTAAACACCCATTTTGTACCAATGATGTGTTTGTCTTACAGTCTAGGGACAAGTTCCCAAACTTGATTCCTTTCAAATTGGTTTAACTCTTCTTGCATGGCAAGAATCCATTGATCGTCTTCAAGAGCTTCATTTATCTTTGAAGGTTCTATTTGAGAGACAAAAGCCATGTATAGGCAAGCTTCCTTCAGATTTAATCTTGTTTTACTCCTGATTCAATATCACCAAATACTTTGTCAAGAGGATGATCCCGATGAATTCTCCATTCACGAGGTAGATCAGGATGATTCTGCTCTTGTTGAATATTGTCGTCTTGGTGATTGATTGAATTAATTTGTTTTTCTTTGACAGAGTCTTCCTTAGGTAATTCTGACTCAGCATCCTTAGTAGTGTCTTTTGTAGATGCTTCCATTATATCATCATCATCGTCACAAGAAACTTTCTCTCTGATTGGGTTAGTTTCATCAAAGGAAACATGCATAGATTCTTCTATAACTAAGGTTCTTTTATTATAAATTCTATAGGCTTTACTTGAAAGAGAATAGCCAAGAAATATACCTTCACGATTTCTCATCGAACTTACCTAGGTTGTCTTTGTCATTGTTGAGTACAAAGCATTTACATCCAAAGACATGAAGATGTGAGATGTTTGGCTTTCTTCCTTTATATAGTTCATAAGGAGTCTTTTTCAAGATCGGCCTTATATTGACTCGATTTGTAACATAGCAAGTCGTACTTTCATCTGCATCCGCCCGTAAGTACTTTGGTAGACTTGAATCACCGAGCATTGTTCTAGCCAGTTCAATTAGAGATCGATTCTTTCTTTCTCGCCACGCCATTTTGTTGAGGAGTCCTTGAGCCGAGAAGTAGTGAGTGATACCATGTTCTTCATGAATTCCTCAAAAAGAGCATTTTGGAACTCCCCACCATGATCACTTCTAATTGACACAATCTTCATAGATTTTTCATTTTGCACTTGTTTTGCATATTTCTTGAACGCCTTAAATGCATCACCTTTTTGTACTAAAAATAGAGTCCAAGAATATCTAGAGAAATCATCAACAATAACTAAAGCATAAACATTACCTCCAAAGCTTCTAGTTCTTGAGGGACCAAAAAGATCCATGTGAATCAACTGAAGTGGTCTTGTAGTTGATACCACATTCTTTGGTTTGAAAGAGGATTTTGTTTGTTTCCCCTTTTGGCATGCGTCACATAATCTATCTTTGACAAATTTCATTTTGGGTAATCCAATAACAAGATCATGTTTGACAAGCTTATTCAAATGTTCCATGTGAATATGTGCTATTCTTTTGTGCCAAAGCCATGCATCATTATTGTTTACCACTAGACATTTAATCTTCAAAGATAAATCATCTAGACATACATTATAGGAGTTGTCGATTCTATTTCCCACTAACTTCTCTTCAGGAGAGGCTTCATTTTCAATGATACATTTTTCCTTGATGAAGTTTACTCTGAATCCTTTATCGCAGAGTTGACTTATGCTAATCAAATTGTGCTTCAAACCTTCGACATATAGGACATCATCAATAGTTATGAAGGGAGAAGCTCCAATCTTTCCAATCCCAAGAATCTTTCCTCTATTGTTATCTCCATATGTGACATGTGACACCCTCTACCCCGTCATGGCATTTTAGCAATGTAAGAAGAAAATAACACAAGATAAAAAAAAATATTCATTCGGATAAAACTTTCCTTTGAAACGAAATAGAGTTGTCACGTTCACAACATGCGGAAATAGAAAATGAGTATGAAATACAATTAATAAAAATAACCCAAGTCCCCGATGTCACAATAATTCAGAGCTTTTCCCCTAATCATTACATCGGAAGAATACAATAACTTAAACAAGTAAACACAAGTCTTCTATCTATCACAGCGAGCTATCGTGATTACTTGCAAGCATTCATATCCTCAATACTGCAGCCTCAAAGATCTACACATACCCCGTGGGATATGCATAGCCACAAGAGGGGTTAGTCATCATAACCTCAAATAGTGCATACAACGTAGGAAATTAATGAACAATGCGCAATATACAACAATTCCAATAAGGACATCTAATCACTAGCGTTAAGGCATAAGATGGTACCACAACGGCCAAATATCACATGCTACAGCATCAATCACAACATTAAGGTACATTACCACAACAATTATATATCACATGCCACGGCATCAACCACAACAACAAGGTACATTACCAACACTAAACAACCAGGCACATGATCATGTAAAACAATGTATTTATAGAACCATAACTATATGCATGTGGATCCACTTAAAACGGCCGGATACCTTGCCCGCTTTGAATACCATGTCGATGGTGTACCAATAACAACAGATCGGGAACCTCACCCGTCACGGGATACCTTTCCCGATTCGCCCCATTAACCGTAGTACCGGGAAACCTCGCCCGTCACGGGATACCTTGCCTGATTCGCCCTACTAACCAAACGACCGAAACCTCGTCACACGGATACCTTGCCCGATTCGCCTTTTTTCTTTTAACCGTAGGACCGGGAAACCTTGCCCGTCACGGGATACCTTGCCCGATTCGCCCTACTAACTAAAGGACCGGGAACCTTGCCCGTCACGGGATACCTTGCCCGATTCGCCCTTTTTAACCGTAGGACCGGGAAACCTCGCCCGTCACGGGATACCTTGCCCGATACGCCCTACTAACAATAACAACAACAACAACAACAACAACAACAATGATGACACCAAGATGCATGAACATGACCAAACGTGGTGTCTAACCATAACATCCTCTATCGCCATATTTTCGACGGAGTAACAACAACAACAACAGCAGAACACAAATTCATAAGTTAGCTAGTGCCTTCTACCAATAACATGAACATTTAATAATCTTAGCAACTTTGATTAAGCACATACATCCAATTGAAACTTTGGCATAGAAGGACTAGTTCTCTCAGATTATCATACTAATAAATCAATAGGCATCATAAATGAACCTTAGACATTCTACTTAAGCTTTACAATATCAACATAATTGCGGGGACTCGAGTTCTTTGATTCATACTCAGTGGCTACACTTTCATAGGGTCTAAAGCCTACTATTTAGTTATTTAATTTCCTTACATTGTCATTTGATAACAACCAATTTCTCAGACATCAAGCATATAACAACCAAAGCTCAATCATCACGCCAATTTCAACAACCAATAAAATTATCACATCAACGTTACAATAAATATCACTAGTCAAGAATAGTAATTGAGGAGTTCGGATGTCTCCCTATCACGGTGGTGATAGTGCTCGTTTTTCGTTACCGCGCGAGGCGTAGTGGTCATGGGACACCCCTATTGTTCATACATGTTCCATACACTCACTAGAAGAGAACAAATACCCCTTACCTCAAGTGAATTTCGTGCTCCTAGGATGGGATGAAGTAACACCAAGCTTTTCCTTTCCTAGTGAAGCTTTCTTCAGCAAAAACATAAGAGCAAGGGTTTAGGAATGGAAAAATCATGGTTTAGAACCCTAACATTGATCTTAAAGACAAAGCTTATCATTAGAAGACTTACCACCTCCTATTCCTCCCAATGAGGCTGTACGAGTTACAATAACGATGCTCCCCGGTCGAGTCCCGTAGCGTAGTCTTGAGTTAGAGCCCTTGACATCACAAAATTGGAAGAAGGGAAGGAAGAGCTTTTCTCTGTTTGGATTGGTCTTATGAGCAGATCCTAATCATGTTTAGGGTCTTAGAACTGATGCTTAGTGGCTAGGTTAAGTCTAGGGGTCGTGGTTGTCCTTTCAGGTCGAGAATGGGTCACACTGGGTCACAGAACCGGCCCAAAACGAGTTAAAACGCGAAACAGCGCGTAGTCACTTATCAGCTGTGGGCGCCGGGCGCCTGCACTCCCTGGGCGCCCTGCGCCTGCTCTCGGTGAGGCCTGGGCGCCCGAGCTTCAGTCTGGGCGCCCTGCGCCTGAGTCTGGACACTCGGTGCCACTATATTGGTCATATCTGGAGCTACAGATGTCTGATTTAGGCGTTCTTGGTGTCGTTGGAAAGCTAAGAGAATTTCCTACAATTTTATCTCTAATAGGCTTACCCAAATTCGGACTCTAACAGGATCAAAAATGCATTTGAAATATACTATAATATTCCTAAGTGTTACGCTTGCATTGTGTTGACTCCAGAGAGCATATCTAGAGTTGTAGGTATCGAAATCGAGTCGAACTAAAGCCAACTAAAAGATAAGATATAATGCTACAACTTTATTGAAGGGACTTAAATCCAATTGAGTTGTTAAGAGGTTCGAAAATGGGGAATACGATGACCAAAATAGCTAAATATAGGAATAAAGGTACATCTGGACACTTAATCGGCTGAAGGAACGGTAAAACATATGAAACCCAACCCAAGCAACAATAAGCATGTTCTAATACCCTAAGACATATCCTAATCTTGAAGGATGAAAAATTAGGGCTGTTACAATTCTACCCCCCTAAAAAAAATTTCCGTCCTCGGAATTTCTCTAGGTGCTATTAAACGACACGGTTTGTGTCCCTAAAACATCATGCAACCATCTTCTCTATTGCTATATATATTCCACACAATTCTTTCTTAAGAGGGTCAACTAAGGTCACTAGCTGGAGAACTTAGTCCTTTTAAAGGTCTAGAATTTCAAAAGTTGTAACTTAAATGTCTAGCGTACTAACCAATCATATGCTCAGGTGACTTTCATGGCTCCTCCTAGGATTAACTCCTTAAACTAAGGAATACTAAAAATTACTATCTTAAGGCGTCAAAACTGCAACAACCACAATGAATCAACAAGACTAACATCTAAATCCTTAAGAACCACTCCATAAGTTGATTACCGATCCTTATTCCGCATAACCACGTTCTTTAAAACTTAATACAGCACACCGTACAAGGTCTACTAAGGTCAGGTGGAACTAAAACGAGATTGAGGTTAACTATCTTAGGGTAAAATCATGCGAAGCTAGACATACAACCTTTATAAAACCAAATCATAATTAAAGCTATAATATATATATATACACACATTTAGCAACATATCATAAACAACAATTCAACAATCAATATTCACTTAAACATAATATACAAAAGTTAACGACCAAAGTACAACAGACTAAAGCATCAATTTAGAAAGAGAAAATAACATTTTTTTTCATAAATATTAATACTAATAGAAAAAAATGAAACACAAACAAAACAATTTCCCTTATCAAAGGCATTTTATATTGCAGCCAAGATTAATCATGAGCTAAATATATAAGCTGATCAAAAGGCATCAGGCATTTAAACTAGAAATCAATAATTTAGTAATGCAACACAGTCATATAATTATCTAACAGAGTTCAGAAACTTACCTCAGTTCAAGCATGTAACATTTTCAAAGCAAACTAAGCAACAGATATAACGTAGTGCTTTCACATTTCAATATAAATATTCAAGATAACTGAAGTCTCCTTGAAAGAGATAACACGTTTGTATTTAATAGAGAGTCAAATGAAGCATAAAATATAGAAAGATCAATTAACCGCATGTCAGTGAATGTAACAAAATAAATTCTAATTAATTTTTTTTTAATATCATATCAAAAATAATTCAGCAATCAAGACTTAGTTAAGCAATATGCACACACAAAAATTATAGGCTAGAGTATGTTAGACTAAAACGTTAAAATATAATGAATAAAAAAAAGAAGTATTCATCATTTTTAATCTATTTATTCCGTAAAAAAAAATAGAAACCTATTTATCCTAAAAGAAATAACATGTTTGCATGCAATGTTTCATAGTCATTAAAGTTAAGCACACAATATAGCAAAAGAAGTTTATCGCAAATTAAGGCATGACTAACTACAGTATTTATCTTAAGGTACCCTACGCAAAACCTTTATTATTTCTACTGCTCAACTTACTCTAGGAAAACATTCTATAGGGTGCTACACAATAATAGACTCGGTTTCTGTTGGAACATCAAAAATCGGTTTGGTGGTCTTATCAGAAGGCAAAACAATATATTTCCCAAAGATTAACTAATGTCCCCCATTACGTTCTACTTCTATCCTCACTCTAAGCTCGTCTCTACTCCTATGAAAAATTACTTTCCACCTTTAGAATCTACGGTTTCAAAGTATGCCTATCCGAAGCCCTTAAGAATTTAACTGCAATGTAGATAATCTATGCCCATAACTAATTCTAGTATCTAAGGTAATTAAAAAAAAAACTAATACTACCCACCAAACTGATTATCATTGCTTTTCTCACCGGCGGTGAGTGATTGGGCTGTCCCTCCTACTCGTTCAGCCAGGTAATCCAAGCAATAATAACCATGTGCAACAATCACCTATCCTTCTATAAGGTTCTCTGATAGGGGTTTAAGCGTAAAGATGTCGACGCCACATGATTACCCTCAAGCTCTACAAAAGATCCTTCCTATAGCATAGCCACGATTCCGCTGCGCTACTCTGATAACATAATTCCCAGCTAACAATGCTGTAAATCTAACATAAGGTCAGCTTATCCTTTCTAGTTAAGCTACTAGCCCATTGTACTTACTAGAATTCCTTTAAGGTAATGGATAAAAGTCTTGCACCTTAAGTGCAACAACTAAGGGTTAACCTGCATCTCTCAATTCTGGGTTGATCCTTCTCAATTCACTAAGCGTAATTTTAAACAAGATACTAAGAAATAAACAACTTAGGAAATTGCTAACCCAAGATTCATAGCTAATGGTTCAGGTACCTACTATCTTAGCTTTATCTATCATATACTCCTGTGAACTTAGCCTGCTGAGAATTGTTCGTGTACTAGAACAAACAAAATTAAACAAGTAATGCATGTAACTCAACTCAGAGTTCACGCACTGAAACACAATAGACAACACACAAGCCCGGTTAGAACCGAACTGCTCTGATACCACTAATTGTGACACCCTCTACCCCGTCATGGCATTTTAGCAATGTAAGAAGAAAATAACACAAGATAAAAAAAAATATTCATTCGGATAAAACTTTCCTTTGAAACGAAATAGAGTTGTCACGTTCATAACATGCGGAAATAGAAAATGAGTATGAAATACAATTAATAAAAATAACCCAAGTCCCCGATGTCACAATAATTCAGAGCTCTTCCCCTAATCATTACATCGGAAGAATACAATAACTTAAACAAGTAAACACAAGTCTTCTATCTATCACAGCGAGCTATCGTGATTACTTGCCGGCATTCATATCCTTAATACTGCAGCCTCAAGATCTACACATACCCCGTGGGATATGCATAGCCACAAGAGGGTTAGTCATCATAACCTCAAATAGTGCATACAAATAGGAAATTAATGAACAATGCGCAATATACAACAATTCCAATAAGGACATCTAATCACTAGCGTTAAGGCATAAGATGGTACCACAACGGCCAAATATCACATGCTACAACATCAATCACAACATTAAGGTACATTACCACAACAATTATATATCACATGCCACGGCATCAACCACAACAACAAGGTACATTACCAACACTAAACAACCAGGCACATGATCATGTAAAACAATGTATTTATAGAACCATAACTATATGCATGTGGATCCACTTAAACGGCGGGATACCTTGCCCGCTTCGAATACCATGTCGATGGTGTACCAATAACAACAGATCGAACCTCACCCGTCACGGGATACCTTGCCCGATTCGCCCCATTAACCGTAGGACCGGGAAACCTCGCCCGTCACGGGATACCTTGCCCGATTCGACCTACTAACCAAAGGACCGGGAAACCTCGCCCGTCACGGGATACCTTGCCCGATTCGCCCTTTTTTTTTCTTTTAACCGTAGGACCGGGAAACCTTGCCCGTCACGGGATACCTTGCCCGATTCGCCCTACTAACCAAAGGACCGGGAACCTTGCCCGTCACGGGATACCTTGCCCGATTCGCCCTTTTTAACCGTAGGACCGGGAAACCTCGCCCATCACGAGATACCTTGCCCGATACGCCCTACTAACAATAACAACAACAACAACAACAACAACAATGACGACACCAAGATGCATGAACATGACCAAACGCGGTGTCTAACCATAACATCCTCTATCACCATATTTTCGACGGAGTAACAACAACAACAATAGCAGAACACAAATTCATAAGTTAGCTAGTGCCTTCTACCAATAACATGAACATTTAATAATCTTAGCAACTTTGATTAAGCACATACATCCAATTGAAACTTTGGCATAGAAGGACTTGTTCTCTCAGATTATCATACTAATAAATCAATAGGCATCATAAATGAACCTTAGACATTCTACTTAAGCTTTACAATATCAACATAATTGCGGGGACTCAAGTTCTTTGATTCATACTCAGTGGCTACACTTTCATAGGGTCTAAAGCCTACTATTTAGTTATTTAATTTCCTTACATTGTCATTTGATAACAACCAATTTCTGTACATCAAGCATATAACAACCAAAGCTCAATCATCACGCCAATTTCAACAACCAATAAAATTATCACATCACGTTACAATAAATATCACTAGTCAAGAATAGTAATTGAGGAGTTCGGATGTCTCCCTATCACGGTGGTGATAGTGCTCGTTTTTCGTTACCGCGCGAGGCGTAGTGGTCATGGGACACCCCTATTGTTCATACATGTTCCATACACTCACTAGAAGAGAACAAATACCCCTTACCTCAAGTGAATTTCGTGCTCCTAGGATGGGATGAAGTAACACCAAGCTTTTCCTTTCCTAGTGAAGCTTTCTTCAGCAAAAACATAAGAGCAAGGGTTTAGGAATGGAAAAATCATGGTTTAGAACCCTAACATTGATCTTAAAGACAAAGCTTATCATTAGAAGACTTACCACCTCCTATTCCTCCCAATGAGGCTGTACGAGTTACAATAACGATGCTCCCCGGTCGAGTCCCGTAGCGTAGTCTTGAGTTAGAGCCCTTGACATCACAAAATTGGAAGAAGGGAAGGAAGAGCTTTTCTCTGTTTGGATTGGTCTTATGTGCAGGTCCTAATGATGTGTAGGGTCTTAGAACCGATGCTTAGTGGCTAGGTTAAGTCTAGGGTCGTGGTTGTCCTTTCAGGTCGAGAATGGGTCACACCGGGTCACGTAACCGCCCAAAACGAGTTAAAACGCCGAAACAGCGCGTAGTCACTTATCATTTGTGCGCCGGGCGCTGCACTCCCTGAGCATACTGCGCTTTGCTCTCAGTGAGGCCTGGGCGCCCGAGCTTCAGTCTGGGCGCCCTGCGCCTGAGTCTGGACACTCGGTGCCACTGTTTTGGTCGTATCTGGAGCTACAGATGTCTGATTGAGGCGTTCTTGGTGTCGTTAGAAAGTTAAGAGAATTTCCTACAATTTTATATCTAATAGGCTTACCCAAATTCGGACTCTAACAGGATCAAAAATGCAGTTGAAATATACTATAATATTCCTAAGTGTTACGCTTGCATTGTGTTGACTCCAGAGAGCATATCTAGAGTTGTAGGTATCGAAATCGAGTCGAACTAAAGCCAACTAAAAGATAAGAGATAATGCTACAACTTTATTGAAGGGACTTAAATCCAATTGAGTTGTTAAGAGGTTCGAAAATGGGGAATACGATGACCAAAATAGCTAAATATAGGAATAAAGGTACATCTGGACACTTAATCGGCTGAAGGAACGGTAAAACATATGAAACCCAACCCAAGCAACAATAAGCATGTTCTAATACCCTAAGACATATCCTAATCTTGAAGGATGAAAAATTAGGGCTGTTACATGACATATCCTTTAGATTTCAGCTTCAGAGATGTAAACTTTGTACAATCACCAGTCATGTGCCTAGAACAGCCACTATCAAGATACCATGTGTTGCTGGTGCTGTTCAGGCATTTCTCTTGTTGATGATCTGAGTGATATGATGCCATTAGTGCTTTGACTTCAGATTCTCCACTTTTTGAATCGGAGGATGTACTTACTTCATTGTCATTCCATGCAATGTAGGCCTTTTTGGATTTGAATTCCTTTTTCCCTTTGAAGTACTTCTTCTTTGTCAGATTAGGACATTCTGCTTTCATATGTCCTTCCTTACCGCATTCAAAACATGTGAAGTTCTGATTTGAAGTGGATGTATCCCTTTTCTTGAAAAATTTCTTTTTGTTATCAAATTTAATATTTTGGTCTTTCTTAAGAAATTTTCTAAGCCTTTTTACCAGAAGGGTGATGTTCTCATCTTCATCAGTGCTTTCTTCTTCATGTTGTTTTCTGGTTTCAACCTTTAAGGCAATGCTTTTGTTCTTCTTCTCTTTGACTTCAGTCTCTTCCAATCTTCCAAGTTCCAATTCATGTTCTTGGAGTTTTCCAAATAATGCCGCAGGTCATTTTTGATGACTTTTCTTCTCGAAATTGTCAGAACCTTTGGTTGCCATTGCCGAGTCAATGATCGAAGAATTTTAAGATTCAACTCATCATTGGTAAAGGTCTTTCCAAGAGCCATTAAGTGATTTGTCAAATGAGAGAATCTCTTTTGCAAATCAAGTATTGATTCATAGGTCGCATTCTAAACATTTCATACTCTTGTGATAGAGTATTCGGTTTAGATTTCTTTACTTCTCTTGTTCCTTCATGGGTTACTTCTAGAGTATCCCAAATCTCTTTAGCAGCTTTACAATGTGAGATACTGAAAGAATTCATCCATACCTAATGCCGAAGAATGTTCTTGGCCTTTTGTCGTAGAGCACTCTCTTCTTGTCATCATCCGTCCATGAGGTTTTGACTTTATCTTGCACTTCATTGTTGATGACTGTTGTAGGCACATAAGGACCATTCTCTACAAAGATCCCATATTTCTTCTCCTTGTGCTTCAAGATAGGATTGCATGCGAATCTTCCGTAAGTCATAGTGTTCTCCAACGAAACATGGAGGCTTGTTATTCTGCCACCATCTCTAAAAGTAGGATTGTTGCCATGCGGAAGCCATGGATCGAAGGAGCGAGTTACCTTAACTCGCTCGATACCAAATGTAAATCTGGTATACAACCTAAGAAGGGGGTTGAATTAGGTTGAGCGATTTTCGAGTGACTTTTAGAGATTTTTCGTTCTTTTGTTTTATGGATAGATAGATGGAGTTTGATTGATAAACAAAAGTAAAAGGATAAGGAAGAAGATTGAGACGCAAGAATTTATCTTGGTTCCCCTAACCACTTGGGTACATCCAGCTTCTTCCGACACTGCAGAGCAATTCACTATGATAGAAATTCTTGTTACAAGCAAGCCTCACCCCAACGCTCCCTAACAATCTCTATACAACAAGATAGCACCCCACTATCTTTTCAAACCAAAACCCAACACAAGGATGAGTTTAATAATTGTGAAGAATGGTAAAGCATATGGCTGTATCAGATCAATATCACTTTGTAACTATACAACTTAGTGCTCAAGAACTTTTTCAGAATATGAAAATAGTATCTAAGTTCTAGGCAAGAAAGTTTTGAAGGTTTAGAACTTGTAAAATGATATTGAACTCTTATGATTGAAAGAATGAAAGTTGTGTTTTTTCTGATGTAAAAGAAAGGTATATATATATAATCATCAGATTGTGTCTGAAGCAAGGTGATCGTTTGGCAACTTTCCAGGGACCAAAACACACCATTTGAAATCATAACGTTTCAGAAAATTTGATTTTGAAGCAGTGGTAATCGATTACGTCGTTGTGGTAATCGATTACATGTGTACGTTGAAAATCAGCTATTCAAAAATTTAGTTGATGTAATCGATTACACCTTTTAGATAATCGATTACATACACATCACCGAGACTTTAGGTAATCGATTACAGCTTTGAGGTAATCGATTACTGCAATAAAAAAAGTTTTTTCTTGAGATTTCAAAAGGATTGCTTCAACACTTAACTTTGAAAATAACTTAGATTAAGTTTTAAACTTAAGGAATGATTTGTTTGAGCACATCTAAGTTATATAATCACAGCTTGTAATATGTCAAAGATAAAACCATACCTACAGAGAATTGACAATACATAATTAAAGTCTCTGTAGAATCTTTGACTTGATCTATCGGAGGCTTTTCTTCTTTTTGATCAGCAATCTTGTTATCATCTAAACCCAGCCAAGTTTAAGAAGGAAATCTTCTTCACATATACTGATTATTTAGTGGGCTTGTTTGCAAGTGGTTGGCTGCTGTCCCCAACTCCCCACACTTGTTTGATTATCTCTTTACTAACTCCACCGAGTTTCAAAGGGATGAACTGTGTTATTGGCTGATGAATTGTTGTGGTTTTGTGTTGTTGGATGATTGAATTATTTGGGTGATTATATGTTGATTCTTATGGAAGTATATTGTTGGATAATTTGATATCTATTTAATGATGGATGGTTAAATATTTATTGTTTTTATGCCTTGTTGGAATATTATGCATATGATGCATTCATTGGGGATTGGTGGAAAGCATTGTCGTATCTTGGTAACCTAAACCTGAATAGTACTGTGAAGGAATTCAGTGTCGTCTGGACAGTCTTAGGCCTGAATAATACCGTGAAGGGATTCAGTGCAGTTCTAGACCTGAGTAGTACCGGGAAGTAACTCAGTGTGGTCCTAGGCCTGAATAGTACCATGAAGGGATTCAGTACAGTTTTGGACCTGAGTAGTACCGTGAAGGGACTTAGCGTAGTCTTAGTCCTAAATAGTACCGTGAAGGAATTCAGTGTCTTTGACATTTTCAGGACCTAAAACAGTGGTATGTAGTTGTATCGGTTGGGCATTCATGCATGTTTGTGGATTGTATATAATTGTTGTGTTATGTTATACATGTGTATTTAAGAAGTTGACTCTTGCCCGTGGTTCCTTCAATTGATGATGGTAACCCAGACGCTGATGGACGTGGTGGGGATTCCGGCGATGACGACATCGTCGGAGGTGGTCTTTGACTTCCCAAGCATGGAGAGTTCCTTAGTCTGGAGTTCAACCCCACTTTGACCTAGATGTATATTCAGGAGGCGCGTCAAAGATTTTGCACGTAGGTGGACTGACGAGGATGCGAATGACCTGATGGAGGAGATAGAAGAGGACCGCCAGAAGATTTATGTAGTTGCGTAGTTGATGATGTCTATCTATTTTGTATATAGTTATGGTTGGTGACCAGTCTGTCTATTATTACAAGACTTCTGTGGTAGTTGTTGGTTAGGTGTCAAGGTTATTACTTTTGGAGCAGTCCCCTGCGTGGGTAACTGCCGAGAGTACCTTAGGGGTATGACTACTCTTGTAGGGTCTTCATACTCTAGGTGTATTCCTGCTTGTGCGTATCTATTTACTGTTTTCTGTATGGAAAACTCTTCAACTGGCCATCTTTTGGAAGTTGTGTATATGTTTATATTCAGTTGTAATAGTCTTTTGCATCTAGAATTCCGCCATGTTTCAAAATTGCTGTGGATACTCTGATTGCGTTTTACGAAAGACTTTTGTTTACCGCAATTTCCAAAAGACAAGAAGAGTATCTCTTTACATAACTTCATTGCATTATAGTTGTCCTAGTTTCGTAGCGCTCCGAAAATGGGTCGTTACACCTAGTGGCTGGGTGAGCCGCCCCTCAGCCATAAATATCATGATATTTTCATTTCGTCGCGTTCTCGCTCAATCGGGTGCGCGGCGTTTCATGTCTATTAGGGTTCTGTACTAAAAAACCCCAAAAATAATTCTAATTATAAGTCTACACTCAAAAATTATTATTTAGCCAAAATGTTCCTCATGACATGAGAAAAGTACCCACGCATCTCATTTTCTCGAAATACGAACCGAAAAGTCGCAATTAGGCAGTTTCTAAGCGTAGAAAATACCATATATACTTTCTGATGCCCAAAAATTTCCAAAAAATTCCATTAAACCATAAATATTGGAAAATGTTTATATCTCAAATTTTATAAAATTTGGATCACGTTTGGGCATGTTTCAGTCAAAACTCGCTCTATAGTTCAAATTCAGCGTTTTACGGTAGAATTCAAACATTGAAAGAAAAACCCTAAATTAATAATAACTATTACTCCCTATATCTCTTATCAAATAGATTAAATCAAACACTAGGATCATTCACATAGCTTTATTGACGGATAAGTCGTATTACGAACGATAGAAAACAGATAAATACTTAAATAGTTAAACACTGAAACTTAGGGTGTTACATTACCACCCTCCTTAAAAAATTTTGTCCCCGAAAATTACACAACTAGAAAAGTTCTGGGTATTCTGCTCTCATCTTGTCTTCCAGCTCCCAAGTTACGTCGCCGGTTGCCTGATTCCAGATTACTTTAACCAGTGGTATTTGCTTATCCCTCAATTGCTTGATCCTTCGGTCTTTGATTCTCACTGGAGGTTTCTTTCAGTTGAATCACGTCCGGTTCAATAACGTGAGATGGAACAGGAATGTACTTTTGCAATTGCGAGACATGAGATACATCATGGATATTAGAAAGAAATGGCGGCAAATCCATCTGATATGCTACTGGACCTATGCGACGAATAATCTGATAAGGTCCAATGAATTTGGGAGTTAGCTTCCTGGATTTGATGGCTCGACCAACACCCGTAGTAGGTGTCACTCGAAGAAAAACATGCTCGCCTTCCTCAAACTCGAGTGGTCGTCTTCTTTTATGAGCATAACTTTTATGTCTGCTTTGAGAGGTCTTCATCTTCTTTCTGATCTGCTTAACCTTCTCAGTCGTTTGTTGCACTAACTCCGAGCCAACAATCATGCTCTCCCCATCTTGATACCAACACAAGGGTGTTTGGCACTTGCGTCCATACAATGCTTCGTAAGGCGCCATTCCAATGCTTATGTGAAAACTGTTGTTGTATGTAAACTCAATCAGTGGCAGTAAATTGTCCCAGCTTCCACGGTTATCGAGTGCGCATGCTCTCAGAAAATCTTCTAGGCTTTAAATCGTGCGTTCTGTCTTTCCATCAGTCTGTGGATGATAAGCAGAACTCATTCTGAGTTTCGATCCAAGAGCTTCTTGTAAACTTTTCCATAGATGCAGTGTAAACTTCAGATCATGATCTGAAACTATACTCGACGGTACACCATGCAGTCGGATAATCTCCCTGATGTATAACTCTGTAAGCTTTTCTACATTATCGGTGGTCTTTACCGGTAAGAAATGTACTGACTTAGTCAAACGATCCACGATTACCCAAATAGCATCAAATTTCTTCTGGGTTCTTGGCAGTCCTACTACAAAGTCCATAGAAATGTTGTCCGATTTCCACTCAGGCACGTCAAGCGGTTGAACCATTCTAGCTAGTCTCTAGTGCTCCACTTTATCTTTTTGACAGGTTAAACACGAAGCAACATAGTTAGTTACTCGTCTCTTCAGTCCAGGCCACCAAAATATTTGCTTCAAATCCTGGTACATCTTCGTTGTCCCGGGGTGAAGACTAAGTTTGCTCTTGTGTGCTTCATCCAAGATTGTCTTTCTCAGTTCATCGTTATCTGGCACGCAAATTCTCCCTTTGATTCTGATGATGTCATCTTGTCCTATGGTAAACTCACCTCTTATGCCTTGATTAATCAGTTCTCTCTTCTCCTTCAACAGCTCATCTGCGACTTGTAGTTCCTTAATCTCTTCCAATAGTGCACTGGTTACGGTAATCCTTCCACAACTCATCTTCCTTGGAGAAAATTCCACCGTCAAGTTCAAATCACGGAAAGCTTCAAGTAATTTCAATTCCTTCACCATCAGTCCGGCAGTGTGAATACTTTTCCTACTCAGTGCATCATCTACGACGTTCGCCTTTCCTAGGTGATATTGCAATGTGAAGTCATAATCCTTCAAAAAGTCCATCCAATGTCTTTGCCTCATGTTCAGCTCCTTCTGATCGAATAAATACTTCAGGCTTTTGTGGTCACTGAATATGTCGAATGTGCATCCATAAAGATAGTGTCTCCAAATCTTCAGCGCAAATACAACTGCAGCAAGCTCCAAATCTTGTGTTGGATAGTTCCTGTCATGTTTCTTCAGCTGTCGCGAAGCGTAAGCTATGACTCTCTGATGTTGCATAAGCACACATCCTAAACCTTGCTGAGAAGCATCACAATAAACTTCGTATGGTTCGTCAGATTGCGGCAGAACTAAGACTGGTGACGTTGTCAAACGTTCCTTTAATAGTTGAAAATATGTCTCGCACTTCTCGGTCCAAGCAAATGGTTGACCTTTCCTTGTCAGCTACGTCAATGGTGCTACGATCCGAGAAAAGCCTTCGATGAATCTCTGATAATAACCAGCTAAACCTACGAAACTCCGGATCTCAATCACGGTCTGCGATTGTTCCTATACTAACACTATCTCTACCTTTACAGGATCTACAACAATTCCTTCTTTTGAGATCACATGTCCCAAAAACTTCACTTCGTCAAGCCAGAATTCGCACTTGGACAGGTTGGCGTACAACTTCTTCTCATGCAAAATCTGCAAAACTTGGTGAGATGCTCCTGATGGTCTTCTAGACTCTTTGAATAAATGAGAATGTCGTCGATGAACACAACAACAAACCGATCCAGGAATGAATTGACAATCCTATCAATATAGTCCATGAATATAGCAGGTGCGTTTGTCACTCCAAATGGCATTACAAGGTACTCATAATGTCCATATCTGGTTCTGAATGCTGTCTTGGAATGTCTTCAGTCTTAACCCTATTCTGGTGATAACCAGATTTCAAATCAACCTTCAAGAAAATAATGGCTCCTCGCAATTGGTCCATCAGATCATCGATACGTGGTAGAGGATACCGATTATTGATAGTCACTTTGTTGAGTTGTCGATAGTCCACGCAAAGCCTCGAACGTCCGTCTTTCTTCTTCATAAGTAATACTGGTGCTCCCCAAAGAGATACGTTTGGTTATATAAACTGTTTGGACAATAAATCCTCAATCTGGCTCTTCAGCTCAATCATCTCCAAAGGATACATTCGGTAAGGTGCAATGGAAATTGGGCCAGTTCCAGGAATTAAGTCAATAGAGAACTCAATGTCACGTATTGGAGGTAGACCTGGTACGTCTTCTGGAAACACATCTGGGAAGTTCTTCACGACAGGTACACTGTTCACATCAATCTCCATCATGGCCTCTAGGCTAGCTAAAGAGATGTATTCTTGAGTTCCCTCTTTCAAGGTCACTCTGAGGTGGTTCGCAGCCAAAACTTCGAGATATTCGGCTCAGGAAAGACTAGGACTTTACGAGCACAGTCTAACAGGATATGATTGTGAGATAACAAATCCATCCCGAGGATTACATCAAGATTTTTCAACGGTAAACAGATCAAGTTAACAAAGAATTTCCTATCTTGAACAGTCATGGGACAATGCAAACGGGCAGTTTTTGCAGTCAAAGTTTTATCAGCAGGAGTAGAAATAACCAAATCAAACGGTAATGCAGAAACAGGAAGATTTAGATGCTTCACACAATCCACAGATATGAATGAATGTGTCGTGCCAGAATCGAAAAGTACTGACAGATGGTTACCTGTGATGTCACAAGTTCCCTCGATGTGGTCCTGTGAGATTTCTTCACCGATTATTGAAAACGCGCGTCTTGTTGCTGAGGGTCGTGCCGCTTTCACAGCATTTACAGATGGTTCAGCTTTTGGCAGACAGTCTTTGATCACGTGTCCCGGCTTCTTGCAATTGTAACACACATTCTCTTTTGAGCACTTGTCAGCCAAATGGTCCTTGCTTCCACAGTTATAGCAACACAGTTGATTCTTCTGGCTATTCCCAATGCCATGTGCCACCGGGCGATACTGATTGCGATTATTCCCATGGGGACGGGAATATGGCTTACTCTGGTGCTATTTCCCTTTGTTTCCATGACCTTGGTTCCTTCGTTTAGATGGTCCTCTAGCTCTCCTCTGTCTGTTGTTCTTCATTACTTCAACCTCTCTGCTTTTCTCCACCAATTGTTGGAAACGACGAATTCCTAGCGGCAACACTGAATCCTGAATGTCGCTTCGTAAACCATTAACAAAGTGCTCACACATGTATTCTTCATCCACACATTGTTGAAAGACACGAAAATGCTTAGCTAACGATTCGAACTTTGCAGCGTATTCCCCAATACTCCAGTTTCCCTTGTAAACTCTCAGAAATTCCTGTTCTTTCTCAATGCGAGCACTTTTGGGAAAATACTTCTCCAAAAACTTGGCACGAAACGGTTCCCAGGTACTTCCTGATGGTCGGCTTCCATCATCAACTTCGTCCCTCTCCACCAGTACTCTGCATCTCCCAGCAGCAGGTATGTGGCATAGTTCACCTTGACGACCGTAGGACTACGAAGTACTTCAAATATCTTTTCTATTTCCTGTAATCAGAGATTGGCCTGTTCTGGATCAGAATCTCCATAGAATTTTCGTGGGTCATGGTGGCAAAAATCAATCAATCCGTTCGCCTAAGCAATTCGTTCCTCATGTTATTGCTTTTGCAGGTCACGTTGTTGCTTCACAGTCATCTGCTGTACTACCGCAGCAGCCATGTCAGTCATCGCTCGCACTACTTGGTCCGTATCTTGGTTTCCAGCTTTAGGAACAGAGGTATCACGTCTAGGAGGTGCCATAAGTTCCTACAAGTCGAAAACCATTCCTACAAGTCCTACAAGTTCGTTCCTCACGTTGTTGCTTTTGCAGGTCACGTTGTTGCTTCGCAGTCATCTGCTGTGCTACCGCAGCAGCCATGTCAGTCATCGCTCGCACTACTTGGTCCGTATCTTGGTTTCCAGCTTTAGGAACAGAGGTATCACGTCTAGGAGGTGCCATAAGTTCCTATAAGTCGAAAACTAGTCAGAACCCAACGACAATAATCAACCATCTAAGGTGACCGCACACAATTTTACACAATGTCACACCTGTTTCAACTTGGAAACATTCAGACAATCAACACAGAGTTCACAAAATCCTAGGCACATCAGACTCCTACCTGACAATTCCTAACATCCTAGGCCAGTATATACTAAGCGGTCCAGTGAGAACCGAACTGCTCTGATACCACTAATGTAACATCCCATTTTCGCAAAAGGTTTTCTTTGAAAACAACAGTTTTTTTTCCACAAGTGTAATACTTTAGAACGACAAACAACAACCACTACTAAAGTAAAACATAACCAACATCATATATATGCATCATAGCAGTGTCCAGGATCAGAGTATTTCGCACGCAGGCGAGTTCCAAAATATACACAATTAGATGCTCAAAATAAAATACATCAGTCATCAGTCATATGAAGAACCCTAACACCTAGAGTTGAATCATATCTGTGATGCATCCTGGCAGCTCTTATCAAAGGACTTAGGCCCAAAAGTCATACTGTACAAAATACTAATCTAGAGTCTAACCAACTAATTCTATCTAACTATGCTGGCCCATAAGTAAACCTGAGACGCTTGCGAGGGGGAAACCCCGCACGGTAGGTCATCGACTCTGAGCTAGCAGGCCCCGATGCCTCTGAAGGATCCTCCTCCTCCTCCTCGTCCTCACTATCAATCACTACTCTATCTCTCGCCACCCACTCCCTAGTGGTCCTACTCCCATTGATTGGGTCTCCGGCCGTAGGGATTGGAGGCAAGGGATAAGAGCAGTGAGGACAGTGAATACAAAATGAGGGAGGACTACCCTCAAGTGCAGCAGGTGCCACCAATGAAGCTATCGGTATAGCAGAAGTAGTAGCAATGACGATGGGAGGAGTTCCAAGAACTCCAGTCGAAGGTGGATGTGCACTCGAACTCGACATTATGGACAGATGTGTAGGGTCTACGAACGGAAAGGTCTCAACAGTCGCCGTCGTCGGTAGTGTAGTAAGTAGACTAGGTGGTACATAAAAGTGAACCGTCTTACTGCTGAAGCGTATAGCAGTAGAGTACTCCACAACGTCGTCGGTCTCAATAACTATTCCCGAGTGTGTCAAATGCCCAGAGATAGGATTAATGACCCATTCCGAAGGGATCTTCCCCTAAGGAAACTCATACATCGTGTTTCCCATAAACCTCATCGGGATCGGCAACATCTAAGTATCGATTCCAAGCATAAACATAAAACAAAAGAAATGCAAGGGTAAATTTCTTGTCCACGAGTTCATCACAGGCTAGTTGCATACAAACAAGATATATATACATATAATACATCGGCATGTCATGATATACATAAGCATACTTAATAGGTTGCATACATCATCATAGTATATCAAGTATTTGCATGCGAGCAAACAAATCAAACAACAAATCAATGATCAAATCATCACATATCAAAATGTGGTTAGTCATGCATGCCAATGCATTATGACGAGTTTGTGTATACACCTGCAGCCTTAAATAAGGTCAGCAGAGACGAGGAACTTTATTTCCCAATGTCCGAATCAAATTCCCCTACCAAGGGTATAGCCACACACTAGGCTTGCCACGCATTAGGCATTGCTTCCACACGGGCATGAAGTGACAACTCAACCTTTGAAAGTCCGTAAGACGGTCAATGCTCCGAGTGTCGATGCTCAATGGTTAGTATATATTTTAATTAATTAATGCGGATCGACGAACTCCCAACTCATTCTACTTAGTAAATTTTCATGCTTACAATTCTTATGTTATCTAGGTGAGGTTGTACCAAAAATCACTCATTTAGCTTTGGGTCGTTGGAACCCTAATAAAATTGAATTCTTCACCTACCATGGTTCCATTTCTAACTTATCTATAAGCTTTGGCTAGTCATACTACAACCCCCATGCTTATTTTTTAGTCAAAATACCTTTAACAATTTACTTATGAAATCATATTACAGTGTTAAACAATTCAACATACTACAGCATGTTACAGCATCACCACTAACACTTAATAATACTATAGTTACTACCACAATTATTCATTCAATCAAACCATATAACAAACAAAGCAAAGAGCCTAAACTCATTATATAGAAATTTCCCTTACGTTAAACAAGCTTCAGATAAGGAACTTCCAACGCATCACCGAAACGTACCTCACTCGAACCTGAACATTACAACTTAACAAAATTAGAACCAAAGACCCAAGTCCTAAGACTCTATGGCAGCCATGGTTTTAGGTCCTAAAAGGCCTAAAATCTTGCTAACTTAACCCTAATTGGATCACACCTAATCATATGTCATGTTACAAGTTCAAGTCAAGCTAGTTTTGAAACTTTCATTAACTCTACATACTTTGAAAAACTTAAACCAAGTTTTTACCAATTGGAATAGTGTTTTTCCAAATTTGAACTATATTTAAAACCATATAACATGCCATGAAAATTATAGACCAACTTTTCCAAAAGTCACACTTCTTTGAATTGTTTTGCAAAACCAAATTATTGACCAAATTTACATTATTTTAAGGACATAAAACAATTTAAAAAAAATGCTTAAAAATAACATGAGGACCATGGTTTTGGTGTCCTAAAACAAACCCAAAGTTTCCAACTTTTCACTTCGAAAACAAATCATTTCAACACATTTAAATGCTTGAACCTTAAACTAACTTTCTCAACACTTAAAACACTTTGAGAACAATTTAAAACATCTCCCAAAACCTACTTAGAGGCCAAGGTTTTCCAGCCCCCATTTACAAATAATTTATTTTTCCAAAACCTTGTAAACATGCATAAATGACTAGTATCCAAACATATAACTTATAAACCTTCAAGAACTAATTCCAAATCAACAAAAATAACCCTAGACCAAGACATAGAACAGCCCCAAAGTTTCGGCCAAATTAGGGGTTAGGGATATTTCAACTTTAAATGTAACACCCTGTCTCCGGAGTGCTAATAAGTGAACATTCTGACAAAAGTTGACATGTTTCCGAAAGGTTGAATACTCTGTTCGTAGGGTTTTCGAGAAATGTGGTCCTATTTTTTTTTAAAAGTTCTTTAAAGAAGTATTCAGAGCATCACAGCGACTTTTAGAAACATGGCGGAAAATAATTTAAGACACCACATAGACCACATTCATTTATTCTGTTGAATCATATATAACAAACGTGTCATGAAACATAACAGAGATTTATTACAACACTAAATTAAAAGACAAATATCCTATAGCTGGTCGACAAGCTATACTCTTTACTAGCCTACTAGTAAGTTCTACAACATAACACAGGTAGAATGTTGGACGATCTTCAGCTGTTCCCTTCTGCAATTCCAAATCCTCCGCTTGCTCTGCCATCTGGATTACATTCATCAATTGAAAGAACCACTGGCAAGGGTCAACTTCTTAAAATAAAATAGACAGGTACACATATTCGACAACACACTCGGCAATAAAACATGTAATAGCACAACATATTACGGAAAATAATAAATCATGACAATAGGCAAACAACAGTGTATACAATTCACAAGCGCGACTCAAGACCCAAATCAAGACTCATTCTCTCAACACTTTCGCCACATACCAGAAGTAACGCGGATCCATCCACTGAATACCAGCCGTAGCCTTGGGCTCTCTGCTCACCCTAGGACATTCAGCTCAGGTTCCATTAGCATTACGACGCCTAGCTATTCCCTGTCGAACACCAGCCGTAGCCTTTTAGGGGATTCTTGCACCCTAGGTGAATCGACGCAAGCTCAAAAACGTCCCGACAAAACTAACGTCTAGCCATTCCCTACCGAACACCAGCCGTGGCCTTTTAGGGGATTCTAGCACCCTAAGTGAATCGGCTCAAGTTCAAAAATGTCTCAACGACTCGACCGACTCTCGCACTCCGATGGACAATTCGCATAATTATAACAATATAATTCAGTTCAACAGCATAAGCAACATAGCAATATAACTCAATCCATCAATGATAAACAACATAAGCATCTCATCTCAAATAATCACACTTAGCAGAAACAGTCGTCGATCAATATGGAATCCATCCCTCAGCAATTCGATGGAATTGACAGAGAGGAACAAACAAGTGTGGGGGTTCGGGACAGCTGCCAACCACTTGCAGACAAGCCCACTAAATAATCAGCATATATAACAAAAATAAAGCGAAGGGGTACAAGACCCTCACTTCGAACCCTTAGGTTCTCAGACTTCTTCGCATGAACACTTGAAATTAAATTCGTATCTAAAAATTGCCCTTACACAAGGACATATACAATAAAAGCCTACGATGTCTAGAAGTGCCCTTACGCATAGATACATAAACAATAACACTTAGAATATGAAGCGCCGTTATCGAACTCTAAGCTGCGCGTATTCCCGTATTCCACACCGCATGGTCTCGAATTTACTCAAAGCCTAACACAACAAATAAACTTAGCACAATTCTAAGGGCCTAATTCTACACCCCTTAGTCTCTCAAACCTAGCCCTTTTCTAACCAAAAATTTGCTCAAGCATTTAAATACTAGGTACTTGAAAAGAAATAAGGTTTTTGAACTAAAACACTTCTAAAAAGTAACACATAACACTTACTTTAGAGAATGCTAACTTATTTGAAAAGAGTGAAGTTTTGAAACTAAAATCTTTTCTGGAGACTTCAAAATAAACAATCATGCAATTAGCCACTTTCATAAATTTCAAAGCCTAAGCACATACTCATGCAAACATTTAGACAAGTTCATAAACAAAAATTTCCCTTCCAATGCCCCCTGGGCCTCTCGGCCTCAATCCCTTTTCTTTCAAGAAAATTTGCCAAAAACCTCTTTTTCACAACAACAAACCATGTCCAATTCATTTTCAACTACGTTTCCAAGCAACAAACATCAAGTTTTAACCAAGGCATAGCTCAAGCATTTTTCAAGATATGTTCTAAAACATATTCCAAACATGCGAATTTATTTACCACTTTTCAAAATCATGCTTTAAAGGATAGGATTTCACAAAACTAATAACTCAAGTTACAATTAAACATGCATATATGTAAAGACAAGTTTTGCAAGAAATCTTCCTTTCTTTTATCCAAGGGTCTCACGGCTAAGGGCCTAAATTAAATGGCCAATTTGCAAATTCTTCAACAATATGGTAATGCCATTTCACTTAACATTTTCCTTTCAAATAACAAGTCACATATCAACACCAAGTTCAACTAAGTTTCAAAACTTCATTTAAAAGAATATTGCAAAGGTAAGATTTTTCTCACAGGTTAACTACTGATACACAATTCCCTTTTAATGACAAATCATGTTCAAGACCACATTACAAGACTCCATAGCTCATTTACCAAAACAATTTAAAAAGAATACAAGTTTCAAAATACTTTCCAACTTCTTTTGCTTTACAAAACATTTTCAAAAATACTACAAGGCAAATAATCATCAAGACAACACTAAACATGATTTAAGCACATTTAAGGACTTGTTATAGACATTTTCCAAATCAATTTCATATTAAAACATTACTTCAAAACTCAAATAACATCATGTAGTAATTAATACACCTAAGAGAATTTAAACCAAACATCTTCCAAAACATTTTTCCAAAACTTCAAGAACCATGTTTCCAAAAACCTTTCAAGTTTTTCCTTTGATTTCAAACCACAATCAAAACTAAGTTTCAACTAAGCTCCAATCAATTAAACCATGGTCAAAACAACATTAATTACTAGAAAACGACTAATCAAATTTTACATGCCATATTAGTCCTTCAAGAATCATTTTCTCACAATTAACATACACTATCTTTACTACTAACTCATGCATAATCAATCCAATAGCCATTAAACTACTTAAAACATATCATTCAACAGCTAGATACATGATTCAACTATTAAATCCTACATATTCCCTTCTCCAAGAATAGGTCCAAGTCACAAAATAACCCATTTAACATGCTAGACCCAAATCTATTACTCAAAACAACAATCAACAACTTCAAATAGCTCAATAACACAACTAATAGCATGATTAACCTTCAAGATCCCACTACCTCTCTTTTCCCCTTTGGTTTTCACTTAGGGTTTCAAGATTGGGATTTTATGTGTTCATCTCCTTCATCAAGTCATGATCAAACAACACAACAACACTTAAACAAGCATAAATCAAGACTAGAAAGCAAAAAGACTACAAGTAATAAGAAAAGGGGAGGGGCGTTGTTTTGGGGCTGTCCAAGGGAGGGAGAAGTTGATTTTCCAACTTACTTAAATGGTTGGATGGAGATGATGAAGTAGAAGAAGAACTAGGAGCAAGAATGAAGAGGCATGGGAGCCATGGAAGGACCTTTGAGCTTTCTCTCTCAATAAATGGTGAAGATGAAATTAAATGAGGGGTTTAGGGAGAGGGGTGTTCGGCTGGGCAAGAAATAGGAGGAGGAATAAGGGAACAAGGTATATGAAGGTTAGACCATAGAAGGAGTTCCATGCCAAGGAGGTAAAGGAAGAACCATGGAGATGCTTTGAGTTTCTCTCTCTAAATGAAGAAGAAGAAGCAAATGATGGGGTAGAGGGTGAGGGTGAGGTCGTGACCTGATTCTAAACAAGGAGGAAGGATTAAATTTTTTATTTATAAAACCAAAAATGAAGAAAGGCTTAAGAAAATAATAATTAAGTAGAAATCAAAATAAATGAATAATGGGTAGGGGAGAGTCACGCAAATGAGGGGCTGAATGGGGGGTCTCCTCTCTTTTTTTTTTTTTACTTGCTTAAAAACAATTTTTAATCATAGTTAAAATAAGATAATGTAGCTAAAAGAAATACTAGCTTTTAATCACACAATTAATGACACCTATCACCTTTAAAAGATGTTAATCACATCATCTAATCCTACCCATCTAATCTCACATCACTCATGATTACCCTCTAATTCTAGAGTCTAAAGCGTGCTAAAAACACGGCGTCGAGTAATCGCATTACCGATTCATTCTTCCGCCGATTAATTCGCGAAAATTAATTTACCGAAAAATTAATTCATCGCGTGATAAAATATTATCATAAATAATAAAAACAATATAAAACACTCAAAAATATTCACAACAAGTTACGATTCGATTTTCATCGAAATCGGAGTTCGTTTTAAATTTTAATGCGGATAAAATTTACCCGGCAATTCGAAACGCGACGAAACTTCGTTAGAGTTTTTCGACGATTTTCGAACCATGAATTAATATTACATATTAATTCTTAAATTTAATTTCATCTTGGTTTAATTCAATCAATTTCTTAGTCAACAAAAATACGCGTTATCACACACGTCAGAAAAACTTAGAATAAGTATAATTGATGAATTCTCTTTAAAAGCAGCATACGTCTACGCTGTCAATTAATTCGAATTGACATCATGAATAATAATTATTTATAATAAATAAATTATTCAAAATAAGTCAAAATAATTCCTCGTACTCTCAGTAAATCATTGAGGTGATCAATCTCTATGACTTATCCTAAGTATTCAGGATTTTATTGCTAAAATCACTTTTCTTAAAAATTGGGATGTTACAATACCACCCCCCTTAAAATAGTTTCGTCCTCGAAACTACAAGGATAGTAAAATACGAAAAATTGCTTTACTCAAAACCATAAAATAATTTTGACATAAGCATTCACAATACTTATTATTGTACATAGTACTATATTTTTGTAACTACATAATATAGCATGCAATAATAGCGATCACAAGGTATAAACATACAACACACCACAAAATAAGCGTAGTTAGTGGACGAAGAATCCCTTGCGCCTGACTGATCTTCATTCCTGATCTTGACATCTGCCCATCCACGGTCACGCTCACGAACGCGGATGCGAACACGACCTCGATTACAGTTACGCGTCATTACTTACAAAAATAATTCTAACCTGTTCGCAGACAGTCGTGTGTACAGCCATCTAGAACACAAAAACCTTTTACAACATCAAAAAGGTTAAACTTCTCTTTTCCAATTCAAACATTTTTCTAAGGAAAACATCAATTCCTTGAAGACATTACCAATGCGAGAAGCTATTAAAACACGACTTTTGTTGTTAAGGCTCGACCATTCTCTTGGACACTAAAGTTCCTTTGAGATTAGGTTCTCATTGTCTCAAAATCATTACACACACTTTAATTCAAGACTAAGACAAACCAACTAACATTCTCTCATCTCTTAAACACCTTTTTAAATCAGAGTTTTTCCTACAAAAATTTCATATACCAATCACTAAGTACTCAAGATTCAAAATCACCTTTTTTTTTTGAATTTTGGGCAATTATTAAACTTCCAAAATGCCTAATTACAAATACCATCAGTTAAGCACGTAAAATTTTAGTATACTATCGAAATAGTAAGTACTTCTTGGGTTTTAAAATAGTAAATAGTACCCAAGAGTTTTCTTCATTCAAAGTTTTTGCATTCATAATACTCATACTAACATACAAAAGATTTTAAATACTTAAGTCCTTAAGACTCCTCCTTGTTTAGGGATGCAAGGATTCCTTTAGACATTAGGCGTTTCATTGTCTTGAAACACAAAAAATAACAATTTACAAGATGCTAACTCAAATAAATATTTCAAACTCCTCATTTATGATTTCATAGAATCATCTAAAACTTGGAACTATTTTCAACAAAATCATTAACAAACAATACAAGGTAAAAATAAAATAATAATTTAACAAAAATCATTTTAAACTTAAAACTACAGTCAACGAGGTTATAAACAATAATACAAAAATCAAAGCAAGAGAGTTGAAATATTCACCAAGCGTTCCTCAAAGAACTCGGTGTGTTAATACACAAAAAGGGACGAAAAGCTCTCACAATCACTGGCCACACACTCAAGTCACCACACGATTTGGTATAACCTAAGGAAGGAATTACATAAGATGGTGGTCTCTAATGCAGAACTCGTCCGCAACATGGAACATGAGGAAAAGGAAGGAAACTAGGTTCTCTCTCTATCTTCCTATGCCCATATTAAACCAGTATTGCAACTAACTATTCTCTCCCACTTTCACTCTTCTTGCAGTAACCGGTCAAGGAGGGTAAGAGGTAAGGCGGTGTTTTCTCAAGTTTGTCTGGTTAGTCTTATTTTAAGGGAAACTATTCTTAAGGTAAGGTGAAGCTAAGCTTTGATACAATCTTAGGTACTACCCCAGAACTAGTTCAGCATCTAGTCACACACTAACCACACCATACCCCTTGCTAACCTCTCTCACTAACATTCCAGCTTCCCTTCGACTGAGTTGAATGGTTTCACGTAGATTAAAATGTCACAAGACATTTAATCGGCGCTTGCTGGGAAAGTAATTGCGTTCAATATTTTCATTGGAAAATAAGATTACGCTCACACAGATAACAAACGCACAATCAATCACATAATTTCATAGCAGTACCAAAGTAAACTACTACGAAACACAGATGTTAATGGCAAACATGTCACACTCAGAAAATCATGAAATAATTTCAATTCTTTTCAAATCTAGTATTATGTATCAAAATAATTCAAACATCAAAAACGTGGTTTATATCTAGAACCACTAATATTTCAAAGATCACGCTAAGCAATAATATTAATAATGATGATAAATATAATAATATCTCTGACAGGCAATTCTTGCCTCAGCTTGGCTATCTGAAGTCTCTAATCCATTTCTCGAACTATCCGCTTCGGTAGGAAGAATCGCTCATCCCAGAGGTCGGATTCCCACAAGGTTTCACAACCTCATTAGAACCCCACAACAATTTTGTGTGTCTCAGGACACATTGCTCCAATTAAGGACAATCCAAACAATTACAAGTAGAGTTAATCCACTTGAGGAACAACCACACAAGCATAGTTCGACTCACAATAAAACATATCTTGACTCCCAACAGGTTAACTTCTATCATTCCGACACTTGACCAGCTATAGCTACCCATCTCACAGTCCGGTTAGAACCGAACCGCTCTGATACCACTATTGTAACACCCTGTCTCCGGAGTGCTAATAAGTGAACATTCTGACAAAAGTTGACATGTTTCCGAAAGGTGGAATACTCTGTTCGTAGGGTTTTCGAGAAATGTGGTCCTATTTTTTTTTTAAAAGTTCTTTAAAGAAGTAGTCAGAGCATCACAGCGACTTTTAGAAACATGGCGGAAAATAATTTAAGACACCACATAGACCACATTCATTTATTCTATTGAATCATATATAATAAATGTGTCATGAAACATAACAGAGATTTATTACAACACTAAATTAAAAGACAAATATCCTATAGCTGGTCGACAAGCTATACTCTTTACTAGCCTACCAGTAAGTTCTACAACATAACACAGGTAGAATGCTGGATGACTGTCTTTAGCTGTTCCCTTCTGCAATTCCAAATCCTCCGCTTACTCTGCCATCTGGGTTACATTCATCAATTGAAAGAACCACTGGCAAGGGTCAACTTCTTAAAACAAAATAGATAGGTACACATATTCGACAACACACTCGGCAATAAAACATGTAATAGCACAACATATTACGGAAAATAATAAATCATGACAATAGGCAAACAACAGTGTATACAATTCACAAGCGCGACTCAAGACCCAAATCAAGACTCATTCTCTCAACACTTTCGCCACATACCGAAAGTAATGCGAATCCATCCACTGAATACCAGCCATAGCCTTGGGCTCTCTCCTCACCCTAGGACATTCAGCTCAGGTTCCATTAGCATTATGAAGCCTAGCTATTCCCTGTCGAACACCAGCCGTAGCCTTTTAGGGGATTCTCGCACCCTAGGTGAATCGACGCAAGCTCAAAAACGTCCCGGCAAAACTAACGTCTAGCCATTCCCTACTGAACACTAGTCGTAGCCTTTTAGGGGATTCTAGCACCCTAGGTGAATTGGCTCAAGCTCAAAAACGTCTCAACGACTCGACCAACTCTCGCACTTCGATGGACAATTCGCATAATTATAACAATATAATTCAGTTCAACAGTATAAGCAACATAGAAATATAACTCAATCCATCAATGATAAACAACATAAGCATCTCATCTCAAATAATCACACTTAGCAGCAACAGTCGTCAATCAATATGGAATCCATCCCTATGCAATTCGATGGAATTGACAGAGAGGAACAAACAAGTGTGGGGGTTGGGGACAGCTGCCAACCACTTGCAGACAAGCCCACTAAATAATCAGCATATATAACAAAAATAAAGCGAAGGGGTACAAGACCCTCACTTCGAACCCTTAGGTTCTTAGACTTCTTCTCATGAACACTCGAAATTAAATTCGTATTTAAAAATTGCCCTTACACAAGGACATATACAATAAAAGCCTACGATGTCTAGAAGTGCCCTTACGCATAGATACATAAACAATAACACTTAGAATATGAAGCGCCCTTACCGAACTCCAAGCTGCGCGTATTCCCATATTCCACACCGCATGGTCTCGAATTTACTCAAAGCCTAACACAACAAACAAACTTAGCACAATTCTAAGGGCCTAATTCTACACGCCTTAGTCTCTCAAACCTAGCCCTTTTCTAACCAAAAATTTGCTCAAGCATTTAAATACTAGCTACTTGAAAAGAAATAAGGTTTTTGAACTAAAACACTTCTAAAAAGTAACACATAACACCTACTTTAGAGAATGCTAACTTATTTGAAAAGAGTGAAGTTTTGAAACTAAAATCTTTTCTGGAGACTTCAAAATATACAATCATGCAATTAGCCACTTTCATAAATTTCAAAGCCTAAGCACATACTCATGCAAACATTTAGACAAGTTCATAAACAAAAATTTCCCTTCCAATACCCCCTGGGCCTCTCGGCCTCAATCCCTTTTCTTTCAAGAAAATTTGCCAAAAACCTCTTTTTCACAACAACAAACCATGTCCAATTCATTTTCAACTACGTTTCCAAGCAACAAACATCAAGTTTTAACCAAGGCATAGCTCAAGCATTTTTCAAGATATGTTCTAAAACATATTCCAAACATGCGAATTTATTTACCACTTTTCAAAATCATGCTTTAAAGGATAGGCTTTCACAAAACTAATAACTCAAGTTCCAATTAAACATAAATATATGTCAAGACAAGTTTTGCAAGAAATCTTCCTTTCTTTTATCCAAGGGGCTCACGGCTAAGGGCCTAAATTAAATGGCCAATTTGCAAATTCTTCAACAATAAGGTAATGCCATTTCACTTAACATTTTCCTTTCAAATAACAAGTCACATATCAACACCAAGTTCAACTAAGTTTCAAAACTTCATTTAAAAGAATATTGCAAACGTAAGATTTTTCTCACAGGTTAACTACTAATACACAATTCCCTTTTAATGACAAATCATGTTCAAGACCACATTACAAGACTCCATAGCTCATTTACCAAAACAATTTAAAAAGAATACAAGTTTCAAAATACTTTCCAACTTCTTTTGCTTTACAAAACATTTTCAAATATACTACAAGGAAAATAATCATCAAGACAACACCAAACATGATTTAAGCACATTTAAGGACTTGTTCTAGACATTTTCCAAATCAATTTCATATTAAAACATTACTTCAAAACTCAAATAACATCATGTAGTAATTAATACACCTAAGAGAATTTAAAGCAAACATCTTCCAAAACATTTTTCCAAAACTTCAAGAACCATGTTTCCAAAAACCTTTCAAGTTTTTCCTTTGATTTCAAACCACAATCAAAACTAAGTTTCAACTAAGCTCCAATCAATTAAACCATGGTCAAAACAACATTAATTACTAGAAAACGACTAATCAAATTTTACATGCCATATTAGTCCTTCAAGAATCATTTTCTCACAATTAACATACACTATCTTTACTACTAACTCATGCATAATCAATCCAATAGCCATTAAACTACTTAAAACATATCATTCAACAATTAGATACATGATTCAACTATTAAATCCTACATATTCCCTTCTCCAAGAATAGGTCCAAGTCACAAAATAACCCATTTAACATGCTAGACCCCAATCTATTACTCAAAACAACAATCAACAACTTCAAATAGCTCAATAACACAACTAATAGCATGATTAACCTTTAAGATCCCACTACCTCTCTTTTCCCCTTTGGTTTTCACTTAGGGTTTCAAGATTGGGATTTTATGTGTTCATCTCTTTCATCAAGTCATGATCAAACAACACAACAACACTTAAACAAGCATAAATCAAGACTAGAAAGCAAAAAGACTACAAGTAATAAGAAAAGGGGAGGGGCGTTGTTTTGGGGCTGTCCAAGGGAGGGAGAAGTTGATTTTCCAACTTACTTAAATGGTTGGATGGAGATGATGAAGTAGAAGAAGAACTAGGAGCAAGAATGAAGAGGCATGGGAGCCATGGATGGACCTTTGAGCTTTCTCTCTCAATAAATGGTGAAGATGAAATTAAATGAGGGGTTTAGGGAGAGGGTGTTCTACTGGGCAAGAAATAGGAGGAGGAATAAGGGAACAAGGTATATGAAGGTTAGACCATAGAAGGAGTTCCATGCCAAGGAGGTAAAGGAAGAACCATGGAGATGCTTTGAGTTTCTCTCTCTAAATGAAGAAGAAGAAGCAAATGATGGGGTAGAGGGTGAGGGTGAGGTCGTGACCTGATTCTAAACAAGGAGGAAGGATTAAGTTTTTTATTTATAAAACCAAAAATGAAGAAAGACTTAAGAAAATAATAATTAAGTAGAAATCAAAATAAATGAATAATGGGTAGGGGAGAGTCACGCAAATGAGGGGCTGAATGGGGGGTCTCCTCTCTTTTTTTTTTTACTTGCTTAAAAACAATTTTTAATCATAGTTAAAATAAGATAATGTAGCAAAAATAAATACTACTTTTTAATCACACAATTAATGACACCTATCACCTTTAAAAGATGTTAATCACATCATCTAATCCTACCCATCTAATCTCACATCACTCATGATTACCCTCTAATTCTAGAGTCTAAAGCTTGCTAAAAACACGGCATCGAGTAATCGCATTACCGATTCATTCTTCCGCCGATTAATTCGCGAAAATTAATTTACCAAAAAATTAATTCATCGCGTGATAAAATATTATCATAAATAATAAAAACAATATAAAACACTCAAAAATATTCACAACAAGTTACGATTCGATTTTCATCGAAATCGGAGTTCGTTTTAAATTTTAATGCGGATAAAATTTACCCGGCAATTCGAAACGCGACGAAACTTCGTTAGAGTTTTTCGACGATTTTCGAACCATGAATTAATATTAAATATTAATTCTTAAATTTAATTTCATCTTGGTTTAATTCAATCAATTTCTTAGTCAACAAAAATACGCGTTACCGCGTCACGCAGAAAACTTAGAATAAGTATAATTGATGAATTCTCTTTAAAAGCAGCATACGTCTACGCTGTCAATTAATTCGAATTGACATCATGAATAATAATTATTTATAATAAATAAATTATTCAAAATAAGTCAAAATAATTCCACGTACTCTCAGTAAATCATTGAGGTGATCAATCTCTATGACTTATCCTAAGTATTCAGGATTTTATTGCTAAAATAACTTTTCTTAAAAATTAGGATGTTACATTAAACATCAAGAACAAAGCTAGCTATGGAAGAAAAACAAGGGTTATGAGGCTAATCAAGCATTTCTAGCAAAAACAAACTTTTAAACTAAAAAACAACTCTTAAATCCATCAAAACCCATATCATGGAACTCAAGAGAGATAAGGGAAGGATCATAGAGATTACCAAGAGATTAGATGATGATTGAACAAGGATTGAGAAGAAAGGAAGTAAAAATGCAATCTTGATCACCAAAACTTTCGAAACCCACACTTTCCCTTTCTAGAAATTTTCTCAAGTTTTCATCTCTAATGGAGGAATGAAGGGCTGAATGTGGCTAAGAGAGTGGACCACGAAATCAGCTAGGACTTGGAAGGAAGGAATTTTGTTCATTTAGTTGGAAACTAACCAATTAAGTCCTAAACTAACTACCTACCTTTTACTTAATCACCAATCACCACTTGACACTTGTAAAAGAGCCTTCTAAGACAAATTTCAGCTCCCCTAGCGGCAGGGTGAACCGCCCCTCAGCCATAAATATCATGATATTTTCATTTCGTCGCGTTCTCGCTCTACCGGGTGCGCAGCGTTTCACATCTATTAGGGTTTTTGTACTAAAAACACCAAAAATAATTCTAATTATAAGTCCACCCTCAAAAATTATTATTTAGCCAAAATGTTCCTCATGACATGAGAAAATTACCCACATATCTCTTTTTCTCGAAATGTGAACCGAAAAGTCGCAATTAGGCATTTTCTTGGCGTAGAAAATACCCTGTATATTTTTTGATGCCCAAAAATTCCCAAAATATTCTAATAAATCATAAATATTGGAAAATGATTATATCTCAAATTTTATAAAATTTAGATCACGTTTGGGTAGGTTTCAGTCAAACTTTGCCCTATAGTTTAAAATCAGCGTTTTACGGTAGAATTCAAACATTGAAAGAAAAATCCTAAATTAATAATAACTATTACTCCCTATATCTCTTATCAAATAGAGCAAATCAAACACTAGGATCATTCACATAGCTTTATTAACGGTTAAGTCGTATTACGAACGATAGAAACAGATAAATACTTAAATAGTTAAACACTGAAACTTAGGGTGTTACATTACCACCCTTCTTAAAAAATTTCGACCCTAAAAATTACACAACCAGAAAAGTTCTGGGTATTCTGCTCTCATCTTGTCTTCCAGCTCCTAAGTTGCGTTGCCGGTTGCCTAATTCCAGATTACTTTGACCAGTGGTATTTGCTTATCCCTCAATTGCTTGATCATTCGGTCTTCGATTCTCACTGGAGGAACCTCAAAAGATAGATTTTCTTTCAGTTGAATCATGTCCGATTCAATAACGTGAGATGGATCAGGAATGTACTTTCGCAATTGCGAGACATGAAATACATCACGGATATTAGAAAGAAATGGCAGCAAAGCGATCTGATAAGCTACTGGACCTATGCGACGAATAATCTGATAAGGTCCAATGAATTTGGGAGTTAGCTTCCTGGATTTGATGGCTCGACCCGCACTTCTAGTAGGTGTCACTCGAAGAAAAACATGCTCACCTTCCTGAAACTCGAGTGGTCGTCTTCTTTTATCAGTATAACTTTTCTGTCTGCTTTGAGAAGTCTTCATCTTCTCTCTGATCTGCTTAACCTTCTCAGTCGTTTGTTGCACTAACTCCGAGCCAACAATCATGCTCTCCCCATCTTACAATGGATTACTTAGTGTACACATCAAGTGTTTATAATATGTTCTCAAAGGGTTTTATTGCATGTGTTGAGTAATAATTCTCCATTTTAGAGTTTGGCACTTATATGACCAAGTTTAGGGTTTTTCTTTTAACTTTGGGGATTATTGAGTAATATTATGTGTTGAATCAAGTGGTTGGTTGTTTGTGATGTCTTGATGCATTTTTGATGATTTGGGATGGTTGAAAGAACCATTATGTATGTTGCATTGAGTTAGCTTTATGTGCCCATAAGGTGTTTGTTGTATGTCCTCATAGAGGATTCTCGCAAATTTTGGAATGGGAACCGTGAGCCAATTCAAAGGCTCATGGACATGGTTTTGAATATTTAAGGGATATTTAGATTTAAGTATTTTGTGGTTATTATTAGTGCATCCATTTGATTAATGTGTATATCACTTTAAATTCATGATAAGAGCAAAGATTAGTGTTGATGTATTGCTTGATATGCTAGAATTGAGATGTACCTATTTTGACTAATGTTTTAAAGATTAAAAAGGTGATGGATTATTTTACAATTAAATGCTAATTATTTGCATAGTTGGTGTGTTTTGATAACTATCATTCATGAATGGTATGTAATGGGGCGGGGTTAAGGGACCTCACTGAGATTTTATATCTCACCCCTTTCCTTTGTTTATTTCAGATGACAGGTACACCTTACGGAGGATGTTCGTTCATACTCTATACCGGATCACGAGTCCTTGTATTTATGTACGAGTCGTTGTATTACGTGTCTTTTTATGTCAAGTAATGTTTGTTAATAAATTATAAATTTGATTAGCTTTCCTTTGTTTTTACTATCTAAAGTGTTGTATCTAAAATTAAAATGATTTCCACCTTCTAACTCTGTTTCGTATTTCCAATCTTAGTCCATTAGGATGTTGTTCTTAACAACGGCTTTTAGTAACAAAAGTATTTATGTGTTTTATGAATTCAAAAGAAAAATTTTCCGCATTATCTTTAATTCTTGATTAGCTTAGTAAGTAACTCCCTGATTAGAGTCGGGGCGTTACATTATGATATCACAGCAGTTCGACTCTCTCGGACTGTGAGTCAAGTGTGTCTAGAAGTGATGCGGTTTAGGAATGTATCATTTTGTCTGTAAATCTGAGTTTTCCATATTCTTTTGATAAATTATTGAGGTAGGTCACTTCAAGGATTTGTCTAAAGAATAAGGTGGATGAAGATGAGCAGGAATTTGTGTAGTGTTTCCTCCTTTTAAGAGATTTCTAAATATATGTATATACCTACACGTGAGGGTGTATACATATATGCAATGATTTGGATGCAGGATTAATTGAACTTGCATGATGTTATGTTGAATGATGTATCTGTTAAGGTTTGCCTTTTTTTGCTTGGCTTAAGTTATGTACGTGATTGATTCATGCGTGATATATTGTTAATTTGCTAATGCATTGAAATTTTTCCTAATTATTGTTGAGAATGGATGGGTAATATCTCATGTCTGGAGTAGGTTTGATGAATAGACTCATGATTGAACATTTTGTTTTCCTTTCCTGAAGTTGAGATGTCAGTTCTTTTTGGGTTGAAAGGAGTTGGCTGTTGAACCCCACACCGACATACGCTTCAGGTTTCCTTCATATTTCCTCCACAGAGGAAATTTTGAAGTGCCTTTAGAGTTATGGAATTGGTATATGGCTAATGGTCCTTATACCTTTATGTTCCCTGAGGTGGGGAATGAGCATTAGGATTGAGTGCTAATTTGGAGATAACTATACTCTCAGTATGAGACTCTAGGTGTTTTAAATTTCTAAAATCCTTGTGGAATTGTTGTTGGTTTGAACTGATTGTCGCTTGTTAGAATTTGTGTTTTGATGTTCTTAATTAGACGAAATTAAGGTAATATGACAAACTGAAATTTGAAATTTATTGGAGCTGTGAAATTATTGGTTGAATGTATCTTGATGGTGCCATGGAAAAGAATGCATGTCTTTCGAAAATGCATGCTGTCAAGTGTGGTTACTGACGTGGATGTTGATGTAATAAATGGCAAGAAAATGTGTCTCTCAATGCATGTTTTCAATTTGTTTGACACCTATTGTGCTAAAACACGATAAGCATAAAAAAAGGGAACATGTAACCATAATTGCATGATAGTCCTTTGAACCTTTAGGATTTCTTACTCCTTTTCATTTTGTGTGTGTCTTCTTAATCTCTAAATTTAGGGGGATTGAGGAGTTATGATATGGGTTTGATTACATTTGATTGGTTCAAAGTTTGATGTTTTAGACAACATTTTATCTTTGTATGTAATTATGATTTATCATTTATACATGTTTGAATCCTTGATTTTTCAGCCTTAAGTTCTTTGGAATTGGTTTGGATTGAGGAGCAAGTGAGGTCGGAAGTGTTAGGAAGCAGAAAAAAGCATTTCTGCATAATTCTACAGATGTACACGTGACGCGCCCCACAGGCGCGTGTGACGCACGTAGAGGCAGAAAGGAAGGTAAGAATGCGCGTGAGGCGCGTTAGACGCGCGCGGGAACAGGTGCAGGACATGCAGGATGTGCATGACGTGTGCGCCAACGCGCCTGGCGCACGGGCAAACAGAATGTGCCATGAGAAATACGTGTGACGCGCGGCTAAGTGCGCGTGCCGTGCGCCCTGTTTTTCAAAAATTCTAAATTTTCTTAATTCCAAAGGTTGTCAGGGCTAAATACACTTGATTATTGGCATTTTAAACCTCAGAAATTTCTTGTTGACAAGGGAATTTAATCCTTGATTAAAAAGGGTTGCAACCCTAATTATGAAGCAACGGTAAATCAATTGAATTGCTTTAAGTTGAAGCATTTGAATGCCACTAATGCTTTCCAACTCTTATCGCTTCTTGGATGTGTTCTCCCAAATTCAACCTATTATGATAATGAATAAGTTTAGGATCTTGATTATTCGTATACAGGATCCTAACCCTAGTTATGATGTAAGGAAAAACGATGTGAATTGCTTGATAGTTCGTACCATTTGCTAGTCAAATTCTAGGTTAAGTTACCTAAGGACCTAACAAATTGTATAATTAATTAATATGGTTATTAATCATCGAACGAGTCATAACTTTTCATCAAGTCAGAGTAGTATTGGTTTGAGAGAACTACGTTCCCTTAGACAAGCTATAGTTTTCATAAGCCCTATGATTAATGGTGATGCCTGTTGTAGTTGGGAAGGTCGTTACAATAAAAAGGGTCTAAGTCCTCTCTTTGTGCAGGCATCTTGCAAGTGCACTTTAAGTGTTAGTAACGACTGACCTGCCTTACATTAGATTGTGGTATCCCTCGTTTGGTGTCATAGCAAGTTTTTCGAAATGATACGGGATGACAAAGTACTTGACTCAGTTCATAATACGATGATTAATAATAATGGAATGGTTAAATGTTTGGCTTGAAATTTGTTTGTGTGTTAATGTTTGCAATTCTACTGCAAACCCATCAATTGTGCACTGGTGACACTTTTATTGGCGTGGACCTCTTTTTGGTTTTATCCTATAAATCGGATTTTGCTCCTTGAATTTAAGTTGGACCAAGAGGGGTTACATTCATGAAATTCCTTGTGACATATGTTTGCATTGTAATTAATGCTTAATGATTATATTGTGTTTGGAATGCTTGTGTTGGCTGCAATCCCGTCGATTGTGCATTGGTGCCACTTTTATCGGTGGGGATTCTCTTGGTTACCCATCAATTAAAATGGGACTCAATGATGATTAAGCCAAGGGGATACATTCGAGAAACTCTTTCGGTCATATCCAATAAATAGGATTTTACTCAATCTCTATTGAGTTGGGCCAAGAGAAGGTACTTTCATGAATTCTTTGTGTCATGTGGTTGCAAGTAATTGATGTTTTATATTTCAATTATAACACTATGACTTAAACTCTATTCTGTGATGTTAAATACTTGATTGTGTGAATGTAAATAGAAATTAATTCTTTATTGAATTACGAATAGCATTACCTCATAAGTTCTACCAATGACGGTTCCACCTAAGTTATTAAACTTAGGTTAGTATTACAAGTCCTGTACGTGGCTTCGGTCCATCGACCCAGTTCCCTGTTGGGCCAATGTGCTTGGGGGCTGTGCCTGCACTTCAAAACAATGTTGGGTCGGATGTCACAATAAAAGGCTCACATCTTAGGTGTAATTTTGATGTTTAGCTAAAAGCATTGCCGCTACTAGTGCTAAAGGCCAGTAGTTTGAAAGTTTGGACCTAACCTATTGGCATACGTTATTGTGTGGGATTAGATCATAGGCTTTGAACTATAAGAGTCTTAGTCATAGCAAAATCAGCGGGAATTCAAAGTTATTAATGTTTACGATAGATTCAATGACTGGTATATGAAGTGACCTTGTCTAACCAATTACAAACTCGGTCTTGACTTAATAATTGACCCAGTGTTACAATTAGTTTGTAACCGGTTAACAAGATTACCAAATTCTCCGAATAATTGACCTAGTGTTACAATAATTCCTTATGAATTTCAAGTAATTTAGAACAATCAAGAAAAGGATGTATTTATGTTGTTTGGATTAACTTTGATGCCAATCCTGTTTAGATTGAGCTATTAGGGTTTAACCTAAGTTATAAAAATGATGAGATGGTTTTACTGTTCAATTATAGTTGAACCATAAGTGAACACTTCATATTAGTTAGAACCTACCATAAGTGGCCTACTAATCCTCACGGATGAGGAAAGTAACCTTAGTTACTTTTCAGTCAAAGAAAGGAATTTGACCTATTCGAGTGGAGTAGGACTGTAGTTCGCAGCGGAAGCACGAGGAACAAATCCTATAGAAGAATAAGATAAGAAGGTGGAGCGAGTTTTGGGGACAAAATTCCTAAAAGGTGGGGAGTAATGTAACATCCCAACTTCCCTAAGCCTAATAATTAGAGATCCTAAGTGAAAAAAGGATTTAATCTCTAAGGATTAAAGAGGGTTTATAGCTTTTAATTTAGCAAGTTATAGCTAAGTTGGAACCTAGGGGTAAAATAATAATTTTATCAAAGTATTTAGGAAATGTGGGACTAATTATTTCGAGGTAATTTTAATTGATTAAAATTACCTAATGTTTAATTAGGAAATAAGGGATGAATTAAGGTATTAAGATAGGAATTGTAAGCCAAATTTTTAGTAAACCATTGACCATTACCCACCATGCACTACCTTTCACTTAATTCCACATTAGCACTCTCTCAATCTCTCTCTCTCCTCCCTTTTATTCCAACAGAATCAGAAAAAAAAGGAAAAAACATGAGAAAGAAAAGAGAAAAAGAGAGGGGGAAAGAGAGTGGGCCGCGATGATGAGGAAGAAGAGGGGAAAGGAGGAGTTGTGACTGCTCCGACATTCTGCACGCGGCGGCGACGAGAAGGGAGGTGGCAGCGGCCACCGTGAACACAGAGAGAGAGAGGGCGAGACCGAGAGAGGGACAAATCGAGAGAGAGAGATTGAGTTGAGAGAGAGATTGAGTTGAGAGAGACATTAAGCAGAGAAAGAGGGAACTCGCATAGAGGAGAAGAGGAAGAGAAGAATCAAGAGTTCATCAACCATCTTCTTCAATTCCATCAACAATCAACTTAAGGTTTCACTCTCTAAATCAACAAAGTGAGTTCCTTTAGGGGTTATGCTCATCAAGAGGTTAGGAACCTTGAAAAACCCATTATTAAGTAGATTGAAATTATTGCATGTTTTTTCTTATTTGATTGTTACTTTATGAAATTTTTGAGGTTGTTGAAAGAACCCCCAAATGTCTTACAATGGATTACTTGGTGTACACATCAAGTGTTTGAAATATGTTCTCAAAGGGTTTTATTGCATGTGTTGAGTAATAATGCTCCATTTTAGAGTTTGGCACTTATAAGACCAATTTTAGGGTTTTTCCTTTTATCTTTGGGGATTATTGAGTAATATTATGTGTTGAATCATGTGTTGGGTTGTATGTGGTGTCTTGCTGCATTTTTGATGATTTGGGATGGTTGAAGGAACCATTATGTATGTTGCATTGAGTTAGCTTTATGTGCCCATAAGGTGCTTGTTATATGTCCTCAAAGAGGATTCTTGCAAATTTTGGAATGGGAACCATAAGCCAATTCAAAGGCTCATGGACATGGTTTTGAATCTTTAAGGGATGTTTAGATTTAAGTATGTTGTGGTTATTATTAGTGCATCTATTTGATTAATGTATATATCACTTTAAATTCATGATAAGAGTAAAGATTAGTGTTGATGTATTGCTTGATATGCTTGAATTGAGATGTACTTATTTTTAAGTAATGTTTTAAAGATTAAATATGTGATGGATTATTTTAAAATTAAATGCTAATTATTTGACATAGTTCGTTATGTTTTGACAAGTGTCATTCATGAACGGTATGTAATGGGACGGGGTCAAGGGAACTCACTGAGATTTTATATCTCACCCCTTTCCTTTGTTTATTTCAGACAACAGGTACACCTTACGGAAATGTCCGTCCATACTCTATACCGAATCACGAGTCCTTGTATTTATGTACGAGTCATTGTATTACGTGTCTTTTTATGTCAAGTAATGTTAGTTAATAAATTATAAAGTTGATTAGCTTTTCTTCATTTTTACTATCTAAAGTGTTGTATCTAAAATTAAAATGATTTCCACCTTCCAACGCTATTTCATATTGCCAATCTTAGCCCATTAGGATGTTGTTCTTAACGATGTCTTTTAGTAACAAAAGTATTTATGTCTTTTTTGAATTCAAAAGAAAAAAATTTCGCATTATCTTTAATTCTTGATTGGCTTAGCAAGTAACTCCCTGATTAAAGTCGGCGCATTACATACAATGTACTCTTCTGTTGTTTGCAATGGAAAGCAGAAGTTAACTTTTTTTCTTTTTCCACTACAACAGAATGTTTAAAAGATAGCGCCACTTTAATCAGCGCTTACATTCGAAGTGCTACTTATTGAAAAATTGCTGCTGAAGAATAAAGGAATAAACAACGCTTAAAAGAAAAAAATGCTGCTTTAGGGATAGAGAAATAAACAGCGCTTTCTAAGATAAGAGCTGTTTAAAGTGGGACACAGAGAATAACTAGCGCTTCATCTATGAAGCGCTGTTTATGCTCACCACTGTGTTTTAAATCAGCCACTCTCTCGCGTTCCCAAACATAAGCATAAAAAACGCAAACACTGTGTCTCGCGTTCACATCTCTCTCTCGCGTTCACAGTGTCTTGCTTCAAGAAGAAGAGGAGGTGCCCTTTCAAGGATTTGGTTCAATCTGGTCGTGGGGTTGTAAGCTTCTCTTGTCTCTCTGGTTCAATCTGGTTGATGTTTATGGTTTCAGTCACTTGTTCCTTATTTTCGAGTTTTGTTTTGTTTTGATTTCAGGACCATTTTCCCAAAGGGTTCTCTTAACTTTGGAGGAGAAGAAGATCCCATACCCTGACATGCAAGGCATGGAGAAGGAGAGAGATTTGAGAGAAAAATTAAACAATTTTTTTCTTTTAGGGTTTTTGTTTTTTCTGAGAGAGATATGTGATGTTTTGATTTCAGTTTTTTTTTCTTTTCTGTAAATTCAAGATCTTTTTCTTAGTTTAGTTATGTACCATGGATTGATTCTGAAATGAAGTATATTTTTTAGTTATTTTTATTCTTGTTTTTAAACTTCATCATCCTGCTTCTGATTCTGTAATATGATATGAATAATTAGTATGTAATGAGATGCAGGGGAAACGTAAATGCTGGAAAAAAAAAGCAATAAACAGCGCTTCTTAAAAGTAAGCGCTACTTATTCCTACTCTTAGGTAGCGCTTTTTACAAAGAAGCGCTGCTTAAAGGTGGGGAAGCACTGTTTATTCCCTATTTTCAACATCGTTGTCTAAGCGCTGCTTTTTGTAATACATTCAGCAGTGGCTAAATAAACAGTACTTTTAATCGCTATTTAAGGAAAAAAATAAAGGCTGTTTATTCCCAAAATTGTTGTAGTGTTCTTTCTTTCGAAAACCCTTTTAAAAAATGAGACATGAAGAGAACTACAATTTTCAAATGATGAGTAATTAGTCTTTGTCAAACATTAAAGTATAACACCTCATATTGAATGCAACACATACAATAAAACAAAACATAATCATTTGTAGTACAATACCCTAAGCTATAACTACGACTCTTATTGAGAACCATTCAGCAAGATCAGAACTGGAGCACTATGAGAAATTTCCTCCACTGGCTCATTCTCCAACGCTCCTAGGAAGAGACGGAACTGAAGTAGCAATAGAAACTCCATCTAGTGGTGACATCCATAAGAATGTCCAATCCAACAATGCAAAGGTAAATTTTTTGTCCATGAGTTTATCACAGGGTAGTTGCATCCAAACAAGATATATATATACATAGTATTACGACATGCTTTACCTATATATATATATATATATAGCTTGATAGATCGCAAGCATCAGTATGGCATATCAAGCAATTTGTACGTGAACAAACAATTCAAACAACAAATCAACCATTAGTCATCACATGTTATAATGTGGTCAAAATGCATGCCAATGCATATGAACATTTTGTGTACTAATTTACAGCCTTAAACATGGACAGCAACCAGACACTAGAAAGCCTTTTCCAGGTCCTTCCTATTCCCACATCAAGGGACCTACAATCTAATTGCCGCACAATAGATTGCAATGCCAACCAAAACATCTGGTCACTAACGTGCCCTCGGGTATCTGGCAGAAACGACTACTCGCCTTTGCAATCTGTAGCAACCCAATTTTTTTAAGAAAAATTGTTTAACAATAAAATCCCGAATACTTGAAGGTAAGTCGTGGAGATTGATCATCTCAATGATTTACTGAGAGTACGAGGAATTGTTTTGATTTATTTTGAATAATTGGCTAATATAAATAATTATTATTTATGATGTCAATTCAAATTAATAGACAGCATAGACGTATGCTGCTTTTAATGTGAATTAATCAACTGAGTTTTATATAAGTTTATTGTTTGACGCGCTGACAAGTAATTTTTGTTGACTAAGAAAATGATTAAATTAAATCAGGATAAAATTAAATTTGAGAATTAATATTTAATATTAATTCATGGTTCAAAACCCGTTGAATGAAATATTCATCGTATTTTGAATTATCGGGTAACTTTTATCCACAATAAAATTTAAAACGAACTCTGATTTCGATGAAAATCGAATCGTAACTTGTTGTAATAATGTTTGAGTGTTTTCAATTGTTTTTATTATTTATAGATTAATTTTTATCACGTAGTGAATTAATTTCTAAGTAAATTAATTTGCGTGATTAATCGGCGAGTGAATTATTATTAACGTAATTACTCGACGCCGTAATTTTGGGACACCAAAACTCTAGCATTAATGGGTAATTATGGGTAGAGTTATTAGGTGTCAAGATATTGTGGTTAATCCAAAAATATCTCGATTAGATGCTAGGTGTCAAGGTTGTGGTGGGGATTAAGGAAATATCTACTTGATCTTATCCTCAATTTTTTTTATTTGGAACTAATAATTTTTTTTCCTTCCTTCTCCTTTAGTTCAGCGCAGCCCTCCCTCTCTCACTCTCATAATCTCATTTCTTCCATTTCTTCTAGATTATTAAGTGTTGGTGAAGGCAAGGAAAAAGCTAAGTTCATTTCTTCTTCCTTTTTTTTTTCTTTTTTCTTCTTCTTAGTTGTGAGCTTCTGTAACATCCCAATTTTTATAAAAATTAATTTGCAGTTTCTGACTACTTAAAAATAAATCATAGAGATTGATCACCTCTATGGTTTTTTAAAAGTACGAAGAACTACAAAGAATTATTGTAAACAATTTACTGTGTTAGAAATTAATTCAGATTAAGAGACAGTGTAGACGTATACTGTTTTTAATATGAATTAATCTTGAAAAATGTAAAAAATTGTTATTTGATTAAAGAAAATTATTTTATTGAAAGAGAAATAATTTTAGGACTTAATAGATATTTTCAAGTCACAGTTTGAATTTTCATTGTTGAGTTATTGTATTAATTGTCTGTTTTATGTCATATCTAATATGACTTTTATTTTTAATGATTTTGTCTTGATAATTTTATTGTTTGAATAATATTTAGATGATAAGAGAAATTGATATTAGTGATCCTCACTAATTTACAGTTTTTATTGCGCTGCGAGAATTCTATTGAGTTCTGCCGTAACTAGGCCTTTGAGTGAGTTTCTAACTGAAACACACCCAAGCATGATCCAAATTTTATACAATTTAAGATCTTAGCATTTTCCAATATTTAGAATTTATTGAAATTTTTCTAGAATTTTTGGGCATCAGAAAATATTTAGTGCATTTTCTATGCCCAGAAACTGCCTAATTGCAACGTTTCGATTCGTATTTTGAGAAAACGAAATACGTGGGTACTTTTCTCATGTCGTGAGGAATATTTTGGCTAAATAATAATTTTTGGGTGTGGACTTGTTTATTAGAATTATTTTTGGAGTTTTTGGTACAAAAACCCTAATATACGCGTAACCAAGTGCGTCCGGTTGATCGATAAGCAACGAAACGAAACCATATGACCAGGGGGATGAATAGCGACCCAAATGGACCAATGGGAGGTTAGCCATGTGCTGGTAGCCTACCATTTTGAACGAAGGCTTGTGATTGGTTATTGGAGTAATTAGTAATTATTTAGTTTCCTAACTAGGTAAATATTACTTACTTAAGGATAAACTTAAGTAGATATTTTATGAAGATACTTTACTCAAGACTTGCTCTCCAAGGCCAAGCCAGTCGTGACTCCCTCCCATAGAAACACATTTCATTAACTGTTTTCTCCATTGATAAGTTGTAAGAGAAAGTGTAGTGAGAGAAAGTTTGTATTCTTGGAGAACTTAGTATTTGGAAGGCTTGAATCTTCTTCTCCCTTGCTTCTTCCATCTTTGCGCAAACCTCCCTGCTTTGTGGTAAGATCTGGTTCTTGTTCTCTTTTCCAACTGCACCATGAATGACATGTTTAAGGTTTTGGTTCTTTTTAGATAGAAAGTGGTGAGTTTTAGTTGGATTTGCTCATTTCCTCATAGATTTACCATTAACCTTTCATATTTAGTATTTGATTTGGAAATTTTTTTTGATTCCGTCTTTTCTTTCTTTACTAGCCGTGGGTTTGAGGCTAGTTAGGGGATGAAGTTTATTTGATTTTGTTGTTAAAAGTAAGGATCTATCATGTTAAAAATATTAGGGATTTGATCTAGCATTTTACAACTTTTATGGTTGGAAAGAAAACAAAAATTTGGGGCTGATTTTGGTTGATCATGCCCGTGACCTTTCAAGGTTTAAGGGGGCTGTTTATTAAAATTTTTGGGTGGGTTAGATCTAGTACCACTAACATGCAAGAAAGATTTGGAATGGATTAAAAAAAATGTTTACTCTTTGAATTCTTTTTAGCCGTGACATTTTGTTGTTATTGGTTAACATATTAACTTGATTTTTGTTGCAAAAATGTTGTGAAAAAGTTTTACTAAATGGACCTAGCAAGATCCCATGAAGAGCAGTTGCATTGGGAATGATTTTGGGTGTTTATTTTGCTTAAAATTTTAGCTAGCATGTTTTAGAGTTTTAGCAATTGGCCTAGTACTCTAACCCTGCCTAAAATGAATTTTTGATTGAGGAAAAAAAAATTGTTTCCTTCTCTTTGCTTTGCTGGTCATGAATTTAAAGTATTTGGGGCTGTTTTAATCTCTATCTTTGTTACATAAAATGATGATAAACATGGGTTAGGATGATGGGGATTAGGTCAAGAGTTTTTGACAAGTTGAATAGTTTAAATCCAATATTTTTGGGGCTGTTTTGGAGTTGTTTAAGCCATGATCTTTTAATAATTTTGAAGAAAGTTTTAACTTGATTTAATTATTGAAGCTTTTAGAACTAGAATCCTTGGCTGCCTTATTAGGGTTAGCACACTAAGATTTAGTTCTAAATTACGTGATTTGTTTTATCAAGGTTCGAGCGATGTTCAAGCGACGACACATGTTAATACCATCGTTACGGTAGCTTGGATTGTTGAAGTGTAACACCCGCACCTCAACATAATTGAAAGTACGACAAATTACATTAAAGCACAGGAGTTACTAATAACTTACAGACTTGATTACAGTAATCCAAGTCATAAATCAAACTTAATTCATAAATCTAATGAATAGGTTACAAATTATACATAACTTGGAATATAAAATTCCCACTGCAATATCCAACTAGCCTATGAGTCCTGAACTTGGAGCTTTGACTCATCGTCTTCAGTACCTGCTTATTTGAAAAACAACAAAAGGAAAAGGGTGAGATTATAAATCTCAGTGAGCCCTTCGCGGACTCCTCACCATTCTCTCCTCGGAATATTCTAGGCTGAGAAGACTAACTTAGGCATTCCAAACCTAGACATACTCTCTCTATGTACTATAAGGACTTGACCTGAACTTCTTGATCTCCCTAAGCTAAGACGCTTTAGAAGGCGCTAGCTTGAGTTAAAAACTTAGCATATAATCAAATAGGGTAATCCTAGGGCCAATATGCCACTTATCAGCTTGTGATTAAACTAAACACATAAATGTATAGCAACCCACATCAATCCTACAAATGTCCATTCCTTAACCTTTGTTTAGCTCGACTAACCTTAATACAATATAAATTGCAACCTTATTAACTAAGAACGTATTGTTCTTACTTACTCACTTTGTGCTTAACACATCTTTGCTTTTTCTTATGCTATTGGACTTTGCCTTATGCTCTATACCACAAATCCCAATCAACCTAGCTTGCTTATCCTTTACGTGATCTAATCACAATGCTCATTACTATATAATAATTAAGCGACTAGGGGTGTGCTATCCAAGATTTCATACAACTAACTAAGCTAATTCCGAATATGTATATATACATACAAGGAATTCATTAACATTCATAAACTTAACATCACTTCACATATTATACCATTCATAGGAGATATATAATATGATGCTTTGCATGTAATGCACTTTGTGTTATTGGGTAGTGTCGTAGGCTTCAGTCCCTAGACCCCAATTACACACTTTCGGAATGGTGGTTAGACGTCATAACCCTCCAAGGGCGTCCCACTTGGCTAACCAAACCGATCTACTCCTATAAATAGATGAGTCTTGCCATGGACTTTAGCTTATGCATATGCTTATGCTTATGATTGTATGCATGTTCATAGAAATACAATCATTCTCATTACTTAACTATTCAAGGAAACTACAATCATTTCAATGAATCAGGCTTACATTAATAGCATCCCTTTATCTCTAATGACTCCAAATCATGAACACTAATTCATACATCCTTTCTATTACATCCTTTTCCTAGGGTCCTTTCTTTGACCTCTAAGACTTAAGCTTATGGCTCTTAGACAAGCCTCACAATTTGCCAAATTAATGGACAACACATACATTAACTAATCCCTTGAAACTCTATGGAGTTCTCAAGAGAAAAACATCAAGCATACATTCAACTGTGGGGGGTTGGGGGCAGTCGCCAACCTCTTTTAATCAAGCCCACTACGCAATCATAACAATCATAACAATCATGACAATCATAACAATCATGACAATCATAACAATAATAACTCAACCTCTTATAGGTATCTAAAACCTAACTTGAACCTAGGGTTCATATGTTACTAAAGGAAGAGAAATTCCTATGTGTGGGACTTATGGGTGCCCATCACCTAAGGGTTGAAGAACTCACCTCTATTCTTCAAGACATTGAGCTAGGAAGGTTGAACTTTGGACTCTTTGCTCCTCTTCAAGCTTTTCCCTCTTTGCTCAACTTGGGGCTCCTCCAAATACTTCCCAAATCTTGATCTTCAACCTTCAATCTTCCTTCTCCATCCAAGAACTTGAACCATCCTTGCTAGAGCTTGGTCTTCTCCCCCTTATTCTTCTCCAAATTCGTGCTTCTTCTTCTCCTCTCTAGGGTTCAAACCCAAATCTTCCAAATACTCAAATCTCCACTCTCAAACTCTCCATTTAGGCAAGTGATTGAAGAAATCCAACATGAATCTCTTCAATCCTTCTCAAAGGGTGAAACCCTAGCTCTCCTCTCCTCTTTCTCCTTTCCCTTTCTCTTCTATTCCTTCCCTCTTTCTCTATTACTGCGTTCTGCTCGCTGAAACAGCGTTTTTAAACAATTCTGCAGCTATGAATCGATTCACAGCATAGTGTGAATCGATTCCCACAGTGTAAAAACGCCTGAATTGCAGCTTTAATGAATGAATCGATTCCTGCCTGCGAGTCCCCGTGGCCTGTCTTATGTGAATCGATTCCTGGCTTCTGTGAATCGATTCCCACTGCTAAAATTTGATGCCAATGGATCTTTAATGCTGTGAATCGATTCCTGGGCTATATGAATCGATTCACACTGCAGAAAAACCCAGAAAACTTAGTTCTTACACCAAACCTTGAGACTTTCTTCTCAAATTAACTTCCATAACTACAAATCAACACCTTTAACCACCTTAAGATTAATTCCAACTTATTCCTCAACTCAAACCCATTAACTTTCTTATCAAAACTTTGTGTAATTATATCCACTCACTTTGAAATCAAATTAAGCTTGGATACAATCACACAATTCTTCTCATAACTTATTCTCAACTTAGCTTAGAAATTTGGGGTGTTACATGAAGCGCCCAAGGTAAAGGAAATTCTTACATAATGAGTTTGGGCTTTTCGCCTTGTGTGTTGTTTGCTTGATTGATTGATTGTGTGGTAGTACTTGTAGTAATACTATATGTTGTCTAAAATGCTATAGCATGTTGTAGCATACTGAATTGTTACATGCTGTCTGAAATGCTATAGCATGTTCTTGGCCCTGCGTGACATTATGATTTGTATTGTTTTCCTTGAATCATGTTGGATTTAATTTGAACTTGGTATTGATTTGGAATATGAAAATATTGTTGATGATAATGGATTAATTAACAATGCGTTAATCGACTGCTATTAGTTTGACGACTTACATCGGTAAGTCTGATACGATTACATGAGCCGAGAAATGTTTTCGAGGTAAACTAAATGTATCTTCTAAAATAAGTCGGTATACAAACACGCTTTATGGATCAGAGGGTTAGAAGTTGTTTAAGAGGTTCTTTTAAAAAGAAAACATTGTAAATTCTGAAAACGGTTGAGTTAAGTAATGTGTCTGGGAATTATCTTAGCATATTATTTAGCACAACTAGGGTTTCAACGACTTAGAGCTAAAAAGTATTTTCAGATACATAGGAGTGATACAAGAATTGAGAAAGAGATTTCAAATATCAAGATTATGAAAGAATAAAATAAAGGGAACCTAGTGTTCCAATTGAGCATATGGGCCATGTGTCCTGTGCTGGGACTTAATGTCCTGCTTGTGTGCGCATTTTCTTGATTAAGGATTAGACCTAGTGTTTCGTATGGTGTGCCTAGTACCTAAACCTAAAAATTGAACCTAGTGTTCTGCATTACATGCCTAGAATTTTAATCTAAGATTGAGATTAGCGTTCTGCAGTTGAACACCTGGACCTACTATCCTGTGTTTGAACTCTAAGGGGAATTTCACATCATCTCAGTTTATTGCGTGATGAAGAATACCGGAGCATTACTTGAGTAGTATGGGATACTCATTGCGGTGCTCAAACTTTGAGTTCCCTCCACCTTTTTGAATGTGAAACATAGTTGGTTGTCGTTCCACATTGATTGATTAAAACATTACTCGGGCGCTCCCTACGGTGAGCATGCCATAGTGAAGAATTTGTTTGGATGCATATTGACCATTGAGCATCGACACTAGGAGCGTTTGATTTGTCTTAAAGACTTCAAAAGACGAGTTGTCATTTCACTCGAAGCGTTTGATTTGTCTTAAAGACTTCAAAAGACGAGTTGTCACTGCACTGCCTAATGTGTGGCAAGCCTAATGTGTAGCTATATTGTTGGGACGTTGGGAAAATTCCTCGTCTACTGCTGACCTATTAAGGCTGCAGGTGTATACACAAACTTGTTCATAATGCATTGGCATGCATAGCTAACCACATTTATGATATGTGATGAATTGTTTGATGAATCTGATATTGTGATGACATGATCATTGATCTGTTGACAGAATTGTTTGCTCACATGCAATTATTTGATATTGTGGTGACTTGATTGTTGATCTGTTGGTTGATTTCTCTTTTCATAAGCAAATGCTTGATACACCATGATGATGTGTGCAGTCTATTAAGTATGTATATGTATATAAAAAATTACTCATATTTTCCATTGCAAAATACATAAGAGTACTTTTTAACTGAAAGCATACAAGCATCAAATGTTTTTAGTATTAGATTGGGTTGCACAGTAGCGCTCCGGAAACGGGGTGTTACAATAGTGGTATCAGAGCAGTTGGGTTCTAACCGGACCGCATTGGGTTAAGCTGGCCTAGATTGTTGGGGATTGTCAGGTATAAGTTTGTTATGCCTAGGTTATGTGAATCTTTTTTGTGATTGTCTGTAATGTTTCCTAGTTGAAACATATGTGACATTATGTGAAATTGTGTGCGATCATCTCAGATGATTGATTTTGTTGTGGGCTTCTGTTTTGTTTACTTTGTAGAAACTCATTGCCTTCGAGATGAACGAGTCTTTCTGCTAGAGCTAGTAATTTAGACGTGGATTGTAACATGCGTATTTTTACGATGTGTTAATTAGCGCTATTTAGTGTATTTTGTCGTAATTATGCTATAATAAGCAATTTCTTATTCTCTAAGAAAGTGTATTAATTAAATCAAGATCAAATGATATTTGAGAGTTAATATTTTATATTAATTCACAGTTCGAATATCGTCGAAAAATTCTAACGAAGTTTCGTCGCGTTTCGAATCGCCGAGCAGTTTCACCGCAGATAAAATTCTAAATGAACTCTGATTTCGATGAAAATCGAATCGTAACTTGTTGAGACTATTTTTGAGTATTTGACATGATTTTTTTTATTATTTATAATTAAATATTATCACGAGATGAATTAATTTCTCGCTAAATTAATTTTCGCGAGTTTATCAGTAACGCGGGTTTTTTGACACCGTGTTTTAACAACCCCTAGACTCTAGGATTAGTGGGTAATCATGAGAGATGTGAGATTAGTTGGGTAGAATTAGATGATGTGATTAGCATCTCATAAAGTTGCTAGGTGTCATTAGTTGTGTGATTAATTTGAAAATCCCTTTTATTAAACTATTCTTATTAACTATGTTTTTTTTATAAAATAAATGAAAGAAGGGCTATATGAAGCCCCTCATTCTCGTGACCCTCCCTCATCACTCTTATTTCATCTTCTTCATTTCCTCTTCTTGAGAGAGAAAAGGGTTTCAAGGTTCCATGGCTTCCAACCTTCCATTTCTTGAGTTTTTGGTTTCCAACCTCCACCAAACTTGCTCCTAATTCTTCTTCCACTGCATCATCTCCATCCCAACCATCTAAGTAAGTGGAAAACTCATTTCTTTCCTCCCTTGAACAGCCCAAACAGCGCCCCCTCCCCTTTTTCTTGTTTTGTGATTTTTCTTGTTTCAAGTCTTAATTTCTTGCTTGTTTTGTGTCGTTTGTTGATTGATGATGATCAAAAGGAGATGAAACACTCTCACCCCTTTCTTTGAGATCTAGAGCAAAAACCCTAAGTGGTGGAAAGAGGGAAATTGTGTGATCCTCACTTGAATCAAGTAATTAGAGGTTTAATTGAATTATTGGAAGTTGTTTGATCATTGTTGAGTAGTAGTTTTGGAATTGGCATGCTTAACTTGTTATTTAAGGGTTGATACCTATTCTTTAAGTAGGGAAAATGTAGATTTTAATTGTTGAACCATGTGTTTAATGGATGAATAACATGCCTTGAGTGATTTAATTGTTATTGGATTGATTATGCATGAGTTAGTAGAGAGTTAGTTTAGGTTTTGTGAAAAAAATGATTCTTGAAGGGCTAATATGGCATGTAAAATTTTAATTGACTTGTTCTTGATTAATTAGCTTCATCATGAGCATGATTTAAAAATGTTTTGGACAAAGGTTTGGAAACTTGCAAATTTTTGGGAGTGAAAGGGACTAAGGGCCGTGAGCTCTAGTTGGAAATTAGGAGAGGAAAACTATTTTGTAACTTTCTCCTAATTGGTTTTGGAAATTAATTTTGAAATGAAATTGATTTGGATCTTGTTCTTGAGTTCTTGGCATTGTTAGTGGCATGATTGAAAAGGTTTGAATCAAAGAAAAATTTGTTTTGCATACTTATCATGACTTGTGTTAGAAAGTGGTCTTCCATTGAAGTTGTTTGGTAAAAAGGTTTTGGACTCAAATGTTAGTTAAGAAGTTGTGTGAAAATCATTTGGTTATGAGTATTTGGAAAATAGTTTTGATACTTGATTTACATTTCTCTATACGTATTGATTGTTATATGCAAGTGAGCTAGTTGTTACACGAAATTGTTAGTCTTGTGAATCATATAGAAATGATTGTATAATTAAAAGAGATTTTTGCTATTTCTTTAAGAAAAGAAGGGTGTGGCCGAGAGGCCTAATAGGGTAAGGCAAGGAAGATTTTATTTGTGAACTTGTCTAAATGATTTCATGAGTATGTGTTCTAGACTTTAAAGTTTATGAAAGTTGTTAATTGCATGGTGTTTGCTTAAAGCTTTCAAGAAAAGATTTTAGTTTCAAACTTTACTCTTTCAAGTAAGTTAGCATTTTTCTAAAGTAAGTGTTATGGGTTACTTTCAAGAAGTGTTTTGGTTTTAAAACTTCATTTCTTTTCAAGTAGGTAATGATTTAAATGCATGAGTGGATGCTTGGGTTAGAAAAGGTTAGGTGTTGAGAGCCTAAGTTTAGTTTTATTTATAGAATGTGCTAAGTTGTTCGTGGTGATAGGAATCATAATACCGGAGACCGAGCGACGCGGACCTGATTACTTCGGAGCTACGTTAGCGACTGTTCGTGGTAAGGGCAACTTTAGATATTTTTAGGCTTTTTGTTATTTAAATGCTTATTTAAATACGAAGAAGTCTGAGAACTCTCCGAGTTCGAGGTTAGGGTTTTCGAACCCCTTCGTTATTTATTGTCGTGCGGTCGTCCATTTTCTGAGTCATTCGTGGGTGAAAACTTTGTGGTTGGTCTCCTGAACCCAACCCCCCAAATTTGTGTACCTCTCTGTCAACTCCATCGAGTTGCAGAGGGATGAATTCCTTGATTTGCGTGTCAAGTATGTGATGTTTGCCGATATTATTGAGTTATGCAAATATTTAATATGTGATTGAATATATGCTGCGAATTGCTTATGCTTGTTGAATTGCGTCTCTCCATACGAATTGCTTATGCTTGTTGGATTGCGTTTCACCATGCAAATTGCTTATGTTGCTTAAGTTGTTGAATTGCGTTTCACCATGCAAATTGCTTATGTTGCTTAAGTTGTTGAATTGCGTTTCTTCATATTAAGCTTGCTCTAAATTATTTGATATGCGGTTGAATAATGTTGCGTACCGCTCTTTGAATATCTTATGCGGCGAACTGTTCTTCGAGTGTGAGAGCTAGTCATGTCGTTTTTGAACTTCGACTTGAATATCCTAGAGTAGTGGAAGAGCTCAAGGCTTCGGCCAAATGTTCGAGGGCGTTGTCCATTGTCGAGTAGTGGGTGACTTCGACCCGAATATCCTAGAGTAGTGGAAGAGCTCAAAGCTTCGGCTGGATGTTTAGGGGCGTGGTCCATTGTCGTGGCATTGGGTAACTTCGACTTGAATCTCCTAGAGTAGTGGAAGAGCTCAAGGCTAAGGCCGGAATTCAAGGGCGTTGTTCGTTGTTCCGGAAGTTGTCAAATTGTCGAGAGAGAATGAGTCGTGAGATGAGTCGTGAGGTGAGTCGTGAGAGAGTCTGGAGTTGTGCCTTGAGAAATGTGTATGCTGTTGTTTGTTTATCGCTTTGTTATTTGCTATATCTTGTTGCGATGAGAAGTTGACCCTTGCCAGTGGTTCCTTCAATTAATGATGGTGTCCCAGGCGATGACGGACGTGGTGGAGATTCCGGCGACGACGACATCACCAAATGTGGTGTAACACCCCGTTTCCGGAGCGCTACTGTGCAACCCAATCTAATGCTGAAAACATTTAATGCTTGTGTGCTTTCAGTTAAAGAGTACTCTTATGTATTTCGCATTGAAAAAATAGGAGTAATTTTTTTTTTCATTTTCTTTCCTTTGAAAACCTTTTCAAAATGAGACATAGAGTACTACAGTCTTCTAAATGATGCCGATTCAGACTTTCGCAAATATCAGAGTATAATGCTTCACAAAATAATACTTCGCATAACATAATCATTTCGCGCTAAGGCGAAGTTTTCTGAAAAGAGTAATTACAAAACAACAAATACAAAACCCTAAGCTAAGCTGGCCAACAACTATAACTCTTACTGAGAAATAGCTCAGCAAGACCAAACTCGTAGTGCTCAGAGGAAATCTTCCTCCACTGGCTCAATCTTCAATGCTCCTGAAAGACAAAGCTGCAACAGCTACCGAACTCCATCTGGAAGTGACATCCATAAGGACATCCAATCCAACAACAGTGCAAGGGTAAATCCTTTGTCCACGAGTTTATCACAGGCTATGTCGCATGCAAACAATATATACATATATAATACAACAACATGCTTTTATATACATATACATACTTAATAGACCGCACACATCATCATGGTATATCAAACATTACATATGAGCAAACGAAACAACCCACTGATCAACAATCAAGTCACTACAATATCAAACTATTGCATGTGAACAGGCAAATCTATCAACAGATCAGTGATCAAGTCATCACAATATCAAATTCATCAAACCCTTCATCACATATCATAAATGTGGTTAGCTATGCATGTCAATGCAGTATGGCAAGTTGTGTATACACCTGCAGACAAAATAGCCTCTGCTTAGGCTTGCCACTACTTTGGCATGCCTCTACTTAGGCAATGCAGTGTCAACTCGCCTTTTGAAGTCTGTACAACTAATCAAACGCTACGAGTGACATGATAACTCGTCTTTTGAAGTCTTTAAGACCAATCAAACGCTCTGAGTGTCGATGCTCAATGGTTAGTACGCATCCAAAAAAATTCAACAATATGGCATGTTCACTGTAGTGAACGCCCGAATGATATCCAACAAATTCAACAACATGGCATGCTCACCGTAGTGAATGCCCGAGTGATAATCGACAAATTCTACAATATAGCATGCTCACCATAGTGAACGCCCGAATAATATCCAACAAATTCAACAATATGGCATGCTCACCGTAGTGAACGCCCGAGTGATAACCGACAAATTCTACAATATAGCATGCTCACCGTAGTGAACACCCGAGTAATGTTTTAATTAATCAATGCGGATCGACGAACCCTCACTCACTCAACTTGGTGGGTTTCCAAATCTCAATTAACTAAGAGTTCAACACAGGACACAAAGTCCGGGTGTTCAATTGCGGAACGCTAGTCAGAATCTTAGATCAGAACTCTAGGCATGTAATGCGGAACGCTAGGCTCAACTTTTAGGTTAAGATACTAGGCACGCCATACGGAACACTAGGTCCAATCCTTAATCAAGAAAAAGCACACGCAAGCAGGACATTAAGTCCTAGCACAGGACACATAGCCCATATGCTCAATAGGAACACTAGGTTCCCTATGTTTTATTCTTTCGAAATCCCGAATCATGAAATCTCTTTCTCAGTTCTTGTATCACTCCTATGTATCTGAAAATGCTTTTTAACACTAGGTCGTTGAAACCCTAGTTGTGTTAAATAACACACTGGAAGAATTCCCTGGAAAGAGAGGTGGTGCGAACACTCTTAAATACCAAGTCTTTCCTAGCCAGAATTTTCCCAGGCGCATCATTTAACTCAACCGTTTTCGTAAATTGTACTATTTATTTCATGTTCTTTTCTCTACTATTATTCCATTGAAATTTCCTTGCAAGCTTTGGCTAGTTGTACTAAAACCCTCACGCTTACTTTTAAATCAAAACGCCCTTAACAATTTGTTTACGAAATCAGAATTCGGCTTGTGGAATCGCATCAGATTCACCAATGTAAATCGTCAACCAATAGCAGTCGATCAACGCATTGTTAATTAATCCATTATCAACAATAATATCATTCATATTCCAATTCAATGCCAAGTTCCAATGAAATCGAAAGTGATTCAAGGAAAACAATACAACTCATAATGCCACGCAGGGCCAAGAACATGCTACATATTATCATCAATTTCAAGTCCAATTAAATAAATCAAGTATGATTTAAGTCACACAATACAATTCAGTATTGCCACACAGGGCCAAATCAATACACAACAGTTCATGCTACAACATCTCAACAGCATATAGTACTACTACAAGTACTACCACACAATCAATCAACAATAAAAAAAACAACACACAAGGCGAAAAGCCCAAACTCATTATGTAAGAATTTCCCTTACCTTGGGCGCTTTAACAATCCAAGCAAGGTAAATTCGCACTATCGTCAAGTCGTTCCCTGCACAAGCCTTATGCACGAACCTTAACAACGCAAACTTAATCCAACTAGAACCAAAATCCCAAGTCCTAAGACTCTAGGGAAGCCACGGTTTTAGTCCTAAAAAGGGCCTAAAATCTTTCTAACTTAACCTATTTGGATCACACCTAATCATGTGCCACGAAACAAATTCAAACCATGCAAGTTTTTAACTTTTTCAAGAGCTACACACTTAGAAAATACCAAAACCCAAAACTTACCAATTGGAATAGTGTTTTACCAAATGAATAGTGTTTTGCCAACTTTGAACCTTTTTTCAAAGCACTAAAACATGTCACAAAATTTTAGAAACAATTCTATTACAAGTTCAAAACAATTCTTGAAACATAAACTAAAACTTTTTCCAAAATCATGCTTCTTTGAATTGTTTTGCTAAATCAAATCATCAACCACTTTTACAACTATTTTTAAGCATAAATACAAGTCAAGAACAAATCACAAAATCCTTTTGAAGGCCACGGTTTCAAGGCTCCAATTACAACTCCAAGTTTTCAAACCTTTTAACATCAAAATGTTACAAACTTTGCTTAATCAAAACTCCTTATCAAAACCAAACTTATTTACCACTTTAATACACTTAAAAACAAGTTAGAACTCACTCAAATCATGCTCATAAATCACTATTTTGGAAGCCCCAAAACAGCCCCAAATTCATTTTGTTTCAAACAATTTTTCAAAGCTTCAAGCATACAAACCTTTATAGATTTAAAGTTCTAACCAAAAACCAACTTCTTAAACACTTAACACACTTTAAAACCAAATCAAAACATCATCAAAATCATGAGCAAGTGCCACGGTTCCAGCCCCTAAATTTAACCAATTTAATTTTGCAAAACTTGTTCAACATGCATATATGACTACTTCTAAGCATACTAGTTACTAACCCTCAAAAATCTATCTTCCAATCACTTAAAAACACAAATATAAAATCCTAAGAACAGACCCTAGGGTGCGGCCTCATCAAAAAGTTAGGGTTCCTAAATTTTAAAAATCAAGAACAAAGCTAATCTTGGAAGGAAACAAAGGCTAAAAGACTAATCATGCATATCTAGCAAAATCCAACACTTTTGCCCAAAAATAATTCCTAAAACCAACCAAACCCATTCATGGAACTCAAGAGAGGAAAAGGAATGGATGTGGAGCTTACCAATCAAGATGATGATGATTAGGGTTAGGAAGAAAGGATGGAAGATTGCAAGCTTAGCATCAAACTTCCTTCAAGAATCAACATCAAAATTATGAGAAACAAAAATCTTAAAAACTCATCCATGGATGCCATGGAGGAAGAAGAAGGGATTAGGATCCTTACCAAGAAGATTAGAGGTGATAGAACAAGGATCAAGAACAAGGATGGAAGATTGAACTTCAAAATCACAATTTTCTCAAGTTTCTCAACACTTTCTCTTTCTAAAACTCTCTTGATTTTTTTTTCTCGAATGGAAGAATGAAGGTGCTGCTCTTGGAAGGGAAGGAGGCCACGAAATTCAGGTGGGATATGGAAGGAATAAATTTCTTCATTTAGTTCCAAACTAACTAAACTAGTTCTAAGTTAACCAAACCAACTAAACTAACTAACTATAATTACCTAACCACCAATCACACATCAACACTTGTAAAGTGACCTTCTAAGGATGAGGTTCAGCTCCCCTAGTGGCTGGATGCGTCTCCCCTTAGCCCAAAATATCTAGATATTTCGTTTCGTCGCGTTCTCGCTCAATCGGGTGCACGACGTTACGCGTATATTAGGTTTTAATACTAAAATCACCCAAAATAATTCTCATTATAACCCCACACCCAAAAATTACAAATGTTTCTCGCGGCATGAGAAAAGTACCCACGTATCTCGTCTTCTCGAAATGCGAACCGAAACGTCGCAATTAGGCAGTCTCTGGCCATAGAAAATACACTAAATATTTTCTGATGCCCAAAAATTCTAGAAAAATTACAATAAATCCTAAATATTGGAAAATGCTAAGATATTAAATATTATAAAATTTGGATCACGTTTGGGCATGTTTCAGTTAGAAACACACACAATAGCCTAGTTACGGCAGAATTCGATAGAATTCTCGCAGCGTAATAAAAGCTGTAAATTAGTGAGGATCACAAATTTCAATTTCTATTATCATATAGAAATTAATCAAACAATAAAATTATCAAGACAAAATCTTTAAAATAATAGTCATATTAAATATGACATAAAACAGACAATTAATACAATAACTAGACAATAAAAATCCAAACTATGACTTAAAAATATTTATTAAATCCTGAGAATTATTTCTCTTTCCATAAAATAATTTTCTTTAATCAAACAACAATCATTCACATTTTTCGGGATTAATTCATATTAAAAACAGTATACGTCTACACTGTATGTTAATCTGAATTAATTACTAAAACAGTAAATTGTTTACAATAACTCTTTGTTGTTCTTCGTACTTTTAACAAACCATTGAGGTGATCAATCTCTATAATTTATTTCCAAGTAGTCGGAAACTATAAAATAATTTTCATAAAAATTGGGATGTTACATTACCACCCTCCTTAAAAATTTTCGTCCCCGAAAATTAACTTATAAACCGAAACAAAATCAAATTATGAAAAGTCATAATTTAATACTAAAAACATATTATAAATTCTGAACTTTGAAATTTAATACAACATAATAATTATTACACTCAAACAATCAAACACAAAGCATACATTTTATTCATATATCCTTACTAAAGTAAGGCACTACATCATCAACTTAAATGTCTACAAAACACAGTACTACGCGTCCATGTTGAAGAAGTCCTCGCGAATGACACTTTATTCCACACTACGATCTCTACTCCATCACGATCACGAACACAGCCACGACGACACTGGGTTACGGCTACATGCTAACACCAACGAAACTCTACTAACACAAAAGCCAACATCAAATCTCTTTAATTTTAAAAACATCTAATTTCTAAAAATAACACAAAGCAAGAGTTAATTTGCATAAACCACTAATTGACCTCTTCAAGACTCGACCTTCTCAAGAACATTATGGTTCTTTTGAGATTGGGTTTTTCATTGCCTTAAAATCATCAAGACACACTTAATTCAAAGTCTGAAATTTAAATCAAACCCCAACAACAACAAAATTACTACGAACCTTTTATTAAACTTGAAATCTAACCTCACGCATATAAAACTTGGTTTTCCAAAAGAAAACAAGTTCAAAAGCATTTCCCAACAAGACAAGATGGACTAAAAATTTTGAATTATCTTTTACAACAAAAGATAACAAAATCTTTCCAAACTTCTACTACTAAATCATAGTTTTAACAAATACCATTTAAAAACTTAAAACCATCTTCAATGAGATCATTAACAAAGACACAAGAGTGGAAAACAAAAGAACTATGACACTCACCTAAAACCTTCTAGGAACCCGCGGTTTGGAAACATGAAGAGAGAGGAGGATTGCCACGATTAACAACCAGAAAATCACCAACAACATTATTACATAAAAAAATATGAGAGGATCCATCACAAAAATCATCCTAAGGCTCACGGTTTGCAAGAAAAACAAGAAGGAGAAGATGAAAGCTTGGTTTCTAGCACTTCTCACCACCACGCGATTGGGCACAAGTTAGAATAAGGATGAAGGGAAAATGGAGATTTTGTAGTAAAATGGTTTAGGATTCACAAGGGAATAAAAAGGAAGAAAGCCCCCACCAACACCAAAACACTAAAGGAAACTTTCTCCCCTCAATTATTTAGAAGGAACCGGCGAAAGGAAGGAAGAAAAATGACCCCCACCTGAAGTTCCACTTAGCTATCCATGTGTGGGAAGACAAAGAAAAAGGTGGGATTGAATTTTGCAACAAAGTCTAACCGATAATCATCACGCACTATAATCCCTCCACTAACGCTCACATACTCCAAATTGCTCTCTTGAATTAGCCCCACGGTCTCGACGTAGCTCTAATTCGCTGTGTTAGGGTAGTCGCGTAATCAGTTGCTCGATTGGTGACAAATCACGTAAATTAAATTATCAAGATAAATTTAATTCAACGCGCTCAAAAAAATTTGCGTATAAGAAATACGCTCACAAAATAATCACATAAATAATTTCACGAATAATCACAATAACATATATCATAATACCAAAAGATAATAAAAATTTGGATTTTGGAATCTAGTATAATAGTAAAATACGTCACAGAGTTAAAACACTTATGTGGTCTATATTTAGAACCACGCGCACACCATAATACATATAATACGATAAATATAGCGTCACCTACGAATAATCTCTCTCGTAAATCTCGACCCGCTCAGCTCCACTGTGTCGCATTTCCTGCGATGAAGTCTTCAGATGATGAGTTCTCTGCTCTACTTGGGGTGTAGACACGCCCCTTAGTGGTTGGTCTTGTAGTTTCAACATTGTTGACAATAGACTCAGGTCGTGGTACTTTGCAGTCTTTGGACAGATATCCCAATTCCTTGCTACCACATTGATGACAGTGCCACTTCAACTCCGGGTTATTCCCAATAGCCTACGCCACAAGACGATCCTGACTGCGGTCATTTCCCTGAGGATGGACATGAGATGTTCCTTGTTGTTGTCTTCATCTTTGTCCTTTGCCTTGATAATCTGGCTTAACTGACCCTCCAATTGCTCGCCCCTCCGTTCGTTGTCTTAGCCAATCGTGTTGATTCTCTGCGACAATCTGTTGTGCAACAGTAGTTGCTATCCAGACTATCACCCGAATTATGTAATTCCTATCTAAGTTACTAGCTCTAGCAAAAAGACTCGTTCGCCTTGAAGGCATCGAATTTCTACAAATTAAACAAACTAGAAGCCCACAACAAAATCAATCATCTGGGATGATTGCAAACAATTTCACACAATGTCACACCTGTTTCAACTAGGAAACATTACAGATAATCACAAACAAAGTTCACATAACCTAGGCATAACAAACTTATACACGACAATTCCCAACAATCTAGGCCAGCTTAACCCAAAGAGATCCGGTTAGAACCGAACTGCTCTGATACCACCATTGTAACACCCAGTTTCCGGAGCGCTACTGTGCAACCCAATCTAATGCTGAAAACATTTAATGCTTGTATGCTTTCAGTTAAAGAGTACTCTTTTGTATTTCGCAATGGAAAAATAGGAGTAATTTTTTTTTCATTTTCTTTCCTTTGAAACCCTTTTCAAAATGAGACATAGAGTACTACAGTCTTCTAAATGATGTCGATTCAGACTTTCGCAAATATCAGTGTATAATGCATCACAAAATAATACTTCACATAACATAATCATTTCGCGCTAAGGCAAAGTTTTCTGAAAAGAGTAATTACAAAAGTGGAATCAGAGCGGTTCGGTTTTAACCGGACTGTGTATTGGGTAATTATGTTGGTCACCGTGTCGGGTCTTGTTTCGTCGGGTAGCTAATTGTGTTTGTGTTGTTTTTGTTTGATGAGTGAAGCAGCTTTGCTTAAAATTTGTTGGATTGTTTCTTGATTGAAGAAATGTGTATTAACACATCACTTGAGTGTGAGGTTTTGATAGGTTTTTGGACCTTGTAGGAATCTAATTCCACCTCATAGAGAACATACTTTTGGACCTGATAACTCCACCATGGAAAGAGCAATTCAAGCAATGACTGAGATGGCGGCGGCAATGGCTCAATAATCTGCTGCTACGACCCAATAATCTGCTGCTATGGCTCAACAGACTGCGATTATGAACCAACATAATCTACAGCAACAACAGAGGGCCGAGAGGAATGCGGAGGCTAGAGGATTGGCTGATTTCCGCAAGCATGATCCACCAAAGTTCTATGGAGAACTGAATCCGGATAAGGCAGATATGTGGCTGCAGGAGATAGAGAAGATTTTTGAAGCACTCCACTGTCAAGAGAACGTCAAGGTGAATTATGCATCTTATCTGCTGCTGGGAGACACCGAGTACTGGTGGAAGGGAGTCAAACAGATGTTGACGGCTGAGCGTCATGAGATTAGTTGGGAGGTCTTTCGCAGGAGGTTTTTGGAGAAGTACTTTCCAAAGACTGCACGAATGGAAAAGGAGCAAGAATTCCTCCGTTTACATCAGGGCAACATGACGGTACCAGAATATGCTGCCAAGTTCGAATCGCTTTCAAGGTACTTCAGTCCATTTCGCGATCGGGTGGATCAGAGTTCGTTCACTGACAGATTTCAGCGGGGACTAAGATTCGACATCCAAAAGTCTGTGGTGTCTTTGAGAATTCAAAACTTCCAAGAGTTAGTCGATAGGTACGTTGAGGTGGAAGGTGTAAGGAATCACAAGACAAAGAATGGTGCAGGGGAATGGCCATAAAGGGAAACAGCAGGGGAAACCCTACCACAAACCTCAAGAGAACAATCAGGGGCAGTATCACCCTATGGCTCAGAACTCAAGTGGTAGGAAACAGATTAGAGATGGACAGGTTTGCTATCGCTGGGGCAAACTGAGGCATTTTGCGAACAAATGTGCGGAGAAGAGCGATATGTGTTACAACTGTGAGAAACCGGGACACGTTGCCAAGGACTGCAAGGCTCCAAAGGTGGTATCGGGTATGAGCGCAGCAAGAGCAAGGGGAAAGCGTCAGATGGTCAAGGGTAGAGTCCTCTATATGGGCGGCAAAGAAGCAGAGCGATCAGGAGATCTAACTCAGAAGGATTACGAAATTGAGGGTAACTCTCTATCCATAATCTTCGATTCTAATGCCGCACATTATATTAATTCCTTGGATTGTGTGAGCTGGTTTAAAAATTTCTTTTGACTGTATTATTTTTCGACTTAGTAGTGGTTACTTCAACTGCTAAGACCCTAGTTCTAACACTGCATGACTTCGTTGTGTAGTAATTGTTGAGTATAGAAAATCCTTGTCAATTCGAGTCGCGTATCTTTAAAAGTCTTACCATTATTCTAGGGTCGGATTGGTTTTCGAATTACCATATCCTTCGGGACTATGCCCAAAAATCTTAGTTTTCCTAATTTTGGAGTCTTCACATACCTTTCTGTTAATTCTATCGAAGATTCTTGTGAGAGAGAGCTCAGGATTTCTTATTCCCTCGCTAGTACAGAAGTTACAAGCGACCGAGTTGAAGAGTGTACCAGTTCGCGACGGTATCTACGGATGACATCTTGGTCTATTCGAGGAGCAGAGGTGTAACGACCCGTTTCCGGACCGCTACCGAGCTCAATATACCGAGCTCGAGTTACCGAGCTCAACACACCGAGCTCAACATAAACCTATATGAGATGTGTTTTAAAAACAAAACTCTTGTGCCTTTTAAAAATACGATATATTTTTTTTTTTTAAAACCAACTCGTGCACATCAGAGTAATTACAGCTTTTCGAAACATGGTGCAACTAAGACACAAGACTTAAATTCTAATAAAACATACATGCATAACATACATATATATATCACTCGAAATAATAATGTATACAAAATACAGAGTAGCAAATGTGTAAAGAAAATACACCTAAGGTACGATTTACTTCAAAAGAGTAATCATACCACTGGGTACTTCCAAGATACTCCCACGCAGGTCGCTCCAAAAGTAAGACCACCAGTCTACCCTGAAACAATAAAACACACTGCCCAAACTGGTCACGACCTCGAACACAAAATAAAAACAAGTACAGTCATCAAAAGAAAAACGTCGAACAAACAAACAAACACGACAAGTGCAGTCGTCACTCGGGTCCTCGCCGAGCTCCTCCTCGGCATCATCTATCGCCGAAGTTCCTGCGCCCTCGACATCGCCTGGGTAACCGCTATGGATTGAAGGCACCACGGGAAAGTGGTCAACTTCTCAACAATTCAAGATAAGCTCGACATAAAAATATAAGCAAACAAAGAAAGTATAACATTCACCGACGTGACTCGACCATCTCACTCTAAACTCGACACAACTCGCAAATCCATTTTCTCTCGACTCGACAATTTTCCTAATGCACACGCCGCATCAGATGTCGGAAAGCCCACCCGAAGCCTTGGGCCCCTCGCTCTCCCTACGCCAGTCAACTCAGGTCCCATAGCGTGGCGACGTCTAGTCAATCTCCCGTAAACAAAAAGGGGACCTAGCACCCTCAGTTATCCGGTCACGGCTCAAAACGCCATACGACTCACCTAGCTCGCTCACTCGATGAACAATTAACGCCATACGATATTCAAAGAGTTAAACACAAGATATTCAACCGCATGTCAAATAAAAGAGCAAGCTCGACATGAAGAAACGCAATTCAACATGCAATACACAATTCACGACATATATTCAATCACATATTAAATACATGCAAAAACTCAATCATATCACAACATTTCAAGCTCGACACAAATCAGGAAATCCATACACAATAACATAACCACGTAGCATATGAAATGCCCTTACGCTAGCATACTAAGAAAATATTAATGTGAAGCGCCCTTACCGAACTCCAAGTTAATGCTGCTCGACAACGACCTCGACACAGCTGTCTTCAAAGAGCTCGACAACGACTTCTCTTACTCGATCTCGACACGGCTGTCCTCAATCGACCTCGACACACGTACACTTCTTAGTCGACCTCGACACGTACCTCGATCTGGATTCCGCTGCTTGCACGTCCTTGGATTCGCTTTCCCGTACACGTTGATTCGGAAATCACTCGATCTCTGAATCGACTTCCTAAAACAAACATAACTCGGATCGATCCATGGGTTCTAATACATCTAGCTCTCATCCCAAACTTAACCACAACCCGTAAAAATATAATACTCAAGAACTGAATATATTTATTTTTCCTCTAACACAAAGTTAGGGATTTCGATCAAAATTTCATGAAAAAGTTATCCGATGCTTCAATGTATAGATCGACAACAACAATAACCAGAAGCAACGAATGAAAAACAAGAAATCGAAACGAACCAAAAATGGAGGTTTCTGGGCACTGCCGATTGCAGAAAAATAGAGAAAGAAATTTGTTTTACAAGCCTAATTAATCGGTTAGAAAGATAGGTAATATTGTGAAGAAGAAAACCCATCAATTTGACATGATTTGGAAGCATAAAACTGGTTAAAAATGGAAGAAGAATTAGCGCTAAACAGTAGCACAAAGGAAAGAAAAATCTGTTCTTCATACCTCAATGGTGATCGAGCAGGCGAGATATGTCGAGAAGATGATGATGAACAAGATTGATGAAGAAAGCTTGTGCAGAATCTCGATGGAACTCACGGTTTCGTCGATGGAAGTTTTTGAAGAAAACAACAAAACACAGAGCAGAAGGAAGGAAGAAGAAAGAAAGAAGAAAAGAGAAAGAATGAGTGTGAGGGAATCGGTCGTGGTATACAGCTGGTGAGAAAGGGGTATAAACGTAACTCCAGCTATAAGATGCCAATCCCATCAATCATCTACCCGTTTAATCGTTCCTCTCATAATTACCTTATACTGCTTGGTCAACGGCAAGTCGACAATGTAATAATTACAAACAATATAATAATAGCGCTGAATAACGCTCAAAGAATACGAGGTATCATCTCGACACGATGTCGACTAGGGTGCTCGTGCAAACGCATAAGGTTCTAACACGAGTTCGTGAACGCGGTCTCCTCACTCGACTTGCGCCCTCATCATTTCGATGCAGCGACTTCATCAACTCGACACGCGACCTCCTCACCAAAGAGCCTAGTGCACGTGGTCTCATCACCGACAAATGATCTCGGCAAACGATCTAGGCACGGGATCTCGACACAAGATCTTGGTCGAGGTCTCGATACGTCGTCCTAATACGATGTCGATCTCGGCCTCAGGTGTTTCAATCTCTCCCTCTAAAAATTTCGTCCTCGAAATTGCAAATAAGATTCTTACCTCGTAAAAGTTCAGGGTACCGAAGTCTTCATCTTCTCCTCCACTCCCAAGTCGCATCTCCGCCTTTCTCGATCCCACACAACTTTGACAAGTTGAATCTCTTTGTTCCGCGAATCGCTTGGCTTTCCGATCAACGATCCTTCTTGGTGACGCTCAAAAGATAAGTCGCCCTTCGCTTGAATCACATCCGGTTCGATGACATGAGAAGGGTCAAACATACTTCCGCAATTGTGAGACGTGGAAGACGCCGTGGATGTTCGACAAGAATGGGGGTAAGGCACCGATATGCCACCGACCAATACGACGAAGAATCTGGTAAGGTCCAATGAATTTAGGGTAAGTTTCTTGGATTTGATCGCCGACCAACTCCGATGAGTGGGGGTGACTCTAAGAAATACATGTTCTCCTTCCTCGAACTCGAGTGGTCGACGCCGTTGGTCCGCATAACTCTTCTCGGCCGACTTTGAGATGTTCGCATCCGATCTCTCGATCAAACGGATCTTCTCGTAGTCTGCCGGATCATATCTGGTCCCACGATACGCTCGCCGCCCTGGTACCAACAAAGAGGCGTCGACATTTACGCCCATACGCTTCAAAAGGTGCCATTCCAATACTCGCATGGAAACCGTTATTGTAGGTGAACTCCACCAATGGTAAGACGTCGTCCCAACTTCCTCGGTGATCTAACGCATAAGCTCGCAACAAATCTTCGCGATTGGATCGTTCTCTCGGCCGACCGCCACCGTGGATGATATGCCGAGCTAAGCTCGAGCTCGGTTCCCATCGCCTTGCAATTCCCTCCAAAAATGAGACGTGAACTTCGGATCTCGGTCCGACACGATCGAAGAGGGTATTCCATGAAGTCGCACTATCTCCGCGATGTAGATCTCGGCCGCCTTTTCCACGTTGTATGTCGACCTCCGGGCAAGAAATGAGCAGATTTGGTCAATCGATCGACGATCACCCAAATCGAATCATTCTTCTTCTGCGTCTTCGCAAACCTACAACGAAGTCCATGGAAATACTGTCCCATTTCCATCTTTGATGCGTCAGCGATTGTAGCATTCCAGGTCGTTGGTGCTCCACCTTCGGCTTTCGACACGTCGAAACACGCGAAGCTCGTGCTCGGCCACTTGCTTCTTCATTCCTGACCACCAAAATGCTTCTTCAAGTCTTGATACATCTTCGTAATACTAAAGTTGCTCTTATGCGCTTCGTCGAGAATCAACTTTCTCAGGTCGGATACGTTAGGCACGCACACTCGGCCATTGCACCTCAAGATGTCGCCCGCTCCGACCTGAGAATTCGCCGCTTTCCTTGCGCTATCAATCAGATCTTCTCTTGCATAAGCTCGTCATGAACTTGCTGGTCTCGGATCTCGTCCAACAATCTGTTAGAAATGGTAAGCATACCAAATCTCAGCTTCCCCGGTGAAACTTCGACACTCAACTTCAAATCTCGGAACTTCTCGAGCATCTCCAACTCCTTGATCATCATTGCCGAGGTTAAAACGCTCTTCCTACTCAACGCATCTGCTACTACGTTAGCCTTACCGGGATGGTATTCCAACGTAAAGTCGTAGTCCTTGAGAAATTTTGTCCATCTACGCTGACGCATATTGAGCTCTTTCTGGTCGAACAGGTACTTCAAGCTCTTGTGATCGCTGAAAACAGTAAGAGTGCTCCCATAAAGGTAGTGCCTCCATATCTTCGGCCAAGAAACTATCACCGCCACTCCAAGTCGTGAGTAGGGTAGTTCCTCTCGTGAATCTTGAGCTGTCTTGAAGCATACGCGACCACATTCCGATGTTGCATCAGCACGCATCCCAATCCCTGGTGTGACGCATCACAATACACCTCGTAAGGCTCTTCGGGTTGAGGTAAAATCAGCACAGGCGCTGCCAAAAGCTCCTTCGCCGTTGAAAATCGGCTTCGCACTCCTGGCCCAGGCAAAAGGTTGATCCTTCCTCGTCGATCGTGTAAGAGGCGCGACAATCTTCGAGAAACCTTCAATGAATCTTCGGTAATATCCTCGCTAAGCCGACAAAACTCCCGATCTCAGAATCGCCTTCTACTGTTCCCACGCTTAGCACAGCTTCAATTTTAGTTGGATCCACAAATATCCCTTCTTTGGAAATCACGTGACCAAGAAAATTCACCTCTTCAAGCCAAAATTCACACTTCGGCAGGTTGGCATAGAGTTGCTTATCTCGGAATATCTGCACGACTCGACATAGGTGGTCTGCGTGCTCTTCTCGGTTCCTCGAGTAAATCAATATGTCGCCGATGAACACTACAACGAATCGATCCAAAAACGAATGGAAAATCCTGCTCATGTAGTCCATAAACACACCGCGCGATTCGCTACTCCAAACGGCATCACCAAGTACTCGTAGTGACCGTATCTAGTCCTGAAAGCTGTTTTGGCGACATCTTCCTCCTTCACGCGAACTGATGGTAGCCCGACTTCAAGTCTATCTTGGAAAAGATCGCCGCTCTCACGGTTGGTCCATCAAGTCGCCAATACGTGGTAACGGATAACGGTTCTTCACGGTAACCTTGTTGAGTTCGCGGTAATCCACGCACGCCTTGATCGTCCATCCTTCTTCTTAACCAACAACACCGAGCTCCCCACGGTGACACGCCTCGGTCGTATGAATTGCTTCGACTCCAAGTGTTCGATCCGGGACTTCACTCTTTCATCTCGGCAGAGACATCCCGTATGGCGCTTTGGAAATCGGTCCTGCTCCTGGAATCAGTCGATGGAGAACTCGACCTCTCGTCTTGGTGGTAACCCTGGCACGCCTTCGAAAACGCCCTCAAAGTCACATACCACCGAACATTCTTCACGCCGATCTGTGGAAAACTTCCGAACTAGCCAGATACATGTATTCCCTAGTTCCTTCTTTCAAAGAAACTCCAATACGCTCGGCGAAAGATAATTGGAGACTCCAAGGTCCGGAAAAATTACGCTTTACGGCACACCAAAAAGGACATGGTGGTGTGACAACCAATCCATCCCGAGGATGACATCTAAGCCCTTAAGAGGCAAACAAACCAAATTGACCACAAACTTTCTACTCAATAATCACTACACAATTAAGACATGCAAGTGTTTGTGACTAAGGTTTTAGCAATTGGGGTTGTAACTACTAATTTAAACGGTAAAGCGATCACAATAAGTTCAAATGGTTCACACAATCAGAAGAAATAAAGGAATGGGTTGCACCCGAATCAAAAAGAACGGATAAGGATTTACCCTCGATCTCACATTCACCTTGGATAAGATCTTCAGCTCGATCTGCTTCCTCGCCACTCATGCAGAAAACTCTGCCTTTAGCCACTTGACGCTTCCCTTTGGCTCTTGCCGCAAGCATAGTCGGTTCAGCTTTAGGTGTAGGACAATCCTTAGCAAAATGCCCTGGCTTCTTGCAGTTGTAGCACACCCCCTCCTTCTGAGTACAGCTACTCGCGTAATGTCCCGGCTTTCCACATCGGTAGCAAGTCACCTCGACACTGGTCTGACCTCCACTCCTCGGTACTTGGGTCATCGGACGATACTGTCCCCTGTTGTCGTTCCCCTGAGGTCGGTCGTAAGGCCTCTTCTGCGGTTGTTTTCCTTTCTGTGCGAATCTCTGCCCCGCACTCTGGGGTCTCACTGGTCCGCCCACAACAGTCTTCTTCTTGTGGCTCCTTACTCCTTCTACCTCGACACATCGATCAATCAGCTCTTGGAGATTTCTGATCCTCAACGACACCACTGACTTCTGAATGTCGAATCTCAATCCCCGTTGGAATCTCTCACTTAACCATCTCTGGTCAACTCGATCACGAAATGGACTGAAATACCTCGCCAACGACTCGAACTTGGCCGCATACTCGGACACTGTCGAGTTGCCTTGCTGCAGTTGAAGAAATTCCTGCTCCTTCTCGGCTCGTGCAGTATCCGGGAAGTACTTGTCCAAAAACCTTTCACGAAAAAGCTCCCAGGTCATCTCGCGATGTTCTGCTATAAACGTTTGCTTCACTCCTCTCCACCAATACTCTGCGTCTCCTAGCAGTAGGTAGGTGGCATAGTCGACCTTCACGTTGTCCGGGCAATGGAGTGCCTCAAAGATCTTCTCGATCTCTTGCATCCAAAGATCAGCTTTATCCGGATTTGGCTCACCGTAGAACTTCGGTGGATCATGCTTCCTGAAGTCGGCCAATCCTCTCGCTTCAGCATTTCGTTCTGCTCGTTGCTGTTGCTGTAAGTTCTGCTGAGTTAACGCTGCCGTCTGTTGAGCCATCGCGTTAGCCTGTTGAGTTGCAGCAGCTGATTGTTGAGCCATGGCTGCCGCCATCTCGGTCATAGCTTGAATTGCTCGTTCCATGTCGACGTTCTCGGTTGCAGCTGTCGTATTCCTACGAGGTGGCATTAGATTCCACAAAGTTCAAAACCCTGTCAGAATCTCACAACAAGGATGTGTTAAAACACACTGCTTCAATCAAGAAACAGTTCAAACAATTTCTCAAGCAATAAGTGCTTCACTTAATCAAACAGCAATCAACATAATACAACTAGGTACCCAACACACATAACCCGACACAGTGACTACCCAAATCTCCTATGCACTTTCGGCTCGAATCGAATCAAGCTCTGATACCAACAGTGTAACGACCCGTTTCCGGACCGCTACCGAGCTCAATATACCGAGCTCGAGTTACCGAGCTCAACACACCGAGCTCAACATAAACCTATATGAGATGTGTTTTAAAAACAAAACTCTTGTGCCTTTTAAAAATACGATATATTTTTTTTTAAAACCAACTCGTGCACATCAGAGTAATTACAGCTTTTCGAAACATGGTGCAACTAAGACACAAGACTTAAATTCTAATAAAACATACATGCATAACATACATATATATATCACTCGAAATAATAATGTATACAAAATACAGAGTAGCAAATGTGTAAAGAAAATACACCTAAGGTACGACGACTTCAAAAGAGTAATCATACCCTGGGGGTACTTCCGGCAGACTCCCACGCAGGGGGCTGCTCCAAAAGTAAGACCACCAGTCTACCCTGAAACAATAAAACACACTGCCCAAACTGGTCACGACCTCGAACACAAAAGAAAAACAAGTACAGTCATCAAAAGAAATACGTCGAACAAACAATCAATCACGACAAGTACAGGTCGTCACTCGGGTCCTCGTCGAGCTCCTCCTCGGCATCATCTATCGCCGAAGTTCCTGCGCTCGACATCGCCTGGGTACCCGTCATGGATTGAAGGCACCACGGGAAAGGGTCAACTTCTCAACAATTCAAGATAAGCTCGACATAAAAATATAAGCAAACAGCAAAGTATAACATTCACCGACGTGACTCGACCATCTCACTCTAAACTCGACACAACTCGCAAATCCATTTTCTCTCGACTCGACAATTTTCCGGAATGCACACGCCGTCTCAGATGTCGGAAAGTCCAGCGAAGCCTTGGGATCCTCGCTCTCCCTAGGGCGATAACTCAGGTCCCATAGCGTGGCGACTTCTAGTCAATCTCCCGTAAACAAAAAGGGGACCTAGCACCCTCAGTTATCCGGGTCACGGCTCAAAAACGTCATACGACTCACCTAGCTCGCTCACTCGATGAACAATTCGCCGCATACGATATTCAAAGAGTTAAACACAAGATATTCAACCGCATGTCAAATAAAAGAGCAAGCTCGACATGAAGAAACGCAATTCAACATGCAATACACAATTCACGACATATATTCAATCACATATTAAATACATGCAAAAACTCAATCATATCACAACATTTCAAGCTCGACACAAATCAGGAAATCCATACACAATAACATAACCACGTAGCATATGAAATGCCCTTACGCTAGCATACTACGAAAATATTAATGTGAAGCGCCCTTACCGAACTCCAAGTTAATGCTGCTCGACAACGACCTCGACACAGCTGTCTTCAAAGAGCTCGACAACGACTTCTCTTACTCGATCTCGACACGGCTGTCCTCAATCGACCTCGACACGTACACTTCTTAGTCGACCTCGACACGTACAGTCCTCGATCTGGATTCCGCTGCTTCCACGTCCTTGGATTCGCTTTCCCGTACACCTTGATTCGGAAATCACTCGATCTCTGAATCGACTTCCTAAAACAAACATAACTCAGATCGATCCATGGGTTCTAATACATCTAGCTCTCATCCCAAACTTAACCACAACCCAGAAAATATAATACTCAAGAACTGAATATATTTATTTTTCCTCTAACACAAAGTTAGGGATTTCGATCAAAATTTCATGAAAAAGTTATCTGATGCTTCAACAGATAGATCGACAACAACAATAACCAGAAGCAACGAATGAAAAACAAGAAATCGAAACGAACCAAAAATGGAGGTTTCTGGGCACTGCCGATTGCAGAAAAACAGAGAAAGAAATTTGTTTTACAAGCCTAATTAATCGGTTAGAAAGATAGGTAATATTGTGAAGAAGAAAACCCATCAATTTGACATGATTTGGAAGCATAAAACTGGTTAAAAATGGAAGAAGAATTAGCGCTAAACAGTAGCACAGAGGAAAGAAAAATCGTTCTTCATACCTCAATGGTGATCGAAAGCAAAGTAGATATGTCGAGAAGATGATGATGAACAAGATTGATGAAGAAAGCTGGTGCAGAAGCTCGCTGGACCTCACGGTTTCGTCGATGGAAGTTTTTGAAGAAAACAACGAAACACGGAGCAGAAGGAAGGAAGAAGAAAGAAAGAAGAAAAGAGAAAGAATGAGTGTGAGGGAATCGGTCGTGGTATACAGCTGGTGAGAAAGGGGGATAAACGTAACTCCAGCTATAAGATGCCAGTCCCATCAATCATCTACCCGCTTAAGCGTTCCTCTCAGAATTACCTTCTACTGCTTGGCCAACGGCAAGCCGACAATGTAATAATTACAAACAATATAATAATAGCGCTGAATAACGTTCGAAAGAATACGAGGTATCATCTCGACACGATGTCGACTAGGGTGCTCGTGCAAACGTACAAGGTTCTAACACGAGTTCGTGAACGCGGTCTCCTCAGCTCGACTTGCGTCCTCATCAGCTCGGTACGCGACTTCATCAACTCGACACGCGACCTCCTCACCGGCCTAGTGCACGTGGTCTCATCAGCTCGACAAATGATCTTGGCAAACGATCTAGTCACGGGATCTCGACACAAGGTCTTGGTCGAGGTCTCGATACGTCGTCCTAATACGATGTCGATCTCGTCCTCAGGTGTTACAAGAGGAGAGCACAAAGAGCATTTACGCCAAGTACTACAGATACTACGAGAGGAGCAGCCTTATGCTCACCGGTCTAAGTGTGAATTCTGGCTTGAAGAGGTGAATTTTCTAGGACATGTGATCACCAGAGACAGTATGGCTGTGGATCCAGCCAAGATTGAAGCGGTGTTAAGATGAGGACAGCCGAAGATTGAGACAAATATCAGAAGTTTTGTTGGATTAGCAGGCTATTACCGGAGATTTATCGAAGGTTTTTTGAAGATTGTCGCACCACTCACACGACTTACAAGGAAGGATCAACCGTTTACTTGGACTGAAGAGTGTGAATCCAGTTTTCAGAGACTGAAGGAGCTTCTAACGATGACACATGTGCTGATTTTGCCTCAACCGGAAAAACCTTATGAGGTTTACTGCGATGTGTCACACTAAGGATTGGGATGCGTGCTGATACAACACTAGAAAGTTGTGGCTTATGCTTCAAGACAGTTTAAGAATCCACGAGAGAAATTATCCTGCGCATGATTTGGAGCTTGCTGCAGTGGTTTTTGCACTGAAGATTTGGGAAGACACCTTACGAAGCGCCGTATGGACGTAAGTGTCAGATACCTTTAGGTTGGCATCGGGACGATGAGGACTCTGTGGCAAATCAGACGTGATTCAGTGAAGGGATGACTTGTTATTGAAGTATTTCCTGTGAAGGTTGTTGATAGAAAGATCAAGCAATTGAGGAACAAGGAGATACAGCTTGTCAAAGTTGTATAGGATCAGAAGACCAGAGATGCAACATGGGAGTTGGAAGAGAAGGTGAAGACTCAGTATCCAGAACTTTTCACGGTACGTAAATCACCTGTAGTTTCGAGGACGAAACTATTTTTAGAGGGAGAGTACTGTAACATGCGTATTTTTACGATGCATTAATTAGCGCTATTTAGTGTATTTTATCGTAATTATGCTATAATAAGCAATTTCTTGTTCTCTAAGAAAGTGTATTAATTAAATCAAGATCAAATGATATTTGAGAGTTAATATTTTATATTAATTCACGGTTCGAATATCGTCGAAAAATTCTAACGAAATTTCGTCGCGTTTCGAATCGCCGGGCAGTTTTGCCGCAGATAAAATTCTAAATGAACTCCGATTCGATGAAAATCGAATCGTAACTTGTTGAGACTATTTTTGAGTATTTGACATGATTTTTTTTATTTATAATTAAATATTATCACGAGATGAATTAATTTCTCGCTAAATTAATTTTCGCGAGTTTATCGGTAACGCGGGTTTTTCGACGCCGTGTTTTAACAACCCCTAGACTCTAGGATTAGTGGGTAATCATGAGAGATGTGAGATTAGATGGGTAGAATTAGATGATGTGATTAGCATCTCATAAAGTTGCTAGGTGTCATTAGTTGTGTGATTAATTTGAAAATCCCTTTTATTAAACTATTCTTATTAACTATTTTTTTTTTATAAAATAAATGAAAGAAGGGCTATATGCAGCCCCTCATTCTCGTGACCCTCCCTCATCACTCTCATTTCATCTTCTTCATTTCCTCTTCATGCGAGAGAAAAGGGTTTCAAGGTTCCATGGCTTCCAACCTTCCATTTCTCGAGTTTTTGGTTTCCAACCTCCACCAAACTTGCTCCTAATTCTTCTTCCACTTCATCATCTCCATCCCAACCATCTAAGTAAGTGGAAAACTCATTTCTTTCCTCCCTTGAACAGCACAAACAGCTCCCCCTTCCCTTTTTCTTGTTTTGTGATTTTTCTTGTTTCTAGTCTTAATTTCTTGCTTGTTTTGTGTTGTTTGTTGATTGATGATGATCAAGAGGAGTTGAAACACTCTCACCCCTTTCTTTGAGCTCTAGAGCGAAAACCCTAAGTGGTGGAAAGAGGCAAATTGTGTGATCCTCACTTGAATCAAGTAATTAGAGGTTTAATTGAATTATTGGAAGTTGTTTGATCATTGTTGAGTAGTAGTTTTGGAATTGGCATGCTTAACTTGTTATTTAAGGGTTGATACCTATTAAATATCATGCCTTGAGTGATTTAATTGTTATTGGATGAATGTAGATTTTAATTGTTGAACCATGTGTTTAATGGATGAATATCATGCCTTGAGTGATTTAATTGTTATTGGATTGATTATGCATGAGTTAGTAGAGAGTTAGTTTAGGTTTTGGGAAAAAAATGATTCTTGAAGGGCTAATATGGCATGTAAAATTTTAATTGACTTGTTCTTGATTAATTAGCTTCATCGTGAGCATGATTTAAAAATGTTTTGGACAAAGGTTTGGAAACTTGCAAATTTTTGGGAGTGAAAGGGAGTAAGGGCCGCGAGCTCTAGTTGGAAATTAGGAGAGGAAAACTATTTTGTAACTTTCTCCTAGTTGGTTTTGGAAATTAATTTTGAAATGAAATTGATTTGGATCTTGTTCTTGAGTTATTGGCATTGTTAGTGGCATGATTGAAAAGGTTTGAATCAAAGAAAAATTTGTTTTGCATACTTATCATGACTTGTGTTAGAAAGTGGTCTTCCATTGAAGTTGTTTGGTAAAAAGGTTTTGGACTCAAATGTTAGTTAAGAAGTTGTGTGAAAATACTTTGGTTATGAGTATTTGGAAAATAGTTTTGATACTTGATTTACATTTCTCTATACGTATTGATTGTTATATGCAAGTGAGCTAGTTGTTACACAAAATTGTTAGTCTTGTGAATTATATATAGAAATGATTGTCTATTTAAAAGAGATTTTTTCTATTTCTTTAAGAAAAGAAGGGTGTGGCTGAGAGGCCTAATAGGGTAAGGCAAGGAAGATTTTATTTGTGAACTTGTCTAAATGATTTCATGAGTATGTGTTCTAGACTTTAAAGTTTATGAAAGTTGTTAATTGCATGGTGTTTGCTTAAAGCTTTCAAGAAAAGATTTTAGTTTCAAACTTTACTCTTTGAAGTAAGTTAGCATTTTTCTAAAGTAAGTGTTATGGGTTACTTTCAAGAAGTGTTTTGGTTTTAAAACTTCATTTCTTTTCAAGTAGGTAACGATTTAAATGCATGAGTGGATGCTTGGGTTAGAAAAGGTTAGGTGTCGAGAGCCCGTATTTATAGAATGTGCTAAGTTGTTCGTGGTGATAGGAATCGTAATACCGGAGACAGAGCTATGCGGACCTGAGAACTTCGGAGCTATGTTAGCGACTGTTCGTGGTAAGGGTAACTTTAGATATTTTTAGGCTTTTTGTTATTTAAATGCTTATTTAAATACGAAGAAGTCTGAGAACTCTCCGAGTTCGAGGTTAGGGTTTTCGAACCCCTTCATTATTTATTGTCGTACGGTCGTCCATTTTCCGAGTCATTCGTGGGTGAAAACTTTGTGGTTGGTCTCCTGAACCCAACCCCCCACATTTGTGTACCTCTCTGTCAACTCCATCGAGTTGCAGAGGGATGGATTCCTTGATTTGCGTGTCAAGTATGTGATGTTTGCCGATATTATTATGTTATGCAAATATTTAATATGTGATTGAATATATGCTGCGAATTGCTTATGCTTGTTGAATTGCGTCTCTCCATGTGAATTGCTTATGCTTGTTGGATTGCGTTTCACCATGCAAATTGCTTATGTTGCTTAAGTTGTTGAATTGCGTTTCACCATGCAAATTGCTTATGTTGCTTAAGTTGTTGAATTGCGTTTCTTCATATTAAGCTTGCTCTAAATTATTTGATATGCGGTCGAATAATGTTGCGTACTGCTCTTTGAATATCATATGCGGCGAACTGTTCATCGAGTGTGAGAGCTAGTCATGTCGTTTTTGAACTTCAACTTGAATATCCTAGAGTAGTGGAAGAGCTCAAGGCTTCAGCCAGATGTTCGAGGGCGTCGTTCCTTGTCGAGTAGTGGGTGACTTCGACTTGAATATCCTAGAGTAGTGGAAGATCTCAAGGCTTCGGCCGGATGTTCAAGGACGTTGTCCATTATCGTGTAGTGGGTGACTTCGACCAGAATATCCTAGAGTAGTGGAAGAGCTCAAAGCTTCGGCTGGATGTTCAGGGGCGTGGTCCATTGTCGTGGCGTTGGTTAACTTCGACTTGAATCTCCTAGAGTAGTGGAAGAGCTCAAGGCTAAGGCCGGAATTCAAGGGCGTTGTTCGTTGTTCCGGAAGTTGTCGAAGTGTCGAGAGAGAATGAGTCGTGAGATGTGTCGTGAGGTGAGTCGTGAGAGAGTCTGGAGTTGCGCCTTGAGAAATGTGTATGCTGTTGTTTGTTTATCACTTTGTGATTTGCTATATCTTGTTGCGATGAGAAGTTGACCCTTACCAGTGGTTCCTTCAATTAATGATGGTAACCCAGGCGATGACGGACGTGGTGGAGATTCCGGCGACGACGACATCACCGAAGGTGGTTTCTGACTACCGGAGCATGGAAATTCCCTCGGCTTGGAGTTAAACCCCCACTCTCGGCCGATATGTTTGTATAGAAGGCATGTTAGAAACCTTCGCGTAGAGGAACTGACGAGGATGCGAATGACCAGACGGAGGAGGACTGCCAGGAAAATGGTGTAATTGTGTAGTTAAGAATGTTTAACTATTTTATTTATGGTTTTGGGTTAGTGACCAGTCTGTCATTTTGTTTGGCTTTGTGACAGTTGTTGTTTAGGTGTCAAGGTTTTGCTTTTGGAGTAGCCCCCTGCGTGGGTAACTGCCGAGAGTACCTCAGGTAGTAATATTGTAGGGTTTTCATACTTAGGGTATATTCTTGCTTATTCATATTCAATTACTGCTTCCGGTGTCTAAAACTCTTCAACTGATTATCTTTTGGTAGCATGTGTGTATGTCTTTATTTAGTTGTAGTAGTCAATTGCATTTATAATTCCATCATGTTTCGAAAACGTTGCTTGTACTCTAAATATGTGTTACAAAAGACGCTTGTTTATAAAAAGAAAAAAATTTACCGCATTTTCCAAAAGACACAAAGAGTACTATTTCGAAAACCTACTTGCATTCAGAATTGTTCTAGCTTAGTAGCGGTCCGGAAACGAGTCATTACATGGATCACGTAATCCAAGTGATAGTCGGGATAGCAATTACTGTCGCACAACAGATTGCCGTGGAGAATCAACATTATTTACTGAGACAACAAAGGGAGGAGCAAGCTATTGGAGTGCCAGTTAGGCCAGATTATCAGGGCAAAGGACAAAGAGGAAGACAACAACAAGGAGCACCTCATTCCCATCCTCAGGGAAATGGCCACAATCAGGATTGTCTTGTGGCACAGGCTATGGGAACAACCAGAAGAAGAAGTTGCACTGTTACCAAGGTGGAAGCAAGGAACACTTGGCGGACAAATGCTCATTGAAGGATCGATTGTGCTTTAACTGCAAGAATTTAGGACTCTTTTCTAAGGACTGTCAGTTGCCAAAGGTGGGATCCACTGCAAATGATGCGAAGTTTGTGCACCTAGCTGCTGGAGGACGTGCCTGCATGACAGGCGGAAGAAGGAATCACAAGCATCGATAGTCGGAGACGCACTGCTTTAATGCTGGAGATGAAGAGCACAAGGCTAACAGTATCCAACCAAGGAAAGGTTGTGTTTTAACTGCAAGGAACTGGGACATCTGTCCAGAGACTGCGAAATACCATGAGTTGAGTCTGCTGCCAACAATGTTGGAGGTGAAGATCAACCATTAAGGGACGTGTTTACACACTAAGCAGAGCGGAGAACTCATCATCTGAAGACTTCATTCTAGGAAACGCGACACAATGGAGTCGAGTGGGCAGAGTTTTACAAGAAAGATTATCCGTAAGAGATGCTATAATTATCGTATTATATGTATTATGATGTGTGCGTGGTTCTAAATATAGACCACATAAGTGTCTTGACTCTATAACGTATTTTAGTATTATATTAGATTCCAAAATCCAAATTTTTAATATACTTTTAGTATTACGGTAGATGTTATTGTGATTGTGTATAATTATTTGAGAGTGATGTTGTTGATCTTGTGGTTAATAATTTTTTAAAATTTTCCTTTCCTTTTGATGTCATAAAATCGTGGGTTTTTGAAGATTTGTGGGTGAGTATTTCAAATTACTTAAGTTTTTAATTTTGTGGTGTTTTAAATTATTTTGGAAAACTTTTCCTTGTTGTATGAAAACAATTAGTTATTTCATGACTTTTCTAATTGATCTGTTGTAGATTTTGTTATTATTGTGGTTTAGGAGTTTTAGAGTGAAGTTTGGTGTTGATCTTTTGTTAAAAAGCTTTTGAGTGTGTATGTGTGCAAGCCGTGAGGCTTTTTGAAAAGGAGTAAAAAGATTTCGATTTCTAATAATAGGTTCTTAGTGATTTTGTTGTTGGTGGTGTTTAAAAGCTTTTAAGGAAAGTGTTAATTTTTTATTCAAGTGTGTCTTGATGATTTTAAGACAATGAAAAACCTAATCTCAAAAGAATCACAGTTTTCTTAAGAAGGTTGAGTCTTGAAGAGATCAAAAGGGTTTTAAGAAAAGTAATTCTTGCTTGGTGTTATTTTTGGAAATTAGATGTTTTAAAAATTGAAGGAATTTGATGTTGGTTTTTGTGTTAAAACGTGGTTGTGTAGGTGTAATTGTGTTAGTGCGGTTTTATTAGTGTTAGTATATAGCCGTAACTCTATCATCGTGGCCGTGTTCGTGATTGTGATGGAGTAGAGATCGTAGCTTAGAATAAGGCGTCATTTTCAAGGACTTCTTCCACATGGACGCGTTGTATTGTGTTTTGTAGACGTTTAAGTTGATGATGTAGTGTCTTACTTTAGTAAGGATGTATGAATAAAATATATGCTTTGGTGTTTAACTGTTTGAGTGTAATAATTATCATATTGAACTAATTTTCAAAGTCCAAAGTTTATGATATGCTTTCAGTATTAAGTTATGATTTTTTATATTTCCAAATTTTGTTTTGGTTTATAAATGAATTTTCGTGGACGAAATTTTTTATTAGGTGGATGGTAATGCAACATCCCAATTTTTATGAAAATTATTTTGCAGTTTCCGACTACTTAAAAATAAGTCATAGAGATTGATCACCTAAATGGTTTGTTAAAAGTACAAAGAATTACAAAGAACTACAAAGAATTATTGTAAACAATTTACTATGTTAGTAATTATTCAGATTAAGAGACAACATAGACGTATACTATTTTTGATATGAATTAATCTTGAAAAATGTGAAAAATTGTTATTTGATTAAAGAAAATTATTTTATTGAAAGAAAAATAATTTTTTAGGACTTAATAGATATTTTCAAGTCACAGTTTGAATTTTTATTGTTGAGTTATTGTATTAATTGTCTGTTTTATGTCATATCTAATATGACTTTTATTTTTAATGATTTTGTCTTGATAATTTTATTGATTAAATAATATTTAGATGATAAGGGAAATTAATATTAGTGATCCTCACTAATTTACAGTTTTTATTGCGCTGCGAGAATTCTATTGAGTTCTAACATAACTAGGCCTTTGAGGGGGTTTCTAACTGAAACACGCCCAATAGTTGAATTTATTGGAATTTTTCTGCAATTTTTGGGCATCAGAAAATATTTAGTGCATTTTCTATGCCCAGAATATGCCTAATTGCAACGTTTCGATTCGTATTTTGAGAAAACAAGATACGTGGATGCTTTTCTCATGTCGTGAGGAATATTTTGGCTAAATAATAATTTTTGGGTGTGGACTTGTTTATTAGAATTATTTTTGGTGTTTTGGGTACAAAAACCCTAATATACGCATAACGCCGTGCGCCCGGTTGATCGATAATCAACGAAACGAAACCATATGACCGGGGGGATGAATGGCGACCCAAATGGACCAATGGGAGGTCAGCCATGTGCTGGTAGCCTACCATTTTGAATGAAGGCTTGTGATTGGTTATTGCAGTAATTAGTAATTAGTTATTTTCCTAAATAGGTAAATATTAGTTACTTAAGGATAAGCTTAAGTAGATATTTTGTGAAGATAATTTACTCAAGACTTGCTCTCTAAGGCCAAGCCAGCCGTGACCCCCTCCCATAGAAATACATTTCATTAAATATTTTCTCCATTGATAAGTTGTAAGAGAAAGTGTAGTGAGAGAAAGTTTGTATTCTTGGAGAACTTAGTATTTGGAAGGCTAGAATCTTCTTCTCCCTTGCTTCTTCCATCTTTGCGCAAACCTCCCTGCTTGGAGGTAAGATCTGGTTCTTGTTCTCTTTTCCAACTTCACCATTAATGACATGTTTAAGGTTTTGGTTCTTTTTAGACAGAAAGTGGTGAGTTTTAGTTGGATTTGCTCATTTCCTCATAGATTTACCATTAACCTTTCATATTTAGTATTTGATTTGGAATTTTTTTTTGATTCCCTCTCTTCTTTCTTTACTAGCCGTGGGTTTAGGGCTAGTTAGGGGATGAAGTTTATTTGATTTTGTTGTTAAAAGTAAGGATCTACCATGTTAAAAATATTAGGGATTTGATCTAGCATTTTACAACTTTTATGGTTGGAAAGAAAACAAAAATTTGGGGCTGTTTTTGGTTGATCATGGCCGTGACCTTTCATGGTTTAAGGGGGCTGTTTATTAAAATTTTTGGGTGGGTTAGATCTAGTACCACTAACATGCAAGAACGATTTGGAATGGATTAAAAAAAAATGTTTACTCTTTGAATTCTTTTTAGGCGTGACTTTTTGTTGTTATTGGTTAAGATATTAACCCGATTTTTGATGCAAAAATGTTGTGAAAAAGTTTTACTAAATGGACCTAGCAAGATCCCACAAAGAGGAGTTGCGTTGGGAATGATTTTGGGTGTTTATTTTGCTTAAAATTTTAGCTAGCATGTTTTAGAGTTTAGCAATTGGCCTAGTACTCTAATCTTGCCTAAAATGAATTTTTGATTGAGGAAAAAAAAATTTGTTTCCTTCTCTTTGCTTTGCTGGTCATGAATTTAATGTATTTGGGGCTGTTTTAATCTCAATCTTTGTTACATGAAATGATGATAAACATTGGTTAGGATGATGGGGATTAGATCAAGAGTTTTTGATAAGTTGAATAGTTAAAATCCAATAGTTTTGGGGCTGTTTTGGAGTTGTTTAAGCCATGATCTTTTAATAATTTTGAAGAAAGTTTTAACTTGATTTTATTATTGAAGCTTGTTGGTAAACGTTTAAGCATATATGTATAGTTAATCTTCACGACAAGGATTCGATTTCAATGCATAAAACCTATACCATTTTGTGTTAAAAAAAAGTTTGGAGTTTTGAAAAACACTTTTCTAAGTAGGAAATCAAATAAGAATTAGTGGAGTGATTCCTAGCCTTTAGAACTAGAATCCGTGGCTGCCTTATTAAGGTTAGTGCACCAAGATTTAGTTCTAAATTACGTGATTTGTTGTATCAAGGTTCATGCGACGTTCAAGCAACAACACCTGTTAATACCATCGTTACGGTAGCTTGGATTGTTAAAGCGTCCAAGGTAAGGGAAATTCTAACCTAATGAGTTTGGGCTTTTCGCCTTGTGTGTTGTTTGGCTTGATTGATTGATTGTGTGGTAGTACTTATAGTATTACTATATGCTGTCTGGAATGTTGTAGCATGTTGTAGCATACTGAATTGTGATATGCTGTCAGAAATGTTGTAGCATGTTCTTGGCCTTGCGTGGCAATATGATTTGTATTGTTTTCCTTGAATCTTGTTGGATTTAATTGGAACTTGGTATTGATTTGGAATATGAAAAATATTGTTGATCGTTGATCGACTACTATTGATTTGGCGACTTACAACAATAAGTCTGATACGATTCTATGAGCCGAGAAATGTTTTCTAGGTAAACTAAAGGTATCTTCTAAAATAAGTCGGCGTACAAACACGCTTTATGGATCGGAGGGTTAGAAGTTGTTTAGGAGGTACTTTTAAAAAGAAAACATTGTAAAATTTGAAAATGGTTGAGTTAAGTAATGTGTGTGGGAATTATCCTAGCATATTATTTAGCACAACTATGGTTTCAATGACCTAGAGCAAAAAAGTATTTTCAGATACATAGGAATGATACAAGAACTGAGAAAGAGATTTCAAATATCGAGATTACGAAAGAAAAAAATATAGGGAACCTAGTGTTCCTATTGAGCATATGGGCCATGTGTCCTGTACTGGGACTTAATGTCCTATTTGCGTGCGCATTTTCTTGATTAAGGATTAGACCTAGTGTTTCGTATGGTGTGCCTAGTACCTCAACCTAAAAATTGAACCTAGTGTTCTTCATTACATGCCTAGAATTTTAATCTAAGATTGAGATTAGCGTTCCGCAGTTGAACACCTGGACCTACTATCCTGTGTTTGAACTGTAAGGGGTATTTCACATCATCTCAGTTTACTGCGTGATGAAGAATACCGGAGCATTACTTGAGTAGTATGGGATGCTCATTGCAGTGCTCAAACTTTGAGTTCCCTCCACCGTTTTTAATGTGAAACATAGTTGGTTGTCGTTTCATATTGATTGATTAAAACATTACTCGGGCGCTCCCTACGGTGAGCATGCCATAGTGCAGAATTTGTTTGGATGCATACTGACCATTGAGCATCGACACTCGGAGTGTATGATTTGTCTTAAAGACTTCAAAAGCCGAGTTGTCATTTCACTCGGAGCGTTTGATTTGTCTTAAAGACTTCAAAAGATGAGTTGTCACTGCACAGCCTAATGTGTGGCAAGCCTAATTTGTGGCAAGCCTAATGTGTGGCTATATTGTTGGGACGTTGGGAAAATTCCTCGTCTACTGCTGACCTATTAAGGCTGCAGGTGTATACACAAACTTGTTCATAATGCATTGGCATGCATGGCTAACCACATTTATGACATGTGATGAATTGTTTGATGAATCTGATATTGTGATGACTTGATCATTGATCTTTTGACAGAATTGTTTGCTCACATGCAATTATTTGATATTGTGGTGACTTGATTGTTGATTTGTTGGTTGATTTGTTTGTTCACATGCAAATGCTTGATATACCATGATGATGTGTGTGGTCTATTAAGTATGTATATGTATATAAAGGCATGTTGTTGTGTTATATATATATTGTTTGCATGCGACATAGCCTATGATAAACTCATGGACAAAGAATTTACCCTTGTGTAACGACCCGTTTCTGGACCGCTACGAAACTAGAACTAAACCTAAATGCGACACGTTTTTGAAATGGTACTCATGTGTCCTTCCGAAAAAAAAGTGGTAAATTTTTTTTTAAAACATTTGGTGCCCGCAAAGCACACACAGAGTACTTACAGCGTTTCGAAGCATGATACAAACTAGGACACAAGCTACGTACTGGAAATACATACACGTATAAATATATACAATCAGCATACACAGTACGTACAAAATAAACAGAGTAGTAATGTAAGAGAAAATACACCTAAGATATGAATACCCTCAAGAGAGTGTTCATACCCTGGGGGTACTCCCGGCAGACACCCACACAGGGGGCTGCTCCAAAAGTAGAACCACCAGTCTATCCTGCATCAGCAAAACAGCACTAGCCTAACTGGTCACCTACAAACTGTACACAAAGTCATATACTACAGTCATCCCAAAAAAAAAAACATACGAAACAGTTAGATAACACAGCGACTACAGATCACTGCCCAGATCCTCCGATGGATCCTCCTCCTCCTCCTCGTCATCCATCGGATCCTCGCCTGTCAAATCGATGAAAGGTGCCGCAACTGGCACGTGACTCGGCACGTACTCTCCTGTAGTCGCATCATCATCAAGCCGTGCACCTAGACAATCCGCCTCTCTGTACACCACGCAAACGAGAGGTAGATCCACTGGGGAAGTAGGGGTCCTAGCAATGGAAGGAGAAACCGGTCCTACTAGAGAACTCTGAACAGCAGCTGCCCTCGAGGTAGACGCTCCGGTAGATCCTCGACCAATCACGCTCTTACGAGCGATCCATCTCACTGTCGGTCCTCGACCACGTCCTCGTGACAAAATCCTAGAAACAGTAGATTTAGGAATCTCAAGTGGTCCCTCTGGAGACGAAGAAGAGGCCGGCATAGCCCTCTCACACTGGATAGTCCTCCAAGCATCAACCACCTGCATAGTCCGTATAGGAAAACTCACTGTACGTTGTGACACCTCCTGCCTCACAGCAACATCGTCCTCTCTGAAAGTCTGTACATTATCCCTGGTATATACAACACGTCGAGAGATGGGGTCAAACTCCATCGCCGCGGGCTGCTCGATGTCGGGGAAATCAAAGATGATCTCCGGCGATGTCCGCATCGCCGGAATCAGTACGCTCTTTGCCATCACCTGGGTAGCCATCATGAATCGAAGGTACAACGGGAAATGGTCAACTTCTCAACGAATCAAGATATAACAATTCATAAAGCAATAAGCAAACAACATTGTATACAGTTCATACGGCTCAACTCAAAACTCTCGCTCATGACTCGACTCACGACTCATTTTCTCTCGATTCGACAATTTTTCTGGAAAGCAGACACCGATCCATCCACTGAATACCAGCCGTAGCTTTGGGATCTTCGCTCTCCCTAGGTCATTCAGCTCCGGTTCCTTAACGCTGCGACGCTTAGCTAATCCACCATGAACAAAGGGGACCTAGCACCCTCAGTTGTCTGGCTCACAGCTCAAAAACGTCTCGACGACTCGATAAGTTCTCAGACTCGATGAACAATTCGCCGCATACGAAATTTAAAGAGTAATTCGCATAATTATTTGACCGCATATCAAATAATTTATAGCAAGCTTATTATAGTGAAACGCAATTCAACAAACCTAAGAAGCATAAGCAGTTCACATTGTGAAACACAATTCAATACATAAGCAATTCACGGCAGTTATTCAATCACATATTAAATAAATGCATAACTTAACAACATCATCATTCACATCATGGAATTCATCCCTCTGTAACTCGATGGAGTTGACAGAGACGTACAACAAGTGTGGGGGGGTTGGGGTCAAGAGACCGACCACAATATTTTTCACCCACGAACGACTCAGAATATAGGCGACCGTACGACAATAATCACGAAGGGGTTCGGAAACCTTAACTTCGAACCCAGAGGGTTCTCAGACTTCTTCGTATTCAATAAAAGCAATTAAATAGATGGAAGCCTAAAAATATCTAAAGTTGCCCTTACCACAAGCTGTCGCTAACGTAGCTCCGAAGTCCTCAGGTCCGCGTCGCTCGGTCTCTGGTATTACGATTCCTATCACCACGACAATTTAGTACGCTTCTAAGTAAAACTAAAACTCAGCTCTCACTTAGCCCTTTCCTAACCAAAACTCAACAAGCATTAAAAACAATACTAGCCCTTAGAAAAGAAATAAAATCTTAAACTACAAGGTTTTCTTGTATTACAAGTAACACCAAAAATAACTCTTTTTCATAAGTTCAAAACTTTATCACAAAATCTACAAGCATTTAATCAAGTTTAACAACCAAATTTTTTCTAAAAACCCTCCTAAGCCTCACTGCCTCTACTCCCTTTTTCTCCCAAAAATATTTGCTAAAACTCTTTTTCATCATTACAAGCATTTTCAAACCAAGACATCAAGCAACATAATTCATAGTTAAAACACATACAAAAATATGTTTCCAAATCCTTTTCCAATCAAATAGCTAGTGCCATTTTCAATCTTTCCAATCAAATCTTACATGTTAATCTATCCTTTAAGAATCCATTTTGCACCAAAGCATAAACAAACACCTAATTTAATTCATGCAAATCTATCTCAAAAACCTTAAAATTAACCAAGACATTTAATTAAACACTTGAACACAAGATTATGCATCACAACCCAATTTTTCTATAGTTCAAGAATAGGAAAAATTCCAAAAATGACAAGTTTAAGCATACAATTCAAAACTAACCTTCCAACAAGCATCAAGCACTTTAACTAACCCAATTAAATAAAAAATTACATGATTGAACCACTCACACCCACTTTTCCCCAAATTCAAGAAGGAACATAAACCCTAGAAATCAAGTTTCACATGCTCATCGAAAATTATAGCCCAATCAAACATCATACAACTTCCAATAACAAATATAAACCATCAATTGTTGATTCAAGTAGGATCACATCATTTTCCCCTTTCTAACACCTAGGGTTTTTGCCCTAAAGCATCAAAGGAAGGGTTGAAGATGTTTCATCTCCCATTAATCATCACCAACCATCAAACAACAACAATCAAGCAAGTAATCAAGACTTGAAACAAGCAAAATCAAAACAATCAAAATGGGGAGGGGGTGGCACTGTTTTTAGGGCTGTTTTGGGGGAGGGAAAATTGATTTTTCTTCTCATTCAAATGGTTGGAAATATAGATAATGAAATAGAGAAGGAAACCTAGCAAGAAAACTAAGTTTGGAAGCCAAAATCTCAAGAACAAAAACAAGGGAGGGGCGCGATTTTGGGGCTGTTCAAGGGGGAGGAAAATAGAATTTTCTCCTTATGATGAAGAAGATGAGGAACTAGAGGTAGATGAAGCTCATGAACCAAGTTGATGAAGGTTGGAAGCTCAAAATCTCAAAGGAATGGAAGGTATGAACCATGGAACCTTGGAACCCTTTTCTTACTCAAGAAGAAAAAGAAGAAGATGAGATATGAGAGAGTGAAGGAGGGTCACGATGGGGGCTGCATATAGCCCTTCCTTCCATTTATTTTACTTAAAAAAATAATAAACATAGTTAGTATAAAATAGTTTAGTAAAAAGGGATTTTTCAAATTAATCACACACATAATGACACCTAGCAATAAAGTAAAGATGCTAATCCCATCAACTAATCCATCCCATCTAATCTTACACCTCTCATGATTACCCACTAATCCTAGAGTCTAGGGGTTGTTAAAACACGGCGTCGAAAAACCCACGTTACCGATAAACTCGCAAAAATTAATTTAACGAGAAATTAATTCATCGTGTGATAATATTTAATTATAAATAATAAAATCATGTAAAATAGTCTCAACAAGTTACATTTCGATTTTCATTTAAATCGGAGTTCGTTTAGAATTTTATCTACGGCGAAACTGCCCGGCGATTTGAAACGCGACGAAACTTCGTTAGAATTTTTCGACGATATTCAAACCACGAATTAATATAAGAATATTAATTCTCAATTATATTTGGCTCTTGATTTATTTAAATCACTTACTTAGAGAATAAGCAACTGCTTATTATAACATAAATACGACAGTTAATACTATAATAGCGCTAATAATCGTATCAAAAAAATACGGGTGTTACACCTTGCACTGTTGTTGGATTGGACATCCTTATGGATGTCACTTCCAGATGGAGTTCCAAATCTGCTGCAGTTTCATCTTTCCAGGAGCATTGAAGATTGAGCTAGTGGAGGAAGATTCCTCTGAGTGCTTCGTGTGTTGATCTCCTGAACTGTTTCTCAGTAAGAGTTATAGTTGTTGGCCAACTTAGCTTAGGGTTTTGCCGTTGTTATTTGCATAATTACCCATTGTTTTGTAATAATTCTTTCCAGAAAACCTCACCTCAGTGTGAAACGATTATGTTATGTTTTATATTATGTGAAGTATTGATTGTAATGCATTATACTCTGATATTTGCAAAAGACTGATTTTGCATTATTTAGAAAACTGTAGTAGTCTTTATGTCTCATTTTTTAAAAGGGTTTCAAAGAGAAGAAAAAGAAGAAGAAAAAATTACTTCTATTTTCCATTGTGAAATACATAAGAGTACTTTTTAACTGAAAGCATACATGCATCAAATGTTTTCAGCATTAGATTGGGTTGCACATTAGCGCTACAGAAACGGGGTGTTACAGCTTCCATCCAAGAAACACCCTTATTTTCCTTCAAATTTTTCTCCCTTCTTTTCTTTATAAATTGGTCGAAGCCCCTCCCACTCTCACTCATTCATAATTTTTTTCTTTTCTTTGTCTCCAAGTTTTGTCTAGGTGTGGGTGGGTTTGAAGGACAAAATATCTTCTCTCCTTTTTCTTATAATCAGGCAATGAGCACCCCCTTTTAGACACCCATTCAAATTCATTTTGTTCACCTTGTACAAGCCTTGTGTTTTGGTGTTGTTTGTGAAATTTTACTTAGTTGATATACTATTTTGTTGATTGAAACCGAGGGAGTATTTTGGTGTCTTGGTATTATTTTAAAATTTTACTTGATTAATTGTTAGTGTTTGTTAATTTGGTATTTTAGAGGTTTAATAATTGCTTTGGTTTTGAAAGAAAATGATTTTCTAGTGTTTTTAAAATTAAAAGTTTAGTTATAGAGATTTTGAGTAAGTTATAAAGTGTTTAAAAATATTATTTTTAACTTTCTTTTAGTATTTTCAAGTGTAAATATTACTAAAAAGAATTTTTGGGTTGTGTACCCTAGGGGTTTGTTTACCAACCATGACCTAGGGGTTACTTTTAAGTGGTTTAGAGATTTTTCTAAGCCGGGGTTTGTTGTCTTATGGTTGTTGAGGTCGTGAGTACGTACGTAGGTGAGTTCGTGACGTATCTTTGATGTTAGCATCGACGTGGAACTCTATTTATGTAAGGGCACTTCAAATTCAGTGTTTGATTTTGTGTGATTTCGTAAGGGCTACTTTTAGACAGATAGAGTTGATATGTAAATTCTGAAATATGTATTATGTTTCGTATGCCTGTGTAGTGTGATTTAAATGCGAGTTATTATGAATTGCTTGATTGCTGTAATTCTGAAGTTGATGAAGTAGTGTATAATCTTGTGATCGTGTATGCTTATTTGTGTTTAAGATATATGCTTCTAAGTGTTGTGCTGGATAATTAAATGTTTATTTAATTATGTCATATTTGAAATATCATATGCGTCGGTATGTTCAATTGAGTATGTGAAAATGCATTGACATGTGTAACGACCCGTTTCCGGACCGTTACTAAATTAGAAATAAACCTACATGCGACGCATTTTTAAAACGGTACTCTTGTGTCCTTTGGAAAATGCAGTCTATTTTTTTAAAAGCAATCATATATTTATAGTACTCATAGTACACACAGAGTTTCCACAACATTTAGGAACATGGTGCAATCTAAGACACAAGATACATGCACTGGAAATACATACATATATATATATATATAAACACGTCAGCGAAGACAGTACGTACAAAATAAAGACAGTGCATAAAGATGCCCCAAAAGAATACACCTATGGTATGAAGACCCTCATGAGAGCAATCATACCCCGAGGGTACTCCCGGCAGACACCCACGCAGGGGGCTGCTCCAAAAGTAAACCACCAGTCTACCCTATAATACAAAAAAAATCCATCAAGCCCGACTGGTCACCAGACAAACTGTACACCAAAAGCAAATACTACAGTCATCCAAAACAACATAAACAGACAGTCAGACAACACGACGACTACAGATAGCTATCTAAATCCTCAGATGGATCCTCCTCCTCCTCGTCGTCCATCGGGTCCTCTCCAGTCAAATCGATAAAAGGTGTCGTCGTAGGCGCACCCTCCGGCACATCCTCTGATATCACCGCCTCCTCTAGGAATCCCGCGCCGCTACACCCAGCCTCACCACACTCTCTGCAGACAGGTGAGAGGTGTCCCGGTGGGGTAGGGGTCCTGAGTAACACGGGAGAAACTGGCTCTGCCTCGGTATCTATTTCCCCTCCAAGTTATTAAAAATGTTTTTTTGTTACATAAATGCATGAAAGGAGGAAAGAAAAGAAAAAGCATTGAAAAAGAAATTTTTATTGTGATAGTGCCTTGAGAAAATACAAAAAATATGTTATTGATGAAAATTTGAGGATTCTTGCCTGCTTTATAAAAGTGAAAAAGAAAAAAATTACTTAATTTGGTTGATTTATTTCTGACCCCTTTGTATGGCCTTTTTTTTCTCTATCCTACCTAACAATATTATCTTGGCCCCATTACAACCAAAGAAAGACCCTCAATCCTATTTTGCATGATAAATAGGCTTTAAGAGTAGATTCTTGGTTAATGCACAAGCCTATGGTAATGTTATTTCATTGGAAAAATTTGAGCGTTAATGACTGTACCTGTAAACACTTTGAGAATGGTGAGAATGTGACTTATGAATCACAGATTGTTGACTTATGTGAACTTACACCTCTAATTGGGTATTCTATTTATTGGCATTTCTTACCATATCACTGTGTTTTCGTACTTGTGTTTTTGCCCCTATTCAGTGAAAGTAGTTTCTTTTATAATACCCAAGTAATTTGCTTGAGGGCAAGCAAAGCTCAAGTGTGGGGACGTGTTAACACACAAAATTGTCGGGGCATTTTTAGTACTTAATCAAGTCATTTTGTGCTATTTAAAGTATACAAGTGCTTACTTATGCCCTATTTTGCACATATATCATAAAGACATCACTTAGAGTGAAAGATACGAGAATGGATCAAAAACTGGCATGTTTTGGAGATTTTTACAATTCTAGATAAGAGGTACGGCCTGACAATCAGTCAGTACGGCCGTACCTATGCAAGAGCAGCAGTAGGGGTGTACCCCCTTGGTCAGTACAGCCTAGCGCCGATGAAAATGTATAGTACGGTCGTACTAAAGGCAGTACAGTTGTACACATGTGCTGTCAGGGAGTGCAGAGTGCACAAGTACGGGCCAACGTCGCAAAGAAAGTCTGGACGAACATGTATAAAAGCAGTACGGTCGTACCTCAACACAGAACGTGCAGATTTAAAGTCAGATGACCTAATTTCCATCCTTGCCTATAAAAAGGCAATCTTAGCCAACTCTATAGACCTTGTTGACGAATTTTGGCTTTCAGCCCACTTATTTAGAGTTTCTCACAAACCCCTTGTTATTTTCATTGAGTTTTGATCCTTGGAGTTTCTTGCCAATCCCGTTTTTCTGTCGGAGCTCGTGAGGACACAGAAAACATGCTTAAGGACCGTCGTCATACTGAAAGGGTGTCCCGGTTTAGATTACACTCTTTATTATGGATTTTTATGGCTTTATGTATGAATTTATATTATTATCATTTGTCATGAGTTGCTAAATCCATCACTAGGGGTGATGGGAGATCCTTTACTATGCTTTTGTTATTTATTTAATTAGATTTATGATTTTCTATTATTCTATTAATTGTTTTATCCCCAGCATGATTAATCCTATAAGCCTTGATCAACCTTTAATTAGTTAACTTAATTGGCGGCAATCGTATCACAGTTTGTTAGCGGAACCCTAGGAATTAAAGAACTCACATTTTATGCTGGATCAAGGATAATTGCTTGTTTCTAATCTGTTATTAGATTAACAAACTCACCTTGCTTAATGCTCTATCCTTTAATTGTCTTGCATGATCAAACTGGGTAGTTATTAGGAAGAAGACTTTTGGCATTGCTTGATCTTTGGATGTTAGTAATTTTAGAGTGAGTGATTAACTTTCAATCAGGAAGTAGAACTCATAATATTTAATTAGTAAATTTAGAAGCTAAGCATTGGTGAATCCGGTTCCCCTAGGCCTTCCATAATTGTCTTAACTCGTCCATGTGCATCGTTTGAATTACCATTTTATTTCAGTTTTAATCCGTGTAATTCGTAATAAAAACCTTCGTTAGCCTAAATAACATAGAATCTTTATTACATTGGTAATCGTGCATTCCCTGTGAGTTGAATATTCAGAGTCTTAAATATACTCCACTATTATTTTGAGTTACGATCAGGTGCACTTGCCTGAGCCGCAACTCCTAGGTGTAATTAGTAGTTAGTTTAGTTAGTTAGTATATAACTACTTCCCTTCTTATCCTCCCCTAAGCCATGACCTCCCTCATTAATTAGGCACCCATCTTCTTCATTCTCCATTAATGACATAGAGAGAAAATTTTAGTGAGATAAAAACTTGAGTTTTTGAAGAACTTAGCGATTAAAGCTTGTTGGTAAGCTTCCTCACTAATCTTTCTTTCCACTTGGCTGCCATGGAAGAGTTTTGCATGGTATGAGTGTTGTTTTTCTTAGAAATTGCTTAGTTCTTGATGTGACACCCTTAACCCAGTTTTTGAATAAAATAAAATTATTCAAATGATGAGAAATGAAAATTTATACTTGTTTGGTTTTTCAAATATTCAAAAAATAAAAATAAAATAGCATCATGTGGAAATAGCGTAAAAATTTAAACAATTAAAATTAACGTAACAAAATTTAATCCACGTAAAACTTCCCGTGGTACGAAGGTATCACATTTCAATAAAACTTCAAGTCAATTTTTCCAAAAAGGAAAATAAGTATTCATTTAGAAATGAATCCGGAAAAGCTAAATCAACAAAATAAAACCCCCAATAATATTTTTGTCACATTGTTTCAGAGCTATTACAAGACCCAACTCAACATAAAGAAATTTCGTTGTGTTCAACTAGAAATAAGAATAACTTCATAAAACACAATTCAGCAGGCACACATGTTATTCTGTTTAGCCACTAACTCCAGGATTACACGTATCTGCAATTTAACACGAAACACACAAGAGACATACAAATAAAAGTGGTGAGTACGTTCTGATTGAGTTGTGGTGATATTTAGAGAGAATAAGTGAATAAACTAATATACTTATATATATAATTATATACAATCATGATAACACAATTCATATAAATACACACCACGTAACATACACGTAATTCCACCCCCATATTTAAACTCATAAGCACACATAGATAAAATTCACCATTTTTTAGGGTCACATAGTCATCTCAAGAAAAACGCAATTACTAGCAACACTACTTCATATGCATGTGGTACCATCTACTACTCTGGGAATCGGACTAGGAGTACATATTTGGTTTACTGAGGGAGAGCATTTGCGGTGATCACCTCGTTACATCATACTCTCACTAGTCATGAAAATGTCTGGGATCTGTCGGGAGTCATGTAATCTTGCAATTAGCATCCCGACATCAAGTTGCAGCTTGGGTCACTTAGGTGTGCCACAGATTCCGTATCTCATCCCCAAGGCCAGGATTATCTGCCACAAAGGCTCACCTCTATTGACCTCCCCCTTTCATTTCAACGGTCGTCCCCCCCCAAATCCTAATCAAGGTTTGATGTGTCAAACATTCACACATGGTCGGGTTTCCTCTGAACATCATAATTCAATTTTTCATCGACAATCCATCATGGCCCATATGGCTAGGATCATCTCACAAGGAATGACTCAAGTCCCATTGTGGCTATTAATAGCTAGGTGACTTGCACACAAGGTCATTTATCCTTTTCCAAGTCGTTTCCACAAACGTGGACTTTTCACAATCATTATCAAAATTTAACAGGCAAGATGCAAAGTAAGTTGCAATGGCAGCTCAAAAATAACCACCACGTATTTGAGTATTTAGGCGAACACATAGGAACAACAACAATGACAAATAAATCACAACACTTATTTGGGTCATATTCATAAAATTAAAATATGCAGAAAAAGACATTTTTCACAACGTTAATCTACACATAGAAAAAGAAGCAACATATGTTTGCAACCTTAATTTTCTGCATAAAAACAGAAACAGCAAACAGAAAATATAGTAGGAAAATGCAATTTTTGCAGACAGCAACAGCACAAAACAGCAGCAGCATAACATTCACAGAAAACAGCAACAGCAAATAACAAATTATGTGATTAAATTCACAGCAACAGAAACGGCAAACAGCAGAAACAGAAACTGCACAGCATGCAGGAACAACAACACAAAAACTGCACAGCTGCAGAAATCATACAGCAGAAGAAAAAAAACAGCATCTCATTGTAACGAAATGCTTTGAATTAATTATGAACGAGGCAAGTTAAATTATTCCAAAATTCTTATTAATAGTAATTATAAAAACAGCATCTTTTCTAAATCATTCTTATCATTTCAAGGTATATAGTTCATCAATTTCGACACTACTAATTATCAAGAAAATTAGCGGACATGTCAAGAATTAAAACCGAATTTTTTTCTAACACTTACATCATCTATAAATAGTCATGGCCGCCATACAAATCATCCAAAATAGTGATTATGTTGTATATAATCATTCAAAAGATAATTATTTTCAATCAATTATCAAACAAAGGGGTTCAAACTTGACTCAACTGATGCATCATTTGGATTAGTACATAGTGCAGAATTTTCCAGAACAGTCATCAATAAAAGTAACGAACACATGACCAAACGGCCTTGGAAATTTTTAAATATTTAACTGAAAGTGCCTAACCCATATAAAAAACAATACAATTGGTCCCATCTAAAAATTCGAATCCAGTAATTTATGAGAAATCATATACTGAAGCTGTTTTGACATTTTGCCACTCAAAACAATATCCTGGACATCCCGAAGGTTTTAAAATTCTTAAGGCTATCAAAAGAAACCAAACAATTATACCAATTTTTATGGAAGTATCCAACACTCACAAAATCCATTTAGAAGTGGATCTAGTCAAAAATACCAGGTATAAAAATAATAGAAATTCATATACTAAACAAAAATTTTAGAAATCAGAGCTGAAAATAGCAGTTAATAAAAATAACGAACGGAGTGCTAAATGACTTTGATATTTTATGTAAATTTACGAAAAGTAGATAACATAAATATGAACACAATGCAATTGATCCCATGTTAAAATTCCAAGCCAATAATTTATAAAAATTCACGCACTGAGTCTGTTTTATACTGTAATTTCCAGAAAAATAATCATGTTTAAAACTATTATCAAACAATGGGGTTCAAGGACAACCCCTTCACCTATCCCCTCAAATATCCCCAACCACAATAATCTCCCCTCTTACCTTTAATGTAGAATTCGTAACCTTTAGAGAGGGCGGGTGTCCTTGGCTTCCTTCTTGGTCCCACTAACAAGGATAAGGGTAGAAGATGGGATTAAAGGTTTGCTTCTCAAAAACATAAGATGAGGGACAACGAGAGAGTTTCCTTGTAACCTTACCAAACAAGAGAGATGTTTATGATTCCTACCATGGTCCTAGAGATGACACTTGGGTGGCTTCTCCATTCTCAACACTTTGCTCCTTCAATGGTGGGAGGGTGTTTGGAGATGAGAGTGTTTGTGAAGGAGAGAAAAAGAGAAAGCGTATGAGAGGGTGAGAGGGAGATAAGAGGTGCCACTTTTTGGTGGAGGCAAGAATGAGAGCTTGTCTTACTCCTTAGGTTTTCTTTAGCTAGGTTTTTAGGTAAATGGATCACTTAAGCACTAATCCTCTAGGCCCAATAACAACATAACAATTCTAAACTATCATAAATCATCTCTTAATAGACCAAGGAACAAAGACTAAGGCCTAAGAGCATTAATCAGTAACAAATTCAAAGTCACACAAGGTATCACATAATCACTTATTTAATTGAGGCATTGCAAATAAGCACCTAATTAAATAATTATAGAAATTAAGGAAAAACAACTAGAATCATTTCTAGACTCCTCTAATTATACTCACACATATAACACATAATTAAAATTTAATTAACACATAATAACTAAAAATGAGATTGAGATACTCTATGAGAATGAGGGGCGTATCAGTAAAGAAAGGGTGCACACAGTAAATCAGTAAAACTCATTTTTATATATCTTTAAAACCTTTTAGCCCCTCAAACTCAATTTTAACACTTCTTTAACTCAAAATATTTTTCCCAAATAAATGACCTTTTAAATACTAACATTTTATAAAGTCTGTAACACCCCGAATTTCTAAGCTAAGTTGAGAATAAGTTATGAGAAGAATTGTGTGATTGTATTCAAGCTTAAATTGATTTTTAAAGTGAGTGAATATAATTACACAAGGTTTTTATAAGAAGGTTAATGGGTTTGAGTTGAGGAATAAGTGTGGATTTAATCCTAAGATGGTTTAAGGTGTTGATTTGTAGCTATGGAAGTTAATTTGAGAAGAAAGTCTCAAGGTTTGGTGCTAGAACTGAGTTTTCCTGGTTTTTCTGCAGTGTGAATCGATTCATGTAACGACCCGTTTCCGGACCGCTACCGAGCTCAATATACCGAGCTCGAGTTACCGAGCTCAACACACCGAGCTCAACATAAACCTATATGAGATGTGTTTTAAAAACAAAACTCTTGTGCCTTTTAAAAATACGATATATTTTTTTTTTTAAAACCAACTCGTGCACATCAGAGTAATTACAGCTTTTCGAAACATGGTGCAACTAAGACACAAGACTTAAATTCTAATAAAACATACATGCATAACATACATATATATATCACTCGAAATAATAATGTATACAAAATACAGAGTAGCAAATGTGTATAGAAAATACACCTAAGGTACGACGACTTCAAAAGAGTAATCATACCCTGGGGGTACTTCCGGCAGACTCCCACGCAGGTCGCTCCAAAAGTAAGACCACCAATACCTGAAACAATAAAACACACTGCCCAAACTGGTCACGACCTCGAACACAAAAGAAAAACAAGTACAGTCATCAAAAGAAATACGTCGAACAACCAATCAATCACGACAAGTCCAGGTCGTCACTCGGGTCCTCGTCGAGCTCCTCCTCGGCATCATCTACTGTCGAGTTCCCTGCGCCCTCGACATCGCCTGGGTAACCGTCATGGATTGAAGGCACCACGGGAAAGGGTCAACTTCTCAACAATTCAAGATAAGCTCGACATAAAAATATAAGCAAACAAAGAAAGTATAACATTCACCGACGTGACTCGACCATCTCACTCTAAACTCGACACAACTCGCGAAATCCATTTTCTCTCGACTCGACAATTTTCCAGAATGCACACGCCGTCTCAGTATGTCGGAAAGTCGATCGAAGCCTTGGGATCCTCGCTCTCCCTAGGGCGATCAACTCAGTCCCATAGCGTGGCGATGTCTAGTCAATCTCCGTAAATAAAAAGGGACCTAGCACCCTCGCTATCCGGTCACGGCTCAAAAACGTCATACGACTCACCTAGCTCGCTCACTCGATGAACAATTAAGCGCATACGATATTCAAAGAGTTAAACACAAGATATTCAACCGCATGTCAAATAAAAGAGCAAGCTCGACATGAAGAAACGCAATTCAACATGCAATACACAATTCACGACATATATTCAATCACATATTAAATACATGCAAAAACTCAATCATATCACAACATTTCAAGCTCGACACAAATCAGGAAATCCATACACAATAACATAACCACGTAGCATATGAAATGCCCTTACGCTAGCATACTACGAAAATATTAATGTGAAGCGCCCTTACCGAACTCCAAGTTAATGCTGCTCGACAACGACCTCGACACAGCTGTCTTCAAAGAGCTCGACAACGACTTCTCTTACTCGATCTCGACACGGCTGTCCTCAATCGACCTCGACACGTACACTTCTTAGTCGACCTCGACACGTACAGTCCTCGATCTGGATTCCGCTGCTTCCACGTCCTTGGATTCGCTTTCCCGTACACCTTGATTCGGAAATCACTCGATCTCGGGAATCAGACTTCCTAAAACAAACATAACTCAGATCGATCCATGGGTTCTAATACATCTAGCTCTCATCCCAAACTTAACCACAACCCAGAAAATATAATACTCAAGAACTGAATATATTTATTTTTCCTCTAACACAAAGTTAGGGATTTCGATCAAAATTTCATGAAAAAGTTATCTGATGCTTCAACAGATAGATCGACAACAACAATAACCAGAAGCAACGAATGAAAAACAAGAAATCGAAACGAACCAAAAATGGAGGTTTCGGCAATCGCCGATTGCAGAAAAACAGAGAAAGAAATTTGTTTTACAAGCCTAATTAATCGGTTAGAAAGATAGGTAATATTGTGAAGAAGAAAACCCATCAATTTGACATGATTTGGAAGCATAAAACTGGTTAAAAATGGAAGAAGAATTAGCGCTAAACAGTAGCACAGAGGAAAGAAAAATCTGTTCTTCATACCTCAATGGTGATCGAGCAGGCGAGATATGTCGAGAAGATGATGATGAACAAGATTGATGAAGAAAGCTTGTGCAGAATTTCGATGGAACTCACGGTTTCGTCGATGGAAGTTTTTGAAGAAAACAACGAAACACAGAGCAGAAGGAAGGAAGAAGAAAGAAAGAAGAAAAGAGAAAGAATGAGTGTGAGGGAATCGGTCGTGGTATACAGCTGGTGAGAAAGGGGTATAAACGTAACTCCAGCTATAAGATGCCAATCCCATCAATCATCTACCCGTTTAATCGTTCCTCTCATAATTACCTTCTACTCTGTCGGTCAACGGCAAGCCGACAATGTAATAATTACAAACAATATAATAATAGCGCTGAATAACGTTCGAAAGAATACGAGGTATCATCTCGACACGATGTCGACTAGGGTGCTCGTGCAAACGTACAAGGTTCTAACACGAGTTCGTGAACGCGGTCTCCTCAGCTCGACTTGCGTCCTCATCATTTCGATGCAGCGACTTCATCAACTCGACACGCCGACCTCCTCATTTCGGCTGGCTAGTGCATTGGTCTCATCACTCGACAAATGATCTCGGCAAGCGATCTAGTCACGGGATCTCGACACAAGGTCTTGGTCGAGGTCTCGATACGTCGTCCTAATACGATGTCGATCTCGTCCTCGGGTGTTACAATCTCTCCTCTAAAAATATTTCGTCCTCGAAATTGCAAATAAGATTCTTACCTCGTAAAAGTTCAGGGTCTTGAGTCTTCATCTTCTCCTCTCTCCCAAGTCGCATCTCCCGTCTTGATCCCACACAACTTTGACAAGTTGAATCTCTTTGTTCCGCAATCGCTTGGCTTTCCGATCAACGATCCTTCGCTGGTGACGCTCAAAAGATAAGTAGTCCTTCGGTTGAATCACATCCGGTTCGATGACATGAGAAGGGTCGGAAACATACTTCCGCAATTGTGAGGCGTGGAAGACGTCGTGGATGTTCGACAAGAATGGGGTAAGGCAATCGATATGCCCTTTGGACGTCTGACGAAGAATGCGGTAAGGTCCAATGAATTTAGGGGTAAGTTTCTTGGATTTGATTGCTCGACCAACTCGGATGGTGGGGGTGACTCTAAGAAATACATGTTCTCCTTCCTCGAACTCGAGTGGTCGGCGTCGTTGGTCCGCATAACTCTTACGCCGACTTTGAGACATTCGCATCCTATCTCTGATCAAACGGATCTTCTCGGTAGTCTGTTGGATCATATCTGGTCCCACAACAGAACGCTCGCCGTCCTGGTACCAACAAAGAGGCGTCTGACATTTACGTCCATACAGCGCTTCAAAAGGTGCCATTCCAATGCTCGCATGGAAATCAAGTGTAGGTGAACTCCACCAATGGTAAGGCGTCGTCCCAACTTCCTCGGTGATCTAACGTGCAAGCTCGCAACAAATCTTCAAGCGATTGGATCGTTCTCTCGATCGGCCGTCGATGCGTGGATGATATGCCGAGCTAAGCTTTGAGCTCGGTTCCCATCGCTCCTTGCAATTCCCTCCAAAAATGAGACGTGAACTTGGATCTCGGTCAGACACGATCGAAGAGGGTATTCCATGAAGTCGTACTATCTCGCGATGTAGATCTCGGTCGCCTTTTCCACGTTGTATGTCGACCTCACCGCAAGAAATGGCGATTTGGTCAATCGGTCGACGATCACCCAAATCGAATCATTCTTCTTCTGCGTCTTCGGCAAACCTACAACGAAGTCCATGGAAATCTTGTCCCATTTCCATCTTGATGCGTACGTCAGCGATTGTAGCATTCCCGCGGTCGTTGGTGCTCCACCTTCGCTTCGACACGCCAAACACGGCTCGTGCTCGGCCACTTGCTTCTTCATTCCGACCACCAAAAATGCTTCTTCAAGTCTTGATACATCTTCGTAACTCCGGGATGAATACTAAAGTTGCTCTTATGCGCTTCGCCGAGAATCAACTTTCTCGGCTCGGATCGTTAGGCACGCGCAACACTCGGCCATTGCACCTCAAGATGTCGTCGCTCAGGCACGAAATTCGTCGCCTTCCCTTGCGCTATCAATTGAATCTTCTCTTGCAGAAGCTCGTCATGAACTTGCTGGTCTCGGATCTCGTCCAACAATCTGTTAGAAATGGTAAGCATACCAAATCTCAGCTTCCCCGGTGAAACTTCGACACTCAACTTCAAATCTCGGAACTTCTCGAGCATCTCCAACTCCTTGATCATCATTGCCGAGGTTAAAACGCTCTTCCTACTCAACGCATCTGCTACTACGTTAGCCTTACCGGGATGGTATTCCAACGTAAAGTCGTAGTCCTTGAGAAATTCTGTCCATCTACGCTGACGCATGTTGAGCTCTTTCTGGTCGAACAGGTACTTCAAGCTCTTGTGATCGCTGAAAACAGTAAGAGTGCTCCCATAAAGGTAGTGCCTCCATATCTTCAGCGCAAAAACTACTGCTGCCAGCTCCAAGTCGTGAGTAGGGTAGTTCCTCTCGTGAATCTTGAGCTGTCTTGAAGCATACGCGACCACCTTCCGATGTTGCATCAGCACGCATCCCAATCCCTGGTGTGACGCATCACAATACACCTCGTAAGGCTCTTCGGGTTGAGGCAAAATCAGCACAGGCGCTGTCGTCAAAAGCTCCTTCAGTCGTTGAAAACTGGCTTCGCACTCCTCGGTCCAGGCAAAAGGTTGATCCTTCCTCGTCAGTCGTGTAAGAGGCGCGACAATCTTCGAGAAACCTTCAATGAATCTTCGGTAATATCCTGCTAAGCCGACAAAACTCCTGATCTCGGTAACCGTCTTCGGCTGTTCCCACGCTAGCACAGCTTCAATTTTAGTTGGATCCACAGCTATCCCTTCTTTGGAAATCACGTGACCAAGAAAATTCACCTCTTCAAGCCAAAATTCACACTTCGACAGGTTGGCATAGAGTTGCTTATCTCGTAATATCTGCAGTACTCGACATAGGTGTTCTGCGTGTTCTTCTCGGTTCCTCGAGTAGATCAATATGTCGTCGATGAACACTACAACGAACTGATCCAAAAACGAATGGAAAATCCTGTTCATGTAGTCCATAAACACAGCTGGCGCATTCGTCACTCCAAACGGCATCACCAAGTACTCGTAGTGACCGTATCTAGTCCTGAAAGTCGCTTGGCGACATCTTCCTCCTTCACGCGAATCGATGGTAGCCCGACTTCAAGTCTATCTTGGAAAGATCGCCGCTCCACGAAGTTGGTCCATCAAGTCGTCAATACGTGGTAACGGATAACGGTTCTTCCACGGTAACCTTGTTGAGTTCGCGGTAGTCCACGCCGCAGTCTTGATCGTCCATCCTTCTTCTTAACCAACAACACCGGAGCTCCCCACGGTGACACGCTCGGTCGTATGAATTGCTTCGACTCCAAGTGTTCGATCCGGGACTTCACTCTTTCATCTCGGCAGAGACATCCTGTATGGCGCTTTGGAAATCGGTCTGTTCTGGAATCGGTCGATGGAGAACTTCGACCTCTCGTCTTGGTGGTAACCCTGGCACGTCTTGAAAAACGCCCTCAAAGTCACATACCAGCTTTGGAACATTCTTCACGCGTCGATCTGTGGAAAACTTCCGAACTAGCCGGATACATGTATTCCCTAGTTCCTTCTTTCAAAGAAACTCCAATACGTTCGGCGAAAGATAATTGGAGACTCTAAGGTCCGAAAAATTACGCTTTATGGGCACACCAAAAGGACATGGTGGTGTGACAACCAATCCATCCCGAGGATGACATCTAAGCCCTTAAGAGGCAAACAAACCAAATTGACCACAAACTTTCTACTCAATAATCACTACACAATTAAGACATGCGGTGTTTGTGACTAAGGTTTTAGCAATTTGGGGTTGTAACTACTAATTTAAGCGGTAAGCGATCCGCAGTCAAGTTCAAATGGTTCACACAATCAAAAGAAATAAAGGAATGGGTTGCACCAATCAAAAAGAACGGATAAGGATTTACCCTCGATCTCACATTCACCTTGGATAAGATCTTCACTCGACCGCTTCCTCGCCACTCATGCAGAAAACTCTGCCTTTAGCCACTTGACGCTTCCCTTTGGCTCTTGCCGCAAGCATAGTCGGTTCAGCTTTAGGTGTAGGACAATCCTTAGCAAAATGCCCTGGCTTCTTGCAGTTGTAGCACACCCCCTCCTTCTGAGTACAGCTACTCGCGTAATGTCCCGGCTTTCCACATCGGTAGCAAGTCACCTCGACACTGGTCTGACCTCCACTCCTCGGTACTTGGGTCATCTGGACGATCGTCCCCGTGTCGTTCCCCTGAGGTCGGTCGTAAGGCCTCTTCTGCGGTTGTTTTCCTTTCTGTGCGAATCTCTGCCCCGCACTCTGGGGTCTCACTGGTCCGCCCACAACAGTCTTCTTCTTGTGGCTCCTTACTCCTTCTACCTCGACACATCGATCAATCAGCTCTTGGAGATTTCGGATCCTCAACGACACCACTGACTTCTGAATGTCGAATCTCAATCCCCGTTGGAATCTCTCACTTAACCATCTCTGGTCAACTCGATCACGAAATGGACTAAAATACCTCGCCAACGACTCGAACTTGGCCGCATACTCGGACACTGTCGAGTTGCCTTGCTGCAGTTGAAGAAATTCCTGCTCCTTCTCGGCTCGTGCAGTATCCGGGAAGTACTTGTCCAAAAACCTTTCACGAAAAAGCTCCCAGGTCATCTCGCGATGTTCTGCTATAAACGTTTGCTTCACTCCTCTCCACCAATACTCTGCGTCTCCTAGCAGTAGGTAGGTGGCATAGTCGACCTTCACGTTGTCCGGGCAATGGAGTGCCTCAAAGATCTTCTCGATCTCTTGCATCCAAAGATCAGCTTTATCCGGATTTGGCTCACCGTAGAACTTCGGTGGATCATGCTTCCTGAAGTCGGCCAATCCTCTCGCTTCAACATTTCGTTCTGCTCGTTCTTTGTTCTTTGCAAGTTCTCGGAGTTAACGCCGTCTGTTGAGCCATCGCGTTAGCTTTGTTGAGTTCTGCGGCGGTGATTGTGGCGCCATGGCTACCGCCATCTCGGTCATAGCTTGAATAGCTCGTTCCATGTCGACGTTCTCGGTTGCAGATGTCGTATTCCTACGAGGTGGCATTAGATTCCACAAAGTTCAAAACCCTGTCAGAATCTCCAACAAGGATGTGTTAAAACACACTGCTTCAATCAAGAAATAGTTCAAACAATTTCTCAAGCAATAAGTGCTTCACTTAATCAAACAGCAATCAACATAATACAACTAGGTACCGAACACACATAACCCGACACGCACACCCAAATCTCTATGCACTTCTGGCCGAACCGAATCGCTCGATACCAACAAAGGTAACGACCGCTTCCGACCGCTACCGCGCTCAATATACCGAGCTCGAGTTACCGAGCTCAACACACCGAGCTCAACATAAACCTATATGAGATGTGTTTTAAAAACAAAACTCTTGTGCCTTTTAAAAATACGATATATTTTTTTTTTTTTAAAACCAACTCGTGCACATCAGAGTAATTACAGCTTTTCGAAACATGGTGCAACTAAGACACAAGACTTAAATTCTAATAAAACATACATGCATAACATACATATATATATCACTCGAAATAATAATGTATACAAAATACAGAGTAGCAAATGTGTAAAGAAAATACACCTAAGGTACGACGACTTCAAAAGAGTAATCATACCTGGGGTACTTCCGAGACTCCCACGCAGGGTCGCTCAAAAGTAAGACCACCAGTCTACCCTGAAACAATAAAACACACTGCCCAAACTGGTCACGACCTCGAACACAAAAGAAAAACAAGTACAGTCATCAAAAGAAATACGTCGAACAAACAATCAATCACGACAAGTACAGGTCGTCACTCGGGTCCTCGTCGAGCTCCTCCTCGGCATCATCTACTGTCGAGTTCCCTGCGCCCTCGACATCGCCTGGGTAACCGTCATGGATTGAAGGCACCACGGGAAAGGGTCAACTTCTCAACAATTCAAGATAAGCTCGACATAAAAATATAAGCAAACAGCAAAGTATAACATTCACCGACGTGACTCGACCATCTCACTCTAAACTCGACACAACTCGCAAATCCATTTTCTCGACTCGACAATTTTCCTAATGCACACGCCGCATCAGTATGTCGGAAAGTCCAGCCGAAGCCTTGGGATCCTCGCTCTCCCTAGGGCCGGTCAACTCGGTTCCCATAGCGTGGCGGCGTCTAGTCAATCTCCGTAAACAAAAAGGGGACCTAGCACCCTCGATTATCCGGTCACGGCTCAAAACGTCATACGACTCACCTAGCTCGCTCACTCGATGAACAATTAAGCCGCATACGATATTCAAAGAGTTAAACACAAGATATTCAACCGCATGTCAAATAAAAGAGCAAGCTCGACATGAAGAAACGCAATTCAACATGCAATACACAATTCACGACATATATTCAATCACATATTAAATACATGCAAAAACTCAATCATATCACAACATTTCAAGCTCGACACAAATCAGGAAAATCCATACACAATAACATAACCACGTAGCATATGAAATGTCCTTACGCTAGCATACTACGAAAATATTAATGTGAAGCGCCATCGAACTCCAAGTTAATGCTGCTCGACAACGACCTCGACACAGCTGTCTTCAAAGAGCTCGACAACGACTTCTCTTACTCGATCTCGACACGGCTGTCCTCAATCGACCTCGACACGTACACTTCTTAGTCGACCTCGACACGTACAGTCCTCGATCTGGATTCCGCTGCTTCCACGTCCTTGGATTCGCTTTCCCGTACACCTTGATTCGGAAATCACTCGATCTCGGGAATCAGACTTCCTAAAACAAACATAACTCAGATCGATCCATGGGTTCTAATACATCTAGCTCTCATCCCAAACTTAACCACAACCCAGAAAATATAATACTCAAGAACTGAATATATTTATTTTTCCTCTAACACAAAGTTAGGGATTTCGATCAAAATTTCATGAAAAAGTTATCTGATGCTTCAACAGATAGATCGACAACAACAATAACCAGAAGCAACGAATGAAAAACAAGAAATCGAAACGAACCAAAAATGGAGGTTTCTGGGCACTGCCGATTGCAGAAAAACAGAGAAAGAAATTTGTTTTACAAGCCTAATTAATCGGTTAGAAAGATAGGTAATATTGTGAAGAAGAAAACCCATCAATTTGACATGATTTGGAAGCATAAAACTGGTTAAAAATGGAAGAAGAATTAGCGCTAAACAGTAGCACAGAGGAAAGAAAAATCTGTTCTTCATACCTCAATGGTGATCGAGCAGGCGAGATATGTCGAGAAGATGATGATGAACAAGATTGATGAAGAAAGCTTGTGCAGAATCTCGATGGAACTCACGGTTTCGTCGATGGAAGTTTTTGAAGAAAACAACGAAACACAGAGCAGAAGGAAGGAAGAAGAAAGAAAGAAGAAAAGAGAAAGAATGAGTGTGAGGGAATCGGTCGTGGTATACAGCTGGTGAGAAAGGGGTATAAACGTAACTCCAGCTATAAGATGCCAATCCCATCAATCATCTACCCGTTTAATCGTTCTCTCATAATTACCTTCTACTGCTTGGTCAACGGCAGTCGACAATGTAATAATTACAAACAATATAATAATAGCGCTGAATAACGTTCGAAAGAATACGAGCTATCATCTCGACACAATGTCGACTAGGGTGCTCGTGTAAACGTACAAGGTTCTAACACGAGTTCGTGAACGCGGTCTCCTCACCGACTTGCGTCCTTATCGCCTCGATGCGCGACTTCATCAACTCGACACGCGACCTCCTCACCAAGCAGCCTAGTGCACGTGGTCTCATCAGCTCGACAAATGATCTCGGCAAACGATCTAGTCACGGGATCTCGACACAAGGTCTTGGTCGAGGTCTCGATACGTCGTCCTAATACGATGTCGATCTCGTCCTCAGGTGTTACAATTCACCTAGCCTGGGAATCGATTCACAGCATTAAAACTCCATTGACATCGAATTCTAGCAGTGGGAATCGATTCACAGAAGTCAGGAATCGATTCACATAAAACAGGCCACTGGGACTCGCAGGCAGGAATCGATTCACTCATTAAAGCTGCAATTCAGGCATTTTTACACTGTGGGAATCGATTCACACTATGCTGTGAATCGATTCACAGCTACAGAATTGTTTAAAAACGCAGTTTCAAATGAGAGCGTAACGCAGAGAGAAAAAGGAAAAGAAGAGAAAGAGAAAGGAGAAAAGGAAGAGGAGAGCTAGGGTTTCACCTTTTGAGAGGGATTGAAGAGATTTATGCTAGATTTCTTCAATCATTTGCTTAAATGGAAAGTTTGAGAGTTGAGATTTGAGTATTTGGAAGATTTGGGTTTGAACCCTAGAGAGGAGAAGAAGAAGCACGAATTGGAGAAGAAGAAGGGGGAGAAGACCAAGCTCCAGCAAGGATGATTCAAGTTCTTGAATGGAGAAGGAAGATTGAAGGTTGAAGATCAAGATTTGAGGAGTATTTGGAGAAGCCCTAAGTTGAGCAAAGAGGGAAAAGCTTGAAGAGGAGCAAAGGGTCCAAGTTCAGCCTTACTAGCTCAATGTCTTGAAGAATAGAGGTGAGTTCTTCAACCCTTAGGTGATGGGCACCCATAAGTCCCACATATAGGAATTTCTCTTCCTTTAGTAACATATGAACCTTAGGTTCAAGTTAGGTTTTTAAATACCTAGAAGAGGTTAAGTTGTTATTGTTATTATTGTTATGATATTATAGTGGGTTTGACTGAAAGAGGTTGGATGGCTGCCCCCAACCCCCACAATTGAATGTGTGTTTGATGTTTCTCTCTTGAGAACTCCATAGAGTTTCAAGGGATTAGTTAATGTATGTGTTGTCCATTAATTTGGCAAATTGTGAGGCTTGTCTAAGAGCCATAAACTCAAGTCATAGAGGTCAAGAAAGGACCCTAGGAAAAGGATGTATGAATTAGTGTTCATGATTTGGAGTCATTAGTTAAAAAGGGATACTATTAGTGTAAGCTTGATTCATTGAAATGATTGTAGTTTCCTTGAATAGTTAAGTAATGATGATGAATGTATTTATATGAATATGCATACAAGCATAAGCATAAGCATAAGCATAAGCATAAGCTAAAGTCCATGGCAAGACTCCTCTATTTATAGGAGTAGATCGGTTTGGTTAGCCAAGTAGGACGCCCTTGGAAGGTTATGACGTCTAACCACCATTCCGAAAGTGTGTAATTGGGGTCTAGGGACCTAAGCCTACGACACTACCCAATAACACAAAGTGCATTACATGCAAAGCATCATATTATACATTTCTTATGAATGGTATAATATGTGAAGTGCAGTTAATTTTATGAATGTTAATGAATTCCTTGTATGTATTTTTTATCTATGTATTAGGAATTAGCTTAGTTAGTGGTATGAAATCTTGGATAGCACACCCATAGTCGCTTAATAGTACTGAGCATTGTGATTAGATCACTTAAAGGATAAGCAAGCTAGATTGATTGGGATTTGTGGTATAGAGCATAAGGCAAAGCCCAATAGCATAAGAGAAAGCAAAGGTGTGTTAAGCACAAAGTGAGTAAGTAAGAACAATATGTTCTTAGTTAATAAGGTTGCAATTTGTATTGTATTAAGGTTAGTTGAGCTAAACAAAGGTTAAAAAATGGACGTTTGTAGGATGGATGTGGATTGCTATACATTTATGTGTTTAGTTAATCACAAGTTGATAAGTGGCATATTAGTCCTAGGATTACCCTATGGTATAATATGCTAAGTTTTAATTCAAGCTAGCGCGTTCTAAAGCATTTTAGCTTAGGGATATCGAGAAGTTGCAAGTCAAGTCCTTATGGTACATAGGGAGAGTATGTCTAGGTTTGAAATGCATAAGTTAGTCTTCTTAGCCTAGAAGGTTCCGAGGAGAGAATGGTGAGGAGTCCGTGAAGGGCTCACTGAGATTTTATAATCTCACCCTTTTCTTTTTGTTGTCTTTCAGATAAGCAGGTACTGAAGACGGCGAGCTGAAGCTTCAAGCTTGGGACACATAAGCCAGTCGTAGATTGTAATGGGAATTTTATATTCCAAGTTATGTACAATTTGTAATCTATTTAGTAGATTAATGAATTAAGTTTAATTTATGACTTGGATTACTGTAATCAAGTTGTAAATGCTTAGTAATTCATGTGCCTTAATGTAATTTGTCGTACTTTCAATTATGTTGAGGTGCGGGTGTTACATTATGGTATCAGAGCAGTTCGATCTTATCGGACTGTGAGTCACTAGTTTAGTAATGACTCAGCTTAGAAAGTGTCTGTTTAGTCCTTGTTGGACTGTAGTTAGTTAGCCGGGATTTTCCTCTGTTCGAAAACTTCTCTCTATATTCTTGTGCTTAGTATGGGATATTAAGCCTGATCAACTTAATACTCCATACCGTGTATGAAGAATGTAGTAGATGGAGCTGGCGGATGAGGGAGGAGACCGAATAGGAGCGTGAACTCTGATGAAGTTTGATGGATAAGGATGATGTAGACAAGGAAGGAGCGGATGCAAGGACTCTCATTAAGTGAGAACCTTCGGAATACGGAAAAAGGAAAACAAGTTCCCACCTTTCCGGAACCAAGAGTTAAGGGATGTTTCAAGAGTGGTCAGAACCATAGTGGTGAGGGTTCGGCTAGGCAAGCGTGTAATTCATGTACCGTCAACCGAGATGCTTTGGAAGTGATTGGAAATGACGAGCAAGTAAGGGGTCTTAATTGTGAGGTTTCAAATCAACTTAGGATGGGCATTTGTAATCGGTTAGGGTTACAACACTGGTTATGCTATCAAGTTGTTTCGCCTAATCCATTATGAATGGATCCTAGAATGATTGAGGTCTTATGATGATTCCCGAGTTAATTCAAGTGCCCTTCGTGGTTAACAGTAAGTGCTCTTAGTTGTAGGATTTCAATCGAGTAGGATGGTCGGTTATAATCGGTTAGGGTCTCAACACTTGTTGTCTCAGTAGGATTGGTTAACTTAGCCGATTATAAGTGGATCCTAGGTCGATAGAAATCCTATGATAATCCTTGAGAGAACCTTAGTGTTCCGAGAAGTAATGGTAAGGGTAAGGAACAAGATGGAGTTAGGCGATATGCTACAACGCCCAAATGGTAGTATGGGTCCTCAAGGGTGATCCTGCCCTAGTGAAGCAGCAAGAAAACTCTAAGTCTTCAAGGAACGGTGTCCTTAGAGGAACAACCAACTTCAGAGGATCGGATGAGATGTAGTCTTCAAACTATAGAAGTTTCAAGAAAAGCTGAGTCAGCGGAAACCTGAAGTTATTGATGTCTACTTTCGATCTAATTGTTCAGTGCGTAGAGTGAATTCAATTGACCAATTATAGACTCTTCCTTAGCTAAGTAAGAATATTAGTTAGAATAAGACTTAGTCTGTGATTGGGTAATGGGATCACTTAATTTCCTGAGCAATTAGTTCCTCTATAGAGATTAATCCCTTCCAGGGTTTCTAATGATTCAGATTGGGTAAGGAGGATAAGACAGGACCAATAAGGTAGATTGTTCCCAAGAATATCAAGGATTTATTTTCTGGATACTTGTTGGTCCATTGGTTATTAAACGCCTGATCTACACCGCTATCGGATAGAAGTGTGGGTTACGGTTTTAATTCGATGGCGTCAAGAAATGGAGTTACACCATCAAGCGAAGGAGAGCAGTAGTAAAGTTTATTTAAGGGTAAGGATGGTGGACATCTGAGACTATAAGTTACTGTGAGTCAAGTCGTTCGGTTGAGTCTGATGTGATTCCAGTTAGCCACTTGCAAGCTAAGTCTACAACCAAGTGAGGCTTAGACCTCGTGTGAGACAAAGTTTGCAATCAACTAACGAAAATTAAGTCAGTTTAACCAACGGATACCTCCCAAGAGTTGAGCAACCCTAGAGTTTCAAGTTTTCTAGGCCAAGTCGTTTGCAAGACCAAGTATAGCGAGCTAAATATGAGTAGCAACTCCGTAGTTGCGGAAGAGGTCTCTAAGAAAAGATTTCCTTTGGTAACATAAGAGCGAACGTCACGAATGGGAAAATTTGTTCAACGTATATATTAGTTACCTCTAGGTGACAATTCTATTTGATAGGATAGTTTCCCAACGACGGGTCGTGAAACCACCGACGGTAGTGTTGGATGTTGTCTTGGGTGAACTTCCAGGGAGTATTCAAAGGAGAGTATCTTCCAAGAAGCCTGAAGAGATAGAAGGGAATTGTGTTGACGAATTCAAAGAATTCTCCACATACTTAACCTACCTTCAACATGAATAGGATGATGAGTAAGCGACTCATCAGCTGGGTTAAAAACCCGAACCGAGTTAAGAAATGTTGTGTGGCGAGTTCATGAGGATGGCTGTGTGAGACGGTGGGTTACTACAGAATTAGAAAGGAAGCACCGGTTATCTTATGGCAGAATGTCTAGGTGAGTGGCAGACGATGAAAAGCAAGCGTAACAATTTCCAACAGTCAAGAGCAACTGAAAGATAGAACAGCACCAGAGTTAAACTCTCAGACTGCAAGTAAAGTATTCCATCTGATGGAAATAAGACGAAAGAAGTTCATTCATTTGAAAAGACGTGAGATCAGAGAACGCAGCAGAAGCACCAAAAGCCAATTTATTATACAGAAGGATGAGGTAAGAAAGAGAGGCGTGGTTTAGGGACGAGATTCCATGGAGGTAAATCTCTGTCTGCATCCCATGTTGTCAACACTAAGAAGTTCCAATGAAGGATGCAGTAATTTTCGAGGACGAAAATTTTTAAAAGGTGGGTAGTAGTGTAACACCCCGAATTTCTAAGCTAAGTTGAGAATAAGTTATGAGAAGAATTGTGTGATTGTATTCAAGCTTAAATTGATTTTTAAAGTGAGTGAATATAATTACACAAGGTTTTTATAAGAAGGTTAATGGGTTTGAGTTGAGGAATAAGTGTGGATTTAATCCTAAGATGGTTTAAGGTGTTGATTTGTAGCTATGGAAGTTAATTTGAGAAGAAAGTCTCAAGGTTTGGTGCTAGAACTGAGTTTTCCTGGTTTTTCTGCAGTGTGAATCGATTCACCTAGCCTGGGAATCAATTCACAGCATTAAAACTCCATTGACATCGAATTCTAGCAGTGGGAATCGATTCACAGAAGTCAGGAATCGAATCACATAAAATGTGCCAAACCCTTTGGGACTCGCAGTGTGAATCGATTCACTCATTAAAGCTGCAATTCAGGCGTTTTTACATTGTGGGAATCGATTCACACTATGCTGTGAATCGATTCACAGCTGCAGAATTGTTTAAAAACGCAGTTTCAGCGAGCAGAACGCAGAAGAGAGAAAAAGGAAAAGAAGAGAAAGAGAAAGGAGAAAAGGAAGAGGAGAGGTAGGGTTTCACCTTTTGAGAGGGATTGAAGAGATTTATGCTAGATTTCTTCAATCATTTGCTTAAATGGAAAGTTTGAGAGTTGAGATTTGAGTATTTCGAAGATTTGGGTTTGAACCCTAGAGAGGAGAAGAAGAAGCACGAATTGGAGAAGAAGAAGGGGGAGAAGAACAAGCTCCAGCAAGGATGATTCAAGTTCTTGAATGGAGAAGGAAGATTGAAGGTTGAAGATCAAGATTTGAGGAGTATTTGGAGAAGCCCTAAGTTGAGCAAAGAGGGAAAAGCTTGAAGAGGAGCAAAGGGTCCAAGTTCAGCCTTACTAGCTCAATGTCTTGAAGAATAGAGGTGAGTTCTTCAACCCTTAGGTCCAAGTTAGGTTTTTAAATACCTAGAAGAGGTTAAGTTGTTATTGTTATTATTGTTATGATATTATAGTGGGTTTGACTGAAAGAGGTTGGATGGCTGCCCCTAACCCCCACAATTGAATGTGTGTTTGATGTTTCTCTCTTGAGAACTCCATAGAGTTTCAAGGGATTAGTTAATGTATGTGTTGTCCATTAATTTGGCAAATTGTGAGGCTTGTCTAAGAGCCATAAACTCAAGTCATAGAGGTCAAGAAAGGACCCTAGGAAAAGGATGTATGAATTAGTGTTCATGATTTGGAGTCATTAGTTAAAAGGGGATACTATTAGTGTAAGCTTGATTCATTGAAATGATTGTAGTTTCCTTGAATAGTTAAGTAATGATGATGAATGTATTTATATGAATATGCATACAAGCATAAGCATAAGCATAAGCATAAGCATAAGCTAAAGTCCATGGCAAGACTCCTCTATTTATAGGAGTAGATCGGTTTGGTTAGCCAAGTGGGACGCCCTTGGAAGGTTATGACGTCTAACCACCATTCCGAAAGTGTGTAATTGGGGTCTAGGGACCTAAGCCTACGACACTACCCAATAACACAAAGTGCATTACATGCAAAGCATCATATTATACATTTCTTATGAATGGTATAATATGTGAAGTGCAGTTAATTTTATGAATGTTAATGAATTCCTTGTATGTATTTTTTATCTATGTATTAGGATTTAGCTTAGTTAGTGGTATGAAATCTTGGATAGCACACCCATAGTCGCTTAATAGTACTGAGCATTGTGATTAGATCACTTAAAGGATAAGCAAGCTAGATTGATTGGGATTTGTGGTATAGAGCATAAGGCAAAGCCCAATAGCATAAGAGAAAGCAAAGGTGTGTTAAGAACAAAGTGAGTAAGTAAGAACAATATGTTCTTAGTTAATAAGGTTGCAATTTGTATTGTATTAAGGTTAGTTGAGCTAAACAAAGGTTAAAAAATGGACGTTTGTAGGATGGATGTGGATTGCTATACATTTATGTGTTTAGTTAATCACAAGTTGATAAGTGGCATATTAGTCCTAGGATTACCCTATGGTATAATATGCTAAGTTTTAATTCAAGCTAGCGCGTTCTAAAGCGTTTTAGCTTAGGGATATCGAGAAGTTGCAAGTCAAGTCCTTATGGTACATAGGGAGAGTATGTCTAGGTTTGAAATGCATAAGTTAGTCTTCTCAGCCTAGAAGGTTCCGAGGAGAGAATGGTGAGGAGTCCGTGAAGGGCTCACTGAGATTTTATAATCTCACCCTTTTCTTTTTGTTGTCTTTCAGATAAGCAGGTACTGAAGACGGCGAGCTGAAGCTTCAAGCTTGGGACACATAAGCCAGTCGTAGATTGTAATGGGAATTTTATATTCCAAGTTATGTACAATTTGTAATCTATTTAGTAGATTAATGAATTAAGTTTAATTTATGACTTGGATTACTGTAATCAAGTTGTAAATGCTTAGTAATTCCTGTGCCTTAATGTAATTTGTCGTACTTTCAATTATGGTGCGGGTGTTACAAAGTCAAAATGATTAGATAACAAATTACCAATATTTTCTAAAAATATAAATAAATACAACTTTAACATTTTTTTCAACAATTTAATCACACATAGGGAAATCAGAATCACTACATTTTCAAATCATCATAATTAATGAAATAAATACATTTAAAAATATAAAATGAACGAGAAATGCGGGGTGTTACATTTTACCCCCTTAAAAGAAATTTTGCCCGCAAAATTTGCGAAAACATCAATGAGAAAATGAACGACGCATCTTTACTCAAGTTCACAATTAATCAACAGAGTACACATGCACACTTTTGATTATTATTATTTCACCTACCAGTGACAAGTTATTGGGGTGATCAGTCCCTCCTACTCATCCACTTGATAACTGAAACAACAATAATCATACAAATCAAGCACACACGCCTCTACAAGGGTCTTCGACAAAGACTTGAATGTAATTATGTTTGCGCAACATAATTACTCTCATGACTCTATTAAAGATCCTTTTCGTGGCATAATCATCAAATTCTACATTTCTACCGAACATATTACAAAACTCATATAAACATCTACCAAAAACAACATGAACAAGCATATGTAGCAGCAGATTTACTGAATTTATAAAAATATCTTCAAGGTTAAGAAAATTCTAAATAAATTTCTGGTCAACATATAACATCTTAAGACTTTAGAACTCATTTTTATAACTCAGAAGCTACTCATTCAGTCCTCAAATAAATTCAAAACCGAAACATACACAAAAAGTGTTGAATTTCTCAATTATTGCGCTAGTAAAAGTAATGATTTTTCTCCCATATCAAACAGACTCGAGTTTTAATAAAATTTAGTATATAGGTCCTTGACATGCATATGTTCATTGCAATATTTTTATTTGGTAAAAATACATTACCCAAAATTACAGAAAAATCATGTAAGTTTCAGATTCTGCCCAGAATTTTTCAGCAAACACTATTTGTGATGCATAATGTCATAGGACAGTCAAAGCTCAAGGAAAATTCACCAAATTAAATATGCAAAGTCCCAACACTCGTCCAAACAGTCTCCAAGTGATCCTACGTCAAAATCATGTCTCAAATGTTCTCAAAAAAAAAAATTGAACCGAAACTCCTTCTACACAAAAATCTAGAAAATTACAAGTTTCCATCTTTTACATGTTTTGAGTCATTGTAATTCACTTATAAGCTTAGATAACTGAAACATCATCTTAACTGAAATCACATCATAAGCCATATATTCAATGTAAGGTAAGCACATAACCATTTAATCATGTTATCATGCAGTTTTAGTCGTACAGGCATATGAGTCACATTGGTATACAGATCATACAAATTTATTAGTCATGCAAACTCAAAATCACATGGACACCTTCATTAAGCAGTTCAGAGGTTACACATGCATCGACTGCACCATACAAAAATTTAATTACAGTATACAACATGTTTACACAGATCACTCAAGGCATGAATCCTATAATCACAAATGCAGAATTTCCACATATTCAACATGTTATAAAATCACAAAGATAATGTAATAAACACAAAAGTGACATCATGTTACAGAGTACCAAATCAGCATAGAGAATACATAACATATTGGTCAGATGGGCCGACCAAACTCTGATTCCTCTCCGTGGCCTGGAGAGCATCAGCAATCACATGATCCTTCCGACCAGTAGCCATTGCCTTATACTCTAGCAGATAGCAAAGCTACTTGGTAAGTCCAAGTACAAGCAACACAATTAAATCAAAGAATACACAAAACAAATCAAACAATGTCACAGAGTACCCAAAAAGGCAAAATAGACATATACACAGCCCGGTAAGACCGAACTGCTCTGATACCACTAAATGTGACACCCTTAACCCAGTTTTTGAATAAAATAAAATTATTCAAATGAAGAGAAATGAAAATTTATACGTGCTTGATTTTTGAAATAATCAAAAAAAATAAAATAGTATCGTGTGGAAATAGAGAAAAAATTTAAACAATTAAAATTAACGTAACAAAATTTAATCCACGTAAAAATTCCCGTGGTACGAAGGTATCACATTTCAATAAAACTTCAAGTCAATTTTTCCAAAAAATAAAATAAGTATTCATTTAGAAATGAATCCGGAAAAGCTAAATCAACAAAATAAAACCGCCAATAATATTTTTGTCACATTGTCTCAGAACTATTACATGACCCAACTCAACACAAAGAAATTTCATTGTGTTGAACTAGAAATAAGAATAACTTCATAAAACACAATTCAGCAGGTACACATGTTCTTCAGTTTAGCCACTAACTCTAGAATTACACCTATCTACAATTTAATATGAAACACACAAGAGACATACAAATAAAAGGGGTGAGTACATTGTGATTAAGTTGTGGTGATATATAGAAAGAATAAGTGAATAAAATAATATACTTATATATATAATTATATACAATCACGATAACACAATTCATATAAATACACACCACGTAATACCACCCATATATTTAAACTCATAAGCACATACGGATAAAATTCACCATTTTTCAGGGTCATATAGTCATCTTAAGAAAAATGCAATTACTAGCAACACTACTTCATATGCATGTGGTACCATCTACGACTCTGGGAATCGGACTAGGAGTACATATTTGGTTTACAGAGGGAGAGTATTTGCGGTGATCACCTCGTTACCTCAAACTCCCACTAGTCATGAAAATGTCTGGGATCTGTCGGGAGTCACGTAATCTTGCAAGTAGCTTCCCGACATCAAGTTGCAGCTTGAGTCACTTAGGTGTGCCACAGATTCCGTATCTCATCCCCAATGCCAGGATTATCTGCCACGAAGGCTCACTTTTATTGGCCTCCCCCTTTCATTTCAACAGTCGTGCCCCCCCAAATCCTAATCAAGGTTTGATGTGTCAAACATTCACACATGGTTGGGTTTCCTCCGAACATCATAGTTCAATTTTTCATCGACAATCCATCATGGCCCATATGGCTAGCATCATCTCACAAGGAATGACTCAAGTCCCATTATGGTTACTAATAGCTAGGTGACTTGCACACAAGGTCATTTATCCTTTTTCAGGTCGTTGCCACAAACGTGGACTATTCACAGTCATTATCAAAATTTAACAGGCAAGATACAAAGTAAGTTACAATGGCAACTCAAAAATAACCACCACGTATTTGAGTATTTAGGCGAACACATAGGAACAACAATAATGACAAATAAACCACAATACTTATTTGGGTCATATTCATAAAATTAAAATATGCAGAAAAAGACATTTTTCACAACATTAATCTACACATAGAAAAAGAAACAACAGATGTTCGCAACCTTAATTTTCTGCATAAAAATAGAAACAACAAACAGAAAATACAGCAGAAAAATACAATTTTTGCAGACAGCAACAGCACAAAACTGCAGCAGCATAACATTCACAGAAAACAGCAACAGCATATAACTAATTATGTGATTAAATTCGCAGCAACAGCAACAGCAAACAGCAGAAACAGAAACTGCACAGCATGCAGGAACAACAACACAAAAACTGCACAGCAGCAGAAATCATACAGCAGAAGAAAAAAACAACATCTCATTATAACGAAACGCTATGAATTAATTATGAACGATGCAAGTTAAATTATTCCAAAATTCTTATTAACAGTAATTATAAAAAAAGCATCATTTCTAAATCATTCTTATCATTTCAAGGTATAGTTTATCAATTTCGACACTACTAATTATCACGAAAATTAGCGGACATGTCAAGAATTAAAACCAAATTTTTTTCTAACACTTACATCATCTATAAACAGTCATAGCTGCCATACAAATCATCCGAAATAGTGATTATGTTGTATATAATCATTCAAAATAGAATTATTGTCAATCAATTATCAAACAAAGGGGTTCAAACTCGACTTAACTAATGCATCATTTGGATTAGTACATAGTGCAGAATTTTCCAGAACAGTCACCAATAAAAGTAACGAACACATGACCAAACGGGCTTGGAAATTTTTAAATATTTAACTGAAGGTGCCTAACTCAGATACAAACACAATACAAGTGGTCCTATCTAAAAATTCGAATCCAATCATTTATGAGAAATCATATACTGAAGCTGTTTTGACATTTTTCCACTCAAAACAATGTCCTGGACATCATAGAGGTTTTAAAATTCTTAAGGCTATCAAAAAAACCAAACAATTATACCAATTTTTATGTAAGTATTCAACACTCACAGAATCCATTTAGAAGTGGTTCCAGTCAAAAATACCAGGTATAAAAATAATAGAAATTCATATACTGAACAAATTTTTTAGAAATCAGAGTTGAAAATAGCAATTAGTAAAAATAACGAACGGAGTGCCACATGAATTTAATATTTTATGTAAATTTTACAGAAAGTAGATAACATAAATATGAACACAATGCAATTGATCCCATGTTAAAATTGGAAGCCAATAATTTATAAAAATTCACGCACTGAGTCTATTTTATATTGTGATTTCCAGAAAAATAATCATGTTTAAAACTATTATCAAACAATGGGGTTCAAGGACAACCCCTTCACCTATCCCCTCAAATATCCCCAACCACAATAATCTCCTCCTTACCTTTAATGTAGAATTCGCAACCTTTAGAGAGGGCGGGTGTCCTGGGGCTTCCTTCTTGGTCCCACAAACAAGGATAAGGGTAGAAGATGGGACAATGAGAGAATTTCCTAGTAACCTTGCCAAACAAGAGAGATGCTTATGAATCCTTCCATGGTCCTAGAGATAACACTTGGGTGGCTCCTCCATTCGCAACCCTTTGCTCCTTCAATAGTGGGAGGGTGTTTGGAGATGAGAGTGTTTGTGAAGGAGAGAAAGAGAGAAAGCATATGGGAGGGTGAGAGGGAGATAAGAGACGCCACTTTTTGGTGGAGGCAAGAATGAGAGCTTGTCTTACTCCTTAGTTTTTCTATAGCTAGATTGTTAGGTAAATGGATCACTTAAGCACTAATCCTCTAGGCCCAATAACAACATAACAATTCTAAACTATTTCAAATCGTCTCTTAATAGCCCAAGGCACATAGACTAAGGCCTAAGAGCATTAATCAGTAACAAATTCAAAGTCACACAAGATATCACACAATCACTTATTTAATTGAGGCATTGCACATAAGCACCTAATTAAATAATTATAGAAATTAAGGAAAAACAACTAGAATTATTTCTAGACTCCTCTAATTATACTCACACATATAACACATAATTAAAATTCAATTAACACATAATAACTAAAAATGAGAATGAGATAGTCTATAAGGATGAGGGGCATATCAGTAAAGGACGGGTGTACACAGTAAATCAGTAAAACTCATTTTTATATATCTTTAAAACCTTTTAGCCCCTCAAACTCATTTTTAACGCTTCTTTAACTCAAAATATTTTCCCCAAATAAATGACCTTTCAAATACTAACATTTTATAAAGACAAAATGATTAGATAACAAATTACCAATATTTTCTAAAAATACAAATAAATACAACTTTAACATTTTTTTCAACAATTTAATCACACATAGGGAAATCAGAATCACTACATTTATAAATCATCATAATTAATGAAATAAATACATTTAAATATATAAAATGTACGAGAAATGCGGGGTGTTACACTTGATATATTGGCTTAATAGCTCCTAGATCTATGATTTTCCCTTACATTTAAATGAGTTTGATGAATTTAAAAATTGTTGAATCCTTAGTTCTTGAAGAGGCCGAACCGTAGGGCTGTTTAAGGGGACTTATTTTGGCTTGATTTAGTTGTTTGGAAGTGAGATCTTGGAAGGTTTTAGCTAACTGTGCTTAGATCTAGTTAAATACATGATTAAGCAAAGATTTGTGAAATTAAAATTGGTTTGTTTTTAGCCTTTGAAACCGTGGCTTATCAACAAGATTTGAGTATGTTTTTAACTAGTTTTTAGTAGTAAAGATGTTGGTTTATGACATGAAATCTTAGATCTAACAAAGTTGTAATGATTTAGAAGTTAATAGTTCAAAACTTTGAAGTTGTTTTTGGTACTTTGGGACCATGGCCTATTAGGGTTTTAGGAAAGTGATATTAACTTGTTTTATGCTTAAAAGTGTTGTAAAAAGTGGTTAACAATTAGATCTAACAAAACCTTTCAAAGAGATTGGATTTTGGGAAAAAGATTTGATGTTTGTCTTAAGATTTGTTTTAAAACTATGTGGAAATTGTTTACAAAGTTTTATGTCATATTTAGATGCTTTAATAAATTGTTCAAAGTTAGAAAACACTATTCCAATTGGTAAAAACACTATTCCAATTGGTAAAAAACTATTCCAAGAGGTAAGTTTTGGTTAAGGAATTTTCTAAGTATGATAGTTTTTGCAAAAACTTAAAAACTTGCACGATTTAAACTTGCTTCATGACATATGACTAGATGTGACCAAAAAGGGATTAAGTTGTGTAATTCCTAGGCCTTAGGAAACCCTATGTCATGGCTACCCTAAGGGTGGTAAGCTATAGTTATAAGTTCTAATAGTATTGAATTTGTGTTGTTAAGGTTCGTGCGAGGAATGACATGACGATAACTTGGAATTACCTCTTTTGGAACACAGTCGAGGTAAGGGAAATTCCTATATGATGAGTTTAGGCTTTTCGCCTTGTTTGTTATGTGGCTTGAATGATTGATTAATTATGTGGTAATATTTGTAGTATTATTATTATATGATATGAATTGCAGTGGTTTGATTTGGCCCAGCGTGGCAAGACTGATTTGTATTGTGTGATTTAAATTGTAACGACCCGTTTCCGGACCGCTACCGAGCTCAATATACCGAGCTCGAGTTACCGAGCTCAACACACCGAGCTCAACTAAACCTGTATGCGACGCGTTTTAAAAACGGTACTCTTGTGCCTTTTAAAAAGTACGGTCTATTTTTTTTATAAAACCAACTCGTGCACATCAGAGTAATTACAGCTTTTCGAAACATGGTGCAACTAAGACACAAGACTTAAATTCTAATAAAACATACATGCATAACATACATATATATATCACTCGAAATAATAATGTATACAAAATACAGAGTAGCAAATGTGCAAAGAAAATACACCTAAGGTACGACGACTTCAAAAGAGCAATCATACCCTGGGGGTACTTCCGGCAGACTCCCACGCAGGGGGCTGCTCCAAAAGTAAAACCACCAGTCTACCCTGAAACGACAAAATAATACTGCCCAACTGGTCACGACCTCTGAACACAAAAGAAAAACGAGGTACAGTCATCAGAAAAACAAACATCCAACAAAAGGGTCATCTGCTGTCGAGTTCCCTGCGCCCTCGACATCGCCTGGGTAACCGTCATGGATTGAAGGCACCACGGGAAAGGGTCAACTTCTCAACAAATCAAGATAAACGAGGTACAAAGAAATAAGCAGACATCACAGTATATCATTCACCAACGTGACTCGACCATCTCACTCTAGACTCGACTCGACTCGACTCTTATTCCGGAATATCGTCAGCAGGTCCATCCCCAAACTGACGTAATAGGTAAGCGGCAGGTCCAACCCCAAACCGATACCATGCATTAATCAGCAGGTCCAACCCCAAACTGATAATGCTACAACGCCTAGCCAATCCACCATAAACAAAAGGGGACCTAGCACCCTCAGTTATCTGGGTCCGGCTCAAAAACGTCATACGACTCCCTAGCTCGCTCACTCGATGAACGACTCCGCTACAATATTCAACGAAGTTATACACAAGATATTCAACCGCATGTCAAATAAAAAGAGCAAGCTCGACATGAAGAAACGCAATTCAACATGCAATACACAATTCACAGCATATATTCAATCACATATTAAATACATGCAAAAACCCAATCATATCACAACATTTCAAGCTCGACACAAATCAAGGAAATTCATTCACAATAACATAAAATAAAGTCTTAATAATGTCTAAAAGCTGCCCTTACGCATAAACATATACACGTAGAATACGAAGTGCCCTTACCGAACTCCAAGTTAATGATGCTCGACAACGACCTCGACACGGCTGTCTTCAAACGAGCACGACAACGACTTCTCTTACTCGATCTCGACACGTACGCTTCTTAGTCGACCTCGACACGCATGCCTCGATCCGATCCCACTGCTCCCACGTCCTCGGGTTCGCTCTCCCATACACCTCGATTCGGGAATCACACGATCTCGGGAATCAGACTTCCTAAAACAAGCACAACTCAGTTCGATCTATGGGTTCTAATAACACTTAGCTCTCATCCCAAACTTAACCACAACCCAGAAAATATAAAAACTCAAGAACTTAAATATATTTTTCCTCTAACACAAAGTTAGGGTTTTCGATCAAAAGTTCAAGAAAAAGGTTATCTGATGCTACAACAGATAGATCGACAACAACAACAACAAGAAGCAACAAACGAAAAACAAGAAATCGAAACAAACCAAAAATGAAGGGTTTCTGGGCACTGTCCATTTCAGAAATCAGAGAAAGAAATTTGTTCTACAAGCTCCAATAATCGGTTAGAAAGGGAGGTAATATCATGAAGAAGAAAACCTATCAGTTTGACATGATTTGGAAGCATAAAACTGGCTAAAATGGAAAGAAGAAATGGCGCTAAACAGTAACATGAAGAAGAGAAAAATCTGTTCTTCCATACCTCAGATGGTGGTCGAGATGGTGATTTATATGTCAAGGAGATGATGAGGAACAAGGTTGATGAAGAAAATTTGTGCAGAATCTCGTTGGAACTCAAGGTTTCTTCGATGGAAGTTTTGGAGAAAAACAAGGAACTCAGAGCAGAAGGAAGGAAGAAGAAAGAAGAAAAGAGAAAGTGAGTGTTTGAGAAAACTGATTGTGAATACAGCTGGTGAGGGAAGGGGCATTATCGTAACTCCAGCTATGAGATGCCAATCCCATCAGTCAATCTACCCATCTAATCGCTACTCTCTCATGATTACCCTCTACTCTATAGGTTCAGAGATCTAGACACGGCGATGAGAACTGCACGCCGACAATATAATTATTACAAACAATAGAAATCATAACGCTGAATAACGTTCGTAAGAATACGAGTTATCATCTCGACACGATGTCGACTAGGGTGCTCGTGCAAGCGCACAAGGCTCTAACACGAGTTCGTGCACGCGGCCTCCTCAGTTCGACATGCGACCTCCTCATTTCGATGCAGCGACTTCATCACCGACACGCGATCTCCTCATTTCGGCTGACTAGTGCCGCGCGATCTCCTCAGCTCGGCAAATGACCTCGGCACGCGATCTTGGCACGGGATCTCGACCCAAGGTCTTGGTACGAGGTCTCGACACGAGATCTCGACCACGAGGTCTCGATCCGACGTCCTAATCTGAGGTCGATCTCGTCCTCAGGTGTTACAATCTCTCCTCTAAAAAATTTCGTCCTCGAAATTGCAAATAAGTTTCTTACCTCGGAAAAGTTCAGAGTCTTGAGTCTTCATCTTCTCCTCCGGCTCCCAAGTCGCATCTCCGTCTTGATCCCACACAACTTTGACAAGTTGAATCTCTTTGTTCCGCGAATCGCTTGGCTTTCCGATCAACGATCCTTCTTTGGTGATGCTTGAAAGATAGGTCGTCCTTCGGTTGAATCACATCAGGTTCGATGACATGAGAGGGTCGAAAATATACTTCGCAATTGTGAGGCGTGGAAGGCGTCGTGAATGTTCGACAAGAATCTTTGGCAAGGCAATCGATATGCCATCGACCGATCTGACGAAGAATCTGTAAGGTCCAATAAATTTAGGGGTGAGTTTCTTGGATTTGATCGCTCGACCAACTCCGATGAGTGGGGGTGACTCTAAGAAATACATGTTCTCCTTCCTCGAACTCGAGTGGTCGACGTCGTTGGTGCATAACTCTTACGCCGACTTTGAGGCGTTCGCATCCTATCTCCGATCAACCGGATATTCTCGATGATCTGTTTGGATCATATCTGGTCCCACAACGTAACGCCGCCCTGGTACCAACAAAGAGGCGTCTGGCATTTCCGTCCATACAGTGCTTCAAAAGGTGCCATTCCAATACTCGCATGGAAACTGTTATTGTAGGGGAACTCCACCAAGGGCAAGGCCACGGCCCAACCTCCTCTGTGATCTAACGTCAAGCTCGCAACAAATCCTCAAGTGATTGGATCGTTTTCTCGGTCGACCGTCGATGCAGGGATGATATGCCGAGCTAAGCTGAGCTTCGGTTCCCATCGCTCCTTGCAATTCCCTCCAAAAATGAGGCGTGAACCGGATCTCGGTCCGACACGATCGAAGAGGTATTCCATGAAGTCGCACTATCTCGCGATGTAGATCTCGGTCGACTTTTCCACGTTGTATGTCGACCTCCTTTGGTAAGAAATGAGCGGTTGGTCAATCGGTCGACGATCACCCAAATCGAATCATTCTTCTTCTGCGTCTTGGCAAACCTACAACGAAATCCATGGAAATACTATCCCATTTCCATCTTTGATGCGTCAGCGATTGTAACATTCCCGCAGGTCGTTGGTGTTCCACCTTCGCTTTCTGACACGTTAAACACGAAGCTACGTACTCGGCCACTTGCTTCTTCATTCCGGACCACCAAAAATGTTTCTTCAAGTCTTGATACATCTTCGTAACTCCTGGGTGAATACTAAAGTTGCTCTTATGCGCTTTGTCGAGAATCAACTTTCTCAGCTCGGCTACGTTAGGTACACATACTCGGCCATTGCATCTCAAGAGGTCGTCCGCTCCGACTTGGAATTCTGTCGCCTTCCCTTGCGCTATCAACTGAATCTTCTCTTGTAGGAGCTCGTCATGAACTTGCTGGTCTCGGATCTCGTCCAACAATCTGTTAGAAATGGTAAGCATACCAAATCTCAGCTTCCCCGGTGAAACTTCGACACTCAACTTCAAGTCTCGGAACTTCTCGAGCGTCTCCAACTCCTTGATCATCATTGCCGAGGTTAAAACGCTCTTCCTGCTCAATGCATCTGCTACTACGTTAGCCTTACCTAGATGGTATTCCAACGTAAAGTCGTAGTCCTTCAGAAATTCTGTCCATCTACGCTGACGCATGTTGAGCTCTTTCTGGTCGAACAGGTACTTCAAGCTCTTGTGATCGCTGAAAACAGTAAGAGTGCTCCCATAAAGGTAGTGCCTCCATATCTTCAACGCCAAAAACTCTGTTTGCCCGGCTCCAAGTCGTGAGTAGGGTAGTTCTCTCGTGAATCTTAAGTCGTCTTGAAGCATACGCGACCACGCCAGATGTTGCATCGGACGCATCCCGATCCCTGGTGTGACGCATCACAATACACCTCGAAAGGCTCTTCGGTTGAGGCAAAATCAGCACCGCTGCCGTCAAAAGCTCCTTCCGCCTTTGGAAAATCGGCTTCACACTCCTCGGTCCAGGCAAAAGGTTGATCCTTCCTCGTCAGTTGGGTAAGAGGCGCGACAATCTTCGAGAAACCTTCAATGAATCTTCGGTAATATCCTGCTAAGCCGACAAAACTCCCGATCTCGAATCGCCTTCTACTGTTCCCACGCTAACACCGCCTCAATCTTAGTTGGATCCACTATCCCTTCTTTGGAAATCACGTGACCAAGAAAATTCACCTCTTCGAGCCAAAATTCACACTTGACGAGGTTGGCATAGAGTTGCTTATCTCGTAATATCTGCGATTACTCGACATAAGTGTTCTGCGTGTTCTTATCGGTTCCTCGAGTAGATCAAGTTGCCGTCGATAAACACTACAAAGAACTGATCAAAAAACGAATGAAAAATCTTATTCATGTAATCCATAAACACACGGTGGCGCGTCGTCACTCCAAACGGCATCACCAAGTACTCGTAGTGACCATATCCGTCCTGAAAGCTGTTTTGGGAACATCTTCCTCCTTCACGAATCGATGGTAGCCCGAGCTTCAAGTCTATCTTGGAAAGATCGCCGCTCACGAAGTTGATCCATCAAGTCGTCAATACGTGGTAACGGATAACGGTTCTTCACGGTAACCTTGTTGAGCTCGCGATAGTCCACGCCTGCAGTCTTGATCGTCCATCCTTCTTCTTAACCAACAACGCCGAGCTCCCCACGGTGACACGCTCGGTCGTATGAATTGCTTCGACTCCAAGTGTTCGATCTGGGACTTCGATTCTTTCATCTCGGCGGGAGACATCCTGTATGGCGCTTTGGAGATCGGTCTGTCCCTGGAATCAGTCGATTAAGAACTAGACCTCTCGTGACCGGGTGGTAACCCTGGCACGTCTTCGGGAAAACGTCTTCAAAGTCACACACCATTGGTACATTCTTCACGCCGATCTGTTGGAAAACTTAGAACTAGTCGGATACATGTATTCCCTAGTTCCTTCTTTCAAAGAAACTCCGATCGTTCAGAGAAAGATAATTGGAGACTCAAGGTCCGGAAAAATTACAATTTCACGGGCCGCAGTCAAGAGGACATGGTGGTGTGACAACCAATCCATCCCGAGGATGACATCTAAGCCCTTAAGAGGTAAACAAACCAAATTGACCACAAACTTTCTACTCAATAACCACTACACAATCAAGACATGCGGTGTTTGTGACTAAGGTTTTAGCGGTGGGGTTGTAACTACCAATTTGAGCAGTAGCGATCACAATCAAGTTCAAATGGTTCACACAATCGAAGAAATAAAGGAATGGGTTGCACGAATCAAAAAGAACGGATAAGGATTTACCCTCGATCTCACATTCACCTTGGATAAGATCATCGGCTCGCTCTGCTTCCTCGCCACTCATGCAGAAAACTCGCCTTTAGCTACCTGGCGCTTCCACTTTGGCCTTTGCAAGCATTGTCGGTTCGACTTTGGGTATGGGACAATCCTTGGCAAAATGCCCTGGCTTCTTCTGATTGTAGCACACCTCCTTCTGAGTACAGTTATTGGCGTAATGTCCCGTCTTTCCACAACGGAAACAAGTCACCTCGACACTGGTCTGTCCTCCGCTTCTCGGTACCTGGGTCATCGGACGATACTGTCCCCTGTTGTCGTTCCCCTGAGGTCGGTTGTAAGGCTTCTTCTGCAGTTGTTTCCCTTTCTGTGCAAATCTCTGCCCCGCACTCTGGGGCCTCACCGGCCCGCCTACAACAGTCTTCTTCTTGTGGCTTCTCACTCCTTCTACCTCGACACAGCGATCTATCAGCTCTTGGAGGTTTCGGATCCTCAATGACACCACCGACTTCTGAATGTCAAATCTCAGACCTCGTTGGAACCTCTCGCTTAACCATCTTTGGTCAACTCGATCACGGAATGGACTGAAATACCTCGCCAACGACTCGAACTTGGCCGCATACTCGGACACTGTCGAGTTGCCTTGCTGCAATTGAAGAAATTCTTGCTCCTTCTCGGCTCGTGCAGTATCTGGGAAGTACTTGTCCAAGAACCTTTCACGGAAAAGCTCCCAGGTCATCTCGCGACGTTCTGCTATAAATGTTTGCTTCACTCCCCTCCACCAATACTCTGCGTCTCCTAGCAGTTAGTAGGTGGCATAGTCGACCTTCACGTTGTCTGGGCAATGAAGTGCCTCGAAGATCTTCTCGATCTCTTGCATCCAAAGATCAGCTTTATCTGGGTTTGGCTCACCGTAGAACTTCGGTGGATCATGCTTCCTGAAGTCTGCCAATCCTCTCGCTTCAGCATTTCGTTCTGCTCGTTCTTTGTTCTTTGCAAGTTCTGCGAATTAACGCCGTCTGTTGAGCCATCGCGTTAGCCTGTTGAGTTGCAGCGGTGATTCTTTGGGCCATGGCTGCCGCCATCTCGGTCATAGCTTGAATTGCTCGTTCCATGTCGACGTTCTCGGTTGCAGCTGTCGTATTCCTACGAGGTGGCATTAGATTCCACAAAGTTCAAAACCCTGTCAGAATCTCACAACAAGGATGTGTTAAAACACACTACTTCAATCAAGAAACAGTTCAAACAATTTTTCAAGCAATAAGTGCTTCACTTAATCAACAGCAATCAACATAGTACAACTAGGTACCCAACACACATATCGAACCACGGTGACCGGTCAAATTTCTATGCACGGCTCGGTCGAACCGAATCAAGCTCTGATACCAACAATGTAACGACCCATTTCCGGACCGCTACCGAGCTCAATATACCGAGCTCGAGTTACCGAGCTCAACACACTGAGCTCAACTATACCTGTATGCGACGCGTTTTAAAAACGGTACTCTTGTGCCTTTTAAAAAGTACGGTCTATTTTTTTTTATAAAACCAACTCGTGCACATCAGAGTAATTACAGCTTTTCGAAACATGGTGCAACTAAGACACAAGACTTAAATTCTAATAAAACATACATGCATAACATACATATATATATCACTCGAAATAATAATGTATACAAAATACAGAGTAGCAAATGTGCAAAGAAAATACACCTAAGGTACGACGACTTCAAAAGAGCAATCATACCTGGGGTACTTCCACAGACTCCCACGCAGGGGTCGCTCCAAAAGTAAAACCACCAGTCTACCCTGAAAGCGACAAAATAATCTTGCCTAACTGGTCACGACCTCGAACACAAAAAGAAAAAGCGAGGTACAGTCATCAGAAAAACAAACATCCAACAACATAATCAATCACGACAAATAGAGGTCGTCGCCCTGGTCCTCGTCGAGCTCCTCCTCGGCATCATCTGCTGTCGAGTTCCCTGCGCCCTCGACATCGCCTGGGTAACCGTCATGGATTGAAGGCACCACGGGAAAGGGTCAACTTCTCAACAAATCAAGATAAACGAGGTACAAAGAAATAAGCAGACATCACAGTATATCATTCACCAACGTGACTCGACCATCTCACTCTAGACTCGACTCGACTCGACTCTTATTACGGAATATCGTCAGCAGGTCCATCCCCAAACTGACGTAATAGGTAAGCGGTAGGTCCAACCCCAAACCGATACCATGCATTAATCGTGTCCAACCCCAAACTGATAATGCTACAACGCCTATCCAATCCACCATAAACAAAAGGGGACCTAGCACCCTCAGTTATCTGGGTCCGGCTCAAAAACGTCATACGACTCCCTAGCTCGCTCACTCGATGAACAGCTCTCCGCTTACAATATTCAACGAGTTATACACAAGATATTCAACCGCATGTCAAATAAAAAGAGCAAGCTCGACATGAAGAAACGCAATTCAACATGCAATACACAATTCACAGCATATATTCAATCACATATTAAATACATGTAAAAACCCAATCATATCACAACATTTCAAGCTCGACACAAATCAAGGAAATTCATTCACAATAACATAAAATAAAGTCTTAATAATGTCTAAAAGCTGCCCTTACGCATAAACATATACACGTAGAATAGGAAGTGCCCTTACCGAACTCCAAGTTAATGATGCTCGACAACGACCTCGACACGGCTGTCTTCAAACGAGCACGACAACGACTTCTCTTACTCGATCTCGACACGTATGCTTCTTAGTCGACCTCGACACGTACAGCTCTCGATCTGGATCCCACTGCTCCCACGTCCTCGGGTTCGCTCTCCCGTACACCTCGATTCGGGAATCACACGATCTCGGGAATCAGACTTCCTAAAACAAGCACAACTCAGTTCGATCTATGGGTTCTAATAACACTTAGCTCTCATCCCAAACTTAACCACAACCCAGAAAATATAAAAACTCAAGAACTTAAATATATTTTTCCTCTAACACAAAGTTAGGGTTTTCGATCAAAAGTTCAAGAAAAAGGTTATCTGATTCTACAACAGATAGATCGACAACAACAACAACAAGAAGCAACAAATGAAAAACAAGAAATCGAAACAAACCAAAAATGAAGGGTTTCTGGGCACTGCCCATTTCAGAAATCAGAGAAAGAAATTTGTTCTACAAGCTCCAATAATCGGTTAGAAAGGGAGGTAATATCATGAAGAAGAAAACCCATCAGTTTGACATGATTTGGAAGCATAAAACTGGCTAAAATGGAAAGAAGAAATGGCGCTAAACAGTAACATGAAGAAGAGAAAAATCTGTTCTTCCATACCTCAGATGGTGGTCGAGATGGTGATTTATATGTCAAGGAGATGATGAGGAACAAGGTTGATGAAGAAAATTTGTGCAGAATCTCGATGGAACTCAAGGTTTCTTCGATGGAAGTTTTGGAGAAAAACAAGGAACTCAGAGCAGAAGGAAGGAAGAAGAAAGAAGAAAAGAGAAAGTGAGTGTTTGAGAAAACTGATCGTGAATACAGCTGGTGAGGGAAGGGGCATTATCGTAACTCCAGCTATGAGATACCAATCCCATCAGTCAATCTACCCATCTAATCGCTACTCTCTCATGATTACCCTCTACTCTATAGGTTCAGAGATCTAGACACGGCGACGAGAACTGCACGCCGACAATATAATTATTACAAACAATAGAAATCATAACGCTGAATAACGTTCGTAAGAATACGAGTTATCATCTCGACACGATGTCGACTAGGGTGCTCGTGCAAGCGCACAAGGCTCTAACACGAGTTCGTGCACGCGGCCTCCTCAGTTCGACATGCGACCTCCTCATTTCGATGCAGCGACTTCATCACCGACACGCGATCTCCTCAGCTCAGCAGCTAGTGCACGCAGTCTCCTCAGCTCGGCAAATGACCTCGGCACGCGATCTTGGCACGGGATCTCGACACAAGGTCTTGGTACGAGGTCTTGACACGAGATCTCGACGCGAGGTCTCGATCCGACGTCCTAATACGAGGTCGATCTCGTCCTCAGGTGTTACATAAATCGTGTATGATGATTTAAGTTTGGACTGATATTGTTTTAGTATGCATAATGATCATGAGCTAATTAATAACGCGGCGATCAATTGTAAAATGGTTTGACGCCTTCCACACCCCATGCGGGATTTACGGATTGTACCCTTCCTGTTAGTCCATAAGGATCGGACACCCATATTCCAGGACCATACAATCCTGTTACATGAAATGCGCCAAAACCAAAACAAGCCACCCCTGCAAGAAATAAATGAATTCCAAAGATTTTTGGCAAATCCAAAGAAGGTTTTCCAGTACGTTCATCACAAAAGATTTCTAGATCCCAATAGACCCAATGCCGATAGCGCCAAAAGCACAAGCCCGAAAACACAATATGTGCCCGCCACACCTTCAGAACTCCAAATACCCGGATTCGTTATAGTCCCACTCCCGTGATATTCCAACCACCCCAAGAATTGGTTATTCCTAAACGAGTCATGAAGGGTATATCTAACATACCCTGTCTCCACATTGGGTCAAGAACAGGTCGAGGGATCAAAATCGCTAATTCATATAGAGCCATCGAACCGCCCAACCAAGAACGGTTGTATGCATTATATGCCTGTAAAGTAAACGGCCGGGATCATTTAATACAACGGTATGAACACGATACCAAGGCAAACCCATGAAAATACCTCTTATATCAACAAAAATAGACACTATGTAACTTTATTGCCGTAAAAACGAGACTATGGACCCTCCCCTTTCAGGAAATTAGCTCGCATAAAGAATTCATATTTGTTCTAGTTTTTTAGTAACAATGGCACAATTAGATTCGTAGGAACAAAAAGAAGCAGATCTACTGTATTCCCGATAAGTAACGATACGCAATGGTGGTGGGAATGACTTTATTTTATATGAGTGTTTCTATTGGATATGGGTGTTTATATGAGTGAATGCGAACATATCCAAGAACAACCTATTCGTCAAAACTTTCCTTTATTCATTTGGTGTTATCTTTTTATTTATGATTTATAAATGTTATCTCAGAAAGACAAATGATTTTTAGCAAAATCAACTTATTCTGTCTCCTTACGTTCTCACACCAAAGTAAGATAGACAACCGCATCTTCATCTTTTTCCATTTTATGCCTGGTGTTCCAAAGGTACCTTTTCCTCTTCCTGGAGATGATGATGCATCTTGGATTGACTTATACAATCGAATTTATCAAGAAAGACTACTTTTTAGGTCAAGAGGTAAACAAGTGAAATATCCAATCAACTTGTTGGTCTCATGGTATATCTCGTCTAGAGGACAAGACCAAAGATTTATATACGCTTATAAATTCTCTCAAGGCGGAGAGGTAATATCCTAATGGCTATTTTTGATGCTATGCACTTTGTACAAGCGTATACGCAGGCAGTGCGTAGGATTAGCCGCTTCAATGGGATCTCTTCTTTTGGTAGGAGGGGTAATTACCAAACGTCTAGCATTCCCTCACGCTTGGCGCAAATGATTCTTAATTTCTAGAAAAAAAAAAGATATGCCTGCGCTAATAGTTTTTATGTCACGTTACAGAGGGCCTCGTTTCAAAAAAATACGCCGTCTGGGGGCTTTACCGGGACTAACTAGTAAAGGGCCTACAGTCGGAAGCGAACTTAGAAACCAATTGCGAAAATCTCAATATCGTATTCGTTTAGAAGAAAAACAAAAATTGCGTTTTCATTATGGTCTTACAGAACGACAATTGCTTAAATACGCTCGTAGATTTGGAAAAGCGAAAGGGTCAACCGGTCAAGTTTTACTTCAATTACTTGAAATGCGTTTGGATAACATACTTTTTCGATTGGGTATGGCTTCGACTATTCCTCAAGCCCGCCAATTAGTTAACCATAGACATGTTTTAGTTAATGGTCGTATAGTAGATATACCAAGTTATCGTTGCAAACCTCAAGATAAAGGCTTTTGAATTAAAAGCAAGCGAGAGAGCTTTAGTAAAACTAGTTAAAGCTTGTAAGATTTTTGTAACAGCCCAACCCACATCAACCGCTATGCCACCCGGCCCACATCAACTTTTGTTTACAAGACTTCTCCCCACCCCCAAAGGGAGAGTTTTTGCCTCCCCAAGGAATCGAGCCTTGTACCTGGGGCTTAAGTACAAAGTTTTTGATTCCCTGGTATCACCATCTCAATGTAACATCCCAAATTCCCTAAGCCTAATTATTAGAAGTCCTAAGTGAAAAAGGGATTTAATCCCTAAGGATTAAAAATAGTTCATAGCCTTAATTTAGTAATTTAAAACAAATTTGGGACTAAAGGGTAAAATAGTAATTTTACCCAATGTTTAGGAACCAATGGTTAGATTAAGGTAGCTAATAAGGGTTTGTTAGCAAGATTATTTAATAAAGCTTAGCTTAAGTCCCACCATACACCATGTCTCATTTATTTCCACCTTATCACCCCTCTCACCCTCACTTACTCCCTCCCTCACACGACCAGGTCCCCAAAATGAGAAGAAGAAACATAAAATAGAAAGGGGAAGAAGAAAAGAAGAGAAGAGGGAAAAATAGAGAGGGGAGGTGCGATCGATGGAGAGAAGAGGAGTGGTGCCGCGCCGGCCACAGCTCGCGACGGCGCACCACTGTGAACCTTGCTCAAGGCTGAGTGAGACTGAGACGCAATGGGGAGAGAGAGAGAGAGAGGGATGCTGCAGAGAGAGAGAACCGAACGGAGAGAAAGAGAGGAGATGAGAGCTCGAAGGAAAACAGAAATTGGAAGAAGAAGGATGATCCAGGACTCAAATGGAGAAGATTGAAGAAGGATATTGAAGATTGGAGCTTGAGAGACAACTTCAATGGAGGTTAGGGCAAGAAACAAGAAGGCTTGCATGTAGGATTTTCTTGATGAAGAAGAAGAAATGGAACTTAAAATGATGGAAGATTGAAGGAAGAAGAACAATGGAGCTGAAATCTGAACCTAGGGTTACTTCCTTGAGAAGGGGAGTTTTGGAGCTTAAATCCCTAATTTTGGGATTATTGAGGTAACATAGATTTCCCCTAAAACCTCTCTTAGGGTGTGTTAGGATTTAAAGTTATAATTATTGTAATTTAAATTATTGTTGAATAAATTATATGGTGTTTGGCTCAAATAGGGTTGGATCCTGTCCCCAACCCCCCTAAATATTGTATGATGTTTGTACCATTGCGAGTTCCATTGAGCTCCAATTGGAATAATTGAATTGTTTGCGAAGTTGTTAAATATGTGAGAATTAGTGTTAAGTGGCTTGAGGTACGAGCCCACCTATTTTATGGGATGTCATGGATTTTTCTGAGTGAATGGATGTTTTGGTATCTCTTCGGGATGAGTTTATCTTGGTATGTGTTGTAATTGAAATGCATGTTAAGTTCCCTATTTGTCTTTGGTTCTTTATATGTCATTGATTCCTAACAATGCATGTGTAATCTTGCCTTGAATCCTATTGTTATTGAGCTTAGGAATGCCTTGGATTGGATTGAAATGTAGAAAAGAATTGAAAATGCAGGGAAATACAGCAGAACTGGCCTCCATGACCGTGCCCCTGGCACGGCCAGGCCGTGGTTTCCTCTATGGGTTGAGGCACGGTCGTGCCTCCTGGCATGGGCTAGCCGTGCCTTCCTCTGCTGTTTTATTTCTTTGTTTCGTTTATGTGATTCGCTGGTTGATACCTTGTGCCTTGAGACCTCAAATGAAAGGGTTTTATCCCTATGTAATGACTTATGCTAATTCTTATAAATACATTATTGATTGATGTCTTTGATTGAATTTGTTTGTGTTTGAGGATGTTTGCGTTCATATTGCAAACCCATCTTTGGTTATTTTAGGGCTTTTCCACTAACAGGGACCCCTTGGTGGAACCAAATACGGTTCTCACTCTTTTCTTTGGGCTATTCAGTGGCACCAAGCGGGTACATCCATTGAGGTTTGTAACATGTGATTTGTTATGTAAACAATATTGAACATTTGTTTGCATTAATTATGATTTGACTGAATTTACCTGTGTGATGTCCTGTGAATGACACCTATTTGACGGCTACCTGAGGACCCAAAATGGGAAACCGGAGGGACCGAGGTATTGTGATACCGTAAGTCCTTGTGAATCCCGGGCCAATGTGCCTAGTGGGCTGGATATAACCATAAGCAGGCACATCCAATGACCTTAATTTGTATTATTAATTTAATTTCCTTGATTGAATTTGTTTGGTGAAGTCCTATGAGTAGCAGTTGATGTGGGCCGGGCGGCATAGCTGTTGATGTGGGTCGTGCTGTTACCGAAAAGCGGGTACCTTCATTGAGGTTTGTAATGTGTGTCCGTGCAACATCCCAAATTTTTAAGAAAAGATTTATTTAGCAATAAAACCCCAGTAACTTTAAAGTAAGTCGTAGAGACTGATCACCTCAAGGATTTACTGAGAGTACGAGGAACTATTTTGGCTTATTTTGAATAATTTACTTATTATTATAAATAATTATTATTCATGACGTCAATTCAAATTAATAGACAGCGTAGACGTATGCTGCTTTTAAGGTGAATTCATCAATTATATTTATCATATAAGTTTTCTGTTTGACGCGGTAATGCGTATTTTTGTTGACTAAGAAAACGATTGAATCAAATCATGATCAAATTAAATTTAAGAATTAATGTTTTATATTAATTCATAGTTCGAATATCGTTGAAATATTCTAACGAAGTTTCGTCGTATTTTGAATCGCCGGGTAATTTTTATCCACATTAAAATTTTAAAACGAACTCTGATTTCAATGAAAATCGAAACGTAACTTATTGTTATCACATTTGAGTGTTTTTTTATCGTTTTTATTATTTATGAAAAATTATTATCACGCGGTGAATTAATTTCTAAGTAAATTAATTTTGGTGATTTAATCGGTGAAAGAATTAATCAGTAATGTGATTACTCGACACTGCGTTTTTTTTAGTACTCTTAGGACTCTAGGAGTAGAAGGTAATCATGAGAAACGAAAGAGAAGATGGGTTGGAATTATTGATGGGATTAGCATTTTGCTTTATAGTGCTAGATGTCCATTTTTACATGGTTAAGGAGGTGATACTTATCCTAATTAAATGTGAGCCTAGTAGTTCCTTTATTAAATTTATTTTTCCTCCCCTTTCTTGTGTCGAGCGTGAGTTCCTTCCCTTTTTCACTCCCTCACATTTTTGTTTTACTTGGTCTCCAAGTTTAGTTGTGTAAGGTGTCATCCATTCATTGTCTTAAAACAAATATCTCATTGGATCTTATCTAGTAACTTTACTACTTAGATTAATATTATTTTTATTACCTTCCTTTCCTTTTGGTAACCCAGGCGAGACCCACCTTCACTTTTCCATCTAACCCTCACTTATTTACTTGTTATTTTTTGTTGGTGAAATAAGAAAAAAAGAAGCAAGCTTCATCTCCTTCCCGTCTTTCCTTGCCCAACGGTCGTTCTTGTCTCTCAATTCACCCACTTTGTCTCATTTCATTTCCTTAAGTTATCATTGTGTGAGTGGATGAAAGGAAGCTAACAAAGACAAAGCCCATTCCCTTCTTTCCTTTCCTTCATCCAGGCCGTGAGCTCCCACCTCTATTATTCCTCCGATTTTATTTTCCTCTTCTCCTCCATATTCCTGCCGTGGTTTCCTTTCTTTTTAACACCATTAGATTTTCAATTTTTCATATCCTAAATACTACTCTTATCTTGATCAAGCAAGTGAGTGTAAGATCAATTCCTTCTCCTTTGCTTCCTCAGGCCAAAACTGTGGCCTTACTATGATTTGGGTATAATTTCTTTTAATTCTTGATTCTAATTTCTGGTTTAATGTTTCTATTTTGTTTCGATTGTGATCAAGGAGCAAAAGGATTAATGTTCCCTGAAATTTTGTGAACCCTAAGTTCTATGAAAAAGGGGAAAGTGTGATTGCCCTAGTGAATCATGAAATTAGTTTAGGGGTTCTTGCTATTTAATGCTTAATTTATTATTGTTGTTATTGATTTGAGTTTGAACAAAGAAAATTGTGATTTTGGGGAAAACCGTTGATGTTGGATTGAACTTGATAGAGTAGTTTAATTGTGCCAATGGTTTGTTTTGGAAAAAATTGAATGAAGAGAATTAGGTTATATATGATGTAGTTTTCTTGAGTGGAAAGTTTTGCATTTTTTCCCTAAGTGTGGCCGAGAGCCTAGAGGGGGTGGGAAGAAAATATTTTTGTGTTCTTTGGCTTATATTAGTTGTATGGAAGTGTGTTTAAATATTGGAAAATATTTAAGAAAATAGTTTGATTTGTTTAGATGTGTTTTAATTTTCTAAGGCAATGAAACACTTATGGTAACTTAGGATTTTCCAATCCTAAAGGCCAAGTGGAGCCTTGCTTTAAGTTTTGAGAAAAATGAAGTTGATTGTGGTATTGTTCCATATTTTAAGTTTGAAAGAAAAGAGTATTGGTTTTGTAAAACCTTTTTCTTTTAATTTTTTATTAACTTTTTAAGTGTATGTGACTCTTTAAAAATACGTGTTTCAAATTGGGCATTTAAGTGTAAATATTTTGGTTATCTAAAAGGTTTTTAGGTTTTGAGAGCCTAAGGGTTAGAACTAGTTCCTAGGATTGTACTAAGTTGTTTTGTGGTGATAGGAGTTGAGATACGAGTTCGTGCTGACTAGGATTACGACGTGTTTAACACGTGAGCTGCGGGCTTTCGGTAAGGGCTACTTCTAGACAAGCTTAGGACTTTAAATTTGTTTTGTCAATCAAAGAAGTCTGAGAACCTCAGGGTTCGAAGTGAGGGTCTCGTACCCCTTTGATTTGGTTTTTTTGAGCTTTATACTGAATTGTCTCGTGGGCTAGGCTAAAAGTGGTTGGTATTCTGACTCCGACCCCCCACACTTGTTTGTTTACCTCTTTGTTAGCTCCACTGAGCTCCAAAGGGATGAAATATATTATTGCTCATGTGACGGATTGTTGTGGATATGCGGTGATTAGACTGTCAAATTTGCTATGTGGTGTGTTATCAAATTTGAATTGTCATGATCTTGACTGTGATAATGTAATGAAGTGCATGTATGCTTAAATTGTGATTGAGATATATGCTGTGGACTGTTACTGGATAATTGATGTTTATTGATTATGCCATGAGTGAAAATATCATATGTGGTGATATGTTCATTGGGGGTGGTTAAAGGCATCTTTGCGTCGTGTCTTGTGGTAACGTTGTCCTGTCTAACCTAGGTAATGGAAATGCCCATGGTCAAAGGAATTTAGGAACGTCGTTAAATTTTAGCATCGCATGGAAAAGTGTCGGTCTGGTACGTACAGCCCGATATGCCTCTGGCGTATGGATTCCGGAATTAAAACTGTACTGGCATATAGTTGCATCAACAGGATCTTCGGTGCATCCTTATTGATTGTCCTGTTGCTATTGATATGGTTGTTATATGCATTGGAGATTTGTGGCTTTATATTATATTGTGTTGGTATAATATAAATGGCTGTTGTATTTGCTGTTCTGTGCTACTTGTTCTATTTTAAGAAGTTGACCCTTGCCAGTGGTTCTTTCAATTATTGAATGTAACCTAGATGACGAAGGTGGCGGAGTTTTCGGGACTGCAGAGAAACGTAGCTGAGGATAGTCGATCTGACTTCCTACTTGTGTTTCTGTTGTAACTTACTAGAGGACTAGTAAGCGTTGTAGTGCTCCGACCAGCTATAGGGTGTCAGATGCTTTAATTACAATGTTGTAATAAATGCTTTATGTTCCAAGACTTGAATTGTTTTATGTGTATGTTTTAAATAAATTTCCTTGTATGGTTTTGTGAGTTAAACATGGTATTTTATTCATTCACCACCTTTCGGAAATGTTGCAATACTCAGATTGCTATTTCAAAAGAAGTTTGAAGAAAAAGAAAAAAAACATAACCATATTTTTGAAAAACGTACAAGCAGAGTATCTCGCTTTTCAGAAATATGCTAACGTTCGTAAGAAATATTAGTTTAGTAGCGCTCTGGGAACGGGGTGTTACAATAGTGATATCAGAGCGGTTCGGATCTAACCGGACTGTGAGTTGGGAAACTATAGCTTGTCAAGTGTCGGGTTTTGTAGAGAGCAGATTTTTAGGAGTCAAATTGTGTCTTATTGTGAATCAAATTGTGCTTGTGTGTTAGTTGTCCCTCAAGTGGAGTAGCTCTACTTGTAATTGTTTGAAATTGTTTCTTAATTGGAGCAATGTGTGTTGACACACCAAAACTGTGGTGGGGTTCTAATGAGGTTGTAAAACCTTGTGGGAATCCAATGTCTCAAAAACGAGTAATTCCTCCTGTTGGAACTGATAGTTCAAGAGGTGGACCCGATGATCTAGACAGCCAAGCTGTAGCAGGGACATTAGTTGCTATTACTCAATGGACTACTACGGAGAATCAATGTGAACTGCTAGGACAATAATGAGAAGAGCAAGATGCAGAGACTAAGGGATTAAATGACCTTCGTCACCACGACTCTCTTAAGTCCTTCGGGAAATAAGAGAAGAGATTTTGGGATTGTTTGCAGAAGACGATGTCGTTATTTTTATTATTATTATTGTTTAAAATGATCTTTGGTGTATTAGTGATCCTAAATATAGATCACGTAAATGACTGATGTTTGAAGTATTTTGATATGTATTATATTTGAAAATCAAAAATATTTTAGGAACTTTGAGTGTGACATGTTTGCCACTAACATCTATGTTTTCGTAGTAGTCTACCTTGTACTGCTACGAATATATGTTATTGATTGTGTGATTGTTTATTATTGTGGGCGTAATCATATTTTCCAAGGAAAATATTATACGCAATCATTTCCTAGCAATCACAAATTAAATATCTTGTGATAATTTAGTTTACGCGAGACCCATTTGACCCAGTTAAATGGAATTTGGAGGGCTAGTGGGAGCTATTAGTGGGGGATATAGTGTGGTTTAGTGCATGACTAGGTGTTGAGCTAGTTATGGGGTAGTACCTAGAATTTTTACCAAACCTTTTCCTGATTTTTCAAATCTTAGTAGATTTCCTTTAGATAAGAACCAAGTATGTGGGATGGTTCATTCTCCACTTCCTTCCTCTACCTAATTGGTCAGTTGCTCACAATAGGTTGGAGTAGAGAATATTACATCTTAGCCTTAGAGTAAATAGATGATGAGAACTTGGACCAACCTTTTTGAGAAACTATTCCTTCTTTTCTTTATTCTTTGATCGGCCACATTTAGTCAAAAAAGAAAAAAATATTTTTGGTGATTCCCTTACTATCTTGTCGGCCACGATTAAAAGGAAAAGTGGCGGAAATATTTGGTTCTGTGGAGTATTGTTTAAGTGGTGGAAAATTTGGATTCCTTTTATCTTTGCCTTTGGTGCGTCGCGAGCCCTCATGCTCCAGAAACCCATTTCCTTCAATCTTCCTCCTATATTATACAAAACCTTGTGGTGAATTGGGGTGTGTGAGAAACCTTAAGAAGCTTGGGGGAGTTTTGAGTGTTACATTCCCTTCCATTTCCTCTTGATAAACCGCGAGCCTTAGGATGATTTCGGAGGAGTCCTCCCTACTGTTTTCTTGTTAATTGTTGATGTGGGTGCCATTATTAATGTTAATAATTTTAAGAGCTTTGATGTGCTACTTCTGTTAATGTCTTAGCACCGTGAGTTCTTGGAGGAGCTCTAGGTGAGTATTTTAAATCTTGTTTTCAATTCCTGTATTGTTTGTTAACGATCTTGTTGAAAATGGTTCTATGTTTTAGAAGATTTTGTTAAACCATGATTTAGTAGTAAAAGTTTGAGAATGGTTTGTTCTCTTTTGTTGTAAAAAAACAAAAATTTGATGATTTTCTAGTCAAACTTGGGTTCAAGAGTGTTTTAACCTTGTCTTCTTGGAAAATTGAGTTTAGGTGTGTATATTGTTGAACAAAAATTTACAAAAAAAAAATTGTTGCTAAATTAAAGAACGAACCCGTGACCACATATATTATGTGGGAGGTTAGATTTCAAATTTTTTTTTTTTTTACTTAATCCTTGGTGACTCTGTGTTTAGTTGTAATATAGGAATGGTAGAAAGGCTTTGCTGTTAATTCTTTTGTTAAAAACCTATGTGTAACTAGTTGATTGTCTTATGTCTTGATTAAAAAAAAAATATTTAGTTTTGTTCTCCTTGAGCTTGATTCAAGCTATGAATTGGAGAGGAGTTTAGAAAACTTTATTATTTAAAATTCTTGTTCGATTTCTTAGAGTTTTAGAAGTGGTTTTAGTATATTTATTATTAGAGTTTTATTGAAAAAATTAAATATTTTTCCCTAATTTTTGTTGTTAAAGCCATGAGCTTCAAAGGGAGAAAAGAAGAAATTTTTGTGATTTCAAACTTGTCTCTTTCATAGTTTAGTTAGTGTCATATTTAGGAATTTTTGAAAAAATTGATTGGGTTAAATTTTGTAAAGTGTTATTTTAGTATTTTAAGACAGTGAAACACCTAACGTTTGAGGGAATCTCTGTGGTTCCTAAACCAAGTGGAGTCTTAGAAAATTAAGTGTTTAAAATTCTTTATTTTTTTTCTTTTAGTGCGAGTTTCATGATTGCAAAAACTTTGAAAGAAGAAAATTCTTAGATTCTACTTTATTGTTTAAAACTGAGGGGGTATTTAATGTCTTGGTATTAAGTTTAAAATTTTCCTTGATTACCTGTTAGTGTTGTTAATTAGGTATTCTAGAAGTTCAATAATTGCTTTGGTTTTGAAAGGAAAATGAATTTCTAGTGTTTTAGAGTTAAAAGTTAGTTATAAAAGTTTTGAGCAAGTGTGTAAATCTTTATAGTTCTCTAAGAAGAGAAAAATGATTTCGAGTTTTGAGTACTTAGTTATTGGTGTATGAAAATGTTTAGAAAAAGCTTTTGGTTAAAAAGGACTTTTTAAAGATAGATGAGTTATTAATTTGGTTTTAATCTATGAATTGAAGTGTGTTTAATGACTACGAGACAATGAGAACTTAATCTCAAAGGAACTTTGTTGTCCATAAGAATGGTTGAGTCTTAAGTAAAATTTTGTTTCATTAGATCCCTGTTTTAGTATTTTTTTTTCAAGAAATGTAGAAATTTCTTTTTAGGAAAAACATTTGATTCGGGAAGAGAATTTTAATCTTTTGAAGTTTCAAGTGGTTTTGTATTTTGACATGTGTAACCATGGTCAGGTATATATGGTGTGATAAGTTTTCGGTAATAGCATGTAACCGTGTTCGTGTTCGTGTTCGTGTTCGTGATCGTGAATGAGTAGAGGTCGTGACCCTGAAATGAAGCATCAGTCAGTCATAATGAATTCTTCGTCCACTAACTACGCTTATGTAACATCCTAATTTAAAAAAAAAATATTTTAGAGATAAAATCCTGAATATTTGAAGATAAGTCATAGAGATTGATCACCTCAATGATTTACTGAGAGTACGTGGAATTATTTTGACTTATTTAGATAATTTATTTATTATAAATAATTTTTATTCATGATGTCGATTCAAATTAATTGACAGCGTAGACGTATGCTGCTTTAATGTGAATTCATCAATTAAAAACCTTATATAAGTTTTCAGTGTGACGCGATAACGCGTATTTTTGTTGACTAAGAAATTGATTGAATTAAATCAAGATAAAATTAAATTTAAGAATTAATATTTTATATTAATTCATGGTTCGAATATCGTCGAAATATTCTAACGAAGTTTCGTCGTGTAACCCCCCAATTTTTAAGAAAAGTGATTTTAGCAATAAAATCCTGAATATTCGAAAAGTAAGTCAGAGAGATTGATTACCTCGATGATTTACTAAGAGTACGGGAAATTATTTTGAGTATTTTGAACAATTTATTTATTATAAATAAATATTATTCACGATGTTAATTCAAATTAATAGACAGCGTAGACGTATGCTGCGTTAATGCGAATTCATCAATTTATACCTTGTATAAGTTTTCTGCGTGACGCGGCAACGCGTATTTTGTGCTAACTGGAAAATTGAGTGAAATAAATCAAGAGAAAATATAATTAAGAATTAATATTGTTATGTTAATTCATGGTTTGAAGATCGTCGAAAAATTCTAACGAAGTTTCGGCACGTTTCAAATCGCCGGGAAGTTTCTGCCGTAAATAAAATTTAAAATGAGCCCCGATTTCGATGAAAATCGAATCGTAACTTGTTGTGACTATTTTTGTATGTTTGATATTATTTTTATTATTTATGAAATAATATTATCACGCGGAGAATTAATTTCTCGCGAATTAATTTCCAGGCTTTCTCCGGCGAGAAATTAATCGGCTTTTCGGTTTCTCGTCGCCGTGTTTTTAGATTTTAAGACTCTAGATTAGAGGGTAACCTTGAGAGTGAGAGATTTGATGGGTTAGACTAGTTGATAGGATTAGTATTTCACTTTAGGTGGCTAGGTGTCTTTAGTTTGATGGTTAATTAGAAATATCTTTCCTAAACCATTTCTAGCCAAGTAAATTCTTGGATTAAAATTTATTCTATCCCTCTTTTTCTTGTAACAGGCCGAAGCCCCCCTTTTTCTCACCACCCAATGTTCATTTTAACTATTAAAATTGTTATGTGTGGGTGAGGTGAAGAAATGGAAGAAAGCAAAACCCATTCCTCCTCTTTTCCTCTTCTCAGCGTGAACCTCCCCCTTCACCATTCCATTTTATTTTTTTTTGGGTTCCCTTCCTCTCTACACTTGCAGCCGAGACACTTCCTTGGTGCTCACTTTCACCTTCTTTTATTTTTTTTTCTTGTTCGTGAGTGGAAGAAAGGAAAGAAGAGCAAGTTCCATTCCCTTCCCTTTTTCTCTCCTGCAGCCGTGATTCTCCTCCCCTCATAATCTTATCTTTCATTTCCATTTTCTTCTCCAAATCACAACCAAAGCATTGATCAAGTGAGTGGGTATTGAATCAAGCTCCTCCTTCCCTCCTTTTAGATGCCAAAACCGTGAACCCCATAGGATTTTGGGTGAGGTTTTGTTTTTATTTTCTTGACTAATTACTTGCTATTTAGTGTATATATGTTGATTCTTGCTTATAGATGTTTATATTTTGCTTGATAATGATCTTGGAGCAAAATGATCAATAACCCTCAAATTTTGGAACCCTAGGTTCCATGGAAAAGGGGAAAGTGTGATTGCCTTGTAAATCTTGTAAATTAACTTGTGTTTCTTGCTTAGTAGATGAAGTTGTTGCTATTGTAGTTGGCTAGTTTAATTTGAATCAAGGGTTAGAAGTTTTGAGTAAAACCCTTGCTCTTGACAATATTTGAAAAATAGGATTGGATCTTGGTTGGTGAAATTAGTTGTTAATTGGTGAAAGGATTGAGAAACAAATGATTTGGAATGATGTGGTTAATAGTTTTGGAACTAGAGCAATTTTTGGGTATTGTTTTAATGGAAAACCATTTTTGAAAAAAGGGTTTAGGGATGATGGCTTTGTGAATTAATTAATTGATTGATGATTATTGCCTTTTGGTTAGTATAAGTGTTATTAGGTTGTTGAAATTGTCAAATTAAGAAAGTTAGTGAATTTTGTGAGGAAAACCTTGTTATTGAGAAATTTGAAAATGGTTTTGGAACTTGAATATGCTTTGCCTTGGTTGATAGTTTGTTGGTTTATAAAAATGATTGTGTATGAAATGGCATTGACGAACTATTCTAGAAACTTGGTAAATTGTTCCTGATTTTGGTGCAAGAGCCGCAAGCTCTATAGGTATAGAAAAGAAAAATTTGTTTTGCATTTTTCTCTTAGCTTATGATTAGTAGTTGGGTTTTGCATTGGATTTGTTTGATTTTGAGGCTATGAAACAATTAAGGTAAAGAGGACTTTTTGAAGTCCTAGACACCAATTGGAGCCTTGACCGAAGTATGTTAAGAAAAGAATTTGACAAATGGTGTTTCATATTTTAAGTTGGAAAGGGAATAATTTTAGTCCTTAGAATTTTATTCTTTTGATTAGTTATTAATTTTTCATGAGTATGCAATTTTCTAAAAACAAGTATTTCAAATTATGTTTCTAAGTATAAGTGTTTGGTTAGGAAAGGGTTAAGTTTGAGTGCCTAAGATTGTAGAACTAAGTTTCTAGAATTGCGCTAAGTTGTTTTATGTGTTAGGCTCGAGTAACCCGAGACAGTGCGGTGTGGAAATCGAGAAGCACGTGGACGCGTAGCTTGGAGTTCGGTAAGGGCAACTCTTAGATATCTCTAAGGCTTTATTTTATAAGTCCTTATGTAAGGGCACTTCTAGACATCGTAGGCTTTTATTGTTGTCTGTCCTTGTGTAAGGACAATTTTTAGATATGAATTTAATTTCAAGTGTTCATGCGAAGAAGTCTGAGAACCTAAGGGTTCGAAGTGAGGGTCTTGTACCCCTTCGCTTTATTTTTATTATATATTGATTATTTAGTGGGCTTGTCTGCAAGTGGTTGGTAGCTTTCCCCAACCCCCCACACTTGTTTGTTCCTCTCTGTGAACTCCATCGAGTTGCAGAGGGATGGATTCTATGATTTGATTGTCGTTGGTTGTTGTTGAGCTGTGCAATTATTTAATATGCGGTTGAATAATGCTGTGAATTGCTTATGCTGTTTGTATTGTTGAATTGCGTTTCTTCAATGAAACTGCTTTTATTGCTTAAGTGTTGAATTGCGTTTCTTCATATTAAGCATGCTCTTATTATTTGATATGCGGTCGAATAATCTTGCGTATAACTCTTTGAATATCGTATGCGGCGAATTGTTCATCGAGTCTGAGAGCATTGTCGAGTCGTCGAGACGTTTTTGAGCTATGAGCCGGACAACTGAGGGTGCTAGGTCCCCTTAGTTCAAGGTGGATTAGCTAGGCGTCGTAGCGTAGGAACCAGGACTGCTTACTTAGGGAGAAGCGAAAGATCCCAAGGCTACGGCTGGTATGTCAGTTGATGGATCTGCGTCTGCTTTCCAGAATAATTGTCGAGTCGAGAGAAAATGAGTCGAGTCTAGAGAGAGAAAATCTTGAGTCTGCATTGTGTCTTGAGAATTGTGCATGCTGTTGTTGCTTATTGCTATGATTTTCTATTTCCTATAACATGTTGCATTGTTATATGCTTTGTTGCCATTGTCGAATAAGTGTAACAGACTCTTTATTTTAAGAAGTTGACCCTTGCCAGTGGTTCTGTCAATTAATGATTGTAACCCAGATGGCGGAGCAAGCAGAGGATTTGGAACTGCAAGGAGGAGCAGCTGGGGATGGTTGTTTAGCTTTCCACTTGTGTTGTGGTTGCGGAACCTACTAGTAGTCTTGCGAGAAGCTTGTTGTGTCGACCAGCTATAGGACGCTTGAATTTATTTCTGTATTGTAATAAATGTCGATTATGTTTCTAGGCACATACTGTTATGTGTGAGTTGACGTAATAATTGAATGTGGTTATGTGGTGTCTCTAAATAATTTCGCCATGTTTCTAAAGTCGCTGCAATACTCTGACAGCCATTTTGAAAAAGGAGTTTTGAAAAAAAAATAGAACCACATTTTTGGAAAACGTGTAAGGCAGAGTATTTCGCCTTTTGGAAATATGTAAACTATTGTCAAGATACTGGCTTAGTAGCGTTCCGGAAAACGGGTCGTTACACGTCGCGTTTTGAATCACCGGGCAGTTTTGCCGCAGATAAAATTTAAAACGAACTTCGACTTCGATGAAAATCGAATTGTAACTTGTTGTGATTATTTTTGAGTGTTTTAAATTGTTTTTAATATTTATGATAATATTTTATCACGCGATGAATTAATTTCTCGGTAAATTAATTTTTGCGAATTAATCGGTAATGCGGTTATTCGACGCCGTGTTTTAGTACCCTTAGACTCTAGGATTAGAGGGTAATCATGAGAGAAGTGAGATTAGAAGGGTTAGATTAATTGATGAGATTAGAATCTTACTTTAATGTCAGATGTTAAGTTGTTGTGGTAACTAGATAAATATCTTCTCTAAGTCAATGTGAGCCAAGTATTTTTTATTTATTGAATTATTTTTTTTTTACTCCCCTTTTCTCCTTAAGCTGGCCGAAGCCATCCCCAACGTTTTTTTTTACTCACTCATTTGTTTTTCATTTTCTATCCTAATTACTAAGTGTTGGTGTTTTGGGGTTTCAAGACAAGTCTTCATTCCCCTTCTTCCCTGTTCTTTTCCAGCGTGACCCCCTCCACTTCCACTCCTTCATTTCTATTTTCTTCTAGTTGTCTAAGGATGGAAAAAGGAGAGCAACTAAATGCTTCCCCATTCTTGCTCCCCTACGTGACCTCCCTCTCCTTCCCATAAAACCCATTTCATTCTTCTCTTCCTTTCTCTTTTTGAGCAGCAGCGTGATCCTCCTCCCTCACACTCACTTCTTCTATTTTTTTTTTTCAATTTCTTTTCTTTCCTCATTTCTTGGGTGCAGCCGAAGCCTCCCCTGTTTTCTTACCCTTCCATTGCTCATTTTATCCTAGGTTTTATGTGTTAGCAAGGTGAAAGAAAAAGAGAGGAGCAAGTTCCATTTTCCTTCTCATTTGCTCTTTTGAGCCGTGGGCTCCCTCCTCTCTATACACCATCATTCACTTCCATTTTCTACTTCCAATTAGCCTCAAAATCTTGAGCAAGTAAGTGAGTATGAAAGCCAATTTCTCCTCCCCTTATTCAGCCCTAAAAGCCGTGGGGTGTAGTTGTGTGTGTAGGAGGTAGTTTTCTTGTTCTATCTTGTTTAATTCTTGTTTTATGCTTCCTATATTACATGATTGTGATCAATGAGAGAAATGAGCACTTAAATCCCCAAATTCTTGAAAACCCTAACCTAAGGGAAAGAGGGGTTATGTGATCTTGAGGTGAATCAATGCAATTAGTTGTTGTTTCATGCTTATTAGATGATGTTGTTACTATTTTAGTTACTAGTTTTGGATTAGAAGTTGGATTGAGTAGTTTTATTGAAAACACTTATTCTTGAAGGAACTTGAAATTGGGATTGGCTATGGATTAGACTTGTGTTTTGGAAAACATTTATTGTTTTGTGAAAGGTTTTAAATATATGATGTTATTGTTTAACTAGTTGGAAGATTTACAAAATTTTTGGGAGAAAAAGGGGGGTAGCCGTGAGCCCATTTTGGGGTGTATGAATTGTTTTGTTTTGCTTAATTCTTGTTCAAATGCTTAAATGAGATGTTGATAATGATCATGAGTTACATGATCAAAGTTCCCCAAATTTTGGGAACTCTAGATCAATGGTCTAGGGAAAAAGGAGCTTTGTGATTTCTCAAGTGAATCCCTCAATTTATTTGTATCCCTTACTTCTTAATAATTGTTATTGATGTTGTAATTGTTAAATTTTGACTTGAAACAAGGTTTAGAAGTTTTGTTGAAATCGTTGATTTTTTTGGTGAAGTTGTGATTTGTCCTTAGACTTTGTTAATATTTATTTTGGGAAGCAAATTGTTTAATTGTGAAGAAATAATTGATTGAATGATGTTGTTTAAGTAGTTTGGAACGTGCCAAATTTTTGGGAAGAAATGGGGCAAGGCCGCGAGCTCTTCTAGGCTTGAGAGGAAAATTATTTTGTGCTTTAGTTCATATTAGTTGTATTTAGTATGTTTAAGAATTGTATGGACTTTGGAAAATTTTTAGAAAGTGATTTGGATTGAATTTGGGAGTTGTCTTGGATTTTAGGCTATGAAACACATAAGGTAAATTGGGCTCTTTGAGACCCAAGAAACCAAGTGGAGCCTTGTTTAAGTATTTGAGAAAAGAAATGATTAATTGAGGTTGTTTCTTGCCTTTAGATTTCAAGAAAAATAATGATGTGTTATGTTTTAGTTTCTCAAGAAAATGATTTTTAGTCCTAGAACCTTATCCTTTCAATTAGTTAGTAATTATGTCTCTAAGTGAATATGATCCTTTAAAACAAGTATTCCAAGTAGGTAATGTATTTAAAACTAGTATTCTAAATTATGTTTTTAAGTGAAAGTGCTTTGGTTAGAAAAGGGTTTAGTTTTTGAGAGCCTAAGGTTATAGAATTGAGTTTTTAGATTGTGCTAAGTTTGTTCTGTGGCGTTAGGACTTGAGAATCTGAGTTCGTGTGGCGTAACTGCGGGACGTGCGTGGACACATGATTTGACGACCTTTGGTAAGGGCACTTCTAGACATTTGTAGGCTTTTATTGTTGTATGTCCTTGTGTAAGGGCACTTCACATTTTATGTGCTTATGTTATGTATACTTGTGCGTAAGTGCACTTCACATTTTATGTGCTTATGTTATGTATACTTGTGCGTAAGGGCGCTTCACATTTAATACCTTTCATAGTATGTTAGCGTAAGGGCAACTTTAGATATTTTTAGGCTTTTTGTTATTTAAATGCTTATTTAAATACGAAGAAGTCTGAGAACTCTCCGAGTTCGAGGATAGGGTTTCCGAACCCCTTCGTTTATTTTATTGTCTTGCGGTCATCCATTTTCCGAGTCATTCATGGGTGAAAACTTTGTGGTTGGTCTCCTGAACCCAACCCCCCACATTTGTGTACCTCTCTGTCAACTCCATCGAGTTGTAGAGGGATGGATTCCCTGATTTGCGTGTCAAGTATGTGATGTTTGCCGATATTATTGAGTTATGCAAATATTTAATATGTGATTGAATATATGCTGCAAATTGCTTATGCTTGTTGAATTGCGTTTCACCATGCAAATTGCTTATGTTGCTTAAGTTGTTGAATTGTGTTTCTTCATATTAAGCTTGCTCTAAATTATTTGATATGCGGTCGGATAATGTTGCGTACCGCTCTTTGAATATCGTATGCGGCGAATGGTTCATCGAGTGTGAGAGCTAGTCGTGTCGTTTTTGAACTTCGACTTGAATATCCTAGAGTAGTGGAAGAGATCAAGGCTTCGGCCGGATGTTCAAGGGTGTTGTTCCTTGTCGAGTAGTGGGTGACTTCGACTTGAATATCCTAGAGTAGTGGAAGAGCTCAAGGCTTTGGCCGGATGTTCAAGGACGTTGTCCAATGTCGTGTAGTGGGTGACTTCGACCCGAATATCCTAGAGTAGTGGAAGAGCTCAAAGCTTCGGCTGGATGTTCAGGGACGTGGTCCATTGTCGTGGCGTTGGGTAACTCCGACTTGAATCTCCTAGAGTAGTGGAAGAGCTCAAGGCTAAGGCCGGAATTCAAGGGCATTGTTCGTTGTTCCGGAAGTTGTCGAAGTGTCGAGAGAGAATGAGTCGTGAGATGAGTCGTGAGGTGAGTTGTGAGAGAGTCTGGAGTTGCGCCTTGAGAAATGTGCATACTGTTATTTGCCTATTGTCGTGACTTACTAATTCCTGTAATATGTTGTGCTATTACATGTTTTATTGCCGAGTGTGTTGTCGAATATGTGTATCTGCTCTTTATTTTTAAGAAGTTGACCTTTGCCAGTGGTTCTTTCAATTTAATGAATGTAACCCAGAAAGCGGAGCAAGCAGAGGAGTTGGAACTGCAGGGTGGAACAGCTGAAGATAGTCATCCAGCCTTCTACCTGTGTTATGTGTATCTGCTCTTTATTTTTAAGAAGTTGACCCTTGCCAGTGGTTCTTTCAATTTAATGAATGTAACCCAGAAAGCGGAGCAAGCAGAGGAGTTGGGACTGCAGGGAGGAACAGCTGAAGATAGTCATCCAGCCTTCTACCTGTGTTATGTTATGGAACTTACTAGTAGTTTAGTAAGGAGTATAACTTGTTGACCAGCTATAGGATATTTATCATTTATTTCAGTGTTGTAATAAATCTCTGTTATGTTTCATGACACGTTTGTTATATATGATTTGACAGAATAAATGAATGTGGTCTATGTGGTGTCTTAAATTATTTTCCGCCATGTTTCTAAAAGTCGTTGTGATGCTCTGACTGCTTCTTTAAAGAACCTTTTTAAAAAAAAATAGGACCACATTTCTCGAAAACCCTACGAGCAGAGTATTCCACCTTTCGGAAACATGTCAACTTTTGTCAGAATGTTCACTTAGTAGCACTCCGGAGACGGGGTGTTACAGCTTACTTTCCGGTGTGCTATATGTATCTGCTTAGTGTCATTGAGGGTGATTGTTATTATCGCATGCTATATTATGTAGCTATAAATGTTATAGTAATACGTATAATAATGTGTATTGTGAATGCTTATATGTGCAAATTATTTTATGGATTTGAGTAAAATAATTTCTCCGTATTTTACTATTCGTGTAGTTTCGAGGACAAAACTATTTTAAAGGGCACAACATCCCAAATTTTTAAGAAAAGATTTCTTTAGCAATAAAACCCCAGTTACTGGAAAGTAAGTCGTAGAGACTGATCACCTCAAGGATTTACTGAGAGTACGAGTAACTATTTTGGCTTATTTTGAATAATTTATTTATTATTATAAATAATTATTATTCATGATGTCAATTCAAATTAATAGACAGCATAGATGTATGCTGCTTTTAAGGTGAATTCATCAATTGTACTTATCATATAAGTTTTCTGTTTGACGCGGTAATGCGTATTTTTGTTGATTAAGAAAATGATTGAATTAAATCATGATCAAATTAAATTTAAGAATTAATATTTTATATTAATTCATGGTTCGAATATCGTCGAAATATTCTAACGAAGTTTTGCCGTATTTTGAATCGCCGAGTAATTTTTATCCACATTAAAATTTTAAAACGAACTATGATTACGATGAAAATCGAAATGTAACTTATTGTGATGACGTTTGAGTTTTTTTTTATTGTTTTTATTATTTATGAAAAATTATTATCACACGATGAATTAATTTCTAAGTAAATTAATTTTGGCGATTTAATCGGCAAAAGAATTAATCGGTAACGCGATTACTCGACATCATGTTTTTTTTAGTACTCGTAGGACGCTAGGAGTAGAGGGTAATCATGAGAGTGAAAGAGTAAATGGGTTGGACTTGTTAATGGGATTAGCCTTTTGCTTTATAGTGCTAGATGTCCATTTTTACATGGTTAAGGAGGTGATACTTATCCTAATTAAATGTGAGCCTAGTAGTTCCTTTATTAAATTTATTTTTCCTCCCCTTTCTTTTGTCCAGTGTGAGTTCCTTCCCTTTTTCACTCCCTCAGATTTTTGTTTTACTTGGTCTCCAAGTTTAGTTGTGTAAAGTGTCATCTATTCATTGTCTTAAAACAAATATCTCATTGGATCTTATCTAGTAGCTTTACTACTTGGATTAATATTATTTTTATTACCTTCCTTTCGTTTTGGTGACCCAGGCGAGACCCGCCTTCACTTTTCCATCTAATCCTCACTTATTTACTTGTTATTTTTGTGTTGGTGAAATAAGAAAAAAAGAAGCAAGCTTCATTTCCTTCCCGTTTTACCTTGCCCAGCGGTCGTTCTTCTCTCTCAGTTCACCCACTTTGTCTCATTTCATTTCCTTAAGTTATCATTGTGTGAGTGGATGAAAGGAAGCTAACAAAGACAAAGCCCATTCCCCTTTTTCTTTTCCTTCACCCAGGCCGTGAGCTCCCACCTCTATTACTCCTCCAATTTTATTTTCCTCTTCTCCTCCATATTCCAGCCGTGGTTTCCTTTCTTTTTAACACCATTAGATTTTCAATTTTTCATCTCCTAAATACTACTCTTATCTTGATCAAGCAAGTGAGTGTAAGATCAATTCCTTCTCCTTTGCTTCCTTAGGCCAAAACCGTGGCCTTACTATGATTTGGGTATAATTTCTTTTAATTCTTGGTTCCAATTTCTGGTTTAATGTTTCTATTTTATTTTGATTGTGATCAAGGAGCAAAAGGATCATTGTTCGCCTAAATTTTGTGAACCCTAAGTTCTATGAAAAAGGGGAAAGTGTGATTGCCCTCGTGAATCATGAAATTAGTTTAGGGGTTCTTGCTATTTAATGCTTAATTTATTATTGTTGTTATTGATTTGAGTTTGAACAAAGAAAATTGTGATTTTGGGGAAACCCTTGATGTTGGATTGAACTTGATAGGGGAGGTTAATTGTGCTAATGGTTTGTTTTGGAAAAAATTTGAATGTTTTGGGAAAAGAATTAGGTGATATATGATGTAGTTTTCTTGAATGGAAAGTTTTGCATTTTTTTCCCTAAAACTAGGGGTGTGGCCGAGAGCCTAGAGGGGGTGGGAAGAAAATATTTTTGTGTTCTTTGGCTTATATTAGTTGTATGGAAGTGTGTTTAAATTTAGGAAAATATTTTGGAAAATAGTTTGATTTGTTTGGAAGTGTTTTGATTTTCTAAGGCAATGAAACACTTACGGCAACATAGGATTTTGCAATCCTAAAGGCCAAGTGGATCCTTGCTTTAAGTTTTGAGAAAAATGAAGTTTATTGTGGTATTGTTTCATATTTTAAGTTTGAAAGAAAAGAGTATTAGTTTTTTAAAACCTTATTCTTTTAATTGTTTATTAACTTTTCAAGTGTATGTGACTCTTTAAAAATACGTATTTCAAATTGGGCATTCAAGTGTAAATCTTTTGGTTATGTAAGAGGTTTTTAGGTTTTGAGAGCCTAAGGGTTGGAACTAGTTCCTAGGATTGTACTAAGTTGTTTTGTGCTGATAGGAGTTGAGATACGTGTTATTGCTGACTAGGATTGCGACGTATTTAACACGTGAGCTGTGGACCTTCGGTAAGGGCTACTTCTAGACAAGCTTAGGACTTTAACTTTATTTTGTCAATCAAAGAAGTCTGAGAACCTCAGGGTTCGAAGTGAGGGTCTCGTACCCCTTTGATTTGGTTGTTTTGAGCTTTATACTAAATTGTCTCTTGGGCTTGGCTAAAAGTGGTTGGTATTTTGACTCTGACCCCCCACACTTGTTTGTTTACCTCGTTGTTAGCTCCATTGGGCTCCAAAGGGACGAAATATATTATTGCTCATGTGAGGGATTGTTATGGATATGTGGTGATTGGACTGTCAAATTTTCTATGTGGTGTGTTATCAAATTTGAATTGCCGTAATCTTGACTGTGATAATGTAGTGAAGTGCATGTATGCTTAAATTGTGATTGAGATATATGTTATGGATTGTTACTGGATAATTGATGTTTATTGATTATGCCATGAGTGAAAATATCAAATGTGGTGATATGTTAATTGGGGGTGGTTAAAGGCATCGTTGCGTCATGTCTTGTGGTACATCGTCCTGTCTATCCTGGGTAGTGGAAATGCCCATGGCCAAAGGAATTCAGGAATGTCGTTAAATTTTACCATCGCAGGGAAAAGTGTCGGTCTGGTACGTACAGCTCGATATGCCTCTTGCGTATGGATTCTGGAATTAAAACTGCACTGGAATATAGTTGCATCAATAGGATCTTAGGTGCATCCTTATTGATTGTCCTGTTGCTATAAATATGGTTGTTATATGCATTGGAGATTTGTGGCTTTATATTATATTGTGTCTGTATAATATAAATGGCTACTGTATTTGCTGTTCTGTGCTACTTGTTCTATTATAAGAAGTTGACCCTTGCCAGTGGTTCTTTCGATTAATGGATGTAAGCCAAATGACGAAGGAGGCAGAGTGTTCAGGACTGTAGAGAAGCGTAGCTGAGGATAGCCAGTCCAACTTCCTACTTGTGTTTCTGTTGTAACTTATTAGAGGACTAGTAGGCGTTATAGTGCTCCGACCAGCTATAGGGTGTCAGATGCTTTAATTACAATGTTGTAATAATTGCTTTGTGTTCCAAGACTTGAATTGTTTTATGTGTATGTTTTAAATAAATTTTGTTGTATGGTTTTGTGAGTTAAACATGGTATTTTATTCATTCACCACCTTTCGGAAATATTGCAATACTCTGATTGCTATTTCAAAAGAAGTTTGAAGAAAAAGAAAAAAAAATAGAACCACATTTTCGAAAAACGTACAAGCAGAGTATCTCGCTTTCCAGAAATATGCTAACGTTCGTAAGAAATATTAGTTTAGTAGCGCTCCGGGAACAGGGTGTTACAGTTCGTATGATAAATAATGTGAATGGAGGTTTGTGATATGTGTGTATGGTAAATAGATTATGTGTTTGATGTGTGATTGAGGTTTGACAACTTAGTTGCACTATCATATTTTGAGGATTGATTATGGTATAACGAATGTATATACTTATGCTTATGGGAAGGATTTTCCATACATCGCACACCACGTATGGCTGGATTCAATGGTAAAATCTTTATTATCATAAGTCTATGTTACTGAGTTTCATAAACTCACATTCTGGGGCGTTGTTTTCAGGTACAAGCTGATTGAAGAGGTTCAGAGCACGAAACGTGTTCGATCTCGCCTTTTTGCGAGACTTCGAGTCATCGGATCACCAGTTAGAGTCCTAATTATTAGGTTGTTTCCTAGTAATATTTGTGAATAATGTATAATTGCAAACGTGTTATTTTATTATTCTTTCGAAAAAGGGTTGTAATAATTAAAGTTGATTTCTGCTATCGAAACTCAGATTTATGCTTACTGATTTAGTAGCATATTTTTGTATGACGCTAATGTGTCCAGGGATTTCATTAAACAAAGTATATTATAGTATTTGCAAATAATTGTTGGAGCTGAAAATAATCACAATGTTGCAGCAAATTCTAATGTTGAAGAGGCTACTCACGATAATGTAGATGAGGATATAACCTTAGCAGCACATCTCAATGATGAGCATGGACATAATGATAATGCAGAGGAAACAGAATCAGTGGAGACAATTTATGATGAGACAGTGATGCATACTGCATCGGGTTCTGACATGGTGCACAATGCTGGTCCTAATGAGTCTTATGTCTCTGAGACACCCGAAGCAGTGGCAGCAACCATTGCTGGCCCTAATGAAGCAACTCCTCAAGTTCACAAAGAAATGAGGATTCTTGCCAATCTTTGGAGCGACCAAGTGGAGCTAGAGCAACAAGATCATGTTGTGTAACAGCCGCATGCAGAGTTGGTTGCTGCCTCAGGAGAAGGCTCCTCTCAGCAGCAATTTGAGAAAGCTCTAACAAAATCCCAAAGGAAGAAACTTAGACAAAGAAACAAACAAGCTTCTAAGCCAATGCTTCACAACACCCGCAGTCTGGCAGGGCCTAGAAACCTTGCTTAATGAAGATTCTATATTGGAATGTAAGAGGTTTGGCCAAGCCTCCAACAAGATTGGTCCTCAAAAAGCTTTGTGGTTTACACAAGTCAGATTTTGTTCTCATAACTGAACCTTGGATTCATCTAAAGGATTTCCCCATTAATTTTTGGGATTCTCTCAATCTTAAGTCTTTTGCAACTTCCTCCACCAACCCCTCCAAATTGTGGTGCTTCTGTTTGAAAGATCTAGACCCTACTATTATTGCTGCTTCAAAGCAGCATGTGTCTTTTTCTTTTAACTGTGCTAGTACCACATTCTATATAGCTGCAGTATATGCCAGCACCTCATACCTCAGCAAAAGAGTTCTTTGGGCTGAACTGAACAACTTACAGCATCTCAATCTGGGACCTTGGTGCTTCATTGGCGATTTCAATGCTGTTCTGGGTGCCCATGAGAGAAGAGGAGGCAATCTGCCACTGCAGATCTCTTGTGATGAGTTCAAGGACTGGTCTGACAGCAAGGACTGGTCTAGACACTAGGGGTGCTCAATACTCTTGGTCTAATGGCAGGAGGGGCTCAGCTTTAATCGAGAAAAGGTTAGACCGAGAAATTTGTAATGAATCTTGGCTATCAAATTGGACAAATACTGCCTGCAGCTCCTTGACAAGAAGCAAGTCCGATCATTACCCTTTATTGCTTACCCTGAAGACAGGTGCTCAATCATATCCTTCTCACTTTAAATTTATGAAGATGTGGTTAGACCATCCGGATTGTCACAGGTTAGTCTCAGAATTTTGGAGCCGCCCAGTGGTTGGCTGCCCAATGTTTGTGCTTTCTCAAAAGCTGAAAAACTTGAAATTGGAGCTTAAGTCCTGGAACAAGAATACTTTCGGTAATGTGCAGAAACAGGTTCAGGAAGCTTTGCTTGCAGTAGATAGTATACAATCTCAGTTGCATGCCAATGGTGGTGACGATTCTTTGTTGGATCAAGAGAAATCTGCACAATTAAATCTGGAATCAGCCCTTCACTTTGAGGAGGAGTTTTGGAAGGAAAAATCTAGGATCAATTGGCATAAAAGTGGGGATAGGAACACCTCCTTCTTCCACAACGTCACCAATATTCGAAATGCCTCTAAAACTATGTCAGTCCTCAACAATGGCTCTACCATTCTAGACAACCAGCAAGCAATTGAGCAGCATGTGTTAGACTATTATCACTCTCTCTTTGCAACTGATAACTCTTGCTCTCCTAATGTTTTAATTGAATCGGTTATTACTCCTCAGTTAACTACTGCAGATAACAACATGCTTACCAACATTCCTTCCCGAGAAGAAGTTAAGCAGGCTGTCTTCGGTATGAATAGCAATGGCGCCCCGGGCCCTGATGGTTTTGGTGGCTGCTTCTACCAGCATTTTTGGAAAGTGATTGAAGATGATGTGTTCAACTCTGTTGTCCAGTTTTTTACTCAAAGCTGGCTGCTCCCAAATCTTAATTCGAACTTAGTGGTTCTGATTCCTAAATTTCCAGGTGCAAACTCCATTGAGAATTTTCGTCCAATTGCCTTGGCAAACTATCAGTTTAAGATTATTACAAAGGTGTTGGTTGATAGGTTAGCATCCATAGCTCCTAAAATCATCTCTGAGCATCAAAGAGGCTTTCTGAGGGATCGTCACATCCAAGACTGTGTGTCCATCGCTTCGGAGGCAGTGAATATGTTGGACAAAAAGGTGTTCGGTGGTAACCTCGCTCTCAAAATTGACATCAAAAAGGCATTTGATACCGTGGATTGGTATTTTCTTCTCAACACCCTATCGGCTTTTGGTTTCGATAGTAAATTTTATAACTGGATCAAAGTCATTCTACAGTCTGCCAAATTATCCATCTCAGTCAATGGACACTCTGTGGGTTTCTTCCATTGCAAAAGAGGAGTGCGACAAGGAGACCCTCTCTCCCCCCTTCTTTTTTGCATTGCTGAAGATGTGTTAAGCCGAGGTCTTATGAAATTAGTCATGTAACATCCCAAATTCCCCAAGCCTAATTATTAGGAAATCCTAAGTGAAAACGAGATTTAATCCCTAAGGATTAAATATGGTTCATTGCCTTAATTTAGTAATTTAAAACCAATTAGGAACTAAGGGGTAAAATAGTAATTTTACCCAATGATTTAGGAATTATGGGACTAATTAATTAGGAGTAGTTTTAATTAATTAAAATTACTCAAGTTGATGTTTTAAACCAAAGGTTGAATTAAGAAGCTAATTAAGGGCTTGATTGCAATAGTTTTTAATTAATTTAAAACCCAAGGGACCATCATACACCACCTTTCATTTAAATCTACCCTAGCACCCCTTCTTTAACCCCAATACCCCCTCCCTTCACGTTTTCCAGCAGCCACAAAGCAGAAGAAAGAAAAATCAGAAAAAGAAAGAAGAAGAAAGAAGAAAGGAAAAGAAGAGAGGAGAAGAAGAGGTCCGATCGATTAGGAGAAAGAGAGGAGAAGGGCGACCACGATGGCCACCACGCCGCCAGCCACGGCGTTGCTCATGGTGGCCTGCCACTCTTCCCGGCCGTGAGAGAAAGGGAACTCGAGAGAGATAGAGAGAGAGCTCGAGGGTTAGAGAGAGAACTCGTGAGAGAGTGATTCAGAGAACATGGAACTCGAAAATGGTGGTGAAGATGGTTTCAGACTTATTTGGGTTTGATTGAAGAAGTTGGAAGCTTCAAGGAAGTGCTTTAATGGAGGTTAAGGCTTAGAACAACAAGAAGAAGACATGCATGTGGGTTCTGTGTGATGAGGATGATGATTCTGAACTCAGAATGAAGGAAGAAGGGGAAAGAGGACTTTTGGAATTGAAATCCCTAACTTGGGATTGCTCAGGTAACATAGGCTTCCCCCAAAACCTCCCTTAGAGTGTGCTAGGTTTTATTATTAATTTTACTAGTTCAATAATTAGCTTATTAGTCATACTGAATGGTCTTGTATGGGGTTTGGATCAAATAGGGTTGGACGGCTGCCCCCAACCCCCCTAAACCAATGTTTGATGTTCTTACAGCCATGATTCTGTTATTTGGAGTCTCTAATGTGTTTATGTGTAATGGCTTTTAATTTAGTGGTGTGAAATTACAAAATTTTTAGTTAATGTTGAAATAGTTGTATTGCTGTCTCTAACCCACCTGGACACCCGAATGATGTTTTTATCTTAATTTTCCCCGTAGAGATCATTTCGATTTGGTTCCAGTTTCATTAGAAACTAGACATGAGGGGCTTCATTTTAGGCACAAGAATCACTTGAAAATATTAAGAATTGAATTAGATATAGAATTTATAAGTTTGGGTATGAATGTTGTCCTGCTTTCTGACACCAGTGGGTTGTTTGTTAAAACTGCACTAATCTGATGGTTATTTTCCAAACTAAAAATTTTATTCATAAACTAGATATCCTAAGCTTTCCAATGAGTGGCAGTTTGCTCAATTCGTTTGATATGCTAGTAAAATTCCCGAAGTTGATGCTCTGCTGCAGAAATTCTCTGAAGGCACAGCGCAGAAGTGTTATGCAAAGACCAGGCCGTGTTTCAATCTGCTTACTAGGCTTAAGATGCTTAGTTTTGGACCTTTTGACTCCTGAAACATGCTAATATGTTTGGTATGCTTAGGTATTACCCTTATGTATCTTTTATATAACTAATTGAGTAAGTATTGAATTAGATAATTGGGTTATAAGTAGCGAGTCAAACTTATCACTTTACCCCGATCCTATGTGAATGTTTGTGTTGTTTCTAAATGTATAGGGACTGGATTTAAGTGGCCACGTAAATCGCTCAATTCCAGTAAATACACATTGAGTTATGCACATTTTAATAACAGGGTTCAGGTGGGCTAACTTTATTCAACCTACCACTTGTGACCCTAGGAGTCATATCGCTTCTCACCAATTTGAGTGCTTATGAGTGCTTAGTTATGATGTGCTTGTCTATTCCTTGGCTTGACTTTGATTTTTCTATGGTCTTGGAATTATGATTTGATTCTCCTATCCATTTGTGAAGGAGGAAGGAATCGCTACATTATAACATAGCATCCAAATCTTAGGATAGTCTATGTCCGAGAAATACCATGTTTCCCGTTAAAGGCTAGCTATCATGGGCCACGATATGTGGGTGAGACCCAAACTATTTTAGTAAGTCCTTTCTATTTGAAAGGCTAGGATACTGTTTAGCGGTTTAAAGAGACGCCTAACCGTGGTCACCGAGCCTGATTGCCGTATCAAAATTTTTAAACCGAGTGGTTAAGTTGCTCACACTTAACTACCTAGTGAGTTTTCTTAAAAGATTGAGGATGCCTATGCTATGATGTATGACGAATAAAGTTAATGTCATGTATTACAATTACGTGATGTGGCATTGCGGGCTCACCAAAGGTAAGCCACCTGGCCGGGCAATAAAGTCCAGTAACCCGGGTGTTGCGATAAAAGACTTACAAAGAGGCCCATTATGTTTGATTTGAATTATGTGATTGTATGTCATGTGTATGAATTATGTTATTTTGCAAATGGATGCTCTTGAAGCAAGTTATGTTGAGTTTGACTGAATGAGTGAAGATGATGTTAATATTAGGCCATAGTATTAGTATATGTTAAGAATATGTTGTCAGGGAGGATTTTCCATACGTAGCACACGCGTATGGCTGGAAACAACGGTAAAAAGCATTTTTTCTTCTAAGTCTATGTTATTGAGTTTTATAAACTCACCGTTGGGGCGTTGTTTTCAGGTACACTTGATGGAGGAGGTTTAGAGCACGAAGCGTGTTCGGTCTTGCCCTCGGCAAGACATTGAGTCACCGGATCACGAGTCAGAGTCCTTATCTCTAGGAAGAGTCCTTTGCAATTAGAAAATAATGTATAGGATATATTTGTTTTATCTTGTGGTCATTTCATAAAATGAGATGTAAATGATAAAGTTATTCCGCTTTTGAAATTCTGATAGATATATGTGTCATGTTTGGGACTTTGAAATATTTCTTTCCAAGTCAAACAGGTCTTTTGAACAAGGTTCATTTATGTCTTAACTTGTTGTTATGTTTGAAAAAATTTTCCAGGTGAAGTTTTAAATCTTTAATTAGTAAGTAATCTCCTAATTAGAATTAGGGTGTTACATTATGGTATCAGAGCAGTTCGACCCTCTCGGACTGTGAGTCAAGTGTGTCTAGAAGTGATCCGGTTTAGGAAAGGAGTCAGTTGTGTCTGTAAGTCCGAGTTTTCTGAGTTCTTTTGGTAAATTATTGAGGTAGGCCACCTCAAGGATTCATTAAAGGAATGAGGAGGATGAAGATTTGCAGGGAATACTAGAGGCATGTACTCTTTCGTGAGACATTCTCATATATGTAATTACTCCTAAATACGCTTCAAATTCGTGAATGATCATCTAGTAGTAGTTCAGTCGTGAAGGATTTCAGCCACTCGCCTGCCTAAGTCCACGGGATGCATACCTGGCGTGATTGAGCTTAGTGGCCACGTTAAACTCTTCTACCACTGGAAGATCATTACGAAAGTTCTGGAAGAACGAATTTGATGATCAAAGTAGTTACGGGACTACGAGAGTATTATGGGATATTCTTGGAGAAACCGCAACTTTTGTGATAGTTAGATATTTTGGTATTTGATAAACAATAACGATTCAAGAATTGGAAAGTCTTTTCTTATAATATAAAAGTGTTAGTATTGAAAGCTTTGATCTAATTTTTAGTTCTTGGCTGCATTCATTTTCTCGATTCGCTTCAGGTTACATGCTACAAGAATTAGGTTCTATCAACTAAGGACGACTTACTTGCTTTTTTCTCTTTACTGTAGTAGATTTAATGTGTTTATATAAATGTGTGTATATATTCACTTACTTGTCAAGTTAGTTAAAAGTAGCAACCTTGATTGATAAGACTGGAAATAGGAAAGTATCACTGATAATGAATTGCTTTTGTCCCACTGATATAGTAATACTTATTTAGCGTGAAATGTGGATGTTAGTCCTATTGTAACCTTGAAAGCTATGACATGTTGAAGTCTTATTCTAGAGATACCAACTGTGAAGCTTCATATATGCATGTGTACTGAAGTTTCTATTTCTGCATAATGTGTACTTTAAAATGCCATTCATTTATAGGAATGTTATTACACTAAGATCAGATGTGGCATCAGTTTAGGCCGAATTTCCTTTTTCTTTTCCTTGTTGTTAATACCAATTATTACCCAAAGAACTATCATAAATTGTTTAATGATTTAGATGAGATGTTTTTGAAATTTCGTTTGTGCATGTGGGATTGAGTTAGTGAGATCTAAAATGCATAGGTTGGAGTTTTAAATTTTCTGCATAAGGTTGCAAAATTTCCTATATGTTTACTGTCATGTTTGATATGAATATGAGATGAGGATTAACAATTTCATGCAAGGAAATATTGAGTGTACACCGTTGTTGTCAACATTCCTTGTTCATGGACTCTCACATTTCTCTTGCCTTAGTATGAATTCGGTAAAGTTATAAGTGAAATTATTTGTAACTTGCACATAAATCTTTTTGGTTTTAGGATATTGCCATTAAATTGGCTATAGCCTTCCTATGGTGTGTAAAATTGGAAGAGTTTCTTTTGGTGCTCCTAAACAATTACTTTCCAATTGAATTATAGACTAATGTTATGTGCAATTTGAGGTGACACATAATTCTCTCGCTTGTCTCTTTTGATGTATGTTACAATTTATCTGCAGCTTGTGAATACATGATGAACTTTTGCACTGTCGAGTCTTACATGCTTTGTGACATTGTGTGATTTTCCTAACTTGTTATACTTAGGAATGCATGCGGAAATATGTGTGTGTGCATATGTATACCCCTTAGATGGATTGATGCTCAGATTTGAATATTAAGACAAGATGTTGGTTAAGGGAGAATCTAGAATGTTTGCTTAGGTATGTATGAATATACATGTAATTGGGTTTAAATGTGTTCCTTGAATTTTCTTACTGCATAATTTTTGGAATTAGGTGAGTGAATCAAGTTTCATGAGTTTTGTGATATTGGCTTTATGTGTTTGCTTATGATTCATGTGAATAATGATTTGTTCTTATTTTAATCCTTGTTATTGAACCCTAACTTGGTTGTAATTGGTTTAGAATGAGAGTAAAACATGGTTGGATAAGTTAGGGGTTTAATTTGAAGGGGTAATATTTACAAAAATTCTACAACGGAAGTGTTGGAAGCGCCCCTCGTTGCGCTGGAAGCACTGGTCTCACCGAGACCACTGCCCAGAGATACGCTGGGAGCGCTCCAGGAGGCACTGGAAGCACAAGGCTTGCGTTGGAAGCGCTGCCTTCTGCGCTAGAAGTGCCCTTCAGCAGCTTTTTGGCGATTGTTTCTATTCTGTCAAATGCTATATTTCTTGTCTTATACTTCTGTGATTGATACATTGTCCTATGATCATGACTCACTATCTAAATGGTTTCAACTCTTGTTAGTGATTAATGAGAATGAAGAATGAGTTACTTTGTGGTTATGCATCTTAATTGCGTGACATTACATGTGCATGAATATTAGTTATGTCTAAAACTTGAGGTATTGATGACTTGAGAACATGTTTGTTGTGACTTTATGCACTATGATTAAAATTGGAAACTCATGTGAATGATGTATGAGTGTTTGTGCCTATCATGTCCTTGATAATGTAAAAGTTTAGGATTAAGATACTTAAAGGACTTGATACAAGATTGCTCATAAGAGGAGAGAATGACTACATGTTTATGTGTGAATGCTTAGAAGTGATTAGATGATGCGTATGATAGGCTATACACGTATAACTAGAATTTTATGAACCTGATGAGAAGGATACTTCTGAAGCAGAAAATGCGAAGATCACTTTGGATATATAGTATCTAGTGTGGTCTAGCACTTTGTTAATCCTTTTGTTGTCACCGTTTAGTTCTACAACAATTAGAACCGGTAAGTAAGGATTCTTAGCGGGGCGGTTTTGATCAATTTAGGATGGGCATTCATAATCGCTTAGGTTTCCAACAATTGTTAGTTAATCAGGTTTGTCAGGCCTAACCGTTATGGATGGATCCTAGGTTGATTGGGAACCTCGAAGCCTCTAGAGGACCTATAGCACTTTCGTGTCAGAACACCTTAGCAACTTCCGAAGCAATAAAGGGATGACGTAAAACCAGACTTGTAAATATCTCATTTATAATTAGGGAACCTTGAAGTTGGGTAAGCCCTAGTTTGTTAAGAAACTTTAAGCCACCTAGGCATAGTGACCTTAGCGGGATACCTAACCAAATGAAAGGTATTAGTCACAGCTAGATCACCGGAAATTCGAGGACGTTAATGTCTACGCTAGATTCAATAGTCGGTGCGTGAAGTGATCCTGTTGGCCAATCACAAACTCTGTCTTGACTCAATAAGCCTCTTATTAAGAATAAGGCTTAATTTGTGATCGGTTAACTAAATCACCGAATTATCCGTATATTCGACCTATAGTAATCATTAATTTCTTTTCGAGATTTCGACTATTTAGAATAATCAGGAAACGAAACTGCTTATTTGAAATAGAGTAGGATTAGAGTTCGCAGCGGAAGCACAGGAAGTAGAACCTGCGTGAGGATCATGTTAGATAGTAAGGAGAATTTTGGGGGCAAAATTCCTAAAAGGTGGAGAGTAATGTAACATCCCAAATTCCCCAAGCCTAATTATTAGGAAATCCTAAGTGAAAATGAGATTTAATCCCTAAGGATTAAATATGGTTCATTGCCTTAATTTAGTAATTTAAAACCAATTAGGAACTAAGGGGTAAAATAGTAATTTTACCCAATGATTTAGGAATTATGGGACTAATTAATTAGGAGTAGTTTTAATTAATTAAAATTACACAAGTTGATGTTTTAAACCAAAGGTTGAATTAAGAAGCTAATTAAGGGCTTGATTGCAATAGTTTTTAATTAATTTAAAACCCAAGGGACCATCATACACCACCTTTCATTTAAATCTACCCTAGCACCCCTTCTTTAACCCCAATACCCCCTCCCTTCACGTTTTCCAGCAGCCACAAAGCAGAAGAAAGAAAAATCAGAAAAAGAAAGAAGAAGAAAGAAGAAAGGAAAAGAAGAGAGGAGAAGAAGAAGAGGTCTGATCGATTAGGAGAAAGACAGGGAGAAGGACGACCACGATGGCCACCACGCCGGCCAGCCACGGCGGTGCTCATGGTGGCCTGCCACTCTTCTTGGCCGTGAGAGAGAAAGGGAACTCGAGAGAGATAGAGAGAGAGAGAGCTCGAGGGTTAGAGAGAGAACTCGTGAGAGAGTGATTCAGAGAACATGGAACTCGAAAATGGTGGTGAAGATGGTTTCAGACTTATTTGGGTTTGATTGAAGAAGTTGGAAGCTTCAAGGAAGTGCTTTAATGGAGGTTAAGGCTTAGAACAACAAGAAGAAGACATGCATGTGGGTTCTGTGTGATGAGGATGATGATTCTGAACTCAGAATGAAGGAAGAAGGGGAAAGAGGACTTTTGGAATTGAAATCCCTAACTTGGGATTGCTCAGTAACATAGGCTTCCCCCAAAACCTCCCTTAGAGTGTGCTAGGTTTTATTATTAATTTTACTAGTTCAATAATTAGCTTATTAGTCATAATCAATGGTCTTGTATGGGGTTTGATCAAATAGGGTTGACGGCTGCCCCCAACCCCCCTAAACCAATGTTTGATGTTCTTACAGCCATGATTCTGTTATTTGGAGTCTCTAATGTGTTTATGTGTAATGGCTTTTAATTTAGTGGTGTGAAATTACAAAATTTTTAGTTAATGTTGAAATAGTTGTATTGCTGTCTCTAACCCACCTGGACACCCGAATGATGTTTTTATCTTAATTTTCCCCGCAGAGATCATTTCGATTTGGTTCCAGTTTCATTAGAAACTAGACATGAGGGGCTTCATTTTAGGCACAAGAATCACTTGAAAATATTAAGAATTGAATTAGATATAGAATTTATAAGTTTGGGTATGAATGTTGTCCTGCTTTCTGACACCAGTGGGTTGTTTGTTAAAACTGCACTAATCTGATGGTTATTTTCCAAACTAAAAATTTTATTCATAAACTAGATATCCTAAGCTTTCCAATGAGTGGCAGTTTGCTCAATTCGTTTGATATGCTAGTAAAATTCCCGAAGTTGATGCTCTGCTGCAGAAATTCTACAGAAGGCACTGCACGGTAGTGTTATGCAAAGACGGCCAGCCGTGTTTCAATCTGTTTACTAGGCTTAAGATGCTTAGTTTTGGACCTTTTGACTCCCTGAAACATGCTAATATGTTTGGTATGCTTAGGTATTACCCTTATGTATCTTTTATATAACTAATTGAGTAAGTATTGAATTAGATAATTGGGTTATAAGTAGCAGGTCAAACTTATCACTTTACCCTGATCCTATGTGAATGTTTGTGTTGTTTCTAAATGTATAGGGACTGGATTTAAGTGGCCACAGAAATCGCTCAATTCCAGTAAATACACATTGAGTTATGCACATTTTAATAACAGGGGTTCGGTGGGCTAACTTTATTCAACTCCGCCACTTGTGACCCTAGAGTCATATCGTTTCTCACCAATTTGAGTGCTTATGAGTGCTTAGTTATGATGTGCTTGTCTATTCCTTGGCTTGACTTTGATTTTTCTATGGTCTTGGAATTATGATTTGATTCTCCTATCCATTTGTGAAGGAGGAAGGAATCGCTTACATTATAACATAGCATCCAAATCTTAGGATAGTCTATGTCTGGAGAAATACCATGTTTCCCGTTAAAGGCTAGCTATCATGGGCCACGTATATGTGGGTGAGACCCAAACTATTTTAGTAAGTCCTTTCTATTTGAAAGGCTAGGATACGGTATTAGCAGTTTAAAGACACGTCTAACCGTGGTCACCGAGCCTCGACCGCCAGATCAAAATTTTTAAACCGAGTGGTTAAGTTGCTCACACTTAACTACCTAGTGAGTTTTCTTAAAAGATTGAGGATGCCTATGCTATGATGTATGACGAATAAAGTTAATGTCATGTATTACGATTACGTGATGTGGCATTGCGGGCTCACCAGTGGGGTAAGCCACCTGGTCAAGCAATAAAGTCCAAAGAACCCGGGTGTTACGATAAAAGACTTACAAAGAGGCCCATTATGTTTGATTTGAATTATGTGATTGTATGTCATGTGTATGAATTATGTTATTTTGCAAATGGATGCTCTTGAAGCAAGTTATGTTGAGTTTGACTGAATGAGTGAAGATGATGTTAATATTAGGCCATAGTATTAGTATATGTTAAGAATATGTTGTCAGGGAGGATTTTCCATACGTAGCACACGCGTATGGCTGGAAACAACGGTAAAAAGCATTTTTTCTTCTAAGTCTATGTTATTGAGTTTTATAAACTCACCGTTGGGGCGTTGTTTTCAGGTACACTTGATGGAGGAGGTTTAGAGCACGAAGCGTGTTCGGTCTCGCCCTCGGCAAGATATTGAGTCACCGGATCACGAGTCAGAGTCCTTATCTCTAGGAAGAGTCCTTTGCAATTAGAAAATAATGTATAGGATATATTTGTTTTATCTTGTGGTCATTTTATAAAATGAGATGTAAATGATAAAGTTATTCCGCTTTTGAAATTCTGATAGATATATGTGTCATGTTTGGGACTTTGAAATATTTCTTTCCAAGTCAAACAGGTCTTTTGAACAAGGGTCATTTATGTCTTAACTTGTTGTTATGTTTGAAAAAAATTTCCAGGTGAAGTTTTAAATCTTTAATTAGTAAGTAATCTCCTAATTAGAGTTAGGGTGTTACAAGTCACATCAGGAGATCTTCTGCCTATGGCTTGCTCTAGGGGGTATCAAACTCCTAGTCATGTTCTACACGCAGATGATATCTTAATTTTTTGCCAAGGTACACAGAAAAATCTACTTGCTTTAAGAAACTTGTTCACTTCTTATGGTGAGGCATCAGGTCAGCTGATCAATTATTCAAAGAGTAAATTCTTTTCTGGTTCGATTCCCTCTTGGAGAATGGCTTCCATTACCACCACCTTGGGCTTTTCAGCTGGCAGTTTACCATTCACATACCTTGGTGTCCCAATTTTCAAAGGCAAGCCATCTAAGGCTAATCTTCAACCGATTGCTGACAGGATTAAGATTAAATTAGCTAGTTGGAAGGGCTCTATGTTATCTATCATGGGCCGTGTAGAATTGGTGAAATCCGTCATTTACGGGATGCTCTTGTACAGTTTTCATATTTATGCTTGGCCTATTTCCTTACTTGACTCCTTGGATTCATGGATTAGGAATTTTATTTGGTCTGGAGACATCAATTCTCGCAAGATAGTTACTGTTGCTTGGCATAAAATCTACAGACCGTTTGAGGAGGGTGGCTTAGGCTTAAGATCTTGCAGGAAAATCAATGAGGCAGCTTCCCTCAAGCAGTGTTGGCAATTTGTCTCTGCTAACACCGATTGGGATTGCTTCCTTAGAGCGAGGTTTCTTCGTAATGGCCAGCCTTGCAACCATTACATCAAGTCGTCCATTTGGCCAGCTTTGAAAGCTTCCTTTTTTTTGGTGCAACACAATGCTGCTTGGAATTTGGGGGATGGCAAATCTATCAGTTTTTGGCATGACCACTGGCTGCCAGAGCCTGTTATTTCGCAACTGCATATTCCTTCCTCTCTGCATCATCTTTTTCAATCCCGAGTGAGTGACTTTATCTCCAACAATAACTGGTGCATCCCTCCTCTGCTGGCTCAACACTGTCCCACTTTGGCCGCTGCTATTCACCAAGTGCCTATTCCTTGTGTTCCATCTCCTGATCATCTGCAATGGTCTAACTCAGAATCAGGTTCTCTCTCCAATAAAGAAGCCTTCCTGTTTCTCAATCCCAGAGGGCAGGTGATCAATTGCTGCAAGCTTCTTTGGCAACCACATATTCCTCCTTCCAAATTATAACATCCCAATTTTTAAGAAAAGTAATTTTAACGGTAAAATCCTGAATACTTGAAGATAAGTCATAGAGATTGATCACCTCAATGATTTACTGAGAGTACGTGGAATTATTTTGACTCATTTTAAATAATTTATTTATTATAAATAATTATTATTCATGATGTCAATTCGAATTAATTGACAGCATAGACGTATGCTGCTTTTAAAGAGAATTCATCAATTATATTTATTATAAGTTTTCGGTGTGACGCGGTAACGCGTATTTTTGTTGACTAAGAAATTGATTGAATTAAATCAAGATGAAATTAAATTTAAGAATTAATATTTAATATTAATTCATGATTCGAAAATCGTCGGAAAACTCTAACGAAGTTTCACCGCGTTTTGAATTTGCCGGGTTATTTTTATCCGCATTAAAATTTAAAATGAACTCCGATTTCGATGAAAATCGAATCATAACTGCTTGTGAATATTTTTGAGTCTATTATATGGTTTTTATTATTTATGATATGTAAATAGGGGTTACTAGGTTATTTTATTAAATATATGTCTGTTGTCCTACCGTACACTACACTTATATCTTCCCCACCATAGCACCCTCCTACACCCTCTATTTACTCCCCCCAGCGTGAGAAGTAAGCAATAGCTGGAAGAAAGAAAAAAAAAGAAAAGAAGGGAGAATGAAGAACAGGGAAACGAAAGAAGAAAAGAAAAGGAAAACGAGGAGCAGGGGAGAAGAAGAAAGAAAGAAGAAGAAGGAAGAGGAGAGGAGATGATCGCGATGGTGGAGGAAGAGAAGGAGGAAGCTCGTGGTGGGGGGGCCGAGAAGCAGGACGGCCGAGAGAGGGAGATGGACAAAGGATCGAGAGAGATGGAGTGAGAGACCGAGAAAGAGGAGGAAGAAGGGAAGAAAGGGGGAGACACCACCATGGCCTGGACGTGGGACGGCGTACCATCGCCGGAGGAGCAGGAAGAAACAGAACACGGCCGAGAAGGTTGAAGCCGAGAGCGAGAAAGGGAGAGATACAGCTTGAGAGAGAGAAAGAGAAGGAAGGGGGGGCCGAATCAGAGAGAGATCGAGAGATTGAAGAAGAAGAAGATGGATGTGAAGAACTTGGATGGAGCTTCAATGGAGGATGTCTAGGATTTGGGGATTTTTGGAATTGAAATCCCTAACTTGGGATTACTCAGGTACCATAGAATTCCTCCAAAACCTCCCTTAGAATGTACTAGGTTTTATTATTAATTTTATTAGTTCGATAATCAGCTTATTAGTCATACTGAATGGTCTTGTATGGGGATTGATTGAAATAGGGTTGACGGCTGCCCCAACCCCTAAACCAATGTTTGATGTTTGTTTTGTTGTGAGCTCCATCGAGCCTCACTCGGATTATTTATGTGATTATTATGTTTGCTAAAATGTATGAATTGGATTCTGAATTGGCTCGACACCCGAGCTAGCCTATTGGTATGAGTTTGGGCTCCAAGACACTTATTTTAGGTGTAAAGAATGACACATGATGAACAATCTTGCAATTATGTGTTGTTTTTATCTTGCTAGGTGTTGTTCTTGTTGTTGTAATGGATAATTTTGGATTAGAAGCATGATTAGGTAATTTATTTGAAGATTGTGGACTCTTGAAATGTTGTAGGGTATTTTTAGACTTGATTAGGCTTGGGTTGTGAAATTGCCATTGTTTATTTGAGCTATTTGAAGTTGTTTGATGCTTGTTTAAGAAATAGTTTTTAATTTGGCATGCTAAACTTGTTGTTTAAGGGTTTAGCCCTATTCTTTAATTTGGGGTAGTAATTTGGAATCAACCTGTTAACTAGTTGTTTTATGGTTTAAATCTCTTCTTTAAATTGTGGAAATAAGGGTTTATGTTGTAGAATCATATATTCAATTGTTAAATGATATGTTTTTGGTTAATTTTAAGGTTGTTGGAATGAATATGCATGTAGTAGCATGGGTGTTAGTTGATGTTTATGCAAGATTTGGTTCTTGAGGGACTAGAATGACATGTAGGAATTGATCAAGAGGTCATTTAAATTTCTAACATGATTATGACATGATTTAGGTTATAGTTTTGTGTAAGTATGTGTAACATGTTGTTTTAGAATTTTTCCTATTCTTAAAACATGAGAAGCATGAGGTCTTATGTTAAATTATGTGCTAAGGTTTTGAAAACTTATGAAAATGGTTTGATGTTACTTAAAATGCAAGAAAACTCTTTATTATCAAAGATCTTATCCTTTTCAATTATCTAGTAGTTTAAATGCTTGCTTTTGGTTAGAAAAAGGGTTAGGCTTGAGAGCTTAAGCTAGTTTAGAAATTATAGAATTTTACTAAGTTGTTGTGGTGTTAGGCTCGAGTAATCCCGGATCGCATAAAGGCGGAAATCGAGGAATACGTGAATACGCGCATCTTGGAGTTCGGTAAGGGAAACTCTTAGACATTATTGAAGCTTTATTTTTTTATGTCCCTCTGTAAGGACAACTTTGGATATGCTTAAGCTATTGTTTGTTATTTAAATTGCTTTATTTAAATACGAAGAAGTCTGAGAACTCTACGAGTTCGAAGTTAGGGTCTCGAACCCCTTCGTTTATTGTTGTCGTGCGGTCGAACATATTCCGAGTCATTCGTGGGTGAAAACTTTGTGGTTGGTCTCATAACCCAACCCCCACTTGTTTGTACCTCTCTGTTACTTCCATTGAGTTGCAGAGGGATGGCTTCCTTGATTTGCGTGTCAAGCATGTAATGTTGTGATATGATTGAGTTATGCATTATTTGATATGAGATTGAATATATGCCACGAATTGCGTGTTCTTTGTTGAATTGCGTTTCTTCATGCAGGTGTTTTTATTGCTTAAAATGTCGAATTATGCGTTTTCTTCATGTTAAGCATGCTCTCTTTATTTGATGTGCGGTCAAGTAATTTTATGCGTCACTCTTTGAATATTGTAAGCGGAGAGTCGTTTCATCGAGTGAGAGAGCTAAAGTAGTCGTTATGACGCTTTTGAGCCGTGACCCGGATAACTAAGGGTGCTAGGTCCCCTTTGTTTACTGGAGATTGACTAGGCGTCGCAACAGAGGAACCTGCATCGCATATCTAGGGAGAAGCGAAAGATCCCAAGGCTACTACCGTATGTCGATTGATGGATCTGCGTCGCTTTCGGAATAATTGTCGAGTCGAGAGAAAATGAGTAGTGGGTCGAGTCGAGTCTAGAGTGAGAGAGTTGAGTCACGTTACGTGAATGATATGCATTGTTGTTTGCTTAATACCGTGAATTGTATAAAATGTGGTTGCTTATTGCTTTATGCTTTGGTTTATCATGATCTGTTGAGAAGTTGACCCTTGCCAGTGGTTCTGTCAATTAATGATTGTAACCCAGATGGCGGAACAAGCAGAGGATTGGAACTGCAGGAAGAAACAGCTGTAGATGATTAACTAGCTTGATTGTATGTAGAGTCTACTGGTAGTCTAGTAGGGAACGTATTGTGCCGGCCAGCTATAGAATAATCATCGTTGTTCAGTATTGTAATAAATATCTGTTATGTTTCAGGACATGTATTGTTAGACGTGAATTGATGAAATAATTGAATGTGGTTAGGTAGTGTTTTTAAATAATTTTTCCATGTTTCTAAAGTCACTGCAATACTCTGACAGTCATTTTTAAAAAAGAAGTTTAAAAAAAATAAAATATAGAACCACATTTTTGGAAAACGTGCAAGGCAGAGTATTTCACCTTTCAGAAATACGTAAACAATTGTCAAGATACTGACTTAGTAGCGCCCTGGAAATCGGGTCGTTACAATAGTGGTATCAGAGCCGTTCGGTTCTAACCGGACTGTGAGCTGGGCAAACTATAGCTGGTCAAGTGTCGGGAGGATAGAAGTTAGCCTGTTGGGAGTCAACATGTGTTTTGTTGGGAGTCAAACTATGCTTGTGTGATTGTTCCTCAAGTGGATTAACTCTACTTGTAATTGTTTGACATTGTTCCTTAATTGAAACAACGTGTGCTGAGACGCACCAAACCTATTGTGGGATTTTTATTAGGTTGAGAAATCTCGTGGAAATCCAATACCTCCAAAACGAATGGTTGTTCCTGTTTTGGTAGATAAGTCAGAGATGGATCAGAGGAATTGGATGGCTCAGATTTCAGACGCAGGGACGTGTCTTCCCATTAAGCAAAGGAAAGAGCTTAGCAGCTGAAGAATTTATCTCAGGGAACACATCAATGAGGTGTTATGCACAGGCGGAGATTTGGAATAGAGATAGTTCATAGGAGACGTTATTAGCATTATTGCATATATGTGATCCTTGAAGTATTAGTGGTTCTAAGTATAAGCCACAATGTTTGTCGTTTGAATTATTTTGATACGTACTAAATTTGAAAATGAAAACTGTTTCATGATTTTCTGAATGCTACATGTTTGCTACTAACATCTATGTTTCGCATGGATCTACCTTAGCACTTGAGAATGTATTTAATTGTTTGTATGTTTGATAGTTGTGTTAGCGCATTAATATTTTCCAAAGAAAATATTAAACGCGACTACTTTCTAGCAAGCGTAGATTAATTGTCTTGTGACAACTTAATTTATGTGGGAACCATTTGACTCATTTGAATGGGAGCTAGAAAATTTGTGAGAGTTGCGGGTAATGGTTTTAGTACGTGACAGGTTGCCTAGCTAGTAGTGGGTAGTAACCAAAATTCTTTTACTAAACCTTTCTCCTAATTTTAGATCACAGAATTTTCCTTTTAAGAAGAGAGCCAAGCAAAGCGGAATAATTTATTTTCATCTTTCATAGTATTTACTTGGCCGACCACACGCTTGTAAAGAGTGCAAAAGGAAATATTCTGTTTTAGAATTAGTGCTAGTAGGTGATGAAGACCTTGGACCAAAAGTTTGTGAATTTTTCCCCTCCTTTAAATTTGCGTTGACGGTTTTTTTTTTAAAAAAAAAAAAGGAGAATAATTCATTTTGCATTATTGGTCCTAGTGTTGGATTTGGATTCCTTTCTTTTCCTTCTAGGGTATATCACGAACAAATCCTACTTAAAGGACCCCCACTATTCTTCAATTCCTTCCTTAGGTGACACTAAGTTTAGAAAAGTGGGAGAGAATAATTAGTTGTATTATGAGTTCTATTGTGGGCCTAGAAAGATAGAGGGAACCTAGTTCTCTTTCTTTTCCCTTCCCTTATGTACAGTGCATTTTTTTTACACAAGGGATCCTCATTCTTGTCCAATCCTTTTCCTAAATAAGCCGTGTAATGGTGAGAAGTGGGAGGAACCGTGAAAGGAAAAAAAAAATTAGAAGGTGACAACCCTCGATTCCTTCCTTCTTTTCCTTTTATGCGTTTTGGATAAATTCTATTAAGGGACCCCTATGCTATTCGATCCTTCCCTTAAGTAGTGCTAGACCTTGTGGCATTTGAAGTGTGTGAGAAACTTAGAAATCATTTCCTTCCAGTCCTTAGTAGAGCCAAAATGTCAAGTGAGGACTATTCCTTATATCCTCTGTACCCTTGGGTGATGTTGTGGGCAATTTTATGGTTGGTGATCATAGTAATCCTCCTGTCCCTCCCCAAAACGCGAGTTCCTGGAAGATTCTAGGTGAGTGTCTTAGTCCTTTTGTTTCAATGCCGTACCTTTGTTAATGATCTAGTTGACAATAGTCTTAAGTTTTCTTTATGATTCTTGTTAAATCCTGATTTTTGTAATGAAGCTTGAAAATGATTTTGTTCTCTTTTGTGAAGAAGATAGTAGTTTTGATGATTAAACCTTTTACTATAAGTCCATATATGGGTAAGTATGGTTTTGAAAAGACTTTTGGAGTAGAGTACTAGAAACTTTAATTTCATTTGGTTCTTGTTTACTTCCTTGGAAACTTATAAGTGATTTCAGCCTATTTACAAAAAAAAAAAAATGGTTTTTGTTGAAAATAGCTTCAAGTTTTAAAAGAAATCTATTAAATCATAAGTTAATGGAACAAGTTTGGTTAAGCTAAGAATTTTGTAAAATGTTATTGTAGTATTTTGAGACAATGAAACACCTAACGTCAAGGGAATCCTAGTATTCCTAAACGAGGTGGAGTCTTAGGGACTTAGACATTTAAAATTTTAAATTTGTTTTAGCATGAGTCCTATAATTACAAAAGCTCTTGAGAGACGAAAATTCGTAGGTACTATCTTATTATTTTGAAACCAACTGAGCGGCGATTTAAAATTTAGAGTTACTTTTAGACTTTAATTAAAGTATGTGTAATGATTTTGAGACAATGAAAACCTAATCTCAAAGGGACTCTAATGTCCAAGAGAATGGTTGAGTCTTGAGAAAGTTTGTTTTACCAGTTCTTCATTTAATATGATTCTTAAGAGCTTTGATGTTGTTTTATGAAAAATGAATGATTTGAGAAAAGAATTTTAACCTTTCTGTAAGTTTTAAGTGAATTTTTGATATTCTGATATGTGTAAACGTGGATACCGCGAATAGGTTAGCATTATTTCCGTAGTAATGGTGTGAAGCCATAGTCGTTCTCGTGTCCGTGTTCGTGTTGGTATTCGTTCGAGATTAAGCAAAGAACTTGGCTCTGGAATGAAGCATCACCACCGCAAGGAATTTTTCCGTCCACTAGCTACGCTTACTTTGTGGTGTGCTACATGTTTATGCCTTGTGATTGCTACTATTGCATGCTATGTTATGTAGCTATAATTATTATAATATTGCATATATTAATATGTACTAGAGTGTCCTTGTGTGCAAATTATTTTATGGATTTGGGTATAGTAATTTTTTCAGTATTTTACTATCGCTGTAGTTTCGAGGACTAAACTATTTTAAGAGGATGGTATTATAACATCCCAATTTTTAAGAAAAGTAATTTTAACGGTAAAATCCTGAATACTTGAAGATAAGTCATAAAGATTGATCACCTCAATGATTTCTTGAGAGTACGTGGAATTATTTTGACTCATTTTAAATAATTTATTTATTATAAATAATTATTATTCATGATGTCAATTGAATTAATTGACAAAGATAGGCGTATGTCGCTTTTAAAGAGAATTCATCAATTATATTTATTATAAGTTTTGTGTGACGCGTAACGCGTATTTTTGTTGACTAAGAAATTGATTGAATTAAATCAAGATGAAATTAAATTTAAGAATTAATATTTAATATTAATTCATGATTCAAAATCGTCGGAAAACTCTAACTAAGTTTCACCGCTTTGAATTTGCCAAGTTATTTTTATCCGCATTAAAATTTAAAATGAACTCCGATTTCGATGAAAATCGAATCATAACTGCTTGTGAATATTTTTGAGTCTATTATATGGTTTTTATTATTTATGATATGTAAATAGGGGTTACTAGGTTATTTTATTAAATATATGTCTGTTGTCCTACCGTACACTACACTTATATCTTCCCCACCATAGCACCCTCCTACACCCTCTATTTACTCCCCCCAGCGTGAGAAGTAAGCAATAGCTGGAAGAAAAAAAAAAGAAAAGAAGGGAGAATGAAGAACAGGGAAACGAAAGAAGAAAAGAAAAGGAAAACGAGGAGCAGGGGAGAAGAAGAAAGAAAGAAGAAGAAGGAAGAGGAGAGGAGATGATCGCGACGGTGGAGGAAGAGAAGGAGGAAGCTCGTGGTGGTGGCGCCAGAAGCGAGCAGTAGAGAGAGGGAGATGGACAAAGGATCGAGAGAGATGGAGTGAGAGACCGAGAAAGAGGAGGAAGAAGGGAAGAAAGGGGGAGACGCCACCATGGCCTGGACGTGGGACGGCGCACCATCGCGCCGGAGGAGCAGGAAGAAACAGAACACGGCCGAGAAGGTTGAAGCCGAGAGCGAGAAAGGGAGAGATACAACTTGAGAGAGAGAAAGAGAAGGAAGGGGGGGCCGAATCAGAGAGAGATCGAGAGATTGAAGAAGAAGAAGATGGATGTGAAGAACTTGGATGGAGCTTCAATGGAGGATGTCTAGGATTTGGGGATTTTTGGAATTGAAATCCCTAACTTGGGATTACTCAGGTACCATAGAATTCCTCCAAAACCTCCCTTAGAGTGTACTAGGTTTTATTATTAATTTTATTAGTTCGATAATCAGCTTATTAGTCATACTGAATGGTCTTGTATGGGGATTGATTGAAATAGGGTTGGACGGCTGCCCCCAACCCCCCTAAACCAATGTTTGATGTTTGTACTGTTGTGAGCTCCATCGAGCCTCACTCGGATTATTTATGTGATTATTGTGTTTGCTAAAATGTATGAATTGGATTCTGAATTGGCTCGACACCCGAGCTAGCCTATTGGTATGAGTTTGGGCTCCAAGACACTTATTTTAGGTGTAAAGAATGACACATGATGAACAATCTTGCAATTATATGTTGTTTTTATCTTGCTAGGTGTTGTTCTTGTTGTTGTAATGGATAATTTTGGATTAGAAGCATGATTAGGTAATTTATTTGAAGATTGTGGACTCTTGAAATGTTGTAGGGTATTTTTAGACTTGATTAGGCTTGGGTTGTGAAATTGTCATTGTTTATTTGAGCTATTTGAAGTTGTTTGATGCTTGTTTAAGAAATAGTTTTTAATTTGGCATGCTAAACTTGTTGTTTAAGGGTTTAGCCCTATTCTTTAATTTGGGGTAGTAATTTGGAATCAACCTGTTAACTAGTTGTTTTATGGTTTAAATCTCTTCTTTAAATTGTGGAAATAAGGGTTTATGTTGTAGAATCATATATTCAATTGTTAAATGATATATTTTTGGTTAATTTTAAGGTTGTTGGAATGAATATGCATGTAGTAGCATGGGTGTTAGTTGATGTTTATGCAAGATTTGGTTCTTGAGGGACTAGAATGACATGTAGGAATTGATCAAGAGGTCATTTAAATTTCTAACATGACTATGACATGATTTAGGTTATAGTTTTGTGTAAGTATGTGTAACATGTTGTTTTAGAATTTTTCCTATTCTTAAAACATGAGAAGCATGAGGTCTTATGTTAAATTATGTGCTAAGGTTTTGAAAACTTATGAAAATGGTTTGATGTTACTTAAAATGCAAGAAAACTCTTTATTATCAAAGATCTTATCCTTTTCAATTATCTAGTAGTTTAAATGCTTGCTTTTGGTTAGAAAAAGGGTTAGGCTTGAGAGCTTAAGCTAGTTTAGAAATTATAGAATTTTACTAAGTTGTTGTGGTGTTAGGCTCGAGTAATCCCGGATCGTACAGTGCGGAAATCGAGGAATACGTGAATACACGCATCTTGGAGTTCGGTAAGGGCAACTCTTAGACATTATTGAAGCTTTATTTTTTTATGTCCCTGTGTAAGGACAACTTTGGATATGCTTAAGCTATTGTTTGTTATTTAAATTGCTTTATTTAAATACGAAGAAGTCTGAGAACTCTACGAGTTCGAAGTTAGGTCTCGAACCCTTCGTTTATTGTTGTCGTAAGGTTGAACATATTCCGAGTCATTCGTGGGTGAAAACTTTGTGGTTGGTCTGCTGAACCCAACCCCCACTTGTTTGTACCTCTGTTAATTCCATTGAGTTGCGAGAGGGATGGATTCCTTGATTTGCGTGTCAAGCATGTAATGTTGTGATATGATTGAGTTATGCATTATTTGATATGAGATTGAATATATGCCACGAATTGCGTGTTCTTTGTTGAATTGCGTTTCTTCATGCAGGTGTTTTTATTGCTTAAAATGTCGAATTGCGTTTTCTTCATGTTAAGCATGCTCTCTTTATTTGATGTGCGGTCAAGTAATTTTATGCGTCACTCTTTGAATATTGTGCGGAGAGTCGTTCATCGAGTGAGAGAGCTAGGCGAGTCGTTATGACGCTTTTGAGCCGTGACCCGGATAACTAAGGGTGCTAGGTCCCCTTTGTTTACTGGAGATTGACTAGGCGTCGCAGTCAGAGGAACCGGCATCGCATATCTAGGGAGAAGCGAAAGATCCCAAGGCTACTACCGTATGTCGATTGATGGATCTGCGTCGCTTTCAGGAATAATTGTCGAGTAGAGAGAAAATGAGTAGTGAGTCGAGTCGAGTCTAGAGTGAGAGAGTTGAGTCACGTTACGTGAATGATATGCATTGTTGTTTGCTTAATACCTGGAATTGTATAAAATGTGGTTGCTTATTGCTTTATGCTTTGGTTTATCATGATCCGCTGAGAAGTTGACCCTTGCGGTGGTTCTGTCAATTAATGATTGTAACCCGGATGGCGGAACAAGCGAGGATTGGAATCACAGGAAGAAACAAATTGTAGATGGTTAACTAGCTTGATTGTATGTAGAGTCTACTAGTAGTCTAGTAGGGAACGTATTGTGCCGGCCAACTATAGAATAATCATCGTTGTTCAGTATTGTAATAAATATCTGTTATGTTTCAGGACATGTATTGTTAGACGTGAATTGATGAAATAATTGAATGTGGTTAGGTAGTGTTTTTAAATAATTATGCCATGTTTCTAAAGTCACTGCAATACTCTGACAGTCATTTTTAAAAAAGAAGTTTAAAAAAAATAAAATATAGAACCACATTTTTGGAAAACGTGCAAGGCAGAGTATTTCACCTTTCAGAAATACGTAAACAATTGTCAAGATACTGACTTAGTAGCGCCCTGGAAATCGGGTCGTTACACAAATCTTTCCTCACTTGGAGATTATTTCACCACAAGCTGCCTACTAATGATAATTTAATTGCTCGAGGCTGCATCACTGTCTCCATCTGTAGTTTGTGTGGTAGGGCTGCTGAAACCTCCTCTCATCTCTTTCTAGAATGCGTTTTTGCGATGGCTCTGTGGAATTGGGTTAAATCCATCATTGCTTGTAACATTGATCTCAGCTCTATTACCTCCATTCTCTCGGTTTGCAACAATAACTGGAGCACCCAAGTTAGAGACACTATATTGGCTCTCATTTTGAATGTATTCTACTATATTTGGAGGTGTAGAAATAGCATGCAGTTTGAAGATAAACTTATCCCTCTAAGATCAGCAATCAACTCAATCATTGCTTCTGTTTCATTGTCTGGCCTCTTCTCCAAAGGTACCATGTCGTCTTCTATGCAGGAGTTCACCATCCTTAAAGCTTTTGCTATAGCTGGCCATGTTAATAGAGCTCCTTCTATTAAGGAGGTTATTTGGTCCCCGCCTGCTTGTAATTGGATCAAATGTAACTCCGACGGGGCTTCCAGGGGCAACCCGGGTTGGTCTGCTTGTAGGGGTATTTTTCGAGATTACCGGGTAGCTACGCTAGGTTGCTTCGCGGCGAATCTTGGGGTCACTTCCTCTTTACAAGCAGAGTTAGTTGGTGCCATGTTTGCAATTGAGCAGGCCGTCTTGAAGGGCTGGACAAATTTCTGGTTAGAATGCGACTCGGAATTAGTAGTTGCTGCTTTCTCCAACCCGGGTATTATCCCTTGGAGGCTGAGAAATCGGTGGAATAATTGCTTATATGCCACTAGAAGTATGAACTTTGCGGTATCTCATATTTTTAGGGAGGGTAACTCTTGTGCTGATAAGCTGGCATCTCACGACCTTACTGCTCAGGGTTTTTTGTGGTGGGATACCATCCCGCCTTTTATTAAGGACGACTTCCACCGCAATAGGTTAAGTCTCCCTTATTATAGATTTAGATGATTCTTTCCATGGGTCAGGTCCTTGCCCCCCCAAACCAGTTTTGTTCTCCTTTTTTATATTTTTAATAAAAATTTTGGCGTGCTGCAGATGATTGGTAGGCTCAAGGGTGCCAACATAGTTGGGATCTTTGAGTCCTACAGTGATGCCTTTGCATGTCAATTTTAATTAAAAAAAAAAGTATTTGCAAACAAGATTCATTATTTCTTATTCTCCTGTATGCGAAAATTTTTCCAGGACTGACTCATTTAAATTCAGGTTATATTAGTAAGTAATTCCCTGATTAGAGTTAGGGTATTACAGTTTTCAATGGAACCATATTAAGTAAAGGACTTAAGGTAAACAGTACAATTTTTGAAAACGATTTAGTTAAATGATGCGGCTGGGAAAATTCTGGTAATGAAAGACTTGGTAATTAAGAGTGTTCATCACCTCCTCTCTTTCTTGGGAATCCTCCTAACGTATTATTTAGCACAACAAGTGTTCCAACAACCTAAGACTAAAGTGTATTTTCTAGTACAATTGTTCATAGGAATGACACAAAAACTGAGATTGGGATACAACAAGTTGAGAGAGTTGAGGACTTGTCGATTCACATTAATTAATTAAAAGATCTCTCGGACACTTGAACGTCTTATGATTAGTTTTCAAAAGCCGATTAGTCGTTTTCAGCCAAAAACCTGAAGGTCCTTATGGTGACTAGAGGTTGTGAGTGGCAATACGGTCTAATGTGTTTGCAATAACATTGTAATTCCCTTGATGTGGGATTTGTTTGGACCTGGAAAAGGCGTTCCAGTGTCTAGTTGTTGTCCTTGTTTTAGGCTGCAATTGTGTACACAAAATTGTTCATATGCGCTGGCATGCATTGTGACCACATTAATGATATGTCATGAATGAATTGTTGATCTGTGGATTGATTTGTCTGCTCATAAGCAAATGCTTGATATACCATGATGATGCATGTAGTCTATTAAGTTATATATATATACATATACATACATACATACATATATACATACATATATAAGGCATGTTGTTGTATTATGTATATTTGCATGAGACTAGCCTGTGATGAACTCGCACACAAAAAATTTACCCTTGCATTTACATTGTTTCATGATTATGTTTTGGACTCGTTTCTTAGATGACGTCGATCCCAATGAGGTTTGTGGGGTGCATAACATACGAGTTTCCTCATGGGAAAATACTCGTGGCATGGGCCGTTGAACTCATTTCTGGACGTCTTTCTCACTCCGGTATGGTGATTGAGACCGATGACGACAGGGAGTTCTCTACCGCTGTCGTTTCAACAGTAAGAGTGTACAGTTTTATGTTCGACCTAGTTTGCTTGTTGCACCTCCGATGACTACATCTACTGATATTTTTCCATTTGTAGGCCTCTCTCTTGGTATTGAGGATCCTACCCCTGTTCTTGTTGGAGTTGGCGTTCCACATTCTATAACTTTCCAAGTACGAGTACATTCCACCTACTACTACTGGAGTTCATGTTACTGCACCCATTACCCCTACCGCTACTATTGTTACTACTACTACTGTGCAAAAGGCTACCTTTCCCTCTCATTTTCCTCACTATTCATATCACTTGTGTAACACTCCAAATCCATCAATTTTAGTTTAGAATTATGTGCATGAGCTTAGTATAATTTAATTGTGAATTTTAATTGATTTGAAGTTGATGATCATAATTGTGTGATGAGGATGTTAGGTCTCTGATGATCCTAAGTGGTTAGATGAGTTGAAATTAGCTTTAAAATGATGTTAAGGATGGATTGTGTGTTAGTGTAAGAAAGAATAGGAAGAAGGTTTCAAGATTGGGTGTTAGAGCCTGAATCGATTCAAGCACTTCAGTTCCTCTGGGAATCGAATTTGAATAGTTGGGAATCGATTCACACAATCTGTGAATCGATTCAAGCAAAATAACTCCTTAGGACTCGATGTTTAAATCGATTCACTCACTTAAAAATTTGCAACAGGCACTTTTTGCCTGTGTGAATCGATTCACACATATCATGTGAATCGATTCACAGCCTTATAAAAGCAGAAAAACGCAGTTGAATCACTCAGAACGCGAATTTGAGAGATAAAATTAGAGTGAGAAACCGATTTGGAGTGGGAAAAAGGGGGAAACACATTAGGGTTTCTCAATCTTAATAGGGATTGAGATATTCTTGCTAGATTTCATCAAATACTAGCTTGAATGTGAGTTTGAGAGTTGGGATTTGAGGGATTTTGAAGGTTTGGGTTTGAACCCTAGCGAAGAAGAAGAAGAACGTGAAGAAGAAAGACAAAGGGGCTGAACCTCAACTTATGGAGCTCGAATCCTTGGTGTTAGTTATGAATTCTTTCTTCTCTTAGGTGATGGGCACCCATAAGTCCCACATTAGGATTTTCTTTTCAAAGCAGCCTGAGAACTTTTGGGTTCAAAGTTAGGGTTTTGTTAACCTCTTTGATTTAAAGCTTATTCTTACGATTATTGTGATGATTTTATTGTGGGTTTGACTAAAAGACATTGGATGGCTGCCCCCAAACCCCCACAACTTGTATGCTTACGTGTTGCCATTTTTGGTTAGTTCCATTGAACAACCAGGGGATTTTTATGAGTCTTTGATTGACTTTGTCTAAGCTTGTTGATGATTCTCTTGCGAACTTGTATTGTCTTGGTCTTTGATGTTGTCAATATATACATGTTTTGGAAGAGAAGTTTCAAATGCATGTTATGTTTAATCCTTTGATTTTATTACTAATTATTTGGATTGATTAAACGATAATGATGATGTAACTATCTAGGTTGCTACTTTACTAAAATGTAAATATGCATGAAATCATTAGCATTGTGAAAAAAATTACAATAAAAGACACCAAGACTCCTAAATAGAGGATTAATCGGTATGGTTAGCCTCGTGGGACGCCACTTGGATGGTCAAGGCGTTTAACAACCAATTGAAAGCGTGTTATTAGGGTTATATGGACGTAAGCATATGACACTACCTAGTAACACGAGCCAAAGATGAATAAGGTAATTTATAGTAAGAAGTTGCATTGCATCTTATGTGAAATCTATTTTATGATAAATAGTATGAGTTTGAGGAGAGACGTTGAGGAGTCAGGGGAAGAATTCACTGAGATTTTTATCTCACCCCTCTCCCTTTATTTATTTTTACAGATCCACAGGTTGAGAAGGAGGACTAAAGGAAAAAATTTGGAAGGCCTTAGCCTTTTGTTTTGTATTTCCAGATTATGTAATAGTCTTTTAGGGATTTAATGCAAAAAGACCATTGTTTTTGTATTAAATAATTATGAGCTTGTGTAATTCTGAGATTATAGGATATTTGTTTCCGCTTTTGGAATTCAGAACTTTGTACTATTTAAACTTGATGTACTGTCTAAATTTGATTTTTTTTTTTGGAAATATCTGTATCTAATGTTAATTATCTTACTTTCAAGTATCTTGAATGTATGGTGTTACATTATGGTATCAGTGCAGTTCGATTCCTATCGGACTATAGAATAGTTAGGGGTGGCTTAGCATGTCTTAGGATCTATTGTTGTCCTTCTACTTATTATGCTCTGAGATATTGAGCTTGATCAACTCAATTCTTTGCGCATTTTATGCAGAATCATGGCTGCAGGTGCGGGACGCGGAAGGAGGCAAAGAAATACCACTACGAACCCTGGAACTCCACCAGGACAAGACAATGATCAGCTTCAAGGGATATTAGAAGCTATCTAGAACTAAAGCATAGCCATCCAAAACCTTGCGGCTCAATTTGCCTAACAATAGCAATAAGCCCATCCTTAACCCCCACCTCCACCAGATCATGTGGAAGATCCAGACCAGAAGTTCTTCAAGTTCCTCAAAATGAAACCACCAACTTTCAATGGGAAGTCCGAAGCCACTGTATCCCAACACTGGTTGGAGGCCGTGGAGAAGATTTTTAAGGTGGTTCATTACACTGAAGAGCAGAAGGTCACCCTAGCTACCCATATGCTGGCAGAAGAGGCATAAAACAGGTGGAATGGGGCCCGAGCCTATATGGAGGATAAGGAGACACTCGTGACTTGGGAAAATTTTTGAACGGCATTTTTGGAAAAATATCTTCCTTAGAATGTCAGAGATAGGATGGATAGGGAGTTTGTTCAACTTTAGCAAGTCAATTCCACGGTTTTCGAGTATGTGAACAAGTTTGAAGAGTTAGCAAGATACTCCTCTGTTGCCCGGTTTGAACTGGATGAGAATTGGAAGCTTAACAAGTTTAAGTGGGGTCTTAGGCCGGACATTCAAAACAATCTTGCACAGACTGAATTCACCAGTGTTGCCATGGTGGTCCACATGAGTTACGTGGCCAAAGAAAGCTTGAAGAAAATGTATGATGATAGGCAAACAAGGTGGCAAGATAAGAATAGGAAGAAGAATAAGGACAAGAGTGCTGAACACATGAAGCCGAAAGGGAATTTAAACCAAGGGAAGCAAGTCCAAACTTTCGAGCCTATGAACTATCATTCTTGCTCGAACTGTGGAAAGGTGCATCAAGGAGAGTTCATGAAGGGAAAGAATGTTTGTTATGTCTGCCATCAACCGAGACATATGGCGAAGGAATGTCCTCAATATAAGAAGGGAAAAGGGTCTAAACCCAGTGATCCTATGCAAGGGCGACTTTTCACTCTGGATGCCAAGAAAGCAAAAGGTGCTGAGAATATGATGAAAGGTACTTGTTTTCTCAAAGATGAACCCTTAGTTGTTTTGTACGATTCAGGTGCAACTCATTCTTTTATTTCTTGTAAGTGTGTTCAAAGGCTAGGGTTATACCTCACTTCGTTACAATTTCCATTGATTATGCATACACCTGCAGAAGGTAGCATTTCAACTTCCTTGATGTGCGAGAATTGTCCTCTCTTAATACAATGGAGGACGTTTTTAGTAAATCTTGTGTGTCTACCTCTTGAGGGGATGGACAACATTCTAGGTATGGATTGGCTCACTGCCAATCGAGTTGTCCTAAATTGTTATTGTAAGACAACAGAGTTTCCAGTAGTACAACCGTCATTTGAAGAATCATGCAGGGTATATAATGTTACTTTCCTCAACCTCAGAGGTTAGTCTAGATCTGGATGCTATCCCTGTAGTGAATGAGTTCTTAGATGTGTTTCCTGATGAGGTAACGACCTTACCTCCAAAAAGTGAAGTGGAGTTCTCGATAGAATTGGTTCCTGGCACGGGACTGATCTCTATAGCTCCCTATAGAATGTCACCTCTAGAGTTGAGAGAGCTTAAAACCCAGTTGGAGGACTTAATTGCCAAACAATTCATTAGACCTAGTGTGTCCCCTTGGGGTGCACCTATTCTTTTAGTAAAGAAAAGGGATGGTAGTATAAGGTTATGTATTAATTACTGAAAAATCAATAAGGTCACCGTGAAGAATAAGTACACACTGCCCAAGATAGATGATTTGTTGGATCAACTTAGAGGAGCCTCGATTTTCTCTAAGATGGATCTTAGATCTGGTTACCACCAGATTAGGGTTAAAGCAAGAGATGTCCCAAAGACTGCATTTAGGACTAGATACAGATATTACGATTATTTGGATATGCCTTTCGGTTTGACCAATGCTCCGGCCGTATTTATGGACTATATGAACAGGATTTTTAGGCTTTTTCTTGATAAGTTTGTAATGGTCTTTATAGACGACATCTTAGTCTATTCTAAGGATCCCTTCGGACATGGGGAACACCTTAAGATCGTTCTAGATACTCTTAGAGAAAAGAGCCTATTTGCAAAACCTGAGAAGTGTGAGTTTTGGCTTAGTGAAGTTAACTTTTTGGGGCATGTTATTTCTCAAGCCGGAGTATCGGTGGATCCTAGTAAAGTGGAAGCAGTTCTCAGTTGGGAATGACCAACCATGGCCATGGAAGTCAGGAGCTTTCTAGGGTTAGCCGGTTACTACCTGTAACATCCCAATTTTTATGAAAATTATTTTATAGTTCCAGTTACTTGAAAATAAATCATGGAGATTGATCACCTCAATGGTTTGTTAAAAGAATTAAGAAAAAACAAAGATTTATTGTAAACAATTTACTGTTTTAGCAATTAATTCAGATTAAGAGACAGTGTAGACCTATACTGTTTTTAATATGAATTAATATCGAAAAATATGAAAGATTGTTGTTTGATTAAAGAAAATAATTTTATTGAAAGAGAAATAATTTTCAGGATTTAATAAATATTTTTAAGTCATAGTTTGGATTTTTATTGTCTAGTTATTGTATTAATTGTCTGTTTTATGTCATATTTAATATGACTATGATTTTAAAGATTTTTTCTTGATAATTTTATTGTTTGAATAATATCTAGTTGATAAGAGAAATTGAAATTAATGATCCTCACTAATTTACAGTTTTTATTACCTGCGAGAATTCTATCGAATTCTACTGTAACTAGGCTATTGTGTGTGTTTCTAACTGAAACATGCCCAAACGTGATCCAAATTTTATAAAATTTGAGATCTTAGCATTTTCCAATATTTATGATTTATTAGAAATTTTTCTGAAATTTTTGGGCATCAGAATAATATAGGGTGTTTTCTACGCCCAGAACTACATTACGGTAGCGTTTTAGCTCGCAAATCGAGAAAGCGACATTCATATAAATACTTCTAATATTTTTAGGGAGATTTTGGTTGATTAATAATTTTTAATTATAGAATAATTTATTAGATTTATATTTGAAGTTTTTGATATAAAAACCCAAATTTACGCGTAATGTCGCGCACCCGATTGAGCGAGAACGCGACGAAATAAAATATCTAGATATTTTGGGCAAGTGGCTGATGGGATAAGGGCTAGGGGAGCTGAACTTCATCCTTATAAGCTTCTTGGAAAAGTGTTGGCTTAAGAGTGGTGGTTATGTAATTGTAGTTGGCTAGTTTAGTTTGTTTATAACTAAATGAACATTTTCTTCCACCATTGCCCCTCAAAATTTCGTGGCTTCTCCTTCCCTTGGCTGCCCCATTTCAGTTTTTCCATTCATGACTTGGAGAGAAAAAAATTTTAGAAAGAGAAAGTGTTGAGAAACTTGAGAAAATTGTGATTTTGGAGTTCAATCTTCCATCCTTGTTCTTGATCCTTGTTCTATCACCTCTAATCTTCTTGGTAAGGATCCTAATCCCTTCTTCTTTCTCCATGGAAGCCATGGATGAGTTTTGAAGATTTTTGGTTCTCATAATTTTGATGTTGATTCTTGAAGGAAGCTTGATGCTAAGCTTGCAATCTTCCATCCTTTCTTCTTAATCCTTGATCCATCACCTCCAAACTTCTTGGTAGGCCCCATATCCATTCCTTTTCCTCTCTTGAGTTTCATGAATGGGTTTGGTTGGTTTTAGGAATTATTTTTGGGCAAAAGTGTTGGATTTTGCTAGATATGCATGATTAGTCTTTTAGCCCTTTGGTTTTCTTCCAACATTAGCTTTGTTCTTGGTTTTTAAAATTTGGAAACCCTAACTTTTTGAGTTGGCCAAAACCTAGGGGATTTTCTAAGCCTTGGCTTTGGTTGGTCTTTGTTGTTTTAGAGTTGATTCTTGATGGGTTATACTTGCTATGTTTGGAAACTAGTCTTATAATCATGTTTACAAAGTTTTGGAAAAACCAATTTGTTGAAAAGGGGGGCTGAAACCGTGATTGATAATATGATTTAGGGGGATGTTTTAAATTGATTTCAAAGTGTTTTAAGTGTTTAAGAAGTTGGCTTTTGGTTAAGGTTTTAGAACTATAAAGATTGCTAGGTTTAAACTTTGAAAATTGTTTGAAATAAATCAAATTTGGGGCTGTTTTGGAGTTCTCAAAACAGTAGCTTAATAGCATGATTTGGGTGAGTTTCAACTTGTTTTTAATTGTATTAAAGTGGTAAAGAAGTTTGGTTTTGATAAGAAGTTTTGATTAAGCAAAGTTGTAAGATTTTGATGTTAAAAGGTTTAAAAACTTGAAGTTGTAGTTGAAGCCTAGAAACCGTGGCCTTCAAAGGGATTTTGTGACTTGTTCTTGACTTGCATTTATGCTTAAAAATAGTTGTAAAAGTGGTTGATGATTTGATTTAGCAAAATCTTTCATAGGGGTTTAATTTTGGAAAAAGAATTGTGTTATGTTTTGAGAATTGTCTTAAAACTAAAATGAGTTTGTTTCTAGAATTTTATGACATGTTTTAGTGTTTTGAAAAATGGTTCAAAGTTGGGAAAACACTATTCAAAGTGGTAAAACACTATTCCAATTGGTAAGTTTTGGGTTTTGGTATTTTCTAAGTGTGTAGCTTTTGAAAAAGTTTGAAAACTTGCATGGTTTGAAATTGTTCCATCACATATGACTAGGTGTGAACCAAATGGGATAAAGTGAGTAATTTTTAGGACTTAAAACCGTGCCTGCCCTAGAGTCTTAGGACTTGGGTTTTTGGTTCTAATTGGATTAAGTTTGCGTTGTTAAGGATCGTGCATAAGGTTCGTGCGGGGAACGACTTGACGATAGTTCGTATTTACCTAGCTTGGATTGTTAAAGTGCCCAAGGTAAGAGAAATTCTTACATAATGAGTTTGGGCTTTTTGCCTTGTGTGTTGTTTGCTTGATTGTTGATTGATTGTGTGGTAGTACTTGTAGTATTACTATGTGCTGTTGAGATGTTGTAGCATGAACTGCTGTGTATTGATTTGGCCCTGTGTGGCAAGACTGAATTGTATTGTGTGACTTAAATCATACTTGATTGATTTAATTGGACTTGAAATTGATGATAATATGTAGCATGTTCTTGGCCCTGCGTGGCATTATGAGTTGTATTGTTTTCCTTGAATCACCTTGGATTTCATTGGAACTTGGCATTGAATTGGAATATGAAAAATATTATTGTTGATAGTGGATTAATTAACGATGAGTTGATCGACTGCTATTGGTTGACGATTTACATCGGTAAATTTGATGCGATTCCACAAGCCGAATTCTGATTTCGTAAACAAATTGTTAAGGGCATTTTGATTTAAAAGTAAGCGTGAGGGTTTTAGTACAACTAGCCAAAGCTTGCAAGGAAATTTCAATGGAATAATAGTGGAGAAAAGAACTTGAAATAAATAGTACAATTTATGAAAACAGTTGAGTTAAATGATGCGCCTGGGAAAATTCTGACTAGGAAAGAATTGGTAATTAAGAGTGTTCGCACCACCTCTCTTTCCTTGGAATTCTTCCAGTGTGTTATTTAGCACAACTAGGGTTTCAACGACCTATAACTAAAAAGTATTTTCAGATACATAGGAGTGATACAAGAACTGAGAAAGAGATTTCATGATTCGGGATTTTGAAAGAATAAAACATAGGGAACCTAGTGTTCCTATTGAGCATATGGGCCATGTGTCCTGTGCTGGGACTTAATGTCCTGCTTGCGTGCGCTTTTTCTTGATTAAGAATTGGACCTAGTGTTCCGTATGGTGTGCCTAGTATCTTAACCTAAAAGTTGAACCTAATGTTCCGCATTACGTGCCTAGAGTTCTGATCTAAGATTGGGGCTAGCGTTCCGCAATTGATCACTCGGGCTTTGTGTCCTGTGTGGAACTCTTAGTTAATTGAGATATGGAAACCCACTAAGTTGAGTGAGTGAGGGTTCATCGATCCACATTGATTAATTAAAACATTACTCGGGCACTCACTACGGTGAGCATGCCATATTGTAGAATTTGTTTGGATATCACTCGGGCACTCACTACGGTGAGCATGCCATATTGATGAATTTGTTTAGATGCGTACTAACCATTGAGCATCGACACTCGGAGCATTTGATTGGTCTTAAAGACTTCAAAAGACGAGTTGTCGTGTCACTCGGAGCGTTTGATTGGTCTTACAGACTTCAAAAGACGAGTTGACATTGCATTGCCTAAGTAGAGGCAAGCTAAAGTAGTGGTAAGCCTAAGTAGAGGCTATCTTGTTCGGACGTTGGGAAAGTAGTCCCCGTCATACTGCTGACCTATTAAGGCTGCAGGTGTATACACAACTTGTCATACTGCATTGACATGCATAGCTAACCACATTTATGATATGTGATGAATTTGATATTGTGATGACTTGATCACTGGTCTGTTGATAGATTTGCCTGCTCACATGTAATAATTTGATATTGTGGTGACTTGATTGTTGATCTGTTGGTTGTTTTGTTTGCTCACATGCAATGCTTGATATACCATGCTGATTGTGTGCGGTCTATTAAGTATGTATATGTATATAAAAGCATGTTCTTGTATTATATATGTATATATTGTTTGCATGCGACATAGCCTATGATAAACTCGTGGACAAAGGATTTACCCTTGCACTGTTGTTGGATTGGATATCCTTATGGATGTCACTTCCAGGTGAAGTTCGGTAGCTGCTTCAGTTTCGTCCTTCCAGGAGCATTGAAGATTGAGCCAGTGGAGGAAGATTCCTCTGAGCACTTTGTGTTTGGTCTTGCTGAGCTATTTCTCAGTAAGAGTTATAGTTGTTGGCCAGCTTAGCTTAGGGTAATGCTGTTGTTATTTGTGTAATTACTCTTTTCAGAAAACCTCGCCTTAGTGCCAAATGATTATGTTATGTGAAGTATTATTTTGTGATGCATTATACTCTGATAATTGCAAAAGTCTGAATTGGCATCATTTAGAAAACTGTAGTACTCTATGTCTCATTTTGAAAAGGGTTTCAAAGGAAACAAAAAAAAAATTCTCCTATTTTTCCACTGCGAAATACATAAGAGTTCTCTTTAACTGAAAGCATACAAGCATTAAATGTTCTCAGCATTAGATTGAATTGCACAGTAGTGCTCCGGAAACGGGGTGTTACACTACCGTAGGTTTATTTAGGGATTTTCCCAATTAGTACTTCCCCTAATAAGGTTAACCTGAAAAGAGGAACCATTTGTGTTGAATAAGAGTTGGGGGACTAGTTTCCTAGAGCTTAAGATTCGGTTGACCTCCACACCAGTGTTAGTTATCCCTAACCCAGCGTTGAAATTTGAAGTTTATAGTGATGCCTCCAAGAAAGGATTAGATTGTGTTCTCAAGTAGAACCGACAAGTTGTGGTCTATGCCTCTAGGCGGTTAAGGCCTCATGAAGAGAACTATCCTACCCATGATTTAGAGCTTGCGGCCTTAGTCTTTGCTCTAAAAGATTTGGCGACACTATTTGTATGGTGCCCAGTTTGAGGTGCTTAGTGATCATAAGAGTTTGAAATATCTCTTTGATTAGAGGGAACTTAACATGAGGCAGAGAAAATGGGCTTAATTCCTGAAAGATTATGATTTTGAGTTGAAGTATCATCCTAGCAAAGCGAATGTAGTCGCTGATGCCTTGAGTAGGAAGTCCCTTCATATTTCTTCAATGATGATTAAGGAGATGGAGCTGTTGGAATCTTTTAGGGATCTAAATTTGGGAATGTTTCCCACGGGAAACAGCCTCGTGTTATGTCGCCTAGAGATTTCTTGTGACTTTAGGGGCCAGATTTGACTAGCCCAAAGTTTAGATGAGGAGTTGCAATCAAGCAAGCACCGCCCTGGTTTCTCTGAAGTGATGATGGCACTATTTTGTTCCATCAAAGAATCTGTGTGCCTAAAGATGATTTCATTAAGAAGTACATCCTAGGAAAAGCCCACAAGAGTGGATTCTTAGTGCATCCTGGCTCTACTAAGATGTATCAAGAGCTTAGATAGAGGCACTGGTGGCCAGGTATGAGGAATGATGTGGCAGAGTTTGTAGCCTAATGCTTGGTTCGCCAGAAAACCAAAACAGAGCACCAAAAGCCTTCTGGACCTCTCCAGCCTTTAGAAATTCTGGAATGGAAGTGGGAAGGTATAGCGATGGACTTTGTAGGAGGTTTACCTCATATACAGTCAGGATATGACTCTATTTGGGTCATAGTGGATAGGTTGACCAAATCCGCCCACTTTATTCCCATCAAGTCCACTTACAAGACTGCTATGTTAGCTGAGATCTATATCAGCGTGATTGTTAGGCTCCACGGAGTTCAAACTAGCATTGTCTCTGATAGAGATCCTAAGTTTGCCTCCCGATTTTAGAATGCCCTCCAATAAGCCTTACGGACAAGGTTAAGTCTTAGCACGACTTATCATCCTCAAACGGATGGTTAGTCAAAGAGAACCATGCAAACCCTAGAGGATATGCTTAGAGCCTGTGTTCTAGAAGATGGCAGTAGTTGGGATAAGTATTTGTCACTGATTGAGTTTTCATACAATAACAGCTATCATTTTAGCATAGGTATGGCACCGTACGAGGCTCTCTATAGTCGCAAATGCAGAACCCCTTTATGTTGGTTTGAAGTAGGAGAGAGGAATTTGCTAGGTCCTGACCTTGTTCAAGAAACCACTGATAAGATTCACATGATCAGGGAAAAGATAAAGACTGCCCAGAGTAGGCGGAAGTGTTATGCAGACCGTAGGCTCAAACCCCTTGAATTTGTGGAAGGTGAACATGTATTCCTGAAAGTCACTCACACTATAGGTGTAGGTAGGGCTCTTAGGGCCGATAAGTTAACCCCTCGGTCCATAGGTCCTTTTCAAATTCTCAATCGAATTGGTCTTATGGCTTACCAAATTGCTCTACGTCCGTCCTTATCCAATCTCCACAATGTCTTCCATGTATCTTAGCTTAAGAAGTACATTCCGGATCCATTTCACTCCTTGGATCATGAGTCTGTGCAACTTACATAAGATTTGACGTATCAGCCTAAACTGGCCAAATAGTGGACCGTGCTTTTAAGACACTCAGAAATAAGACTATTCCCTTGGTTAAGGTTATCTGCGACATATTCACTCCGGAAGAAGCCACTTGGGAATTGGAAGAAAAAATGAGAGATCAATACCCTTATCTATTTCAATAGGTATGTAATTTTATCTAATTTTTGAGGACAAAATTTTTTAAAAGGTGGGTAGTAATATAATACCCCAAATCCCTCAATTTTAGTTTAGAATTATGCGCACGAGCTTAGTATAGTTTAATTGTGAATTTTAATTGATTTCAAGTTAATAATCATAATCGAGTGATGAGGATATTGTGTCTTTGATGATCCTAAGTAGTTAGATGAGTTGAAATTAGCTTTAAAATGATGTTAAGGATGGATTGTGTGTTAGTTAAGAAGGAATAGGAAGAAGGTTTCAAGATTAGGTGTTAGAATTAAGTTTCTTTGATTTTTATGCAGTGGGAATCGATTCCCACACAGCCTGAATCGACTCAAGCACTTCAGTTCCTCTGGGAATCAAATTTGAACTATTGAGAATCGATTCACACACTCTGTGAATCGATTCAAGCAAAACAACTCCTTGGGACTCGAAGTGTGAATCGATTCACTCTCTTAAAAATTCACAGCAGGCACTTTTTGCCTATGTGAATCGATTCATACATATCATGTAAATCAATTCACAGCCTTATAAAAGCAGAAAAATGCAGTTGAATCACTCAGAACGCGAATTTGAGACAGAGGATTAGAGAGAGAGCGATTTGGAGAGGGAAAAAGGGGGAAACACATTACAGTTTCTCAATCTTAAGAGGGATTGAGAGGTTCTTGCTAGATTTCATCAAATACTAGCTTGAATGAGTTTGAGAGTTAGGATTTGAGGGATTTTGAAGGTTTGGTTTGAACCCTAGAGAAGAAGAAGAATGTGAAGAAGGAAGAGAAAGAAGCTGAACCTCAACTTTTGGAGCTAGAACCCTTGGTGTTGGTTGTGAGTTCTTTCTTCTCTTAGGTGATGGGCACCCATAAGTCCGACATTAGGATTTTTTTTTTCAAAGAAGCCTGAGAACCTTTGGGTTCAAAGTTAGGGTTTTGTTAACCCCTTTCATTTAAAGCTTATTTTTACAGTTATTGTGATGATTTTATTGTGGATTTGACTAAAAGAGGTTGGGTGGCTGCCCCCAACACCCCACAACTTGTATGCTTATGTGTTTCCCTTTTTGTTGGTTCTATTGAACAACCAGGGGATTTTTATGAGTCTTTGATTGACTATGTCTAAGCTTGTTGATGATTCTCTTGCGAACTTGCATTGTCTTGGTCTTTCATGTTGTCAATATATACATGTTTTGGAAGAGAAGTTTCAAATGCATGTTATGTTTAATCCTTTGATTTTATTACAAATTATTTGGATTGATTAAATGATAATGATGATGTAACTATCTAGGTTGCTAATTTACTAAAATGTAAATATGCATGAAATCATTAGCATTGTGATAAAAATTACAATAAAAGACACCAAGATTCCTAAATAGAGGATTGATCGGTATGGTTAGCCTCGTGGGACGCCACTTAGATAGTTAAGGCATCTAAAAGCCTCGTGGGATACCACTTAGATGGTTAAGGCATCTAACCATCGTATAGAGGATTGATCGGTATGGTTAGCCTCGTGGGACGCCACTTAGACGGTTAAGACATCTAACCAGCATATCGAAAGCGTGTTATTGGGGTTATATGGACGTAAGCATATGACACTACCTAGTAACACGAGCCAAAGATGAATAAGGTAATTCATAGTAAGAAGTTGCATTGCATCTTATGTGAAATCTATTTTATGATAAATAGTATGAGTTTGAGGAGAGACGGTGAGGAGTCGAGGGAAGAATTCACTGAGATTTTTATCTCACTCCTCTCCCTTTATTTATTTTTACATATCCACAGGTTGAGAAGGAAGACTGAAGGGAAAAATTTGGAAGGCCTTAGCCTTTTGTTTTGTATTTCCGGATTATGTAACAGTCTTTTAGGGATTTAATGCAAAATGACCACTGTTTTTGTATTAAATAATTATGAGCTTGTGTAATTCCGAGATTATGGGATATTTGTTTCCACTTTTGGAATTCAGAACCTTGTACTATTTAAACTTGATGTACTGTCTAAGTTTGAATTTTATTTGGAAATGTCTGTATGTAATGTTAATTATCTTACTTTCAAGTATCTTGAATGTTTGGTGTTACAACTTGCCACCGACCCCGACGGCCAGAGACCTGATAGATGGGAGTAAGACCACTAGGGAGTGGTTACATAAGGTTACGGTCGTGATTGAGAGCGATGATGATAATGATGATGATGATGAGGATCTCTCCGAGGCTTCTGGTCCTGCTAGTTCGGAGTTTGCTACTTATCTTACGGGGCTTCCACCTCGTGAGCATTTTAGGTTTTCTTTTGGGCCCGCATAGAGAGTGTCTGTCTGTTAGACTCTAGTTTAGTGCTTTTTGTACAATATGACATTTTGGGCGTAGTCCATAGAGAGGATCTTCCAGGATACATAATAGCTTTGACTCAACTCTGGATGTTTAGGGTTTTTCATATTATTGATGTATTTTATTTTGGGACTGTACTGGTGTATATGACAAACATCGCCTACGTGCCATATTCTGATCAATGATAGTTGTTATGATGCATATATATATATATATATGATGGTATCTTATTATGATAACAGTAGTTGTTAACAGATTCTACAATTCATCATTTTAAATTTCATTATACTTCTGTTATTGTTTTAAAAAGAAAAAAAAGTACTGCTGCTTTCAAAGAAAACCCTTTGTACAAATGATTCTTTCGCATTTTGTTAAATCTGGGTAGCAACAGTAGCGCTCCAAAAAAGAGATGTTACAGAGAGCATACGCAAGCTTATTCGGAAGAAAAGTGCCTAAGATAAGCGAAATCCTTACATAATGAGTTTTAGCTTGCCATGTATGTTTGTGGTGTGATTGACTGATTTTTTTGAGTAATGTTTAGTAATATTTGCTTAGTATTACTATGTGACGATGTATTGAGTGGCCTTTGTTAGCATTTATCATTGTATTGTGTGGATTTTATTTGATTGCAATATGATTTATTGTATGTGTGAATGTATGAAGTTTATAAGTTTCCGATTTTAAAATAGAATAATCGAGACAATAAATGATTTAATGATATACGCGCGATATATCCAATGCGATTCCAAAGAACCGAGGAAATCTTTCAAAACAAAATGTTGAGCTTTTCTTAAAATGAAATGACTGGCGATCACAAAGCAATTTAAAGATAAGAGTAATAAATAGTAAAAGTACCTTTTCAAGTGAAAAAATCAAGTAACTAAGAAATGAGTTTTGGAAACCCTAAACTTATTAAAGGATTTAATCACTATTTCAAAGGGTATGGGTAAACTTCCACTACAACAAGTTTTGGCAATAAACAGCGCTTATTTTTAGCTTAAAACAGCGCTTAAAAGCGCTGAAAATTAAGCCGCTGCTGATTGTATTTCAAAAAAATAGCGTTTATGAAGCGCTGCTGAAAATGGACAATAAACAGCGCTTCAATTAGGAAGCGCTGTTTATTGTCTGACAATAAACAGCGCTTCAATAATGAAGCGCTGTTTATTGTATAGACAATAAACAGCGCTTCTTTATTGAAGCGCTGTTTATTGTATAGACAATAAGCCTTCCATTCAACTGTTGTTTATTTTGTATAATTAGCGGCGCTTCCTTTTAGAAAGCGCTGTCTTTTTATACAATAAGCGGCTTCATTATTGAAGCGCATTGTTTATTCTCCTTTTTTTATTAAATTTAGTTCTCTCACATTTACATTATATACATTTGCATAATAGTGATAACACAAAATGCAATCAAAATTGTCATCAACATTCCCCAACATCAAAATTTAACATTATAATGTAATTTTTTCATAAATTCCTACATATCCTTACATTAACATAAATAAAGTACAATATATTTCATAGTCAAATTTACAATTATACAGAATAGATCACTAAAATATTGCACATGTCATGCTACAAATCCTACCTAAATAGTAATATCTTTTTCTTCTGTCACTGCAACTAAACATGCATACAAAGTCAAAATTCTAACAAAATTTTGGCAGAGTTTTCCTTAAAATATGGACATTCCAAAATATAAAAAATACACCAGAAACATAACATATCATACCAACCGGCCAACATAAAATATATAAAATATTAGCCAACATAAAAAGGAATTTTATTCCTAATTTCATGTGAACCTTTCCAATTCAAGTATGCTAAACTAAAAAAACCCAAATTTAACAAAAACTCACGTAACCATTAATATTACTCTTCTTCTATCTGCTTATAAATGATAAAATTTGTAGTAAAATATCGACACCACTCTTCTTTGAGTACGGTATGATCAGTGTATGTGTCGAATTGACAATCGAGGATAATCTTTGCGAAATAAAAATTAAATGAAGTTAGAATTGAACATAAGCATTCAAATGGTATGCGTAAAAGAAAAAAAATTATATAAACTTTGAAATTGTTACAAACATACCTCTGTTGGAATTTCTGTTTGATTATGAACGACAATATCCTTGAGAAACTTTAAAACATATCGGCCACAATCATCAGAGTTCGGTTGGCGAGGACACTATAAAACCAAAAATATGAAATTAATTGTTTTTATTTTTGGTAATTTGAATAATTGCATAAAAAATTTGATATAAATACCTTTATCGGTATCCATTTAGGTAGAGTAAATTTAGAAAATCGAGACTTGTTTCTTCGATAAAGTAGTATTGCCCTAAGTGCAAAATCAAACAAAATCATTCAATATGGACACATAGGCTATATATATCAAATTTCTAACAAAATTTTGGCAGAGTCTCCCCTAAAATATGGACATTCCAAAATTTATAAAACACCTGTAACTTAAACAAATACCAGCCAGCCAGCACAAGATGTCACGTAGGCCAAACATAAACAAATAAACACTTCAATATTACAAGTAACTTAAACGTTTAAGAAATTGCATACATATATATATATATATACATATCTATGATTTATACACAGTTACTGATTGTACTTCTCTTTCATTGTTTTGCGCATGTTGATATGTACACGCAATGGATCAAGATAGTACACAACGTTTTGATTCAAGTTAATCGCTAACAATAACCAATGATCCCTACAAAAATGTTGGACAAAAAAATATAAGAAAGTAAACACATTTCAATAAATTTAGTAATATTGATTAAATTAAATGACTTACACTACGTTGCAAGGTGACAAAAACAAAGTCTCAAAGTCAGGATTTGCTAATGTCAAGCGGTGAATGACATACTCAGACATGTCAGCATTCCATGATCCCATATGTGTCCGTTGTGGGCACAAAAATACAAACCTTTGAGTTTGTTCTTGTGGGATCAATATCTCTTGATACAAGTACCTTAAATTAAAACATGCATACAAATTAATGCATTAACAATAACATAAATATTTAGTGTAAAAAATAAAAATCATTGGATACTTTAAAATTTAATGCACGATTCTGAGATATACACTAATAACAGTTTCACTTAACCATAGGTTGTCATTAAGAATTTCTTGAAGTGCACCATCAACACCAGCTCTTAGGTCGTGCTCATAACCCAAAATTGATTCATCCATTGGTACTTTAATGGTATCTGCTGCCTCCATCTTTGTTGCCATATGGACTCTAAGATAAATTGTAAAATCTGTAGCAGGAGCTGTAGGAGGCTGAGATACCATGACCTTCTTCACTGGAGATGTGAATGACCCATTTGTTGGCTGCTTGCCAACACTCTTGCTAGCTATAGGCAGCTTGCCCTTGCCTTTGGATGTTGGAGATACCTACATATTTTGCATTCCAACATATTGACTAGTTAGTGAGTGATCACCTAATTTAATAAATATATGCAGTATATGATAGTGAAGCATATACTTTAACATATACGTACCATATCACTTGTAACTACGAGGTGGTTTGGCCATGCCACATAGGTTCCTATTGCCTGTTGCACTGTCATCACATCTGCCGCCTCCAATGGTACAGGCAATAGTGCATCTCCCTCAAGTGCAACGTCAACTCTAACTTTTACATGATTAGGAGGTAAGGGAAGGTTGTGTAGTGACACACCTGGTTCATTATACAACATTCCCTTACCAACCATTCGTTGCGTTGGACTTGTCAAATATAGACTGCACTCATAAATGCCCTAAACCAATGATAAACGAAATATTAATATGTTAAATCTTTGAATACTTAGGTGAGAAAGTATAAAAAGAAATGTAACGAATATTACCTCGGGACTCACAATAGTGCAACTATCTCTAACACTCTTTGGGTTAGGGAGAGGGGACTGGTGCTCGTTCCTCTCCACTTCATCTTTATCCTTCTTGCTATCTTCCAATTCCTGAACTTTTTGGTATAGCTGAGTTACCATTCTCCTCAATTCTTCTGTTTCACTAGCATCAGCATGGCGTCTTACGCGCTTCTGTGATCCAAAGATAGCGCCCTGGGAGACGCCAAATCCCACGCCTCTTACCCGACCAGGATACTCCTTGATGGGTATGGCTTGGGAAAGGATGTCTTGACCAGACAAATCTGACATAGACATTGACAGTTCATTCTGCGAGACACAAATATTATTAAATATTATTAAATAATATCATTAATTTAAACGTTAATTAATGTTATCATACTTACAATTTTATCAGCCACTTCTCTAGTGGGTAGATGTTCAATGTCACCCTTCTTGTTTCGCCGGGCTTCTATCCACAAACAAGATCGATCAATGGATTGAGAAGTTGCATCTTCTCCTGACTCCAACAGCTGTACATGTGAACAAACAAATTGAGAGAAAGTAAGAAAGAAATTGTACATACCAAGAGATGCGTTAAAACAAGTTATAATTAAAGATATTGTACATACCATTTCTTCCTCAATGCGGGGATACCCTTTAACCCCTCCTCTGTAAGGGTATGGAGGATTTGACGCTCTTTGCCGATTTTCATTGCTTATTCTCTACATAAAAACATAAGAATATATTAATGCATGGTTTAATGTCATATATAAAAGTTATAAATATTATTGTACATACTATATATTCTTCATCTTTTGTGCGTCTTCTTACAAAAGCGCTCCAATCATCCTGTTCTATGAGCGATGCATATTTCTTTGGAGGTGATGTCGATGTTCCGTGTTGGTCTCTCAACCACTTGTTCGCTAACGCGATTCGGAAATTCCGGTGTGATCTTCCAGCTAACCTAAGTGTAATATCCTTTCGGGTCTCATCAACATCAAAATGCTTCCGCAAGAACATTAATAACAAAATGGTAGACTATAAGTATGTTTAGATAAATTAAAAAACAATACAACTAACCAATGTTAATTAATCCCATTTTTATATACCTGTATCTCAGTCCATATCTCATCTTTTAGCTCCTTCAAATATGGATCCTTATCCTTCCAATTATCGCGGCTAATTGGGACCGTCTTTTATTTGTGGCCCCAATGAATTGAATAAAGTCATTAACATTTTCACCAATTGGTTGACCCTTAGCATTCCATATAACCTATAAAAAAAATAGTATTAGTGTACAAATTTAGATACTCAACTAAAAAAAATAGTATTAGTGTACAAATTTAATCGACAAGTATCTTACCACACGTTTTGCAACTCCTTTACTCCTCTCACGGATGAGTTTCTTCTTAAAAGTCGGTCCACGGGGCCTTAGTCCCCTTTTGGGGGCCTCAGAGCACTATCATCACTTTCAGATGCCATTTACGAAAAAAATTATACACATAAGTTATTAATAAAAATTAATAAAGAAATCAATGTATACACATTTAATTGATCAATAAATTAATAAAAATTAAATAGCATTCACTACATACATGTACATTTAAGCAACTCTTTTCCTTTTTCTCGTTTTATTGATTTGCATCCCTTATGAAATAATGGATTGATCCAAAGCCCTTCATTATGATCATTTCTAATATACACATCATCCTCTATATGTGCACTTGCCCCAAACAAAGATAGTGATGGCCCCGAGAAAGGATCATCCTCAATGTCAGCATATTCATGTGCTTCATCATCAATCTCATTAACAATTTTTTTGTTATTCAATAGAACAATGGACCAATTCATATCAATTGGATCGGTGACATAGAACACTTGTTGAGCTTGCGATGCTAAAATAAAGGGCTCATCCTTATATCCCAACTTATTAAAATTCACCCGCATGAACCCCAACTCATCCATTTGTACACCGTTGTTATTATCAACCCACTTGCATTGGAACACAGGCACTCGAAACATCTTGTAATCCAACTCCCATATGCGTTCAATGACCCCGAAGTATGACATATTCGCATATATGGGATTTCTATCTTTAGCACTTGATATATGCATAGCTTCAGCTACAAGAGTCACTCCACTATTTTGTATTCTCCTCCGATCATCATGTTCTTTTGTATAAAAAGTGTACCCATTAATGAGATAACCGGTGTAAGAACTAACATGTATATCTGGACCTTTAGCTAACCATCTCAATCTTTCTGAAACCGAGCTAGGATTTGCGATGGCTTCTGCGAAATGTATTCTTTCAACCATTTTATAAAACACCGATTGTGTTCTCGTTGTTAACCAATTTTGACTCTTATTTGGGTACAAGCTCTTGAGTATGTCCTTGTGTTTTACAACATATGACTCAACTTCATCGGCGTTAAGTAAAACATATAAGTGTGCTTGTTCCCATCTTTCCTTGATATAGTCAATATTTCAAGTCCGATAATCCCCTCACACTTCTTCTGTGTGGCGAGACCAGCGACCCTATAGAATGTTCAATATCGGATACATACTCATGCAATTCAGCGGCTTCTTCGACTATATCTGGATTCAACAATACAACCCTGCAGTCGTGATCGGTTTTCACATACCCTTTTAATATCTTCATGTAACGCTCAAACGGGTACATCCATCTCATATAAGCCGCCAACACAATTGTGTCTCCCTAACCAGATGAACTGTCGGATGAATCATTATGTCAAAGAATGAAAGGCGGAAATACATCTCAAGCTCACACAAAGTCGAATAATTTCTTTTTGCAAAGTGGCAACTTTCGAGGTCAATCACTTTACTACAAATTGCCTTAAAGAAGAAACAAAGTTTACTTAAGGTATTCCGCACTTTGTCGAGCAAAATAGATCGTATAGCTATGGGTAGCAAATTCTCCATGAGAACATGACAATCATGAGACTTTAGACCCTTTAACTTGAGATCTTTCATCGATCTGAGGTTCTTAATGTTTGAAGAGTACCCTCTGGAACCTTAACTCCATCAAGAAACTTACAAAAATCTCTTTTCTCTTTTTAGATAGAGTATGGCGTAGGAGGTAGATATGTCTGACGTTTCCCTTTCTTTACGGTCCCAACTCTCGTCTCAATCCCATACTAACCAAGTCCAGCCTTGCATTGATGCCATCTTTAGTCTTCCGGGCACATTAAGTAAGGTACCACCGAGACTATCAAAAATATTTTTTCAACATGCATCACATCAACGAAATGTCTTACGTATAATGATTTCCAATATGGCAACTCAAAGAAAATCGACCTTTTCTTCCACCCTCGTGTGGCAAGGTCTCCTGCAAAGGTTTACGAATTTAATATTCAAATCTTTTACTTTTTCTAACAGGTTGTGTACCGTCGAGAGGCAAAGGAGCTCTCGTTCTTACGTATTCCCATTGAATGCCTTTCTCCATGACCGATAATGATGATTTGGATGCAAAAATCTGCGATGCCCAAGAAAGACATTCTTCCTACCATGTTCCAACCGAATCCAATCATCTTATCTTCACATATAGGGCATGCACACCGACCTTTGGTACTATATCCCGACAGATTACCATATCTTTGGAAAATCATTAATTGTGCGAAAATCATAGCCCTCAAGGTGAAACTTTCTTCGCTATACCTATCATACACCACCACACTGTCTCCCACATTTGCTTCAAATCTTCAATTAAAGGAGCCAAATATACATCGATATCATTTCCTGGTTGTTTCGGCCCGAAATTAACAAAGACAACATCATATATTTTCGCTTCATGCATAGCCATGGAGGTAGGTTATAAATCACCAAAATCACAGGCCATGTCTTTGTGAGAGCTACTTTGAACACCATGTGGGTTAAATCCATCGATGAACAATGCAAGTCGTAAGTTTCTTGGTTCATTCCCAAAATCGGGATAATCAATATCAATTTTTTCCATTGAGGAGAATCTGCCGGTGCCGTAGCTTGCCATCTTGAATCCTTTCATCCTCATGCCATGTCGGGTTTTTGCATCTTGAACTACGGTACATACGCTGAATCTGGGAATTATGGGAAAATACCACAATACCTTCTCACAGGCGAATTTTCCTTCTTATACCGTGAGGCTTCACATTTTGGACCACGACTTTAACGATGCATATTCATTCTGAAATAAAATGCGATCGTTCACGACAAGCATGTATCTTCTCATAGCTCATGCCAATAGAGCGTAACATTTGTTTAGCCTCATATGTCCTACTAGGAAGCACATTATCATTAGGCAACATATCTTTCAACAGTGTGAGTAAGTCGGTAAAACTCTTATCACCCATCCATTGGCCGACTTCAAGTTAAACAACTTTAACATTGCCGACAATCTTGTGAATTTAGTCTGACCCTCATATAACGGCTTCTCGCATCAACTCATCAACTTCTCAAACATTTGAGGACAATCACGAAGATCTTCTTCAACCGCATTTAACATATCTTCAAAGCGGTCACCATCATATGTATTTGTAGCGGTGTCCTCGTGCATATCTCCCACTATTCCCCATATTAGAAGATTCACCTCTTGTCTCACCGTGCTTTGTCCAGCGGTATAAGTTTGATCAATCCCATTGCTCACTAAATGCCATTCCAATTCCCGAACACTAATTTTGTTTGTATAACAACAACTTAAACAAGGACATATGATTCTACTATGGTGCATTTGTATGTATGTGTAACGACCGTTTAGGACCATTCTGAGCTCAATATACCGAGCTCGAGTTCTGAGCTCAACACACCAAGCTCAACTAAACTGTATGAGATGTGTTTTAAAGCGGTACTCTTGTGCCTTTTAAAAAGTACGATCTATTTTTTTATAAAACCAACTCGTGCACATCGAGTAATTCTGACTTTTGAAACATGGTGCAACTAAGACACAAGACTTAAATTCTAATAAAACATACATGCATATATACCACTCGAAATAATAATGTATACAGAATACAGAGTAGCAATGTATAAAGAAAATACACCTAAGGTATGGCGACTTCAAGAGAGGAATCATACCCTGTGGGTACTTCCCGCAGACTCCCACGCAGGGGGCTGCTCCAAAAGTAAACCGCCTTGCCTACCTCAGAGCAACAAAACATAACCGCCCAAATCGTCACGACCTCAGAACACAAAGAAAAACAAGTACAGTCATCAAAAGAAATACGTCGAACAAACATAATCAATCCACGACAAGTACAGTCGTCGCCACAGTCCTCGTCGAGCTCCTCCTCGGCATCATCTGGCCGAGTTCCCTGCGCCCTCGACATCGCCTGGGTAACCGTCATGGATTGAAGGCACCACGGGAAAGGGTCAACTTCTCAACAAATCAATATAAACACGGCATAAAGAAATAAGCAACACAATAATGTATCTCAATCACCACACGTGACTCGACCATCTCACTCTAGACTCGACACAACTCGCAATCCATTTTCTCTCGACTCGACAATTTTTCCGGAATGCACACGCCGTACCGTATGTCGGAAAGTCCTGACCTCGGTAACCGTCTTCGGCTGTTCCCACGCTAGCACAGCTTCAATCTTAGTTGGATCCACAGCTATCCCTTCTTTGGAAATCACATGACCAAGAAAATTCACCTCTTCAAGCCAAAATTCACACTTCGACAGGTTGGCATAGAGTTGCTTCTCGTAATATCTGCGATTACTCGACATAAGTGTTCTTCGTGCTCTTCTCGGTTCCTCGAGTAGATCGATTATGTCGTCGATGAACACTACAACAAACTGATCCAAGAACGAATGGAAAATCCTATTCATGTAGTCCATAAACACACGGTGGCGCGTTCGTCACTCAAGCGGCATCACCAAGTACTCGTAGTGACCGTATCACGGTCTGAAAGCTGTCTTGGGAACATCTTCCTCCTACACGCGAATCGATGGTAGCGGGCTTCAAGTCTATCTTGGAAAAGATCGCCGCTCCACGAAGTTGATCCATCAAGTCGTCAATACGAGGTAACGGATAACGGTTCTTCACAGTAACCTTGTTGAGCTCGCGATAGTCCACGCACAACCTCGATCGTCCATCCTTCTTCTTAACCAACAACACTGGAGCTCCCCACGGTGACACGCTCGGTCGTATGAATTGCTTCGACTCCAAGTGTTCGATCTGGGACTTCAGTTCTTTCATCTCGGCAGGAGACATCCTGTATGGCGCTTTGGAAATCGGTCCTATTCCTGGAATCAGGTCGATGGAGAACTCGACCTCTCGTACTGGTGGTAACCCTGGCACGTCTTCGGGAAAAACGTCTTCAAAGTCACACACCACTGGTACATTCTTCACGTCGATCTGCTGGAAAACTTCCGAACTAGCCAGATACATGTATTCCCTAGTTCCTTCTTTCAAAGAAACTCCAATACGTTCAGCAGAAAGATAATTGGAGACTCCAAGGTCTGGAAAAATTACAGTTTTACGGGCACAGTCCAAGAGGACATGGTGGTGTGACAACCAATCCATCCCGAGGATGACATCTAAGCCCTTAAGAGGCAAACAAACCAAATTGACCACAAACTTTCTACTCTGAATAACCACTACACAATCAAGACATGCAGTGTTTGTGACTAAGGTTTTAGCAGCTGGGGTTGTAACTACTAATTTGAACGGTAAAGCAGTCACAGTCAAGTTCAAATGGTTCACACAATCAGAAGAAATAAAGGAATGGGTTGCACCCGAATCAAAAAGGACGGATAAGAATTTACCCTCTATCTCACATTCACCTTGAATAAGATCTTCAGCTCGATCTGCTTCCTCACCGCTCATGCAGAAAACTCTGCCTTTAGCTACCTGACGCTTCCCTTTAGCCTTTGCCGCAAGCATCGTCGGTTCAGCTTTAGGTGTAGGACAATCCTTGGCAAAATGCCCTGGCTTCTTGCAGTTGAAACACACCTCCTCCTTCTGAGTACAGTTACTCGCATAATGTCCCGGCTTTCCACATCGATAGCAAGTCACCTCGACACCGGTCTGACCTCCACTCCTCGCTCCTTGGGTCATCGGACGATACTGTCCTCTATTGTCGTTCCCCTGAGGTCGGTTGTAAGGCTTCTTCTGCAGTTGTTTTCCTTTCTGTGTAAACCTCTGCCCCGCACTCTGGGGTCTCACCGGTCCGCCTACAACAGTCTTCTTCTTGTGGCTTCTTACACCTTCTACCTCGACACAGCGATCAATCAGCTCTTGGAGATTTCGAATCCTCAACGACACCACTGACTTCTGAATGTCAAATCTCAGACCTCGTTGGAACCTCTCGCTTAACCATCTTTGGTCAACTCGATCACGGAATGGACTGAAATACCTCGCAAGCGACTCGAACTTGGCTGCATACTCGGACACTGTCGAGCTGCCTTGCTGCAATTGAAGAAACTCTTGCTCCTTCTCGGCTCGTGCAGTATCTGGGAAGTACTTGTCCAAGAACCTTTCACGGAAAAGCTCCCAGGTCATCTCGCGACGTTCTGCTATAAATGTTTGCTTCACCCCTTTCCACCAATACTCTGCGTCTCCTAGCAGCAAGTAGGTGGCGTAGTCGACCTTCACGTTGTCCGGGCAATGGAGTGCCTCGAAGATCTTCTCGATCTCTTGCATCCAAAGATCAGCTTTATCTGGTTTTGGCTCACCGTAGAACTTCGGTGGATCATGCTTCCTGAAGTCTGCCAATCCTCTAGCTTCAGCATTTCGCTCTGCTCGTTGCTGTTGCTGTAAGTTCTGCTGAGTTAACGCTGCCGTCTGTTGAGCCATCGCGTTAGCCTGTTGAGTTGTAGCAGCTGATTGCTGGGCCATGGCTGCTGCCATCTCGGTCATAGCTTGAATTGCTCGTTCCATGTCGACGTTCTCGGTTACAGCTGTCGTATCTCGACGAGGTGGCATTAGATTCCACAAAGTTCAAAACCCTGTCAGAATCTCACAACAAGGATGTGTTAAAACACACTGCTTCAATCAAGAAACAGTTCAAACAATTTTTTAAGCAATAAGTGCTTCACTTAATCAAACAGCAATCAACATATTACAATTAGGTACCCAACATATATATATAAATCCCAACACAGTGACCAGTCCAAATCTCCTATGCACAGCTCGGTCAGAACCGAACTGCTCTGATACCAACAATGTAACGACCCGTTTCCGGACCGCTACCGAGCTCAATATACCGAGCTCGAGTTACCGAGCTCAACACACCGAGCTCAACTAAACTGTATGTGATGTGTTTTAAACCGGTACTCTTGTGCCTTTTAAAAGTCCGATCTATTTTTTTTTTATAAAACCAACTCGTGCACATCAGAGTAATTCTGACTTTTCGAAACATGGTGCAACTAAGACACAAGACTTAAATTCTAATAAAACATACATGCATATATACCACTCGAAATAATAATGTATACAAAATACAGAGTAGCAATGTATAAAGAAAATACACCTAAGGTATGACGACTTCAAAAGAGCAATCATACCCTGGGGTACTTTGAACTCCCACGCAGGGTCGCCTCCAAAAGTAAACCGCCAGCCTACCCTCAGAGCAACAAAACATAACCGCCCAAACTGGTCACGACCTCCGAACACAAAAGAAAAACAAGTACAGTCATCAAAAGAAATGCGTCGAACAAACATAATCAATCACGACAAGTACAGGTCGTCGCCCTGGTCCTCGTCGAGCTCCTCCTCGGCATCATCTGCTATCGAGTTCCCTGCGCCCTCGACATCGCCTGGGTAACCGTCATGGATTGAAGGCACCATGGGAAAGGGTCAACTTCTCAACAAATCAATATAAACACGGCATAAAGAAATAAGCAACACAATAATGTATCTCAATCACCACACGTGACTCGACCATCTCACTCTAGACTCGACACAACTCGCAATCAATTTTTCCGGAATGCACACGCCATACCGTATGTCGGAAAGTCCAGCCGAAGCCTTGGGATCCTCGCTCTCCCTAGGGCCGGTCAACTCGGGTCCCATAGCGTGGCGGCGTCTAGTCAATCTCCAGTAAACAAAAGGGGACCTAGCACCCTTAGTTATCCGGTCGCGGCTCAAAAGCGTCATACGACTCACCTAGCTCGCTCACTCGATGAACAATTAAGCGCATCACGATATTCAAAGAGTTAAACACAAGATATTCAACCGCATGTCAAATAAAAAGAGCAAGCTCGACATGAAGAAACGCAATTCAACATGCAATACACAATTCACAGCATATATTCAATCACATATTAATTACATGCAAAAACCCAATCATATTTCAATATTCCAAGCTCGACACATACATAATAACATAAACACGTAGAATATGAAGTGCCCTTACGCTAGCATACTATGAAAGTATTAATGTGAAGCGCCCTTACCGAACTCCAAGATAACGCTGCTCGACAACGACCTCGACACGGCTGTCTTCAAAGAGCTCGACAACGACTTCTCTTACTCGATCTCGACACGGTGTCTTCAACGAGCTCGACAATGACTTCGACACGTCACGAGTCCTCAATCGACCTCGACACGCACGCTTTTCGATCGACCTCGACACGCAGATTCTCGATCTGGATCCCAATGCTTTCACGTCCTCGGGTTCGCTCTCCCGTACACCTTGATTCGGAAATCACTCGATCTCGGGAATCAGACTTCCTAAAACAAGCACAACTCAGTTCGATCTATGGGTTCTAATAACACTTAGCTCTCATCCCAAGCTTAACCACAACCCAGTAAATATTAAAACTCAAGAACTTAAATATATTTTTCCTTTAACACAAAGTTAGGGTTTTCGATCAAAAGTTCATGAAAAGGTTATCTGATGCTACAACAGATAAATCGACAACAACAACAGCCAGAAGCAACGAACGAAAAATAAGAAATCGAAACAAACCAAAAAGGCAAGGTTTTTGGGCACTGCCTATTGCAGAAATCAGAGGAAGAAAATTTGTTTTACAAGCCTAAATAATCGGTTAGAAAGGGAGGTAATATCATGAAGAAGAAAACCCATCAGTTTGACATGATTTGGAAGCATAAAACTAGCTAAAATGGAAAGAAGAAATAGCGCTAAACAGTAGCACGAAGGAAGAGAAAAATCTGTTCTTCATACCTCAGATGGTGGTCGAGATGGTGAGATATGTCGAGAGGATGATGATGAACAAGATTGATGAAGAAAATTTACGCAGGCTTCGATGGAACTCAAGGTTTCTTCGATGGAGATTTTGGAGAAAAACAAGGAACTTCGAGCGAAGGAAGGAAGAAGGAAGAAGAAAAGAGAAGTGAGTATCCGAGGAACCGATCGTGGTATCTGGTGGTGAGGAAGGGCATTATCGTAACTCCGGCTATGAGATGCCAATCCCATCAATCATTCTACCCATCTAATCGCTCCTCTCTCATGATTACTCTCTACTCTATAGGTCAGAGATCTAGACACGGCGACGAGACTGCACGCCGACAATATAATTATTACAAACAATATAATAATAACGCTGAATATCGTTCGTAAGAATACGAGTTATCATCTCGACACGATGTCAACTAGGGTGCTCGTACAAGCGCACAAGGCTCTTAACACGAGTTCGTGCACGCGGCCTCCTCAGTTCGACATGCGACCTCCTCAGCTCGGTACGCAACTTCATCGGCTCGACCGCGCGACCTCACCATTTCGGCTGACTAGTGCATGCGGTCTCCTCATTTCGGCAAATGACCTCGACGCGCGATCTTGGCACGGGATCTCGACACAAGGTCTTGGTCGAGGTCTCGATCCGACGATCTAATCTGAGGTCGATCTCGTCCTCAGGTGTTACAATCTCTCCCTCTAAAAAATTTCGTCCTCGAAATTGCAAATAAGATTCTTACCTCGGAAAAGCTCGAGTGGTACCGAAGTCTTCATCTTCTCCTCCAGCTCCCAAGTCGCATCTCCCGTCTTACGATCCCACACAACTTTGACAAGTTGAATCTCTTTGTTCATAGCTGTTTGGCTTTCCGATCAACGATCCTTCTTTGGTGATGCTTGAAAGATAGGTCGTCCTTCAGTTGAATCACATCCGGTTCGATGACATGAGAGGGGTCGGAAATATACTTCCGCAATTGTGAGACGTGGAAGACGTCGTGAATGTTCGACAAGAATGGTGGCAAGGCAATCTGATATGCCACTGGACCGATATGACGAAGAATCTGGTAAGGTCCAATAAATTTAGGGGTGAGTTTCTTGGATTTGATCGCTCGACCAACTCCAGTAGTGGGGGTGACTCTAAGAAATACATGTTCTCCTTCCTCGAACTCGAGTGGTCGACGTCGTTGGTCTGCATAACTCTTACATCGACTTTGAGACGCGTTCGCATCCTATCTCGATCAAACGGATCTTCTCGGTAGTCTATTTGGATCATATCTGGTCCCACAATAGAGCGCTCGCCGTCCTGGTACCAACAAAGAGGCGTCGACATTTCGTCCGTCTGATTGCTTCAAAAGGTGCCATTCCAATACTCGCATGGAAGCTGTTGTGTAGGTGAACTCCACCAATGGTAAGACGTCGTCCCAACTTCCTCGGTGAACTAACGTACAAGCTCGCAACAAATCTTCAAGCGATTGGATCGTTCTCTCAGTCTGACCGTCAGTCTGAGGTTGATATGCCGAGCTAAGCCTGAGCTCGGTTCCCATCGCTTCTTGCAATTCCCTCCAAAAATGAGACGTGAACTTGGATCTCGGTCAGACACGATCGAAGAGGGTATACCATGAAGTCGCACTATCTCCGCGATGTAGATCTCGGTCGGCTTTTCCACGTTGTATGTCGACCTCCGGCAAAAAATGAGCGGATTTGGTCAATCGGTCGACGATCACCCAAATCGAATCATTCTTCTTCTGCGTCTTCGGCAAACCTACAACGAAATCCATGGAAATACTATCCCATTTCCAAACTGGTACGTCAAGCGATTGTAGCATTCCCGCAGGTCGTTGGTGTTCCACCTTCGCTTTCTGACACGTCAAACACGGCTACGTGCTCGACCACTTGCTTCTTCATTAGGACCACCAAAAATGCTTCTTCAAGTCTTGATACATCTTCGTAACTCCTGGGTGAATACTAAAGTTGCTCTTATGCGCGCTTCGTCGAGAATCAACTTTCTCATTTCGACACGTTAGGTACACACACTCGGCCATTGCATCTCAAGATGTCGTAAAGCTCCGACTTGGAATTCTGTCGCCTTCCCTTGCGCTATCAACTGAACCTTCTCTTGCAGGAGCTCGTCATGAACTTGCTGGTCTCGGATCTCGTCCAACAATCTGTTAGAAATGGTAAGCATACCAAATCTCAGCTTCCCCGATGAAACTTCGACACTCAACTTCAAGTCTCGGAACTTCTCGAGCATCTCCAACTCCTTGATCATCATTGCCGAGGTTAAAACGCTCTTCCTGCTCAATGCATCTGCTACTACGTTAGCCTTACCGGGATGGTATTCCAACGTAAAGTCATAGTCCTTGAGAAATTCTGTCCATCTTCGCTGACGCATGTTGAGCTATTTCTGATCGAACAGGTACTTCAAGCTCTTGTGATCGCTGAAAACAGTAAGAGTGCTCCCATAAAGGTAGTGCCTCCATATCTTGACGCCAAAAACTCTGCCGCCGGCTCCAAGTCGTGAGTAGGGTAGTTCCTCTCGTGAATCTTAAGTGTCTTGAAGCATACGCGACCACCTTCCGATGTTGCATCGGACGCATCCCAATCCCTGGTGTGACGCATCACAATACACCTCGAAAGGCTCTTCGGGTTGAGGCAAAATCAGACAAAGCGCCGCTCGTCAAAAGCTCCTTCAATCGTTGAAAACTGGATTCACACTCCTCGGTCCAGGCAAAAGGTTGATCCTTCCTCGTAAGTCGTGTAAGAGGCGTGACAATCTTCGAGAAACCTTCAATGAATCTTCGATAATAGCACCGCTAAGCCAACAAAACTCGACCTCGTGCTTAGTCTTGGTGTTCCCACGCTAAAGCACTTCAATCTTAGTTAGATCCACGGCTATCCCTTCTTTGGAAATCACATGACCAAGAAAATTCACCTCTTCAAGCCAAAATTCACACTTGACAGGTTGGCATAGAGTTGCTTCTCTCGTAATATCTGCAATACTCGACATAAGTGTTCTTCGTGCTCTTCTCGGTTCCTCGAGTAGATCAATATGTCGTCGATGAACACTACAACAAACTGATCCAAGAACGAATGGAAAATCCTATTCATGGAGTCCATAAACACATTTGGCGCGTCGTCACTCCAAACGGCATCACCAAGTACTCGTAGTGACCGTATCTGGTCCTGGTCGTCTTGGGAACATCTTCCACCTACACGCGACTCTGATGGTACCCCGACTTCAAGTCTATATTGGAAAAGCTCGCCGCTCCACGAAGTTGATCCATCAAGTCGTCAATACGAGGTAACGGATAATCGGTTCTTCACAAGAACCTTGTTGAGCTCGCGATAGTCCACGCCTGACCTCGATCGTCCATCCTTCTTCTTAACTAACAACACCGAGCTCCCCACTGCGGTGACACGCTCGGTCGTATGAATTGCTTCGACTCCAAGTGTTCGATCTGGGACTTCGCTTCTTTCATCTCGGCAGAGACATCCTGTATGGCGCTTTGGAAATTGGTCCTATTCCTGGAATCAGTCGATGGAGAACTTCGACCTCTCGTCTTGGTGGTAACCCCGCACGTCTTGAAAAAGCGTCTTCAAAGTCACACACCATCGTTACATTCTTCACGTCGATCTGCTGGAAAACTTCCGAACTAGCCGGATACATGTATTCCCTAGTTCCTTCTTTTAAAGAAACTCCAATACGTTCAAAGAAAGATAATTGGAGACTCCAAGGTCCTGGAAAAATTACGCTTTTACGGGAGCAGTCAAGAGGACATGGTGGTGTGACAACCAATCCATCCCGAGGATGACATCTAAGCCCTTAAGAGGCAAACAAACCAAATTGACCACAAACTTTCTACTCTGAATAACCACTACACAATTAAGACATGCAGTGTTTGTGACTAAGGTTTTAGCAGCTGGGGTTGTAACTACTAATTTGAACGGTAAAGCAGTCACAGTCAAGTTCAAATGGTTCACACAATCAGAAGAAATAAAGGAATGGGTTGCACCCGAATCAAAAAGGACGGATAAGAATTTACCCTCTATCTCACATTCACCTTGAATAAGATCTTCAGCTCGATCTGCTTCCTCACTGCTCATGCAGAAAACTCTGCCTTTAGCTACCTGACGCTTCCCTTTAGCCTTTGCCGCAAGCATCGTCGGTTCAGCTTTAGGTGTAGGACAATCCTTGGCAAAATGCCCTGGCTTCTTGCAGTTGAAACACACCTCCTCCTTCTGAGTACAGTTACTCGCATAATGTCCCGGCTTTCCACATCGATAGCAAGTCACCTCGACACCGGTCTGACCTCCACTCCTCGCTCCTTGGGTCATCGGACGATACTGTCCTCTATTGTCGTTCCCCTGAGGTCGGTTGTAAGGCTTCTTCTGCAGTTGTTTTCCTTTCTGTGTAAACCTGCGCCGCACTCTGAGGTCTCACGGTCGCCTACAATGTCTTCTTCTTGTGGCTTCTTACACCTTCTACCTCGACACAATGATCAATCGGCTCTTGTAGATTTGAATCCTCAACGACACCATCGACTTGAATGTCAAATCTCAGACCTCGTTGGAACCTCTCGCTTAACCATCTTTGGTCAACTTGATCACGGAATGGACTGAAATACCTCGCAAGCGACTCGAACTTGGCTGCATACTCGGACACGTCGAGTCAGCTTCATCGCAATTGAAGAAACTCTTGCTCCTTCTCGGCTCGTGCGATGTCTGGGAAGTACTTGTCCAAGAACCTTTCACGGAAAAGCTCCCGGTCATCTCGCGACGTTACGCTATAAATGTTTGCTTCACCCTTTCCACCAATACTCTGCGTCTCTAGCGGCAAGTAGGTGGCGTGGTCGACCTTCACGTTGTCAGGGCAATGGAGTGCCTCGAAGATCTTCTCGATCTCTTGCATCCAAAGATCGACTTTATCTGGTTTTGGCTCACCGTAGAACTTCTGGATCATGCTTCTGAAGTCCGCGATCCTCTAGCTTGACATTTCGCTGCTCGTTCTTTGTTCTTTGTAAGTTCTGGCTGAGTTAACGGCTGCCGTCTGTTGAGCCATCGCGTTAACTGTTGAGTTATAGCGGTGATTCTTTGGGCCATGGCTTTGCCATCTCGGTCATAGCTTGAATTGCTCGTTCCATGTCGACGTTCTCGATTCTGGTATGCGTATCTCGACGAGGTGGCATTAGATTCCACAAAGTTCAAAACCTGTCGAATCTCACAACAAGGATGTGTTAAAACACACCGCTTCAATCAAGAAACGATTCAAACAATTTTTCAAGCAATAAGTGCTTCACTTAATCAAACAAAGAATCAACATATTACAATTAGGTACCCAACATATATATATAAATCCGACCACGGTGACGGTCCAAATCTCCTATGCACGGCTCGGTCGTAACCAAGCGCTCGATACCAACAATGTAACGACCCGTTTCCGGACCGCTACCGAGCTCAATATACCGAGCTCGAGTTACCGAGCTCAACACACCGAGCTCAACTAAACCTGTATGATATGTGTTTTAAAACGGTACTCTTGTGCCTTTTAAAAGTACGATCTATTTTTTTATAAAACCAACTCGTGCACATCGAGTAATTCTGACTTTTCGAAACATGGTGCAACTAAGACACAAGACTTAAATTCTAATAAAACATACATGCATATATACCACTCGAAATAATAATGTATACAAAATACAGAGTAGCAATGTATAAAGAAAATACACCTAAGGTATGACGACTTCAAAAGAGCAATCATACCCTGGGGGTACTTCCGGCAGACTCCCACGCAGGGGGCTGCTCCAAAAGTAAACCGCCAGTCTACCCTGTAGCAACAAAACATAACCGGCCCAAACTGGTCACGACCTCCGAACACAAAAGAAAAACAAGTACAGTCATCAAAAGAAATGCGTCGAACAAACATAATCAATCACGACAAGTACAGGTCGTCGCCCTGGTCCTCGTCGAGCTCCTCCTCGGCATCATCTGCTATCGAGTTCCCTGCGCCCTCGACATCGCCTGGGTAACCGTCATGGATTGAAGGCACCATGGGAAAGGGTCAACTTCTCAACAAATCAATATAAACACGGCATAAAGAAATAAGCAACACAATAATGTATCTCAATCACCACACGTGACTCGACCATCTCACTCTAGACTCGACACAACTCGCAATCAATTTTTCCGGAATGCACACGCCGTACCGTATGTCGGAAAGTCCAGCCGAAGCCTTGGGATCCTCGCTCTCCCTAGGACAGTCAACTCAGGTCCCATAGCGTGGCGACGTCTAGTCAATCTCTCGTAAACAAAAGGGGACCTAGCACCCTTAGTTATCCGGGTCGCGGCTCAAAAACGTCATACGACTCACCTAGCTCGCTCACTCGATGAACAATTCGCCGCATACGATATTCAAAGAGTTAAACACAAGATATTCAACCGCATGTCAAATAAAAAGAGCAAGCTCGACATGAAGAAACGCAATTCAACATGCAATACACAATTCACAGCATATATTCAATCACATATTAATTACATGCAAAAACCCAATCATATTTCAATATTCCAAGCTCGACACATACACAATAACATAAACACGTAGAATATGAAGTGCCTTACGCTAGCATACTATGAAAGTATTAATGTGAAGCGCCTCATCGAACTCCAAGATAACGCTGCCGACAACGACCTCGGCACGGCTGTCTTCAAAGAGCTCGACAACGTCTTCTCTTACTCGATCTCGACACGGCTGTCTTCAACGAGCTCGACAATGACTTCGACACGCATCGCCCTCAATCGACCTCGACATCGCACGCTTTTCACCGACCTCGACACGCATAGCCTCGATCCGATCCCATCGCTTTCACGTCCCCTGTTCGCTTCTCCGCACACCTTGATTCGAAATCACTCGATCTCTGAATCAGACTTCCTAAAACAAGCACAACTCAGTTCGATCTATGGGTTCTAATAACACTTAGCTCTCATCCCAAGCTTAACCACAACCCAGTAAATATTAAAACTCAAGAACTTAAATATATTTTTCCTTTAACACAAAGTTAGGGTTTTCGATCAAAAGTTCATGAAAAGGTTATCTGATGCTACAACAGATAAATCGACAACAACAACAGCCAGAAGCAACGAACGAAAAACAAGAAATCGAAACAAACCAAAAAGGAAAGGTTTTTGGGCACTGCCTATTGCAGAAATCAGAGGAAGAAAATTTGTTTTACAAGCCTAAATAATCGGTTAGAAAGGGAGGTAATATCATGAAGAAGAAAACCCATCAGTTTGACATGATTTGGAAGCATAAAACTAGCTAAAATGGAAAGAAGAAATAGCGCTAAACAGTAGCACGAAGGAAGAGAAAAATCTGTTCTTCATACCTCAGATGGTGGTCGAGATGGTGAGATATGTCGAGAGGATGATGATGAACAAGATTGATGAAGAAAATTTACGCAGAAGCTCGATGGAACTCAAGGTTTCTTCGATGGAGATTTTGGAGAAAAACAAGGAACTCAGAGCAGAAGGAAGGAAGAAGGAAGAAGAAAAGAGAAGTGAGTATCTGAGGGAACCGATCGTGGTATACAGCTGGTGAGGGAAGGGCATTATCGTAACTCCAGCTATGAGATGCCAATCCCATCAATCATTCTACCCATCTAATCGCTCCTCTCTCATGATTACCCTCTACTCTATAGGTCAGAGATCTAGACACGGCGACGAGACTGCACGCCGACAATATAATTATTACAAACAATATAATAATAACGCTGAATATCGTTCGTAAGAATACGAGTTATCATCTCGACACGATGTCAACTAGGGTGCTCGTGCAAGCGCACAAGGCTCTTAACACGAGTTCGTGCACGCGGCCTCCTCAGTTCGACATGCGACCTCCTCAGCTCGGTACGCAACTTCATCAGCTCGACACGCGACCTCCTCAGCTCAGCAGCTAGTGCATGCAGTCTCCTCAGCTCGGCAAATGACCTCGGCACGCGATCTTGGCACGGGATCTGGACACAAGGTCTTGGTCGAGGTCTCGATCCGACGTCCTAATACGAGGTCGATCTCGTCCTCAGGTGTTACAATCTCTCCCTCTAAAAAAATTTCGTCCTCGAAATTGCAAATAAGATTCTTACCTCGGAAAAGCTCAGGGTACCGAGTCTTCATCTTCTCCTCCAGCTCCCAAGTCGCATCTCCCGTCTTCTGATCCCACACAACTTTGACAAGTTGAATCTCTTTGTTCAAGAATCGCTTGGCTTTCCGATCAACGATCCTTGCTGGTGATGCTTCGAAAGATAGGTCGTCCTTCAGTTGAATCACATCCGGTTCGATGACATGAGAGGGGTCGGAAATATACTTCCGCAATTGTGAGACGTGGAAGACGTCGTGAATGTTCGACAAGAATGGTGGCAAGGCAATCTGATATGCCACTGGACCGATACGACGAAGAATCTGGTAAGGTCCAATAAATTTAGGGGTGAGTTTCTTGGATTTGATCGCTCGACCAACTCCAGTAGTGGGGGTGACTCTAAGAAATACATGTTCTCCTTCCTCGAACTCGAGTGGTCGACGTCGTTGGTCTGCATAACTCTTCTGTCGACTTTGAGACGTTCGCATCCTATCTCTGATCAAACGGATCTTCTCGGTAGTCTGCTGGATCATATCTGGTCCCACAACAGAACGCTCGCCGTCCTGGTACCAACAAAGAGGCGTCTGACATTTCCGTCCGTACAGTGCTTCAAAAGGTGCCATTCCAATACTCGCATGGAAACTGTTATTGTAGGTGAACTCCACCAATGGTAAGACGTCGTCCCAACTTCCTCGGTGATCTAACGTACAAGCTCGCAACAAATCTTCAAGCGATTGGATCGTTCTCTCGGCACCGTCGATCACCGAGGATGATATGCCGAGCTAAGCTCGAGCTCGATTCCCATCGCTTCTTGCAATTCCCTCCAAAAATGAGACGTGAACTTGGATCTCGGTCCGACACGATCGAAGAGGGTATACCATGAAGTCGCACTATCTCCGCGATGTAGATCTCGTGTCGCTTTTCCACGTTGTATGTCGACCTCACCGGGCAAGAATGAGCAGATTTGGTCAATCGGTCGACGATCACCCAAATCGAATCATTCTTCTTCTGCGTCTTCGGCAAACCTACAACGAAATCCATGGAAATACTATCCCACTTCCATACTGGTACGCGTCAGCGATTGTAGCATTCCCGCAGGTCGCTGGTGTCCCACCTTCGCTTTCTGCCACGTTACACACGAAGCTACGTACTCAGCCACTTGCTTCTTCATTCCGGACCACCAAAAATGCTTCTTCAAGTCTTGATACATCTTCGTAACTCCTGGGTGAATACTAAAGTTGCTCTTATGCGCTTCGTCGAGAATCAACTTTCTCAGCTCGGTCACGTCAGGTACACACACTCGGCCATTGCATCTCAAGATGTCGCCCGCTCCGACTTGGAATTCTCGCCTTCCTTGCGCTATCAATCAACCTTCTCTTGCAGGAGCTCGTCATGAACTTGCCGGTCTCGGATCTCGCCCAACAATCTGTTAGAAATGGTAAGCATACCAAATCTCGCCTTCCCGATGAAACTTCGACACTCAACTTCAAGTCTCGGAACTTCTCGAGCATCTCCAACTCCTTGATCATCATTGCCGAGGTTAAAACGCTCTTCCTGCTCAATGCATCTGCTACTACGTTAGCCTTACCGGGATGGTATTCCAATGTAAAGTCATAGTCCTTGAGAAATTCTGTCCATCTTCGCTGACGCATGTTGAGCTCTTTCTGATCGAACAGGTACTTCAAGCTCTTGTGATCGCCGAAACAATGAAAGAGTGCTCCCATAAAGGTAGTGCCTCCATATCTTCAAGCCAAAAACTACTGCCGCCACTCCAAATCGTGAGTAGGGTAGTTCCTCTCGTGAATCTTAAGTCGCTTTGAAGCATACGCGACCACCTTCCGATGTTGCATCAAAGACGCATCCCAATCCCTGGTGTGACGCATCACAATACACCTCGAAAGGCTCTTCGGGTTGAGGCAAAATCAGCACAGGCGCTGTCGTCAAAAGCTCCTTCAATCGTTGAAAACTGGATTCACACTCCTCGGTCCAGGCAAAAGGTTGATCCTTCCTCGTAAGTCGTGTAAGAGGCGCGACAATCTTCGAGAAACCTTCAATGAATCTTCGATAATAGCCTGCTAAGCCAACAAAACTCCTGACCTCGGTAACCGTCTTCGGCTGTTCCCACGCTAGCACAGCTTCAATCTTAGTTGGATCCACAGCTATCCCTTCTTTGGAAATCACATGACCAAGAAAATTCACCTCTTCAAGCCAAAATTCACACTTCGACAGGTTGGCATAGAGTTGCTTCTCTCGTAATATCTGCAGTACTCGACATAAGTGTTCTTCGTGCTCTTCTCGGTTCCTCGAGTAGATCAGTATGTCGTCGATGAACACTACAACAAACTGATCCAAGAACGAATGGAAAATCCTATTCATGTAGTCCATAAACACAGCTGGCTCATTCGTCACTCCAAACGGCATCACCAAGTACTCGTAGTGACCGTATCTGGTCCTGAAAGCTGTCTTGGGAACATCTTCCTCCTTCACGCGAATCTGATGGTAGCCCAACTTCAAGTCTATCTTGGAAAAGATCGCCGCTCCACGAAGTTGATCCATCAAGTCGTCAATACGAGGTAACGGATAACTGTTCTTCACAGTAACCTTGTTGAGCTCGCGATAGTCCACGCACAACCTCGATCGTCCATCCTTCTTCTTAACCAACAACACTGGAGCTCCCCACGGTGACACGCTCGGTCGTATGAATTGCTTCGACTCCAAGTGTTCGATCTGGGACTTCGCTTCTTTCATCTCGGCAGAGACATCCCGTATGGCGCTTTGGAAATCGGTCCTATTCCTCGGAATCAGTCGATGGAGAACTCGACCTCTCGTCTTGGTGGTAACCCTGGCACGCCTTCGAAAACGCCTTCAAAGTCACACACCACCGTACATTCTTCACGCCGATCTGCTGGAAAACTTCCAACTAGCCGATACAAGTATTCCCTAGTTCCTTCTTTTAAAGAAACTCCAATACGCTCAGTAGAAGATAATTGGAGACTCCAAGGTCCGGAAAAATTACGCTTTATGGGGATACCCAAGAGGACATGGTGGTGTGACAACCAATCCATCCCGAGGATGACATCTAAGCCCCAAGAGGCAAATAAACCAAATTGACCACAAACTTTCTACTCTGAATAACCACTACACAATCAAGACATGCAGTGTTTGTGACTAAGGTTTTAGCAGCTGGGGTTGTAACTACTAATTTGAACGGTAAAGCAGTCACAGTCAAGTTCAAATGGTTCACACAATCAGAAGAAATAAAGGAATGGGTTGCACCCGAATCAAAAAGGACGGATAAGAATTTACCCTCTATCTCACATTCACCTTGAATAAGATCTTCAGCTCGATCTGCTTCCTCACCGCTCATGCAGAAAACTCTGCCTTTAGCTACTTGACGCTTCCCTTTAGCCTTTGCCGCAAGCATCGTCGGTTCAGCTTTAGGTGTAGGACAATCCTTGGCAAAATGCCCTGGCTTCTTGCAGTTGAAACACACCTCCTCCTTCTGAGTACAGTTACTCGCATAATGTCCCGGCTTTCCACATCGATAGCAAGTCACCTCGACACCGGCCTGACCTCCACTCGCCTCGCTTGGGTCATCGGACGATCTCGTCCTCTTTTGTCGTTCCCCTGAGGTCGGTTGTAAGGCTTCTTCTGCAGTTGTTTTCCTTTCTGTGTAAACCTCTGCCCCGCACTCTGGGGTCTCACCGGTCCGCCTACAATAGTCTTCTTCTTGTGGCTTCTTACACCTTCTACCTCGACACAGCGATCAATCAGCTCTTGGAGATTTCGAATCCTCAACGACACCACTGACTTCTGAATGTCAAATCTCAGACCTCGTTGGAACCTCTCGCTTAACCATCTTTGGTCAACTCGATCACGGAATGGATCAAATACCGCAAGCGACTCGAACTTGGTCGCATACTCGGACACCGCCGAGTCAGCTTTGCGCAATTGAAGAAACTCTTGCTCCTTCTCGTGCGGCAAGATCTAGGAAGTACTTGTCCAAGAACCTTTCACGGAAAAGCTCCCAGCTCATCTCGCGACGTTCTGCTATAAATGTTTGCTTCACCCCTTTCCACCAATACTCTGCGTCTCCTAGCAGCAAGTAGGTGGCGAGTCGACCTTCACGCTGTCCGCAATGGAGTGCCTCAAGATCTTCTCGATCTCTTGCATCCAAAGATCGCCTTTATCCGTTTTGGCTCACCGTAGAACTTCTGGATCATGCTTCTGAGTCCGCTAATCCTCTAGCTTCGATTTCGCTCGCTTCGCTGTCTTTGTCGTAAGTTCACTGAGTTAACGCCGCCTGGCTGAGCCATCGCGTTAACTGTTGAGTTGTAGCGGTGATTCTTTGGGCCATGGTCACGCCATCTCGATCATAGCTTGAATTGCTCGTTCCATGTCGGCGTTCTCGATTCTGGTATGCGTATCTCGACGAGGTGGCATTAGATTCCACAAAGTTCAAAACCCTGTCAGAATCTCACAACAAGGATGTGTTAAAACACACTGCTTCAATCAAGAAACAGTTCAACAATTTTCCAAGCAATAAGTGCTTCACTTAATCAAACAGCAATCAACATATTACAATTAGGTACCCAACATATATATATAAATCCCGACACAGTGACCAGTCCAAATCTCCTATGCACAGCTCGGTCAGAACCGAACTGCTCTGATACCAACAATGTAACGACCCGTTTCCGGACCGCTACCGAGCTCAATATACCGAGCTCGAGTTACCGAGCTCAACACACCGAGCTCAACTAAACCTGTATGAGATGTGTTTTAAAACGGTACTCTTGTGCCTTTTAAAAGTACGATCTATTTTTTTTTATAAAACCAACTCGTGCACATCAGAGTAATTACAGCTTTTCGAAACATGGTGCAACTAAGACACAAGACTTAAATTCTAATAAAACATACATGCATATATACCACTCGAAATAATAATGTATACAAAATACAGAGTAGCAATGTATAAAGAAAATACACCTAAGGTATGACGACTTCAAAAGAGCAATCATACCCTGGGGTACTTCCAGAACTCCACGCAGGGGTCGCTCCAAAAGTAAACCGCCGCCACCTCAGTAGCAACAAAACATAACCGGCCCAAACTGGTCACGACCTCCGAACACAAAAGAAAAACAAGTACAGTCATCAAAAGAAATGCGTCGAACAAACATAATCAATCACGACAAGTACAGGTCGTCGCCCTGGTCCTCGTCGAGCTCCTCCTCGGCATCATCTGCTATCGAGTTCCCTGCGCCCTCGACATCGCCTGGGTAACCGTCATGGATTGAAGGCACCATGGGAAAGGGTCAACTTCTCAACAAATCAATATAAACACGGTATAAAGAAATAAGCAACACAATAATGTATCTCAATCACCACACGTGACTCGACCATCTCACTCTAGACTCGACACAACTCGCAATCAATTTTTCCGGAATGCACACGCCGTACCGTATGTCGGAAAGTCCAAATTAAGCCTTGGGATCCTCGCTCTCCCTAGGATACTAACTCAGTCCCATAGCGTGGCGACGTCTAGTCAATCTCCCGTAAACAAAAGGGGACCTAGCACCCTTAGTTATCCGGGTCGCGGCTCAAAAACGTCATACGACTCACCTAGCTCGCTCACTCGATGAACAATTCGCCGCATACGATATTCAAAGAGTTAAACACAAGATATTCAACCGCATGTCAAATAAAAAGAGCAAGCTCGACATGAAGAAACGCAATTCAACATGCAATACACAATTCACAAAGATATATTCAATCACATATTAATTACATGCAAAAACCCAATCATATTTCAATATTCCAAGCTCGACACATACACAATAACATAAACACGTAGAATATGAAGTGCCCTTACGCTAGCATACTATGAAAGTATTAATGTGAAGCGCCCTTACCGAACTCCAAGATAACGCTGCTCGACAACGACCTCGACACGGCTGTCTTCAAAAAGCTCGACAACGACTTCTCTTACTCGATCTCGACATGGCTGTCTTCAACGAGCTCGACAATGACTTCGACACGTACCGTCCTCAATCGACCTCGACACGTACGCTTTTCAGTCGACCTCGACACGCGTCACGATTCTCGATCCGATCCCACCGCTTTCACGCCCTCGGGTTCGCTCTCCGTACACCTTGATTCGAAATCACTCGATCTCTGAATCGACTTCCTAAAACAAGCACAACTCAGTTCGATCTATGGGTTCTAATAACACTTAGCTCTCATCCCAAGCTTAACCACAACCCAGTAAATATTAAAACTCAAGAACTTAAATATATTTTTCCTCTAACACAAAGTTAGGGTTTTCGATCAAAAGTTCATGAAAAGGTTATCTGATGCTACAAATGTATAAATCGACAACAACAACAGCCAGAAGCAACGAACGAAAAACAAGAAATCGAAACAAACCAAAAAGGAAAGGTTTTTGGGCACTGCCTATTGCAGAAATCAGAGGAAGAAAATTTGTTTTACAAGCCTAAATAATCGGTTAGAAAGGGAGGTAATATCATGAAGAAGAAAACCCATCAGTTTGACATGATTTCGAAGCATAAAACTAGCTAAAATGGAAAGAAGAAATAGCGCTAAACAGTAGCACGAAGGAAGAGAAAAATATGTTCTTCATACCTCAGATGGTGGTCGAGATGGTGAGATATGTCGAGAGGATGATGATGAACAAGATTGATGAAGAAAATTTACGCAGAAGCTCGATGGAACTCAAGGTTTCTTCGATGGAGATTTTGGAGAAAAACAAGGAACTCAGAGCAGAAGGAAGGAAGAAGGAAGAAGAAAAGAGAAGTGAGTATCTGAGGGAACCGATCGTGGTATACAGCTGGTGAGGGAAGGGCATTATCGTAACTCCAGCTATGAGATGCCAATCCCATCAATCATTCTACCCATCTAATCGCTCCTCTCTCATGATTACCCTCTACTCTATAGGTCAGAGATCTAGACACGGCGATTTAGATCGCGACGCCGACAATATAATTATTACAAACAATATAATAATAACGCTGAATATCGTTCGTAAGAATACGAGTTATCATCTCGACACGATGTCGACTAGGGTGCTCGTGCAAGCGCACAAGGCTCTTAACACGAGTTCGTGCACGCGGCCTCCTCAGTTCGACATGCGACCTCCTCAGCTCGGTACGCGACTTCATCAGCTCGACACGCCACCTCCTCACCGGCTGACTAGTGCACGCAGTCTCCTCAGCTCGGCAAATGACCTCGGCACGCGATCTTGGCACGGGATCTCGACACAAGGTCTTGGTCGAGGTCTCGATCCGACGTCCTAATACGAGGTCGATCTCGTCCTCAGGTGTTACAGTATGCCCAACTACAAACCCAATAAAATCTTTCACTCCATCCTTATATTCCTTCGACAAACGATTGGCAGACATCCACTTTCGATCCATATTTTACCTATGGATTGAGAGGTAAAACAACAGAAAAACCCCATTTAAATAAAGCAAGACTAAAACTATCACTGCTCTTAAAATCAACACACAGACTAGATCAAAATTCTAACAAAATTTTGGCGTAGTCTCCCTAAAATATGGACATTCCAAAATATATACAATACCTTAACATTCCAAAATTCATTGTTCAAACCAAAAACCAAACTCAGGTTCCACAACACACTTCTTTGGTCATTTTTCCATTGATTCCCATCTGATATGCATATATATTTACTAACTGTACATTTTAACAAACTGATTCCAAGCATCTTTAACACTTCTAATTTATCTCTGGACAACGATGAACAAAATCAAACAAAATCAAACCCTTCGATTCCAAATCGTCAAATGAACAAAATCAAACAAAATCGAACAGAGACAAAAAACTAACGAACCACCAACAATGTAAACCAACGTGGAATCGAGATACAAAATGGAGACAAGTGGCCATACCTGAAATGGACGCAAACAGAGTTTGGAGATGGAGGCGGGAGATCTGAGGCCTAGCGCCGCCACAGCCTTTGCTCGGATGGAGGACGACTGACGAGTTTTGGACGAGCTCGGATTTCAGGTTTTGAGGGCAGCGGACGAGCTCGGATGGAGGGCAGCGGATGAGTTTTGGACGAGCTCGATTTCAGGTTTTGAGGACGTCGGACGAGCTCGGTTTCCGGCTTTTGGACGACCTCGGATTTCAGCTTTTGGAGGACGACGGACGAGCTCGGGTTCCGGCTTTTGGACGAGCTTCGGTTTGTGCTTTTGGGCGAGCTCACGATCTCGGCTTTGAAGCACACGATCTCGTTGAGGGGGCGGCAGCGGTAGAGATGGAGGCGGCGACGGTGGAGTTTTTCAAGAGAGAGTTGACAGACAGAGAGAGAAACAGTGCTTCTGGATGCGAAATGAGAGAGGAGGGAAATACATATATTTAATAAACTGACCAAAAATAGCGCTTAGTAAGAAAGCGCTGCTTATTAGTAAGAAAAAACAGCGCTTAAGTCTAAAAGCGTTTATTCTAAGACCAAAAACAGCTTCCTACTATGAAGCGCTGTTTATTGTTCCTATGATCAAAAACAGCGCTTCATGTTTTGAAGCGCTGTTTAATGTGCCAGTTCGTTTTTTATTATTTAAAGATAAAACAGTGCTTAAAGGACTAAGCGCTGTTTATTATATGTACTAAACAGTAGCGCTTAGTTAGTAAGCGCTGTTTATTGTTTACGTATGACATAAAGTAGCGTTTTTTATTTTAAGCGCTGCTTAAAGGAGCGCCATCTTTTTTAGAATTTGTTGTAGTGTTCACGGTATGAAGAATTTTCAAAAGCATTTTTACCTAAAGGGTTACAATGACCCATTTTCCTAAACCAAACTAAGTCTAGTAGGACGGGTGGTCATGATTACAGTCTTCACGAGAAACAAGAGCTTTCAAAATGGTTTCCATTAGCATCGAGAGATATCGGTAGGATTCACAAAAGATTTAGTTTTCAGACACTCCTAGTGAGTGAACCGTACACGAGACTTGATTTGATGCATTCTAACCATTGAGCATAGATGATTGGCTTGAGTGACTAGATTGGAAACCAAAGCCAAGTACTCGTACGTTTCGGCCAACCAAAAGTTACGAGAATGGACTTTATGGTTAATAAAGGGCAATATAATTCTAACAGTCAAAAGAGAGACCCAGAATCATATATCCCAGTACGTTAGGATAGCTTCAGTACAACATTAGATCCTTGTTTTAAGACTGGTGTTGTTACCCAGATTCTGAGAGATGGAATCAAGGCCAGGTTCTAAGAGATGGAACCTACGCTAGCCCCATTGGCATGGGTGCACTCCTCGCACGCTCAATAGCATTCATATGCACTAAGCATAACATACTAACACATTTGTTTGTCGATTGGTTTTCTTTTGATTATGATTTAATTTGAATTGAATGAATCACATGCTTGCTATTTATCATGTCATGAATTTGTGCCTAATTATTATATAATTATATTGCTTACTATTGTATATTATAGTATTATAGTCGCATGGCTAGCTTATGATGAACTCGTGCACAAAAGATTTATGCTTGCACTGTTTGTCTTTTGTTTGTATATTCAACTCCGACGTCACTGGATGGCTTCGCAATTCTCGATGTGTCTCACGAGCATGATGAGGTTTGAGTTCCCTGATGGGAACAAGGAGGGCGCATGGGAGGTAGACCACATCTCCGGGCCTGTTACCTATAGTGGCACTTTGGTCGAGATTTCTGATGATGGGGAGAGGGCTACTTCTTCCCACACGAGTATACGTACCTTACAGTTCGAGGTACCCTTTGAGAGAATTTGGGGAGTGCCTTGGGGTACATACTTCACTGGCAAGACTATTTCTGGCGATCGTTGGGAGATTCTGGCAAGGACAACCAATTATGATGGACCGAGACTTGGAGGGCCTCGTATTTACATAGCACCGCGTAAGAGCGTGTGTATACCGGGTATGGCGGGAGCTTCCACTTCTGCAATAGTACCTGAGAGATTGGCAGAGGAGATCGCTTAGACTCTAGGAGTTATCTGTAATACCCCGCCTAATTTAATTATTTAGCTTTATTAATTTAGACATTTTGGTGTTTTAATTGATTGAATTATTTTGGGGGTGTCATGAAAAAAATAAGGGGTGTAAATAGAGTAATGGCACAATTAGAAATTTCGGAAAAAGGAAGGGTATTTAGGTATTTCACTTCAACTATGATAGGGCATTATAGTCCAAATTCTATAAAACACTTATTTTTTCCCTCTTTTATTTCCCTTCCTCGGCCAGTCTCTCATTTCTCTCCCTTCCCACGTTTTTCTCCGTCTGAGAAAAGAAAGAAAGAAAGACGAAGGAGTAAAGGTTAGGGCACATAGAAATTGAGAGAGAAAGAGAGAGAAATGGTGATATTTCTTCAAGTCTTGCATAGAGTAGAAGATCTAGAGCTAAAGTTTTAGTATTTCAAGGAAGATTGAAGTTACCCTAAGTGGAGAAAGAAGAGGAAAACAAATTTTGAGAAGGAACCTAGAAGTTTCAACCACTTGACCTCAAGTTCTTGGATTTTTAGTGAGTTCATTGTAACAACCCATTTCCGGAGCGCTACTGTGCAACCCAATCTAATGCTGAAAACATTTAATGCTTGTATGTTTTCAACAAAGAGTACTCTTCTGTCTTTTGCAATGGAAAATAGGAGTAATTTTTTTTATTTTTCTTTCCTTTGAAACCCTTTTCAAAAATAAGATATAAAGAGTACTACAATTTTCTAAATAATGCAAAATCAGTCTTTTACAAATATCAGAGTATAACGCATCACAATCAATACTTCTCATAACATAAAACATAACATAATCGTTTTGCACTGAGGCGAGGTTTTCTGAAATAGAGTAATTACAAAACAACAAAGACAAAACCCTAAGCTAAGCTGGCCAACAACTACAACTCTTACAGAGAAACAGTTCAGCAAGATCAAAACATGAAACATTCAGAGGAATCTTTCCCCACTGGCTCGATCTTCAACGCTCCTGTAAAGACGAAACTGCAGCAGCTATGGAGCTCCATCTGGAAGTGACATCCATAGGGATATCCAATCTAACAACAGTGCAAGGGTAAATTCTTTGTCCACGAGTTTATCATAGGTTATGTCGCATGCAAACAATATATACATATATAATACAACAACATGCTTTTATATACATATACATACTTAATAGACCGCACGCATCATCATGGTCTATCAAGCATTGCATGTGAACAGACAACTCAACCAACAAATCAACAATCAAGTCACCACAATATCAAATAATTGCATGTGAGCAAACAAATCAACCAATAGATCAACAATCAAGTTACCACAATATCCAACAATTGCATGTGAACAATAATTCTATCAACAGATCAACGATCAAGTCATCACATATCATAAATGTGGTTAGCTATGCATGTCAATGCAGTATGACTAGTTTGTGTATACACCTGCAGCCTTAATAGGTCAGCAGTATGACGAGGAACTTATTTCCCAACGTCCAAACAAGATAGCCACACATTAGGTTCGCCTCAATTTAGGCTTGCCACACATTAGGCCATGTAGTCTCAACTCTTCTTTTGAAGTCTCTAAGACAAATCAAACGCTCCGAGTGACGATGCTCAATGGTCAATATGCATCCAAACAAATTTATAAATATGGCATGCTCACTGTAGGGAGCACCCGAGTAATGTTTTAATTAATCAATGCGGATCGACAAACTTCAACTATGTTTCACATTCGAAAAGGTGGAGGGAACTCAAAGTTTAAGTACTACAATGAGCATCCCATACTACTCAAGTAATGCCCAGGTATTCTTCATCACACAGTGAACTGAGATGATGAGAAATACCCCTTAGAGTTCAAACACAGGACACTAGGTCCAGGTGTTCAACTGCGGAATGCTAATCTTAATCTTAGATCAAAACTCTAGGCACGTAATGCGGAACACTAGGCTCAATTTTTAGGTTGAGTTACTAGGCACGCCATACAGAACACTAGGTCCAATCCTTAATCAAGAAAATACGCACGCAAACAAGACATTAAGTCCCAGCATAGGACACATGGCCCATATGCTCAATAGGAACACTAGGTTCCCTATATTTTATTCTTTCGTAATCTCGATATTTGAAATCTCTTTCTCAGTTCTTGTATCACTTCTATGTATTTGAAAATACTTTTTAGCTCTAGGTCGTTGAAACCCTAGTTGTGCTAAATAATATGCTAGGATAATTCCCAAACACATTACTTAACTCAACCATTTTCAAAATTTACAATGTTTTCTTTTTAAAAGAACCTCTTAAACAACTTCTAACCCTCTGATCCATAAAGCGTGTTTGTACAGTGACTTATTTTAGAAGATACCTTTAGTTTACTATGAAAAGATTTCTCGGCTCATGGAATCGCATCAGACTTACCATTGTAAGTCGTCAAACCAATAACAGTCGATCAACGCATTATTAATTAATCCATTATCAACAATAATATCATGCATATTCCAATCAATATCAAGTTCCATTTAAATCCAACATGATTCAAGGAAAACAACACAATTCATAATGCCACGCTGGGCCAAAAACATGCTACAACATTTCGTACAGCACATAACAATTTAGTAAGCTACAACCTGCTACATACTTTCCCCAATTTCAAGTCTAATCAAATCAATCAAACATGATTTAAGTCACACAATACTATTTAGTCTTGCCACACAGGGCCAAATCAATACACAATAATTCATGCTACAACATCTCAACAACACATAGTAATACTACAAGTACTACCACACAATTTAACCAAACATCAAACCAACCAACACACAAGGCGAAAAGTCCAAATTCATTATATAAGAATTTCCCTTACCTTGGGCGCTTTAACAATCCATGCTAGGTAATTCGAAACTATCGTCAAGTTGTACCTGGCGCGTACCTTAAGCACGAACTTAATACAATTAGATCCCAAAAATACAAATCCTAGACCCCTAGGACAACCACAGTTTTAGGTCCCTAAAAGGCCTAAGAATTACTCACTTAATCCCATATGGTTCACATCTAGTCACATAACATGATACAAGTTCAAGTCATGCAAGTTTTCAAACTTTTACTAATTCTATACAGTTAGAAAATACCTAAACCAAAATTTACCAATTGGAATAGTGTTTTTACCAAATGAATAGTGTTTTGCCAACTTTGAATCACTTTTTAAAAAACTAAAACATGTCACAAAATTTTAGAAACAACTTCATTACAAGTTCAAAACAATTCTTGAAACAAAACCCAAATCTTTTCCCAAAATCATGCTTCTTTGAAAAGCTTTGCTAAATCAAATCATCAACCACTTTTACAACTATTTTTGAGCATAAAACAAGTCAAGAACAAGTTACAAAACTCCTTTAGAGGCCACGGTTTCTAGGGTTCAAAAACAATTCCAATTTTTCAAATCTTTAACTCCTAAATCATACAAACTTTAGTACATCCAAACATCTTACCAAAATCAAACTTCTTTACCACTTTAATACAACTAAAAACAAGTTGAAACTCACTCAAATCATGCTTATAAGTTACTATTTTTAAGGTCCCAAAACAGCCCCAAATTTATTTTGTTTCAAACAATTTTTCAAAGATTTAAACTTACAAATCCTTGTAGATTTAAAGTCCTAACCAAGAACCAATTTCTTAAACACTTAACACACTTTAAAAACAATTTAAAACATCATCAAAACCATGTAAAATTTCCACGGTCTCCAGCCCCAAAAATCCCCAAATTAATTTCACAAAACTTTGTTCAACATTGTAACACCCCGATTCCGGAGCGCTACTGTGCAACCAATCTAATGCTGAAAACATTTAATGCTTGTATGCTTTCAGTTAAAGAGTACTCTTATGTATTTCGCAGTGGAAAAATAGGAGTAATTTTTTTTTTCATTTTCTTTCCTTTGAAACCCTTTTCAAAATGAGACATAGAGTACTACCGTTTTCTAAATGATGCCAATTCAGACTTTCGCAATTATCAGAGTATAATGCATCACAAAATAATACTTCACATAACATAATCATTTTGCACTAAGGCGAGGTTTTCTGAAAAGAGTAATTACAAGACAACAAATACAAAACCCTAAGCTAAGCTGGCCAACATCTATAACTCTTACTGAGAAACAGCTCAGCAAAACCAAACACGAAGTACTCAGAGGAATCTTCCTCCACTGGCTCAATCTTCAATGCTCCTGAAAAGCGAAGCTGCAATAGCTACCGAACTCCATCTGGAAGTGACATCCATAAGGACATCCAATCCAACAACAGTGCAAGGGTAAATCCTTTGTCCACGAGTTTATCATAGGCTATGTCGCATGCAAACAATATATACATATATAATACAACAACATGCTTTTATATACATATACATACTTAATAGACAGCACACAATCAGCATGGTATATCAAGCATTGCATGTGAGCAACCAACACAATCAACAGATCAACAATCAAGTCACTACAATATCAAACTATTGCATGTGAGCAGGAAAATCTATCAACAGATAAGTGATCAAGTCATCACAATATCCAATTCATCAAACAATTCATCACATATCATAAATACTGTAACGACCCTCATTTTTTATTATAATTTTTGTGGCAGTTATTTTAATTGATTTCATTATATGTTTGTGCATGAAAAGAGACTTTTAATTTAATTAAATGATTTTTTGAGAGTTGTTAATAAAAAGAAAGGGGAGGGCGTATAATGCCTTGGGCTAGCATCTTATATGCATAGTTATTTTCCTTTCCACCTACCTAGTGGGCCAACACCCATGGACTCTCTCCAACCCAACCCAAATAATAGAACCTAGGGCGTATGAAGGCATGTGACGCCTCAAGCCAAGCCCTAGCGCCTCCAAGCCTCTCTCTCTCAAGTTGATTCACTTGTTCCTTCTCCTTTCTAGCTCCAAACCCTAGCGCCACACAAGCTTGAAGGAGGCATTCCACGTTTTTCTTCTCTTGCATGATTCGATCACCAAGGTTAGGAGCAACTCCATCTTTGTTCTTCATCTGAAATTGGCAAACTCACCGTAGGATTGATTCGGAGTCATCATCATCCCTCTTTCACTAAGGAATTTCGCAAGGACCAAAGGTAAGGGGGGGGAGATTATTGAAATTGGGGATATTTGAGGGAATAGGTGAAGGGGTTGTCCTTGAACCCCGTTGTGTGTTAATTAATTAAAAATAAAAAAATTTCTATTTTTCATGTGTATACACGCTGTAACTGTTGCTTGAAAAATCGATGTGGCTGCCATGGTTGTTCATACATGTTATAGGGGTTAGAAGAATTTCTGTTTTGATGCCTAGGAAGTGATTGAATTATTAGAACACCAAATTGATATGTTCGTTAAATTTTAGTGATGAATTTCATTGTTAAATTGTGCCTGAGACCTTATAAATGATTAAAATGGACGCTATTTTATGGATTTTGTTAATGGAAAATTTTAGAATAATTTTAACGTACTTCGTTCATATTTTAATTCATATTTTTCTTTGTGGAAATGTTACCGTAACTATTTTGGAATTAGAGAACCGGATTAGAACCTTAAGAATTATTCCTAATTAGTAATAAAGATTTTTCTCCAAGTGTTAGTCTTGATTGTGATGTTCCTAAATATTTAGAATCGAAGAAAAATAGGTGAAAACGTATGTGAAACAATATGTAGCGCTGCTGTTGTTGTTCTGCTGCTGTTGTTATTTTTGTTGCTGTAGCGCTGCTGTTGTTGTTCTGCTGCAGTTCTGTTTCGCTGCTGTTGCTGTTTCTGTTGCAGTTTCTGTTTTCGCTGCAGTTCTGTTTCGCTGCTGTTGCTGTTTCTGTTGCAGTTTCTGTTTTTCGCTGCAGTTCTGTTTTTGTTGCTGTTGCAGTTTTTGTTGTTGTTTTTGTTGCTGTTGCTATCTAAAGTACTTGCGAAAATTCTGTTTTAGGTTGCTGTTTTTGTCTACATTATGTGCTCTGCAGATTTTTAACTACATGATTAAGAAATAATTATGCTTAAGACAAGTCATGGATTTCCTATAATTATTCCTTGATCCGTTTATTATTTTGTGACGATGGTTGTGAAAAGTCCACACTTGTGGCAATGACCTTGAAAGGATAAATGACATTTTGTGCAAGTCACCTAGCTATTAGTAGCCATAATGGGACTTGAGTCATTCCTTGTGAGATGATCCTAGCCATATGGGCCATGATGGATTGTCGATGAAACATTGAACTATGACGCTCGGAGGAAACCCGACCTTGTGTGTTTGTTTGTCATACAACCCTTGTGACAGGATGGGGAAGCACCATTGAAATGAAAGGTGGAGGCCATTATGAGTGAGCTCAAGTGGCAATACCTCGGCCTAGAGGGTGAGAAGCCGAAGTTTGTGATCCCTAATAGTTTGAGTGTCGCGCCTTGACCTGGGGACCACTTATCAGACTTAGCTACCCTGACCGTCACCGGACATTATCATCCCTAGTTGAGAGTATGCGGTAATAGAGTAAAACACCCGCGAGGTGATCTCTAATAAACCAAATATGTACTCCTAGGAGACTTCCCAAAGTAGTAGATGGTACCACATGCATAAGAAGTAGTGATGTTAGCATCTGCATTATTTTCGTTTGATAATTATGTGGCTATGAGAAATGATGAAATTTGTCTGCATGCATTTGTAGATGATATGAGATGTTGTTACTACTTTATGTGAATTGATTGTTATAGTGTGGTGTGTGTGTATATATATATATATATATATATATATATAAATATATTATTTATTTATTCACCTTTTTCTCTCCAAATATCACTTTAACTCGATTTCAACGTACTCACCCCTCTATGGTTGTTTGTCTCTTGTCCTCCTATTTTTCAATTGCAGACACTACTAATACCAGGACACGTAGCTAGTGGTGAAGGCCTCTTCTGTAAAATTATTTTATTGTTTTAATTCGAACATTTTCTGATTGAGACGTTGAGTCATTCATGTATTTTGTCGCTCTTGTGTAAGTTGGGCTAAGTAAAGCTCTGAGACTATGTGACACGGGTTTTCTTTTCTTTGGGGGTTCGTATATCGTTTGGTTTTATTTTTATTTCACCAGTTCAAATAAGATCTTTGAAAGAAAAATACTTACTATGCTTGTTATTACGAAATACTTTCAAACTGAATGATGTCCGAATTCGATTTATTCATCGATTTATCTGTTGATCCTTTTTATATTTAATTTTTTTTATTTTTATTTTTATCGTTACCTCCTCTGGAAAATAGATAACTTATTTTCATTCCACAATGACTATTATATTTTTAATTCAGTTTACCGAATCAAGAGCAAATTGATGTGTTTATTTTTTTTTCTTCCTTTTATTGAACGATTTTCGAAACGGGGATTAGGGTGTTACAAATACGGTGAGCTATCCATGTCAATGCAGTATGGCAAGTTGTGTATACTCCTGCAGCCTTAATAGGTCAGCAGTATAACGGGGACTACTTTCCCAACGTCCAAACAAAATAGCCTCTGCTTAGGCTTGCCACTACTTTGGCTGGCCACTACATTGGCGTGCCTTTACTTAGGCAATGCAGTGTCAACTCGCCTCCAATCAAACGCTACGAGTGACATGACAACTCGTCTTTTGAAGTCTTTAAGACCAATCAAACGCTCCGAGTGTCGATGCTCAATGGTTAGTACGCATCCAAACAAATTTAACAATATGTCATGCTCACCGTAGTGAACGCCCGAATAATATCCAACAAATTCAACAATATGGCATGTTCACCGTAGTGACCGAATGATATCCAACAAATTCAACAATATGGCATGTTCACCATAGTGAACGCCCGAGTGATATCCAAACAAATTCAACAATATGGCATGTTCACCGTAGTGAACGCCCAGGTAATGCTTTAATTAATCAATGTGGATCGACGAACCCTCACTCACTCAACTTAGTGGGTGTCCAAATCTCAATTAACTAAGAGTTCAACACAAGACACAAGGTCCGGGTGTTCAATTACGGAACGCTAGTCCCAATCTTAGATCAGAACTCTAGGCACGTAATGCGGAACACTAGGCTCAACTTTTAGGTTAAGATATTAGGCAAGCCATACGGAACACTAGGTCCAATCCTTAATCAAGAAAAAATGCAAGCAAGCAGGACATTAAGTCCCAGCACAGGACACATGGCCCATATGCTCAATAGGAACACTAGGTTCCCTATGTTTTATTCTTTCGAAATCCCGATCATGAAATCTCTTTCTCAGTTCTTGTATCACTCCTATGTATCTGAAAATACTTTTTAACACTAGGTTGTTGAAACCCTAGTTGTGCTAAATAACACACTGGAAGAATTCCCAGGCGCATCATTTAACTCAACCGTTTTCGCAAATTGTACTATTTAGTTCAAGTTCTTTTCTCTACTATTATTCCATTGAAATTTCTTTGCAAGCTTTGGCTAGTTGTACTAAAACCCTCACGCTTACTTTTAAATCAAAATGTCCTTAACAATTTGTTTACGAAATCAGAATTCGGCTTGTGGAATCGCATCAGATTTACCGATGTAAATCGTCAACCAATAGCAGTCAATCAACGCATTGTTAATTAATCCATTACAACAATAATCTTTTTTCATATTCCAAATCAATACCAAGTTCCAATGAAATCCAAGGTGATTCAAGGAAAACAATACAACTCATAATGCCACACAGGGCCAAGGACATACTACATATTATCGTCAATTTCAAGTCTAATTAAATCAACCAAGTATGATTTAAGTCACACAATACAATTCTGGGCCTTGCCACAGTAATAAATCGATACACGCGATTTCATACTACAACATCTCAACAGCACATAGTAATATTACAAGTACTACCACACAATCAATCAACAATCAAACAACAACACACAAGGCGAAAAGCCCAAACTCATTATATAAGAATTTCCCTTACCTTGGGCGCTTTAACAATCCAAGCAAGGTAAATTCAAAACCATCGTCAAGTCGCACCTCGCGCGTACCCTAAGCACGAACCTTAACAACACAAACTTAACAAAATTAGAACCAAAAACCCAAGTCCTATGACTCTAGGGCAGCCACGTTTTAGTCCTAAAAAGGGCCTAAAATCTTTCCAACTTAACCTATTTGGATCACACTTAGTCATATGTGATGGAACAATTTCAAACCATGCAAGTTTTCAAGCTTTTACAAAAGCTACACACTTAGAAAATAGCTAAACCAAAATTTACCAATTGGAATAGTGTTTTTACCAAATGAATAGTATTTTGCCAACTTTGAACCATTTTTCAAAGCACTAAAACATGTCACAAAATTTTAGAAACAATTCTATTACAAGTTCAAAACAATTCTTGAAACATAAACTCAAACTTTTCCCAAAATCATACTTCTTTGAATTGTTTTGCTAAATCAAATCATCAACCACTTTTACAACTATTTTCAAGCATAAATGCAAGTCAAGAATAAGTTACAAAACACCCTTGAAGCCACGATTTCCAAAGCTCCAAAACGACTCCAAATTTTCAAACCTTTTAACATCAAAATCTTACAAACTTCATTCAATCAAAACTTCTTATCAAAACCAAACTTATTCACCACTTTAATACACTTAAAAACAAGTTAGAACTCACCCAAAATTTAATCATAAGCCACTGTTTTGGAAGCCCCAAAACAGCCCCAAATTCATTTTGTTTCAAACAATTTTTCAAAGCTTTAAACTTACAAATCTTTATAGATTTAAAGTCCTAATCAAAAACCAACTTCCAAATCACTTTGATACACTTAGGAACAAATAAAAACATCATCAAAACTATCTCAATGGGCCACGGTTCCAGCCCCTCAACAATCCAAATTTATTTTTTTTAAAACTTTGTAAACATGCATATATGACTAGTTTCCAAACTTAGCAAGTATAACCCATCAAGATTCAACTCTAAAACACTAAAAACCAAACAAAACCAAAGCTTAAAACAGCCCCTAGGTTCGGCTATGTCTCAAGGTTAGGGTTCCAAAATTTTCAAATACTCTAATCATGCTTAATCATGGAGGAAAACAAAGGGCTTTAAGACTAATCATGCATATCTAGCAAAATCTAACACTTTTGCCCAAAAATAATTCCTAAAACCAACCAAACCCATATCATGAAACTCAAGAGAGAAAAGAATGGGTATGAAGCTTACCAAGAAGTTTGGAGGTGATGGATCAAGGATTAAGAAGAAAGGATGGAAGATTGAAGCTTAAACATCACTTTCCTTCAAGAATCAAAACTAGAATCATGAGAAACAACACAAATACCATGAAAACTCATCCATGGCAGCCATGGAGAAAGGAAAAGGGATTAGGATCTTTACCAAGAAGATTAGAGATTATAGAACAAGGATTAAGAGGGAAGGAAGCAAAGGTGAAAGCTTTAACACCAAAATCCTTCAAAACCAACACTTTCTCTTTCAAGAATTTTTTTCTCTCCAAGTCATGAATGGAAGAGCTGAAATGGGGCAGCCAAGGGAAGGAGAAGCCACGAAATTTTTTAGGACATGGAAGGAAGAAATTTCTTCATTTAGTTGGAAACTAACCAAACTAGTTACAAACTAACTAAACTAACTTAACAAACTAACTACCCATTACCTCCTAAGCCAATCAAAAGCCTCAATTCAAAATTGTAGGCTACAAGCACATGGCTGGCCTCCCATTGGTCCATGTGTGGTGTAACGACCCGTTTTCCAGGACGCTACTAAGCCAGTATCTTGACAACAGTTGACATATTTCCGAAAGGTGGAATACTCTGCTCGTAGGGTTTTCGAGAAATGTGATCCTATTTTTTTTTAAAGTTCTTTAAAGAAGCAGTCAGAGCATCACAGCGACTTTTAGAAACATGGCGAAAAATAATTTAAGACTCCACATAGACCACATTCATTTATTCTGTCAAATCATATATAACAAACGTGTTATGAAACATAACAGAGTTTTATTACAACACTGAAATAAATGACAAATATCCTATAGCTGGTCCATAAGCTATATTCTTCACTAGACTACTAGTAAATTCCACGACATAACACAGGAAGAAGACTGGACGACCATCATCAGCTGCTCCTCTCTACAGTTCTAAATCCTCCGCTTGCTCCGCCATCTGGGTTACATTCATTACATTGAAAGAACCACTGGCAAGGGTCAACTTCTTAAAAATAAAGAGCAGATACACATATTCGGCAACATACTCGGCAACAAAACATATAATAACATGGCATATTACAGAAATTAGCAATCATGACAGTAAGCAACCAACAGTATACACAGTTCACAAAGTTCAATTCAAAATGCTCGCTCAAGACTCGACTCATGACTCATCTCACGACTCATTTTCTCTCGACTCGACAATTTTTTCCGGAAAGCAGACGCCGATCCTTCAACTGACATACCAGCCGTAGCCTTGGGATCCTCGCTCTCCCTAGGTAAGCAGTCCCGATTCCTTAACGCTGCGACGCCTAGCTAATCCACCATAAACGAAGGGGACCTAGCACCCTCAGTTGTCTGGCTCATAGTTCAAAAACGTCTCGACGACTCGACAATGCTCTCAGACTCGATGAACAATTCGCCACATACGATATTCAAAGAGTTATACGCAAGATTATTCGACCACATATCAAATAATAAGAGCATGCTTAATATGAAGAAACGCAATTCAACAACTTAAGCATTAAAAGCAGTTTGCATGAAGAAACACAATTCAACGATACAAACAGCATAAACAATTCACATCTCAACAACAACGGACAACAATCAGCTCATAGAATCCATCCCTCTGCAACTCAATGGAGTTCACAGAGAGAAACAAACAAGTGTGGGGGGTTGGGGACAGCTACCAACCACTTGCAGACAAGCCCACTAAATAATCAGTATATAACAAAAATAAAGCGAAGGGGTACAAGACCCTCACTTCGAACCCTTAGGTTCTCAGACTTCTTCGCATAACACTTGAAATTAAATTCTAACAATATCTAGGGTTGCCCTTACATACGGACATACAACAATAAATATAAATGTGAAGCGCCCTTACCGAACTCCAAGCTACGCGTCTTCACGTATTCCTCGATCTCTACATCGCACGATCTTGGATCTCAACTCCTATTACCATAACAAACTTAGTACAAACCTAGCATAGGCTATTTTCTAATCCCTTAAGCTCTCAAAACCCAAAAACCTCTTAGATAACCAAAACACTTACACTTTAATACACACAATTTAAAAATTAACATTTTAAAGAATCAAACCTCAAAACTGGGAAATCTTTTCTTGAAAACTTTAAAGCAAGAACAACTTCAATTAGCTACTTTTTTTTTTTTTCAAATACTAAGCAAGGCTCCACTTGGTTTTCTTGAGTCTCAAAGAACTCAATTACCATATGTGTTTCATTGCCTCAAGAACCCAACCAAATCCAATTTTTCAATCCCAATCTTTTCCTAAATTCTCCAAAACATAAACACAATTCGTAACGTACCAAATACAACTATTACAAACCACAATTAGCAAAACTCATGCCTCCAAAGTTCAATTGAGCATGCGGCCACACCTCCTTCTTTAACAAAATTGCAAGATTTCCATTTAAATAAGCAAATCCTTTCCATACTTTTTCCAAAACTCAATTAACCCTCATTACGACCATGAACATCAAGATCACAAACAATTTTTTTCCTTTCTTATTCTCTATAGGGCTCGCGGCCCTTAGACCAAGAATTTGGGAACAATTTGAAAATTTCCAAAACAATTACCCAATACCATTTCAAATGCAATCATTTTCACAAACAACAAACTATAACCTAAGACAAGGCCTAACATAGTCCCAAAACCATTTTCAAACCACTCAAGAACAAGGGTTTTTAATAAAATGTTACTAACTCTCTTACTTTAACCATTCTAACAATCATAATGAGATATATACTAACTAGAACACAAGAAACATTACCCAACACATTTTTCACAATGCAATCACCCTTAAACCCTCATTCAAAATTGATTTTCATCCCAAAAAAGTTTCTAACCAAAAGTTAGTTTCAAAACTATCCCCCAAAATAGCCACAACCACTCCAAATAGACTTATATAACCATCCGATTTTTCCAAAACTTTCCAATTTTACTCAATAACCCAAAACAACTAGTTTAAGCCAAGAACACAAAATTATTTTCTTCCCTATGCCCTTGTAGGATCTTGGCCAACACACCCCAAAGAGGTAAAATTGCAAAGCTTCCAAAATAAATTAACCACATCATTCCAAATCATCCATTATCTCAATCCTTTCACAAATAACAATTAATTCACAATCAAAGACCCAACCCTATTTTTTTTTCCATACCTTCCAGAACAAGGGTTTTATTCAAAAACTTCTAATTCTTGACTCAAATCAAACTTGACAACTACTTTAGCAATAACAACATCTAATAAGCAAAAGACACAGTTAAATAAATAAGCAAGCAAAATAGAAAAGAAACTAAAAATAAATCCTCACCCAATATCCTACTAAGGTTCACGATTTTGCACTGGAAAATGGAAGGGAATAATTTGTTTTCAAATTCACTTACAATGGTCGAATGAGATAATCAAGAGGAAGATGAAACTAGAAGCATTGGGTTGGGAAATGAGAATGATGAAGTGCCAAGAAGATGAACAATGGGAGCCATGGAAGCTCTCATGCTTTCTCTCTCAAGAACCAAAAAGAAGCAAAATGGAGATGAAGGTGAGAGTAGGGGTGCTCTCGGCTGGATGAAGGAGAGGAAAGGAGGTGGATTTGTCTCATTTTTCTCTTCACCACACATGAATAATCTTGTAGAAAGCAAAGAAATAGAGGGTAGGAGAAAGGGCTCACGCTACAGAGGAGAAGAAAAATGGGTTTTGCTTCCTTTTTCATTTCTATCTCACCCACACTTAAATATTTAAAAGAATTAAAAGGAGTGGTTGTGAAGGACCTCGCCTGGTCTGATAAAAGGGTAGGAAGAAGACTAAAAAAAAATATTTATTAAACAAGATAATTTACTTGGTTAATATTAAGTCTAGTAAAGTGCTACAAACTAATCACCCCAAAATGTGACACTTATTAATAAAGCAAAGATGCTAAACACATCAACTAATCTATCATATCTAATCTCACATCTCTTATGATTACCCTCTAATCCTAGAGTCTAAAGCGTGCTAAAAAAAGATACGGCGTCGAGTAATCGCGTCACTGATTAATTCCCCGTCGATAAATTCGCGAAAATTAATTTAACGAGAAATTTATTCACCGCGTGATAACATATTATTATAAATAATAAAAACAATCTAAAACATTCAAAAATAATCACAAGAAGTTACGTTTCGATTTTCATCGAAAACGGAGTTGGTTTTAAATTTTAATGCGGATAAAATTTACCCGGCGATTCGAAACGCGACGAAACTTCGTTAGAGTTTTTCGACGATTTTCGAACCATGAATTAATATTAAATATTAATTCTTAAATTTAATTTCATCTTGATTTAATTTAATCAATTTCTCAGTCAACAAAAATACGCGTTACCGCGTCACACCGAAAACTTACATAAAGTTTAAATTGACGAATTCGCATTAACGCAGCATACGTCTACGCTGTCTATTAATTTGAATTAACATCACGAATAATAATTATTTATAATAAATAAATTATTCAAAATAACTCAAAATAATTTCCCGTACTCTCAGTAAACCATTGAGGTGATCAATCTCTATGACTTATCTTCAAGTATTCAGGATTTTATTGCTAAAATCACTTTTCTTAAAAATTGAGGGTTACAATACCATCCCCCTTAAAATAGTTTCGTCCTCGAAACTACACAAATAGTAATATATGGAAAAATACTTTACCCAAAACTATAAAATATTTTGCACACAATGCACTCATAGTACATATTAATATACATAGCACTATAATATTTTTAGCTACATAGTATAGCAGACAATAGTAGCAATCAACCACATATACATTTAGCACAACGCAAAATAAGCGTAGTTAGTAGACAAAGAATCTCTTGTTGCTGACTGATGCTTCTTTCCCGCTCACAGCATCTGCTTATCCACGATCACACTCACGAACATGGATATGAATACAATCTCGTCTGCAGTTACACGCCATTGCTACGAAAATGATACTAACCTATTCACAGGCAATCGTGAGTACAGCCATCTAGAACACAAAAACCTTTTACAACCTTCTAACTTAATCAAACTTTTTCTACCAATTTATGATTTAATAAAATTCTTTAAAATTTGGAACTATTTTCAATAAAACCATTGTTAGCAAATATGCCAAAATCACTTATAATTTCTCCAAGACAACTAACAAGGCCTAAGGAAATTAAGGTTTTCTAGTACTCTTCTCTAAAAATCTTTTTCAAAGCCATACTTACCCATAAATGGACTTATAGTAAAAGGGTTTAATCATCAAAACTACTATCTTTTTCACAAAAGAGAACAAAATCATTTTTAAGCTTCATTACAAAAATCAGGATTTTAACAAGAAACATAAAAAAAAAACACTTAACACCATTGTCAGCTAGATCATTAACAAAGATTCAAGCATTAAGAGCAAAGGAACTAAGACACTCACCTAGAATCTTCCAGGAACTCGCGGTTTAGGGAGGGACACAAGGATTGCTATGATCACCAACCATAAAATTGCCCACAACATCACCCAAGGGTATAAGGGATATAAAGAACAGTCCTCACTTGACATCTCTTATAGCTTTGGTTTAGCAAAAGGAATGGAGGGAAATGGTTTCCAGGTTTCTCACAAGCTTCAAATGCCACAAGGTGTAGCACTACTTAAGGGAAGGATCGAATAGCATAGGGGTCCCTTAATAGAATTTGTCCAAAACGCATAAGAGGAAAAGAAGAAAGGAATCGAGGGTTGTCACTTTCTTTCTAAACTTTGCAAGGTTTCTCAGACGCAAATTTAAAGAAGGGGAAAAGATTCACAAACTTTTGGTCCAAGGTCTTCATCACCAACTAGTACTATAACTAAAACATAATATTTCCTTTTGCACCCTCTACAAGTGTGTGGTCGGCCAAGTAAATATAAGGAAAGATGAAAATAAATTATTCCACTTTGCTTGGCTCTCCTCTTAAAAGGAAAATTCTGTGATCTAAAATTCGGGAGAGGGTTTAGTAAAAGAATTTTGGCTACTACCCACTACTAGCTAGGCAACCTGTCACGTACTAAAACTATTACCCGCAACTCTCACTAATTTTCTAGCTCCCATTCAACTGAGTCAAATGGTTCCCACATAAATTAAGTTGTCACAAGACAATTAATCTGTGCTTGCTAGAAGGTAGTCGCGTTTAATATTTTCGTTGAAGAATATTAATACGCTCACACAAATAACAAACACATAGTTAGTCGCACATATTCACAGCAGTACAGGAATAGACTACTGCGAAAACACAAATGTTAATGGCAAACATGTTGCATTCAGAAAATCATGAAATTGTTTTGATTTTCAACCATAATATATATCAATTTACTTCAAACATCGATCGTTTACGTTATCTATATCTAGGATCACTAACGCGTCAAAGATCACATTAATCAATAATAGTAATAATAGCATCTCCGACAAACAATCCTTTGGTCTCTGCAGCTTGCTCTTCTAATTGATATCCTAGCAGTTCACATTGATTCTCCGTGTCAGTCCGTTGAGCAATAGCAACCACTATCCCTACCACATCTTCGGATATCTGAATCTTTCGATCCATCTCTGACTTATCTACTAAAACAGGAACAATCATTCGTTTCGGAGGTATTAGATTTCCACGAGGTTTCTCAACCTAATAAAAATCCCCCAATAGGTTTGGTGCGTCTCAGCACACGTTGTTTCAATTAAGGAATAATTTCAAACAATTACAAGTAGAGTTAATCCACTTGAGGAACAATCACACAAGCATAGTTTGACTCCCAACAAAACACAGGTTGACTCCCAACAGGCTAACTTCTATCCTCCCGACACTTGACCAGCTATAGTTTGCCCAGCTCACAGTCCAGCTAGAACCGAACTGCTCTGATACCACTCTTGTAACGACCCGTTTTCCAGGACGCTACTGAGCCAGTATCTTGACAACAGTTGACATATTTCCGAAAGGTGGAATACTCTGCTCGTAGGGTTTTCGAGAAATGTGATCCTATTTTTTTTTTAAACTCTTTAAAGAAGCAAATGAGCATCACAAATGACTTTTAGAAACATGGCGGAAAATAATTTAAGACTCCACATAGACCACATTCATTTATTCTGTCAAATCATATATAACAAACGTGTCATGAAACATAACAGAGTTTTATTACAACACTGAAATAAATGACAAATATCCTATAGCTGGTCCATAAGCTATATTCTTCACTAGACTACTAGTAAATTCCACGACATAACACAGGAAGAAGACTGGACGACCATCATCAGCTGCTCCTCTCTACAGTTCTAAATCCTCCGCTTGCTCCGCCATCTGGGTTACATTCATTACATTGAAAGAACCACTGGCAAGGGTCAACTTCTTAAAAATAAAGAGCAGATACACATATTCGGCAGCATACTCGGCAACAAAACATATAATAACATGGCATATTACAGGAATTAGCAATCATGACAGTAAGCAACCAACAGTATACACAGTTCACAAAGTTTAATTCAAAATGCTCGCTCAAGACTCGACTCATGACTCATCTCACGACTCATTTTCTCTCGACTCGACAATTTTTTCCGGAAAGCAGACCCCGATCCTTCAATCGACATACCGGTAGTAGCCTTGGGATCCTCGCTCTCCCTAGGTAAGCAGTCCCGGTTCCTTAACGCTGCGACGCCTAGCTAATCCACCATAAACGAAGGGGACCTAGCACCCTCAGTTGTCCAGCTCATAGCTCAAAAACGTCTCGACGACTCGACAATGCTCTCAGACTCGATGAACAATTCGCCACATACGATATTCAAAGAGTTATACGCAAGATTATTCGACCACGTATCAAATAATAAGAGCATGCTTAATATGAAGAAACGCAATTCAACAACTTAAGCATTAAAAGCAGTTTGCATGAAGAAACACAATTCAACGATACAAACAGCATAAACAATTCACAGCTCAACAACAACGGACAACAATCAGCTCATAGAATCCATCCCTCTGCAACTCAATGGAGTTCACAGAGAGAAACAAACAAGTGTGGGGGGTTGGGGACAGCTACCAACCACTTGCAGATAAGCCCACTAAATAATCAGTATATAACAAAAATAAAGCGAAGGGGTACAAGACCCTCACTTCGAACCCTTAGGTTCTCAGACTTCTTCGCATAACACTTGAAATGAAATTCTAACGATATCTAGGGTTGCCCTTACATACGGACATACAACAATAAATATAAATGTGAAGCGCCCTTACCGAACTCCAAGCTACGCGTCTTCACGTATTCCTCGATCTCTACATCGTACGATCTTGGATCTCAACTCCTACAACCATAACAAACTTAGTACAAACCTAGCATAGGCTATTTTCTAATCCCTTAAGCTCTCAAAACCCAAAAACCTCTTAGATAACCAAAACACTTACACTTTAATACACGCAATTTAAAAATTAACATTTTAAAGAATCAAACCTCAAAACTAGGAAACCTTTTCTTGAAAACTTTAAAGCAAGAACAGCTTCAATTAGCTACTTTTTTTTTTTCAAATACTAAGCAAGGCTCCACTTGGTTTTCTTGAGTCTCAAAGAACTCAATTACCATATGTGTTTCATTGCCTCAAGAACCCAACCAAATCCAATTTTTCAATCCCAATCTTTTCCTAAATTCTCCAAAACATAAACACAATTCGTAACGTACCAAATACAACTATTACAAACCACAATTAGCAAAACTCATGCCTCCAAAGCTCAATTGAGCATGCGGCCACACCTCCCCTTCTTTAACAAAATTGCAAGATTTCCATTTAAATAAGCAAATCCTTTCCATACTTTTTCCAAAACTCAATTAACCCTCATTACGACCATGAACATCAAGATCACAAACAATTTTTTTCCTTTCTTATTCTCTATAGGGCTCGCGGCCCTTAGACCAAGAATTTGGGAACAATTTGAAAATTTCCAAAACAATTACCCAATACCATTTCAAATGCAATCATTTTCACAAACAACAAACTATAACCTAAGACAAGGCCTAACATAGTCCCAAAACCATTTTCAAACCACTCAAGAACAAGGGTTTTTAATAAAATGTTACTAACTCTCTTACTTTAACCATTCTAACAATCATAATGAGATATATACTAACTAGAACACAAGAAACATTACCCAACACATTTTTCACAATGCAATCACCCTTAAACCCTCATTCAAAATTGATTTTCATCCCCAAAAAGTTTCTAACCAAAAGTTAGTTTCAAAACTATCCCCCAAAATAGCCACAACCACTCCAAATAGACTTATATAACCATCCGATTTTTCCAAAACTTTCCAATTTTACTCAATAACCCAAAACAACTAGTTTAAGCCAAGAACACAAAATTATTTTCTTCCCTATGCCCTCGTAGGGTCTTGGCCAACACACCCCAAAGAGGTAAAATTGCAAAGCTTCCAAAATAAATTAACCACATCATTCCAAATCATCCATTATCTCAATCCTTTCACAAATAACAATTAATTCACAATCAAAGACCCAACCCTATTTTTTTTTCCATACCTTCAAGAACAAGGGTTTTATTCAAAAACTTCTAATTCTTGACTCAAATCAAACTTGACAACTACTTTAGCAATAACAACATCTAATAAGCAAAAGACACAATTAAATAAATAAGCAAGCAAAATAGAAAAGAAACTAAAAATAAATCCTCACCCAATATCCTACTAAGGTTCACGATTTTGCACTGGAAAATGGAAGGGAATAATTTGTTTTCAAATTCACTTACAATGGTGGAATGAGATGATCAAGAGGAAGATGAAACTAGAAGCATTGGGTTGGGAAATGAGAATGATGAAGTGACAAGAAGATGAACAATGGGAGCCATGGAAGCTCTCATGCTTTCTCTCTCAAGAACCAAAAAGAAGCAAAATGGAGATGAAGGTGAGAGTAGGGGTGCTCTCAATTTGGATGAAGGAGAGGAAAGGAGGTGGATTTGTCTCATTTTTCTCTTCACCACACATGAATAATCTTGTAGAAAGCAAAGAAATAGAGGGTAGGAGAAAGGGCTCACGCTACATGAGGAGAAGAAAAATGGGTTTTGCTTCCTTTTTCATTTCTATCTCACCCACACTTAAATATTTAAAAGAATTAAAAGGAGTGGTTGTGAAGGGCCTCACTGATCCGATAAAAGGGTAGGAAGAAGACTAAAAAAAAAATATTTATTAAACAAGATAATTTACTTGGTTAATATTAAGTCTAGTAAAGTGCTACAAACTAATCACCCCAAAATGTGACACTTATTAATAAAGCAAAGATGCTAAACACATCAACTAATCTATCATATCTAATCTCACATCTCTTATTATTACCCTCTAATCCTAGAGTCTAAAGCGTGCTAAAAAAAGATACGGCGTCGAGTAATCGCGTCACTGATTAATTCCCCGTCGATAAATTCGCGAAAATTAATTTAACGAGAAATTTATTCACCGCGTGATAACATATTATTATAAATAATAAAAACAATCTAAAACATTCAAAAATAATCACAAGAAGTTACGTTTCGATTTTCATCGAAAACGGAGTTAGTTTTAAATTTTAATGCGGACAAAATTTACCCGGCGATTCGAAACGCTACGAAACTTCGTTAGAGTTTTTTGACGATTTTCGAACCATGAATTAATATTAAATATTAATTCTTAAATTTAATTTCATATTGATTTAATTTAATCAATTTCTCAGTCAACAAAAATACGCGTTTCCGCGTCACACCGAAAACTTACATAAAGTTTAAATTGACGAATTTGCATTAACGCAGCATACGTCTACGCTGTTTATTAATTTGAATTAACATCACGAATAATAATTATTTATAATAAATAAATTATTCAAAATAACTCAAAATAATTTCCCGTACTCTCAGTAAACCATTGAGGTGATCAATCTCTATGACTTATCTTCAAGTATTCAGGATTTTATTGCTAAAATCACTTTTCTTAAAAATTGAGGGTTACATGTGGCAGCCATTTGCTCAAAATATCTCAGGGTTTCGCTACGACGCGTTTTCGCTCAATCGGGTGCACGACGTTACGCGTATATTAGGTTTTAATACTAAAATCTCCCAAAAATAATTCTAATTATAACCCCACACCCAAAAATCACAAATGTTCCTCGCGGCATAAGAAAAGTACCCATGTATCTCATTTTCTCGAAATGCGAACTGAAACGTCGCAATTAGGCAGTCTCTGGCCATAGAAAATACACTAAATATTTTCTGATGCCCAAAAATTCTAGAAAAATTACAATAAATCCTAAATATTGGAAAATTCTAATATCTCAAATTTTATAAAATTTGGATCACGTTTGGGCATGTTTCAGATAGAAACACACACAATATCCTAGTTACGGCAGAATTCGATAGAATTCTCGCAGCGTAATAAAAACTGTAAATTAGTGAGGATCACTAATTTCAATTTCTCTTATCATATAGAAATTAATCAAACAATAAAATTATCAAAACAAAATCTTTAAAATAATAGTCATTTTAAATATGACATAAAACAGACAATTAATACAATAACTAGATAATAAAATTCCAAACTATGACTTAACAATATTATTAAATCCTGAAAATTATTTCTCTTTCAATAAAATAATTTTCTTTAATCAAATAACAATCTTTCACATTTTTTAAGATTAATTCATATTAAAAACAGTATACGTCTACACTGTCTGTTAATCTGAATTAATTACTAAAACAGTAAGTTGTTTACAATAAATCTTTGTTGTTGTTTGTACTTTTAACAAACCATTGAGGTGATCAATCTCCATGATTTATTTTCAAGTAGTCGGAAACTATAAAATAATTTTCATAAAAATTGGGATGTTACAAACATGCATATAAGACTAGTTTAAGCATACTAAACCAAAACCCTCAAAGATCTAACTCTAAAACAACAAAATCAAGCCAAGAACAAGCCCTTGAACAGCCTCTATGGTTTCGGCCAGAGCAAGGTTAGGGGTGTGAGACAAGGAGATCCTTTGTCCCCTCTCCTGTTTTGTCTTGCTGAGGAGGTGTTGAGCAAAGGCATCACCAATCTTGTTCAAACCGGTCAACTCCAGTTGATGACAGGTCCTAGAGGTTTTCCAACTCCATCTCATGTTTTATATGCCGACGATGTAATGATCTTCTGTAGGGGAACTCAACAAAATATGCATAATCTCATGGCTCTATTCAAAGACTATAGTGATGCTTCTGGCCAAGTCATTAATCCTAATAAGTCCAAATTCTATGCAGGGTCTTTACCTGATCAAAGGACAGGTACTCTTTCTTCCATACTTGGTTTTTCAGCTGGGGTTCTTCCTTTTGTTTATTTAGGAGTTCCCTTGTTAAAAGGAAAGCCTAGACGGATTCACCTTCAATATATTGCGGATAGGATCAAGGCTAAATTGTCTGCCTGGAAAGCTTCTCTCTTATCAATTATGGGCAGAGTTCAGTTGGTTCAATCGGTCATTCAAAGCATGCTCACATACAGTTTCCATGTTTATATTTTGCCTGTAGGCCTTCTTAATGATGTTGATAAATGGATCAGGAACTTCATTTGGTCAGGTGATATTAATTCTAGAAAGCTGGTTACCGTCTCTTGGAGTAAAATGTGCAGTCTGATTAATGAGGGTGGCCTTGGTCTGCGTTCCTTGAGAGCCATCAACAATGCTTCAATGGTGAAATTGGGCTGGGAGCTGATTTCTTCTAACAGCCAGTGGCCTTGCCTTTTGAGAGCTCGATGTCTCAAGAACAATATCCCTACTTATTCTTTTATCAGCTCCTCGATTTGGACAGGGATTAAAATAGTTTTCTCATCTGTTTTGACCAATGTGACTTGGCAAATTAGTGATGGAAGCAAAGTTAGTTTCTGGACTGACAAATGGTTATCACAGCCGCTAGTTGACATGCTTGACATTCCCTCTCAATGTCATTCATGCAATCTAGTTTTGTAGGAATAAATCTCGCTTTGACAATTTTGATGTTCCTGCCCTGCTGCCATCTCCAAGATCTCGGCAAATGTCCATTTAGCTGGAACATTGAGTAAGGGTGCAGCCTCTTCTAATATTAAAGAGTTCACAATTCTTAAGGCTTTCACCATTGATATTCATCCCAGTAAAGCTCCAGTTATCATATCGGTCCTATGGTATCCTTCGAAGTGTCGCTGGATCAAATGCAACACAGATGGTACTGCTAGAGGTGCCCCGGGTCCTGCGTCATTTGGAGGGATTTTTTGTGATAGTGGAGCTGCTGCCCTTGGGTGCTTCTCTATGGCCATTGGTAATTCTTTTGCACTTCAGGCTGAACTTCTAAGTGTTATGGTCGCCATTGAGATTGCTTATGATAAGGGTTGGCACAATCTCTGGCTTGAGTGCGACTCTGCCTTAGTTATTTTTGTTTTTGTTTCCCCTTGGATTGTTTCTTGGAAACTTCGAAATAGGTGGTCAAATTGTTTACAGCTTACTAGTAGGATGAATTTTAGATTTTCTCATATATACTGTGAGGGTAATCACTGTTCAGATAAATTAGCCTCTCATGGTATTAGTCTTCAGGGATTTATTTGGTGGGATTTAATTCCTAATTTCATAAGGGAAGACTTTTTCCGTAATAGGTATGCTTTTCCAAATTATAGGTTCAAATAATTATACATGGGTAAGGTTCATGCCCCCCATGATTTTGTCTATTTTTTTTTATTTTTAATAAATTTTGGCATGCTGCAGATGATAGGTAGTGGCTGATGTGCCAACCTAGTTGGGATATCAGTTACTATTGTGATGCTTATGCATGCCATTTTGCCTTAAAAAAAAGCTAATTGTGAAAATTTGTTCTTGAGGACTTAAAAAACATGTTGGAACTTGTTTGAGTTTGTTCTCTAGTTAATAATTTTGTGATTGCCATAGTTAAAATGTTTTGGGATTAAAAGAATTGGAAGGATTCTTTGAAACTCTTACTCTTGAAATGTTTTGAAAATAGTTTTGAATAGGAAATGCTAAGTGAAATGGTACTAATTTATGGTTGAAAAATTTGCAAATTAGTCACTCATTTTAGGCCCATAGCCGTGAGCCCTATAGGCATAGGAAAAAGGGAAATTTCTTGCAAAGACTTGTATTAATATATGCATGCTTAATTGAAGCCTTGAATAAGATAGATTTTGTGAAAAACACACACTTGAAAGCATGATTTTGGAAATTTGTTCCTATTTCCTTAGTGTTGGCCGCGAGTTCCTTAGGAGTTTTGGGAGAGAAATTTTTTTGCATTCTAGTTTATAATTGTTGTGTTGATGTATGATTAAGTTCTATGTGATGGTGTTTGGCTAGGAAAAGGTTTAGGTGTTGAGAGCCTAAGGTTTTTAAGTTGAGGCTTAGAATTGTGCTAAGCTTACCTTGTGATGATAGGATTTATACCACGCTAGCGGATGACTTTGGTAAGGGCAACTTGTAGATATGTATAGATTTTAAATTTCTGTTATAAAGCGAAGAAGTCTGAGAAACTCAGGGTTCGAAGTGAGGGTCTCGTACCCCTTCGATTTTTAGTTCTTAAAACTTTCATTATGATTATTTAGTGGGCTTGTCTGCAAGTGGTTGGCAGCTGCCCCCAACCCCCCACACTTGTTTGATTTCCTCTCTGTCAACTCCATTGAGCTGCAGATGGATGAATTGTATTCTGATTGTTGTGATATCACTTGATTGCTTGATACTGTTGAATTGGGTTGTCTTGTATTGAGCTTTGTGTGAATATTTATTTAATATGCGATTGAATAATTATACGAGTTGCTTTCCTGAATTATCATATGAGTTGATTTATTCATCATGATTCCTTGAATCATCATATGCGTCGATTTATTCATTGGGGTGGATAAAGTGTCGTCGTGGCGTTTTTGAACTATATCCCGAATAAACTTAGGGTGCTAAGACCCCCTTGTTTTTTGGCAGCTTAGTTAGACGTCTTAACGTCGAGGAACTCGTCCTGAATATCCTAGGGTGGTCGTGGAGCCTAAAGCCTATGGCTGGATTTCAGCAGCTTGTTCGGCATTACTTCCAAAAATTTGTCGAAAGTGTCTTGAGAGAGTGTGTCGAGAGTTGCATTATGGGCATTTGTGCATCTTATTGTCTCTTGCTTTATGTTTGTTGTTTCTATGTTTATTCGAGAAGTTGACCCTTTCCCGTGGTTACTTCAGCCCATGATGGTAACCCAGGCAATGACAAAGACCCTGGTGATACCGGCGATGACGACATCGCCAGAGATCGTGTTTGATTTTCCAGATATCGAGAAGCCCACGGTGATGGAGTTCGAACCCATCTGCCACCGTGTTGTATATACAAGGGACGTTGTACAGACTTTTCGAGTTGATGGACTAGTACTGAGACATGAGACATCTAAGCGTGCAGTTAGTTTTTCGATCAGGACCATGCAGGTGGTGGATGCTTGGCGTAGCATTCAGAGAGAGCAGGCGATGGCAGTATCATCTTCTTCACCGGAGGGATCTTTGGAGATTCCAAGGCGTATTACTACTCGTTATGCACCTCTGCCTAGGGGAGCGAGATTTCGAATGACCGCTCGAAAGAGCGTGATCAGGCGTGGGACTGCTGGAGCTTCTACATCTCGAGCAGAAGCTACCCCGAGTTCTTTGGCAGAGCCTAAGCTTGAGACAGAGCCGGCTTCCCCCATGATTGCCAGGACACCTACTCCACCGGGACATCTTTCACCGGTATGTCGAGAGTGGGGTGAGGCAGGATGTAGCGGCACAGGATTCATTGAGGAGGTGGTGGTAGAGGAAGACGTGTCAGAGGGTTTACCTGCTACGGTTCCTTTCATAGACTTGACTGGAGAGGATACGGTGGACCCAATGGAGGATGATGATGAGGAGGATCCATCTGAGGATTCAGATAGCTATCTGTAGTTGCTGTGATTGTTTGACTGCTTGTTTTGTATTTTGGATGAATGTAGTATTTCGTTTATGGTGTACAGTTTGTTTTGGTGACCAGTCGGGCTTAGTGGATGTCTTTTGTGTACTGCAGGGTAGACTGGTGGCATACGTTTGGACCAGCCCCCCTGTTTGGTGTCTGCCAGGAGTACCCCTTGGGTATGATTGCTCTCATGAAGGTCTTCATACCATAGGTGTATTCTTTTGTACATGTTTATGCATTTTCTATTTGGTACGCACTGCTTATGGCTACTTGCTTATATATATGTATGTATTTCCAGAGCATGCGTCTTGTGTCTTAGATTGCACCATGTTTCTAAAAGTTGTGACAACTCTGTGTATGCTTGCGGAAGTAATTGTTTTAAAAAAAAAATAGACTGCATTTTCCAAAGGACACAAGAGTACTTTTTTAAAAAGTGTGTCGAATATAGGGTTGTTTTTAGTTTTAGTAGCGGTCCGAAAATGGGTCGTTACAATAGTGGTATTAGAGCAGTTTGGTTCTAATCGGACTGTGCATAGGAAATTTGGAGTTGGTCACTGTGTCGGGTTATGTTTATCGGGTACCTAGTTGTGTTGTATTGCAATTGTTTGCTGAGTGAAGCAGTTTTGCTTGCCAATTGTTTGAATTGTTTCTTGACTGAAACAGTGTGTGTTAACACATTCTTTAATTTTGAGGTTCTGACAGGTTTTTGGACCTTGGAGGAATCTCATGCCACCTCGCAGAGACCCTACGACTGGATCTGATAGTCCCAATATGGAAAGGGCGATTCAAGCAATGACGGATATGGCGGTGGCTATGGCTCAATAATCCGTTGCTACGACTCAACAGTCTAATTCTATGGCTTAGCGGACTACGGCTTTGGCCCCACAAAATCTGCAATAACAGCAGAGAGCGGAATAGAATACAGACGCGAGAGGATTAGCTAATTTTCGTAAGCACGACCCATCGAAGTTCTACGGCGAGCCGAATCTAGACAAGGCAGACCTTCGCATGCAGGAGATAAAGAAGATCTTCGAGGCACTTCACTGTCCAGGGAATGTTAAGGTGGACTATGCAACCTACTTGCTGCTAGGATATGCCAAGTACTAGTGGAAGGGAGTGAAGCAGACTTTGACGACATAGCATCGTGAAATCACTTGGGAAGTTTTCCACAGGAGATTCATGGACAAGTATTTTCCTGATACTGCACGAGCTGAGAAACAGCGAGAGTTCCTCCGACTATAGCAAGGTAGCATGACGATGTCGGAATATGCAGCTAAGTTTGAATCACTTGCAAGATACTTTAGTCCGTTTCATGACCGAGCTGACCAGGGATGGTTGAGCGAGAGATTTCAGTGAGGATTGAGGTTTAACATCCAGAAATCTGTGACGTCTCTAAGGATCAAGAATCTTCAAGAACTGATTGGCAGGGGTGTTGAGGTGGAAGTTATGAGAAACGCCAAGAAGGGGAGTGGTATAGGGGACCAATGAGACCCCAGAGCGTAGGACAAAGGGTTTCTTAGAAGAGAAAGCAGCAGAAGAAGCCATATAGTCGACCTCAAGTGAACAACAGTAAGGGATAGTTGTTGAGGATTTCGGCAGTGTACCGAATCGCACAAGTAATAAAATGATAAGTAAGATCGTCTCCACAGGGATTGCGATTGATTATTCAACTAAACAAAGTTCGTAACTATTCTGAACGAAAACCGAATAGTGGTATTTGGAAATAAGTGGACTTGTAACAATTGAAAATTAATAATAACAACTATTTAAAAATCAAAGGATTAAAATTGACTAGGGATCGAATCTTCTTGTTTTCACTCTTATGCATTTAATCTACAACCAACGCAAGTTATCCCATACAAATTGAAGTTCGAATCAACGATATTAGATTAAGTACAATTCCTTGTCTCATAACCCCTTTAACTAAACCAAGAATCCCTAATTCCTTAGGTGACCACTAATAAAGTTAAGCATAAAGATCAATGATTCACAAGAACACATAATCACAAAGTTATATTCCTATACTCATCATGACTATAGCTAGCAATCTCAGTTCAAGTCATTCACCCAATTTCCCAATCATCATGAAAAACCCCAAATCAATTCAATAGCGGCCAAGTATCAAAAAGCATTAAGCGCAGAGAATTGAAAGCTCAGTTGAAATGAAATAAACTTGCTTTAATAAAATAGAATTAACTACACAAGAGTTTCATCAAGATTCATCTACCCTAGTCTCAGAGATTTAGCTACTCATAAAGTAAGAAAAACCAAACCAGAAAAATCGAGGAAGAAGAGAGGAGGAGAACGAATCCTATTCTCCACCGTGCCCCCAAGAATCCAAGTTCCAACCCTAGACAAGTCTTTTTAGTGTCTATTTATAGTCTAGGGTGAAAAGGAGTGAAAAACCAAGTAAAAAATGGTGAAAAACGCGAAATCCTGAATTCTGGACGCTCCCGTAGCATGGCCGTGGCCTGAGGCACGGCCAGGCCGTGCTTCTCTCTGTGTCTTGTGTTAAACAGGATAAGTCGAAGCACGGCCGTGCTTAATAACACGGGTGGGCCGTGCTTCCTACAGTTTCCAATTTGTATTGCAATATTAGCCTCTTTAACGTCCGAATTAACTCAAGGTGTCTTCATGAAAGTTGAAGCTATGGATCTTAGCTTTCCAATGGCACCGGTTTCATCTCATTTGGACACCTACAACTCCAGATATTATTAAAACATTGAGCAGGTGTCAGGCTGGGACAGCATCACCTTATCAACTTGTAGCACAAATTACCCGAACTCATTCCAAGTGATTTTCTCCTTTTTCCTAGGACAAATACATTCTTTTAAGCACAATTGAACCAAAACCAAGTGCATTATTCAAATCAAGCAAAGTGCATAAATATCATAAATTAACATGGTTAAAAAAAACTAAAATGCAATGTAAAATTAACACTAAACTATACGCCATTTTGAACTTATCAAATTACCCCAAGCTTAGAATTTTGCTTGTCCTCAAGTAATTACTGTGGCCAAAGATGGAATGAGAAACAAAAGATGCAACAGATAAAGAACCCGAGATAAAAGCAAGATCAAGCAATAGGCTAAAGGCTAACAAGACAATAGAGATAATCAAAATCAAGTCCAATTAGAAACTCAGGCTCTCTGAAATCATGTCTCTCACTGATAAGGGCACTCTCCTTACCACTCTCCAAGTGTTTAAAGGTTAAAACAATTCACTCATATTCCTCAAAGAAAGTGCTCTACCATAGGCTTGACTATTAACCAAATCTCAGCAAATAATTATTGAAAACACAAAAGAATCAAAAGGTCTTTCAAAAGGTTGTAACGTGGCCATGGAATTTTACTTGAAAGGTGGGATAATAACAAGGAAAGGAAAATTCAAGGGCTATAAACCAACAACCCTTTTAAAGTAGCATAAGTGGAGCAATTCATTTTTCCTTTTTGCTTTCAAAACCTTTTTATTTTTTTTTTACTCCTCTTCCGTTGTTTTTTTTTTCTATTTTTTTTATTTTATTCTCCCTCATTTGAGATTTTGCAATATTTACTGGGAGGAACTAAACAATGTAAGAGATCCCAAGATCAAGCATCAAAACAATTCACAAGATTAAGCATCCAATTGCTCCCTTAAACATACTCTAAAAAGGTACCATAAACATTGGTCAATAGCATGGGTACCAAAAAAATTTATTTCAGTTAAGGCTCAAAAGGGCAACTAGAGGAAGCTTTCGTTCAAAAATCAGAGTCTTGAAAACATGCCTATAATGCCTTAATCATATTCAAGTGTGTAGACAAAAATTTTCAAGTTTTGAAATGGTTTCAAGTCAAGTTCTAGAGAGCACAATCAGATGGAAACACTCATACAAGGAGAAAGGGCATATAAACATGATAAAGTGCAAGCCCCAATACAAGCTCAAGTCTCACATTTAGAAGTCAAAATCGTTGAAAAACATCAAATCAGGCGCCACATGCTAATTCTCAACTTATCAAAAGATTGTCACTATGTACATTAAGAACACTACCTTTAAGCCCATCACAAGAGAAAATAATTGGGTTCCAAATCATTGCAATCTCAAATTTCAACAAAATTGCGGCACACATGGAAAAGCACAAGAGAATAGCATGACAATTTGGGGGATAAAATGATGCAAACAAAAACAAAAATTAACACAAGATGCAAAAACTAAAATGAGATGCAAGACTAAATACACAAAATGTAAACTCCTTACCCCAAGCTTAAAAACTTACATTGTCCCCAATGTAAAAATTTAAGTTGAAGCAAGGATGAGAAGGAAAAAAGTAACCGAAAAACTTGGGTTGCCTCCCAGGAAGCGCTTCTTTAACGTCATTAGCTTGACACTTCAACACCCTTGTTAGGGTGGATAAGATGTCATGAAGAAGATTTCATCCTTCCGCTTCCTTCTTTTGGAGAGAATTCCCATGTACTTGGCATAGGGAAGTAAGTGTGTCCATGCCTTAGCAATTGTACATTTGGGATATTGTTTCCCCCACTCCTTATCTTGAAGCACATCAAATTCATCTTGCGGAGGACGATTCTCTTCAATGCCCAAGAGTTGAGCTATCACATGAATCTCTTCGTGCCTCACCCTTAGGTCCTCTTCCATGTCACTATTTTTGTTTTTCAATTCTTCTTCCAATGCCACCATGAAGTTATGTTCACTCTCTATCTCCACTTTCTTCTGCTCAAATTGGTATAATTGCTCTGACAACCTCTCACAACGAACCTCAAAGTTATCAAATGAAGCTTGGTTGGCTCTCATGAATTTCACCCAAACATTGTTAAGGTAAGAGTCTCTGTCATGGGATTCTTCGAATTGAGCTTGAGGATGTGATTCTTTGGTTTGCTCCGCAAGTTGCTTTGAGAGTTGCCCAATTTGATTCTCCAGATTTTTGATAGAGGCCTCTTGGTTTTTGAAATAAGACTCATGTTTCTTGAAATTGGATTGAGTCAAATTCATGAACTGCATAAGAGCATCTTCTAAGGCACTTGTCTTCTCTTGCTTTTTAGGATGTGACTCTTCTTCTCCCAAGATACTTTCCATGCAATAGTCCTCTTCTTCTTCTACCATGACTAAGAAATCCTCACAATAGCCATTTCTATGCTTTACTCCACAAAAATCACATCTAAGAGGCTGCATGCTACAGAAGCTAAGAGAATTGTGAGCAGCACAACAATTTTATAAGAAGAGAAAAGAAATTTTAAATTTTTGGTTTTTTTTTGTTTTGTTATATAAACAGAAAATAAATGTTCAAAATAACACTAGTTTGCCTTGTTAAATATCAATTCAACAATCCCCGGCAACGGCGCCAAAAACTTGTTGAGGATTTCGGCAGTGTACCGAATCGCACAAGTAATAAAATGATAAGTAAGATCGTCTCCACAGGGATTGCGATTGATTATTCAACTAAACAAAGTTCGTAACTATTTTGAACGAGAACCGAATAGTGGTATTTGGAAATAAGTGGACTTGTAACAATTGAAAATTAATAATAACAACTATTTAAAAATCAAAGGATTAAAATTGACTAGGGATCGAATCTTCTTGTTTTCACTCTTATGCATTTAATCTACAACCAACGCAAGTTATCCCATACAAATTGAAGTTCGAATCAACGATATTAGATTAAGTACAATTCCTTGTCTCATTACCCCTTTAACTAAACCAAAAATCCCTAATTCCTTAGGTGACCACTAATAAAGTTAAGCATAAAGATCAATGATTCACAAGAACACATAATCACAAAGTTATATTCCTATACTCATCATGACTATGGCTAGCAATCTCAGTTCAAGTCATTCACCCAATTTCCCAATCATCATGAAAAAACCCCAAATCAATTCAATAGCGGCCAAGTATCAAAAAACATTAAGCACAGAGAATTGAAAGCTCAGTTGAAATGAAATAAACTTGCTTTAATAAAATAGAATTAACTACACAAGAGTTTCATCAAGATTCATCTACCCTAGTCTCAGAGATTTAGCTACTCATAAAGTAAGAAAAACCAAACCAGAAAAATCGAGGAAGAAGAGAGGAGGAGAACGAATCCTATTCTCCACCGTGCCCCTAAGAATCCAAGTTCCAACCCTAGACAAGTCTTTTTAGTGTCTATTTATAGTCTAGGGTGAAAAGGAGTGAAAAACCAAGTAAAAAATGGTGAAAAACGCGAAATCCTGAATTCTGGACGCTCCCATAGCATGGCCGTGGCCTGAGGCACGACCAGGCCGTGCTTCTTTCTGTGTCTCGTGTTAAACAGGATAAGTCGAAGCACGGCCGTGCTTAATAACACGGGTGGGCCGTGCTTCCTACAGTTACCAATTTGTATTGCAATATTCGCCTCTTTAACGTCCGAATTAGCTCATGGTGTCTTCATGAAAGTTGAAGCTATGGATCTTAGCTTTCCAATGGCACCGGTTGCATCTCATTTGGACACCTACAACTCCAGATATGATTAAAACATTGAGCAGGTGTCAGGCTGGGACAGCATCACCTTATCAACTTGTAGCACAAATTACCCCAACTCATTCCAAGTGATTTTTCTCCTTTTTCCTAGGACAAATACCTTCTTTTAAGCACAATTATACCAAAACTAAGTGCATTATTCAAATCAAGCAAAGTGCATAAATATCATAAATTAACATGGTTAAAAAAAACTAAAATGCAATGTAAAATTAACACTAAACTATATGCCATTTTGAACTTATCAATAGTACCATCCGATGGCTCAGAACGTGAGAGGCGGGAGTCTGACCAGTGATAGAGTCATTTGTTACCATTGTGGTAAGCTAGGGCACTATGCGAGTAACTTCACTGAGAAGGATAACGTGTGCTTCAACTGCAAGATATCAGGGCACATTGCTATGGACTGCCCAAAACGTAAGGTTGAACCAATGATGAATGCAGCAAAAGCTAAAGGGAAGCGTCAGATGGCCAAAGGCAGAGTCTTCTGCATGAGTGGTGAAGAGGCGGAGCAGGCTGATGATTTGATTCAGGGAGACTGTGAGATTGAAGGTAAATCCCTAACCGTTCTTTTTGATTCTGGTGCAACCCATTCTTTTATTTCTTTGGATTGCATAGACCGTTTGAAATTGTCTGTGACCTCCTTACCTTTCAAACTAGTAGTTACTATCCCAGCTGCTAAAACCTTGGTTATCAACACTGCATGCCTTAATTGTGTAGTGGTCATCTAGGGTAGAAATTTTGTTGCTAATTTAGTCTGTTTGCCATTAAAGGGTCTAGATATTATTCTCGGGATGGATTGGTTGTCTCACCACCATGTCCTTTTGGACTGTGCCCGAAAAGCAGTGATTTTTCTAGATCTTGGAGTCTCCAATTATCTTTCTGCCGGACATATCGGAGTTTCCTTGAAAGAGGGTACTAGGGAATACTTGTATCTGGCTAGTTCAGGAGTTTCTCAAGAGATCGAGTTGAAGGATGTCTCAGTGCTGTGTGACTTCTCGGATGTTTTTCCCAAAGACGTACCAGGGTTACCACCGGTGAGAGAGATCGAGGTCTCCATCGACTTGCTTCCGGGAACAGGACCGAGTTCGATAGCGCCCTATCGGATGTCACCAGCCGAGATGAAAGAGTTAAAGTCTCAGATTGAGCACTTGGAGTCAAAGCAGTTCATACGACCGAGTGTGTCACCTTGGGGAGCTCCAGTGTTACTGGTCAAGAAGGAGAATGGATGATCAAGATTGTGTGTGGATTACCATCAGATTCGAGTGAAGGAAGAGGATATTCCCAAGGCAGCCTTCGGGACAAGATATGTGAACGTGAACACAAGAAGGGGGGTTGAATTGTGTTAAAAACTTTTCGTAAAAAACACTTCAACACAGATTTTCTAAAACTGTTTGTATATCGGATGCAGAGAAGCAAACCGGATGCAGAAAATAAACCGCTTATGAAAGCTTGTTTTACTGGGCAAGGTAAAGATAAAAGTAAAGCAGTAAAGGATGAGTCGCAGAGATTTATACTAGTTCACCACCAACTGGTAGCTACGTCTAGTCCCTTCGTTCCTGAAAGATTTTTCACTATAATCAACTGATTACAATTTTCCTCAAGAGTATTCTTCTGTCACAAACTTGACAATACTCTCAATTTCTCAAAACGACTCAGTGCAGTCGAGCCTTTAAGGAACAAAGCCTTAACTAGGCCAAATACAGTTTACAAAAGAGATTATACTTTTGAATACAATCAAAATATTTCTCACAGAGAGGATGAAAAGATTAAGCTCAAAAACAAAAAAGCTTTCTAAAAGAAAGTATAAGACGCTGAGTTCAGTTCTATATAGGCCAGAAACTTGGCACGAAAATTGATTGCTCACTTGAGTAATATTGCTTTCAGAATGAAGTTTCTTCACCTTTTTTTCTTCTGCTTTCTTCAATGAATACCTTGGGGTATTTATAGGAGTCTTCAAGGGTATTACCGTTGCAGTAAAAATATCTCCTTCCCATTGAGTGAGGTAATTTGAAATGTAGTCCTTTTCTTCCTTTCCAGAGAAAATCGGAATAGTACACATTACCGTTTTCGTACTATTTGCTATTTGCAATTGCCTTGTACGATTTTTGTCTTATGCTAAAGGTGTCACCTTTGCTTCCTCGTACATCAAAATGAGCGGATAAAATCAAATTCGAATTCCCTTCCAGAACAGTCTGAGGCTAAGAGCAAAAACGTGATCATCACGTGCTTTATTAAAAAGATCAGACGCTCGCTCAGAACAGAGGACAGACGCTCGCAGCAATTGAGTATTCAACGTGTCCAAGAGTAACACTACCAGACGCTTGCTGTCAGCAAGACGCTGAAGTGAGTTCGGATGCTGACACTAGTGGATTGTATTCAATTCTTTTGTAAATATCTTCTTCTTCCTTGAGTGTTTCGTACATATATATGAAGCTTTGATACCTGTACACTCAAAGATATGTTAGAAGATAAATTGTTTTCTTGAGAAATACTTTGTTATCATCAAAATTAATGAGCGTCTAAACTTCTCAATCGTTTAGGTTCCAACAATCTCCCCCTTTTTGATGATGACAAATATCCAAGATTGATGAACAATTTAATTTCAAAATAGTAATATCAAGGGTCTCCCACTGAATTTAACAATTTAGATATATAAAAACAATTAAGGTATTAAGGCGATTGTTGATAAACAAATTCATTTAAGTGATCGCAAAAATACGTAGATGTATTAGAGCATATATTTAACAAAGTGAGATCGGATGCTGATTTTTATTTTATCAAAAAGATTTTCAGTGTACCAATTTTATTGATCATTATTAGAATACTGGATCAATGAATACCAACGCATTAATGGATATTAGAGCAATGAATAACAACACAAATGCTATGTATGAAATGATATGCATGATACTTCTGTTTTAGTGTATTTGAACATCGGACGGTGAATTAGTCAATCAGACTTTCACGTGTTCATCAAGCCTTTCTTTTACTGCCTCTTTTGTCATCAGACGAAAAGAGTGTAACGCACATCATAGTCAAAATATGGCTTAGAAAAATTTGAATATATATAAAGAGATAATCAGATATAGGTATGTATAGTTAAATAATCAGAGCAAAAACACTGAATATATATATAAAAATACCAAAAAATATTTTATATCACACAAAAAAAATTTAAGGGTTTGGTAGAGGTGGTGAAGGGATGTTGAGACGTTCATATAATAACTTCAGAGCATTCTCCAGCTGAGTTACTTTCAAGTTAGTGGCCTTCATCTCTTCAAACTCTGCTTTGGGAATAGTGACTATTTCAACTGCAGGAGTAGAAGTAGAAGGTCCAGCTTCTGATTCTGGTGCTGGTTTCATCTTCTGATGCTCTGTTAGCACCCAGTTGGATAGCTACAGTCTTAAATCTTTCTTTTGTTGAGCCTTTTGAAAGAACGCATCATTTGGTATAAACCATTTGATGAGACTTCCAAGTTTTCTCTGCTCAGATTCTGCCTGAATTTGTCTTCTTTTCTCCACCTCTTCTGGATACAACAAATCCATGAAGATGTTTTCTCTATGCAGAAGCACATCAGCAGTGAAAGCATCAAACCTGTTTCCAGCATCTTCTCCCCATATTCTTCTGATGAAGACACTCAATTCTTCAGAAGCAAAAGAGAGTGCTTAATTTTCTGCCAAGTATACTCTTCGCAGATTTTTCTTGTCAGTTTCTTCAAGCGCTAGGGGGACGAGGCATGGTAACAAGGCTTTGTCTTTCCAAGACTCAGACCATTGACTCTAAGAAAATCCAATGTCAAAGTGCTTGGTCACAGCAGCCCATTAGACATATATCTTCATGCAGTCAAGAGGCCTGATTACTGAACACCTGAACGTATCATCAAAGTAGGTAGTTCCCAGATTGGTGTCAGTAACTCTACTGATAGTGCCAACTGTTGGAATTGTGACTTTCTCGACATTGCAGCAGTTTGAGGAGCCAGTTCTCCATTCATCTTCCTTCAGAGAACTAAGGTAGAACCTTTTGGCATGATCCTCAGTGATCTTGGCAACCGGAAGCTTAGAGAATTCTTTAAGGTTATACTTCTTAGGAGCCTTCTCATACTCTATGAGCCCGATTTTGCTGAACGGCTACTTGCCAGGAGCAGGTTCTTTCCTCTTTCCAGGGATAGACCAAGGTAGCCACCTTTGTCTATCTGGCACAATCTTTATGGATACAGAGGAAGGATCCCTGAACTGTCTGATAACTTCAATTTTCTTCATCTCAAGACAGTGTGCCATGAAGGCAGCTTCTTCATATGTGATCCACCTTCCACACTCCTCCAGTGTAAGAAGTTCAGTTTGAGGTAGGGATTTAGGAAGGTCAACAGAGAAAAAATTGCTCCGCTACCAGGTTCTGGTCTCAATCTTCCTTTAAATGACATCTGAACATGGTCGTCTCCATCCTTGAAAGTAAAATTCATTGGAGAGGGAATTTCCAGTCTGGCAGCCCCAGAGGTGAAGGTTTTCAAATACCATGTAGAGGGACGATTTTAGATGCTGTGATATGACTCATACTTAACAAACCGAGGTTTGTTAATACATGAGACATTCTTCCTTCCACCGAAGTCTGTAGGTTTATGGGTAATGGTGAGTGAGGTGGGAGTGGTTTTGGTGATTGTATAGGTTTTAGGTGTGTAGGGTTTGAAGGGATTAATGGGAGGTACTTTGAATAATAGGTTAAAGGGGTGAGAGTGAAGTTTGGAAATGTATGTGGTTAGTGAGGTATTTGAGGAAATTTGTGGTAGGTCAAGGTTGAGTGTATTGGATGATGTTTGGGTAGGTTTTGAGGGAATGAGGGTAGAGGTTTGTAGAAGGCTCATTCTGGTTTTCTGGGTTTGTGGTTGTGAAACAGACAATGGGGGTGCCGGAATAATATCATGAGCATCAAAGACAGATACTGACTCATCAGCAGTAAAGTCGAGTACCTTTGGGTTAAGCTCTGAAGACTTAACCAACCTTCTTTTTGTTCCTCTAGGTGCAACAACGGCAGGAGGAGGAGGAGGGACTTGCTTCCCTTGACCAGATGCTGAGGCATCTTTTTCAGCTGTCGGCTTATTCTTTTTCTCCAAGACCTTTCTGATAGGAAGTCTATCCTCATCTTCTAGTTCCTCAACAGTAGGTGCAGGAGCCACCTTCTGTTTCATTCTTCTTGTCTCCCTTGAAGGAGATTCAGCAGGTCTCTTCACACCAGCCATTGAGCTTCTGGTGGTTTTCTTTTCAGCTTCTCCTTCTTGTTGCTCTAATTTCACCTTCTTTATCATAGAGCCAGTTATTAGCTGCATTCTAACTAGACTGTTGACTCCAAAAACTTCAGGATGAACAACAACGCCAATACCAAAGTATTTTTCTTTTTCTTCTGTGTTGGTAGAGTCAGACAGCTTTCTCACAACACCATCTTTAATCATCATTATGGAGAGAAGAACTCCATAAGGGATAACCTTGACGATATTCTTCTTATCGACACTCTTCCTTGAGAAGACAAGAGCATTTATAAGGTTATTGATAATCAACCTTGGCAGGTTGATTTTCTTCCCATCCATGTAGTTTCTCATAATGAACTTTTGCTCGTAGTTCACTATGTCACTTGAGCCAGCCTTCAGAATCACGCTCTTAGCGATGATTTTGTGCAGTACTCTGTAGTGGCTTTTCAAGTCTTTGGCAGTGGGAGTTATGTTCTTCTTCTTCAACTCCCGATAATTTTCGAACAGGGCTTCGTTAACGTTTTCCAGTCCTCTGTACGCGTCAACCCAGTTAGCATGGTAACTGATTCCTTCACAAGGGTACTTGATCGTCTGAGCAATAGAGTTGATGGTGAAGCGTAACTTGAAGCCTCTGATGCGTCCTTCTATAATTTCTCCCGGAAGTAAGTAAGCGTTCCCCCAGAACTCCTTAATAGCATAGCTCAGTACATCGACTGGTTCCCAGATAAAGTAATTTTTCCAGCCTAGCTTCTCTAAACCTTCTTCAAAATCAAAGCCATATAGCTTGAAGTTCTCAAAATCAATTCTGTTCTCATTCATGAGTTTTGCCTCAGAGAAGACATCGAAGGCAGCAGTGTATTGTCCAACCTTTCTATCGGCCATGGTAGTAGTTGCAGAGAAGGTAATGGAGGTTTTAGGGTTTGAAATCACACAGAGAGAGAGAGAGAACAGTTTTGCAAGTAGATGCAGAGTGAAGTGATGGAGCGAAAAATGTGGAGTAGTGGGAAAGTTGATAGAAAATGGTACAGTCCTTTTTCAAAAACCGCTTCGTATTTCCACACAAAAATTAAATCAAAAAGAAAAGAAAATGGCGATTCGCCTTTTCATTAAATGCAGACGCCAAAAGAAAAGTAAGATCAAGTAAAAAGATTTTATCGAAAGACATAAATAATCATGACTCAGTAGATGTGATGAGACGCTTAAGTCCTTTACACGTGTGACACGTGTGTGTGCACTCGGACGCACGCAACCGATTCACCAGACGTTGTGTTATGATGCGTATGACAAAAAAAAATTGCTTTCAAGTATACATGCTTATGTCATACCAGATGCTGAGATGATGCATATCATCTGACGCTGAGATTAATCATTCTTCTATAAGATGAAAATTTAAATTTCTTCTTATAAAATTGAATCTATCTTCAGCAAGGGGTTTTGAAAATATGTCAGCCTACTGATGATCAATGTCTACAAATTTTATTTCGAGAATACCCTTCTGAACATAATCTCTTATAAAATGATGCTTAATCTCAATGTGTTTGGCTCGTGAATGTAATATGGGATTTTTAGTAAGACAGATTACAGAAGTATTATCACAAAAGATAGGAATGTTACTCTCTTTTATCAGATAGTCTTCAAGTTGATATTTCATCCACAGAAGTTGAGAGCTGCAACTTGCTGCTGAAATATATTCAGCTTCTGCTGTTGAGAGTGCAATCGTGCTTTACCTTTTGCTTGACCAAGACACAAGATTTGCTCCAAGAAATTGGCAGCCTCCACTTGTGCTTTTTCTTTCAATTCGGTCTCCAGTAAAGTCAGCATCACAAAAACCTACTAACTTGTAATCTTTTGATTTCTTATAAAGAAAACCAAGATTAGTAGATCCTTGCAAGTATCTAAAAATTCTTTTAACAGCACTCAAGTGTGATTCTTTAGGATCTGATTGAAATCTAACACACAGACAGACGCTGAACATAATATCAGGTCTTGAAGCTGTAAGATAAAGTAGAGATCCAATCATACCTCTGTACATCTTCTGATCTACCTTTTTACCAGTTTCATCTTTACTAAGAATGTATGTGGGATGCATAGGAGTACACATAGGTTTGCAATCCACCATTTTGAATTTCTTTAGCAATTCCTTGATATATTTTCTTTGATGTATATAGATACCATCATTGCATTGTTTGATTTGAATTCCAAGGAAGAACTTCAGTTCACCCATCATGCTCATCTCAAATTCAGCCTGCATTAGCTTAGAAAATTCTTTGCAAAGGCTTTCATTAGTAGCTCCAAAAATAATGTCATCAACATATATTTGAACAATTATAAAGTGCTTGTTTGATGTTTTTCTAAAAAGAGTAGTGTCTACTAGACCTCTGGTAAAACCATTTTTCATCAAAAATGTACTCAGTCTTTCATACCAAGCTCTGGGAGCTTGCTTAAGACCATACAGGGCCTTTTTAAGCTTGAAGACATGTTTTGGAAATTCAATGTCTTTGAATCCAGGAGGTTGTTTTACATAGACTTCCTCAGTTATAAAACCATTCAAGAAAGCACTTTTCACATCCATTTGATAAAGAATTATATCATGATGTGCAGCAAATGAAAGTAAAATGCGTATAGCTTCTAACCTTGCAACAGGTGCAAATATTTCAGTAAAATCAATACCTTCTTCCTGTGAGTAACCTTGAGCAACTAATCTTGCCTTGTTTCTCACAACCTTTCCATCTTCATCAAGCTTGTTTCTAAATACCCATTTAGTACCAATAGCTTGCTTATCTTCTGGTAGAGTAACTAGCTTCCATACATCATTTCTTTGAAACTGATTCAATTCTTCTTGCATGGCCAGAATCTAACCTTCATCTTCCAATGCTTGATCAATTGTTTTAGGTTCCATTTCTGAGAGTAGTGCCATATCTGCATGCTCTTTAAAAGAGGATCTGGTTCTTACTCTATCTCCAGGTTTTCCTATGATTTGATCTTTAGGATGATTGGCTTTGTACTTCCAGCTCTTTCTGACTTCAGCTTCTGAAGATTCTTGTGTCTGGTCACCACCGGACGATGAAGATGTAGGTTCACTATTTGTAGTATTACATATATTTAATTCTGAAAATAATTCATCTTGCTCTGAAATGGCTGTGTCAGGCTTCTTGTCATCAAATTTGACATGAATGGATTCTTCCACTGTCATAGTTTCTTTATTGTATATTCTAAAAGCTTTAGATCTTTTAGAATATCCCAAAAAGATTCCTTTGTCAGCTTTTGAATCAAACTTACCAAGCTGATCCTTAGTATTTAAAATGTAACATGTACAAACAAATCAATGAAAATATGATATGTTTAGTTTCCTTCCTTTCCACAGTTCATATGGAGTCTTCTTCAAAATAGGTCTAATAAAAATTCTATTTTGAATGTAACAAGCTGTGTTTACCGCTTCTGTCCAAAAACGTTTTGCAATGTTAGCCTCATTGATTATGGTCCTGGCCATTTCTTGGAGGGACCTATTCTTCCTTTCTATAACACCATTTTATTGAGGTGTTCTAGGAGAGGAGAAATTGTGGGAGATGCCGTTATCATCACAAAATTTTTGAAAGCTTTCATTTTCAAATTCTCCCCCATGATCACTTCTAATAGAAGAAATACAAATTCCTTTTTCATTTTGAACTGTTTTGCAGAATACAGTAAGCAAGGAATCTAACCCATGTCCATCTAGTAAAATCATCAACAATGACTAACCTAAATTTCTTTCCAGTTAAAGAGGTTGTCCTTGTTGGACCAAAAAGATCAAGATGCAAAAGCTCAAGTGCTCTAGAGGTTGAAACAACATTTTTTGAATGAAAATGAGTTTTAACTTGTTTTCCTCTTTGACATGCCTCACAGAGAGCATCGGATTGATACTTAAGATTTGGTAAACCTCTAACAAAACTGTGCTTGTTTAATTTTGAGATTAATCTCAAATTGGCATGATCCAATCTCTTGTGCCAAATCCATTGTTCTTCGTCAACAGACATGAGACACTTGACATTTTGTTTTGTAAGTTCAGAGAGATCAATTTTGTAAATATTTTTTTTCCTCTTAGTAGTAAAGAAAATAGAGTTGTCTTTCTTGCTTTTTACTAGACATTTAGTTTCTGTGAAGATGACTTCATAACCATTGTCACATAATTGACTTATGCTCAATAAGTTATGTTTAAGTCCTTCAACATATAGTACATTATCAATAGAGGGAAGAGAGCCTTTACCAACGCGACCAATTCCAACTATTTTACCTTTCTGATTTCCTCCGAAACCAACGAATCCAGCTTCTTTAGGTCTTAGTTCTTGGAACATATACTTTTCTCCCGTCATGTGACGCGAGCATCCACTGTCTAAGTACCAAGATAGGTGTGTTGACTTTGTTGCTAAGCATGTCTGCAACATAGACTATTTTATCTTTAGGTACCCATATCTTTTTGGGTCCTTTCTTGTTAGTTCTTGAAGGAAGCTTATCCTTCACGGTTTTAAAAACAGTACATGCACTTTTTAAATGACCAGGTTTATTGCAGTAAGTACAATGCAAGCATTTACTATGATTATTGGATTTATCAGATGCTGAATCATGTTCTAAAAGAGGTTCATCTGATGTATAACTAAGACCATGAGTTGTCGTTTTACTGACTCCCCAAATCATTGAAGCTTGCTTGCTTCGAGTTACACTCTCTGCAAGAAACTTTTGAAATGCATATTCATAATCATTTGAGTTGCATTTAGGATTGCCTGTAACTTTAGAGCTTTCAGCTTGAGAGCTCTCAGCTTCTGGTTGCTTGTTAGCGGCTAGACGCTGGTTATCCATCAGATGCTGATTTTCAGTTTTCAGCTTCTGGTTCTCTTTATTGAGTACAGATTTTTCTTTGTTTAAAGCTTGGAAGTCTTGTGATAATTTTGAAAATTTCTTTTTCAAATTCTTATACTCAACAGAGAGAGTGGCAGAGTCCTTAAGAAGATCATCGAATGCAAGTTGAAGTTCAGAGTAGGAATCATATACTATTACCTCTTCAACTTCTTCTTTTGAATCAAGGTCAGTGTCTGCAATGAGAGCGAGATTTGCTTCTATTTCATTATCTTCCTCACATGAGGATAAGTCTAGATTTTCCCATGTAGCCATGAGACTCTTCTTCTTTTTCTTGAAAGAACTTCTTGTGGGCTTCTCTTTAAGATTAGGACATTCGGACTTGAAATGTCCAGGCTTTTTACATTCATAGCAAATGACTTGAGCTTTGTCCTTGTCCTTGCTTTCCTTCTTGTCCTTAGTATCTTTCTTCTGAAACTTCCTCCTGAAGTTTCTCTTCTTCCACATTCTTTGTATCTTCCTGGATATAAACGCGAGCTCATCTTCTGATGTGTCAACATCTCCTTCTGAAGCTTCATCTTCTGATTCTTCTTCTTCAGCCTGAAGGGCTTTGGAAGAACTGGCTTTATGTTGAGAGACTTTCAAAGCAATAGACTTGCCCTTTTTGACAGGTTCTTCTTCATTTAGCTCAAGTTCATGAACTTTCAACGAACTCATAAGATCTTCAAGTCGTATGACATTTAGATCTTTTGCTTCCTGAATAGCAGTGACCTTGGGTCTCCACTGCTTAGTCAAGCTTCTTAAGATCTTTCTAACATGGTCAGGTGTAGTGTAACTTTTTCCAAGGGCCTGTAACCCATGAACAAGTGTTTGGAATCTTCCAAACATAGTTTCAATGCTTTCACCATCTTCCATTTTGAACAACTTGTATTGGCGAACCAACATGCTAGCTTTGGTTTCTCTTACTTGGGCAGAGCCTTCGTAAGATAAAACGAGTGAGTCCCAGATTTCTTTGGCAGTATCAAATTTGCCACATTTATCATATTCTTTTTCTGTCATAGCACAGATAAGAATGAATCTAGCTTTTTGATTGATTTGATATCTCTTTTTCTGCTCATCATTCCAATCTTCTCTATCTATAGCAACACCATGAGGATTAGTGGGAGGAATGTAACCACTTTGAACTGTATCCCACAACTCAAGTTGTTGTGTCTCAAAGAAAGCTTTTATCTTATCTTTCCAGTAATCAAATTTTTCTCCATCGAGTAGAGGAGGACGTTTCATATGACCACCTTCAGTAGACACGTTCACAGTATATGATCTTTTCTCTTAACACTGTTAACTGCTCAACCAAGAGGCCGAGCTCTGATACCAACTGAACGTGAACACAAGAAGGGGGGTTGAATTATGTTAAAAACTTTTCGCAAACTTTACATAAAAAACACTTCAACATAGATTTTCTAAAACTGTTTGTATATCGGATGCAGAGAAGCATACCGGATGCAGAAAATAAACCGCTTATGAAAACTTGTTTTACTGAGCAAGGTAAAGATAAAAGTAAAGCGATGAAGGATGGCGCAGATTTATACTAGTTCGCCACCAACTGGTAGCTACGTCTAGTCCTTTCGTTCCTGAAGGATTTTTCACTATAATCAACTGATTACAATTTTTCTCAAGAGTATTCTTCTGTCACAAACTTGACAATACTCTCAACTTCTCAAAACAACTCAGTGCAGTCGAGCCTTTGAGGAACAAAGCCTTAACTAGGCCAAATACAGTTTACAAAAGAGATTATACTTTTGAATACAATCAAAATATCTCTCACAGAGAGGATGAAAAAATTAAGCTCAAAAACAGAAAAGCTTTCTAAAAGAAAGTATAAGACGCTGAGTTCAGTTCTATGTAGGCCAGAAACTTGGCACGAAACTTGATTGCTCACTTGTGTAATATTGCTTTCAGAATGAAGTTTCTTCACCTTTTTTTCTTCTGCTTTCTTCAATGAATACCTTGGGGTATTTATAGGAGTCTTCAAGGGTATTACCGTTGCAGTAAAAATATCTCCTTTCCATTGAGTGAGGTAATTTGAAATGTAGTCATTTTCTTCCTTTCCAGAGAATATCAAAATAGTACACATTATTGTTTTCGTACTATCTGCTATTTGGAATTGCCTTGTACGATTTTTGTCTTATGCTAAAGGTGTCACCTTTGCTTCCTCGTACATCAAAATGAGCGCATAAAATCAAATTCGAATTCCGTTCCAGATCAGACGCTCGCTCAGAACAGAGGACGGACGCTCGCAGCAATTGAGTATCCACCTGTCCAAGACGCTAGTGGATTGTATTCAATTCTTTTGTAAATATCTTCTTCTTCCTTGAGTGTTTTGTACATATATATGAAGCTTTGATACCTGTACACTCAAAGATATGTTAGAAGATAAATTGTTTTCTTGAGAAATACTTTGTTATCATCAAAATTAATGAGGGTCTAAACTTCTCAATCGTTTAGGTTCCAACAATATGGTCACTACGAGTACTTGGTGATGCTGTTCGGAGTGACGAATGCGCTGGCAGTATTTATGGACTACATGAACAGGATCTTTCACCCATTCTTGGACCAGTTCGTGGTGGTGTTTATAGATGACATCCTAATTTATTCGAGGAGCAAAGAAGAGCATGAAGAGCACTTACGCCAAGTATTGCAGATTCTGAGGGAAAAGCAACTCTACGCTAACCATTCCAAGTGTGAGTTTTGGCTTGAAGAGGTGAATTTTCTCGGACATGTGATAACCATGGACTGGATAGCTGTGGATCCAACCAAGATTGAAGCTATGTTGGCATGGGAGCCACCAAAGGCTGTGACAGACATCAAAAGCTTTGTCGGTTTAGCAGGCTACTACCGGAGATTTATTGAAGGTTTCTTGAAGATTGTAGCATCGCTTACATGACTCACGAGGAAGGATCAACCTTTTGCTTGGACCGAAGAGTGCGAATCCAGTTTTGACGATAATGCCTGTGTTGATTTTGCCTCAACCGGAAGAACCTTACGAGGTTTACTGTGATGCTTCACACCAGGGTTTGGGATGCGTTCTGATGCAACATAGGAAAGTTGTGGCTTATGCTTCGAGACAGCTTAAGATTCATGAAAGGAATTATCCTACACATGATTTGGAGCTTACTACGGTGGTCTTTGCATTGAAGATTTGGAGGCATACCTGTATGGGAGCACGTTCACTGTTTACAGTGACCACCAGAGCCTGAAGTACTTGTTCGATCAGAAGGAGGTCAACATGCGATAGCAGAGATGGACGGAATTTCTAAAAGACTACGATTTCACTTTGGAATATCATCCAGGGAAGGCGAACGTGGTAGCTGATGCACTGAGCAGGAAGAGCATTTTAGCTTTAGCAATGATGATCAAGGAGTTAGAGATACTAGAGAAGTTTCGAGACTTGAAGCTGAATGTGGAAGTGTCACCAGGAAAGCCGAAGTTTGGCATGCTCACCATTTCTAACGGACTGTTGGACGAGATTAGGGAACAGCAGGCTCATGACGAGCTACTACGAGAGAAGGTTGAGCTGGTAGCACGAGGAAAAGCGACGGAATTCAAGGTTGGAACAGACAACATTTTGAGGTGCAATGGACGTGTTTGTTACCCAACATGGCTGAGCTAAGGAAGTTGATTCTCGATGAGGCACACAAGAGTGGACTGAGTATTCATTCGGGAGTTACGAAGATGTACTAGGACCTGAAGAAGCACTTTTGGTGGCCCGGAATGAAGAAACAAGTGGCAGATTATGTAGCTTCCTGTCTGACTTGCCAGAAAGCGAAGGTAGAACATCAGCGACCAGCAGGGATGTTACAATCACTTGACATACCTGTGTGGAAGTGGGATAGCATTTCTATGGATTTCGTTGTGGTGCCAAGAACGCCGAAGAAGCATGATTCAATTTGGGTAATCGTCGACCGATTGACTAAATCTGCCCATTTCTTGCCAGTGAGATCGACTTACAACGTAGAGAAGCTAGCAGAGGTCTATGTCATGGAGATTGTACGACTGCATGGCGTGCCTTCTTTCATTGTTTCTGATCGAGATCCAAAGTTTACATCTCATCTTTGGAGGGCATTACAAGAAGCAATGGGAACTAAGCTCCAGCTTAGCTCAACATATCACCCTCAGACTGACGGTCAAACCGAGAGGACGATTCAATCACTAGAAGACTTGCTGCGAGCGTGCACATTGGATCACAGAGAAAGTTGGGACGATGTCTTACTGCTAGTAGAGTTCACCTACAACAACAGTTATCACGCGAGCATTCGTATGGCACCTTACGAACGCGATATGGACGTAAGTGTCAGACGCCTCTTTGTTGGTACCAGGATGGTGAGAGCTCTTTTGTGGGACCGGACATGATTCAACAGACTACCGAGAAGATCCGATTGATCAGAGATAGGATGAGAACGTCGCAGAGTCGACAGAAGAGTTATGCGGACCATGGTCGCCAATCGTTAGAATTTGACGAAGGAGAGCATGTATTCCTCCGAGTTACACCTGCTACTGGTGTTGGTCGAGCGATCAAATCCAAATAGCTTACTTCTAAGTTCATTGGACCCTACCAAATTCTTCTTCGTATTGGTCCAGTAGCATATCAGATTGTCTTGCCACCCTTTCTGTCAAATATTCACGACATCTTCCACTTTTCTCAATTGCGGAAGTATGTTTTTGACCCTTCTCACATTATCGAACCTGATGCGATTCAACTGAAGGACGACTTATCATTTGAAGTATCACCTGTAAAGATTGTCGATCGGAAGACTAAGCAATTAAGGAATAAAAAGATTCAACTTGTCAAGGTTGTGTGGAATCAGAAGACCGGTGATGCAACGTGGGAGCTGGAAGAAAAGTGTAACACCTGAGGACGAGATCGACATCGTATTAGGACGACGTATCGAGACCTCGACCAAGACCTTGTGTCGAGATCCCGTGCCAAGATCGTTTGTCGAGGTCATTTGCCGAGCTGAGGAGACTGCGTGCACTAGCTGCTGAGCTGAGGAGGTCGGGTGTCGAGCTGAGGAGGTCGCATGCCGAACTGAGGAGGCCGCGTGCACGAACTCGTGTTAGAGCCTTGTGCGCTTGCACGAGCACCCTTGTCGACATCGTGTCGAGATGATAACTCGTATTCTTTCGAACGTTATTCAGCGCTATTATTATATTATTTGTAATAATTATATTGTCGGCTTGCCGTTCTCGTCGTGTGTCTAGATCGTTGACCGACAGAGTAGAGGGTAATTATGAGAGGAACGATTAGATGGGTAGAATGATTGATGGGATTGGCATCTTATAGCTGGAGTTACGATTTTACCCCTTCTCTCACCAACTGTATACCACGACCGATTCCCTCAGATACTCATTTCTCTTTTCTTCTTTCTTCTTCCTTCCTTCTGCTCTGAGTTCCTTGTTTTTCTCCAGAACTTCCATCGACGAAACCTTGAGTTCCATCGAGATTCTACATCAACTTTCTTCATCAATCTTGTTCATCATCATCTTCTCGACCTATATCTCACCATCTCGACCATCATCTGAGGTAAGGAAAAACAGATTTTTCTCTTCCTTCGTGCTACTGTTTAGCGCTATTTCTTCCTTCCATTTTAGCTAGTTTTTATGCTTCCAAATCATGTCAAATTGATGGGTTTTTCTTCACGATATTACCTATCTTTCTAACCGATTAATTGGGCTTGTAAAACAAATTTTCTTCCTCTGTTTTTCTGCGATCAGCGGTGCCGTAAACCCTTCATTTTTGGTTTGTTTCGATTTCTTGTTTTCGTTTGTTGCTTCTGGTTGTTGTTGTTGTCGATCTATCTGTTGAAGTATCAGATAACCTTTTTCATGAACTTTTGATCGAAATCCCTAACTTTGTGTTAGAGGAAAAATATATTTAAGTTCTTGAGTTTTTATATTTTCTGGGTTGTGGTTAAGTTTGGAATGAGAGCTAAGTGTATTAGAACCCATAGATCGAACTGAGTTGTGTTTGTTTTAGGAAGTATGATTCCCGAGATCGAGTGATTTCCGAATCAAGGTGTACGGGAGAGCGAATCGAAGGACGTGGAAGCAGCGGAAATCCAGATCGAGAACTGTACGTGTCGAGGTCGACTGAGAAGTGTACGTGTCGAGGTCGATTGAGGACGGTACGTGTCGAAGTCGTTGTCAAGCTCGTTGAAGACAGCCGTGTCGAGATCGAGTAAGAGAAGTCGTTGTCGAGCTCATTTGAAGACAGCTGTGTCGAGGTCGTTGTCGAGCAGCATTAACTTGGAGTTCGGTAAGGGCGCTTCACATTAATACTTTCATACTATGCTAGCGTAAGGGCAACTCTTAGACATTATTAAGACTTTAATTTTATTGTTATATTTATGTATGGACTCCTTGATTGGTGTCGAGATTGGTATGTTGTGATATGATTGGGTTTTTGCATGTATTTGATATGTAATTGAATATATGTTGTGAATGGTGTATTCTTTGTCAGTGCGTTTCTTCATGCAGAATGTTTTATTGCTTAAATGTCGAATTGCGTTTTCTTCATGTTAAGCATGCTCTCTTTATTTGATATGTGATCAAGTAAGTTGTGTTACTCTTTGACATGCGGCGAGCTAATCATCGAGTGAGAGAGCTAGGGAGTCGTATGACGTTTTTGAGCCGGACCCATATAACTGAGGGTGCTAGGTCCCCTTTTTGTTTATGGTGGATTGGCTAGACGTTGTAGCATTATCAGTTTGGGGTTGGACCTGCTGATTAATGCATGGTATCGGTTTGGGGTTGGACCTGCCGCTTACCTATTACGTCAGTTTGGGGATGGACCTGCTGACGATATTCCGGAATAAGAGTCGAGTCGAGTCGAGTCTAGAGTGAGATGGTCGAGTCACGTGTGGTGATTGAGATACATTATTGTGTTGTTTATTTCTTTATGTCGAGCTTATCTTGAATTGTTGAGAAGTTGACCCTTTCCCGTGGTGCCTTCAATCCATGACGGTTACCCAGGCGATGTCGAGGGCGCAGGGAACTCGACAGCAGATGATGCCGAGAAGGAGCTCGACGAGGACCCGAGTGACGACCTGTACTTGTCGTGATTGATTATGTTTGTTCGACGTATTTCTTTTGATGACTGTACTTGTTTTTCTTTTGTGTTCGGAGGTCGTGACCAGTTTGGGCCGGTTATGTCTTGTTGCTACAGGGTAGACTGGTGGTCTTACTTTTGGAGCAGCCCCCTGCGTGGGAGTCTGCCGGAAGTACCCCCAGGGTATGATTGCTCTTTTGAAGTCGTCATACCTTAGGTGTATTTTCTTTATACATTTGCTACTCTGTATTTTGTATACATTATTATTTCGAGTGATATATATATGTATGTTATGCATGTATGTTTTATTAGAATTTAAGTCTTGTGTCTTAGTTGCACCATGTTTCGAAAAGCTGTAATTACTCTGATGTGCACGAGTTGGTTTTATAAAAAAAAAATAGACCGTACTTTTCAAAAGGCACAAGAGTTTCGTTTTAAAACACATCTCATACAGGTTTAGTTGAGCTCGGTGTGTTGAGCTCGGTAACTCGAGCTCGGTATATTGAGCTCGGTAGCGGTCCGGAAACGGGTCGTTACATTGTTGGTATCAGAGCAGTTCGGTTCTGACCGAGCTGTGCATAGGAGATTTGGACTGGTCACTATGTCGGGTTATGTGTGTTGGGTACCTAGTTGTATTATGTTGATTGCTGTTTGATTAAGTGAAGCACTTATTGCTTGAGAAATTGTTTGAACTGTTTCTTGATTGAAGCAGTGTGTTTTAACACATCCTTGTTGTGAGATTCTGACAGGGTTTTGAACTTTGTGGAATCTAATGCCACCTCGTAGGAATACGACAGCTGCAACCGAGAACGTCGACATGGAACGAGCAATTCAAGCTATGACCGAGATGGCGGCAGCCATGGCTCAACAATCAGCTGCTGCAACTCAACAGGCTAACGCGATGGCTCAACAGACGGCAGCGTTAACTCAAGGAAAACTTACAAAGAACAACAACGAGCAGAACGAAATGCTGAAGCGAGAGGATTGGCCGACTTTAGGAAGCATGATCCACCGAAGTTCTATGGTGAGCCAAATCCAGATAAAGCTGATCTTTGGATGCAAGAGATCGAGAAGATCTTTGAGGCACTTCATTGCCCGGACAACGTGAAGGTCGACTATGCCACCTACTTACTGCTAGGAGACGCAGAGTATTGGTGGAGAGGAGTGAAGCAAACATTTATAGCGGAACGTCGCGAGATGACCTGGGAGCTTTTTCGTGAAAGGTTCTTGGACAAGTACTTCCCAGATACTGCACGAGCCGAGAAGGAGCAAGAGTTTCTTCAATTGCAGCAAGGCAACTCGACAGTGTCCGAGTATGCGGCCAAGTTCGAGTCGTTGGCGAGGTATTTCAGTCCATTTCGTGATCGAGCTGACCAAAGATGGTTAAGTGAGAGATTCCAACGGGGATTGAGATTTGACATTCAGAAGTCAGTGGTGTCGTTGAGGATCCGAAACCTCCAAGAGCTGATAGATCGCTGTGTCGAGGTAGAAGGAGTAAGGAGCCACAAGAAGAAGACTGTTGTGGGCGGACCGGTGAGACCCCAGAGTGCGGCGTAGATTTGCACGTAAAGGAAACAACCGCAGAAGAAGCCTTACGACCAAACCTCGGGGAATGACAACAGGACAATGTCGTCCGATGACCCAGTGCAGAAGCGGAGGACGGACCAGTGTCGAGGTGACTTGTTTCCGCTGTGGAAAGACGGGACATTACGCCAATAATCGTACTCGGAAGGAGGGTGTGCTACAACCGTAGAAGCCAGGGCATTTTGCCAAGGATTGTCCTACACTTAAAGTCGAACCGACGATGCTTGCGGCAAAGGCCAAAGGAAGCGTCAAGTGGCTAAAGGCGAGTTTTACGTATGAGTGGCGAGGAAGCGGTCGAGTGAAGATCTTATCCAAGGTGAATGTGAGATCGAGGGTAAATCCTTATCCGTTCTTTTGATTCGTGCAACCCATTCCTTTATTTCTTCTCGATTGTGTGAACCATTTGAACTTGATGTGGATCGCTACCGTTTAAATTAGTAGTTACAACCCCAGCTGCTAAAACCTTAGTCACAAACACTGCATGTCTTAATTGTGTAGTGGTTATTCAGAGTAGAAAGTTTGTGGTCAATTTGGTTTGTTTTCCTCTTAAGGGCCTAGATGTCATTCTCGGGATGGATTGGTTGTCACACCACCATGTCCTTTTGGACTGTGCCCGTAAAACTGTAATTTTTCCAGACCTTGGAGTCTCCAATTATCTTTCTGCCGAACGTATCGGAGTTTCTTTGAAAGAAGGAACTAGGGAATACATGTATCTGGCTAGTTCGGAAGTTTTCCAACAGATCGACGTGAAGAATGTTCCAGTGGTGTGTGACTTTGAGGACGTTTTCCTCAAGACGTGCGGGGTTACCACCGATGCGAGAGGTCGAAGTTCTCCATCGACCGATTCCAGGAACAGGACCGATTTCCAAAGCGTCATACAGATGTCTCCCGCCGAGATGAAAGAACCGAAGTCCCGGATCGAACACTTGGAGTCGAAGCAATTCATACGACCAGGCGTGTCACCGTGGGGAGCTCCGGTGTTGTTGGTTAAGAAGAAGGATGGACGATCAAGGTCGTGCGTGGACTATCGCGAGCTCAACAAGGTTCTTGTGAAGAACCGTTATCCGTTACCACGTATTGGCGACTTGATGGATCAACTTCGTGAGCGGCGATCTTTCCAAGATAGACTTGAAGTCGGGCTACCATCGATTCGCGTGAAGGAGGTAGATGTCGCCAAAACAGCTTTCAGGACTAGATACGGTCACTACGAGTACTTGGTGATGCCGTTTGGGTGACGAATCGCCACGGTGTGTTTATGGACTACATGAACAGATTTTCCATTCGTTCTTGGATCAGTTTGTTGTAGTGTTCATCGACGACATCTTGATCTACTCGAGGAACCGAGAAGAGCACGCAGAACACTTATGTCGAGTAATCGCAGATATTACGAGATAAGCAACTCTATGCCAACCTGTCAAGTGTGAATTTTGGCTTGAAGAGGTGAATTTTCTTGGTCACGTGATTTCCAAAGAAGGGATAGCCGTGGATCCAACTAAGATTGAAGTCAGTACTAAGCGTGGGAACAATGAAAGACGATTCTGAGATCAGAGTTTTGTCGGCTTAGCAGGATATTACCGAAGATTCATTGATGGTTTCTCGAAGATTGTCGCGCCTCTTACACGACCGACGAGGAAGGATCAACCTTTTTCCTGGGACCGAGGAGTGTGAAGCCGCCAAAGATCAAGGAGCTTTTGACAACAAAGGTTCGTGGCTGATTTTGCCTCAACCCGAAGAGCCTTTCGAGGTGTATTGTGATGCGTCACACCAGGGATTGGGATGCGTACTGATGCAACATCGGAAGGTGGTCGCGTATGCTTCAAGACAGCTTAAGATTCACGAGAGGAACTATCCTACTCACGACTTAGAGTCGGCAGCGTGATGGTTTTTGCTACCAAGATATGGAGGCACTACCTTTATGGGAGCACTCTTCATCGCTTTCAGCGATCACAAGAGCTTGAAGTACCTGTTCGACCAGAAAGAGCTCAACATGCGTCAGCGTAGATGGACAGAATTTCTCAAGGACTACGACTTTACGTTGGAATACCATCCCGGTAAGGCTAACGTGGTAGCAGATGCGTTGAGCAGGAAGAGCGTTTTAACCTCGGCGATGATGATCAAGGAGTTGGAGATGCTCGAGAAGTTCCGAGACTTGAAGTTGAGTGTCGAAGTTTCACCGGGGAAGCTGAGATTTGGTATGCTTACCATCTCTAACAGATTGTTGGACGAGATCCGAGACCAGCAAGTTCATGACGAGCTTCTGCAAGAAAAGATTCAGTTGATAGCGCAAGGGAAGGCGACAGAATTTCACGTCGGAGCGGACGACATCTTGAGGTGCAATGGCCGAGTGTGTGTACCTAACGTATCCGAGCTGAGGAAGTTGATTCTCGACGAAGCGCATAAGAGCAACCTTAGTATTCATCCAGGAGTTACGAAGATGTATCAAGACTTGAAGAAGCATTTTTGGTGGTCCGGAATGAAGAAGCAAGTGGCTGAGTACGTAGCTTCGTGTTTAACGTGTCAGAAAGCGAAGGTGGAGCACCAACGACCTGCGGGAATGCTACAATCGCTTGACGTACCAGTATGGAAATGGGATAGTATTTCCATGGATTTTGTTGTAGGTTTGCCGAAGACGCAGAAGAAGAATGATTCGATTTGGGTGATCGTCGACCGATTGACCAAATCTGCTCATTTCTTACCAGTGAGGTCGACATACAACGTGGAAAAGCTGACCGAGATCTACATCGCGGAGATAGTACGACTTCATGGAATACCCTCTTCGATCGTGTCGGACCGAGATCCGAAGTTCACGTCTCATTTTTGGAGGGAATTGCAAGGAGCGATGGGAACCGAGCTCAGGCTTAGCTCGGCATATCATCCTCGTGATCGACGGTCGACCGAGAGAACAATCCAATCACTTGAAGATTTGTTGCGAGCTTATGCGTTAGATCACCGAGGAAGTTGGGACGACGCCTTACCATTGGTGGAGTTCACCTACAATAACAGTTTCCATGCGAGTATTGGAATGGCACCTTTTGAAGCAATCGTATGGACGGAAATGTCGACGCCTCTTTGTTGGTACCAGGGCGGCGAGCATTACGTCAGAGGACCGGATATGATCCAGCAGACTCATCGAGAAGATCCGTTTGATCAGAGATCGGATGCGAACATCTCAAAGTCGACGAAGAGTTATGCAGACCAACGACGTCGACCACTCGAGTTCGAGGAAGGAGAACATGTATTTCTTAGAGTCACCCCCACTACTGGAGTTGGTCGAGCGATCAAATCCAAGAAACTTACCCCTAAATTTATTGGACCTTATCAGATTCTTCGTCGTATTGGTCCAGTGGCATATCAGATTGCCTTGCCACCATTCTTGTCGAACATCCACGACGTCTTCCACGTCTCACAATTGCGGAAGTATATTTCCGACCCCTCTCATGTCATCGAACCGGATGTGATTCAACTGAAGGACGACCTATCTTTCGAAGCATCACCAGCAAGGATCGTTGATCGGAAAGCCAAACAGTTGCGGAACAAAGAGATTCAACTCGTCAAAGTTGTGTGGGATCAGAAGACGGGAGATGCGACTTGGGAGCTGGAGGAGAAGATGAAGACTCAGTACCCTGAACTTTTCCGAGGTAAGAATCTTATTTGCAATTTCGAGGACAAAATTTTTTTTAGAGGGAGAGATTGTAACACCTGAGGACGAGATCGACATCGTATTAGGACGACGTATCGAGACCTCGACCAAGACCTTGTGTCGAGATCCCGTGCCAAGATCGTTTACCGAGGTCATTTACCGAGATGAGGAGACTGCGTGCACTAGGCTGCTTGGTGAGGAGGCTCGGGTGTCGAGTGAGCGGTCGCATGCCGAATCGAGGAGGCCGCGTGCACGAACTCGTGTTAGAGCCTTGTGCGCTTGCACGAGCACCCTTGTCGACATCGTGTCGAGATGATAACTCGTATTCTTTCGAACGTTATTCAGCGCTATTATTATATTGTTTGTAATAATTATATTGTCGGCTTGCCGTTCTGCGTCGATGTCTAGATCGTTGACCGACAGAGTAGAGGGTAATTATGAGAGGAACGATTAGATGGGTAGAATGATTGATGGGATTGGCATCTTATAGCTGGAGTTACGATTTTACCCCTTCTCTCACCAGCTGTATACCACGACCGATTCCCTCAAATACTCATTTCTCTTTTCTTCTTTCTTCTTCCTTCCTTCTGCTCTGAGTTCCTTGTTTTTCTCCAGAACTTCCATCGACGAAACCTTGAGTTCCATCGAGATTCTACATCAACTTTCTTCATCAATCTTGTTCATCATCATCTTCTCGACCTATATCTCACCATCTCGACCATCATCTGAGGTAAGGAAAAACAGATTTTTCTCTTCCTTCGTGCTACTGTTTAGCGCTATTTCTTCCTTCCATGTTAGCTAGTTTTTATGCTTCCAAATCATGTCAAATTGATGGGTTTTTCTTCACGATATTACCTATCTTTCTAACCGATTAATTGGGCTTGTAAAACAAATTTTCTTCCTCTGTTTTTCTGCAATCGGCAGTGCCCAGAAACCCTTCATTTTTGGTTTGTTTCGATTTCTTGTTTTCGTTTGTTGCTTCTGGTTGTTGTTGTTGTCGATCTATCTGTTGAAGCATCAGATAACCTTTTTCATGAACTTTTGATCGAAATCCCTAACTTTGTGTTAGAGGAAAAATATATTTAAGTTCTTGAGTTTTTATATTTTCTGGGTTGTGGTTATGTTTGGAATGAGAGCTAAGTGTATTAGAACCCATAGATCGAACTGAGTTGTGTTGTTTTAGGAAGTCTGATTCCCGAGATCGAGTGATTTCCGAATCAAGGTGTACGGGAGAGCGAATCCGAGGATGTGGAAGCAGCGGAAATCCAGATCGAGAACTGTACGTGTCGAGGTCGACTGAGAAGTGTACGTGTCGAGGTCGATTGAGGACGGTACGTGTCGAAGTCGTTGTCAAGCTCGTTGAAGACAGCCGTGTCGAGATCGAGTAAGAGAAGTCGTTGTCGAGCTCATTTGAAGACAGCTGTGTCGAGGTCGTTGTCGAGCAGCATTAACTTGGAGTTCGGTAAGGGCGCTTCACATTAATACTTTCATACTATGCTAGCGTAAGGGCAACTCTTAGACATTATTAAGACTTTATTTTTATTGTTATATTTATGTATGGACTCCTTGATTGGTGTCGAGATTGGAATGTTGTGATATGATTGGGTTTTTGCATGTATTTGATATGTGATTGAATATATGTTGTGAATGGTGTATTCTTTGTCAGTGCGTTTCTTCATGCGTAATGTTTTATTGCTTAAATGTCGAATTGCGTTTTCTTAATGTTAAGCATGCTCTCTTTATTTGATATGTGATCAAGTAAGTTGTGTTACTCTTTGACATGCGGCGAGCTAATCATCGAGTGAGAGAGCTAGGGAGTCGTATGACGTTTTTGAGCCGGACCCAGATAACTGAGGGTGCTAGGTCCCCTTTTTGTTTATGGTGGATTGGCTAGGCGTTGTAGCATTATCAGTTTGGGGTTGGACCTGCTGATTAATGCATGGTATCGGTTTGGGGTTGGACCTGCCGCTTACCTATTACGTCAGTTTGGGGATGGACCTGCTGACGATATTCCGGAATAAGAGTCGAGTCGAGTCGAGTCTAGAGTGAGATGGTCGAGTCACGTGTGGTGATTGAGATACATTATTGTGTTGTTTATTTCTTTATGTCGAGCTTATCTTGAATTGTTGAGAAGTTGACCCTTTCCCGTGGTGCCTTCAATCCATGACGGTTACCCAGGCGATGTCGAGGGCACAGGGAACTCGACAGCAGATGATGCCGAGAAGGAGCTCGACGAGGACCCGAGTGATGACCTGTACTTGTCGTGATTGATTATGTTTGTTCGACGTATTTCTTTTGATGACTGTACTTGTTTTTCTTTTGTGTTCGGAGGTCGTGACCAGTTTGGGCCGGTTATGTCTTGTTGCTCTGAGGTAGACTGGTGGTCTTACTTTTGGAGCAAATGCGTGGGAGTCTGCGGAAGTACCCCAGGTATGATTGCTCTTTTGAAGTCGTCATACCTTAGGTGTATTTTCTTTATACATTTGCTACTCTGTATTTTGTATACATTATTATTTCGAGTGATATATATATGTATGTTATGCATGTATGTTTTATTAGAATTTAAGTCTTGTGTCTTAGTTGCACCATGTTTCGAAAAGCTGTAATTACTCTAATGTGCACGAGTTGGTTTTATAAAAAAAAATAATAGACCGTACTTTTCAAAAGGCACAAGAGTTTCGTTTTAAAACACATCTCATACAGGTTTAGTTGAGCTCGGTGTGTTGAGCTCGGTAACTCGAGCTCGGTATATTGAGCTCGGTAGCGGTCCGGAAACGGGTCATTACAAAAAGATGAAGGATCAGTATCCATAACTTTCCCTTGGTACGTATCTTACCCATAGATTCGAGGACGAAACTATTTTAGAGGGGTAGTATTGTAACACCCGTACTTTTACGATATGTTATTTAGCGTTATTGTAGTGTAATTTTTGTTGTAATTATGCTATAATAAGCAATTCCTTGTTCTCTAAATAAGTGATTTAAATAAAACAAGATCAAATTGAATTTGAGAATTAATATTTCATATTAATTCATGGTTCGAATATCTTCAAAAAATTCTAAGGAAGTTTCATCGCGTTTCGAATTGTCGGGTAGTTTTGCCGCAGATAAAATTTTAAATGAATCTCGATTTCGATAAAAATCGAATCGTGACTTGTTGTGATTATTTGTGAGTGTTTTAGATTGTTTTTATTATTTATGATAATTTATTTTCACGGTGAATTAGTTTCTCGTCAAATTAATTTTCGCGAATTTATCGGTGGGAGATTTTTCGATAATGCGATTACTCTACGCCGTGTTTTAGCAACCCTTAGATGCTTGAATTAGAGGGTAATCATGAGAGATGTGAGATTAGATGGGATAGATTAGTTGATGTGTTTGGCATCTTTGCTTTATGGTTAGGTGTCACTCAGTGTGTGACTAGTTTTTTTAACACTTTATTAGATTCATTTCCGGCCAAGCATTTTTTTTAAGCAAAAAAAATAATCCTCCCCTCCCTCTAATCATCCCAAACTGCACCCCCACCCTCTCTCTACCCTCATTTGTTCATCTTCTTTGTAACATCCCAATTTTTAAGAAAAGTGATTTTAGCAATAAAATCCTGAATACTCGAAAAATAAGTCATAGAGATTGATCACCTCAATGATTTACTGAGATTACGGGAAATTATTTTGAGTTCTTTTGAATAATTTATTTATTATAAATAATTATTATTCATGATGTCAATTCGAATTAATTGACAGCGTAGACATATGCTGTTTTTAAAAGAGAATTCATCAATTATAGTTATTATAAGTTTTCTGCGTGACGCGGTAACGCATATTTTTGTTGACTAAGAAATTGATTGAATTAAATCAAGATGAAACTAAAATTAAGAATTAATATTTTATATTAATTCATGGTTCGAATGTCGTCGAAATATTCTAACGAAGTTTCGTCGCGTTTGAATCACCGGGTAGTTTTTACCCGCATTAAAATTTAAAACGAACTCCGATTTCGATGAAAATCGAAACGTAATTTGTTGAAATTATTTTTGAGTGTTTTCACTTGTTTTATTATTTAGGATAGTTAAATAGGAGTTGATTGTTTTATTTTTAATAAATCATGGTCTGTACTCTACCATACACCACACTTATATGTCTTCCACCCTAGCACTCTCCCTATTCCCCTTTATCCCTTCCCTGCGTGAGATTGAAGCAGAAAAAAAGAAAAGAAAATAGAAACAGGGGAAGAAAAGAAAAGAAGAAGGAAAAGGAAGAGAAGGAGGGAGGCGTGCGATGAGGGAAGGGGGGCCGAATCAGAGGAAGAAGATTGGAGCTAAGTTCTTGAATGAGAGGTTTGAACCAAATCATTTTTTTCCCTTTGTTCTTTCTCAGCAGAACCGTGGCTTTTTGGAAGAATTAGGAGATGATTTCCTTGCTTAATTTTCTTGTTAAAAGCTTTATGTTTTGGTTGATTGTGATCAATAAGAGAAATGAGCACTTAAATCCCCAAATTATTGAAAAACCCTAACCTAAGGGAAAGAGGGGTTTGTGATCTTGAGGTGAATCAATTCAATTAGTGGGTGATTCTTGCTTGTTAGATGTTATTATTGCTATTTTGGTTATTAATTTTAAATTGAAATATGAAGTGATGTGGTTTAGTTAGTTTAGAAGTTGCCAATTGTTTTGGAAAAAGAAGCATAAGGGCCGCGAGCTCCATATGTTCTTGGGGCTTGAAATTTATAAAAATGGGTTTGATATTAGTTGTAAAGCATTGTTGTTAAGTTTAGGAAAAATGTTTGGGAGAGATTGGAGTGAAAAATGAAGTTGATTTTGGTATTGATTTGTGTTTCAAATTTTTGAAGGACTTGAACTTAGTAAGTAGAACTTCATTTTCCAACTTGTGCATATTTTAAGAAAACTTTAAGTTTTAAAAATATGAACCCCTAATTTGTAATTTCTTATTTAGGAGATGTTTTTGGGATTTGAGAACATAGGAATTGGAATTAAGTCTAAGTCTAAGGGATAATTATTTTGTGTTCTTAGTTGATATTAGTAGTATTAAATAATGTGTAAGTGTTGGAAAATTTTAGAAAAGAATTTGGTTTGTTTGGAAGTTGTTTTGATTGTGAAAGGCAATGAAACACATAAGGTAATTGGGCTCTTTGAGACCCAAGAAAACCAAGTGGAGCCTTGATTGAGCATTTGAGAAAAATAGTGATTAATTGAGGTTGTTTCTTGCCTTTAGCTTTCAAGAAAAATAACGATGTACTATGTTTTAGTCTTTTTCAAGAAATGGTTCTAATTTTGAAAATTTACTCTTTAAATTAATTAGTAAATATGTTCCATGTGTATGTAATTTATTAAAGGCTAGTATTCTAAATTATGTTTCTAAGTGCGAGTGTTTTGGGTAGGAAAGGGTCTTAGGTTTCAAGAGCCTAAGGGTATAGAACTAAGTCTTTAGATTATGCTAAGCTTGCTTTGTGTAATAGGCGTGAGTGATCTAAGACCGTGCGGCGTAGAATCGCGGGGTACGTGGGTGCGTGGCTTGGAGTTCGGTAAGGGCAACTTTAGATATGATAGGAATTTAATTTCAAGTATTTATGCGAAGAAGTCTGAGAACCTCAGGGTTCGAAGTGAGGGTCTTGTACCCCTTCGTTTTACTGCTTTTTGATATACTGATTATTTAGTGGGCTTGTCTACAAGTGGTTGGTAGCTGTCCCCAACCCCCCACACTTGTTTGCTTGCCTCTCTGCCAACTCCATTGAGTTGCAGAGGGATGAAATGAGTTGTTTGACTGTTGTTGTTTGCTGAGTTATGATTATTAAGATGAATTGCTTATACTGCTGAACTGTTCGCACTGTTTTGAGCTTGGCGTGAATATTATTTGATATGCGGTCTAATAATTATTCAATTGTTTCCTGAATTATCGTATGCGGCGATTTACACATTGGAGCGCGAGAGTTTAGTCGAGTCGTCGAGTATCGTGACGTTTTTGAACTTTGATCCGATTAACCTAGGGTGCTAGGATCCCCTAAACGGCTCCGGCTGGTTTTTCGGCAGATTAGCTAGGTGTCGTAGTGTCAAGAAACCTGAGCTGAATGTTCTAGGGTGAGCGGAGAGCCCAAGGCTACAGCTGACGTTGTAACACCTGTATTTTTATGATACGATTATTAGCGCTATTATAGTATTAACTGTCGTATTTATGCTATAATAAGCAGTTGCTTGTTCTCTAAGTAAGTGATTTAAATAAATCAAGAGCTAAATATTATTGAGAATTAATATTTTATATTAGTTCATGATTCGGATATCGTCGGAAAATTCTAAACGAAGTTTTGTCGCAATTCGAATCATCGGGCAGTTTTGTTGTAGATAAAAATTCTAATGAGCCCCAATTTCGATGAAAATCGAATCGTAACTTGTTTCAATTATTTTTGAATGATTGAAAGTGTTTTATTATTTATAAAATAATATTATCACGCAATGAATTAATTTCTCACGAAATAATTTTTCGGGATTTTTTCGGAGAGAAATATATCGGTTTTGCGGTTTCTCATCGCCGTGTTATTAAACCTTAAGACGCTAGATTTAGAGGGTAATCTTGAGTGAGGTGAGATTAGATGGGATAGAGTGAGTGATGTGATTAGCATCTTCTAAAGTTGCTAAGTGTCACTTTGATTGTGGTTTAATTTCAAAAAAGAAATACCTTTTAATTGATTTCTTTTATTAATTATGTGTTTAATTAATTGTTAAGTGAAATAAAATAGGAGAACCCCCCCCCATTCAGCAGCCCCTCACGACCCACCTCCTCTCCAAACCCTCATCTTCATCTCTTTTCTTTCTTCTTGAAGAAGCAAGCTTCCATTGATGCCTTCCTTCCATTTCCTTTGAGTTTGAGCTTCCAACCTTCATCAACTTGGTTCATGAGCTTCATCTACCTCTAGTTCCTCATCTTCTTCATCATCAAGTAAGGAGAAAATTATGTTTTCCTCCCCCTTGAACAGCCCCAAAATCGCGCCCCCTCCCTTGTTTTTGTTCTTGAGATTTTGGCTTCCAAACTTAGTTTTCTTGCTAGGTTTCCTTCTCTATTTCATTATCTATATTTCCAACCATTTGAATGAGAAGAAAAATCAATTTTCCCTCCCCCAAAACAGCCCTAAAAACAGTGCCACCCCCTCCCCATTTTGATTGTTTTGATTTTGCTTGTTTCAAGTCTTGATTACTTGCTTGATTGTTGTTGTTTGATGGTTGGTGATGATTAATGGGAGATGAAACATCTTCAACCCTTCCTTTGATGCTCTAGGGCGAAAACCCTAGGTGTTAGAAAGGGGAAAATGATGTGATCCTTTTTAATCAACTAATTGGTTGTTTATGTGTGTTATTGGAAGTGGTTTGATGATGATTTAGGTTATAGTTTTGATTAAGCATGTGTAACATGTTGTTTTTGGATTTTTCCTACTCTTGAACTATAGGGAATGTAGATTTTAATTGTTGAATCATGTGTTTAATTTATAAATAACAAGCCTTGAGTGATTAAATTGCTATTGGAATTGTTGTGAAAGCTTAAGTAAGAGGAGTTGGTGTATGTCTTATAGAAAATGGATTTTTGGAGGACTAGAATGGTATATAAGGCTTGGTGGAGTAATTCTTTAATTTTTGGCAATGATTATGGTTATGATTCTAGTGTTTTGGAAATGATTGCTTTGAAAGAATTCTTAAAACCCTTGTTTTTGGAAAGCATTTAATCTATGTTGGACTAGGTGTTGCTTATGGTGTTTTGCCTTGTTGCCTTGAAATGTTTCGAAAACAAGTTTTCAAAAATTTGGTTGGGTTAGTTGATTTGGGACTAGTGGTCTTGAAGAAAAGTGCTATGTGAAATAATGCTTATAGATGGTTTGGAAACTTGCAATTTGGCCACTAAATTAGGACCCTTAGCCGTGAGGCCTAGGGGATTTTTGGAAAAGAATTTGGTTGTTAACTTGCGTGAATTCTTGTGTGAATATGTGTTAATGTTTTGGAACCTTATGAAAATGAGTATTGTTGGTGTTTAATTGAAGTTCAAGAAAGGGTTTAATTTTGAAACCTTATTCTTCTCAAATGGCTTGGATTTCAAAAAAAAAAAATTGTTATTATGTGCTATGTCACTTTTCCTAGGAGTGTTTTTTATTCTAAAACTCCATTTATTTCAAGAAGTTAATAATCTAGATGCATGATTGAGTTCTTGGTTAGAAAGGGGATAGGTTGAGAGCTAAGTTTAGTTTTTACCTAGAAGTGTATTAAATTTGTCGTGGTGATAGGAATCGGGATTTCGGAGACCGAGCGACGCGGATCTGAGGACGTCGGAGCTACATTAGCGACAGCACGTGGTAAGGGCAACTTTAGATATTTTTAGGCTTCCATCTATTTAATTGCTTTTATTGAATACGAAGAAGTATGAGAACCCTCCGGGTTCGAAGATAGAGTTTTTGAACCCCTTCGTGATTATTGTCATGCGGTCGCCTATATTCTGAGTCGTTCGTGGGTGAAAAATATTGTGGTTGGTCTCTTGGCCCCAACCCCCCACACCTGTTGTACCTCTGTGTCAGCTCCATCGAGTTGCAGAGGGATGGATTCCATGTTGTGAATGACGATGTTGTTGAATTATACATTTATTTAATATGTGATTGAATAACTGTCGTGAATTGCTTATGTATTGAATTGTGTTTCACAATGTGAACTGCTTATGCTGCTTATGTTTATTGAATTGCGTTTCATCATATTAAGCTTGCTTACAAAATATTTGATATGCGGTCGAATAATATTGCGAACAGCTCTTTGAATATCGTATGCGGTGAACTGTTCATCGAGTGTGAGAGTAGTCGAGTCGTCGAGACGTTTATGAGTTGCGACCCGGACGACTGAGGGTGCTAGGTCCTCTTGGTTCACGGGGGGTCCTAAGCGTCGCAGCGTTAAGGAATCGGAGCTGAATGTCCTAGGGAGAGCGAAGATCCCAAAGCTATGGCTGGTATTCAGTGGATGGATCGGCGTCTGCTTTCCGGAAAAATTGTCGAGTCGAGAGTAAATGAGTCGTGAGTCGAGTCTTGAGCGAGAGTTTTGAGTTGAGCCTTATGAACTGTATACAATGTTGTTTGCTTATTGCTTTATGAATTGTTATATCTTGATTCGTTGAGAAATTGACCCTTTCCCGTGGTACCTTCGATTCATGATGGCTACCCAGGTGATGGCAAAGAGCGTACTGATTCCGGCGATGCGGACGTCGCTGGAGATCATCTTTGATTTTCCCGACATCGAGCAGCCCGCGGCGATGGATTTTGACCCCATCTCTCGCCGTGTTGTATATACCGGGGATATTGTACAGACTTTCAAAGAGGACGGTGTTGCTGTGAGGCAAGAGGTGTCACGGCGTACAATGAGCTTTCCTATCCGGACTATGCAGGTGGTTGATGCTTGGCGTACCATTCAACGCGAGAGTGCTATGCTAGTCTCTTCTTCGACACCAGAGGGACCCCTTGGGATCCCTAGGAGCACTACTTCCAGACTTGCTGCCCGAGTTAGAGGGCGAGGACCGAGAGTCTGATGGACTGCTCGCAAGAGTGTGATTCGACGCGGGACGGTAGGAGCGTCTACCTCCAGAGCAGCTGTTGTTCAGAGTCCTCTAGTAGGACCGGGTTCTCCTTCTTTTTTTAGGACCCCCACCCTACCAGTGGATCCACTTCCTGTTTGCATGGTGTGTGGAGAGGCGGATTGTCTAGGAGCTAGATCTAACGAGGATGTGATTGCTAGAGAGTATATTCCCGGAGATGTGCCAGAGGTTGGGCCTGTGGCAGCACCTGTTATCGACTTGACAGGCAGGACCCGATGGATGGCTAGGAGGAGGAGGATCCATCTGAGGATCTGGATAGTTACTTGTAGAGTTGTGTTGTCTGACTGCTGTTGTAACGACCCGTTTCCAGATCGCTACGAAACCAAAAGAAGCCTATATGTGACGTGTTTTCAAAAACGGTACTCTTGTGCCCTTTAGAAAAATGCGGTATTATTATTATTATTATTATTATTATTATTATTATTATTATTATTTTAAACAGTAGTGCCTGTAAAGCACACACAGAGTACTTACAGCGTTTCGAAACATGGTGTAACTAGGACACAAGACTCAAATGCTGATAAAGCATACATGCATCAATCCATAAGTCATATATATACAGTATGCGCAAAATAACAGAGTAGAAAATGTGCAAAGAAATACACCTATGGTATGAGGACCCTCGAGAGAGAAGTCATACCCTGGGGGTACTCCCGGCAGACACCCATGCAGGGGGCTGCTCCAAAAGTGAAACCACCAGTCTACCATGTGACAACAAAACATCACCCGGCCCAACTGGTCACCAACTCACTGTACACAAAAGTTGCATATATGTACTACAGTCATCCACAAAAAGAAACACAACAGCAATCAGAGGGTGCAGCCACTACAAAGTACTGTCCCGATCCTCTGAAGGATCCTCCTCCGCCTCATCCTCCATCGGGTCCTCGCCCGTCAAATCAATGAAGGGTGCCGCCGCTGGAACATCCTCGGGCACATCACTAAGCACGTACTCTCCTCCAGCCACATCATAATCAGCCCGTGCACCTAAGCAGTCTACCTCCCCACATACCGAACAAACAGGGGGCTGCTCCACTGGTGGGGTGGGAACTCGGTCCACAAGAGAGGAACTCGGAATAGCAACCGCCCTCGAAGACGATGCTCCTGCGGACCCTCGTCTAATCACGCTCTTACGAGCGGTCCACCTCACCCATGGTCCTCGACCACGTCCACGGGATGAAAGCCTGGGAACCGTCACTCTGGGGACGTCAGTCAATCCCTCGGGAGACGAGGAAGAGTCGGGCGTGGCCTCCTTTCCCTGAGAAGCCCTCCAAGCATCGATGATCTGTGTCGTCCTAATCGGGAAGCTAACGGTACGCCTAGTCACCTCCCGCCTCACAACCAAACCATCCTCTCTAAAGGTCTGCACAACATCCCCCGTGTAGACCACGCGGCCGGTGATAAGATCAAACTCCATAGCCGTAGGTAGCTCAATGTCGGGAAAATCGAAGATAATCTCCGATGAGGTCTGCATCTCGGGTATCAGAATACTCTTCTCCATCACCTGGGTAACCATCATGGGTTGAAGGCACCACGGGAAAGGGTCAACTTCTCAAATAATCACAATAAACCAAAGCATAAAGCAGTAGGCAAACAACAGTGTATACAACTCACAAGCGCGACTCAAGACCCAAATCAAAACTCATTCTCTCAACACTATCAACGATGCTGAATCTCCATTCCGGCACTATTCAGATCGAGAATTGTCCCGACGACACTGAATCTCCATTCCGGCACTATTCAGATCGAGAAACACTCGAGGCGACATGAATCTCCATTCCTAAGACTATTCAGGTCTAAAGCTCGATGACATCAATCTCCATTCCGGCACCATTCAGGTCCGGATCGCCCCACTACAAAGCTAACAACGATCATCAATCCCCATTCCTAAGACTATCCGGATCGAGTTACCACAAAACGCGACAACTCCCAACGACACGACTAAGCTCTCACACTTCAACGAACAATTCACCGCACACGATAATTCAAGAGCTATACGCAAGATTATTCGACCGCATATCAAATAATAAGAGCATGCTTAATATGAAGAAACGCAATTCAACCATTCAAGCAATAAAAGCAGTTTGCATAAAGAAACGCAATTCAACGATACAAACAGCACAAACAATTCACAGCTCAATAACGACCGACAACAACCAACTCATAGAATTCATCCCTCTGCAACTCTATGGAGTTCACAGTGAGGAACAAACAAGTGTGGGGGGTTGGGGACAGCTACCAACCACTTGCAGACAAGCCCACTAAAATAATCAGCATATAAAAATAAATAAGCGAAGGGGTACAAGACCCTCACTTCGAGCCCTTAGGTTCTCAGACTTCTTCGCGTAAATGCTTGAAATTAAATTCACGTCAAAATTTGTCCCTTACACAAGGACGTATAACAATAATTATAAATATGAAGCGCCCTTACCGAACTCCAGGCTACGTGTCCACGTGCTTCTCGATCTCCGCACCGCACTGTCTCGGGTTACTCGAGCCTAACACATAGAACAACTTAGCGAAATTCTAACTTAGTTCTACAATCTTAGGCACTCAACTTAACCCTTTCTCTAACCAAGCATCCACAATAATTTATTTCTAACTACTAGTAAACAATTAAGAAATTTGAATCAAAAACCATTTTTCTTGAAAAATCAACTACTACGTAACACTTTTTCTGAAAAGAATGTTAACTCTTTAAAGAAACCTTTTTCTTAAAGTTTCTAAACATAACACATAATCAATTATTCACTTCAACATGTTACAAATATTAAGACGACAACCCATATTTAAAACATACTCATGCTCTTTCAAAGCTTGTTTCTATTCTAATCAATTGGGATTTGCTTCAGGTATTTTTCCCTTCACTTATCTTGGTGTCCCCCTATTTAAAGGCACTCCTAGAAAATCTCATCTTATGCCTATTGCGGATAGAATCAAAACTAAGCTAGCGGCTTGGAAAGGTTCCTTATTGTCTATCATGGGTAGAGTGCAACTGGTCAAATCGGTTATTCTCAGTATGATGGTTTATATCTTTCAGGTTTATTCCTGGCCCTCGAGCTTGTTGTCTCTGGTTGATCAGTGGATTCGTAAATTTATTTGGTCTGGAGATGTTAATCAGCGTAAGTTGGTCACCGTTGCCTGGGACAAAGTGACTAGACCGTCTTTGGAGGGAGGTTTAGGCATCCGTTCTATTAAGTCTATTAATAAAGCTGGCATGCTGAAGCTTGCTTGGGATTTCAAAGATTCGGACCTATATTGGACCTCTCTGTTGAAAGCTAGAGTAGTTAAGAATAATAGACTTGTAACTTACCATATCTCTTCCTCTATTTGGCCAGGTATTAAAACCTGTTTACCCTTTATTGAAGAGCATTTTTCCTGGAATATTGGGGATGGATCTAAAGTTAACTTTTGGAGAGATAAGTGGTTGTCTCAGCCAATTGTGGACCTTCTGAACCTTCCTCCTTATTTGCGCCCTTTGCTGCATGCGAAGGTGAAAGATTTTATTGTTGATGGAGCTTGGTCTATCCGCACAATCTTCTTTGCTAGAGCCTCTAGCGTTATGCGTGAGATAAAAGAGATAGTTCTTCCAAATTCTCAGACATCAGACGCTATTATGTGGGGGGCTAATGAAAAAGGTATTTTATCTTTTAAAGATGCTTGCTTGTTTTTTGAACCCATTCGTAATTCTTTGCCTTGGTGTAAGATTATTTGGAGAAGTGCTATCCCTCCTTCTAAGTCTTTCCCCTTTGGAGATTAATTCACAATCGTCGCCTTGATGACAATCTGAGAAAAAGTGGTGTTACTGTGGTTTCATCAGAGCCTATGTGGCAATAACTTGGAAAGTTCGTCCCACTGCTCCATGGTTGTACCTTTGCCTTGTCTCTTTGGCTGGCTTGAAAGCATCCTCGGCATTCATATTGACTGTTCCTCGGTTGGTACTATTCTAGAGGTTTGTAATAGAACTTGGAGCTCCCAGGTTTTGGATGTTGTTGTAGCTTTGTGTGGTGAACATAGTCTGGGCTATTTGGTTTTTGCAGAATAAGTGAGATTTGATAATAAGGTGCTCCTCGGGGATCTGTTATTAATCTCATTATTGCTAATGTTTATCTTGTTGGTAATTATAGCAAAGGCACTATGTTCCCATCTATAGAGGAGTTTTCCTTTTGAAAGCTTTCAAGATTCTGTGTCACCCAGATCAGCTCCTATTATTAAGGAGATTTTTTGGATTCCCCCTCAACCTTTGTTTTTAAATGCAATACCAGCGGTCTTTGCGAAGGGTTGCCGGGCCTGCATCCTGTGGGGTATCTTTCGTGATTATAATGCAGCTATTGTGGGTTGTTTTTCCGCTAACTGGGTATTAAAAACTCTTTTCAGGCGTAATTATCTGGCGCTATGTTCGCCATTGACACTTTGCCATCGGAAGGGTTGGCATCACCTTTGGTGGAGTGTGATTCCCAATTGGTTGTTGGTGCTTTTAAGAATCAAAATATTGTGCCTTGGCGACTTAAGAATAGATGGAATAACTGCATTGCTCTAACAAAGCATATGACTTTCCTTGTGTCTCATATCTTTCGTGAAGGGAATAAGCTAGCGGATCGTTTAGCGGCTCATGGCCTCGGAATCTCTGGCTTCATCTGGTGGAATTATTGCCTAAGTTTCTTTATGAAGATTTCTTTAATAATAGATTGGGTCGTCCTTGTTATAGATTTAAGTAATTGTGCCACCTTTTGGGTTGTTTGCTTTTTGAAACCTTTAGTTATAATTGTCTCACCTTGGGGTTGGGTTTTACTTTGTCTTCCCTTGATGTGCTGCATATGATTGTTAATGGCTTTGGTGCCAACATAGTTGGGATGAAAGCCATTATTGTGATGCCTGTGCATGTCAAGCTTTGTTCTTTCTTTTTAGGTGGGTGTCTCTTTCTTGCGGTTTTCCATTTTGTTTCTGCTCATGGGTTTTGGTCTAGTCCCCCCATGTTTGTTTGTTTTTCCTTTTTTTTAATAAATTTTAGGCGGGGGTACTCTTTTTCCTTCTTGGTGTTTTTTCCCTAAGGAGGGTTTTGCATCAGAAGGTTTTAACGAGGCCTCTCTCCTCTCTTTTGCCAAAAAAAAAAAAGCTTGTTTCTAAAACAACTACTACAACAATGAAATACCATTTCCTTAGCCTTTTCTTTTAAAACAATTTATTTTCAAAACTAGTTCATAAAGCTTTGTAGGCCACTTACTAAAAATTAGTTCCAAAAACAAGAATTCAATCAATTTGTCAAATTCTAAAAATTCTTTAACAATTAAACCATGACATCATCATGTCAATAATTACAAGAATCAAATGATCCATTCCTACATGTTATTCTAGTCCTTAAGGAACCAAATTTTACTCAAAACATAAACTAACTCTTGAGCAAATCTGTAACACCCCGTTTCCGAGGCGCTACTGTGCAACCCAATCTAATGCTGAAAACATTTAATGCTTGTATGCTTTCAGTTAAGGAGTACTCTTATGAATTTCGCAATGGAAAAATAGGAGTAATTTTTTTTTCTTTTCATATTCTTTCCTTTGAAACCCTTTTCCAAATGAGACATAGAGTACTATAGTTTTCTAAATGATGCCAATTCAAACTTTTACAATTATCAGAGTATAATGCATCACAAAATAATACTTCACATAACAAATTCGCACTAAGGCGAGATTTTCTGAAAAGACTAATTACAAAACAACCAATACAAAACCCTAAGCTAAGCTGGCTGACAACTATAACTCTTATTGAGAAACAGCTCAGCAAGATCAAACACGAAGTACTCAGAGGAATCTTCCTCCACTGGCTCAATCTTCAATGCTCCTAAAAGATGAAGCTGCAGCGACTCTAGAACTCCATCTGGAAGTGACATCCATAAGGACATCCAATCCAACAACAGTGCAAGGGTAAATCCTTTGTCCACGAGTTTATCATAGGCTATGTCGCATGCAAACGATATATACATATATAATACAACAACATTCTTTTATTTACATATACATACTTAATAGACCGCACACAATCAGCATGGTATATCAAGCATGGCATGTGAGCAAATAAAACAACCAACAGATCAACAATCAAGTCACTACAATATCAACCATTGCATGTGAGCAGGCAAGTCTATCGACAGATAAGTGATCAATTCATCACAATATCCAATTCATCAAACAATTCATCACATATCATAAATGCGGTTAGCTATGCATGTCAATGCAGTATGGCTAGTTTGTGTATACACCTGCAGCCTTAAACAAGGTCAGCAGAGACGAGGAACTTTATTTCCCAACGTCCAAATCAACTCCCCTACCAAGGGTATTGCCACAAAGGCTTGCCACACATTAGGCTTTCTGCCACACGGGCATGCAGTGACAACTCGTCCTTTTGAAGTCCTGAAGACAATCAAACGCTCCGAGTGTCGATGCTCAATGGTCAGTATACATCCAAACAAATTCAACAACATGGCATGCTCACCGTAGGGAGCGCCGAGTAATGTTTTAATTAATCAATGCGGATCGACGACACCTCAACTCACTCACTCTACTTAGTGAATTTTCATGCTTCCAATTCTTATATTACCTAGGTGAGGTTGTACCAAAATAAATAACTCATTTAGCTTTGGGTCATTGGAACCCGAGTTTCATCAAATTCTTTATCTAGCATGGTTCCATTTCTACTTATCTATAAGCTTAGGCTAGTCATACTACAACCCTCATGCTTATTTTTAAACCAAAATACCTTTAACAATTACTTAGAGTGCAAACACAGGACCCAAAGTCCGGGTGCTCAATTGCGGAACGCTAGTCTTAATCTCAGATCAGAACTCTAGGCACGTAATGCGGAACACTAGGCTCAACTTTTAGGTTAAGGTACTAGGCACGCCATACGGAACACTAGGTCCAATCCTAAACCAAGAAAATGCGCACGCAAGCAGGACAGTAAGTCCCAGCACAGGACACATAGTCCATATGCTCAATAGGAACACTAGGTTCCCTATGTTTTGATCTTTCAAAAAAAAACTTGATCTTTGAACTCTCTTTCTCTATTCTTATATCACTCCTATGTATCTGAAAATACTTTTTAGTTCTAGGTCGTTGAACCCTAGTTGTGTTAAATAACACACTGGAAGAATTCCCAGGAAAGAGAGGTGGTACGAACACTCTTAATTACCAAGTCTTTCCTAGCCAGAATTTCCCAGGCGCATCATTTAACTCAACCGTTTTCGCAAATCGTACTATTTATTTCAACTTCTTTTTTTTCTACTATCGTTCCATTGAAATTTCCTTGCAAGCTTTAGCTAGTTATACTAAAACCTTCACGCTTACTTTTAAATCAAAATGCCCTTAACAATTTGCTTACGAAATCAGAATTCGCGTGGAATCGCATCAGATTTCTGGATGTAAATCGTCAACCAATAGCGATCGATCAACGCATTATTAATTAATCCATCATCAACAACAATATTTTCATATTCCAAGTCAATACCAAATTCCATTTAAATCCTACTTGATTCATGGAAAACAACATCAATCATAATGCCTCACGGGGCCAACGACATGCTATAGCATTTCAACAAAGATATAACAATTCAATAGGCTACAACATGCTCCACGGTTTCATCAACTTCAAGTCTAATCAAATCACTCAAACAAGATTTAAGTCACGCAATACAATTCAATTTGCCACGCAGGCCAAAAGCATGCTACAACATTTCCAACAACACATAAAAGTACTACAAGTACTACCACACTATCAAACAATCAAACAAGCAACAAACAAGGCGAAAAGCCCAAACTCATTATATAAGAATTTCCCTTACCTTGGGCGCTTTAACAATCCTAGCAAGGTAATTCGGAACCATCGTCAAGTCGCAACTCGCGCGTACCTCAAGCACGAACCTTAACAACGCAAACTTAATACAATTAGAACTAAAACTCAAGTCTAATGCCCCTAGGGCAGCCACGGCTTAGAAATCCTAAAGCCTAGGAAATACTTGACTTAATCCCTAATTGGTGCTATCTAGCCATATGCCAAGGTACATATTCAAACCATGCAAGTTTTGAAACTTTTTCAAAAGCTAAGCACTTAGAAAATATCAAAACCCAAAACTTACCAATTGGAATAGTGTTTTTACCAAATGAATAGTGTTTTGCCAACTTTGAACCATTTTTCAAAGCTCTAAAACATGTCACAAAATTCTAGAAACAATTCTATTACAAGTTCAAAACAATTCTTGAAACATAAACTCAAACTTTTCCCAAAATCATACTTCTTTGAATTGTTTTACTAAATCAAATCATCAACCACTTTTACAACTATTTTCAAGCATAAATACAAGTCAAGAACAAGTTACAAAATATCATTGGAGGCCACGGTTTCAAAGCTCCAAAACAACTTCAAATTTTCAAATCTTTTAACATCAAAATCTTACAAACTTCATTCAATCAAAACTTCTTATCAAAACCAAACTTATTCACCACTTTAAGACACTTAAAAACAAGTTCTAACTCACCCAAATTATGTTTAAAAGTTACTGTTTTTAAGCCTCACAAACAGCCCCAAAATTCATTTTTTTTTTTTAAACAATTTTCCAAAGCTTCAAACATACAAACCTTTATAGATTTAAAGTTCTAACCAAAAACTAACTTCCACAACACTTAAATTACTTTGAAAACAACTTAGAACATACCCCCTCAATCATATTAGGGTTACGGTTTTGGTCACCCAAAAACAATTCCAAATTTCAATTTTTTTTTCATTTCCAAAACAAATCATTCCATCACACTTAAATCTTTACATCTTAAACCAATTTTTCCTAACACCTAACATACTTAAAAATCAAATTAAAACATCCCCTAACATCATGTGAGAGCCACGGTTCAGCCCCTAAAAATCCCCAAATTATTTTCACAAAACTTGTTAAACATGCATATTGGCTAGTTTCCAAACTAATCAAGTATAACCCATCAAAGAACTAACTTTAAATCAACAAAATCAAACCAAAATAACCTTGAACAGCCCCTAATTTCGTTCAGCCCCAAAACCTAGGGTTTCCCAAAATTTCAATTACCAAAAACAAGCTTAATCATTGAAGGAAACAAAGGGCTAAAAGACTAGTCATGCATATCTAGCCAAATCTAACACCTTTAAGCAAAAATGATTCCTAAAACCAACCAAACCCATTCATGGCAGCCAAGAAGAAAAGGAAATGGGTTAGGACTCTTACCAACCAAGATGATGATGATTGATCATGAAGGAAGAAGAAAGGATGGAAGGAATCAAGGATTAGGGACTAAAACTTCAAGTTTCTCCAAGATCTTGAACTTTCTCTCTCAAGAATTTTTTTTCTCAAACCTTCAACAATGAAAGAATGGATGGATCTGATCTTGAGCAAGGGAGAAGGCCACGAAATTTTTGAGGGCAAGAATGGAAAGGAAAAGTTCATTTAGTTGGATCATGACTACATAGTTACAAAGTAACCACCTTAACTACCTACCATTTAATCATCATCCAATCCTAAGCTTACACTTGTCAAGGAAGCTTCTAAAGGTCCATGTTCAGCTCCCCTAGCACATGTGCAGCTGCCATACATCCCCCTTGGCCACAGGTTTCGTTTCGTCACGTTTTCGCGCGTTCTCGCTCAACCGGGTGCACGACGTTACGCGTATATTAGGTTTTAATAATAAAAACTCCAAAAATATTTCTAATTATAACCCCACACCCAAAAATCACAAATATTCCTCGTGGCATAAGAAAAGTATCTATGTATCTCGTTTTCTCGAAATGCGAACCGAAACGTCGCAATTAGGCAGTCTCTGGCCATAGAAAATACACTAAATATTTTCTGATGCCCAAAATTTCTAGAAAAATTACAATAAATCCTAAATATTGGAAAATGCTAAGATCTCAAATTTTATAAAATTTGGATCACGTTTGGGCATGTTTCAGTTAGAAACACACACAATAGCCTAGCTACTGGCGAATTGACGAAATTCTCGCGTAATAAAAACTGTAAATTAGTGAGGATCACTAATTTCAATTTCTCTTATCATATAGATATTATTCAATAAATAAAATTATCAAGACAAAATCATTAAAATAATAGTCATATTAAATATGACATAAAACAGACGATTAATACTATAACTAAATAATAAAAATCCAAACTATGACTTAAAAATAACTATTAAGTCCTAAAATTATTTTTCATTCAATAAAATAATTTTCTTTAATCAAACAACAATCTTTCACATTTTTCGATATTAATTCACATTAAAAGCAGATATCGTCTACACTGTCTCTTAATCTGAATTAATTGTTAAAACAGTAAATTGTTCACAATAAATTTTTGTTGTTCTTCATACTTTTAACAAACCATTGAGGTCATGACTCTCTACGATTTATTTTCAAGTAGTTGGAACTACAAAATAATTTTGATAAAAATTGGGATGTTACATTACCACCCTCCTTAAAAAAAATTTCGTCCTCGAAAATTAACTTATAAACCAAAACAAAACCAAAATGATGAAAAGTCATAACTTAATACTAAACATATCATAAATATGAACTTTGAAATTTAATACAACATAATAATTTTTCACTCAATAATCAAACACAAAGCATACATTTTATTCATATATCCTTACTAAAGTAAGGCACTACATCATCAACTTAAAACGTTTACAAAACACAATCGCACGTCCATGTTGAAGAAGTCCTCGCGAATGACGCTTTATTCCAATCTACGATCACGAACACAATCACAAACACGGTCACGAACACGTGCAGTCCACGAACACGCCAAATCCACGAACATAGCCACGACGACACTGGGTTACGGCTACATGCTCACATCAACGAAACTCTAAAACCTTCCAGGAACCCGCGGTTTGGAATCATGAAGACAGAGAAGGATTGCCACGATTAACAACCACAAAATCACTAACAACATTATTACATTCAGAAATGTGAGAGGATTCTTCACAAAAAGCATCCTAAGGCTCGCGGTTTGCAGGAGAAACAAGAAGATGAAGGTTTGGTTTTTCTCACACTAAAACTCACCACACTTCAAACTAAGAATGAAAACAAACTCCTCTCCCCTTATATGTAAGTGTGGTTGGCCAATGGTCAAAGAAAATAAGATAACTCACAAGAAAAGATAAGGAAGGAATCTTATGATTACTCTCCACTAAAACCAACACCAATAATAGACTCACATCCCCCCTTGTTAATGAGACGAAACTAGCAAGAAAGAAAGGAAGGAAAAGTGACCCCTACCCAAAATTCTATTAAACCCTCAATGTGTTTAAGAACAAAGACAAGGTGGGATAGGATTCTTTAAAATGTCCAATCAATAGTCATCATGCACCATATTCCTTCCCCTAAGTCTCACCTACTCCAAAATGTTCTCTTGACTTAGCCCTCATGGTTTCTGCATTGCACCAATTTGCGATGTCGTAATGTCAGCGTGTCGGTTGCTTGGTTGGTGATAAATCATGTAAAATAGATTATAAAGAGGAATTTGATTCACCGTGCTCTAGAATATTCGCATATAAGAAATACGCTCGCAAAATAATCACAATTAATTATACAATAATCATAATCACATATATTGTAATATGAAAAGTATATTATAAATTTGGATTTTGTAATCTAATATAATAATAAAATACGACACAGAGTTAAAACACTTATGTGTTCTATATTTAGAACCATGCACACACCATAATACATATAATACGATAATTATAGCGTCACCTACGGATAATCCCTCTCGTAAATCTCGGCCCGCTCAGCTCCATTGTGTCGCATTTCCTGAGATGAAGTCTTCAGATGATGAGTTCTCTGATCTACTTGGGGTGTAGACACGTTCCTTAGTGGTTGGTCTTATAGCTTCAACATTGTCAACAATAGACTTAGCTCGTGGTGCTTTGCAGTCTCTGGATAGATATCCCAATTCCTTGCAGTTAAAGCATAATCTTCCCTTGGTTGGATATTGGTTAGCGTTGTGCTCTTCATCTTCACCGTTGAAGTAGTGCGTCTTCGGCTATCGATACTTGTGATTCCTCTTACATCTATCATGTAGACATATCCTCGATAGTTGGGCATGCAACCTTCGCAAAGATCCACATTTGGCAATTGATAGTCCTTAAAAATATGTCACAGCTACTTGCGGTCACATCATAGTCGGTCCTTCAATGAGTATTCTTCACTAATCGTTTCTTGCTTCCACATTGGCAGCGGTTCCACTTCAACTCCTGGCCATTCCCAATAGCCTATGCCACAAGACAATCTGGTGTGGTCATTTCCCTGAAGATGGAAATGAGATGTTCCTTGTTGTTGTCTTCATCTTTGTTTGGTCCGGATAATCCGCCTAATCGACCTTCCAATAGCTTGCTCCTCCGCTCGTTGTCTTAGCCAATCGTGTTGATTCTTCACACGATGTCCGTTGTGCGACAAGAATTGCTATTCGGACTATCACTCAATTACGTGATTCACGTCTAATTTACAAGCTCTAGAGAGAGACTTGTTCGTCCGAAGGCATCAATTTCTACGAAGTAAACTAACCAAAATCCCCACAACAAATTCAATCATCTGAGATGATCGCACACAATTTCACACAATATCACACCTGTTTCAACAAGGAAACATTACAAACAATCACAAACAAAGTTCACATAACCTAGGCATAACAAACTTATACCCGACAATTCCCAAAAATCTAGGCTACTTAGACAAAGCGGTCCTAAGAACCGAATCGCTCGATACCACTTAATGTAACACCCGCTTCCGAGGCGCCATCAGGTAACCCAATCTAATGCTGAAAACATTTAATGCTTGTATGCTTTCGCTAAGGAGTACTCTTATGAATTTCGCAATGGAAAAATAGGAGTAATTTTTTCTTTTCATATTCTTTCCTTTGAAACCCTTTTCCAAATGAGACATAGAGTACTATAGTTTTCTAAATGATGCCAATTCAAACTTTTACAATTATCGAGTATAATGCATCACAAAATAATACTTCACATAACAAATTCGCACTAAAGTGAGATTTTACGAAAAGACTAATTACAAAACAACCAATACAAAACCCTAAGCTAAGGTGGTGACAACTATAACTCTTATTGAGAAACTTTCGGCAAGATCAAACACGAAGTACTCAGAGGAATCTTCCTCCACCGCTCAATCTTCAATGCTCCTAAAAGATGAAGTCGCAACAGCCATCTAACTCCATCTGGAAGTGACATCCATAAGGACATCCAATCCAACAACAGTGCAAGGGTAAATCCTTTGTCCACGAGTTTATCATAGGCTATGTCGCATGCAAACGATATATACATATATAATACAACAACATTCTTTTATTTACATATACATACTTAATAGACCGCACACAATCAGCATGGTATATCAAGCATGGCATGTGAGCAAATAAAACAACCAACAGATCAACAATCAAGTCACTACAATATCAACCATTGCATGTGAGCAGGCAAGTCTATCGACAGATAAGTGATCAATTCATCACAATATCCAATTCATCAAACAATTCATCACATATCATAAATGCGGTTAGCTATGCATGTCAATGCAGTATGGCTAGTTTGTGTATACACCTGCAGCCTTAAACAAGGTCGGCGAGACGAGGAACTTTATTTCCCAACGTCCAAATCAACTCCCTACCAAGGGTATTGCCACAAAGGCTTACCACACATTAGGCTTTACGCCACACGGGCATGCGGTGACAACTCGTCCTTTTGAAGTCCTCAAGACAATCAAACGCCCGAAAGTGTCGATGCTCAATGGTCGATATACATCCAAACAAATTCAACAACATGGCATGCTCACCGTAGGGAGCGCTTGAGTAATGTTTTAATTAATCAATGCGGATCGACGACACCTCAACTCACTCACTCTACTTAGTGAATTTTCATGCTTCCAATTCTTATATTACCTAGGTGAGGTTGTACCAAAATAAATAACTCATTTAGCTTTGGGTCATTGGAACCCGAGTTTCATCAAATTCTCTATCTAGCATGGTTCCATTTCTACTTATCTATAAGCTTAGGCTAGTCATACTACAACCCTCATGCTTATTTTTAAACCAAAATACCTTTAACAATTACTTAGAGTGCAAAAACAGGACACAAAGTCCGGGTGCTCAATTGCGGAACGCTAGTCTTAATCTCAGATCAGAACTCTAGGCACGTGTGCGAACACTAGGCCCAACTTTTAGGTTAAGGTCCTAGGCACGCCATACGGAACACTAGGACCAATCCTAAACCAAGAAAATGCGCACGCATAAGGTGACAAGAAGTCCCAAAGACAGACACATAGTCCATATGCTCAATAGGAACACTAGGTTCCCTATGTTTTGATCTTTCAAAAAACTCGATCTTTGAACTCTCTTTCTCTATTCTTATATCACTCCTATGTATCTGAAAATACTTTTTAGTTCTAGGTCGTTGAACCCTAGTTATGTTAAATAACACACTGGAAGAATTCCCAGGAAAGAGAGGGGGTGCGAACACGCTTAATTACGAAGTCTTTCCTAGCCGTAATTTCCCAGCGCATCATTTAACTCAACCGCTGCAAATCGTACTATTTATTTCACCTTCTTTTTTTTCTTCTCTCGTTCCATTGAAATTTCCTTGCAAGCTTTAGCTAGTTATACTAAAACCTTCACGCTTACTTTTAAATCAAAATGCCCTTAACAATTTGCTTACGAAATCAGAATTAATTGTGGAATCGCATCAGTTCTGGATGTAAATCGTCAACCAATAGCAGTCGATCAACGCATTATTAATTAATCCATCATCAACAACAATATTTTCGTATTCCAAGTCAATACCAAATTCCATTTAAATCCTACTTGATTCATGGAAAACAACATCAATCATAATGCCTCACAGGGCCAACGACATGCTATAGCATTTCAACAAAGATATAACAATTCAATAGGCTACAACATGCTCCACGGTTTCATCAACTTCAAGTCTAATCAAATCACTCAAACAAGATTTAAGTCACGCAATACAATTCAATTTGCCACGCAGGGCCAAAAGCATGCTACAACATTTCCAACAACACATAAAAGTACTACAAGTACTACCACACTATCAAACAATCAAACAAGCAACAAACAAGGCGAAAAGCCCAAACTCATTATATAAGAATTTCCCTTACCTTGGCGCTTTAACAATCCTAGCAAGGTAATTCGAACCATCGTCAAGTCGCAACTCAGCGTACCTCAAGCACGAACCTTAACAACGCAAACTTAATACAATTAGAACTAAAACTCAATTCTAATGCCCCTAGGGCAGCCACGGCTTAGACATCCTAAAGCCTAGGAATTACTTGACTTAATCCCTAATTGGTGCTATCTAGCCATATTCCAAGGTACATATTCAAACCATGCAAGTTTTGAAACTTTTTCAAAAGCTAAGCACTTAGAAAATATCAAAACCCAAAACTTACCAATTGGAATAGTGTTTTTACCAAATGAATAGTGTTTTGCCAACTTTGAACCATTTTTCAAAGCTCTAAAACATGTCACAAAATTCTAGAAATAATTCTATTACAAGTTCAAAACAATTCTTGAAACATAAACTCAAACTTTTCCCAAAATCATACTTCTTTGAATTGTTTTACTAAATCAAATCATCAACCACTTTTACAACTATTTTCAAGCATAAATACAAGTCAAGAACAAGTTACAAAATATCATTGGAGGCCACGGTTTCAAAGCTCCAAAACAACTTCAAATTTTCAAATCTTTTAACATCAAAATCTTACTAACTTCATTCAATCAAAACTTCTTATCAAAACCAAACTTATTCACCACTTTAAGACACTTAAAAACAAGTTCTAACTCACCCAAATTATGTTTAAAAGTTACTGGTTTTAAGCCTCACAAACAGCCCCAAAATTCATTTTTTTTTAAACAATTTTTCAAACCTTCAAACATACAAACCTTTATAGATTTAAACTTCTAACCAAAACCTAACTTCCACAACACTTAAATTACTTTGAAAACAACTTAGAACATACCCCCTCAATCATATTAGGGTTACGGTTTTGGTCACCCAAAAACAATTCCAAATTTCAATTTTTTTTTCATTTCCAAAACAAATCATTCCATCACTCTTAAATCTTTACATCTTAAACCAATTTTTCCTAACACCTAACATACTTAAAAATCAAATTAAAACATCCCCTAACATCATGTGAGAGCCACGGTTCAGCCCCTAAAAATCCCCAAATTATTTTCAGAAAACTTGTTAAACATGCATATTGGCTAGTTTCCAAACTAATCAAGTATAACCCATCAAAGAACTAACTTTAAATCAACAAAATCAAACCAAAATAACCTTGAACAGCCCCTAATTTCGTTCAGCCCCAAAACCTAGGGTTTCCCAAAATTTCAATTACCAAAAACAAGCTTAATCATTGAAGGAAACAAAGGGCTAAAAGACTAGTCATGCATATCTAGCCAAATCTAACACCTTTAAGCAAAAATGATTCCTAAAACCAACCAAACCCATTCATGGCAGCCAAGAAGAAAAGGAAATGGGTTAGGACTCTTACCAACCAAGATGATGATGATTGATCATGAAGGAAGAAGAAAGGATGGAAGGAATCAAGGATTAAGGACTAAAACTTCAAGTTTCTCCAAGATCTTGAACTTTCTCTCTCAAGAATTTTTTTTTCTCAAACCTTCAACAATGAAAGAATGGATGGATCTGATCTTGAGCAAGGGAGAAGGCCACGAAATTTTTGAGGGCAAGAATGGAAAGGAAAAGTTCATTTAGTTGGATCATGACTACATAGTTACAAAGTAACCACCTTAACTACCTACCATTTAATCATCATCCAATCCTAAGCTTACACTTGTCAAGGAAGCTTCTAAAGGTCCATGTTCAGCTCCCCTAGCACATGTGCAGCTGCCATACATCCCCCTTGGCCACAGGTTTCGTTTCGTCACGTTTTCGCGCGTTCTCGCTCAACCGGGTGCGCGGCGTTACGCGTATAATAGGTTTTAATAATAAAAACTCCAAAAATATTTCTAATTATAACCCCACACCCAAAAATCACAAATATTCCTCGTGGCATAAGAAAAGTATCTATGTATCTCGTTTTCTCGAAATGCGAACCGAAACGTCGCAATTAGGCAGTCTCTGGCCATAGAAAATACACTAAATATTTTCTGATGCCCAAAATTTCTAGAAAAATTACAATAAATCCTAAATATTGGAAAATGCTAAGATCTCAAATTTTATAAAATTTGGATCACGTTTGAGCATGTTTCAGTTAGAAACACACACAATAGCCTAGCTACGGCAGAATTCTCGCAGCGTAATAAAAACTGTAAATTAGTGAGGATCACTAATTTCAATTTCTCTTATCATATAGATATTATTCAATCAATAAAATTATCAAAACAAAATCATTAAAATAATAGACATATTAAATATGACATAAAACAGACGATTAATACTATAACTAAATAATAAAAATCCAAACTATGACTTAAAAATAACTATTAAGTCCTAAAATTATTTTTCATTCAATAAAATAATTTTCTTTAATCAAACAACAATCTTTCACATTTTTCGATATTAATTCATATTAAAAACAGTATACGTCTACACTGTCTCTTAATCTGAATTAATTGTTAAAACAGTAAATTGTTCACAATAAATTTTTGTTGTTCTTCATACTTTTAACAAACCATTGAGGTCATGACTCTCTACGATTTATTTTCAAGTAGTTGGAACTACAAAATAATTTTCATAAAAATTGGGATGTTACAAAATCCATGCATATCTATTTCAACAACTTTAAAATCACCTTAAACATGTTACAAACATTCATACTCCTAGAATTTCTACTACAACCCATCAATCACAAATCAACACAACTCCAAGTTAACTAAGTTTCCATAATTAGTTTTCAAAGCATTTTCAAAACAACTAGGCAATCACCCAAAATCTTACATAGTTAAGTCATGAACTAAAAGCTAATCAAAACAAAGGTTTTTTCTAAAATTTCTTTTCCAAAAATTTAAAGACTCAAGGCTAACTCATTTTTTTATCAATATAAAAGTCATTTCATCAAAATCAATAACCATGTCTAGTCCTCCATAACCCAAGTTTTCATAAACCATAAGCTAGTTTTCATACTAATTCATGCAAATAATTTCTAACAACCTTAAAAATACTTCTAAACCCTTGATAAACCATCCATTACATAACCAAGCATCATAGCTACAAATTAACATGGTTCAAGAATTAAAAATATAACTAAACTACCATGTTACAACTATTTAATTTAAACTACAACTTAAAACATTAACACACCCAAACCAATAACACCTATAAACCATTAATTACAAGATTTGAAAAGGATCACAACATAACCCTCTTCCTTATACCTAGGGTTTTCACCCTTATGTAACAAAGAGAGATTAAATGTGTTCATCTCCTCATATTCATCATCAATAACATCAAACAACCACACAATCATCAATTAATTTTCATTAAAAACAACAACTAGATCAACATAATAATGGGGCTGTTGGCACTGATTTTAGGGCTCAAAAGGGTTGGAAAAATTCTGATTTCAAGCTCATTTGCATGGTTAGAAATATAGGTAATATAGTAGAGAACATAACCTAGCAATATGGCAAGATTTGGAAGCAAAATCAAAGTAGAAAATGGGGGGTGAACATCACGATTTTCAGCAGCCAAAACAGAAGAAAAAATTTAGTTTTCTTACTTGGATGATGATCAAAATGGAGGTCTAAGTAGAGGAGATGATTTGAAAGAACTTTGATGAAGGAAGTTAACTCAAAAACTCAAGGAATTGGAAGCTAGGAGCTATGGAAGCTTGGAACCCATGGAACTCTTGAAGAAGAAAACAAAAAAGATGAAGATGAAGGGGGAAGGTGGGGGAGGCGTGAAGGGTGCTGAAAAAATGGGGGTGGTTTACCTTATATACACTTAAATAAATGATTCATCAATAATAATAATAATAGTAATTCACATTAGGTAAAAAGTAATTTTAATTTTTTTTTTTTGAAATAAATCACACATAATATGACACCTATCACCTAACCATAACCTCTAGTCTTACCCACCTAATCTCACATCTCTCATGGTTACCCACTAATTCTAGAGTCTAGGGGTTGTTTAAAACACGGCGACGAAATACCGCGTTACCGATAAACTCGCGAAAATTAATTTAACGAGAAATTAATTCATCGCGTGAAAATATTTAATTATAAATAATAAAAATCATGTCAAATATTCAAAAATAGTCTCAATAAGTTACGATTCGATTTTCATCGAAATCGGAGTTCATTTATAATTTTATCTGCGGTGAAACCGCCCGGCGATTCGAAACGCGTCAAAACTTCGTTAGAATTTTTCGACGATTTTCAAACCGTGAATTAATATAAAATATTAATTCTCAAATTTAATTTGATCTTGATTTAATTAATACACTTCCTTAGAGAACAAGAAATTGCTTTATTATAGCGTAAATACGACAGAATATACACTAAATAACGTTAACTAATGTATCGTAAAAATACGCATGTTACAGCTGTTATATTTCTTTTTGGGAGGACTGCAGTATATGTCTTTTGTGTACAGTTTGTGGGTGACCAGTCGGGCTAGTGATGTTTTGTTGATACAAGGTAGACTGGTGGCTTTACTTTTGGAGCAGCCCCCTGCGCGGGTGTCTGCGGGAGTGCGCCCAGGGTATGATCACTCTCGCGAGGGTAGTCATATCATAGGTGTATTCTCTCTTACATTACTACTCTGTTTCCTTTTGTACGTACTGTCTATGATGGATATATATATATATATATATATATTGAGCATGTATGTATTTCCAGTCTGTAACTTGTGTCCTAGATTGCACCATGTTTCGAAACGCTATAAGTACTCTGTGCATGCTTACGGATGATGTTGTTTTAAAAAAAAAACTGTACCGCATTTTCCGAAGGACACAAGAGTACCGTTTTAAAAATTCATCGCATACAGGTTTAGTTTTAGTTTAGTAGCGGTCCGGAAATGGGTCGTTACAAGGGTGGTATCAATGCAGTTGGGTTCTAACCGGGCTGTGCGTAGGAAATTTGAAACTGGTCACCGTGTCGAGTTGTGTTTATTGAGTGATTAGATGTGATTGTATTGTTATTATTTGCTGAGTGAAGCAGTTTGTCAGCCAATTGTTTGAATTGTTTCTTGATTGAAGCAATGTGTGTTAACACATCACTTGTTTGTGAGTTTCTGGCAGGTTTTGGATTTTTCGAAATTTAATGCCACCTCGCAGAGACCCTACAGCCGGATCAGATAACTCCAACATGGAACGAGCAATTCAGGCAATGACGAAAATGATGGCGGCTATGGCTCAACAATCGGCTGCTGCAACTCAACAGTCTAATGCTATGGCCCAACAGACGGCGGCTTTGGCCCAGCAGATTCTGCAATGCAGAGGCAAGAGGATTGGCAGATTTTCGGAAGCATGACCCACCGAAGTTTTTCGGAGAACCAAATCCTGATAAGGCAGATCTATGGATGCAGGATATAGAGAAGATCTTTTAGGCACTTCATTGTACAGAGAATGTCAAGGTGGACTATGCAACCTACTTGTTGCTCGGAGATGCTGAGTATTGGTGGAAGGGAGTGAAGCAGACTTTGGCGGCAGAGCGTCGTGAGATCACTTGGGAAGTTTTTCGCAGGAGATTCTTGGATAAGTACTTTCCTGACACTGCATGAGCTGAGAAAGAGCAGCAGTTTCTTTGACTACAGCAAGGTAGCATGACGGTGTCAGAGTATGCTGCCAAGTTCGAATCACTTGCTAGGTACTTCAGTCCGTTCCGTGACCGAGCTGACCAGGGATGGTTGAGCGAGAGTGTAACACCCCGTTTCCGGAGCGCTACTGTGTAACCCAATCTAATGCTGAAAACATTTAATGCTTGTATGCTTTCAGTTAAAGAGTACTCTTACGTATTTCGCAATGGAAAAATAGGAGTAATTTTTTTTCTTTCCTTTGAAACCCTTCTCAAAATGAGACATAGAGTACTACAGTTTTCTAAATGATGCCAATTCAGACTTTTGCAATTATCAGAGTATAATGCATCACAAAATAATACTTCACATAACATAATACAACACAACAATTTACAAACCCTAAGCTAAGCTGGCCAACAACTATAACTCTTACTGAGAAACAGCTCAGCAAGACCATAACACGAAGCACTTAGAGGAATCTTCCTCCATTGGCTTAATCTTCAATGCTCCTGAAAGACGAAACTGCAACAGCTACCGAACTCCATCTGGAGGTGACATCCATAAGGACATCCAATCCAACAACAGTGCAAGGGTAAATCCTTTGTCCACGAGTTTATCATAGGCTATGTCGCATGCAAACAATATATACATATACATACTTAATAGACCGCATGCATCATCATGGTATATTAAGCATTGCATGTGAGCAAACAAACCAACCAACAGATCAACAATCAAGTCACTACAACATCAAACTATTGCATGTGAGCAGGCAATATGTCAACAGATTAGTGATCAAGTCATCACAATATCTAATTCATCCAACAATTCATCACATATCAAAAATGTGGTTAGCTATGCATGTCAATGCAGTATGGCAAGTTGTGTATACACCTGCAGCCTTAATAGGTCAGCAGTATGACGGGGACTACTTTCCCAACGTCCGAACAAAATAGCCTCTGCTTAGGCTTGGCACTACTTTGGCTGGCCACTACTTTGGCGTCCCTCTACTTAGGCAATGTGTAACACCTGAGGACGAGATCGACATCGTATTAGGACGACGTATCGAGACCTCGACCAAGACCTTGTGTCGAGATCCCGTGACTAGATCGTTTGCCGAGATCATTTGTCGAGCTGATGAGACCACGTGCACTAGCCGAAATGAGGAGGTCGGGTGTCGAGTTGTTGAAGTCGCTGCATCGAAATGATGAGGACGCAAGTCGAGCTGAGGAGACCGCGTTCACGAACTCGTGTTAGAACCTTGTACGTTTGCACGAGCACCCTTGTCGACATCGTGTCGAGATGATACCTCGTATTATTTCGAACGTTACTCAGCGTTATTATTATATTGTTTGTAATTATTACATTGTCGGCTTGTCGTTGACCGACAGAGTAGAGGGTAATCATGAGAGGAACGAGTTAACGGGTAGATGATTGATGGGATTGGCATCTTATAGGTGGAGTTACGTTTATACCCCTATCTCGCCAGCTGTATACCACGACCGTTTCACTCATTTCTCTTTTCTTCTTTCTTCTTCCTTCCTTCTGCTCTGTGTTTCGTTGTTTTCTTCAAAATCTTCAACGACGAAACCGTGAGTTCCATCGAGATTCTGCACAAGCTTTCTTCATCAATTTTGTTCATCATCAACTTCTCGACCCATATCTCGTCTGATCGACCATCACCGTTGAGGTATGAAGAACAGATTTTCTTTCATCTGTGCTACTGTTTAGCGCTAATTCTTCTTCCATTTTTTAACCAGTTTTATGCTTCCAAATCATATCAAATTGATGGGTTTTCTTATTCATAATAATACCTATCTTTTTAACCGATTAATTGGGCTTGTAAAACAAATTTCTTTCTCTGTTTTTCTGCAATCGGCAGTGCCCAGAAAACCCCATTTTTGGTTCGTTCGATTTCTGGTTTTCGTTTGTTGCTTCTGGTTATTGTTGTTGTCGATCTATCTGTTGAAGCATCAGATAACTTTTTCATGAATTTTGATCGAAATCCCTAACTTAGTGTTAGAGGAAAAATATATTTCAGTTCTTGAGTTTCATATTTTTCTGGGTTGTGGTTGAGTTTGGGGAAGAGAGAGCTAGATGTATTAGAACCATAGATCGATCTGAGTTGTGTTTGTTTTAGGAAGTCTGTTTCCCGAGATCGTGTGATTTCCGAATCGAGGTGTACGGGAAAGCGAATCCAAGGACGCTAAGCAGAATCCGTAGCGAGGATCGCACTGCCGAGGTCGATCGAAAGCGTACGTGCCGGAGTCGTTGTCGAGTTCGTTGAAGACACCCGTGTCGAGATCGAGTAAGAGAAGTCGTTGTCGAGCTCTTTGAAGACAGCTGTGTCGAGGTCGTTGTCGGCAGCATTAACTTGGAGTTCGGTGGCGCTTCACATTTATATTTGTTATAGTATGTAAGGGCATTTCAAATTCTACGTGGTTATGTTATTGTGTATGGATTTCCTGATTTGTGTCGAGCTTGAAATGTTGTGATATTGAGTTTTTGCATGTATTTAATATGTGATTGAATATATGTCGTGAAGTGTGTATTGCATGTTGAATTGCGTTTCTTCATGTCGAGCTTGCTCTTTTATTTGACATGCGGTTGAATATCTTGTGTTTAACTCCTTGAATATCGTATGCGGAATTGTTCATCGAGTGGCGAGCTAGGTGAGTCGTATGACGTTTTGAGCCGTGAGCCGGATAACTGAGGGTGCTAGGTCCCCTTTTTGTTTACGGGAGATTGACTAGACGTCGCCACGCCACGGACCTGAGTTGATCGGCCCTAGGGAGAGCGAGGATCCCAAGGCTTTCTGGACTTTCCGACATACCTGATGCAGCGTGTGCATACGGGAAACTTGTGGAGTCGAGAGAAAATGGATTTGCGAGATGTGTCGAGTTTAGAGTGAGATGGTCGAGTCACGTCGGTGAATGTTATACTTTCTTTGTTTGCTTATATTTTTATGTCGAGCTTATCTTGAATTGTTGAGAAGTTGACCTTTCCCGTGGTGCCTTCAATCCATGACGGTTACCCAGCGATGTCGAGGGCGCAGTAACTCGGCGATGAAGCGATGCCGAGGAGGATCTCGACGAGGACCCGAGTGACGACCTCTATCTGTCGTGATTGTTTATTTGTTGGATGTTTGTTTTTCTGAGGACTGTTCTTGTTTTCCTTTTGTGTTCGAGGTCGTGACCAGTTTGGGCAGTGTTGTATTGTTGCTACAGGGTAGACTGGTGGTCTTACTTTTGGAGCAGCCCCCTGCGTGGGAGTCTGCCGGAAGTACCCCCAGGGTATGATAGCTCTTTTGAAGTTGTCGTACCTTAGGTGTATTTTCTTTGCACATTTGCTACTCTGTATTTGTATACATTATTATTTCGAGTGATATATATATGTGTATGTTATGCATGTATGTTTTATTAGAATTTAAGTCTTGTGTCTTAGTTGCACCATGTTTCGAAAAGCTGTAATTACTCTGATGTGCACGAGTTGGTTTTATAAAAAAAAATATATCGTATTTTTAAAAGGCACAAGAGTTTTGTTTTTAAAACACATTTCATATAGGTTTATGTTTGAGCTTGGTGTGTTGAGCTCGGTAACTCGAGCTCGGTATATTGAGCTCGGTAGCGGTCCGGAAACGGGTCGTTACACAATGCAGTGTCAACTCGCCTTTTGAAGTCTGTACGACCAATCAAACACTACGAGTGACATGACAACTCATCTTTTAAAGTCTTTAAGACCAATCAAACGCTCCGAGTGTCGATGCTTAATGGTTAGTACGCATGATATCCAAAAAAATTCTACAATGTGGCGTGCTCACCGTAGTGAGTGTCCGAGTAATGCTTTAATTAATCAATACGGATCGACGAACCCTCGCTCACTCAACTTAGTGGGTGTCCAAATCTCAATTAACTAAGAGTTCAACACAGGACACAAGGTTCGGGTGTTCAATTGCGGAACACTAGTCCCATTCTTAGATCAAAACTCTAGGCACGTAATGCGAAACACTAGGCTCAACTTTTAGGTTAAGATACTAGGCACGCCATACGGAACACTAGCTCCAATCCTTAATCAAGAAAATGCGCACGCAAGCAGGACATTAAGTCCAGCACAGGACACATGGCCCATATGCTCAATAGGAACACTAGGTTCCCTAAATTTTATTCTTTCGAAATCCCGATCTTTGAAATCTCTTTCTCAGTTCTTGTATCACTCCTATGTATCTGAAAATACTTTTTAGTTCTAGGTCATTGAAACCCTAGTTGTGCTAAATAACACACTGGAAGAATTCCCAGGAAAGAGAGGTGGTGCGAACACTCTTAATTACCAAGTCTTTTCTAGCCAGAATTTTCCCAGGCGCATTATTTAACGCAACCATTTTTGCAAATTGGACTATTTATTTCAAGTTCTTTTCTCCACTATTATTCAATTGAAATTTCCTTGCAAGCTTTGGCTAGTTGTACTAAAACCCTCACGCTTACTTTTAAATCAAAATTCCCTTAACAATTTGTTTACGAAATCAGAATTAAACGTGGAATCGCATCAGTTCTGGATGTAAATCGTCAACCAATAGCAGTCGATCAAAGCATTGTTAATTAATTAATCCATTACAACAATAATCTTTTTTCATATTCCAAATCAATAACAAGTTCCAATGAAATCCAAGGTGATTCAAGGAACACAATACAAATCATAATGCCACACAGGGCCAAGAACATGCTATAGCATTTCATACAGCACATAACAATTCAGTCTTGCCACACAGGGCCAAATCAATACACAGCAGTTCATGCTACAACATCTCAATAGCACATAGTAATACTACAAGTACTACCACATAATCAATCAACAATCAAACAAACAACACACAAGGCGAAAAGCCCAAACTCATTATGTAAGAATTTCCCTTACCTTGGGCGCTTTAACAATCCAAGCATGGTAAATTCGAACTATCGTCAAGTCGTTCCTCGCGCGTATCCTAACAACACAAGTTTCAATCAATTAAAACCAAAACTCAAACCCTAATACCCCTAGGGCAGCCACGACTCTAAGGTCCCTAAGGCCTAAGAACTACTCACTTAATCCCATTTGGTTCACACCTAGTCACATGTGATGGAACAATTTCAAACCATGCAAGTTTTCAACTTTTTCAAAAGCTACACACTTAAAAAAATAGCTAAACCAAAATTTACCAATTGGAATAGTGTTTTACCAAATGAATAGTATTTTGCCAACTTTGAATCACTTTTTAAAACACTAAAACATGTCACAAAATTCTAGAATTAAATTCATTACAAGTTTAAAACAATTCTTAAGACATCACCAAAACTTTTTCCAAAATCATGCTTCTTTGAATTGTTTTGCTAAATCAAATCATCAACCACTTTTACAACTATTTTTAAGCATAAATGCAAGTCAAGAACAAGTTACAAAACATCCTTGAAGGCCACGGTTTTAAAGCTTCCAATACAACTCCAAATTTTCAAAACTTTTAACATCAAAATCTTACAAACTTTGCTTAATCAAAACTTCTTATCAAAACCAAACTTCTTTACCACTTTAATACAATTAAAAACAAGTTAGAACTCATCCAAAATTTTATCATAAGCCACTGTTTTGGAAGCCCCAAAACAGCCCCAAATTATTTTGTTTTCAAACAATTTTTCAAAGCTTTACACATACAAGTTCACTACATTCAATTCCTTTAACAATAAACCCACTTCTTCAACACTTACAACACTTGAAAACACTTTGAAATCAATTTAAAACATCATCAAAACTATATTAATGGCCACGGTTTTGGTCACCCAAAATTTTCAATTTTTCATTTCCAACACAAAGAATTTCACCATCCTTAATTTCTTGAACCTTAAACTCACTCCCTCAACACTTAAAATACTTTAAAATTAAATCAAAACATCCTCAAAATGATACAAAATGGCCACGGTTCCAGCCCCCAAATTTAACCAAATCAATTTCTCAAAACTGAGTAAAATATACATATATGACTAGTTTCCAACATACTACTTAAAACCCACTAAAGAACTAACTCCAAAACAACGAAATCAAGCCAAGAACAAGCCCTTGACAGCCCCTAAGGTTCGGCCATGTCTCAAGGTTAGGGTTTCCAAATTTTAAAAATCAAGAACAATGCTAATCATGGAAGAAAATAAAGGGATTTATCGCTAATCATACAAATCTAACCAAAAAAAACACTAAGACTCAAAAATAACTCCAAAAACCTTTAAAACCCATAACATAGAACTCAAGAGAGATGAAAGAAGGTTCATGGAGATTACCAAGAGATTAGGTGATGGTTGAACAAGGATTGAGTAGTAAGGAAGTAAAGATGCAACTTTGGTCACCAAAACTTCAAAAATCAAAGCTTTCCTCTTCCAAATTTTTTTTCAAGCTTTCCAACGATGGAAGAAGTGAAAAGATGGAGTCTAGTTCAGCTAGGGAGCCACGAAAATAATGAGGACAAGGTGGGAATAAAATTGTTCATTTAAGTTGAATCCTAACCAAATAATTGGAAACTAACTTAACAACCAAACTATCCATTACCTCCTAAACCAATCAAAAGCCTCCATTCCAAATGGTGTGCTAAAATCATGTGGCTTGCATCCTATTGGTCCAGCTGCAGCCGCCATACGTTCCCCCTAGCTCATGGCCTCGTTTCGTCGCGTTCTCGCTCAACCGGACGCGCGGTGTTACCCGTATATTAGGGTTTTTATATTAAAAACTCCAAAAATAAATCTAATAAATTATTCTATAATCAAAAATTATTAATCAATCAAAATATCCACAAAAATATTAGGAGTATTTCTATAAATGTCACTTTTTCGATTTGCGTGCTAAAACACTACCGTAATGCAGTTATGGGCGGAGAAAACATCCTATATTATTCTGATGCCTAAAAATTCCAGAAAAATTTCCAATAAATCATAAATATTGGAAAATGCTAAGATCTCAAATTTTATAAAATTTGGATCACGTTTGAGCAAGTTTCAGTTAGAAACTCACCCAATAGCATATCTACGGCAGAATTCAACAGAATTCTCGCAGCGTAATAAAAATTGTAAATTAGTGAGGATCACTAATTTCAATTTCTCTTATTAACTAGATATTATTCAAACAATAAAATTATCAATACAAAATCTTTAAAATAATAGTCATATTAAATATGACATAAAATAGACAACTAATACAATAACGAACCATGAAAATTCAAACTATGACTTGAAAATATTTATTAAATCCTGAAAATTATTTCTCTTTCAATAAAATAATTTTCTTTAATCAAACAACAATCTTTCACATTTTTCGAGTTTAATTCATATTAAAAATAGTATACGTCTACACTGTCTGTTAATCGGAATTAATTACTAAAACAGTAAGTTGTTTACAATAAATCTTTGTTGTTCTTCGTACTTTTAACAAACCATTGAGGTGATCAATCTCCATGATTTATTTTCAAGTAGCTGGAACTATAAAATAATTTTCATAAAAATTGGGATGTTACATTACGACCCTCCTTAAAAAAATTTCGTCCCCGAAAATTAACTTAAAAATCAAAATTCGAAAAATTATAAGTTAATATTGAAAACATATCATAAATATTAACTTTGAAATTCAATACAACATAATAATTATTACAATCAAACACAAAGCACACATTTTTTTCATATATCCTTACTGTAACACCTGATGACGAGATCGACCTCGTGTCGAGACCTCGTACCAAGACCTCGTGTCGAGATCCCGTGCCGAGATCGCGTGCCGAGGTCATATGTCGAGCTGATGAGGTCGCGTACCGAGCTGAGGACGTCGTATGTCGAGCTGAGGAGACCGCGTGCACAAGCACCCTGATCGACCTCGTGCCGAGACTGTAACACTTGTATTTTTACGATCGTTAATTAGCGTTAATTAGTATATTTTGTTGTAATTATGCTTTAATAAAGTAATTACTTGTTTCCTAAGAAAGTGATTTAATTGAATCAAGAGCTAAAATAAATTGAGAATTAATATTTTAATATTAATTCATGGTTTGAATGTTGTCGAAATGTTCTATTGAAAATTCGTCGCGTTTCAAATCACCGGGTAGTTTTTATCCGCGAATAAAATTTAAAACGAGCCCCGATTTCGATGAAAATCGAATCGTAACTTATTTTGAGTGTTTTGAAGTGATTGTTTTTTTTATTATTTTTATTTTTATAATATAATATTATCACGCGGAGAATTAATTCCTCGCGAGTTAATTTTCCGGGATTTTTCCGGCGAGAAACAATTCGGTTTTTCAGTTTCTCGTCACCGCGTTTTTAGATTTTAAGACTCTAGATTAGAGGGTAGCTATGAGAGAGTGAGATTAGATGAGATTAGAATGGGTAAGGGAAGTATGGGCTTTGGTGTAGGTGTCACCTTTTGATTGTTTTTTTATGACAAGCATGGTCTTATTGCTTAAGATATGGAAAACCACACAATTGTTTTGAACCAAGTAAAATTTCTTTTGATTATATTTTTTTTTTATCATTCCTTTTGTTGACCAGCGTGAGTCTCCCCTCCCCTTCTTTTACTCATTCATTTTTATTTCCATTAAATGTTTTTTTTTCCCTTAGGCCAAGTGAAAGTCTATTTAATCTTTCCTTTTTATTAATTGTTGTATACAATAGTAATCCCTCCCCTATTTGGAGAACAGGTCTGCGACCCTAACCCCCATCCCCAATATTCACTTCACCTTCATCTTCTCACCTTGCCTTGAGTGAGAAACAAGGTACTTCCATGACTCCCACCCCTTTCTTCTCCTTGGGCGTGAACCACCTCCCATCTTACTCCTCATTTTATTTCTTCCTTCCTTTCCTTATTGATTCAAACACACCCCACTCTCTAAACCCATCATCTTCATCTTCTTCACGCCTAGAGAGAAGCTTCCATGTCCTCCATAGTTCCAAGCTTCATTAAGGTTTCTAGCTTCATTTCTTCTCCAAATTGCAACACTTCTTGCTCCTAGTTCTTCTTCTACTTCATCATCTTCATCCAACTATCCAAGTAAGGAAAAATCAAATTTTTCTTCCCAAAACACTGTTCATATCAGCGCCAACAGCCCTATGTTTTTTTTATTTATTCTTGATTTTGTTGCTTTATGTCCTGATAATTGTTGTTTTGGTTGTTGTTTGTATGTTGATTCATGATTGTTAGGAGATGAGCACCATTTTACCTCTCCAAGGCGAAAACCCTAGGCTTGAGAAAGGGGAAAGGTTGTGATCCTAATTTAAATCAACTATTTGATGTTGTTTGGTGTTATTGGAAGTTGTTTGATGTTTATTAAGGTCATAGTTTGTAATTTGCTTATGTAACTTGCAATTTTAAACATTTACCTATTCTTGAATCATGGAAATTATGTGGTTTTGATGTTAGTTTAGGTGTTTAAGTATTTGATCACATGTTTAGATTAATTCTAAGGTTATTGGACTTGATATGCATGAATTAGTATAGGTGTTAGCTTATGTATCTGTAAAAATTGTTTATTGAGGAACTAGAATGACATGTAGGGAAATGATCATTTTTATTCTTTGAATTTCCAACATGATTGTATATGATTTATTACTTTATGGCTATGAAGCATAATTGAAAAGAATTGTGAAAAAGGGCACTAATTTAGTTGAGGAAAATTGTTTTGTATCTCCTAGCTCATAGTAATTGAATTAATTGGGCTGTGATTTTGTGAAATCAATTGTTATTCTTAGCCTATTTAATGTTGTGTTGTTGTATTGGTTAATAGTTTTGTAACTAGAGCATTCTTGGGTATTGTTTTAATAGAAAACTATTCTTCAAAAAGAGGGTTAATTGAAGTTGGGAGTGGAATGGGCTTGTCGTGGAAAATGATTGTTGTTTTGTGAAAAATGTTTTGGGTGATTTAGTTGCTATTGGAGTAGTGATGCAAGTTTAAGTATAAAAGTTAGTTTATGTTTTGTGCAAAAGTGATTCTTGAAGGATTAGAATGGCATGTAGGACTTGATCATGTTGTCTTTAAATTCTTAGCATGATTATTGGCATGATTTAAATGTTTTTGGATACTTTTGAAATTGGCCTAATTGAAAGAACTCTTTAGGAACTCTTGTTTTGGAATTGTTTTTAAGTAAGTGAACTAGGAAACTTGTAAATTGGCTTTGAGCATGACTTGTTTTTGAAAGGAAAAAGGCTATAGAAATGGCACTAACTTGTTGTTGGAAACTGTATTAAACCATGTCCTTAAATGTGCTTAAGTTATGTTTAGTGTTGTCTTGATGTTTTGATGCTTGAAGTGTATTTGAAAATGACTTGGAATTGATGTAATTATAAAAAGAAGTTTTTTGCAAATGTTTTTTTTTTGAAAGAAAAAGAGGCTGAGGCCGTGAGGCCATGGAGGAATTGGAAAATAAATCTTGGTTTGCTAATTTGTATAAATGCTTGTATGAATATGTGTTTAGACCTTGAAATTTATGAAAATAGTTATTTGCATGATCTTGCTTTGAGGTTCAAGAAAGATTTTTAGTTTCAAAAACTTTACTTTTCAAGTAAGTTGAGATTTCTAAATTGTTATGTGATAAGTTAATTTTCAAGAAGTGTTTTGGTTTTAAAACCTTATTTCTTTTCAAGTAGTTAATGATGTAAATGTTTGAGTGGTTTATTGGTTAGAAAGAGGGCTTAGTTGAGAGCTTAAGTTAGATAGAATTATAGATTGTGCTAAGTTGTTCGTGGTGTTAGGCTCAAGTGACCCGAGGTCGTGCGGAGCGGAAACCGAGGAATATGAGCGACGTGGACTTAAGGACGTTGGAGCGACGTTAGCGACGGCAAGAGGTAAGGGCACTTCTAGACATTCTAGGATTTTATTTTATGTCCCTGTGTAAGGACAATTTTTAGAGATGCTTAAATTCTTGTTTTACTATTTAAATTGCTTTATTTAAATACGAAGAAGTCTGAGAACTCTACGAGTTCGAAGTTAGGGTCTTCGAACCCCTTCGTTTTTGTTGTCGTGCGGTCGAACATATTCCGAGTCATTCGTGGATGTCTGCCGGAAGTACCCCCAGGGTATGATTGTTCTCTTGAAGGTCGTCATACCGTAGGTGTATTTCTTTGTACATTCACTACTCAGTATTTTGCATACACTATCATTCCGACTTGTATATTTATATATTATGCCTGTATGTTTTATTTAGGAATTAAGTCTTGTGTCTTAGTTGCACCATGCTTCGAAAAGCTGTAATGACTCTGGGTGCGTATGCGGGAATCATTCTTCTTATTTTTAAAAAAAAAAATACCGCATTTCTCATACCAGGCACAAGAGTTCATATTTAAAACGCATCGCATACAGGTTTAGTGTAGCTCGGTAGCGGTCCGGAAACGGGTCGTTACACTTACTAAAGTAAGGCACTACATCATCAACTTAAATATCTACAAAACACAGTACTACGCGTCCATGTTGAAGAAGTCTTTGCGAATGACGCTTTATTCCAAACTACGATCTCTACTCCATCACGATCACGAACACAGCCACGATGACACTGGGTTACGGCTACATGCTAAGACCAACGAAACTCTACTAACACAAAGGCCAACATCAAATCTCTTTAATTTTAAAAACATCTAATTTCTAAAAATAACACAAAGCAAGAGTTAATTTGCATAAACCACTAATTGATCTCTTCAAGACTCGACCTTCTCAAGAACATTATGGTTCTTTTGAGATTAGGTTTTTCATTGCCTTAAAATCATCAAGACACACTTAATTCAAAGTCTAAAATTTAAATCAAACACCAACAAAACAAAATTACTACGAACCTTTTATTAAAACTTGAAATCTAGCCTCACACATATAAAACTTACTTTTCCAAAAGAAAACAAGTTCAAAAGCGTTTCCCAACAAGATAAGATGGACTAAAAATTTTGAATTATCTTTTACAACAAAAGAAAACAAAATCTTTCCAACTTCTACTACTAAATCATAGTTTTAACAAATAACATATATCATAATACCAAAAGATAATAAAAATTTGGATTTTGGAATCAAGTATAATAGTAAAATACATCACAGAGTTAAAACACTTATGTGGTCTATATTTAGAACCACGCGCACACCATAATACATATAATACGATAATTATAGCGTCACCTACGGATAATCTCTCTCGTAAATCTCGGTCCGCTCAGCTCCATTGTGTCGCATTTCCTGCGATGAAGTCTTCAGATGATGAGTTCTCTGATCTACTTGGGGTGTAGATACGTCCCTTAGTGGTTGGTTTTGTAGTTTCGACATTGTTGACAATAGACACAGCTCGTGGTACTTTGCAGTCTCTAGACAGATATCCCAATTCCTTGCAGTTAAAGCATAATCTTTCCTTGGTTGGTTACTGTTAATGTTGTGCTCCTCATCTTCACCGTTGAAGTAGTGCGTCTTTGGTTATCGATGCTTGTGATTCCCTCTTCTGTCTATCATGTAGACATATTCTCCAGTAGCTGAGCATGCAACCTACGCCACACCTGCAGTTGATCCACATCTGGCAATTGATAGTCCTTAGAAAAACATCCTGGCTTCTTGCAGTTACAGCATAGTCGGTCCTTCAATGAGCATTCTCCAGCTAACTGTTCCTTGCCTCCATATTGATGATAGTGCCACTTCAACTCCGGGTCATTTCCAATAGCCTACGCCACAAGACGATCCTGACTATGGTAATTTCCCTGAGGATAGAACTAAGGTGCTCCTTGTTGATGTCTTCATCTTTGTCCTTTGCCCTGATAATCTGGCTTAACTGGACCTCTAATAGCTTGCTCCTCCGTTCGTTGTCTTAGCCAATCGTGTTAATTCTCTGTGGCAATCTATTGTACAACAGTAATTGCTATCCAGACTATTACTTGAATTACGTGATTCACATCTAAGTTACTAGCACTAGCAGAAGGACTCGTTTGCCCCGAAGGCATCAAATTTCTACAAGGTAAACTAAACAAATCCCCACAACAAATTCAATCATCTAGATGATCGCACACAATTTCACACAATGTCAAACCTGTTTCAGCTAGGAAACATCACAGACAATCACAACAAAGTCTACATAACCTAGGCATAACAAACTTAAACTCGACAATTCCCAACAATCTAGGCCAGCTTAGACAAAGCGATCTGGATAGAACCGAACTGCTCAGATACCACCGTTGTAACACCCCGTTTCCGGAGCGCTACTTTGCAACCCAATTTAATGCTGAAAACATTTAATGCTTGTATGCTTTCAGTTAAAGAGTACTCTTACGTATTTCGCAATGGAAAAATAGGAGTAATTTTTTTTTCTTTCCTTTGAAACCCTTTTCAAAATGAGACATAGAGTACTACAGTCTTCTAAATGATGCTAATTCAGACTTTTGCAATTATCAGAGTATAATGCATCAAAAAATAATACTTCACATAACATAATCATTTCGCACTAAGGAGAGGTTTCCTGAAAAGAGTAATTACAACACAACAATTTACAAACCCTAAGCTAAGCTGGCCAACAACTATAACTCTTACTGAGAAATAGCTCAGCAATACCATAACACGAAGCATTTAGAGGAATGTTCCTCCATTGGCTCAATCTTCAATGCTCCTGAAAGACGAAACTGCAACAGCTACCGAACTCCATCTGGAGGTGACATCCATAAGGACATCCAATCCAATAACAGTGCAAGGGTAAATCCTTTGTCCACGAGTTTATCATAGGCTATGTCGCATGCAAACAATATATACATATACATACTTAATAGACCGCACGCATCATCATGGTATATTAAGCATTGCATGTGAGCAAACAAACCAACCAACAGATCAACAATCAAGTCACTACAACATCAAACTATTGCATGTGAGCAGGCAATCTATCAACAGATTAGTGATCAAGTCATCACAATATCCAATTCATCCAACAATTCATCACATATCATAAATGTGGTTAGCTAAGCATGTCAATGCAGTATGGCAAGTTGTGTATACACCTGCAGCCTTAATAGGTCAGCAGTATGACAGGGACTACTTTCCCAACGTCCGACCAAAATAGCCTCTGCTTAGGCTTGCCACTACTTTGGCTGGCCACTACTTTGGCGTGCCTCTACTTAGGCAATGCAGTGTCAACCCGCCTTTTGAAGTCTGTACGACTAATCAAACGCTACGAGTGACATGACAACTCGTCTTTTGAAGTCTTTAAGACCAATTAAACGCTCTGAGTGTCGATGCTCAATGGTTAGTACACATCCAAACAAATTTAACAATATGGCATGCTCACCGTAGTGAACGCCCGAGTGATATCCAACAAATCCAACAATATGGCATGTTCACCATAGTGAACGCCCGAGTGATATCCAACAAATTCAACAATATGGCATGTTCACCGTAGTAAACGCCCAAGTGATATGCAAACAAATTCTACAATGTGGCGTGCTCACCGTAGTGAGAGTCCAAGTAATGCTTCAATTAATCAATGCGGATCGACGAACCCTCACTCACTCAACTTAGTGGGTGTCCAAATCTCAATTAACTAAGAGTTCAACACAGGACACAAGGTCCGGGTGTTCAATTGCAGAACGCTAGTCCCAATCTTAGATCAGAACTCTAGGCATGTAATGCGAAACATTAGGCTTAACTTTTAGGTTAAGATACTAGGCACGCCATACGGAACACTAGGTCCAATCCTTAATCAAGAAAATGTGCACGCAAGCAGGACATTAAGTCCCAGCACAGGACACATGGCCCATATGCTCAATAGGAACACTAGGTTCCCTAAGTTTTATTCTTTTGAAATCCCGATCTTTGAAATCTCTTTCTCAGTTCTTGTATCATTCCTATGTATCTGAAAATACTTTTTAGTTCTAGGTCGTTGAAACCCTAGTTTTGCTAAATAACACACTGGAAGAATTCCCAAGAAACAGAGGTGGTGCGAACACTCTTAATTACCAAGTCTTTCCTAGCCAGAATTTTCCCAGGCGCATTATTTAACGCAACCGTTTTGGCAAATTGGATTATTTATTTCAAGTTCTTTTCTCCACTATTATTCTATTGAAATTTCCTTGCAAGCTTTCGCTAGTTGTACTAAAACCCTCACGCTTACTTTTAAATCAAAATGCCCTTAACAATTTGTTTCCGAAATCAGAATTCGGCTTGTGGAATCGCATAAGATTTACCGATGTAAATCGTCAACCAATAGCAGTCGATTAACGCATTGTTAATTAATCCATTACAACAATAATCTTTTTTCATATTTCAAATCAATACCAAGTTCCAATGAAATCCAAGGTGATTCAAGGAACACAATACAAATCATAATGCCACACAGGGCCAAGAACATACTACAGCATTTCATACAGCACATAACAATTCAGTCTTGCCACACAGGGCCAAATCAATACACAGCAGTTCATGCTACAAAATCTCAATAGCACATAGTAATACTACAAGTACTACCACATAATCAATCAACAATCAAACAAACAACACACAAGGCGAAAAGCCCAAACTCATTATGTAAGAACTTCCCTTACCTTGGGTGCTTTAACAATCCAAGCAAGGTAAATTCGAACTATCGTTAAGTCGTTCGTCGCGCGTATCCTAACAACACAAGTTTCAATCAATTAAAACCAAAACTCAAGCCCTAATACCCCTAGGGTAGCCACGACTCTAAGGTCCCTAAGGCCTAAGAACTACTCACTTAATCCTATTTGGTTCACACCTAGTCACATGTGATGGAACAATTTCAATCCATGCAAGTTTTCAACTTTTTCAAAAGCTACACACTTAGAAAAATAGCTAAACCAAAATTTACCAATTGGAATAGTGTTTTACCAAATGAATAGTGTTTTGCCAACTTTGAATCACTTTTTAAAACACTAAAACATGTCACAAAATTCTAGAATTAAATTCATTACAAGTTTAAAACAATTCTTAAGACATCAACCAAAACTTTTTCCAAAAGCATGCTTCTTTGAATTGTTTTGCTAAATCAAATCATCAACCACTTTTACAACTATTTTTAAGCATAAATGCAAGTCAAGAACAAGTTACAAAACATCCTTGAAGGCCACGGTTTTAAAGATTCCAATACAACTCCAAATTTTCAAACCTTTTAACATCAAAATCTTACAATCTTTGCTTAATCAAAACTTCTTATCAAAACCAAACTTCTTTACCACTTTAATACAATTAAAAACAAGTTAGAACTCATCCAAAATTTTATCATAAGCCACTGTTTTGGAAGCCCCAAAACAGCCCCAAATTATTTTGTTTTCAAACAATTTTCAAAGCTTTACACATACAAGTTCACTACATTCAATTCCTTTAACAATAAACCCACTTCTTCAACACTTACAACACTTGAAAACACTTTGAAATCAATTTAAAACATCATCAAAACTATATTAATGGCCACGGTTTTGGTCACCCAAAAACAACCCAAAATTTTCAATTTTTCATTTCCAAAACAAAGCATTTCACCATCCTTAATTTCTTGAACCTTAAACTCACTCCCTCAACACTTAAAACACTTTAAAATTAAATCAAAACATCCTCAAAATGATACAAAATGGCCACGGTTCCAGCCCCCAAAATTAACCAAATAAATTTCTCAAACCTTAGTAAAATATACATATATGACTAGTTTCCAACATACTACTTAAAACCCACCAAAGAACTAACTCCAAAACAACAAAATCAAGCCAAGAACAAGCCCTTGACAGCCCCTAAGGTTCGGCCATGTCTCAAGGTTAGGGTTTCCAAATTTTAAAAACCAAGAACAATGCTAATCATGGAAGGAAATAAAGGGATTTATGGCTAATCATACAAATCTAGCCAAAACAAACACTAAAACTCAAAAATAACTCCAAAAACCTTTAAAACCCATAACATAGAACTCAAGAGAGATGAAAGAAGGTTCATGGAGATTACCAAGAGATTAGGTGATGGTTGAACAAGGATTGAGTAGTAAGGAAGTAAAGATGCAACTTTGGTCACCAAAACTTCAAAAATCAAAGCTTTCCTCTTCCAAATTTTTTTTCAAGCTTTCCAAAAATGGAAGAAGTGAAAGGATGGAGTCTAGTTCAGCTAGGGAGCCACGAAAATAATGAGGACAAGGTGGGGAATAAAATTGTTCATTTAAGTTGAATCCTAACCAAATAATTGGAAACTAACTTAACAACCAAACTGTCCATTACCACCTAAACCAATCAAAAGCCTCCATTCCACCTTTTTCCTGAAAATTATTTCTCTTTCAATAAAATAATTTTCTTTAATCAAACAACAATCTTTCACATTTTTCTAGATTAATTCATATTAAAAACAGTATACGTCTACACTGTCTGTTAATCTGAATTAATTACTAAAATAGTAAGTTGTTTACAATAAATCTTTGTTGTTCTTCGTACTTTTAAGAAACCATTGAGGTGATCAATCTCCATGATTTATTTTCATGTAGCTGGAACTATAAAATAATTTTCATAAAAATTGGGATGTTACAGAGAGATTCCAGCGAGGCCTAAGATTCGATATTCAGAAGTCGGTGACATCTCTAAGAATCAGGAATCTTCAAGAACTGATTGACAGGTGTGTTGAGATGGAAGTTATGAGAAGTGCCAAGAAGAGGAGTGGTGTTGGCGGACCAGTGAGACCCCAGAGCACAAGGCAGAGGTTTGCTCAGAAGGGAAAACAGCATAAGAAGCCATATAGTCGACCCCAAGGGAATAACAGCAAGAGACAGTATCCCCCGATGGCCCAGAATACGAGGGGCGGGAGTCAGACTAGCGCTGATGTGACTTGTTACTGTTGCGGGAAGCCAGGACACTATGCGAGTAGCTGTACTGTGAAGGAGGATGTATGCTTCAACTGCAAGAAGCCGGTTTCGCCAAGGATTGTCCGACACCGAAGGCTGAACTGGCAATGCACGCAGCAAAGGCTAAAGGGAAACGCCCGATGGCTAAAGGCAGAGTCTTCTGCATGAGTAGAGAAGAAGCAGAGCAGACTGATGACCTCATCCAGGGAGACTGTGAGATTGAGGGTAAACCCCTATCTGTTCTTTTTGATTCCGATGCAACCCGTTCCTTTATTTCCTTGGATTGTGTAGACCGTTTGAAATTGACTGTGATTGCTTTACCCTTCAAACTAGTAGTTACTACCCCAGTTGCTAAAACCTTGGTTACCGACACTGCATGCCTTAATTGTGTAGTGGTCATTCAGGGTAGAAAATTTGTGGTTAATTTGGTCTGTTTACCACTTAAGGGTCTAGATGTCATTCTCGGGATGGATTGGTTGTCTCACCACCATGTCCTTTTGGACTGTGCCCGAAAAACCCTGGTTTTTCCCGACCTCAAAATTTCCAACTACCTATCTGTTAATCACATTGGTGTTTCATTGAAAGAGGGAACTCAGGAATACATGTACTTAGCTAGTTCAGAAGTTTCTGAAGAGGTCGAGTTGAAGAATGTTCATGTGGTTTGCAACTTTTTCGATGTTTTTCCTGAAGATGTGTCGGGATTACCGCCAGCAAGGGAAATCGAATTTTCCATTGATTTGCTTCCAGGAACAGGACCGATTTCGATAGCACCCTATCGAATGTCACCAGCAGAGATGAAAGAGTTGAAGTCTCAGATTGAGCACTTGAAGTTGAAGCAGTTCATACGACCAAGTGTGTCGCCATGGGGAGCCCCAGTGTTACTAGTGAAGAAGAAGGATGGACGATTAAGACTATGCATGGATTATCGCCAACTCAACAAGGTTACTGTCAAGAATCGGTATCCGTTACCGCGTATCGATAATTTGATGGACCACCTACGAGGAGCTGCGATATTTTCCAAGATTGACTTGAAGTCAGGTTATCATCAGATTCGAGTGAAGAAGAGGATATTCCCAAGACAGCTTTCAGGATAGGGTATGGTCACTACGAGTACTTTGTGATGCCATTTAGAGTGACGAACGCATCAGCAGTGTTTATGGACTACATGAACAGGATCTTTCACCCGTTCTTCGATCAGTTTGTGGTAGTGTTCATCGACGACATTTTGGTTTACTCGAGGAGTAGATAGGAGCACGAAGAGCATCTACGTCGAGTACTGCAAATACTTCGAGAGAAGCAGCTTTATGCTAACCTTTCTAAGTGTGAATTTTGGCTTGAAGAGGTGAACTTTCTCGGACATGTGATAACTAGAGATGGAATAGCTGTGGATCCAGCTAAGATAGAAGCTGTGTTAGCATGGGAACAGCCGAAGACTGTGACATATATCAGAAGTTTTGTTGGATTAGTAGGCTATTATCGAAGATTTATCGAAGGTTTTTCGAAGATTGTAGCACTACTGACACGACTTACAAGAAAGGATCAACCGTTTGCTTGGATTAAAGAGTGCGAATCTAGTTTCCGGAGACTAAAGGAGCTTTTGACAACAGCACTTGTGTTAATTCTGCCCCAATCAGAAGAACCTTACGAGGTTTATTACAATGCGTCACACCAAGGATTAGGATACGTGCTGATGCAACATCAGAAAGTTGTGGCTTATGCTTCGAGACAGCTCAAGATTCACGAGAATAATTACCCTATGCATGATTTGGAGCTTGCTGCAGTGGTTTTTGCACTAAAGATTTGGAGGCACTACCTCTATGGGAGCACATTCACTGTGTACAGTGACCACAAGAGCTTGAGGTACTTATTCGATCAGAAGGAGCTCAACATGCGACAGCGAAGATGGACAGAATTTCTGAAGGACTACGACTTTACTTTGGAATACCATTCAGGGAAGGCGAACGTGGTAGCTGATGCACTAAACAGGAAGAGCGTTTTAGTTTCAGCAATGATGATCAAGGAGTTGGAGATGCTAGAGAAGTTTCAAGACTTGAAGTTGAGCGTGGAAGTGTCACCAGGAAAGCTGAAGTTTAGAATGCTCACCATTTCTAGCAGATTATTGGAGGAGATTAAGGAACAGCAGGCTCATGACAAGTTACTTCAAGAGAAGGTTGAGCTAATAGCGCGAGGAAAAGCAACAGAGTTCAAGGTTAGAGTAGACAACATCTTGAGATGCGATGGAGGTGTTTGTGTACCCAACGTGTAACGCCCTAACTCTAATTAGGGGATTACTTACTAATTAAAGATTGAAAACTTCACCTGGAAATTTTTTTCAAATATAACAACCTTAAGACATAAATAAAACCTTGTTTAAGACCTGTTTGACTTGGAAAGAAATATTTCAAAGTCCCAAACATGACACATATATCTATCAGAGTTTCAAAAGCGGAATAAATTTTTCATTTACATCTCATTTCATAAAATGACCACAAGATAAAACAATTATAACCTATACATTATTTTCTAATTGCAAAGGACTCATCCTAGAGATAAGGACTCTGACTCGTGATCCGGTGACTCAATGTCTTGCCGAGGGCGAGACCGAACACGCTTCCTGCTCTAAACCTCCTCCATCAAGTGTACCTGAAAACAACGCCCCAACGGTGAGTTTATAAAACTCAGTAACATAGACTTAGAAGAAAAATGCTTTTACCGTTGTTTCCAGCCATACGCGTGTGCTACGTATGGAAAATCCTCCCTGACAACATATACTTAACATATACTAATACTATGGCCTAATTTTAACATCATCTTCATTCATTCAGTCAAACTCAAACATAACTTGCTTCAAGAGCATTCATTTGCAAGGTAACATAATTCATACACATAACATACAATCACATAATTCAAATCAAACATAATGGGCCTCTTTGTATGTCTTTTATCGCAACACCCGGGTTACTGGACTTTATTGTCCAGCCCAGTGGCTTACCCCACTGGTGAGCCCGCAATGCCACATCACGTAATTCGTAATACATGAAATCAAACCTTATTCGTCATACATCATAGCATAGGCATCCTCAATCTTTTAAGAAAACTCACTAGGTAGTTAAGTGTGAGCAACTTAACCACACCAGTTTAAAATTTTTTTGATACGGCAGTCAAAGCTCGGTGACCACGGTTAGACGTCTCTTTAAACCGCTAATACCGTATCCTAGCCTTTCAAATAGAAAGGACTTACTAAAACAGTTTGGGTCTCACCCACATATATGTGGCCCATGATAGCTAGCCTTTAACAGAAAACATGGTATTTCTCCAGACATAGACTATCCTAAGATTTGGATGCTATGTTATAATGTAAGCGATTCCTTCATCCTTCACAAATGGATAGGAGAATCAAATCATAATTTCAAGACCATAGAAAAATCAAAGTCAAGCCAAGGAAATAGGCAAGCACATCATAACTAAACATTCATATGCACTCAAAAGATAATATAACAATAAGTTGTACATTGCCATTATGTAAGCATGTGTCAAACTCATTAGCAATTTTATTAATTCACGAGATAGAATAGAGTAGCATTATCTAGCACCACAAGTAGTACTTATGTTATCTTTAGTAAAAACTTGTTATATCGTGTTTTGGTTCACATATCATTCAACGTTAGCAATATAGTAACTTACTATACGTTAAAGTTGATTAACCCACTGGTTCTAGAAACAGAGGCTATGTACACACTACATTACTTAATTATAACACCGCTGTTTAATATGCACACATGCGTATACGACATCATACAGATACGCACATATCACAGACAATGTATCAGATCACTATTGAATTGTCACGTGTGTTGCATGCGTTGTTTATTAGTACAACAGAACTGACTACATACGTACAGGATCGTTGTCAATTCACAGAGGATGCAATATTATATATTACATTAGTTACATATTTATGCAGACAACATACAACATTCACACATGTTCATACAAAAACAGCAACATAGTAAGTGAATATATATAGTTTCTCTAGATTACATACTTAAATTTCCAGAATAAATATTCTTATTATTAAACTGTAATATAACAACAACAACATCAACAATAATCCCCATACCTAGGACAACACACACAAGATTAAATTCATCATATGTCATTCATTGTACCTAAAATAAGTGTCTTGGAGCGCAAACTCATACAAATGGGCTAGCTCGGGTGCTGAGCCATTTCAGAATCGAATTCATACATTTCAGCAAACATAGCAATCACATAAATAATCCGAGTGAGGCTCGATGGAGCTCACAACAGAACAAACATCAAACATTAGTTTAGGGGGGTTGGGGGCAGCCGTCCAACCCTATTTCAGTCAAACCCCATACAAGACCATTCAGTATGACTAATAAGCTAATTATTGAACTAATAAAATTAATAATAAAACCTAGCACACTCTAAGGGAGGTTTTGGGGGAAGTCTATATTACCTGAGCAACCCCAAGTTTGGGATTTAAATTCCAAAAATCCTCTTTCTCCTTCTTTCTTCACTTTGAGTTCAGAATCATCATCCTCAACACTTAGAAGCCACATGCAAGCCTCTTTTCTTCTTGCCCAAAAACCCAAACCACCATTAAAGCTTGAACCAAGCTTCCAATCTTCACCTTCTTCTTCATTCTGAACCATTTGAGTCATGGATGCTTGCTTCACTTCCATTTTTGGGTTCCATCTCTGTCTCTCTACCTCCTTGATCTCGTCCTTCCTCTCTCGGCCATGTCCGATTTTCTTTGCTTCTTTCTCTCTCGATTTGGCCATACTCTCTCTCGCCGCGACACATTTGGTCTTTGTGGCGCAGTGGTGCGCCACCTCCTCCCGCCGTCGCGCATGCCGGAGCCCTCATGGCTCCTCCCCGTTCGTTCTTCCTCCATCGCTCATCTCTCTCTCTTTCTCTTCCTCTCCTCTTTTCTCTTTTCTCGACCTGAACCACGCCCTCCTCCTCCTTTCCAACGCGTCGCCGTTCTGCCACCACCGGGCCACCACCGCGGGCCTTCTTCGTTCTTCTTCCTCGATCGCGTGATCCCCTTCTCCTCTCTTCTCATTCTTTCTTTTCTTTCCCTTTTCTGATTTTTGCTTCAATTCTTCTTTCTTCTGCTTTGTGGCTGCGGCTGCTTGAGTGAAGGAGGGAGTATTAGGGTTATGAGAGGGTACTAAGGTGGGTTTAAGTGGAACATAGTGTATGGTGGGACTTAGGTCTAAAATTAATTAAAAATCTTGCAAACAAACCCTTAATAAACCTCTTAATCTAACCTTTGGTTCCTAATAACATCTTGAGTAATTTTAATCAATTAAAACTACTCCTAATTAATTAGTCTCATAAATCCTACTTCCAAGGCAAAATTACCATTTTACCCTTTAGTTCTAATTTGTTTTAAATTGCTAAATAAAGACTATGGACTATTCTAAATCCTCATGATTTAAACCCATATCTCACTTAGGATTGCTAGTAATTAGACTTAGGGATTTTTGGGATGTTACACAACGTAGCTTAGCTGAGGAAGTTGATTCTCAACGAGGCACACAAGAGTGGTTTGAGTATTCATCCGGGAGTTACAAAGATGTATCAGGACTTGAAGAAGCATTTTTGGTGGCCTGGAATGAAGAAGCAAATGGCAGAGTTTGTGGCTTCCTGTCTAACTTGTTAGAAAGCGAAGGTAGAACATCAGTGACCAGCAGGGATGCTACAACCGCTCGACGTACCTGTGTGGAAGTGAGATAGCATTTCTATGGATTTCGTCGTGGGATTGCCGAGAACACAGAAGAGGCATAACTCGATTTAGGTGATCGTCGACCGATTGACTAAATCGGCACATTTCTTGCCAGTGAGATCGACATACAATGTAGAGAAGCTGACAGAGATCTACATCGCAGAGGTTGTGCGTCTACATGGTGTACCTTCTTCTATCATTTCCGATTGAGACCCGAAGTTCACATCTCACTTTTGGAGGGAACTACAAGAAGTAATGGGAACCAAACTCAAACTTAGCTCAGCATATCACCCTTAGACCGACGGTCAGACCGAGAGAACGATTCAATCACTAGAAGATTTATTACGAGCGTGCACATTAGATCACAGAGGGAGTTGGGACGATGTCTTACCGCTAGTGGAGTTCACCTACAACAACAGTTTCCACGCGAGTATCGGTATGGCACCGTATGAAGCGTTGTATGGATGTAAGTGTCAGATGCCTCTTTGTTGGTACCAGAATGGTGAGAGTTCTGTCGTGGGCCCAGACATGATTCAGCAGACTACCGAGAATGTAACATCCCAATTTTTAAGAAAAGTGATTTTAGCGATAAAATCCTGAAAACTCGAAAAATAAGTCATAGAGATTGATCACCTCAATGATTTACTGAGAGTACGGGAAATTATTTTGAGTTATTTTGAATAATTTATTTATTATAAATAATTATTACTCATGATGTCAATTCAAATTAATAGACAACATAGACGTATGCTGCTTTTAAGGCAAGTTCATTAATTATACTTATTATAAGTTTTCTGCGTTACGCGGTATCGCGTATTTTTGGTTGACTAAGAAATTGATTGAATTAAATCAAGATGAAATTAAATTTAAGAATTAATATTTAATATTAATTCATGGTTCGAAAATCGTCGGAAAACTCTAACAAAGTTTCGTCGCGTTTCGAATCGCCGGGTAAATTTTACCCGCATTAAAATTTAAAATGAATTCTGATTTCGATAAAAATCGAAATGTAACTTATTTTGATGGTGTTTGAGTGTATTTAATTGTTTTTATTAATTATGATAATATTTTATTTCGCGGTGAATTAATTTCTCGACAAATTGATTTTCGCGAATTAATAGGCGGAAGAATTAATCGGTAACGCGATTGCTCGACGTCGTATTTTTTTTTAGTACACTATAGACTCTAGGATTAGAGGATAATCATGAGAAGAGAGAGATTAGATGTTTAGACTTGTTGTTAGATTAGGATCTTGCTTTTTAGTGCTAGATGTCCTTTGTTTAGTGATTATTAGAAAGTATCTATTTTAGACCATTTTGAACCAAGTAAAATTTCTTTTGATTAATTTTTTTTTTTATCCTTCCTTTTGATGACCAGCGTGAGTATCCCCTCCCCTTCTTTTACTCATTCATTTTTATTTCCCCTAGAATTGTCTAAATATGAAAATAGAAATAAAAAGGGAAAGCAACTTAACTTCCTTTCCCATTTTTTTGTTCCCTATCGTGGCTCTCTCTCCCCAAACCCCAATTTATTTTTCTTCCCTTCTTCTTTTGAGCTGTAGCGTGAGCTCCCTTCCTTCCTACTTCCCCATTCTAATTCTTCCACTGTCATTCTTCATCCATTATCATGGGAGAGTGTTTGTTTTAATTTTTTTTTGCTCTCCTCCCCTTGTGCCTCATCAGGCTGCAATCCTCCTTCCTCATTTCTCACCTTCATTTCATTTCCTTTCTTTGTTCTTGAGAGAGAAGCTAAGGTGCTTCCATGGCTATCTCCATTCTTCCTCATTTTTGGCTTGCTTCATTCTCAATCTTCATCCTTGCTTGCTTCTAAGCTTCATCTTCTCCTTGATCACCTCTTCCCAAACCTTGTAAGTGAGAAAGAAAAATACAACTCTTCCATCCCCATTTTTTTGAAGCCAAAACCGTGGCCCCTAAATAGGTTTAGGAGGTGATTCTTTTGTTCCTTTCTTGTTTTATGCTTTAATTAGGTGTTGATTATGATTATGGATGAAATGAACATATTTTTCCCCAAATTGCTTGAACCCTAGGGCGCATGACCTAAGGGTATGGGGTTATGTGATCTCCAAGTGAATCATTCAAATTAATTTATATTTCTTGCTTCCTAGTAGTTGTTATTGTTGTTGTAGTTGTTAATTGTAGTTTTGGATCAATGAAAATGTAAAGTTATGAAACCTTGAACTCTTGAAAGAGAGTCATGATTGGGTATTTGGACTTGATTAAGATTTATGTTATGAAGTTGTGTGTTGTTTTGTCAAAGAAATAAATGATTTGAAATGGTGTTGTTTAATTTGGGTGAAGTTTTGCAAACTTTCTTGAATAGGAGAGGCGAGGCCGCGAGCTCTCTAGAGATTGGGAGGCAATTATTTTGTGTTCTTAGCATTTAAATTAGTTGTATGTAATTGTTGTATAAGTTTGGAAAATTATGGAAGTGATTTGATTGAGAATTGAAGTTGTTTTGGATCCTTGAGGCTATGAAACACAATAGGTAAATTGGACTCTTTGAGATCCTAAGAACCTAATGGAGCCTTAACTTAAGCTTTTGGATAAAATAAAGTTGATTTTGGTATTGATTTGTGTTTCAAATTTTTGAAAGACTTAAACTTAGTAAGTAGAACTTTATTTTCCAACTTGTGTATATTTCAAGAAAACTTTAAATTTTGAAACATATGAAACCCAAATTTGTAAATGCTTAAGTGTAGGTAATTTCTTATTAGGAGATGTTTTTGGGATTTGAGAACATAGGAATTAGAATTAAGTCTAAGTCTAAGGGATAATTATTTTGTTTTCTTAGTTGATATTAGTAGTGGTTAATTGAAGTTTATTCTTGCTCTAAGTTTTCAAGAAAAATAGTGAGGTTTTACGTGCTAAGTTTTCAAGAAAAAGATTCCTTGTCCTTAAAGTTAATTCCTTAATAGTAAAATGAATTTTCAAGGTGTATGTAATTTATTAAAAACTAGTATTTTTAAACTAAGTTCCTAAGTGAAAGTGTTGGTTAGGAAAAGGGGTTTAGGTTTGAGAGCCTATGGTTATAGAATTAAGACTTTAGATTATGCTAAGTTTGCTTTGTGTGTTAGGCTTGAGTAATCCGAGATTGTGCGGTGTAGAATCGAGGAATACGTGGATACGCGCAGCTTGGAGTTCGGTAAGGGCGCTTCACATTCTAGAGTTATTGGTTATGTATTTATGCGTAAGGGCACTTCTAGACATCGTAGGCTTTTATTGTATATGTCCTTGTGTAAGGGAAATTTTTAGATACGAATTTAATTTCAAGTGTTCATGCGAAGAAGTCTGAGAACCTAAGGGTTCGAAGTGAGGGTCTTGTACCCCTTCGCTTTATTTTTGTTATATATGCTGATTATTTAGTGGGCTTGTCTGCAAGTGGTTGGCAGCTGTCCCCAACCCCCCACACTTGTTTGTTCCTCTCTGTCAATTCCATCGAATTGCAGAGGGATGGATTCCATATTGATTGACGACTGTTGCTGCTAAGTGTGATTATTTGAGATGAGATGCTTATGTTGTTTATCATTGATGAATTGAGTTATATTGCTATGTTGCTTATGCTGTTGAACTGAATTATAATGTTATAATTATGCGAATTATTCATCGGAGTGCGAGAGTTGGTCGAGTCGTTGAGTTGTTAAAACGTTTTTGAGCTTGCGTCGATTCACCTAGGGTGCTAGAATCCCCTAAAAGGCTACGGCTGGTGTTCAACAGGGAATAGCTAGGCGTCATAATGCTAATGGAACCTGAGCTGAATGTCCTAGGGTGAGGAGAGAGCCCAAGGCTACGGCTGGTATTCAGTGGATGGATCCGCGTTACTTCCGGTATGTGGCAAAAGTATTGAGAGAATGAGTCTTGATTTGGGTCTTGAGTCGCGCTTGTGAATTGTATACACTGTTGTTTGCCTATTGTCATGATTTATTATTTTCCGTAATATGTTGTGCTATTACATGTTTTATTGCCGAGTGTGTTGTCGAATATGTGTATCTGCCTCTTTTATTTTAAGAATTTGACCCTTGCCAGTGGTTCTTTCAATTGATGAATGTAACCCAGATGGTGAAGCAAGCGAAGGATTCTGAATCGCAGAGAAGCGGTGAGGATAGTCGTCCAGCTTTTTACTTGCGTTATGTTTGTGGAATTTACTAGTAGTCTAGTGAAGAGTATAGCTTATGGACCAGCTATAGGATATTTGTCATTTATTTCAGTGTTGTAATAAATCTCTGTTATGTTTCATGACACATTTGTTATATATGATTTGACAGAATAAATGAATGTGGTCTATGTGGTGTCTTAAATTATTTCCCGCCATGTTTCTAAAGGTCGCTGTGATGCTCTGACTGCTTCTTTAAAGAACCTTTAAAAAAAAAAAATAGGACCACATTTCTTGAAAACCTACGAGCAGAGTATTCCACCTTTCGGAGACATGTCAACTTTTGTCAGAATGTTCACTTTGTAGCACTCCGGATACGGGGTGTTACAGAGAAGATCCGACTGATCAGAGATAGGATGCAGACGTCTCAGAGTCGACAGAAGAGTTATGCAGACCAGGGTCGTCGATCGCTAGAATTCGAAGAGGGAGAGCACGTATTCCTCCGAGTCACCCCTATTACTGGAGTTGGTCGAGCGATCAAATCCAAGAAACTTACTCCTAAGTTCATTGGACCTTACCAGATTCTTCGTCGTATTGGTCCAGTGGCATATCAGATTGCTTTGCCACCCTTCTTGTCAAACATTCATGATGTCTTTTACGTCTCGCAGCTGCGGAAATATGTTTCCAACCCTTCGCATGTTATCGAACCGGATATGATTCAACTAAAGGATGACCTATCTTTTGAAGCGTCACCTGCAAAGATTGTAGACCGAAAGACTAAGCAGTTAAGGAACAAGGAGATTCAACTGGTCAAGGTTGTATGGGACCAGAAGACTAGAGATGCAACGTGGGAGTTGGAAGAGAAAATGAAGAACCAGTATCCAGAACTTTTTCGCGGTATGTATCTCACATGTAGTTTCGAGGATGAAACTATTTTTAAAGCGGGAGTATTGTAACACCCGTATTTTTACGATACGATTATTAGCGCTATTATAGTACTAACTGTCGTATTTATGCTATAATAAGCAGTTGCTTGTTCTCTAAGTAAGTGATTTAAATAAATCAAGAGCTAAATATAATTGAGAATTAATATTTTATATTAGTTCATGATTCGGATATCGTCGGAAAATTCTAAACGAAGTTTCGTCGCAATTCGAATCATCGGGCAGTTTTGCCGCAGATAAAAATTCTAATGAGCCCCGATTTCGATGAAAATCGAATCGTAACTTGTTTCAATTATTTTTGAATGATTGAAAGTGTTTTATTATTTATAAAATAATATTATCACGCGATGAATTAATTTATCAAGAAATAATTTTTCGGGATTTTTCCGGCGAGAAATATATCGGTTTTGTGGTTTCTCGTCGCCGTGTTATTAAACCTTAAGACGCTAGATTTAGAGGGTAATCTTGAGTGAGGTGAGATTAGATGGGATAGAGTGAGTGATGTGATTAGCATCTTCTAAAGTTGCTAAGTGTCACTTTGAGTGTGGTTTAATTTCAAAAAAAATTACCTTTTAATTGATTTCTTTTATTAATTATGTGTTTAATTAATTGTTAAGTGAAATAAAATAGGAGAACCCCCCCATTCAGCAGCCCCTCATGACCCACCTCCTCTCCAAACCCTCATCTTCATCTCTTTTCTTTCTTCTTGAAGAAGCAAGCTTCCATTGATGCCTTCCTTCCATTTCCTTTGAGTTTGAGCTTCCAACCTTCATCAACTTGGTTCATGAGCTTCATCTACCTCTAGTTCCTCATCTTCTTCATCATCAAGTAAGGAGAAAATTCTGTTTTCTTCCCCCTTGAACAGCCCCAAAATCGCGCCCCCTCCCTTGTTTTTGTTCTTGAGATTTTGGCTTCCAAACTTAGTTTTCTTGCTAGGTTTCCTTCTCTATTTCATTATCTATATTTCCAACCATTTGAATGAGAAGAAAAATCAATTTTCCCTCCCCCAAAACAGTCCTAAAAACAGCGCCACCCCCTCGCCATTTTGATTGTTTTGATTTTGCTTGTTTCAAGTCTTGATTACTTGCTTGATTGTTGTTGTTTGATGGTTGGTGATGCTTAATGGGAGATGAAACATCGTCAACCCTTCCTTTGATGCTCTAGGGGGAAAACCCTAGGTGTTAGAAAGGGAAAAATGATGTGATCCTTTTTAATCAACTAATTGGTTGTTTATGTGTGTTATTGGAAGTGGTTTGATGATGATTTAGGTTATAGTTTTGATTAAGCATGTGTAACATGTTGTTTTTGGATTTTTCCTACTCTTGAACTATAGGGAATGTAGATTTTAATTGTTGAATCATGTGTTTAATTGATAAATAACAAGCCTTGAGTGATTAAATTGCTATTGGAATTGTTGTGAAAGCTTAAGTAAGAGGAGTTGGTGTATGTCTTATAGAAAATGGATTTTTGGAGGACTAGAAAGGTATATAAGGCTTGGTGGAGTAATTCTTTAATTTTTGGCAATGATTATGGCTATGATTCTAGTGTTTTGGAAATGATTGCTTTGAAAGAATTCTTAAAACCCTTGTTTTTGGAAAGCATTTAATCTATGTTGGACTAGGTGTAGGTTATGGTGTTTTGCCTTGTTGCCTTGAAATGTTTCGAAAACAAGTTTTTGAAAATTTGGTTGGGTTAGTTGATTTGTGACTAGTGGTATTGAAGAAAAGTGCTATGTGAAATAATGCTTATAGATGGTTTGGAAACTTGCAATTTTGTCACTAAATTAGGACCCTTAGTCGTAAGGCCTAGGGGATTTTTGGAAAAGAATTTGGTTGTTAACTTGCTTGAATTCTTGTGTGAATATGTGTTCATGTTTTGGAACCTTATGAAAATGAGTATTGTTGGTGTTTAATTGAAGTTCAAGAAAGGGTTTAATTTTGAAACCTTATTCTTCTCCAATGGCTTGGATTTCAAAAAAAAAATTATTATTATGTGCTATGTCACTTTGCCTAGGAGTGTTTTTTATTATAAAACTCCATTTATTTCAAGAAGTTAATAATCTAGATGCATGATTGAGTTCTTGGTTAGAAAGGGGATAGGTTGAGAGCTAAGTTTAGTTTTTACCTAGAAGTGTATTAAATTTGTCGTGGTGATAGGAGTCGGGATTCCGGAGACCGAGCGACGCGGATCTGAGGACGTCGGAACTACATTAGCGACAGCACGTGGTAAGGGAAACTTTAGATATTTTTAGGCTTCCATCTATTTAATTGCTTTTATTGAATACGAAGAAGTCTGAGAACCCTCCGGGTTCGAAGTTAGGGTTTTTGAACCCCTTCGTGATTATTGTCATGCGGTCGCCTATATTCCGAGTCGTTCATGGGTGAAAAATATTGTGGTTGGTCTCCTGGCCCCAACCCCCCACACTTGTTGTACCTCTCTGTCAACTCCATCGAGTTGCAGAGGGATGGATTCCATGTTGTGAATGACGATGTTGTTGAGTTATGCATTTATTTAATATGTGATTGAATAACTGCCATGAACTGCTTATGTATTGAATTGTGTTTCACAATGTGAACTGCTTATGCTGCTTATGTTTGTTGAATTGCGTTTCATTATATTAAGCTTGCTCTCAAAATATGTGATATGCGGTCGAATAATATTGCAAACCGCTCTTTGAATATCGTATGCGGCGAACTGTTCATCGAGTGTGAGAGTGGTCGAGTCGTCGAGACGTTTATGAGTTGCGACCCGGACGACTGAGGGCGCTAGGTCCTCTTGGTTCATGGGGGCTCCTAAGCGTCGCAGCGTTAAGGAACCGAAGCTGAATGTCCTAGGGAGAGCGAAGATCCCAAAGCTACGGCTGGTATTCAGTGGATGTGTAACACCCTGTCTCCAGAGTGCTACTAAGTGAATATTCTAATGACAGTTGACATATTTCCGAAAGGTGGAGTACTCTGCTCGTAGGGTTTTCAAGAAATGTGGTCCTATTTTTTTTTTTTAGGTTCTTTAAAGAAGCAGTCAGAGCATCACAGCGACTTTTAGAAACATGGCGGAAAATAATTTAAGACATTACATAACCACATTTAATTGTTCCATCAACTCACGTCTAACAATACATATCTTGAAACGTGACAGACATTTATTACAAAACTGAACAACGACAATTATTCTATAGCTGGTCCATAAGCTATACTCTTCACTAGACTACTAGTAAATTCCACAACATATCATAGGAAAAAGACTAGACGACTATCCTCAGCTGCTCCTCTCTGCAGTTCCAAATCCTCCGCTTGCTCCGCCATCTGGGTTACATTCATCAATTGAAAGAACCACTGGCAAGGGTCAACTTCTTAAAAATAAGGAGGCAGATACACATATTTAATAACACACTCGGCAATAAAACATGTAATAACATGGCATATTACAGGAATTAGCAATCATGACAATAGGCAACCAACAGTGTATACAATTCACAAGCGCGACTCAAGACACAAAACAAAACTCATTCTCTCAACACTTTCGCCACATACGTGAAGTAACGCGGATCCATCCACTGAATACCAGCCGTAGCCTTGGGCTCTCCCCTCACCCTAGGACATTCAGCTCAGGTTCCATTAGCATTACGACGCCTAGCTATTCCCTATCGAACACCAGCCGTAGCCTTTTAGGGGATTCTTGCACCCTAGGTGAATCGACGCAAGCTCAAAAACCTCCCGGCAAAACTAACGTCTAGCCATTCCCTACCGAACACCAGCCGTAGCCTTTTAGGGGATTCTTGCACCCTAGGTGAATCGGCTCAAGCTCAAAAACGGCTCAACAACTCAACGACTCGACCAACTCTCGTACTCCGATGAACAATTCGCATAATTATAACAATATAATTTAGTTCAACAGCATAAGCAACATAGCAATATAACTCAATCCATCAGAGATAAATAACATAAGCATCTCATCTCAAATAATCACATTTAGCAGCAACAGTCAACAATCAATATGGAATCCATCCCTCTGCAATTCGATGGAAATGACAGAGAGAACAAACAAGTGTGGGGGGTTGGGGACAGCTACCAACCACTTGCAGACAAGCCCACTAAAATAATCAGCATATAAAAATAATAAAGCGAAGGGGTACAAGACCCTCACTTCGAACCCTTAGGTTCTCAGACTTCTTCGCATAAACACTTGAAATTTAATTCTAACAATATCCAAGGTTGCCCTTACACAAGGACATACAAAAATAAAGCCTACAAATGTCTAGAAGTGCCCTTACCGAACTCCAAGCTACGCGTCTTCACGTATTCCTCGATCTCTACATCGCACGATCTTGGATCTCAACTCCTAATACCATAACAAACTTAGTACAAACCTAGCATAGACTATTTTCTAATCCCTTAAGCTCTCAAAACCCAAAAACCTCTTAGATAACCAAAACACTTACACTTCAATACACGCAATTTAAAAATTAACATTTTAAAGAATCACCTACACTTGAAAGAAATAACAAACAATTGGAAGAATAAGGTTTTAAGGACTAAGACTCATTCCCTTTCTAAAACTTAAGACATAAAACCATAACTAGATTTCAATCTCACTAATAATAATATTTGATTCAAGGCTCCACTAGGTCTTAGGATTATGAAATCTCTTTACACCTTAATGCATCATAGCCTTACATTCCAAATCACTTCAATTTCAATCAAAAATCTTTTCTAAAAACTTTCCAATACTAGAAAAATTCCTAAACACACTAAGATTCAATACTTTTTATACCAAACTCAATAAAATCTTTAATTAGGCTCCACTTGGCTTTTAGGACTACAAAGAATCTCATTCACCTAAGTGCTTCATTGCCTTAACCATCCCAAAATCACTTTCACTTTAATCAACCCATTCCCAAATTTTTCCAAACTTATACAACAACTCAAAGCACTTAATTTAAGCAAAGAACACACAAAATAATTTCCTTCTAAGCTCAAAGAGCTCGCGGCCACACCCTTCATTCCTAAAAAAAAATTTGCAAAATCTTCTTTTAAATAGGTAACCATAACTCATTTAAAGAACAATTTAAAAGAAAGGTTTCAAAGAGGTTTCCTTATTCTTTTGATTCCAAACATTTAAATCATGATCATAATAATGATAATTACTAGAAGACTAACCAACTAATTTTTTTTTACATGCTATTCTAGTCCCTTAAGAATCAAATTTTCACAAAACATGCACTATCTTTACTACTAACTCATGCATAATCAATCCAATAGCCATTAAACTACCTAAAACATAACCCTCATCAATTAATTACATGAATTACAACATAAATACAACTAATCCCCTTCCTCAAGAATGCTTTTCATCATAAGAAATTATCCAAAAATTTCTAATTTCAAAACTATGAGTTCAATTCAACAACAACAACGTCAAATTGCTCAAATCACAAATTAATTGGATGATTCACATAGGCAATCAAATTTTTTCCCTTTTTCATAAACCTAGGGTTCACACAATTTGGGGAACATTGATCATTTTTCTCCTTGATCATAATCAAACAATTATTAAGACTTAAAAACAAGAGCAAAGCAAGAAAAATCATTACCTCTACCACATATGAAACTCACGTTTTTTGTACAGTACAGGGGGAAGAAAAATTCTGTTTTCTTCCTACTTGCAAGGTTGAGAAGAGATGATTGAGTAGGAGAAGAAGGTAGGAGCAAGAATGGTTGCAAATTGTAGGTGAAATCAAGCTAGAACTCTTGATAAAGCATGGAAGCCATGGATGTTGAAGCTTCTCTCTCTAGGACATGAAGAAGATGAAAAGAAATGAGGGTGAGGGTGAAGATGGGGGGTCTCGGCCAGCAGAAAATCAAAGGGGAAGGATGGGTCTTCATTTCCCTTTTTTTTTTAACAACACTAGGTAGCAAGATGAAAGATGAGAAATGGAAGTAGAAGTGGGAGGGAGTTTCGCTGGTCCTTACAAGGGGATGGGGAAGTGAAAAAAATAAAATGAAAGTGAGGGTGGGATGTGGGTCACGACCAGAAGAAAATAACAAGGGGAGGGTTTTTAACTTATTTAAATACAATAAAAGAATGTCATTTACACTTAACTTGGAAGCCAAGTAGAAGAAAAAAAAAATTGAATGACTAAAAAAAATGGGAGAGTCACGGCCTGATGAGGCTCAGTGGGAGGGAGAAGGAAACAAAATTTAATTAAAACAAGTGTGTGTGATACTTGGTTAGAAATGAATTAGAAAAAGCATCACCTAATAAACCACAAAAATGTGACACCTACCCACTTTATGAGATGCTAATCCCATCAATTATATCTAAACATCTACTCTCTCATCCCTCATAATTACCCTCTAATCCTAGAGTCTAAAGCGCGCCAAAAACACGGCATCGAATAACCGCATTATCGATTAATTATTCGCCGATAAAATCACGAAAATTAATTTAACGAGAAATTAATTCTTCGCGTGATAAAATATTATCATAAATAATAAAAACAATACAAAACACTCAAAAATATTCACAACAAGTTACGATTCGATTTTCATCGAAATCGGAGTTCGTTTTAAATTTTAATGCGGATAAAATTTACCCGGCGATTCGAAACGCGACGAAACTTCGTTAAAGTTTTTCGACGATTTTCGAACTATGAATTAATATAAAATATTAATTCTTAAATTTAATTTCATCTTGATATATTTCAATCAATTTCTCGGTTAACACAAAATACGCTGCTATCACACACGTAGAAAACTTATATAAAGTTTAAATTGACGAATTCGCATTAACGCAGCATACGTCTACGCTGTCAATTAATTTGAATTGACATCATGATTAATATTTATTTTTAATAAATAAATTATTTATAATAAATCAAAATAATTCCACGTACTCTCAGTAAATCATCGAGGTGATCAATCTCTGTGACTTATTTTTCGAGTATCCAGGATTTTATTGCTAAAATCACTTTTCTTAAAAATTGGGATGTTACAGGATGGGTCGGCGTCTGCTTTCCGGAAAAATTGTCGAGTCGAGAGAAAATGAGTCGTGAGTCGAGTCTTGAGCAAGAGTTTTGAGTTGAGCCTTATGAACTGTATACAATGTTGTTTGCTTATTGCTTTATGAATTGTTATATCTTGATTCGTTGAGAAGTTGACCCTTTCCCGTGGTACATTCGATTCATGATGGCTACCCAGGTGATGGCGAAGAGCGTACTGATTCTGGTGATGCGGACGTCGCCAGAGATCATCTTTGATTTCCCCGATATCGAGCAGCCCGCGGCGATGGAGTTTGACCCCATCTCTCGCCGTGTTGTATATACCGGGGATATTGTACAGACTTTCAGAGAGGACAGTGTTGCTGTGAGGCAGGAGGTGTCACGGCGTACAGTGAGCTTTCCTATCCGGACTATGCAGGTGGTTGATGCTTGGCGTACCATTCAACGCGAGAGGGCCATGCTAGTCTCTTCTTCGTCACCAGAGGGACCCCTTGAGATCCCTAGGAGCACTACTTCCAGACTTGCTGCCCGAGCTAGAGGGCGAGGACCGAGAGTCAGATGGACTGCTCGCAAGAGTGTGATTCGACGCGGGACGGTAGGAGTGTCTACCTCCAGAGCAGCTGTTGTTCAGAGTCATCTAGTAGGACCAGGTTCTCCTTCTGTTGTTAGGACCCCCACCCCACCAGTGGATCCACCTCCTGTTTGCGTGGTGTACGGAGAGGCGGATTGTCTAGGAGCTAGATCTGACAAGGATGTGATTGCTCGAGAGTATATTCCCGGAGATGTGCCAGAAGCTGTGCCTGCGGTGGCACCTGTTATCGACTTGACAGGCGAGGACCCGATGGATGACGAGGAGGAGGAGGATCCATCTGAGGATCTGGATAGTTACCTGTAGTGCTGTGTTGTCTGACTGCTGTTATATTTCTTTTTGGGAGGACTGTAGTATATGTCTTTTGTGTACAGTTTGTGGGTGACCAGTCGGGCTAGTGATGTTTTGTTGATACAAGCTAGACTGGTGGCTTTACTTTTGGAGCAGCCCCCTGCGCGGGTGTCTACCGGGAGTGCCCCCAGGGTATGATCACTCTCGCGAGGGTATTCATATCATAGGTGTATTCTCTCATACATTACTACTCCGTTTCCTTTTGTACGTACTGTGTATGATGGATATATATATATTGAGCATGTATGTATTTCCAGTGTGTAACTTGTGTCCTAGATTGCACCATGTTTCGAAATGTTGTAAGTACTCTGTGCATGCTTACGGATGATGTTGTTTTAAAAAAAAATGTACCGTATTTTTCGAAGGACACAAGAGTACTGTTTTAAAAATTCATCGCATACAGGATTAGTTTTAGTTTAGTAGCAGTCCGGAAACGGATCATTACAGACGTTCAGTGGATGGATCGGTGTTACTTTCCGGAAATTGTCAAGTGTTGTGAGAATATGAGTCTTGAGTTGAGTCTTGTGAGAGTGTCTTGAGGGAGTGTCTTGAGTTGCATTTTGGGAATTTATGCATTTTGTTATCTTGTGTGTTATGGTTGTTGATTTATTTGTGTCGAAGCATGTGAGTTCCGTAATGTCTATGTAATATGCTCTGTTATAAAATATGTTGTTGTATTTGTACCTGTCTTTTTGTAAGAAGTTGACCCTTGCTAGTAGTTCTTTCAATTAATGAATGTAACCCAGATAGCGGAGCAAGTGGAGGATTCAGAACTGCAGAGAGGAGCAGCTGAGGATAGTCGTCCAGCGTTCTACTGGTGTTATGGTTGTGGAACTTACTAGTAGTCTAGTAAGGAGTGTAACGTGTCGACCAGCTATAGGATATTGTAGTTCATTCCAGTGTTGTAATAAAGTGCTTGTTATGCTTTCAATATGTATTATCATATATGAATTGGTGGAAATAAATGAATGTCGCTATGATATATGAATTGTAACTGTCAAGTTTTAATTTATTCAGTTTATGATATTTCATAATGTTTTAAATGCAATGATTCGATTTAAAAATTGAATTAGGGTGTTACATTATGGTATCAGAGCCGTTCGATTCTTATCGGACTGTGAGGTAGATAGTTTTGGCTTAGTGTATCATTGTGGACTGTTTACATCTTTCTACTTATTATGCTAAGAGGCATTGAGCCTGATCAAGTCAATTCTTTGTGCATTGTATGTAGAATCATGGCATCCGGTTCAGGACGACGTGCATGTTAAGACTGCTTCTGGTATTTTAGTATAACTCTCTCTATAGACCTTGGATTGAAATGATTTTTGTTTCTTTGTAAACTAGACATGAGGGGCTTCATTTTAGGCACAAGAATCACTTGAAAATATTAAGAATTGAATTAGATATAGAATTTACAAGTTCAGGTATGAATGCTGTCCTGTTTTCTGACACCAGTGGATTGTTTGTTAAAACTGCACTAATATGATGGTTATCTTCCAAACTAAAAATTATATTCATAAACTAGACATCCTAAGCTTTCCAATGAGTGGTCGTTTGCCCAATTCCGACTTCGTTTGATATGTTAGTAAAATTCCCGAAGTTGATGCTCTGCTGCAGAAATTCTGCAGAAGGCCTAGCAAGGCCGTGTTATGCAGCACGGCCAGGCCGTGTTTCAATCTGTTTCCTAGGCTTAAAATGCTTAGTTTTGGACCATTTGACTCCCTGAAACATGCTAATATGTTTGGTATGCTTAGGTATTACCCTTCTGTATCTTTTATATAACTAATTGAGTAAAGAATGATTCTTGAATATGATGATTGTGATATAGCAATGCATTATTTCCGATTGTTTTGTGATTGATTTGATTGTGATTGGAATGTTTGCAAATTCATTTGCACCCTCATTGTAAGTGATTAGCTATCACCTGTGCCGTTGGGGGCCCCCTTGGTTTTATCCTTTTAATCGGATTTTACTCATTTTGTACTTGAGCTGGATCAAGTGGGGAACATTCATTGTGGTCTTTATGACATTTGTTTGCATTTGTATTATCTTTCAAGATTTCAAATGCAGTATTGTGAATTGAGCTTGTGACTTGTGAACTGTCATGTAAATGCTATTTGACCCTTGTCGATACTGATTCGTATTGAGGTATGTGGTGGTGAGGGGTCCGCGAAGGACTCACTGAGATTTCTTAAATCTCACCCCTTTCGTTTAATTGTTTCAGATAAGCAGGTGCGAGAGGATTGATCCTAGCTAGAGTTGCTTAGCAGCTAGTCTTTGTTGTTTGAACTAAGTGTTGTATATGGGTCATTGGACCCTATATTTTGTAATCCTCATGACTTTGGGGTTATATTTTGAGACTTAAGTTATGTACTTAAACCGTTAGACAAGTACCTTGTATGAATTATGACTTGTAACTGTCAAGTTTTAATTTATTCAGTTTATGATATTTCATAATGTTTTAAATGCAATGATTCGATTTAAAAATTGAATTAGGGTGTTACATTATTATTATTATTATTATTATTATTATTATTATTATTATTATTATTATTATTATTATTATTATTATTGTTTAACATGATCTTTGGTGTATTAGTGATCCTAGATATAGATCACGTAAATGATTGATGTATAAAGTATTTTGATAGGTATCTTATTTGAAAATCAAAAAAATATTTTATGATTTTGTGAGTGTGATGTGTTTGCCACTAACATTTGTGTTTTCACAGTAGTCTATTTTTGCACTTCTGTGATTATATTTGATTGATCGCGTGAATGTTTATTTATTATGAGGGTATTCATATTTTCCAACGAAAATATTATACGCGATTAGTTCTAGCAAGCGTTAATTAAATGTCTCATGACAATTTAATTTACGCGAGACCCATTTTCAGTTGAATGGACTCTAAAGGTTTAGTGGGATTCGCAGGTAATAGTTTTAGTACGTGGCAAGTTATATAGCTAGCATTTGGTAGTACCCAAAGTCCTTGTTCCAAACTTTGTCCTGATTTTTCATATCTTAGGAGATTCCCTTTAGGTAAAAACGAAGTATAGTGGGATGACTCATTTTCCACCTTTCCTCCCTTAATTGACCGGTTGCTTGTTCACGATAACAATAGGTGGAGGAGAGAATATTGCAACAATAGGTGGGGAAAAGAATATTGCATTAATTTTAGTGTGGTTTAGTGGGGGACGACTTGTCAAACTATTATGGGGTAGTACCTAAGATTTCACTAAGTCTTATCTTCACCTTACCTTAAGGAATAACCTTTTTTTCCTTGAATTGAAACTAGCCAGACAAAACTTGGAGGAATCAATGCCCTCTTTTCCTTCTCTTTGGCCGATCACCTCAAAAAGAAAGTGTGAGAGAATAGTTAGTTGCATTATTAGCTTTAGTGGTGGGGTGAGAGAACCTAGTTCTCTTTCTTTTGCTTCCATTATGCGCCGTGCGCCATTCTTACTCAAGGGATTCTCATTCTTGTCCAATCCTTCCCCTAGATAAGTCGTGTAGTGGTGAGAAGTGGGGGACATCTTACAAAATTTAGAAAGAAAGTGACAACCCTGGATTCTTTTCTTCTTTTCCTCATATGTGCTTTGGACAACTTCTGTTAAGAGATCCCTATGTTATCCAACCATTTCCTTAAGTATTGCTAGACCGTGAGTATTGCTAGACCGTGTGGCGCTTGAAGTGTGTGAGAAATTTGGAATTTGTTTCCTTTCATTCCCTTGGTTAAACCGAAACTTTGAGAGATGTCGAGTGAGGATTGTTCTTCATATCCTTTGTACCCTTGGGTGATGTTGTGGGCGATTTTATGGTTGGTGATCATAGCAATCCTTCTGCCTCTTCCTGTTTTCAGACCATGTTAATTCTTGTTTCCAATCCCTATATTGTTTGTTAATGATCTTATTGAAAATTGTTTTAATTTCTTTTGTTGTAAAAGATAATTTCATGATTTTCTAGTCAAACTTGGGTTCAAGAGTGTTTTTTATTTTGTCCTTCTTGGAAAAGCAAGTTTATGTGTGCATATTGTTGAAGAAAAGATTTTTTTTTTCAAAGTTGTGTTATTAAATAGGAGCATGAACCCATGATCACATATTATGTGTGAGGTTTAATTTTAAATTTTTATAACTTAAGTCCTTGAGGATTTTGTGTTATTACAGTCTAGGAGTTATTAATAAATATTTAGTTTTGTTCTTCTTGTGCTTGATTCCAACTATGATTTGGAGAATAGTTTTTTTTTGGGGAAAAAAAATTTGATTGGGATAAATTTGTAAAGTGTTATTCTAGTATTCTAAGACTATGAAACACTAGGGTCGAAGGAAATCTTTGTATTCCTAAACCAAGGTGAAGTCTTGAATAATGTATGTACCCACCATATTTGATTTAGTAACGCGGTCTGTAACACCCTAATACAATTATTACATTGAATCATATCATTTTAAACATTATGTGATATCAAAAAAAAAATGAATAAATTAAAACTTGATAGTTACAAGTCATAATCCATACAGAGTACTTGTTTAGCGGAGTAACATACATAAATTTATGTCTCAAGATACAATCCCAAAGTCATAAGGATTACAAAATGTAGGGTTCAAAGACTCATATACAACACTTAGTCAAAATACAAAAGACTAGCTGCTATGTAACTCCAGCTATGGTCAATCCTCTTGCACCTGCTTATCTGAAACGATTAAATGGAAAGGGTGAGATTTAAGAAATCTCTGTGAGTCCTCCACGGACCCCTCACCAACTCTTACCTCAATCATAATTAATATAACAAAGATTCAACATTGTTACATAGCAATCACAAGTTATATACCTCAAGTCATAGTATTGCAATCAAATGCTCTATAGTGTTTACAAGCAATTCACATGGCATAAGCCTCAAATCATATCAGTGCATCCGGCCCAGGCACGACCTTTGGTCAATGGCCCTTAAATTTGGCAATGGACGTTACTCACAAAGAATTCACGATTGACATCAAATACAACACATCCGGCCCAAGCACAGACTTTTGGTCAACGGCCCTTAAAGTTGGCAATGGATGTTCTCAAATTCAAACTCAAATTTCATACATCAATCACAAGACATTAAACAATAATGCAATGCTAAGTATTCACATAGATCATCATATAAGGTCAAAACCCTTTCATATTCAACATTGGTCATACATAAGCATACTTAGGCAAACCTTAATTCTATCGGACTTAGAACACCAAAATATCAAACATTCTTAACCCTAGAATCCCCTAGCAGTGAAGGAAGTCACAAAATCTGTCTAAAATTCTCTGTCAAATTCGCTCAGCTCAGGTAAATTCGCTGAGCGAAATTCAGCTAGAAGCAGAGGGGAATTTCTACAGTTCTACGTCAACTTGTGTGATTTTATTAACATATCAAACGGAGTCGGAATTAGGCAAACAACCACTCGTTGGAAAGCTTAGGATGTCTAGTTTATGAATATAATTTTTATTTTAGAATATGTCCTTCCAATTAGTACAGTTTTAACAAACAATTCACTGGTGTCAGAAAAAAGGACAGCATTCATACCTTAAATTATAAATTCTATATCTAATTTATTTCTTAACATTTTCAAGTGATTCTTGTGCCTAAAGTGAAGCCCCTCATGTCTAGTTTACATATAAATAAGAATCATTTCAATCCAAGGTCTATAGAGAGATTTATACTCAAACTACCAGAGGAAGTCTTAACATGCAAATTCACTAGGTTGTAACCCAAACTTCTAATAAAATCAACATCAAACCTTCCACTCAAAAATCTCCATCTTGGACCAGCTAAGCCACATGCAAAGGGAATTAAAAACCCTAATGCGGGTCTTATTGGTTGCCCACCACCTAAAGGAGAAGAACTCACCTCAACTTAGAGGTAGCAAGGGCAAAGAGCCTAGGAATGCCTCTTCTCTCTTCTTCTGCTTCCTATTTTCGAATTCCCTCTTTCTTCTCTGTTTTAGGGCAGCTTCAACTTCCCAATGGAGTCTAACACTAGAGTAGGATCTTCTTCTTGACAAGAGATGGGTGAAACCTTCAAATCTTAGCCTTTCTTCCTCCTCAATCCCAAGCCCTAGCTCTCCATCTATGTTCCTCTTCCTTGTTCTTCTTAGGGCAGAATTTTCGAGAGAGAGAAGGCAAAAATGGGAGCTGAGTTTCGAGAGTGAGAGGGATAAGGGAATGAGAGTTCTCCTATTTTACTGTTATGCCCTTACTTAAGTGCTAGTATTACACCCTACCACTTCTAGTTGCACCCCTAAAGTCCTATATTACACCTCCAACACAATCCATTCAATTACTTAATCACAAACGTGTAAATCCTAATTTAAGAAGCTAACTAATTAAATTAGACACTTAGGCAGTTTAAGTAAGTCATACAAATTATTCAATTTATGCAAATTAGGCAATTTTGGTGGGATGTTACATGGTCTAACCCTTGATTAAGAAAAGAGTTGATTTCGTAATCCTTAAACTTGAATCAGGTTATGATGGGAAAATAATTTTAAGACTTAAAGTTTGGGCTAGTGATTTAAAGGTTTTAGTATATTGTCGTTTAGTTGATTTGTGTTTAAAGGCCATGAAACACCCAATGTTTAAAGGAATCCTTGCAGTTCTTGGACAAGGTGGAGCCCTGAAAAAGATTTTTGTGTGGGTGTTGTTGCTAAGAAAGGATTTGAAAATTTGGGTGTAAAACATTTATTTGTGTACTAGCTTTATTAAACCCGTGAGGGTGATTAGAAATTTGAATTGTTGATCTAAGTTTTGCTTGCTTGATGTGCTAGAACTTGTTAATTAGCTATTTTAAAAGTTTCATAATTGCTTGGTTCTAAAAGAAAAATGATTTTCTAGTGTTTTAAAGTTAAAAGATTAGTTATTAAATTCTTGGGCAAGTGTGTAGTTTTTATAGTGCTTTGAGAAGAGAAAAATGATTTCGAGTTCCGAGTACGTAGTTATTGGTGTGTGGAATTTTCTTTAGGAAAAGCTTTGATTTAAAAGGGATTTTAAAGATAAGTGAGTTATTAATTTGGTTTTAATCTTTGAACGGAAGTGTGTTTGATAAAATTGAGACAATGAGAACCTAATCTCAAAGGAACCGTAGTGTCCATGAGAATAGTTGAGTCTTGAGAAAATGAAATTGTGTTTTATTAGTTTCTTGTATTGGTGTATTCCAAGGAAATTGATATCTTCTTTTAGAAAAAGGTGTTGGTTGGAAAAGAGAATTTTAATCTTTTGAAGGTTTTAAGTGACTTTTATATCCTTTATATGTGTAAACGTGGTTGCCTGCGAATAGGTTAGTATTATTTTCGTAGTAATGGCGCGTAGCCGTGTTCATGCTCGTTCTCATGTTCGTGTTCGTGCTGGTGATTGTGAATGGGAAGAGATAGTGACTCTGGAATGAAACGTCAGTCAAACGTGAAGAACTCTTCGTTCACTAACTACGTTTACGTTACGATGTGCTCTATGTATATGCGTTGTGATTATTATTATTGCGCACTATACTCTGTAGCCATAAATACTATCAGTACTACGTATAATAATAAGTACCGTGAGTGTCTTTGTGTACAAATTATTTTATAGTTTTGAGTAAAGTAATTTTCCATATTTTATTATCCGTGTAGTTTCGAGGACAAAAATATCTGTTATTAATTTCAGTTATCATATTTATTTATTTTTTTGAATGAAGTTGAAACTGAAAAAATAAAAATAAAATGAAGTAAAAATCAAAAATTGAAAATAGAAAAAATTATAGGTGTCAATATAAACTTTATTTTTTATCTTTCTATATGACTTGATAAAAAAAATGGGACAAAATATGATGTTCACAATGGAAGAAAGTTTGTACAAATTAAGCAATTTAAAAATACCAAATAAAAAATTTAAAACGAAAACATGGGAAATTATAACCTAAATATAATATTATAAATATTTAAATAATTAAAACAACTGATAAAATAAAGCAAAAAAATTAAACCGTAAATTAAATACGTGGAGAGAATTATTTCAAAATTAAATAATTACCTAAAAATAAATAAATACCAAATAATTAAAATGTGGTAAAAATAAAACTAAGTGAACAAACTTTTGAAATATTTCACCACAAGCATCTTTTATAAAAATGGATGGATATATCTTTTCATATTCACAATTAAAATTAAGTATTAATTATTTATATTAAAAATCTAAACATTGTAGTGTTAAAAACCCACTAATAATTAGTGACCCCAATTAAAAAGCCTACAAATAGGATAACTATTCATGTTTATATATTTATAGATAGATAGATATAGATATAGATAGTGTTACCAAGTGACTTCAAACAGAAGAGGGGGGTGAATTGTGATAGCGGTGCTTATAAAAAAAAATTACAGATAAATTACTGAATTAAAAAAAACTTGAAAGAAATAACTTGCGAAAAGATAAATAACTTGAAGAATAAATTGCAATAAATAAATGACAGAAAATAAATGACCGAAAAATAAATAAAGAACAAAAATAAATAAAGTGCTTGAATGATAAAGAGACAGAGAGCAAAGAAGAGCACGCAGCAAATTATACAGGTTCGGCTACCAAACACCCCTGTGGCCTACGTCCTGTCCCCAAAGCAAAGCACTATGGGATTTTCACTAAATCACTAGCTTTTAAATCAGGTTCAGCTAGAAACCTTTACAACTCTATACCAGAGCAATACGTTCAAGAGATATCACCTCTCTATGAACACCTTGGGATTTCTACCCAAAAAGAAATGATTTTCGCAAATAAAATGAGATGAGAAAGATACACTCAATAGTGCAGATATAACAAATTGAAGCTCAAATAATACAACTCAAATTATGTAGAATAAAAAAAACTCTCAAAAAAATTGTGCTCAAATAAGTGTGAGTGATGGAGAATATTTGATAGAGTTTTGGCACAAAGAGTAAGTGAGTGTATATTTTTTAAAAACATCCGGTGCTGTTGCTTTTATAGGCAATGGAGGAGCGTGTAGCATTAAAAAATTTGCCCGTTGCGTTTTGATTATTAAAAGGATAGTTTGTCCGCTAAAAGATTAAAAGGGAAATCGCCTGCTATGCTTTGATTATGAAGAATTTGAAAACACGGAGACGGAAATGATTCTCGGACACACTTGGAGTTCGACATCGTATTTCCATACGACCTCTCCCCAGCTCGGCATACGACCTCCTCAGCTCGGCATACGACCTCTTCACAGCTCGGCACAGACACGACCTCCTCACAGCTCGGCACGCGACCTCCTCAGCTCGGCACGCGACCTCCTCACAGCTCGGCACGCGACCTCCTCACAGCTCGGCACGCGACCTCCTCAGCTCGGCACACGACTTGCATGTCAAAATATCACTGCTCGACACGGAGAATATTTTCCAAAGAAAACTTGAAATATTTTCCAAACAATATTTTGAGCACAACTTAAGAATTTTTCAAAATACTTTGTGCCTAAAAATAATTTAAGAAAAATTATCATAAAATCAATTTTAGAATAAAAATCATTTTGTGAGTGTGTGATTTTATTTTAATTGAGAGCTTTTTATTACTACTTACAAATAGTCTTAATAAAAATAAATAAATACCCAAAACCCAAAGACTTGAGAAACTATCATTCTTGATACGCGTCTTGGTATTCTTTTCCACTTTTTGCACGGTTGACTATTTGCAAAGCTCCCTTTTGTCAATCATCAAAACCATCCTGTCAAGGCATGTATTCACAGACTCCCCCTTTTTGATGATGACAAACATCTCATGGAGGGAATTTAGTAAAATATAATCATGATATAGCAATGAGATATAAGCATTGTTTTTCAATAAAAGATATCAGAGTTTAAGCACAATATTTAGAAAAACTCCCCCTCACAATATGCATAATATAATTTACTCCGCCTGAATCATAAAACATAAATACCCAAAACCCAAAGACTTGAGAAACTATCATTCTTGATACGCGTCTTGGTATTCTTTTTGTAACGACCCGTTTCCGGACCGCTACCGAGCTCAATATACCGAGCTCGAGTTACCGAGCTCAACACACCGAGCTCATCATAAACCTGTATGAGATGTGTTTTAAAACGAGACTCTTGTGCCTTTTAAAAATACGATATATTTTTTTTATAAAACCAACTCGTGCACAACAGAGTAATTACAGCTTTTCGAAACATGGTGCAACTAAGACACAAGACTTAAATTCTAATAAAACATACATGCATAACATACATATATATATCACTCAAAATAATAATGTATACAAAATACAGAGTAGCAAATGTATAAAGAAAATACACCTAAGGTATGACGACTTCAAAAGAGCAATCATACCACCGGGTACTTCCTCCAGACTCCCACGCAGTGCTCCAAAAGTAAACCGCCATCTACCTCAGAGCAATAAAACATACCCGGCCCAAACTGGTCACGACCTCGAACACAAAGAAAAACAAAGTACAGTTATCAGAAAAACAAACATCCAACAAACATAAACAATCACGACAAGTAGAGGTCGTCACTCGGGTCCTCGTCGAGCTCCTCCTCGGCATCATCTACTGTCGAGTTCCCTGCGCCTTCGACATCGCCTGGGTAACCGTCATGGATTGAAGGCACCACGGGAAAGGGTCAACTTCTCAACAATTCAAGATAAGCTCGACATAAAAGATATAAGCAAACAGCAAAGTATAACATTCACCGACGTGACTCGACCATCTCACTCTAACTCGACATAACTCGCAAATCCATTTTCTCTCGACTCGACAATTTTTCCTGAATGCACACGCCGTACCGTATGTCGGAAAGTCCAGCCGAAGCCTTGGGATCCTCGCTCTCCCTAGGGCGGATCGGCTTCAGTCCCATAGCGTGGCGACGTCTAGTCAATCTCCAGTAAACAAAGGGGACCTAGCACCCTTAGTTATCCGGTCACGGCTCAAAAGCGTCATACGACTCACCTAGCTCGCTCACTCGATGAACAATTCGCCGCATACGATATTCAAAGAGTTAAACACAAGATATTCAACCGCATGTCAAATAAAAAGAGCAAGCTCGACATGAAGAAACACAATTCAACATGCAATACATAATTCACGACATATATTCAATCACATATTAAATACATGCAAAAACTCAATCATATCACAACATTTCAAGCTCGACACAAATCAGGAAATCCATACACAATAACATAACCACGTAGAATATGAAGTGCCCTTACGCTAGCATACTATGAAAGTATTAATGTGAAGCGCCCTTACCGAACTCCAAGTTAATGCTGCTCGACAACGACCTCGACACAGCTGTCTTCAAATGAGCTCGACAACGACTTCGACACGTACCGTCCTCAATCGACCTCGACACGTACACTTCTCAGTCGACCTCGACACGTACAGTTCTCGATCTGGATTCCGCTGCTTCCACGTCCTCGGATTCGCTCTCCCGTACACCTTGATTCGGAAATCACTCGATCTCGGGAATCAGACTTCCTAAAACAAACACAACTCAGTTCGATCTATGGGTTCTAATACACTTAGCTCTCATCCCAAACTTAACCACAACCCAGAAAATATAAAACTCAAGAACTTGAATATATTTTTCCTCTAACACAAAGTTAGGGTTTTCGATCAAAAGTTCATGAAAAAGGTTATCTGATGCTTCAACAGATAGATCGACAACAACAACAACCAGAAGCAACAAACGAAAACAAGAAATCGAAACAAACCAAAAATGAAGGGTTTAGGCACTGCCGATTGCGAGAAAAAGCGAGAGGAAGAAAATTTGTTTTACAAGCCCAATTAATCGGTTAGAAAGATAGGTAATATCGTGAAGAAGAAAACCCATCAATTTGACATGATTTGGAAGCATAAAACTAGCTAAAAATGGAAGGAAGAAATAGCGCTAAACAGTAGCACAGAGGAAAAGAAAAATCTGTTCTTCATACCTCAATGGTGGTGGTCGAGCAGGCGAGATATGTCGAGAAGATAATGAGGAACAAGGTTGATGAAGAAAGCTTATGCAGAAGCTCGATGGAACTCAAGGTTTCTTCGATGGAAGTTTTTGGAGAAAAACAACGAAACTCAGAGCAGAAGGAAGGAAGAAGAAAGAAGAAAAGAGAAATGAGTATCTGAGGGAATCGGTCGTGAATACAGCTGGTGAGAAAAGGGGTATAATCGTAACTTCAGCTTTAAGATGCCAATCCCATCAATCATCTACCCGTCTAATCGTTCCTCTCATAATTACCCTCTACTCGCTTGGCCAATCCGCCTAGACATCGCGACGAGAACGGCAAGCCGACAATATAATTATTACAAACAATATAATAATAACGCTGAATAACGTTCGAAAGAATACGAGTTATCACCTCGACACGATGTCGACAAGTTTGCTCGTGCAAGGGCAGAAGGCTCTAACACGAGTTCGTGGATGCGTGCTCCTCAGTTCGACATGCGACCTCCTCACCGACACCGAGCCTCCTCATTTCGGCTGACTAGTGCACGCGATCTCCTCAGCTCGACAAATGACCTCGGCACGCGATCTTGGCATGGGATCTCGACACAAGGTCTTGGTCGAGGTCTCGATCGTCGTCCTGTACGATGTCGATCTCGTCCTCGGGTGTTACAATCTCTCCTCTAAAAAATTTCGTCCTCGAAATTGCAAATAAGATTCTTACCTCGGAAAAGTTCAGTCTTGAGTCTTCATCTTCTCCTCCAGCTCCCAAGTCGCATCTCCGCCTTCTTGATCCCACACAACCTTGACGAGTTGAATCTCTTTGTTCCAGAATCGTTTGGCTTTCCGATCAACGATCCTTCTTTGGTGAGGCTTCAAAGATAAGTCGTCCTTCGCTTGAATCACATCCGGTTCGATGACATGAGAGGGTCGGAAACATACTTCCGCGAATCGTGAGACGTGGAAGGCGTCGTGGATGTTCGACAAGAATGGTGGCAAGGCAATCGATATGCCACCGACCAATCTGACGAAGAATCTGGTAAGGTCCAATAAATTTAGGGTAAGTTTCTTGGATTTGATCGCTCGACCAACTCCGATGAGTGGGGTGACTCTAAGAAATACATGTTCTCCTTCCTCGAACTCGAGTGGTCGACGTCGTTGGTCTGCATAACTCTTCTGTCGACTTTGAGATGTTCGCATCCGATCTCTGATCAAACGGATCTTCTTGGTAGTCTGCTGGATCATATCTGGTCCTACGACAGTTCGCTCGCCGTCCTGGTACCAACAAAGAGGCGTCTGACATATACGTCCATACAGCGCTTCAAAAGGTGCCATTCCAACGCTCGCATGGAAACTGTTATTGTAGGTGAACTCCACCAATGGTAAGACGTCGTCCCAACTTCCTCGGTGATCTAAGGTACACGCTCGCAACAAATCTTCAAGTGATTGGATCGTTCTCTCAGTCTGACCGTCAGTCTGATGATGATATGCCGAGCTAAGCCTGAGCTCGGTTCCCATCGCTCCTTGCAATTCCCTCCAAAAATGAGATGTGAACTTCGGATCTCGGTCCGACACGATTGAAGAGGGTATTCCATGAAGTCGTACTATCTCCGCGATGTAGATCTCGGTCAGCCTTTCCACGTTGTATGTCGACCTCACTGGTAAGAAATGAGCAGATTTGGTCAATCGGTGGACGATCACCCAAATCGAATCATTCTTCTTCTGCGTCTTCGGCAAACCTACAACGAAATCCATGGAAATACTATCCCATTTCCAAACTGGTACGTCAAGCGATTGTAGCATTCCCGCAGGTCGTTGGTGCTCCACCTTCGCTTTCTGACACGTTAAACACGAAGCTACGTACTCGGCCACTTGCTTCTTCATTCCGGACCACCAAAAATACTTCTTCAAGTCTTGATACATCTTCGTAACTCCTGGGTGAATACTAAAGTTGCTCTTATGCGCTTCGTCGAGAATCAACTTCCTCAGCTCGGATACGTTAGGTACGCACACTCGGCCATTGCACCTCAAGATGTCGTCCGCTCCGACGTGAAATTCTGTCGCCTTCCCTTGCGCTATCAACTGAATCTTCTCTTGCAGAAGCTCGTCATGAACTTGCTGGTCTCGGATCTCGTCCAACAATCTGTTAGAGATGGTAAGCATACCAAATCTCAGCTTCCCCGGTGAAACTTCGACACTCAACTTCAAGTCTCGGAACTTCTCGAGCATCTCCAACTCCTTGATCATCATCGCCGAGGTTAAAACGCTCTTCCTACTCAACGCATCTGCTACCACGTTAGCCTTACCGGGATGGTATTCCAACGTAAAGTCGTAGTCCTTGAGAAATTCTGTCCATCTACGCTGACGCATGTTGAGCTCTTTCTGGTCGAACATGTACTTCAAGCTCTTGTGATCGCTGAAAACAGTAAGAGTGCTCCCATAAAGGTAGTGTCTCCTGATAACTCTTAGAAATAAGAGTTATTTATGCCTTTATAACTATGAATCATGTGAGTTTAAGAGTAATTTAGATCCTTTAATTATTAGATTTATGTAAATAATGTGGTTTCCCTGATTTGGAGCTGTTTAAAGCACTTTGGTGCTTTTGTGAGCATTTTGATGTTTTTGTCACATTGTGCAGATTTTTATGAGAATTGCTCAGTGCCAAGTCTGGTGCCATGCCACGGCACTGTGTTGCTAGCAGCTCTGGATTTTGAAGCAGCAGCGTGTGATCATTCAGGGAAGCTAAACAAAGGACTCGTCCTTTTGTGTCTTCTTTGCGACTATGCGTTTTTAGTGTGGTCCCCTCCTTGTCCTAATGCACTTTTCTCTCAGCTCAATACAAGACAAAAGGCTCTCACTTTTGGGCTTAAAAGGAAGTATCTTTTTGGGGATTAGTAGTGGTCAGCCCATTTTGAGGAGAGAGTATAAAAAGGATAATGACCTAATGAAAAGCGGGCTGGTTCTGATACATTCTTTCTGCTAGGGCAGCGTCTGTCTCCCCCTGAAAATAGAAGCAGCCGCATCTCACCTTCCTTCTTCCAAAACACCATTGATTCAAGCTATTAACCTTGTTCATGGAGGGGAGGTACTTGCTCAGTCTGATTGAGCGAGGCAAGAAGGCATTGCTGATTAGAGAGAGTGGTTTTCGAGCTCACAAGGCTGAGATTCAACTCTGTTTTTCTGTTTCATTCATATCTGTAATAGTCTCTATACTCTACTCTAGTGCCATGAACTTTGTTTGCGGCACCAGTTTATGTTGTTTTGTTTTTAGGCTCATTATGAGCTAATTTTCTTAGGTTAGGATGAAGTGACTTTGTATTAAAACTTGGTTGGTTAATGTCTATAAATCCTTGCCTATGCATCTGTGTCTCATGCGCATTTATTTTTAATATGCTTAACTTGAGCCTGATCAACTTAGGTTAGGTGCATGTATGTTAGGTGCTGAAAGGTGGTGACATCTTGAATTCATGAGGCACTATAAGGATTATCAATTAGAGGACACTTTAATTGAGTTAGATTAAACTAGACATAGGCAATCGACTTATAGGGTGTTCTTGGCCATATTAATTAGACAAGGGGAACATAAAGGGGGCTTAGACATAAGGGAACCTTTACTTAACCCTGGTGAAAGTCTTTGAAAGGCACACACATTAGTGCCCTCGCGCCAGGTGCCAAATGGCAATCGACTTATGGCAATCGAAACCAACCTAGTGGAAATATGAATGAACTGAATCCTAACCGCTTTTATCCATTTTATTCTCAAATCACTTGATTAATTACATCTTATTCACTCATTAAAATCACAAAAACTTGATGTTTATTTTCTGTTTTTATTACTTACTCACTAACTCATTTACTAATGGAAAGACTTGTGAATTCAATTAATCAATCCTCGTGGGAACGATCTTGATTTAATCTTTACTACTTGTTGCGATTGTGTATACTTGCACAATTGTGTTATTATATTACACAACAAGTTTTTGGCGCCGTTGCCGGGGATTGAATTGATTAAATTTACAAAGTTTTGAATTTAGTAGGTTTGTTAGTTGAGATATTCTAATTCTTTTGGGTGTTGTGTCAGCTGTTAGTGCTCAACTCTGCACATACGCGCAGCACACGGCACCAGAATATCAGTTGGATCCTGAGATTGACAGAACTTTCAGAAGGTTGTTAAGGGAGAGACAAGCATTTCTTTGCATTAGGTCTTCTTTGCAAATATGGCGTAGCTGGTCCCCATCTGCGAAACAATTCTGAAGCGAGAAGCAGCGGTGTTCAACAAAGTGTTCACGATCGATGCAAGCCTTGGTCTTTGCATGTCGATATCATAGGCTTAGCCAATGATAGGGACAGGCCAATGAGGGACTATCTTTGTTTTTGATCCTCGGACAATGCACACGGGCATAGTAAGGCCCGACATTATCGCAAATCATTTTGAATTTAAGCCTATGATGTTCCAAATGCCGCAAAGCGTGGGACAATTTGGTGGCACACCTCAAGAAGACCCTCACTTGCACCTGAAACAATTCCTTGAAGTGTGCGAACTTCAAAATTCCTGGAGTTACAGATGATGCCTTCAGACTCAGGCTATTCCCATACTCCTTGAAGGATAGAGCCAAGGCTTGGTTAAATTCCTTGGAACCCAACTCTATCACTGATTGGAATGGTATGGCTGAGAAATTCTTAACCAAGTATTTCCCTCCAATCAAGAATGCTAGGATGAGGAATGAAATTACATCTTTCAGGCAAAATGAAGAGGAATCACTGTTTGAAGCTTGGGAGAGATTTAAAGAGCTGCTCAGGAAGTGTCCTCACCATGGCATACCTATTTGCATTCAAATGGAAACATTTTATAATGGTCTCAGGAAGAACAAGAGACATGCTTGATGCCTCTTACGGTGGTGCCCTCTTGGCAGATCTTACAATGATGCATATGAGAAAATTGAGACCATTCTTTGCAAACAAGCTACCAATGGCCTCTTGCTAGGTTGAGTCTTTGCAAAGAAGGTTCTTTGGAGTCCATGAAGTGAGTGAAATGACGACTCTATCTGCACAGTGGCTCGCAATCGCAAAACATGTTGAAAGGTCCGAATGTGGTGGAACCAACACAAAGACATGTGAATTTCTGCAGAATCTGCAGTGCAAAGCTAAAGCTATTTCTTGTGTGTATTGTGGAGGAGGTCATCTATATGAGGAATGCCCTAGCAACCCTGTGTCTGTCAATTACGTAGGGAATTTCAACAAAAACAATAATCCTTACTCCAACACCTACAACCCTGGGTGGAAGAATCACTCAAATTTTTCGTGGAGTAACAAAAATCCTGCAGCACCTGCTGCTGTGTCTGCAAAGCCTACCCATCCCCCTGGTTTCCCTGCCCAACCAGTTCAAAAAGCTGCTGCTCCTATTGTTGACAACTCAATGAAGGCTATGCTGAAGGCCTTCCTGGATGGAACAAAAGGCCGCACTAAAGTCGTGGTGCAAAGAATTAAAAACTTGGAGAATCGGTTAGAGGCGGATGGCAACTATGAACCAAAGACCAAGTGGTTCCTTTGCACATTTCTGGCCCAGGCTGCCAAGCCAGGGGAGAGCAAATAAAAGCCATATACTTGAGGAGTGGTACTGAATTACCAGGTCCTTCTAGGCCTGATGTTACCACTAGCCAGCCCTCAAAAGAAAAAGAAGTTGAACCTGAAGTGCCAAAAACTACAGGCGAGTGCAGTGCCGTCCGGCACCAGATTACCTTTGCACCTGAGAAAGTTACACCAAAGAATCGCAAGCAATAGATTAGTTCCTGAATTCCCACCTCCACCATTCCCTCAGAGACTTAAAAAAGCCCATCAAGACAAGCAATTTGACAAGTTTATTGAGGTACTGAAACAGTTGCACATCAACATTCCATTAGTTGATGCCTTGCAATGAATGCCAAATTACACAAAGTTCATGAAGGATGTTCTAACCAAGAAAAGGAGGTTGGGAGAATTTGAGGCGATTGCTATGACCCAGGAGTGCAAGATGTCTTTGATGCAAAGTAAGATCCCCAAAGTTAAAAGATCCTGGCCGCTTTACCATCCCTTGCACTATTGGTGACACTTATTGTGGGAGAGCTCTATGTGACTTAGGGGCGGCATTAATTTAATGCCTAAGTCCATCTTCCAACAGCTTGGAATTGGTAAGGCCAGGCCTACAACTCGACTCTGCGGTGGCGAGCGGAACTCTAGCTTATCCGAAGGGAAGATCGAAGATGTGCTTGTCAAAGTTGATAAATTGGTATTTCTGCTGACTTTATTATCCTTGATTTTGAAGGCGATCTTTGAGGTACCTATTATTTTAGGTAGACCATTCCTTGCCACAGGAAAACACCGATTGATGTGCAAAAGGGTGAACTCACTATGAGAGTCAATGATCAAGAAATCAAATTTAATGTCCTGAATGCTCTCAAGTATCCTGCAGAAAATGTGGAGGAATGCTCCTTTGTTAGAACCATTGATTCGTTGGTTCAACATCAACTCATGAGGGACAAGAATGTCTTTGAAACAGAACCGAATGTCCTCGATTATGAGCTAGCGCAGATAAAAACACAGCAGGGAAGGCTTCGGTAAATCAATTATGGCTCAGAAAATATGAGTCATTGGAACTCAGTGATAAAAGCTCCAAATCCAATATTCCATCTGTTGAAAAGCCTCCTGACCTGGAACTGAAAGTGCTACCTCCACACTTGAAGTATGCTTATTTGGGTGAGAACAACCTTCTTCCTGTTATTGTTGCTTCTGATTTGAGTTTGTTGCAGGAAAAGGAATTGCTTACTGTGCTGAAGAAACATAAGAAGGCTATAGGATGGCGGATGGTCGACATAAAAGGCATAAGTCCTATTCGTGTATGCACAAAATCTTTTTGGAGGAGAATGCCAAGAACAGTATTGAAGCACAACGAAGGCTTAACCCAGTGATGAAGGAGGTAGTAAAGAAGGAAATCATTAAATGGCTGGATGCTGGAATCATTTACCCGATCTCAGACAGTTCTTGGGTTAGTCGGTGCGGTGTGTTCAAGAAAGGGGAGTATTTGTCATAGCTAATGATAAGAATGAATTAATTCCCACGAGCTGTAGTGGTTGGAGAATTTGTATGGATTACGTAAAGCTCAACAAGGCAACAAGGAAGGATCATTTCCCACGCCTTCATTGACCGGATGATTGACAAGTTGGCGGGGAAGGAGTTTTATTGTTTCCTTGATGGGTATTCAGGCTACAATCAGATTGCCATAGCACCTGAGGATCAAGACAAGACTACTTTCACATGCCCTTATGGCACCTTTGCTTTTAGAAGGATGCCATTTGGGTTGTGCAATGCACCAGCAACATTTCAAAGGTGCATGATGGCAATATTCTCAGATTTTATTGAGAAATCCATGGAAATCTTCATGGATGACTTTTACATTTTGGAGAAACATTTCAAGTTTGCTTGGATAATTTAGAACAAGTGCTGTCCAGGTGTGAGGAGACTAATCTAGTACTGAACTGGGAGAAGTGCCACTTCATGGTGCAAGAGGGTATTGTTCTAGGTCACAAAGTCTCTAAGAAAGGAATTGAAGTGGGCACGGCAAAGATCGAGGTCAATGAGAAATTACCTCCACCAACTAGTGTGAAGGGTAAGAAGTTTTTGGGGCATCTTTGGTTTCTATAGAAGATTCATCAAGGATTTCTCAAAAATCTCAAAGCCCCCTTTGCCAACTCCTTCAAAGATGAAAGCGTATTTGATTTTGATGAGCAGTGCATGCTAGCCTTTCAAACATCAAGAAAGCCTTAATCACGACCTATCATTGTTGCCCTGCATCGATAAGCCATTTGAGTTGATGTGCGATGCAAGTGATTTTGCCATAGGAGCTGTTCTGGGTCAAAGACATAACAAGGTGTTTCATTCAATTTACTATGCAAGCAAGACATTGGTGGATGCTCAGTTGAATTATACCACCACTGAGAAAGAACTGCTTGCAGTGGTATTCGCTTTTGACAAGTTCAGATCCTACCTGGTTGGCACAAAGGTGGTGGTGTACACTGACCACTCAGCAATCAAGTATTTGATTGCCAAGAAAGATGCAAAACCAAGATTGATAAGATGGGTGTTGTTATTGCAAGAGTTTGACTTAGAAATCAGAGATAAAAAAGGAGTGGAGAATCAAGTAGCTGACCACTTGTCCAGAATTGAAAATGACAGTGTTGAACAACAAGGAGGTGAAATTAAAGAAAATTTTCCTGATGAGCAAGCTATTTGGTAGTCACAGTGCCAAGGTTGATGCCCTTACGACACCTTGGTATCTTTGACATAGTGAACTTTACGGTGTGCAAAATCCTTCCGGTGGAGATGGATTACCAACAAAAGAGAAGATTTCTCCAAAGCAAGTGAAACAATATTATTGGGATGAACCGTTTCTATATAAGAAGGGTGTGGATCAGTTGTTTAGAAGGTGTGTAGCAGAAGAAGAAGTTGGCAGCATCCTGCAACATTGTCACTCTGCACCTTGTGGAGGACACTTAGGAGGAGCGAGCAGCGACCAAAGTCTTGCAAGCGTGTTATTTACGGCCTCTTTATTTAAAGATTCTCATGAATTTGTTAAACATTGTGATAGATGCCAAAGGGTAGGAAATATTTCAAGCAAACAAGAAATGCCTCTCAACAAAGATTCTTGAAATTGAACTCTTTGATGTATGGGGCATGGATTTTATGGGCCCTTTTCCTCCTTCCTTTGGCAATCTGTACATCCTAGTGGTGTGGATTATGTGTCTAAGTGGATTGAAGCGGTAGCTCGCCTACCAATGATGCCAAGGCGGTGAGCAAGTTTTTGCATAAGAATATCTTCACAAGGTTTGGTGTCCCTCGAGCCATTATCGCGATGAGGCACCCATTTTTGTAACAAACTAATAGAAAAGCTTATCTTTGAAGTATGGGGTGAAGCACAAGATAGCTCTTGCATATCATCCACAAACAAGTGGCCAAGTTGAGCTCTCCAACAGGGAAATTAAAAGGATTCTTGAGAAGGTTGTCAATCCTTCTAGGAAAGATTGGTCCTTGCATCTTGGCGACGCATACGTGGGCTTACTGAGAAGATACAAGACACCATTAGGAAATCTCCTATAGATTGGTGTTTGGTAAGGCTTGCCACTTGCCTATTGAGTTGCAACACAAAGCTTTACGGGCCACAAAGAAGCTGAATTTTGACTTGGAGAGTCTTTGGTGCGGCAAAGGCTGCAACTTCATGAACTAGAAGAGCATAGGCTCTTTGCCTATGAGAATGCCGAGCTGTACAAAGCCAAAACTAAAGCTTGGCATGATAAAAGAATTCAACCAGGGAATTGAAAGAAGGATCTCAAGTCTTCTTTGTTCAATTCAAGATTGAAATTATTCACTGGGAAGCTCAAATCAAGGTGGTGCAGTCCATTCAAGCTAGTTAAGTTACATCCATATGGGGCGGTGGACTTATTGGATGAGGCCACAGTGCAACCTTTAAGGTTAATGGCCGCAGAGTAAAGCGATTGGGGTGACCACGATGAAAGAACAAGGGTCACCACGGAACTCAAGGATAATCAAGTGGAAAATAAGTCTGGTGAGGACTTTCATAAACCAAGCGCTCTTTGGGAGGCAGCCATTTATTTTTAACTTAGTTTTATTTTGTTTTGCAGAATAAATTGAATTTTGGTCTTTGGAAGTGCGGTCTGAGAGGGTGAGTGGTTTGTAGTTCAATCTTTGCACACTTGGTGCCATGGCACCACGGGGGGCACCACTTCTGGGGTTGAAGTTTTAAGAAGGAAAGGCTGAAGGGACAGTTGTGCAGTAAAAGGCAAAAGCACCCCTTATGGGCATTAAATGAACTGGCAGCCCAGTTGTGCATTTTTTCCACATGAACCAATGGCAGTATGCCACCTTGCATCCTCATAATCTTGCACTCTGAATTAGAAAATCAGCCTCTCCCTCCTTCATTAAGTCCAACGGGTAGTTCATAAAACTCACCCCATTTCCCAAACACTTACCTTTGCAGAGCCACAATCCACCACGACCCCCATCTTCCCAACTACAAACACCTCTCACCATTCCCACTCGTCTTCCCTTCTACCTAGCGTAAAAGCCATCTTGTTAACCCTAACCCCATCCATTATACTCACCCTCACATTCTCCTTCGTTTCCAAATCTCCCCAAATCTTCAAATCTGTAAACCCTAGTTTTCCCTTTTTGTCCAGAAATCATTGAAGCCGAAGCTGTCGAGCGTTGGAAGCAACTACTGTTAGCCATGAGGACCAAGCATGGAGCACAGAGGAAAAAGTTACGAGTGCCAAATCTGGCACCAGAGAAGAGATTCCATGATGAGGGCAAGAAAAAGATATGAGGACTGCATGGAAAAAGGCCGTGCATCCTGAGAGGGATTCGAATTGCAAATGGCCTCTCGACATAATGAGGTTGATTGAAGCAAGATCAATGGCAAACTTTGCTCTCACCCTAAGAGCCCCATCACGGCTATTGTGAGAGAGTTCTCTGTTGGAATACCCCTCGGGAAGATGGTCAACCTGAAGCAAACTACTCCAACATCGAGGAGTCATTGTCCCTTCTCCTCGGTAGGAATCAATGAGTACCTTGCTCTGCCAGAGAAAGGTGATGCCTTTGAAAAGAGGATTAAAGCGATATGAGAAGCGGATGAACGAAATAATGCACCACTAACGATGGAAGGCACCAAATGGGAGAAAAGGCGGGGGCGACTACAGATAAGGAGAAATACCCTAATCCCTGCAGCTAAGGTTTGGTACAATTTCATGGGTACTAGCTTGCTCCCCACCACTCACCATCAAACCATTGACAAGGAGAGGATTTTGCTACTGCATCACATTCTGGAGGGGAAAGTAGTGGATGTTGGAAGGCTGATTCATAGAGAGATTGTTGCCTGTGCAAGGAGGACCAAGGGGAGTCTATTTTTCCCATGCCTGATCACTGCCCTGTGCAAGCTTGAAGGGGTGCCCATTCTAAACAGTGATAGCACTTGGCCTGTTCCAAAGCCTTGGAATGCCATATCTGGTGCCCCTGGCCCTGCTGTTTCTGCTGCACAAAATGATGAGGGAAGAGAGGAGTTGGCTGAGATGGTGAGCCAATTATTGAAGAAGCAACAAGCTTACTGGAAGTTTGCCCATGAGCAATACCTATGGCAGAAAAGGCTTTTCAATTTTAACTTCCCCAAGAAATTGGGTAATGCTCCTCCTGTGTTTCCTGATTGGATCTTAGGAGACAATGAGGAGACTACAGCTGAAGAGGAGCCTGCCACCAGTGAAGCACCACCGAAGAAGAAGAGGGGCTCCAGAAAAGGAAAGGAGCCTGAAGAATGTCTTTGAAGCTCCCAAGAAGAAGCGGTGCCAATTCGCACCAATCTTTGATGAAGGCCGGGCAACCACCACCTCCCCTGGCGACACATCAAAGAAGACAGCCTCCTGGGAAGGAAGCAAACAAGAAGGAGAAAAGAGAGCGCCAAAGGCGGTCATCACCATCACCGTGATGAGGAGGAGGAGGAGCCAATCTCTAATCTGATGAGGACACCCAAAAGAAGGAGCTCACGGCTTCAAACAGGGATGCCCTAACCTTAATCTCTTACCAATAATGCTTGCTGTAGTAAATAGTTTAGTAGGTTTCTTGCTGAATTCTGTTGTTTCAAAGTTGTTTTGTTAGTCTGTTTCGAGTCAGCCCTTTCTCTAACATAATGTAATTGCAGTGAGGACACTGAAATGAATTGTGTTGGGGGGAGGGATATGTTAGTCACAATTGCAGTAGTGATCTTTTACTGTATAAAAAAAAAAAAATTTGGTTAACACATGGGCTGACTTAATGAGGAATGATTGCTTGGTGTTTATGGAACCTTGTTCTGATTGCTAGTTGACTGGCTGTTAATTTCTAACACTTACCCTTAGTTTAAGAAGGAATCATAGGTGACTTGAGAGCAAGGTGAGGTCAAACCCCTAGTTTAGTCTAAGCTTTGTTTCCAAATTTGAAAAATGGAGGGGAATGGGCAAAGATATAAGTTTGGGGGTAATCCATGTGTGAATATTCAAAAGAAAAAGGGCAGTACACAGTAGCAATTAGAAAAAGCCAAAATATAAAAAAAAAAAAAAAAGCCTCTTTGTTGAGTAACCTGTAATTTCATTACAATTGTTGTTATTAGCGTCAAAAGACAAAGAGGCAAACATAGAAAAAGGCAAAAGATGAAAATTGAAAAGAGAAGAAAAAAATGTGTCTTTGACCACTATGCTAGTTAAATTGTATGCATATCCTTGTATGTAGTAAAGCCCTGAATCCTAAGTTAAAAGCCCATTTCTCTTTGTTTGATTAGGAGGAACAGACTTAGGAGATTCTTTGGGGGGAGATTAAGGTAAGCTTGAGGGTTATACTAGTTTCTGAATTGAGCTTAAGGGTTGAACACACACACTTAAAATTGGTGACCATGTCAATGATGCATGAAGTACAAGGGGATTGTTTGTTTCTGAGTTTGTCTGAAAGTGAAGCCTTGTGAAAACCACCCAATAAAAAAAAAAAAGTTTCATGTTCAAAGCTGCTGCAGTTGTGATAATTCTTCTGTTTCTGCTGTTGTTTAAGTGTCATTACTTGAGGACAAGCAATGGTTCAAGTTTGGGGGTGTGATAACTCTTAGAAATAAGAGTTATTTATGCCTTTATAACTATGAATCATGTGAGTTTAAGAGTAATTTAGATCCTTTAATTATTAGATTTATGTAAATAATGTGGTTTCCCTGATTTGGAGCTGTTTAAAGCACTTTGGTGCTTTTGTGAGCATTTTGATGTTTTTGTCACATTGTGCAGATTTTTATGAGAATTGCTCAGTGCCAAGTCTGGTGCCATGCCACGGCACTGTGTTGCTAGCAGCTCTGGATTTTGAAGCAGCAGCGTGTGATCATTCAGTGAAGCTAAACAAAGGACTCTGTCCTTTTGTGTGCTGCTGCAGCTTGCGTTTTTAGTGTGGTCCCCTCCTTGTCCTAATGCACTTTTCTCTCAGCTCAATACAAGACAAAAGGCTCTCACTTTTGGGCTTAAAAGGAAGTATCTTTTTGGGGATTAGTAGTGGTCAGCCCATTTTGAGGAGAGAGTATAAAAAGGATAATGACCTAATGAAAAGCGGGCTGGTTCTGATACATTCTTTCTGCTAGGGCAGCGTCTGTCTCCCCCTGAAAATAGAAGCAGCCGCATCTCACCTTCCTTCTTCCAAAACACCATTGATTCAAGCTATTAACCTTGTTCATGGAGAGAAGTTACTTGCTCAGTCTTGATTGAGCGAGACAAAGAAGGCATTCTTTGATTAGAGAGAGTGGTTTTCGAGCTCACAAGGCTGAGATTCAACTCTGTTTTTCTGTTTCATTCATATCTGTAATAGTCTCTATACTCTACTCTTGTGCCATGAACTTTGTTTGCGGCACCAGTTTATGTTGTTTTGTTTTTAGGCTCATTATGAGCTAATTTTCTTAGGTTAGGATGAAGTGACTTTGTATTAAAACTTGGTTGGTTAATGTCTATAAATCCTTGCCTATGCATCTGTGTCTCATGCGCATTTATTTTTAATATGCTTAACTTGAGCCTGATCAACTTAGGTTAGGTGCATGTATGTTAGGTCTTTGAAAGGTGGTGACATCTTGAATTCATGAGGCACTATAAGGATTATCAATTAGAGGACACTTTAATTGAGTTAGATTAAACTAGACATAGGCAATCGACTTATAGGGTGTTCTTGGCCATATTAATTAGACAAGGGGAACATAAAGGGGCTTAGACATAAGGAACCTTTACTTAACCCTGGTGAAAGTCTTTGAAAGGCACACACATTAGTGCCACTGCGCCCAGTGCCAAATGGCAGCGACTTATGGCAATCGAAACCAACCTAGTGGAAATATGAATGAACTGAATCCCTATCGCTTTTATCCATTTTATTCTCAAATCACTTGATTAATTCTGTCTTATTCACTCATTAAAATCACAAAAACTTGATGTTTATTTTCTGTTTTTATTACTTACTCACTAACTCATTTACTAATGGAAAGACTTGTGAATTCAATTAATCAATCCTCGTGGGAACGATCTTGATTTAATCTTTACTACTTGTTGCGATTGTGTATACTTGCACAATTGTGTTATTATATTACACAACATCTCCATATCTTCAGCGCAAAAACTACTGCTGCCAGCTCCAAGTCGTGAGTAGGGTAGTTCCTCTCGTGAATCTTAAGCTGTCTTGAAGCATACGCGACCACCTTCCGATGTTGCATCAGTACGCATCCCAATCCCTGGTGTGACGCATCACAATACACCTCGTAAGGCTCTTCAGGTTGAGGCAAAATCAGCACAAAGCGCCGTCAAAAGCTCCTTGATCTTTGAAAACTGGCTTCACACTCCTCGGTCCAGGCAAAAGGTTGATCCTTCCTCGTCAGTCGTGTAAGAGGCGCGACAATCTTCGAGAAACCTTCAATGAATCTTCGGTAATATCCTGCTAAGCCGACAAAACTCCTGATCTCGGTAACCGTCTTCGGCTGTTCCCACGCTAACACAGCTTCAATCTTAGTTGGATCCACAGCTATCCCTTCTTTGGAAATCACGTGACCAAGAAAATTCACCTCTTCGAGCCAAAATTCACACTTCGACAGGTTGGCATAGAGTTGCTTATCTCGTAATATCTGCAGTACTCGACATAAGTGTTCTTCGTGCTCTTCTCGGTTCCTCGAGTAGATCAGTATGTCGTCGATGAACACTACAACAAACTGATCCAAGAACGAATGGAAAATCCTGTTCATGTAGTCCATAAACACAGCTGGCGCATTCGTCACTCCAAACGGCATCACCAAGTACTCGTAGTGACCGTATCTAGTCCTGAAAGCTGTTTTGGCGACATCTTCCTCCTTCACGCGAATCTGGTGGTAGCCCGACTTCAAGTCTATCTTGGAAAAGATCGCCGCTCCACGGTTGATCCATCAAGTCGTCAATACGTGGTAACGGATAACGGTTCTTCACAGAACCTTGTTGAGCTCGCGATAGTCCACGCACACCTTGATCGTCCATCCTTCTTCTTAACCAACAACACCGAGCTCCCCACGGTGACACGCTCGGTCGTATGAATTGCTTCGACTCCAAGTGTTCGATCTGGGACTTCACTCTTTCATCTCGGCAGAGACATCCTGTATGGCGCTTTGGAAATCGGTCCTGTCACGGAATCGGTCGATGGAGAACTCGACCTCTCTTCTTGGTGGTAACCCTGGCACGTCTTGAAAACGTCCTCAAAGTCACACACCATGGAACATTCTTCACGTCGATCTGCTGGAAAACTTCCGAACAAGCGGATACATGTATTCCCTAGTTCCTTCTTTCAAAGAAACTCCGATACGTTCGCGAGAAAGATAATTGGAGACTCCAAGGTCTAGAAAAATTACGCTTTACAGGCACAGTCCAAAAGGACATGGTGGTGTGACAACCAATCCATCCCGAGAATGACATCTAAGCCCTTAAGAGGCAAACAAACCAAATTGACCACAAACTTTCTACTCACGAATAACCACTACAAAATTAAGACATGCGATGTTTGTGACTAAGGTTTTAGCATTTGGGGTTGTAACTACTAATTTAAGCGGTAAAGCGATCACGGTCGAAGTTCAAATGGTTCACACAATCGGAAGAAATAAAGGAATGTGTTGCACGAATCAAAAAGAACGGATAAGGATTTACCCTCGATCTCACATTCACCTTGGATAAGATCATCACCGCTCGCTTCCTCGCCACTCATGCAGAAAACTACGCCTTTAGCTACCTGACGCTTCCCTTTGGCCCTTGCATAAGCATAGTCGGTTCGACTTTGGGTGTAGGACAATCCTTGGCAAAATGCCCTGGCTTCTTGCGGTTGAAACACACCTCCTCCTTCGAGTCTGATTACTCGCGTAATGTCCGGTTTTCCACATCGATAGCAAGTCACCTCGACACCGGTCGACCTCCACTCGCTCCCTGGGTCATCGGACGACATCGTCCCTGTTGTCGTTCCCCGAGGTCGGTCGTAAGGCTTCTTCTGCGGTTGTTTCCCTTTACGTGCAAATCTACGCCCGCACTGGGGTCTCACCGGTCCGCCCACAGTCTTCTTCTTGTGGCTTCTTACTCCTTCTACCTCGACACATCGATCAATCGACTCTTGGAGATTTCGAATCCTCAACGACACCATCGACTTCAATGTCGAATCTCAATCCCCGTTGGAATCTCTCACTTAACCATCTTTGGTCAACTCGATCACGGAATGGACTCGAAATACCTCGCCAACGACTCGAACTTGGCGCATACTCGACAACTGTCGAGTTGCCTTCTTTGCAATTGAAGAAATTCTTGCTCCTTCTCGGCTCGTGTAGTATCTGGGAAGTACTTGTCCAAGAACCTTTCACGAAAAAGCTCCTGTGTCATCTCGCGACGTTCGCTATAAATGTTTGCTTCACTCCTCTCCACCAATACTCTGCGTCTCCTAGCGATGAAGTAGGTGGCATAGTCGACCTTCACGTTGTCAGCAACGTGAAGTGCCTCAAAGATCTTCTCGATCTCTTGCATCCAAAGATCGACTTTATCTGGATTTGGCTCACCATAAAACGGTGGATCATGCTTCCTGAAGTCGGCCAATCCTCTCGCTTGACATTTCGTTACGCTCGTTCTTTGTTCTTTGTAAGTTCTCTTTGAGTTAACGCCGCTGCATTAAGCCATCGCGTTAACTGTTGAGTTCGCGGTGATTGTTGAGCCATGGCTGCCGCCATCTCGGTCATAGCTTGAATTGCTCGTTCCATGTCGACGTTCTCGGTTGCAGCTGTCGTATCTCGACGAGGTGGCATTAGATTCCACAAAGTTCAAAACCCTGTCAGAATCTCAGAACAAGGATGTGTTAAAACACACTGCTTCAATTAAGAAACAGTTCAAACAATTTTTCAAGCAATAAGTGCTTCACTTAATCAAACAGCAATCAACATAATACAATTAAGTACCCAACTCACATAACCCGACATAGTGACCAGTCCAAATCTCCTATGCACAGCTCGGTCAGAACCGAACTGCTCTGATACCAACAATGTAACGACCCGTTTCCGGACCGCTACCGAGCTCAATATACCGAGCTCGAGTTACCGAGCTCAACACACCGAGCTCAACATAAACCTGTATGAGATGTGTTTTAAAACGAGAGTAACAACATAACTCATGCACAACAGAGTAATTACAGCTTTTCGAAACATGGTGCAACTAAGACACAAGACTTAAATTCTAATAAAACATACATGCATAACATACATATATATATCACTCAAAATAATAATGTATACAAAATACAGAGTAGCAAATGTATAAAGAAAATACACCTAAGGTATGACGACTTCAAAAGAGCAATCATACCCTGGGGGTACTTCCAGAACTCCCACGCAGGGTCAGCTCCAAAAGTAAACCGCCAGTCTACCCTGTAGCAATAAAACATACCCGGCCCAAACTGGTCACGACCTCGAACACAAAGAAAAACAAAGTACAGTTATCAGAAAAACAAACATCCAACAAACATAAACAATCACGACAAGTAGAGGTCGTCACTCGGGTCCTCGTCGAGCTCCTCCTCGGCATCATCTCTTTGTCGAGTTCCTGCGCGCCGACATCGCCTGGGTAACCGTCATGGATTGAAGGCACCACGGGAAAGGGTCAACTTCTCAACAATTCAAGATAAGCTCGACATAAAAGATATAAGCAAACAGCAAAGTATAACATTCACCGACGTGACTCGACCATCTCACTCTAACTCGACATAACTCGCAAATCCATTTTCTCTCGACTCGACAATTTTTCCTGAATGCACACGCCGTACCGTATGTCGGAAAGTCCAGCCGAAGCCTTGGGATCCTCGCTCTCCCTAGGGCGATTAACTCAGTCCCATAGCGTGGCGGCGTCTAGTCAATCTCCCGTAAACAAAGGGGACCTAGCACCCTTAGTTATCCGGTCACGGCTCAAAAGCGTCATACGACTCACCTAGCTCGCTCACTCGATGAACAATTCGCCGCATACGATATTCAAAGAGTTAAACACAAGATATTCAACCGCATGTCAAATAAAAAGAGCAAGCTCGACATGAAGAAACGCAATTCAACATGCAATACACAATTCACGACATATATTCAATCACATATTAAATACATGCAAAAACTCAATCATATCACAACATTTCAAGCTCGACACAAATCAGGAAATCCATACACAATAACATAACCACGTAGAATATGAAGTGCCCTTACGCTAGCATACTATGAAAGTATTAATGTGAAGCGCCCTAGAACTCAAGTTAATCTTTGCCGACAACGGCCTCGACACAGCGGTCTTCAAAGGAGCTCGACAACGACTTCGACACGTACCGTCCTCAATCGACCTCGACACATACACTTCTCTGTCGACATCGACACGTACAGTTCTCCACCTGGATTCCGGCTTCCACGTCCTCGGATTCGCTCTCCGTACACCTTGATTCGAAATCACCGATCTCGGAATCGACTTCCTAAAACAAACACAACTCAGTTCGATCTATGGGTTCTAATACACTTAGCTCTCATCCCAAACTTAACCACAACCCGGAAAATATAAAACTCAAGAACTTGAATATATTTTTCCTCTAACACAAAGTTAGGGTTTTCGATCAAAAGTTCATGAAAAAGGTTATCCGATGCTTCAACAGATAGATCGACAACAACAACAACCGAAGCAACAAACGAAAACAAGAAATCGAAACAAACCAAAAATGAAGGGTTTTACGGAGCGCTGGGTGCGAGAAAAAGCGAGAGGAAGAAAATTTGTTTTACAAGCCCAATTAATCGGTTAGAAAGATAGGTAATATCGTGAAGAAGAAAACCCATCAATTTGACATGATTTGGAAGCATAAAACTAGCTAAAAATGGAAAGAAGAAATAGCGCTAAACAGTAGCACAGAGGAAAAGAAAAATCTGTTCTTCATACCTCAATGGTGGTGGTCGAGCAGGCGAGATATGTCGAGAAGATAATGAGGAACAAGGTTGATGAAGAAAGCTTATGCAGAAGCTCGATGGAACTCAAGGTTTCTTCGATGGAAGTTTTTGGAGAAAAACAACGAAACTCAGAGCAGAAGGAAGGAAGAAGAAAGAAGAAAAGAGAAATGAGTATCTGAGGGAATCGGTCGTGAATACAGCTGGTGAGAAAAGGGGTATAATCGTAACTTCAGCTTTAAGATGCCAATCCCATCAATCATCTACCCGTCTAATCGTTCCTCTCATAATTACCCTCTACTCTGTCGGTCAACGGTCTAGACACGCGACGAGAACGGCAAGCCGACAATATAATTATTACAAACAATATAATAATAACGCTGAATAACGTTCGAAAGAATACGAGTTATCATCTCGACACGATGTCGACAAGGGTGCTCGTGCAAGCGCACAAGGCTCTAACACGAGTTCGTGCACGCGGCCTCCTCAGCTCGACATACGACCTCCTCAGCTCGACACCCGACCTCCTCAGCTCAGCAGCTAGTGCACGCAGTCTCCTCAGCTCGGCAAATGACCTCGGCAAACGATCTTGGCACGGGATCTCGACACAAGGTCTTGGTCGAGGTCTCGATACGTCGTCCTAATACGATGTCGATCTCGTCCTCAGGTGTTACACTTTTCCACTTTTTGCACGGTTGACTATTTGCAAAGCTCCCTTTTGTCAATCATCAAAACCATCCTGTCAAGGCATGTATTCACAGACTCCCCCTTTTTGATGATGACAAACATCTCATGGAGGGAATTTAGTAAAATATAATCATGATATAGCAATGAGATATAAGCATTGTTTTTCAATAAAAGATATCAGAGTTTAAGCATAATATTTAGAAAAACTCCCCCTCACAATATGCATAATATAATTTACTCACTTTGAATCATAAAACTCTCCCCCTTTTGTCAACATCAAAAAGCGGAAAAAATTAGAGGGAAAGGCATGTAAAACGTATGCATATACGTGTAACTAGATGGCGAAAAATAATAGAGTATCAAGGGTTCAATGAAGCATAAGAAATCCTTGGTAAAAAAATTATTCAGGGAGATAGCAAAAATAAAGCACTAGGATAAGAGTTACTAGTCCTCGTTCAACTCATTCTCATCATCAATTGTTTCCTCATCTTCACTGATATTAAGCGCATAATTGTTTGCAGTTAACATAACCTGCACAAACTTTTATTTTAACGATTACAGGAAGGACGGTTGCATTTCTCCACTTTTAGTCTTGGTAACGGAACCTGCATAAAAATGTTAGCACACTCGAACGCCCAAGTTAGAACTTATTCATAATAAAATGCACTTTTAACATCCATTTGAAAAAGTTTGAAATCCATGATGCATGCAAATGCGAGAAGCATGCGAATAGCTTCTAATCTAGCCAAGGGTGCATAGGTTTCATCGAAATCTATGCCCTCTTGTTGGTTATAGCCTTTTGCAACAAGTCTATCTTTGTTTCTAACAACGATACCGTTTTCATCAAGCTTATTGCGAAAGACCCATTTGGTCCCAATGACTAGGTGATCTTTAGGCCTAGGGACAAGTTCCCAAACATCATTTCTCTCAAATTGATTTAATTCCTCTTGCATAGCAAGGGTCCAATGCTCATCAAAGATGGCTTCATTGACGTCATTTGGTTCAATTTGAGAGACAAAGGCCATATGATGACATGCATGATTAAGAGAGTTTCGAGTCGTTACCCCTTTTGAGATATCACCTATTATGTTGTCAAGAGGATGGTTCTTTGAGACTCTCCATTCCTTTGGAAGATTTGAGTGAGAGAGTTCTTGAGAGGGTTGAGGCAAGGACTCTTGATCCTCCTTTTGAACTTTTGATCTCTCTTGTTCCTCTAAATAGGTATCTCCTAACACTTCTGCAAGATCATCAACACTTTCTTCTACTGAAGATTTGGGGTTAGATTCATCAAAAGAAACATGCACAGATTCTTCAACAGTTAAAAGTCGTTTATTAAAAATTGAAAGGCTTTACTAGAAGTGGAATATCCAAGAAATACACTTTCATCACCTTTAGCATCAAATTTAGCAAGGTTATCTTTAGCGTTATTTAGAACAAAGCACTTACATCCAAATACGTGAAGGTCGGAAATGTTGGGCTTCCTTCTCTTGTAAATTTCATAGGGCGTTTGTTTTAGAATAGGTCTTATGAGGACTCTATTCATTACATAACATGCGGTGCTTACTGCGTCTGCCTGAAAATACTTAGGAAGGTTGGTCTCATTGAGCATCGTCTCGCAAGCTCTTCAAGAGACCGATTTTCCTTTCCACCACTCCATTCTGCTGTGGTGTTCTAGGTGCGGAAAAATTATGTTCAATTCCATTTTCAGTACAAAAGGCCTCAAATGCCTCATTTTGGAATTCCCCATGTGATCACTTGATGGATACTATGTTCATTCCTTTTTCATTTTGGATAACTTTAGCAAGTTTACGAAAGGCAAAAAAGTGTCATTTTTATGAGAAATAAATAAGGTCCATGTATAGCGAGAATAGTCGTCCACAATAACAAGAGCATAGTAATTGCCACCAAAGCTTTTAGTTCTAGAAGGGCCAAATAAATCCATATGTAAAAGTTGTAAAGGCCGATTTGTTGAAACAATATTTTTAGATTTGAAAGAAGCCTTTACTTGTTTTCCCTTTTGACATGCATCGCAAAGTTTATCTTTTTCAAAGCAGAGCTTTGGTAAGCCAATTACTAAGTCCTTTCGAACCAATTTATTAAGATGATCCATGTGAATATGAGCCATTCTTCTATGCCATAGCCAAGATTCATCCTCTTTACTAATAAGACAACATGCATCATTTGAAGGTATTTTATCTAAATCAAGCATATAGATATTTCCAATTCTAGGTCCAATAACAATAACATTTTCATTTATAGAATCCATGACCATGCATTTTGAAGAATCGAAAACCACTTTGTTTCCTTTATCACAAAGTTGACTAATGCTTAGCAAATTATGCTTCAAACCATCCACATACAAAACATTTTCAATAGTGGGATTAGGACTCTTACCAATAGAACCAATCCCAAGAATTTTACCTTTGTTGTTGTCACCATACCGGACATAACCACTATTCTTAGGTACCAATGAGGAGAACTTGCTTTTGTCTCCTGTCATGTGCTTTGAACAGCCGCTATCAAGATACCAATTTAAGTCCTTGGCTTTCAAGCACACCTACAACAACAGATTAATTTTTAACCTTTGGTACCCAAACTAAGTTGGGTCCAGATAAGTTAGTTTTTGGCAAAGTACCCTTTGGAATCCATATATTTTTGCCAACCACATTCTTGTTCTTTCTAATATTGCAAATGGAGGCAGTGTGACCATTTCTACCACAGTGAAAGCATTTAATGAAAGGGCTGCTTGAAGTGTTGTTGTGATTGACAAATTTAAAGGATTTTTCATGCGTTTGTGGATTATAACCCAAACCGGCTTTTCCAAAAGTACCCTTTTGTTTTCCCAATAGAATGTTTAAGTTATCCCTTCCCATGGTAAATTTGGCAAGGGTGTTTTCCAAATCTTCAATCTTGTTTTTCAAAACATTGTATTCATCACACTTGAAAGTATCAATCTTTTGGTTTTCACAAAAGGTGCAAGTAGAAACTTCAGTCACAACAACTTGTTTTTCCTTAAAAACTTCCATTTCTTGGTTTAAGAAAATAATTTTAGATTCAAGAGAAGAGATGGTTTTCTTAGAAGAAGAAATAATTTTTCGAAGTCTAGTCGTTTCATTATTTAATTCTTCACAAGTAATAAGCAGCTCATCATAAGTTAAAGGAGATTCGAGTTCAAGAGCATTTACCTCATCCTCCTCGTGTTTTGCCATGAGACATAAGTTGGCCTCCTCATTTTCTGATTCATCAGACGAGTCCATATCATTGTCAATCCCAGGCAATGTAGGCTCTTCTTCCTTTTGATTCCTTTTGTGGTCTTCTATTAAATTTTTCGTTTTTCTTCTGACCATGAGGGCAGTTGGGTTTTATATGTCCCTTTTGACCACACTTGTAGCAAGTTGGATTAAAAGAAGTTCCTTCCTCATTTTTCTTTTGAGGATTTTGTACCTTGCCCGTTCTCCCCTTTTGCCTCATGAACCTTTTGAACCTTCGAATCATCAGACTTATGTCTTCCTCATTCTCATCTAGACTATCATTGTTGTCAGATTCCTCTTTTTCATTTACGATTGCTTTGAGAGCAATTCCTTTCTTTTTCTTATCACTTTCTTCACTCTCAGTGAGTCGATTTAGTTCAAGTTCATGTTCCTGCAATTTTCCAAACAAGGTTGCCAATGATATAGTAGATAAATCTTTAGATTGAGATATAGCAAGAACCTTGGGTTGCGATTTCTATTTAAACATCTAAGAACTTTATTAATTAAATCTTCATTCTTCAAGACTTTCCCAAGAGCTCTGAGATGGTTTATTATATGGATGAACCTTTTGTGCATATCTTGTATGTTTTCACTTGGTTTCATCCTAAATAACTCATACTCATGGGTTAATGTGTTCATTCGAGCCCTCTTGACCTCAGTAGTACCTTCATGGGTCAATAGAAGGGTGTCCCACATTTCTTTAGCAGTCTTGCAATTTGAGACCCTATAGAACTCATCGTAGCTTAAAGCAGAAGTGATGATGTTCTTAGCTTTCAAATTGTATTGGACCTTTTTCTTATCATCTTCGGTCCAAAGTGATCTTGGTTTGTCTACCACTGCATCATTAATTGATTGAGTGGGGACAAATGGACCATTTTCCACAGCATCCCAAATATCAAGATCAACACCCTCAAGAAAGATTTGCATTCTATCCTTCCAATAACCATACCCCTCACCATTGAAAAATGGGGGTCTGTTCATGGAGGTTCCCTCGTTATTGTTTGAAGTCATTCTCTTGAGACGGTTAAGTCCTTTATACAAGAGTCTAGCTCTGATACCACTTGTTACCAAGTGACTTCAAACACAAGAGGGGGGTGAATTGTGATAGCGGTGCTTATAAAAAAAATTACAGATAAATTCTTGAATTAAAAAAACTTGAAAGAAATAACTTGCGAAAAGATAAATAACTTGAAGAATAAATTGCAATAAATAAATGACAGAAAATAAATGAACGAAAAATAAATAAAGAACAAAAATAAATAAAGTGCTTGAATGATAAAGAGACAGAGAGCAAAGAAGAGCACGACAAATTATACAAAGTTCGCCACCAAACACCCCCGTGGCCTACGTCCCCGTCCCCAAAGCAAAGCACTATGGGATTTTCACTAAATCACTAGCTTTTAAATCGAGTTCAGCTAGAAACCTTTACAACTCTATACCAGAGCAATACGTTCAAGAGATATCACCTCTCTATGAACACCTTGGGATTTCTACCCAAAAAGAAATGATTTTCATAAATAAAATGAGATGAGAAAGATACACTCAATAGTGCGGATATAACAAATTGAAGCTCAAATAATACAACTCAAATTATGTAGAATAAAAAAACTCTCAAAAAAATTGTGCTCAAATAAGTGTGAGTGATGGAGAATATTTGATAGAGTTTTGGCACAAAGAGTAAGTGAGTGTATATTTTTAAAAACATCCGTGCTGTTGCTTTTATAGGCAATGGAGGAGCGTGTAGCATTAAAAATTTGCCCTGCTATGCTTTGATTATTAAAAGGATAATTTGTCCGTTCTGCGGCATTAAAAGGGAAATCTGCCCTGCTATGCTTTGATTATGAAGAATTTGAAAACACGGAGACGGAAATGATTCTCGGACACACTTGGAGTTCGACATCGTATTTCCATACGACCTCTCCCCAGCTCGGCATACGACCTCCTCAGCTCGGCATACGACCTCTTCACAGCTCGGCACAGACACGACCTCCTCACAGCTCGGCACGCGACCTCCTCAGCTCGGCACGCGACCTCCTCACAGCTCGGCACGCGACCTCAGCTCGGCACACGACTTGCATGTCAAAATATCACTGCTCGACACGGAGAATATTTTCCAAAGAAAACTTGAAATATTTTCCAAACAATATTTTGAGCACAACTTAAGAATTTTTCAAAATACTTTGTGCCTAAAAATAATTTAAGAAAAATTATCATAAAATCAATTTTAGAATAAAAATCATTTTGTGAGTGTGTGATTTTATTTTAATTGAGAGCTTTTTATTACTACTTACAAATAGTCTTAATAAAAATAAATAAATACCCAAAACCCAAAGACTTGAGAAACTATCATTCTTGATACGCGTCTTGGTATTCTTTTCCACTTTTTGCACGGTTGACTATTTGCAAAGCTCCCTTTTGTCAATCATCAAAACCATCCTGTCAAGGCATGTATTCACAGATAGATACATTCAACCAACAACCATCTCATGTATATAATTTAATTTAATGCATTTATTTCTCTAGTCAACCAACAACCTTCTAGATAGTAAAAAAGACGTTATCTCCAAGGTTTTCACCTTAAATACCATCTGATTTGGTATTCTTCAAGAATATATGTGTGAGAGAGAGAGTGTGTGTGTGTGTGTGTGTATATATGTATATATATATATATATATATATATATATATATATATATATATATATAATACAGTCAACCAACAACCATCTCATGTATTTAATTTAATTTAATGCTTTAAATTCTCTGGTCAACCAACAACCGTCTTGATAGCAAAAGAATGTTATTTTAAAAAGGTGTTCACAGTAAAACAACAACCGTATAGATGATAATAAAATACATCTTCCGCATTCGGTCAACCACCATCTCTAAGGTTTTCTCCTTAAATAATATCTGATTTCGTAACTTTTAGGAACAACTAGAGCAATTGAAACCTTAACTCCTAAGAATCAATAGAAAAGGAAAGCAACATGAAGATCAAGCCCTTGGTTACAAGTGCTTTATTGGTGATTATGGCAACATACATGCTTATGGTTCCTATGCAAAGTCAAGTAAATGGTTTTATTTTTAGGACACATGTGGTTGTTCAAAATGATTTGGGTGGTGGTATCAATCTCTTTATCCATTGTCGATCAAAAGATAATGATCTAGGCCCACAAAATCTAGCCAACGGGCAAGCCCAAAGATGGTCTTTTAGAACCAACTTTAGTGGTACTACTCTGTTTTGGTGCGCTATGAAATGGACCAATGTGGCAAAGAGCATGGAAATTTACAATGCTAACTACGATGATGAGGATTGTTTAAAAGAATGCTTGCGAAGTGTTAAACAGGATGGGATCTATTATTATTCTGAGGAAGATGGTACGTGGTATAAGAAATATTCATGGTTTACTAAGATGGAAGACATGGCTTAAAGCCTTAAGTCGTTATTCATCTATAACAGATAAATAAATAAATTAAGAATCATAATATATAGTTTTTTATTCATAATAATACCAATAAAGGAGATTCTCTTTATTTAGTCAAATCTCATTTATTATTTTGCCAATTCATTTCCTTACTTCACAATTCATAATTCCCAATTTAATAATTATCTTGCATTGCCCAAACACTATTCTGTAAAAAAAAAAATGTGTTCTTGCATGTAGACCTATCTAGAGTGCTATCCACGCCAAGTACATGAAAATGTCAACATAGAATTTAGGCAAATGGTGGATTTTTCCAAATAATCCGTTGCAAAAAAATCTACCGATCAATTACTGCTTGCAAAGGTTCACTTTAAAAAAATTATGTACATTTGAAAATATTTATCTGCTAAAAAATATTGTTAATCTAGAACTTGATATAATGCATTGATGAATCAAACAAGAATTAATTGAATTTTTAAGTTAAAAGAATAATCGATTGATGGAACTATTTTTTTAAGACAAAGACTAAATAAGATTTATATTTTCTTAGCTACTGAGGATGCATTCAATATTTATATTTTCTCAGGTATTGAGGATGCATTCAATTAAAAGCTGATAAACACAATTCATTTATGGTTATATATGAAATAGGCATTTTGAAGTTGTCATTTAATTATTGAGTCTTTCAAGTTTGTTACATCAACATATATAGAGAAATCTTAAGCTTCCATGATATTTTTAAGCATCTTAGTATATATATATTTCGTCAAATTAAACTTAGTATCCCTAAAATTTTATGATATTGCACATATTACCCCCTTTATTTGACCCCTACTCTATTTCTCTTTATCTGAAATAAGGATAGAAACTGTCTAAGTAAAGAACAGAAAGAGGTAATTGATCTAACAGGAAAAAACTAACAGTTATTTTTTTTTTTTTTATTAAAATAGTTTTTTTATTACGTTCTCCTCCTCTTGAATTCTTCCTCGTCCCATGCTCAAACCAAACCATTGAACCACCATAAAAACTATCCAACTATGAAGCCTTAACTTAATGACGAGAGAAGTAGTCCATGTAATGAAGAGAGAATATGTAATTATATTAAACTTTATTTTTAGAATTTAATTTTGATATCACGTCAATATAAAGATTTTTAATTAAATAATGTAGCACTTCGTGATTGGTTGACATCATAATTTTTTTTTATACTGTCTTGGTATAACAATTAATGATCTCCCTAATATGGCCCCTTTAATAAGGGTCCAATGGTCATATTTTTCTTTTCTTTTTTATTTATTTATCTTCTAACTTCCATCTTCTTCAATTCAATTCATCACAACACTCAGTGTTACAGAAGCTACGAACAAGTTGTGAACTCTCAATCATGCCTAGTTGGATTAGTGGAGTGCAAGGCAATTAAAGGATAGAGCATTAAGAACAGATGAGTTTGTTAATCTAATAACTGATTAGAAACAAGCAATAACCTTGTCCTGGCATAGAAAACAAATTCTTTTATTCCTAAAGATCCATTAACTGACTGTGGAATCGTCGCCGCCAATTAAGTTAACTAATTAAAGGGTGATCAGGCCTTATAGGATTATGCATGCTAGGGATAAAACAATCAATCGAAATAAATTGAAACTCATAAAACTAAATAGATAAATATCAAAGGAGTCATAAAAGATCCCCATCACCCATAGTGATGGGTTTAGCTACTCATGCCTAATGATAATAACATAAACTAAAATATAAAGCAATAAAAATGCATAATAAAGAGAATAAATCTAAACCGGGACACCCTTTCGGTATGATAATGGTCCTTAAGCTCGTTCTTCACGTCATCACGAGCTCTGGTAGCGAAACGGGATTGGCACCAAGCTCCAAGGAAACGAGGATCAATAGAAAAGCAAGGGAATTATGAGAAACTCTCAAAAAGGGGAACTGAGGCTCAAAATTTTGTCAAAAGGTCATAAGCTTAGGCTAAGAGGGGCCTATTTATAGGTTAGAATGCGGATTAGGCCATCTGGCTTCAAATCTGCACAATTTGGGATGGGGTACGGCCGTACCGCTTGTCCAGGAGTGCTAAAACTCTCCAAAACTTGCCAGTTTTCAGTCCGTTCTCGCATCTTTTGCTCTGAGTGGTGTCTTTATGATATTTCTGCAAAAAAGTATATAAACGAGTACTTTTATACTTTAAATAGTGCAAAGTGATATAATTAAGTACTAAAAATACAATATAAAAGTAGACAATTTAGTGTGATAACACATCCCCACATTTGAGCTTTTCTTGTTCTCAAGCAAATAACTTGGGTAATTATAATAGAAACTACTTTCACTGAATAGGGGCAAAAACATAAGTATGACAACAAAGTGATATCATAAGACATGTCAATAAATAGAATGCCCAATTGGAGGTGCAAGTTCAAATAAGTCAACAATATGTGATTTACAAATCACACTCTCACCAATCTCAAAGTGTTTATCGGTATAGTCATTAATGCTCAAATTTTTCAAATGAAGTGACGTTACCATAGGCTTGTACATTGACCGAAACTCTACTATTAAAGTCTATTTATCAAGCAAAAGAGGAATGAGGGTCTTTCATAGTTGTAATTGGGCCAAGGTAATAATAATCTTCGGTGTGATAAAAGAAAGAAAATGTCATGCAAAAGGTCAGAAACAAATCAACCAAAACAAGCAACCTTTTTCTTTTTCTCCTTAAAGAGTAGGCAAGAATCTCCAGATTTTTTATCGAGAAAATTTTGCATTTTCTAAAGGCACTATCATGATAAACATATATCTTTTTTTCAATGCTTTTTCTTTTCTTTTTCTTTCCTTTCCTCGTTTCTTGCATTTATGCAGCAAATAAACATTTTTAAGAATTAGAAGGGGAAATAGATACTAAGCCTTTTTTGTAAGCAAATATAAGGGATTCGTAACATTATACTTATGATCTTTGCCAATAATTGTTCTTCAAGAGTATTTTCTAAGGTTGCCTTCACAGAGTATAATCAACAGTAACAAGAAGGGGTACCAAAGAAATATAATAAAGTACTTTTAGGCACAAAAGTGGACAACTAGTGGTAAGATGCATTCAAAATAGAAGTGGCCCAAAAAATTCCAAAAAATTGCCCTTTCCAAATTCACATGAAAATAAACTTATATTTGCTTTGTAATGGTCTCAGAACAAGTTCTAGAATGCACATTCATAGAAAAACATCACTCAAACAAAGAAAAGAGGCAAAAAGTATGATGTGACCTCCTATTTTAGGCTTAAATCTCGCATTTAATATCTTACACAGAGAATTGAAACTTATAGAGCTTCAATGCTAATTTTCAGCAAAATTCTAATACTAGCAACAAACTTATTTCAATCACATGTTGTCAGAAAAAATTTTAATAGCCCCTAAATCAGCAAAAATTTAAAGTTCTCTATAATTATAAGCAATTGTAAGCATAGCCAAGTAATAAGCAAAAATATGAAATCCCTCCCCACGCTTATTTCTAGCAGTGTCCTCAATGCGACTAAGATATATCAAGCACAAAAAAGGATAAAAGAAAACGAAAATAATTGTGCTAAAGTAAAAGAAGGTGGAAAGAGACTCCCCTCTAAAAAATATCGCGAGCAAATTGAATGGAGATATGAGCAAGGTATGATGTTTCCTTTCCCAATACCGATGAAGCTGCTAAGTGGGCCCAAGAACTGTACATCATAACAACAAAAAATTTAGAAATAAAATAAAAAGAATAAAAATAAAAAAACAGCAAAATGAAAATAAAAGCAATAAAATAAAATGTATCTTGCGAGTATGCCAATATATACAAATCTATTTTTAATACAGAAGTAAAAGCCCAAGTACTAGAAGAGAAAAGCAAATGTAGTCCCACATCACTCGGCAGGAGGGTAAGGCTAGAGACACTGAAGGTGCTCTGAAATAGCTGCCAGCTGCTGGTCCACATGGGTCCTATGCTCCTGAAAGCTAGTCTTCATCTCATCGAGACGCACCATGACGTCCTAGTAGGAGTGGCCTTGAGGTGCTGGCTGTGGCTGTAACAGCCCACCCAAGCGCATACCGGCCTTTGGCCCTCTGCAACGGGTAGCATCATTACTCACAGGACTTCTCCACCCCCTTTTTGTGGAGTTTTTGCCCATCGAGGGACTTGAACCAGCGTCCATAGGGGATGCTTCTTGGGGTCTTTAAACCCTTTGGACGCGGGTTCGAGTCCCCCGATGGGCAAAAACTCCACAAAATGGGGTGGAGAAGTCCTGTGAGTAATGGTGCTACCCGTTGCAGAGGGCCAAAGGCCGGTATGCGCTTGGGTGGGCTGTTACAATAAAAGACGCTTAGATGGTATTAGAGATATTATTCTCGGGGTCTTTATACATTTTGGATGCGGGTTCGAGTCCCCCGAAGTGCACAAACTCCACAAAAGGGGGTGGAAAAGTCCTGTGAGTAATGGTGCTACTCTTTGTAGAGGGCCAAAGGCCAATATGCGCTTGGGTGGGCTGTTACAGTGGCTATGGTGGTGGTAGTGCAGAATGCTCCTCTACTAGGGGTACAAAATCTGCAGCCTGATCCTGTTACTGCTGCTCTTGCTCCAGCCTAACTTCCTCGTGCTCGCCATGCCCCAGTCTCCGCAGAACACCAATATCGTAGAGAGTCAAAAGTCTAATGGGCTCCATCTGAATGATTGTGGTCCCTGCTCCAGTGTGAGCTCCAAGATGAGCTTTTAGTCGAGAAATGAACGAACCCAAAACTATGTGTCCGGTGTTCTGGGTCTACAAATGAACGCCTAACTTGGTGCATGTGGACAATAAAAACATCTTGGCGTCCTAGCAATGGCCATGGGTCATGTCCCAAAGAAGAAACAAATCTGGCCAGGTGACTATGTTGTCGCTCAAGGCTCTCTCGTTTATAGAACGGGCTAACCACCTGTGCACTGCCCGCACAGCTAGGTCTCTGATTGCCTTCGCGCGGCTAGGGATATCCCTTGTGAGAGCTCTCCAACTCTCTGAGTCCTACCACCCTTCTGGGATCTCCAAGAGGGCTCCCAAATATTCTAGCGTCTCTATTACACTATATATTCTTATTGCTTCACAACTCATAATCAGATTCGTTTTTATTTCTTTTTTATGAAATATTTGATTTCAGTTGCTATAATTATATCACCACATATACCTTTCTTTCAATTTCTTATTTTGACGGTTCTTTATATCTAGATAATACGAAGCCCAAATTTTATAAAAGTTATTTTATAGCTTCCGACTATTTGGAAATAAATAATAGAGATTGATCACCTCAAGTGATTTGTTAAAAGTACGAATAACTACAAAGATTTATCGTAAACAATTCGCCGTGTTGGTAATTAATTCAGATTAATAGACAGTGTAGACGTATACTGTTTTTAATAAGAATTAATCCTGGAAAATATGTAAAATTGTTGTTTGATTAAAAAAAATTATTTTATCGAATGAGAAATAATTTTTAGTACTTAATAAATATTTTTAAGTCACAGTTTGAATTTTCAATGTTTGGAGGACTGTTAAATTGTTGTTTTATGTAGTATTTAATAAGAATTTTATTTTAATAATTCTCTATTAAAAATTTTATTGTTTGAATAATATCTAGATGATAAGAGAAATTAGAATTAGTGATTCTCACTAATTTACAGTTTTTATTACGCTGCGAGAATTCTGTTGAATTTTGTCGTTATTAGGCTATTGGGTGAGTTTCCAACTGAAACATGCCCAAACGTGATCCAAATTTTATGAAATTTGAGATCTTTGCATTTTTCCAATATTTAGGATTTATCGGAATTTTTATGGGATTTTTCGGCATCAGAAAATATTTAGTGTGTTGTCTACGCCTACAAACTGCCTAATGGTAACGTTTTAGCTCGTAAATCGAGAAAGCGATATTCATAGGAATACTTCTAATGTCTTAAGGGAAATTTTGAGTGATTAATAATTTTTAGTTGTGGACAAATTTATTAGAATTATTTTTGGAGTTTTTGGTATAAAAACCTTAATATACGCGTAACGCCGCACACCCGATTGAAAGATAACGCAAGGAACCGAAGCCTGAGCTAGGGGGATGTATGCAAGCTGCAGCTGGACCAATAAGAGCTGATCCATGTGCATTAGAACCTTCCATGGCTAGTGTTAGCATAGGATTGGATGATGAGTAATTTGTAGGTAGTTTGTTAAGTTAGTTTCTAAGTAATTTGGTTAGTTTGGAACTAAATGAACAATTTTATTCCCACCTTGTCCCAAGCTGAATTTCGGTGCCCTCTCCTTCATGTAAGCAGCACCCATTTCATTTCTCCATTGTTGGAGAATTTAGAAAGAATTTTAGTGAGAGAAAGTGTGAGAAAATTTGAGAAAATTTGTGATTTTGGAGTTTAATCTTCCTTTCTCGTTCTTGATCCTTGTTTTGTCACTTCTAAATTTTTTGGTAAGCTCTATAATCACCCTCTTATCTCTCCTGAGTTCCATGATGTGGGTTTGCATGATCTTGGAGTCATTTTTGCTTAAAAGTGTTGGCTTTTGCTAGATTAGCATGATTAGTCCTTTGATCCTTTAATTTCTTTCATGATTAAGCATGATTAGAGCTTTTAAAGTTTGGGAAACCCTAAATCTTGATTTCTGGCTGAGCCTAGGGGCTGTTAAGGGGGCTTGACCTTGACTTGTTTTTGTGGTTTTGGAGTTAGTTCTTGGAGGGTTTTGGGTAGTATGCTTAAAACTAGTCATATATTCATGTTTAACAAGTTTTGAGAAATTAAATGATTTGGTTTTTCCGGCTGGAATCCGTGGCTGTTTTGTATGGTTTTGATGATGTTATAATTTGTTTTAAATTGTATCAAAGTGATTTGGAAGTTGGGTCATGGTAAAAGAATTCATGTTAGCAAAGTTTGTAAGATTTTGATGTTAAAAGTTTGGAAATTTGAAGTTGTTTTGGGATATTAAAACCGTGGGCCTTATGGTGTTTTAGAGCATGATTTTAAATTTGTTTTAAGCCTAAAATAGTGTTTTAAAAAGTAGTTCAAAGTTGGTAAAATACTATTCAAAGTGGTAAACACTATTCCAATTGGTAATTTTTGGTTTAAGCATTTTCTAAGTGTGTAGTGTTTAGAAAAGTTTCAAAACATGCATAACATAGACTTGGTTCATGACATATGAATAGGTGTAATCCAAATGGGATTAAGTGAGTAATTCTTAGGTCATTTAGGACCCTAAACCCGTGGCTTCCCTAGGGGCATTAGATTTGAGTTTTTAGTTCTAATTGATTGAACTTGCGTTGTTAACATTCGTGCGAGGTAAGACTTGACAACAACTTTGGATTACCACTTTTGGAATGCGCTCGAGGTAAGAAAAATTCTTACATAATGAGTTTGGGCTTTTCCCCTTGTTTGTTGTATGGTTTCATTGGTTGTTTAATTGTGTGATAATACGTGTAGTATTATTATGTGATAGCATGAATTTTTGTGATGTGATTTGCCCTACGTGGCATGATTGTTTCGTATAGTGTGATTTAAATAATGTATGATTGATTTAATTTGGGTTTGATATTGATCAAGTATGCATGACAATGATAATGTGAATGATGATGAATTAATTAATAATGCGAGGTTCTATTGTGATCTGGGTTGACGCTTTACAATAGTAAATCTGAAGCGATTCCATAAGTCGTACTCAGGTTTCAAAATGAAATGTAAAGGCTTTTGATTTAAAAGCAAGCAAGAGGGTTTAGTAAAATTAGCCAAAGATTGTAAAGAATTTTCCAATGGAATTATGCTAAGTAAATGATTCAAGATAAATAGCATAATTTGCGAAAAACGGTTGAGTTAAATAATGCGTCTGGGAAAATTCTGGCTATGAAAGACTTGGTAATTAAGAGTGTTCGCACTGTAACACCCTCATTTTTGTGCTAGAACCTTATAATTCCTTGTGTGTTTGATTAAGCCTTTCATGTATGTGAATGTGTTAGTTATGCTATTGACTGGTTAGAAGTCCAATGAGATTGGCACGGTCTTGCCAGATAAAGTAGCTCGGGACATAAAACTAGCAACCGATACAGTTCCAGGGGGCGCAGGGCGCCCAGGCCTCACCGAGAGCAGGCGCCCAGACTGGAGCTCGGGCGCCAGGTTCTTGGCGCCAGCGCCCACCGTTAAGTATTTGTCTTTGTTTCGCGTTTTAACTCGTTTTGGGCTGGTTCTGTGACCCAGTGTGACCCATTCTCGACCTGAAAGAGCAACCACGACCTCTAGACTTAACCTAGCCACTAAGCATCAGTTCTAAGACCCTAAACATGATTAGGAGCTACTCATAGGATCAACCAAATAGAGAAAAAAACTCTTGCTTCCCTTTTGTAAGTCTGGTATACAACCTAAGAGGGGGGTGAATTAGGTTGAACGATTTTCGAGTGACTTTTAGAGATTTTTCGTTCTTTTGTTTTATGGATAGATAGATGGAGTTTGATTGATAAACAAAAGTAAAAGGATAAGGAAGAAGATTGAGACACAGAATTTATACTGGTTCCCCTAACCACTTGGGTACATCCAGTTCTTCTGACACCTGCAGAGCAATCCACTATAATAGAAATTCTTGTTACAAGCAAGCCTCACCCCAAGGCTTCCTAACAATTTCTATACAACAAGATAGCACCCCACTATCTTTTCAAACCAAAACCCAACACAAGGATGAGTTTAATAACTGTGAAGAATGGTAAAGCATATGGCTGTATCAGATCGGATCAATATCACTTTGTAACTATACAACTTAGTGCTCAAGAACTTTTTCAGAATATGAAAATAGTAACTAAGTTCTAGGCAAGAAAGTTTTGAAGGTTTAGAACTTGTAAAATGATATTGATCTCTTATGATTTGAAAGAATGAAAGTTGTGTGTGTTCTGATGTACAAGAAAGGTATATATATACACATCAGATCATGTCTGAAGCAAGGTGATCGTTTGGCACCTTTCCAGGGACCAAAATATACCATTTGAAATCATAACGTTTCAGAAAATTTGATTTTGAAGTAGTGGTAATCGATTACGTCGTTGTGGTAATCGATTACATGTGTACGTTGAAAATCAGATATTCAAAAATTTAGTTGCTGTAATCGATTACACATTTTAGGAAATCGATTACATCCACATCAATGACTTTAGGTAATCGATTACACATTTTAGGTAATCGATTGCTACAACAAAAAAATGTTTTTCCATATCACCGAGTATATATGTAACCGATTACATCTTTGAGGTAATCGATTCACAGAATCGAAAAATGTTTTTCTTAAGATTTCAAAAGGTTTATTTCAACACTTAACTTGAAAATAACTTAGATTAAGTTTTAAACTTAAGGAATGATTTGCTTGAGCATATCTAAGTTATATAATCACAGCTTTGTAATATGTCAAAGATACGAACCATACTTACAGAGAATTGAAAATACATAATTAAATAATTCTGTAGAATCTTTGACTTGATCTATCGGAGGCTTTTCTTCTTTTTGATCAGCAATCTTGTCATCATCGAAACCCAGCCATGTTTAAGAAGGAAATCTTCTTCACAATCTCCCCCTTTTTGATGATGACAAACACTAATCTTATTAACAGTTTGCGAACGGAAAAGCTCCCCCTGTCTTGTATATCTCCCCCTTTGTATTGGAGTTGGGAAACCTGAAAAGTTAGTAAAATACAAGACATACAAATAATATTTCCTTTCTCCCCCTTTTGACATCATCAAAAGGAAGAAAAAGTAGCATAAATATAATATAGCACATAGATTCCCCAAGTTCATGCAAACACAAACTAAATACTGAATATTAGTCATCCATACAAACTTGTCAAAGTTCCTACTTAGTAAAGTCCAAATAAAGAAAACATAAACCAAAGTGCAATTAAGGAAACAGTTACAGAACTAGAGTTAGAAATCCAACAGAGACAAACAGAACATAATGGTCAATGTGATGCATGCATGATGAAGCAAATCAGGCTACTCGTCATCCTCCTCATTTGCATTTCGAAAAGCTTCAAGGCGGTCCATGCGAGCAGACAGTTCATCAAACCTCTCAGTCATGAAACCACGGACACTCCGAAGCTCATCCATAATCATTTGATTGGTGACCTCACCATCTTGAGCTTGAGGTTCTTCATCTTCTTGTGCAGGAGGGTGTAGCAGATCGCTTCGATGCCTGTAGACTCGTGCAGAAGCATCCCAGTTTATACCCATTTTTGGCAAGATATCCATATGGATTTCATTGTCAGCAGGTGTCATTTCCAGAGAAACCTCATTGTTGGTGTCAACATTGCAACACTCCAACAAGCGAGAGATTTGTCTAGCATAAGGCAAAGCGGTAGTTCGCCGCTGACAACATGTGATTCACAACCAAATAGGCCCAGTTGATAGGTTTATTATTTTTGATAGCATACATGATTTGCATTTCAAAATCATTGATTTGAGAGTAGTTGGAGGCCTTAGGCACTAAGACATAGCAGAGAACATAATGCAGAAGTCGATCATCAACATTCAAGTGTCCTACAGAAAGAATGTTTCTAGCAGAGGAGGCTGCACCAGACCTTTGTCTTTTGTTGGCAATTTCAGTCTCATCATACCGACACATGGATAAATAAAATTCTCTCTTGTCATACTCCTCCCAATCACATAAGAAATCAGTATGAATCCTTTCTCCCTCAAATGGAATATCAAGAAACTCTCCAACTTGCTTCAAGGATAATTTAATGGGAACCCCTTTCACCCAAGAAACCAAACCACTACCCTTAGCCTCTAAATAGCAGTAGAATACTCTAATAAGATCAGGGTAATAGTTTCCAAAACCATTAGCAAGTTGTATTACTCCCTGACTTTCAAGCAATGAAGGAAAATTAAATCTAGCAAATGCAATAAGACTCACATACTTTGGAGTGATTAGTTTCCTACCAATGAACTGTTGGAAACGAGTTCTTTGTTCAGTGTTAGCCAACAGCCGTGATAAGTCCAGAGGATTGGGATTTGCTCTTCTTGCATCAGTCACAGAAGGATTTTTGCTTCTGAACTTCCTTGAAGATTCCATAGCGATGAAAGTGTGGGAAGAGGGTTAGGGTTCGAATTTTTTGGTTAAAAAGCAGAAGAGGGCCACGATTTGGAGGAGGATTAGGGATTAGAAGTGAAAGATTTGAGCAACAATGATAGAAATAAGGATTGGAAGGTGGGTGGTTGAGAGAGGATGAGAGGTAACCGATTGCAAGAGTGAATAAAACTGATTTGGAAAACTGTTTTATGCAGAAAAATTGTCAGTTTTCGCAAATTTTCGCGGATGTAATCGATTACAACCAAGTGGTAATCGATTACCATACGGGTCAGTGAGCGGAAAACTGAAATTTCTGAAAATGTAATCGATTACCCTAAACATGTAATCGATTACACATGGTAAAAATTTTTAAAAAATTGAAAAATTATTGATAAAACATGCGATGTATGAGTATCTATTCTATGTATAACATACATATCACATAGATTTATGAGTAAAAAGACATACATACACTAGTATGACATAATAAAAACATATAAGTTAAATGAAAGAACCTGTCACCAAATGTGTTGGTCTCATATATCCTTTTCATCCAAAATGCCAAGTTCTCTTCTTATTTTGAAGAAGGGTTCTTTGGCTAATGGCTTTGTGAAGATGTCAGCTAATTGAGCATGAGTATCAACAAATGTAATCTCCACGTCTCCTTTTAGAACATGATCTCGTAGAAAATGATGTCGAATGTCTATATGCTTGGTACGAGAGTGCATAACAGGATTCTTTTATATATTTATAGCACTTGTGTTGTCACACCTTAAAGGAATGCATCCAAGATTGATTCCATAATCACATAGTTGTTGTTTTAGCCAAAGACTTTGAGCACAACAACTTCCAGCTGCAATATATTCTGCTTCAGCAGTGCTGAGAGCAACACTTGCTTGTTTCTTGCAAGACCAGGATATTAAAGCATTTCCAATAGTTGTTGTTTTAGCCAAAGACTTTGAGCACAACAACTTCCAGCTGCAATATATTCTGCTTCAGCAGTGCTGAGAGCAACACTTGCTTGTTTCTTGCAAGACCAGGATATTAAAGCATTTCCAAGCATATGGCATGTGCCACTAGTACTTTTTCGATCAGTTTTGCACCCTGCATAATCAGAATCTGAATAACCAACTAAAGAGCAAATACTACCTTTGGGGTACCATAGGCCAACATTTGTTGTTCATTTCAGATACTTCATGATTCTCTTTACCGAAGAAAGATGAGATTCTTTTGGATTGACTTGAAATCGAGCACAGAGACATACACTAAACATAATGTCGTGGACGATCGCGCTAAGTATAATAATGAACCAATCATACCTCGATATTTCTTGATGTCTACCGATAAACCTGACTCATCTTGATCAATATAAGTACCAGATCCCATAGGAGTTGCAATCTCTTTGCGATTATCCATGTCAAACCTTTTAATGACTCTTTACAATATTTTGATTGATTGATGAAGATACCATTCTTAGTTTTCTTGATTTGAAGTCCAAGAAAATAATTCAGCTTTCCCATCATGGACATTTCAAATTCTCCTTGCATCATCATTGAGAACTCTTCACACAAATCTTTATTGGTTGATCCGAAAATGATGTCATCAACATAAATTTGGACCAATAGAGTGTGATCCTTAATTCTCTTGATGAACAGAGTAGTATCTACCTTACCTTTTTCAAATCCTTTTTCACTTAAGAATTGACTAAGTCTTTCATACCAAGCCCTAGGAGCTTGTTTTAAGCCATAAAGAGCTTTCTTTAATTTGAATACATGTGAGGGGTTTTTGAAATCTTCAAACCCAGGAGGTTGTTTGACATAAACTTCCTCATTTATGTATCCATTCAAGAAGGCACTTTTGACATCCATTTGAAATAATTGAAAATCTAAAGAGCAAGCATAACCAAGTAATAAACGTATAGCTTCTAACCTTGCAACAGGAGCGAATGTCTCTTCAAAATCAATTCCTTCCTCTTGATTATAGCCTTGAGCAACCAACCTTGCCTTGTTTCGAATAATTATCCCATTTTATCAAGTTTGTTCTTAAACACCCATTTTGTACCAATGATGTGTTTGTCTTGTGTTCTAGGGACAAGTTCCCAAACTTGATTCCTTTCAAATTGGTTTAACTCTTCTTGCATGGCAAGAATCCATTGATCGTCTTCAAGAGCTTCATTTATCTTTGAAGGTTCTATTTGAGAGACAAAAGCCATGTATAGACAAGCTTCCTTCAGATTTAATCTTGTTTTTACTCCTGATTCAATATCACCAACTACTTTGTCAAGAGGATGATCCCGATGAATTCTCCATTCACGAGGTAGATCAGGATGACTCTGCTCTTGTTGAAGATTGTCGTCTTGGTGATTGATTGAATTAATTTGTTTTTCTTTGTTAGAGTCTTCCTTAGATAATTCTGACTCAGCATCTTTAGTAATGTCTTTTGTAGATGCTTCCATTATATCATCATCATCGTCACAAGAACCTTTCTCTACAGTTGGGTTAGTTTCATCAAAGGAAACATGCATAGATTCTTCTATAACTAAGGTTCTTTTATTATAAATTCTATAGGCTTTACTTGAAAGAGAATAGCCAAGAAATATACCTTCGTCAGATTTCTCATCGAACTTACCTAGGTTGTCTTTGTCATTGTTGAGTACAAAGCATTTGCATCCAAAGACATGAAGATGTGAGATGCTTTCTTCCCTTATATAGTTCATAAGGAGTCTTTTTCAAGATTGGCCTTATATTAACTCGATTTGTAACATAGCAAGCTGTACTAACTGCATCTGCCCAGAAGTACTTTGGTAGACTTGAATCACTGAGCATTGTTCTAGCCAGTTCAATTAGAGATCGATTCTTTCTTTCTGCCACGCCATTTTGTTGAGGAGTCCTTGGGTCGAGAAGTAGTGAGTGATTCCATGTTCTTCACAGAATTCCTCAAAAAGAGCATTTTGGAACTCCCCACCATGATCACTTCTAATTGACACAATCTTCATAGATTTTTCATTTTGCACTTGTTTTGCATATTTCTTGAACGCCTTAAATGCATCACCTTTTTGTGCTAAAAATAGAGTCCAAGAATATCTTGAAAAATCATCAACAATAACTAAAGCATAAACATTACCTCCAAAGCTTCTAATTCTTGAGGGACCAAACAGATCCATGTGAATCAACTGAAGTGGTCTTGTAGTTGATACCACATTCTTTGGTTTGAAAGAGGATTTTGTTTGTTTCCCCTTTTGGCATGCGTCACATAATTTATCTTTGACAAATTTCATTTTGGGTAATCCAATAACAAGATCATGCTTGACAAGCTTATTCAAATGTTCCATGTGAATATGTGCTATTCTTTTGTGCCAAAGCCATGCATCATTATTGTTTACCACTAGACATTTAATCTTCAAAGATAAATCATCTAGACATACCTTATAGGAGTTGTCGATTCTATTTCCCACTAACTTCTCTTCAGGAGAGGCTTCATTTTCAATGATACATTTTTCCTTGATGAACTTTAGTCTCAATCCTTTATCGCAGAGTTGGCTTTTGGTATTCAATTTGTGCTTCAACCCTTTGACATATAAGTCATGATCAATGGTTGTGAAGGGAGAAGCTCCAATCTTTCCAATCCCAAGAATCTTTCCTCTATTGTTATCTCCATATGTGACATATCCTTTAGATTTCAGCTTCAGAGATGTAAACTTTGTACAATCACCAAATATGTGCCTAAAACAAACCACTATCAAGATACCATGTATTCTTTGGTCTTTGTTCGCATTTCTACAAAACAGATTTAATGTATGTTAGGTACCCAAAGTGATTTGGGTCCTGATGGGTTAATGCCTTTCCTTACCCATATGAATTCTCCGTATGAACTCCAAAGTTTCTTATGTAGCAAGCATTAGGGGTATGGCCTTTGACATACAAAGAATCACAATGCTTATAAATATGACTAGTGATAGAACTACTAGACTTGTTTCTTTTTACATTTCTAGAAATTGAATGATTTCCATTCTTAACCACATTTCCAGAGTTTACTTTAGAAGAGTTTCCAATATGCAATTTAGATGATTCTGAGTTGTTGGTAGTTGTGCTTGCTTTGACAAATATAGTTTTGTTAGAGCTTGGTGTTTGAAAATTTGAAAAACCAAGACCATGTTTGTTGTTTGAATACCTTTGTCTACTAAGCACTTCTTCTAAACCAACTTGACCTTTTTCATATCTCTTGATCACTTGGTTTAGACCAACAATCTTAGATTCATATTTTAAACATTTATTACATACGTAATTTTTGACATTTTCGACTCCACACATGTGTCATTTGAACTTCTTTCTAGTTCTAAAATTAATTTCTTTTGTTTCAAATTGTTCTAGAAAGTATCAAACATTCTTCATGTAACTCATGAAATGCATTCTCGTAATTCTATATAAGATGGTTTTTCATTAGACATAGAAGAACTAACCTCTTGTTCATCATCCGAGTGATGTGATGCCATTAGTGCTTTGACTTGATTCTCCACTTTCTGAATCGGAGGATGTGCTTACTTCATTGTCATTCCATGCAATGTAGGCCTTTTTGGATTTGAATTCCTTTTTCCCTTTGAAGTACTTCTTCTTTGTCAGATTAGGACATTCTGCTTTCATATGTCCTTCCTTACCGCATTCAAAACATGTGAAGTTCGATTTGAAGTGGATGTATCCCTTTTCTTGAAAAATTTCTTTTTGTTATCAAATTTAATATTTTGGTCTTTCTTAAGAAATTTTCCAAACCTTTTTACCAGGAGAGTGATGTTCTCATCTTCATCAGTGCTTTCTTCTTCATGTTGTTTTCTGGTTTCAACCTTTAAGGCAATGCTTTTGTTCTTCTTCTCTTTGACTTCGCCTCTTCCAATTTTCCAAGTTCCAATTCATGTTCTTGGAGTTTTCCAAATAATGCATGAAGTCATTTTTGATGGACTTTTCTTTTCGTAAATTGTAACCTTTGGGTGCCATTGAGGAGTCAATGATCGAAGAATCTTCAGATTCAACTCATCATTGGTAAAGGTCTTTCCAAGAGCCATTAAGTGATTTGTCAAATGAGAGAATATCTTTTGCAAATCAAGTATTGATTCACCAGGCTGCATTCTAAACATTTCATACTCTTGTGATAAAGTATTCGCTTTAGATTTCTTTACTTCTCTTGTTCCTTCATGGGTTACTTCTAGAGTATCCCAAATCTCTTTAGCGCTTTACAATGTGAGATACTGAAAGAATTCATCCATACCTAATCTTGTTGTAGAATGTTCTTGGCCTTTTTGTCATAGAGCACTTTCTTCTTGTCATCATCTGTCCATGCGCTTTGACTTTATCTTGCACTTCATTGTTGATGACTGCTGTAGGCACATAAGGACCATTCTCTACAAAGATCCCATATTTCTTCTCCTTGTGCTTCAAGATAGGATTGCATGCGAATCTTCCGTAAGTCATAGTGTTCTCCAACGAAACATGGAGGCTTGTTATTCGCCACCATCTCTAAAAGTAGGATTGTTACTTGCGGAAGCCATGGATCGAAGGAGCGAGTTACCTTAACTCGCTCGATACCAATTGTAAGTCCGTATACAACCTAAGAGGGGGTGAATTAGGTTGAACGATTTTCGAAAGTGACTTTTAGAGATTTTTCGTTCTTTTGTTTTATGGATAGATAGATGGAGTTTGATTGATAAACAAAAGTAAAAGGATAAGGAAGAAGATTGAGACACGTAATTTATCTTGGTTCCCCTAACCACTTGGGTACATCCAGTTCTTCCGACACTGCAGAGCAATCCACTATGATAGAAATTCTTGTTACAAGCAAGCCTCACCCCAAGGCTTCCTAACAATTTCTATACAACAAGATAGCACCCCACTATCTTTTCAAACCAAAACCCAACACAAGGATGAGTTTAATAACCGTGAAGAATGGTAAAGCATATGGCTGTATCACATCAATATCACTTTGTAACTATACAACTTAGTGCTCAAGAACTCTTTCGTAATATGAAAATAGTAACTAAGTTCTAGGCAAGAAAGTTTTGAAGGTTTAGAACTTGTAAAATGATATTGATCTCTTATGATTTGAAAGAATGAAAGTTGTGTGTGTTCTGATGTACAAGAAAGGTATATATATACACATCAGATCATGTCTGAAGCAAGGTGATCGTTTGGCACCTTTCCAGGGACCAAAACATACCATTTGAAATCATAACGTTTCAGAAAATTTGATTTTGAAGCAGTGGTAATCGATTACGTCGTTGTGGTAATCGATTACATGTGTACGTTGAAAATCAGATATTCAAAAATTTAGTTGCTGTAATCGATTACACATTTTAGGAAATCGATTACATCCACATCACCGGGACTTTAGGTAATCGATTACACATTTTAGGTAATCGATTGCTACAACAAAAAAAAATGTTTTTCCATATCACCGAGTATATATGTAACCGATTACATCTTTGAGGTAATCGATTGCTGCAACTGAAAAATGTTTTTCTTAAGATTTCAAAAGGTTTATTTCAACACTTAACTTTGAAAATAACTTAGATTAAGTTTTAAACTTAAGGAATGATTTGCTTGAGCATATCTAAGTTATATAATCACAGTTTGTAATATGTCAAAGATACGAACCATACTTACAGAGAATTGAAAATACATAATTAAATAATTCTGTAGAATCTTTGACTTGATCTATCGGAGGCTTTTCTTCTTTTTGATCAGCAATCTTGTCATCATCGAAACCCAGCCATGTTTAAGAAGGAAATCTTCTTCACACCTTTTTCCAACCTTGTGTTGTCAAGGGCTCTAACTCAAGACTACGCTACGGGACTTGACCGGGGAGCATCGTTATTGTGACTCATACAACCTCATTGGGAGGAATAGGAGGTGGTAAGTCTTCTTATGATAAGCTTTGTCTCTAAGATCAATGTTAGGGTTCCAAACCATGATTTTTCTATTCCTAAACCCTTGCTCTTGTGTTTTTGCTGAAGAAAGCTTCACTAGGAAAGGAAAAGCGTGGTGTTACCTCATCCCATCCTAGGAGCACGAAATTCACTTGAGGTAAGGGGTAGTTGTTCTCTTCTAGTGAGTGTATGGAACTTGCATGAACAATAGGGGTGTCCCAAGACCCCTATGCCTCGCGCGGTAACGAAAAACGGACACTATCACTACCGTGATAGGGAGACTTTCGAATTCCCCAATTATTATTCTTGACTAGTGATATTTTCTGTAACGGGTTATGATAATTTTATTGGTTGATGAATTTGGTGTGATGATTGAGCTTTGTTTGTATACATGCTTGCTGTGTAGAAATTGTTCACTACCAAACGATAATGTAAGGAATTTAAATAGTAAATGGTAAAATTTAGACCTTATGAAATTGTGTTCTGCTGTTGTTGTTGTTGTTGCTACCCTATCGAAGATATTTGCGATAGAGGATATTATGTTAGACACCGCATTTGGTCTGTTCATGCATCATGGTGTCGATAATGTTGTTGTTGTTGTTAGTAGGGCGTATCGGGCATGGTATCCCGTGACGGGCGTATCGGGCAAGGTATCCCGTGACGGGCGGGGTTCCCGGTCCTACAGTTAAAAGGGCGAATCGGGCAAGGTATCCCGTGACAGGTGAGGTTCCCGGTCCTACTGTTAATGGGGCGAATCGGGCAAGGTATCCCGTGACGGGCGTGGTTTCCCGGTCCTATTGTTATTGGGGCATTACGGACATGGTATTCCGAAACGGGCAAGGTATCCCGGCCTCGTTAGAAGTGGATCCACATGCATATAATTATGCTTTTAGAATCACATCATTTTACATGATAATATGCCTGGTTGTTCAGTTTTTGGTGGTGTATCATAATGTTGTGATTGATGTGGTGGCATGTGATATTTGAATGTTGTGGTAATGTACTTTAATGTTGTGTCTGATGCTGTGGCATGTGGTATTTGACCGTTGTAGTGATATTTTATGCCTTAGCACTAGTGAGTAGACGTTTTCATTGGAATTATTGTATTTTGCACATTGTTCGTTATTTTCCTACACTGTTTGCACTATTTGAGGTTATGATGACTAACCCCTTTTGTGGCTATGCATATCCCACCGGGTATGTGTAGATGTTGAGACTGCAGGTGTTGAGGATGTGAATGCCAATGAGTAATCTCGGTAGTTCGTTGGGATGAATAGAAGATTTGCATGTGTTTACTTATTTAAGTCCTTGTATTCTTCCGATGTAATAATTAGGGAAAGGGCTCTGAATTATTGTGACATCGGGAACCTGGGTTTTAATTCCTTTTGATGTTGTTTTCCGCAAATGAGCGTGACGACTCTATTCCACGATGATGAAGTTTTTGATTTGACATAAATAAAAAGTATTTTGTTTCTCCATGTTTTATTTTACATTATTATGTTGCTATAATGACTTGCTGGGGTAGAGGGTGTCACATTGGACCCAAACTCGACCCAATTCACTAAGATTACATGTTAGGGTTATGAACCACCAACTAAGCCTCAGTTTTTACTCTAACCACGTTCTCTAAACTGCCCACAAAGTGTCTCACCAGAAAAACCACTTTCTTCTTCTTCTCTTTGCTTTTTCTGCTCTAGGGTGTTCTTGGATAGAGCTTGTGCATAGAAACTCGAATTGAAGACTAGTATCACTGTCATTCTCTTATGTCCATTGAGGAGATTAGTTTAAGGTAAGCCTTCTTGACCGAGGATAAGTTCTTAATCATCATTAGGGTTCCAAAATTCTGGTTTATCATTCTTATATCCTTTGCTCTTGTGTTTTTGATTAAGAAAGTCGCTAAGGAAGAATCTTGGAGTTCTCTCAACCTACTCTAGGAGCACGAAATTCTCTTAAGGTAAGGGGTAGTTGTTTCTCATCTAGTGAGTGTATGGAACATGAGTGAGCAATAGGGGTGTCCCAAGACCCCTACGCCTCGCGCGGTAACAGTAAATGAGTACTATCACCACCGTGATAGGAAAATACTTGAACCCTTGGATAATAATCTTCGATTTGTGATACCTACCGTAATGTAATGTGATAAATTCATTTGATAGATGGTTTTGGTGTGGTGATTGAGCCTTCATTGTTTATATGATTGTTACTCTTGATGACCTCTTTGATGTTCATGGATTTATGAGTTTTTGGTTGTTGTTGCAAATTGCTATGGCATGAATCCTACAAACTTTGAAGATATACTATATGATTTGTGATGTTGTGCCTTGGTATTGACATTGATATCATGTGCAAGTTAATGAATTGCCTAACTCAACTAGTTGTTGTTGTAGGGAATTAGAAGGTAATGTTATACTTTAAAAACAGAATTCTTATGAGGCTAAAAAATCGATTAAGTTAGGATTAATCATCTAGAATAATTGATACATGAGTTGGTTATGTTTTGATAATGAATTTTCGTGGTGTCAAGATGACGTTTGAGTACTAGTAGTAATGGCTAAGTAGATTATGCAGAATTTTCTATCGAAAATTATTAGGTGTTGAACTTAAATAGTTAAAGAACCACTTTTCGAATTTTATAAATTTGTAGGGACTAAGTAGGGATCAAAGGACTCTAGATTATGCTTAATTATGTATTATGGGACATAATGGTGCGGCGTTTGGTCCTCGAACGAGTGGGGACTACCATTTTACTATTTGTAAGACAGTGGCAGGGCGCCAGGCGCCCACTCTGCCAGCGCCAGGCGCCCAGTGACAGCCTGCGCTCTTGTTTCATCGTGTTTCCTCGGATTTCCGTAATTAGGTTGTTATTCTAAAGCCTAAGTAGGATGTCTAAAGTTCATTTATGATGCCTAAGGATTTATTAATGTGATAAATTTGAGAGAACTAATCTTTCTATTCCAAACCTTCACTTGGATATTATGTGCTTAATCGAAGTTGCTAAGAACATTGAATGTTTCTGTTATTGGTTGAAGGCACTGGCTGACTTATGAACTTGTGTCGTGTTGTTGTTGGTTGAAGGCACTGGCTGACTTATGAACTTATGGTTAGACACCGCATTTGGTAATGTTCATGCATCCTGGTGTCGGCATTGTTGTTGTTGTTAGTAGGGCATATCGGGCATGGTATCCCGTGACGGGCGAGATTTCCCGGTCCTACGGTTAAAAGGGAGAATCGGGCAAGGTATCCCGTGACGGGCGAGGTTCCCGGTCCTACGGTTAATGGGGCGAATCGGGCAAGGTATCCCGTGACGGGTGTGGTACCCCGGTCCTGTCGTTATTGGGGCATTACGGACATGGTATTCCGAAACGGGCAAGGTATCCCGGCCTCGTTATAAATGGATCCACATGCATATAGTTATGGTCCTAGAAATATATCATTTTACATGATAACATGCCTGGTTGTTTAGTTTTTGGTGGTGTACTTTAATGTTGTGGTTGATGTTGTGGCATGTGATATTTAATTGTTGTGGTAACATCTTTATGTCGTGGTTGATGTTGTAGTACTGGTGATTAGATGTGGTCATTGGAATTGTAGTTATATTGCGCATTGTTCACTGATTTCCTTCACTGTATGTACTATTTGAGGTTATGATGACTAACCGCTTTTGTGGCTATGCATATCCCATTGGGTTTGTATAGATGATGAGACTGCAGGTGTTGAGGGTGTTAATGCCGATGGGTTATCGTGATGGCTCGTTGGAATAGATAGAAGACTTATTTTTGTTTTGAACAAGTTATTGTATTTTTTGTTGTTGTATTAATTAGGGAGAAGCTCTGAATTAATGTGACATCGGGGAACCTTGGGTTTATCTCCTTTTGATGTTTTCCCTCTTGTACTATGTTTGATTTCCGCAAGTTGAGAGTGACAGCCCTACCTTATTTGAAATGAAAAGCTTTTACTTGGATCAAAATTTTATTTCTTGTTCTTTCCTTCTTACATTGCTAAAATGCCATGACGGGGTAGAGGGTGTCACACTACCACACAATCAATCAACAATCAAGCAAACAGCACACAAGGCGAAAAGCCCAAACTCATTATGTAAGAATTTCCCTTACCTTGGGCGCTCTAACAATCCAAGCAAGGTAAATTCGAACTATCGTCAAGTCGTTCCCCGCACGAGCCTTATGCACGAACCTTAACAACGCAAACTTAATCCAATTAGAACCAAAAACCCAAGTCCTAAGACTCTAGGGCAGCCACGGTTTTAGTCCTAAAAAGGGCCTAAAATCTTTCTAACTTAACCTATTTGGATCACACCTAATCATGTGCCATGAAACAAATTCAAACCATGCAAGTTTTCAAGCTTTTACAAAAGCTACACACTTAGAAAAATAGCTAAACCAAAATTTACCAATTGGAATAGTGTTTTACCAAATGAATAGTGTTTTGCCAACTTTGAACCATTTTTCAAAGCACTAAAACATGTCACAAAATTCTGGAATTAAATTCATTACAAGTTTAAAACAATTCTTAAGACATAACCCAAAACTTTTTCCAAAATCATGCTTCTTTGAATTGTTTTGCTAAATCGAATCATCAACCACTTTTACAACTATTTTTAAGCATAAGTGCAAGTCAAGAACAAGTTACAAAATCCCTTTCAAGGCCACGGTTTCAAGGCTTCAAATACAACTCCAAGTTTTCAAACCTTTTAACATCAAAATCTTACAACTTTGCTTAATCAAAACTTCTTATCAAAACCAAACTTCTTTACCACTTTAATACAATTAAAAACAAGTTGAAACTCACCCAAATCATGCTATTAAGCTACTGTTTTGAGAACTCCAAAATAGCCCCAAATTTGATTTATTTCAAACAATTTTTCAAAGTTTAAACCTAGCAATCTTTATAGTTCTAAAACCTTAACCAAAAGCCAACTTCTTAAACACTTAAAATACTTTGAAATCAATTTAAAACATCCCCCTAAATCGTATTAGGAGTCACGGTTTCAGCCCCCCTTTTCAACCAATTGGTTTTTCCAAAACTTTGTAAACATGATTATAAGACTAGTTTCCAAACTTAGCAATTATAACCCATCAAGAATCAACTCTAAAACAACAAAGACCAAGCAAAGCCAAGGCTTTGAACAGCCCCTAGGTTCCGGCCACATGAAAAAGTTAGGGTTCCTAAATTTTAAATACCAAAAACAAACTTAAACATGGAAGGAAACAAAGGGCTTTATGGCTAATCATGCAAATCTAGCCAAAACAACCACTATGACTCAAAAATAATTCCTAAAACCTTTAAAACCCATAACATAGAACTCAAGAGAGATGAAAGAAGGTTCATGGAGATTACCAAGAGATTAGGTGATGATTGAACAAGGATTGAGTAGTAAGGAAGTAAAGATGCAACTTTGGTCACCAAAACTTCAAAAAATCAAAGCTTTCCTCTTCAAGTTTTTTTCTTAAGTTCTTCAACAATGGAGAAAATGGAATGGGGCTAGTCATATGAGGAAGGATGCCACGAAATTTTCAGCTACGACATGGATGGAATAGATTTGTTCATTTAGTTGGAATTTAACTAATTTGGTCCAAAACTAACTAATGTAACTACCTTCCATTACTTCACTACTAATCACACACTAACACTTGTAAAGTCACACTAAAAAAACAAATTCAGCTCCCCTAGCGGCTGGGTGAACCGCCCCTTAGCCCAAAATATCTAGATATTTTATTTTGTCGTGTTCTCGCTCAATCGGGTGCGCGGCGTTACGCGTATATTAGGGTTTTTTGTATCAAAAACTCCAAATATAAATCTAATAAATTATTCTATAATAAAAAATTATTAATCAACCAAAATTTCCCTAAAAATATTAGAAGTATTTCTATGAATGTCGCTTTCTCGATTTGCGTGCTAAAACGCTACCGTAATGTAGTTCTGGGCGTAGAAAACACCCTATATTATTCTGATGCCTAAAAATTTCAGAAAAATTTCCAATAAATCATAAATATTGGAAAATGCTAAGATCTGAATTTTTATAAAATTTGGATCACGTTTGGGCATGTTTCAGTTAGAAACACACACAATAGCCTAGTTACGGCAGAATTCGATGGAATTCTCGCAGCGTAATAAAAACTGTAAATTAGTGAAGATCACTAATTTCAATTTCTCTTATCAACTAGATATTATTCAAACAATAAAATTATCAAGACAAAATCTTTAAAATCATAGTCATATTAAATATGACATAAAACAGATAACTAATACAATAACTAGACAATAAAAATCCAAACCATGACTTAAAAATATTTATTAAATCCTGAAAATTATTTCTCTTTCAATAAAATAATTTTCTTTAATCAAACAACAATCTTTCACATTTTTTGATATTAATTCATATTAAAAACAGTATACGTCTACACTGTCTCTTAATATGAATTAATTACCAAAACAGTAAATTGTTTACTATAAATATTGGTAGTTCTTCGTATTTTTAACAAACCATTGAGGTGATCAATCTCTATGATTTATTTTCAAGTAGTCAGAAACTATAAAATAATTTTCATAAAAATTGGGATGTTACAATAAGCCACCGTTTTAAGCATCACAAAACAGCCCCCAAAATTGTTTTATTTTCACCATTTCCAAAGCTTTAAACATAACCATCTTTATAGTTCTAAAACCTTAACCAAAAAGAAACTTCTTAAGCATTTACAACACCATAAATACATTTTAAAACATCCCCCAAAAACATTATTGAGGCCACGGTTTAGTGCCCTAAAAATAAAACCTAACTTTTCAAATTTTTCATTTTCATATCACACAAGTTCACTATACTTAATTCCTTTAACCTTAAACCAACATCCTCAACACTTGAAACTCTTTAAAAACAATTTAACACATCCCCCAAAACCATATTAGAGCCACGGTTTCAACCTCCTATTTCCAAGCAATCTATTTTTCCAAAAACCTTGTAAACATGCATATATGATTAGTATCCAACATACAACTAATAAACCTTCAAGACTAACTCCAAATCAACAAAAACAAGTCAAGAACAAGGCCTAGAATAGCCCCAAAGTTTCGGCCAACAAAGGGTTTAGGGTTTTCCTAACTTAAAACACCAAGAACAAAGCTAATCATGGAAGAAAACAAAAGGCTTTATGGCTAATCATGCAAATCTAGCCAAAACAAACACTTTAACTCAAAAACAACTCTTAAATCCTTCAAAACCCATATCATGGAACTCAAAAGAGATAAGGGAGGATGTTACGCGTATATTAGGGTTTTTCTACCAAAAACTCCAAAAATAAATCTAATAAATTATTCTATAATAAAAAATTATTAATCAACCAAAATGTCCCTAAAAATATTAGAAGTATTTATATGAATGTCGCTTTCTCGATTTACGAGCTAAGACGCGACCGTGATGCAGTTCTTCGCGTAGAAAACACCCTATAATTTTCTGATGCCCAAAAATCCAAGAAAAATTTCCAATAAATCCTAAATAATAGAAAATGCTAAGATCTCAAATTTTATAAAATTTGAATCATGTTTGGGCATGTTTCAGTTAGAAACTCGCCCAATAGCCTAGTTACGGCAGAATTCAATAGAATTCTCGCAGCGAAATTAAAACTATAAATTAGTGAGGATCACTAATTTCAATTTCTCTTATCAACTAAATATTATTCAAACAATAAAATAATCAATACAAAATTATTAAAATAAAAGTCACCTTAAATACGACATAAAACCAACAATTAATAAAATAGCTCAACGTCAAAAATTTAAACTGTGACTTAAAAATACTTATTAATTCCTGAAAATTATTTCTCATTCAATAAAATAATTTTCTTTAATCAAACAACAATTTTTCACATTTTTTCAAGATTAATTCATATTAAAAATAGTATACGTCTACACTGTCTCTTAATCTGAATTAATTACTAAAATAGTAAATTGTTTATAACAAATGTTGCAGCTCTTTGTACTTTTCATAAATCATCAAAGTGATCAATCTCTATGATTTATTTTCAAGTAGTCGGAACTGTAAAATAATTTTCACAAAAATTGAGATGTTACATTACCACCCTCCTTAAAAAAAATTTCGTCCCCGAAAATTATTTACAAACCAAAACAAAATCAGGAAATCTGAAAAATCATAACTTATCACTAAAAGCAAATCTTAAATTTGAACTTTGAATTTCGGTACAACATAATAATTATTACACTCAAACAGTCAAACACCAAAGCATACATTTTATTCATACATCAGTAACCAGTTAAAATACTACATCTTCAACTTAAACAGCTACAAAACACAATATTGCGCGTCTATGTTGAAGAAGTCCTTGTGAATGACGCCTTATTTTAAGCTACGATCTCTACTCCATCACGAACACGGTCACGACGACACTGAGTCGCGGCTACATGCTAATAACAATAAAACCGCACTAACACAAATACACCTACACAACCACGTTTTCAAAACAAAACCTAAGGTCAAATTTCTTTTATTTTTAAAAGTCTAACTTCTAAAATAACTTATAGCGAGAATTACTTTTCTTAAATCCCATTTGATATCTTCAAGACTCAACCATTCTCAAGAACATTATTGTTCCTTTCAGATTATGTTTTTCACTGCCTTAAAATCATCAAGACACATTGTAATCAAAAACTAAAACTTGCATTAAACACCAACAACAAAATCACTAAAAATCAAGTATTAAAGCATAAAATCATTTTAGTTCTCTCAAAGAGCCTAACGGCTTGCGCACCTACACTCTCAAAAGCTTTTTAACAAAAGATCAACACCAAGCTTTGCTTTAAAACTCCTAAACCACAACAATAACAAAATCCACAACAGATAAACTAGAAAAGTCATGAAATAACTCACTGTTTTCATGCAACAAAAGAAACAAAAAATTTTCCAAAGCCATCAACAAAATAATTTAAAACAACCCAAAATCAAAAGCTTAAGTAATTTGAAATACTCACCCACAAGTTCTTCAAAAACCCACGATTTTATGACATCAAAATGAAAGGAAAATTCTAAAAATTATTAACCACAAGATTAACGACAACATAAATCACAAATAATTATACAACAATTACAAGAACATACATCGTAATACCAAAAGTATATTGAAAATTTGGATTTTGGAATTTAATACAATAATAAAATACGTCACAAGGTCAAAACACTTATGTGGTCTATACTTAGAATCACACAGACACCATAATACATATAATATGATAATTATAGCTCTCCTACGGTTAATCTCCCTTGTAAAACTCTGCCCACTCAACTCCATTGTGTCGCGTTTCCTGGAATGAAGCCTTCAGATGATGAGTTCTCCGCTTCGCTTAGTGTGTAAACATGTCCCTTATTGATTGATCTTACAACTCCAACATTGTTGACAGCAGACTCAGCTCATGGTACTTCGCAGTCTCTGGACAAATGTCTCGGTTCCTTGCAGTTAAGACACAACCTTTCCTTGGTTGGTTACTGGTTAGCCTTGTGCCCTTCATCTTTACCATTGAAGTAGTGCGTCTTCGGCTATCAATGCTTGTGATTCCCCCTTCTGCCTATCACGTAGACATATCCTCCAATAGCTGGGCACGCAACCTTCGCAGCATCTGTAGTTGATCCACCTTTGGCAATTGATAGTCCTTAGAAATATGTCCTGACTTCTTGCAGTTACAGCATAATCGGTCCTTCAATGAGCATTCATCAGCTAACTGTTCCTTGCTTCCATATTGGTGACAGTTCCACTTCAACTCCTGGCCATTCCCAATAGCCAACACCACAGGACAATTCCGATTGTGTTCATTTCCCTGAGGGTGGAGATAAGATTGTTGTTGTCTTCCACTTTGCCCTTGGTTCCAATAATCTAGCCCAACTGACCCTCCAATAGCTCGCCCCTCCGTTTGTTGTCTTAACAAATCATGTTGATTCTCTACGGCAATCTGTTGTACAACAGTAGTTGCTATCCTGGCTATCACTTGGATTACGTGATTCACGTCTAAGTTACTAGCTCTAGCAGAAAGACTCGTTCGTCTCTAAGGCATCGAATTTCTACAAATTAAACAAACTAAAAGCCCACAACAAAATCAATCATCTGGGATGATTGCGCACAATTTCACACAATGTCACACCTGTTTTAAATAGGAAACATTATAGACAATCACAAACAAAGTTCACATAACCTAGGCATAACAAACTTATACCCGATAATTCCCAAAAATCTAGGCCAGCTTAGACAAAGCGGTCTGGTTAGAACCGAACTGCTCTGATACCACCATCGTAACACCCCGTTTTCGGAGCGCTACTGTGCAACCCAATCTAATGCTAAAAACATTTAATGCTTGTATGCTTTCAATAAAGAGTACTCTTCTGTCTTTTGCAATAAAAAATAGGAGTATTTTTTTTTTCTTTTTCTTTTTCTTTCCTTTGAAACCCTTTTCAAAAATAAGACATAAAGAGTACTACAATTTTCTAAATAATGCAAAATCAGTCTTTTACAAATATCAGAGTATAACGCATCACAATCAATACTTCTCATAACATAAAACATAACATAATCGTTTTGCATTCAGGCGAGGTTTTCTGAAATAGAGTAATTACAAAACATCAAAGACAAAACCCTAAGCTAAGCTGGCCAACAACTATAACTCTTACTGAGAACAGTTCAGCAAGATCAAAACGTGAAACATTCAGAGGAATCTTCCCCCACTGGCTCGATCTTCAATGCTCCTGGAAAGACGAAAATGCAGCAGCTGTGGAGCTCCATCTGGAAGTGACATCCATAGGGATATCCAATCCAACAACAGTGCAAGGTAAATTCTTTGTCCACGAGTTTATCATAGGCCATGTCGCATGCAAATAATGTATACATATATAATACAACAACATGCTTTTATATACATATACATACTTAATAGACCGCACGCATCATCATGGTATATCAAGCATTGCATGTGAGCAGACAACTCAACTAGCAATCAACAATCAAGTCACCATAATATCAAATAATTGCATGTGAGCAAACAAATCAACCAATAGATCAACAATCAAGTCATCACAATATCCAACAATTGCATATAAACAACAATACTATCAATTTAGGCTTGCCACACATTAGGCAATGCAGTGACAACTCATCTTTTGAAGTCTTTAAGACCAATCAAACGCTTCGAGTGTAATGACAACTCGTCTTTTGAAGTCTTTAAGAAAATTCAAACGCTCCGAGTGTCGATGCTCAAAGGTCAATATGCATCCAAACAAATTCATCAATATGGCATGCTCACCGTAGGAAGTGCCCGAGTAATGTTTTAATTAATCAATGCGGATCGACAAACTTCAACTATGTTTCACATTTGAAAAGGTGGAGGGAACTCAAAATTTAAGCACTACAATGAGCATCCCATACTACTCAAGTAATGCCCAGGTATTCTTGATCACGCAGTGAACTGAGATGTTGAGAAATACCCCTTAGAGTTCAAAAACAGGACATTAGGTCCAGGTGTTCAACTGTGGAACGCTGATCTTAATCTGAGATCAAAACTCTAAGCACATAATGCGAAACACTAGGCTCAATTTTTAGGTTGAATTACTGGCACGCCATACGGAACACTAGGTCCAATCCTTAATCAAGAAAATATGCACGCAAGCAGGACATTAAGTCCCAGCACAGGACACATGGCCCATATGCTCAATAGGAACACTAGGTTCCCTATATTTTATTCTTTCAAAATCTCGATCTTTTGAAATCTCTTTCGCAGTCACTCCTATGTATCTGAAAATACTTTTAGCTCTAAGTCGTTGAAACCCCAGTTGTGCTAAATAATACGCTAGGATAATTCCCAAACACATTACCTAACTCAACCGTTTTCAAAATTTACAATGTTTTCTTTTTAAAAGAACCCCTTAAACAACTTCTAACCCTCTGATCCATAAAGCGTGTTTGTACACTGACTTATTTTTGAAGATACATTTAGTTTACCATGAAAACATTTCTCGGCTCATGGAATCGCATCAGACTTACCTTTGTAAGTCGTCAAACCAATAACAGTCGATCAACGAATTATTAATTAATCCATTATCATCAACAATATCTTGCATATTCCAATCAATATCAAGTTCCACTTAAATCCAACATGATTCAAGGAAAACAACACAATTCATAATGCCACGCAGGGCCAAGAACATGCTATAGCATTTCATACAGCACATAACAATTCTGTAACCTACAACTTACTACATACTTTCCCCAATTTCAAGTCCAATCAAATCAATCAAACATGATTTAAGTCACACAATACTATTCAGTTTTGCCACACAGGACCAAATCAATACACAATAATTCATGCTACAACATCTCAACAACACATAGTAATGCTACAAGTACTACCACACAATTTAACCAAACATCAAACCAACCAACACACAAGGCGAAAAGCCCAAACTCATTATATAAGAATTTCTCTTACCTTGGGCGCTTTAACAATCCACGCTAGGTAATTCAAAATTATCGTCAAGTTATACCTCACGCGTACCTTAAGCACGAACCTTAAAAACACAAACTTAATACAATTAGAACCAAAACTCAAATCTAAAGCCCTTAGGGCAGCCACGGCTTAGGACTTCCTAAAGCCTAGGAATTACTTGACTTAATCCCTAATTGGTTCTATCTAGCAATATACCGTGATACATATTCAAACCATACAAGTTTTCAAGCTTTTAAAAAAGCTATACACTTAGAAAAATACCTAAACCAAAATTTACAAATTGGAATAGTATTTTTACCAAATGAACAATGTTTTGCCAACTTTGAATCACTTTTTAAAACACTAAAACATGTCACAAAATTTTAGAAACAACTTCATTACAAGTTCAAAACAATTCTTGAAACATAACCCAATCTTTTCCCAAAATCAAGCTTCTTTGAAAAGCTTTGCTAAATCAAATCATCAACCACTTTTACAACTATTTTTAAGCATAAACACAAGCTAAGAACAAGTTACAAATCTCCCTTGAAGGTCATGATTTTGGAAGTTCGAAAACAACTTCAAGGTTTTAAGCCTTTAACTCGTAAATCATGCAAACTTTATTTAATCAAACTTCTTACCATAAGACAACTTCTTTACCACTTTAAGACACTTAAAATCAAGTTAAAACTTACCCAAATCTTGTTGATAAGCCACTGTTTTAAGCATCACAAAACAGCCCCCAAAATTGTTTTATTTTAACCATTTCCAAAGCTTTAAACATAACCATCTTTATAGTTCTTAAACCTTAACCAAAAACCAACTTCTTAAGCACTTACAACACCTTAAATACATTTTAAAACATCCCCCAAAAACATTATTGAGGCCACGGTTTAGTGCCCTAAAAATAAAACCCAACTTTTCAAATTTTTCATTTTCAAATCATACAAGTTCACTATACTTAATTCCTTTAACCATAAACCAACTTCCTCAACGCTTGAAACTCTTTAAAAACAATTTAACACATCCCCCAAAACCATATTAGAGCCACGGTTTCGGCCTCCTATTTCCAAGCAATCTATTTTTCCAAAAACCTTGTAAACATGCATATATAATTAGTATCCAACATACAACTAATAAACCTTCAAGACTAACTCCAAATCAACAAAAACAAGTCAAGAACAAGGCCCAGAACAGCCCCAAAGTGGGTTAGGGTTTTCCAAACTTAAAACACCAAGAACAAAGCTAATCATGGAAGAAAACAAAGGGCTTTATGGCTAATCATGCAAATCTAGCCAAAACAAACACTTTAACTCAAAAACAACTCTTAAATCCTTCAAAACCCATATCATGGAACTCAAAAGAGATAAGGGAGGATTATAGAGATTACCAAGAGATTTGATGATGATTGAACAAGGATTGAGAAGAAAGGAAGAAAGGATGCAAGCTTAATCCCTAAATTCTTCCAAAATCCACACTTTCTCTTTCTAAATTTTTTTCCAAGCTTTCCAACAATGGAAGAAGTGAAAGAATGAAGTCTAGTTCAGCTAGGGAGCCACGAAAATTTTGGGGACAAGGATGGAATTAATTTGTTCATTTAGTTAGGAATTAACCAAGCTAGTTACAAACTAACTGTACTAACTAACTACAATTACATAACCACCAATCCTATGCCTACACTTGTCAAAGAACATTCTAAGGATGATATTCAGCTCCCCTAGTTGCTGGATGCATCTCCCCTCATCCCATAATATCTAGATATTTCGTTTCGTCACTTTCTCGCTCAATTGGTTGCGCGGCGTTACGCGTATATTAGGGTTTTTTTACCAAAAACTCCAAAAATAAAACTAATAAATTATTCTATAATCAAAAATTATTAATCAACCAAAATGTCCCTAAAAATATTAGAAGTATTTCTATGAATGTCACTTTCTCGATTTACGAGCTAAAACGCGACCGTAATGCAGTTCTGCGCGTAGAAAACACCCTATATTTTTCTGATGCCCAAAATCCCAGAAAAATTTCCAATAAATCCTAAATAATGGAAAATGTTAAGATCTCAAATTTTATAAAATTTGAATCATGTTTGGGCATGTTTCAGTTAGAAACTCGCCCAATAGCCTAGTTACGGCAGAATTCAATAGAATTCTCGTAGCGTAATAAAAATTGTAAATTAGTGAGGATCACTAATTTCAATTTCTCTTATCAACTAAATATTATTCAAATAATAAAATCATCAATACAAAATTATTAAAATAAAAGTCACCTTAAATACGACATAAAACCAATAATTAATAAAATAGCTCAACGTCAAAAATTTAAACTGTGACTTAAAAATACTTATTAAATCCTGAAAATTATTTATCATTCAATAAAATAATTTTCTTTAATCAAACAATAATTTTTCACATTTTTTCAAGATTAATTCATATTAAAAACAGTATACGTCTACACTGTCTCTTAATCTGAATTAATTACTAAAATAGTAAATTGTTTACAACAAATGTAGCAGCTCTTTATACTTTTCATAAATCATCAAGGTGATCAATCTCTATGATTTATTCCCAAGTAGTCGGAACTGTAAAATAATTTTCACAGAAATTGGGATGTTACAGCACCATGTTTCTAAACATTGTGGCAACTCTTTGCGTACTTTACAGATTTGTAATTATTTAAAAAAAAATAGGCCGCATTTTCTAAAGGACACAAGAGTACTATTTTAAAAAAGTGTGTCGCATATAGGGTTGGTTCTAGTTTAGTAGCGGTCCAGAAACGGGTCATTACATTTGGAAAGACTGCCTAGAGGTAGAGGAAGGATATTTGCGTCATGGCCAGTGTGTCTTTTGTCACCCCATATGGATGTAGGGTTATATCTATATTTGTACGTGTAATATACTTTGTATACTTTAATAATAAATAAGATAAGATGTGTGTTTGCCTTAAACGTGATCTAATATTGTTTAAGTAATTAAAGTAAATGCCCTGTCTCGGTGGGGTGTTACACTCCACCCTTAGGTTCCACGGGTCAATGACCACTCCACCATCAGGTACTCCAACATCATGTACACCGACCCGGCTATCACCACTAATAACAAAGTATCGATGGTAATACTTGCTATTACGATCTATGGATTCGCAATCCTCTGACTTGGGGGCATCAGGCTTGACATTAGGACCATACACCATCATCATACCAGTATATAGATGTAGCATGTTAATCAGAATATCAACAATCATAAGTAATCAGCATATAAATTATTCCTAGCGTTGCGAAGGCGACTATTAGCTAATCATATAATTAAGTAAACAGACACATCAGTCAGACAAGCACAAAAAGCCTAAACCTATGTTGGTTGATAGGTCTACAGTGACTATCCTTAGCCATCGCACACCATAACCCGTCTCCTGAGGTGTTGCTAATATCAACCGCTAGTAGGGTTGAGGTCCCCTACGCATGCTAATAGTACTACTCTACTACCTATTTTTGCTAGTGATTAAGGTATCTTCCCCCTCACCTGGCACTCCTAGCTAAGCTCCTATGCTTTGACCCTCGACCACTATCCACGCTTCTACCTTGGGCTACTCTTCTAAACCTTATCCTTCTCTCAGACTTAAGGATTTCCACTAAGAGCTTTCTGATGCACAGGATCCTCACACGAGGCAAGTGCACAGCATACGTACTCCTTATAGGAAGTTATAAGAGAGAAAGAAGAAAGTTTGGTGCGAATGAAATTAGAGGTGGGAGGGGATATTTATAGGCGAGCTCCGGCCTCCTTCGCATTGCGATAGTATCATCGCATTGCGATTTGAACATTCTAGGTCCTTCTAGATGCACAGGTGGCGAAATCCTAATGGTTTGATCTTAAGTAGCATCATGTTGCGACAATCTCTTCATTATTCTCATCCTGTCGCAATCCATGTCACATGTCATGGTTTGATTGGCTTCGTTCATCGCGTCGCGAGGGTTTACTCACAAACTCCATCGCGTTGCGATGGTATTCATAGTGAAATATTTTGTTTCCTTCATTTTAGTAGTTTCTAGGGGATTCCATGCCTTCCTAGGGTATTCTAGGTCTTTCCTAAAGCTTCTACATCTCTTCTAGGGTTTATGGGTCCCCTTTAAGTCCATTTTGTCCCTAATTATCGTTTTTCACACATGTTTATTACCTAATTATCGATCTAATCATTTATTTGAAAATCGGAATGTCACATTACTAACCCCTTAAAATCAATTTCGTCCCCAAAATTTAACGATGACTACCTAAATCTGAAGTCTCTTGAGTCCTTTAACCACAAATACCCGTCGGGCTTGTGAAGGTGTCTTAGTCGATGCTGTATTTTTAGATGCAGCGGTGGGTTTCACCTCAACCATTTGTCCTTTAGCTCCAGGTTCAATTGTTACTTCCTACTTACAATCTCGGGAAAGATGTCATGGTTTCTTGCGCCGATAACAAATATGTTCTTTTTCTGGACATTCTTGAGCATGATGTCCTTCTCCACAACGAACACATCATATTAGCTTGGCTTGCTCACTTCCAATAAGCAGTTGCTTAGAACGATCATAAGGTCATCGAGTTTTCTCGTCCTGATTCCTCCGATAGGTTCTTATGGGTCTGCCATTCTTCTATCTTTCTTTCTCCATCCCATTGTCAAGATTCTCCAGTTCGATACTTTTCTCCAACAATTTGGGAAAACAGACAATCTTCAGAGGGACCATGGATCTTCGCAGCTCGGGTTTTAACCCGTCCTCAAATTGTCTGCACATCCATTCCTCATCTGGGTTCATCTGGTAAAACCTAGAGTATTTAATCAGAGTCTCAAATATCACAGCATATTCTCCCACAGACATCTTTCCTTGTTTTAGACTGAGGAACTCCTTCTCCTTTTCACGTCTTAGTGTATTTGGGAAATACTTCTCTAAGAAGCAAGTCAAGAACAGTTCCCAAGTGATAACTCTTCCCTCGGTCTCCAACATTCATTATTTATTTCTCCACTAGGACTCTGCTCCTCCTACCAGTAGAAAGGTTGCATAGGTTACTTTTCGATCTTCCCGGCAGCGTAGTGTCGCGAAGATCTTCTCCATGTCTTGGAGCCACAACTCTACTCCCTCTGTAACGTACACTCCTCGAAATTGCGGAGGTTTATTTTTCATGAAAGCCGCCTATCCAGCATCAACAGTTACTTCTCCTCTTTCTCCTTGGTTCAACAGGTGTTGCAACAACTGTCCCTGCAATTGTATCAGTAGAGCGTTCTGTTGTGCCTGTTCTTACATGGCTACCACCAGATTTTTTATGCCTCCTCCAGGTCCATTAGTTTCTAATCCTCCATTATCATTTAGTGGGGCGTCCCTACGTCTCCCATTTCCAGTTCGTCGAGCCATGCGTCTAAAAATGTAACTATTGGCTCAGGTTATCCTACACTACTAGGATTTCCTAAACTAGTTTCAAACTCTCAACCTAACCCCACTATAGTTGTCATCCACTGTGGATACAACTAGACTCTAGACACGGCCAGTGACTCAATACCCATAGTCCGGTTAGAATCAAACTGCTCTGATACCACTAATGTAACACCCTACCTCAACAGAGTACGTAAAGCAAGGTATATACACACATATAGATACACCATACCCACAAGGGGTGACAAAAGGACACAACCATTTCCGATTACCAAAGCAAGGAACCGTCCACGTGCACAAAGGATGGCATTCCCCATACTGAGAATGGCCAGGATTACCCCCTCGTCAGACATGGGGTCCTGGAGCCTCATCAGAATGACCACTCCACACTTAGGTTTCACAGGTCAAGTGACTATCTCTAAACCACTCCATAGCTTCAGGTCCCACTGGTTAATGACCACTCCATCCTTAGGTTCCACGGGTTAATGAACACTCCACCCTCAGGTACACCAACCTCAGGTACACCGACCCAGCTATCACCATTAACAATAGAGTATTGATGGTAATAATTGCTATTACCATCTATGGATTCACAATCCTCTAACTAGAGGGTGTCAATCTTGACACTAGGACTATGCATCAATCATCATACCAGCACATAGATGTAGCATGTTAATCAGAATATCAATAATCACAAGTAATCAGCATATAAATTATTCTTAGCATTGCGAAGGCGACTATTAGCTAATCATATAATTAATTAAATAGACACATAAGTCAGATAAGCACAGAAAGCATAAATCTATGTTAGTTGATAGGTTTATATTGACTATCCTTAGCCACTGCACACCATAACCCCTCTCCTGAGGTGTTGTTGATATGAACCTCTAGTAGGTTTGAGGTCCCCTACACATGCTAACAATACTACTCTACTACCTATTTTCCTTAGTGATTAATGTATCTTCCCCCTCCCCTGGCACTCCTAGCTAAGCTCCTATGCTTTGATCCTCGATCGCTATCCACGCTCCTGCCTTAGGCTGCTCTTCTAAACCTTACCCTTCTCTCAGACTTAAGGATTTCCACTAAGAGCTTTCTGATACACGGATCCTCACACGAGGCAAGTGTAAAGCATACTTACTCCTTAGAGGAAGTTATAAGAGAGAGAGAAAGAGAGAGAGAGAGAGAAGAAGGTTATTGCGAAGGAAATGACAGGCTGAATGGGGTCTTTATAGCTGAGCTCCGGCCTCCGTCATATCGCGACAGTATCATCACGTCGCGATTTGAACATTCTAAGTCCTTCTATATGCACACGTGGCGAAATCCTAATGGTTTGATCTTATTTAGCATCGCGTCGCGACCATCTCTTCATTATTCTCATCGCGTCGTGATCCATGACACATGTCATGGTTTGATTGGCTTCGTTCAGCACGTCGTGAGGTTATACTCACAAACTCCATCGCATCACGATGGTCTTCATAGTGAAATATTTTGTTTCCTTCGTTCTAGGAGTTTCTAGGGGATTGCATGTAACACGCGTATTTTTACGATGTATTAATTGAGCGTTATTTAGTGTATTTTGTCGTATTTATGCTATAATAAAGCAATTTCTTGTTCCCTAATTAAGTGAATTAATTAAATCAAGATCAAGCTATATTTGAGGGTTAATATTTTATATTAATTCACGGTTCGAATATCGTCAAAAAATTCTAACGAAGTTTCATCGTGTTTCGAATCGCCGGGCAGTTTCGCCGCAGATAAAATTATAAATGAACTCTGATTCCGATGAAAATCGAATCGTAACTTGTTGAGACTATTTTTGAGTGTTTGACATGATTTTTATTATTGGTAATTAAATATTATCACGCGATGAATTAATTTCTCGTTAAATTAATTTTCACGAGTTTATCGGTAACGCGGGTATTTCGTCGCCGTGTTTTAGTAACCCCTAGACTCTAAGATTAGTGGGTAATCATGAGAGATGTGAGATTAGATGGGTAGGACTAGATGATGTGATTAGCATCTCTTAAAGGTGATAGGTGTCACATAGTGTGTGATTTATTTAAAAAATTTACTTTTTACTTATTGTAAATTATTATTAATGATGTGTTTGTTTGTTTTAAGTGAATAAAAGATGAAGACCCCCCATTTCAGCCCCACTTTCATGCCACCCTCACCCCCACACTCTCCTATCATCTTCTTTCTTTTCTTCTTGGAGAAGCTAAGGTTCAAGAGCTTCCATTGATGCCATCTTCCAATCCTTTGAGCATTTGAGCTTCCAACCTTCATCAAACTTGTTCAAGAGCTTCATCTACATCTAGAACATCACTTCCTAACCACCAAAGTAAGAGAAAAGTCAAATTTCCCTCCCCCTTGCACTGTTCAAAATTGTGCTCCCTCCCCTTAGTGTAGTTTTGATTTTTCTTGTTTCCAATCTTGCTTTCTTGGTTGTTTGATGTTGTTTGATGGGTTGATGATGATCAAGAGGAAATGAGATACCCTTAATCCTTTCCTTGAGCTCTAGGGTGAAAGCCCTAAGAGGAGAAAAGGGGAAAATGGTGTGATCCTCATTGAATCACCTAATTATTGGTTTAATTGAGTTATTGGAAGTTGTTTGATGCTTGTATGAGTAGTACTTTTTGATGAGAATGTGTAAATTGTTATTTCAAGGTTTTTGTCAATTTTTGAACTATAGGAAATGTATGTTTTAATTGTTGAACCATGTGTCTAATTGATGAATAATATGCCTTGAGTGATTTAATTGTTATTGGATTGATTATGCATGAATTAGTAGAGAGTTAGTTTAGGTTTTGTGAAAAAAATGGGTTCTTGAAGGACTAATATGGCATGTAAAATTTGATTAGTTGTATTTATGTTGTAATTCATGTAATTAATTGATGAGGGTTATGTTTTGGGTAGTTTAATTGTTATTGGGTTATTGTATATGTTTATGTAGAATAGTTAGTATGTTACATGTGGGAATTTATGCTTGAGGGACTTAAAAGGCATGTTAGAACTTAATTGGGGATGTTCTCTAATTATTGGCATTATCATGATCATAGTTAAATGGCTTGGATCAAAAGATTTCTTGGAAAGATTTCTTGGAAAACCTTACTTTTGAAAATGTTTTGGGAATAAGTTTTGAAACTTAGTTGAGGATAGTCTTGAATTGTGACTTGTTGTCTTAAGAAAATGCAATGTGGAATGGTAATAAATTATGGTTTGGAAAGTTGTAAATTAGTCACTAAATTAGGGCCCTTAGCCGTGAGCTCTTGGGTGTAGGACAAAGGAGAATTTCTTGCAAAACTTGTCTTGACATAGATATGCATGTTTAATTGGAACTTGGTTACTAGAGTTTGTGAAAAGCCTTGCATTCTTGAAAGAGGTTTGAGTTAGGATTGGCATGTTTGATTATGTTGTTGCTTTGCGAAATTAGTCATTGATTTGTGAAAGAATTAATAAATAGAAAAAATTGTTTTGCATTTTTCTCTTAGCTTATGATTAGTAGTAATTATTTTGTGAATAATGTACTTGGTTGATGGCTCTTGCTCCTTAGCTAGTATATTTGTTATTAACATTGTTGAAATTGTTGAATAAAAAGAGTCAGTGGATTTTTATTGAAAACCCTTGTCCTTGAGGGACTTGAAAAATGATTGTTGGGTCTTGATTAAGCTTTCTCTTGTGTAATAGTTTGTTGTTTTGTGGAAGTAATTTCATATGAAATGGTGTGATTATAATAGTTTAGGAAATTTGCAATTGCTCCCTTATTTTTTTATGAAGGCCGCGAGTTCCCTAGGGTTTGAGGGAGGAATAAATTGTGTTTTTAGCACTATATGGTTGTATGGAATTGTGTTAAAGCTTTGGAAAATTATAGGAAAGGTTTGACTTCATTTAGAATTTGTTTTGAGAATTTGGGGCAATGAAGCACATTAGGTAAATTGGGTTCCTTGAGACCCAAGAAAAACCAAGTGGAGCCTTGATGTAAGGTTTGAGAAAAGAAGTGGTTAATTGATATTGTTTCTTGCCATAAGCTTTCAAGAAAATAATGATGTGTTATGCTTTAGCTTTTTCAAGAAATGGTTCTAGTCTTGGAATTTTACTCTTTTAATTAGTTAGTAAAATATTTTCAATGGGTACGCAATTTATTAAAAACTAGTATTTTAAATTATGTTTCTGAGTGAAAGTGTTTTGGTTAGGATGAAGGGTTTTAGGTTTTGAGAGCCTAAGGTTATAGAATTAAGTCTTTAGAATAATGCTAAGTTTGTTTATTGTGTTAGGCCTTGAGTAAATCCGAGATCGTGCGGCATAGGATCGAGAAATACGTGGACGCGTGGCGTGGAGTTCGGTAAGGGCACTTCTAGACATTTGTAGGCTTTTACTATTGTATGTCGTTGTGTAAGGGCAACTTTAGATATTTTTAGGCTTTCGTTATTTAATTGTTTTATTAAATACGAAGAAGTCTGAGAACTCTACGAGTTCGAAGTTAGGGTTTTCGAACCCCTTCGTTATTTTATTATCGTGCGGTCGCCATATTCCGAGTCATTCGTGGGTGAAAAATTGTGCGGTTGGTCTTCTGGCCCCAACCCCCCACTTGTTTGTGCCTCTCTGTCAATTCCATCGAATTGCAGAGGGATGGATTCCATATTGATTGTCGACTGTTGCTGCTAAGTGTGATTATTTGAGATGAGATGCTTATGTTATTTATCTCTGATGGATTGAGTTGTATTGCTATGTTGCTTATGCTGTTGAACTGAATTATATTGTTATAATTATGCGAATTGTTCATCGGAGTGTGAGAGTTGGTCGAGTCGTTGAGACGTTTTTGAGCATGAGCCGATTCACCTAGGGTGCGAGAATCCCCTAAAAGGCTACGGCTGGTGTTCGGTAGTGAATGGCTAGACGTTAGTTTTGCCGGGACGTTTTTGAGCTTGCGTCGATTCACCTAGGGTGCGAGAATCCCCTAAAAGGCTACGGCTGGTGTTCGATAGGGAATAGCTAGGCGTCGTAATGCTAATGGAACCTGAGCTGAATATCCTAGGGTGAGGAGAGAGCCCAAGGCTACGGCTGGTATTCACTGGATGGATCCGCGTTACTTCCGGTATGTGGCGAAAGTGTTGAGAGAATGAGTCTTGATTTGGGTCTTGAGTCGCGCTTGTGAATTGTATACACTGTTGTTTGCCTACTGCTTTGTGCTTTGGTTGGTTTTGATTATTTGAGAAGTTGACCCTTTCCCGTGGTGCCTTCAACCAATGGTGGCTACCCAGGCGATGGCGAGGGAACAAGGAACCCGATAGCAGATGATGGTGAGGAGGACCTCTTCGAGGATCCAGGCGACGACTTTTATTTGTCATGATTGACTATGTCTGTTGTTGACGATTTCGGCAATGTACCGAATCGCACAAGTAATAAAGTGATAAGTAAGATCGTCTCCACAGGGATTACGATTGATTATTCAACTAAACAAAGTTCGTAACTATTTTGAACGAGAACCGAATAGTGGTATTTGGAAATAATTAGATTTGTAACAACTGAAAATAACAATAACAACTATTTGTAATTAAATGGTATAAAAACGACTAGGGGTTTGAATCCTCTTGTATCCACTCTCATGCATTTAATCTACAACCAACGCAAGTTATTTCATACAAATAGAAGTTCGAATCAACTAAATTAGTTTAAGAACAATCCCTTGCCTCATAAACCCTTTACTCTAACTAAAACCCCCAATCCCTTAGGTGATTTATAGTTAGGTTAAGCATTAAGAATAGTGATTCATAAGAACACATAATCACAAAGTTATATTCCTATACTCATCATGACTATGGCTAACAATCTCAGTTCAAGTTCTTCACCCAATTTCCCAATCATCATGAAAAACCCCAATCGATTCAATAGCGGCCAAGTATCGAAAAGCATTAAGCGCGGAGAATTGAAAGCTCAATTGAAATGAAATAAACTTGCTTTAATATAATAGAATTAACTATATAAAAGTTTCATCAAGATTCATCTAACCCTAGTCTAAAAAGCTTAGTTACTCATAGATAAAGAAAAGCCAAACCAGAAATTCATGAGAATTAATGAAGAGATCATTCCCAATCCTCCACCATGCCTCCAAATAACAAAGTTCGAACCCTAGACAAGTCTCTAAAGTGTCTATTTATAGTCTAGGGTGAAAAGGAGTAAAAAACAGGTCCAAAACATGTAAAAACGTAAAATTCTGCATCCAGAGTGCTGTCGTAGCACGGCCGTGGTGTGAGGCACGGCTAGGCCGTGCTTCATTCTGTTTCTCGCACTGTTTAGGTGTTGTCGCAACACGGCCGTGCTTCCTGACACGGCTAGGCCGTGCTTCATGTTGTTTTGTATTTTTCACCTCTTTAACGTCCGAATTAGCTCAAGGTGTCTTCATGAAAGTTGAAGCTATGGATCTTAGCTTTCCAATGGCACCGGTTTCATCTCATTTGGACACCTAAAACTCCAGATATGATTAAAACATTGAACAAGTGTCAGGCTGAGACAGCATTACATTATCAACTTGTAGCACAAATTACCCCAACTTATTCCAAGTGATTTTTCTCCTTTTTCCTAAGACAAATACCTTCCTTTAAGCACAATTGAACCAAAACCAAGTGCGTTATTCAAATCAACCCAAATGCATAAATAACATGGATAAAAATGACTAAAATGACTAAGATGCGATGCAAAACTAACACTAAACTATATGCTATTTCGAACGCATCAAATTACCCCAAGCTTAGAACTTTGTGTAATGCCTGATATTTTATTATTTATTTAATTAAATATTTTCGAATATTTTTCCGATTAAGTTTTCGAAGTTGTGAAATATTGATTTAAGTGGTGTTGGTTTTAGTTGGATTAATTTAGTTGAATTAAGTTGTAGAATGATATCAGATTGATACTATTATTTGTTATGGGCTTATTTTAATGTTAGAAGTAGTAGAAAACGGGTGTTACAAGAACCTTTCTAATTTGAGCTTGATAATCTTTGAATATGTTTTTTTTAAATAAATGAATAGAGCGCATATTTGGGCAAGACCTTGTGTGTAGAATTTTTTTTTTTTTAACTTACCTTTTGGGCCAACATTCATTGGGCCTTACACAACCTTTTTTTTTATGACATGAGGGGAGTGAAACCCCTTGGCTTAGGCGCACCATTCAGCCACTTCCACCATAGGAATTATTCTTTTTTTTCTCCTTCATATTCTTTCTAAACCCTAGCGCCCAAAATAGAGAAGAGGTGGCTACCCAAGTTTGTTTCTACCAATTTCGGCCACACAAAACTTAGAGGCAACCTTGTTTTCTTTTTCGCCATCCATTGAAGGAGGTTGGGCAAGTCATCAAGGGTTTGGGAGGAGATACGTAAAGTTGCCGGCAAGGAAGAATCTAGGAGTCAATCGGAGAGTTAGAGCAACCTTCAATCCAAGGTAAGGGTGGGGTTCCGACTTCTAATGGGTTGTATGATAAGTAGTAAGGGGGAGATTATTTTCGGTTGGGGATACTTGAGGGATAGGTGAAGGGGTTAACCTTAGACTCCATTATTTGAAAAATGATTGAAGTGTATGCAAAACAAATCATTTATATATATATATATATATTACTTGCTGTTTTAATTGATTAGATGATTAAAAAGTTGTTTTATGGCCGTATGAATACTAAGAAAATTCTGTTTTAATGTTTGAGGTGTTGTCGTGTTATTGAGTGATTAAATTCATATGCCATTAGTTCTAAGTGATGATTAGTAATGATTGGATCGATGAATTGTGCTTAGAATTTATGTAAAGGATTAAGATAGATGCTGTTTTTAAAAGCTAATATTAGTTAAAAATTTTAGAATAATTTATTTCACTTCAAATTGCATTTAAATGGTAGTTTTCTTTGGTGAAATGTAGATTGATTCCTTGCTGTCTCATTTCTGTTTTATGCAGAATTTTAGTGTGCAGATTTTACTGTTCTACCTTGCAGTTTTCTACGAAAATTGCATTGTTCTGCAGTATTTCCAGTTGTTGTTAATTCTGTTTTATGCTGGATTTTACTGTCTGCGAAAATGGCATTGTTTCTGCAGTATTTTCAGTTGTTGTTATTTCTGTTTTATGCAGAATTTTAGTGTGCAGATTTTACTGTTTCTATCTTGCTGTTTTCTGCAAAAATTTGTACTGTTTCTGCAGTATTTTCAGTTGTTGTTATTTCTGTTTTATGCAGAATTTTAGTGTGCAGATTTTACTGTTTCTATCTTGCTGTTTTCTGCGAAAATTTGTACTGTTTCTGCAGTATTTTCAGTTGTTGTTATTTCTGTTTTATGCAGAATTTTAGTATGCAGATTTTACTGTTTCTATCTTGCTGTTTTCTGCGAAAATTGCTCCTCCTACATTGTTTCTTATTAGTGTTGTTTCCTGTTTTTATGAGGGAATTGCTGTACACAAAAATTGATATTTTCCTGCTGTATTTTTCTGGGTGCTGTTTACTGCTGTGAAAATTGTTGCCTTTTCTGCAGAATTTGCGTAGTTGTTGTTCTGCTCTTTATGCACTTTTGGTTGCAAATAATTCTGCTTCTTTATTCTTTGTTGTTGTGTTGTCGAACTTCATAATTATTGATGCATATATAGCATGTCATGTTGGGAGCTTATGCTCTGTTAAGTTGGCCTGGGTTGGCAATTTTCGAGTTGGGAGTTTTGCTCCGTAAATTTTAAGTTGGGAGTTTTGCTCCGTATATTTTAAGTTGGGAGTTCTGCTCCAATGGTACCACATGCATGTGCATTGTAACGAGTCGCATTCCGTGTTGCATATTTAAGTTGTTGTGTTGATCAATTCTGATGATAGTTGTTGTTTGAAAGTTGTGAAGTGGTGATTTTATATAATCTGATTCTAATATATTATTTATCATACACTCGATTATATAGTTCGATATCTCACCCCTTCTGTTTGAATGTTACCCTCTGTTGGTAACGTGCAGGTAATAAAAAATGAAGGCTGCTTACCTCCATTAGTTAGAGTCGGTGTCGTCGCTCTGATACGTAGCACTCGGGGGGGGAATGAACACATGATTTTCTTTATTGTTGAATTTTATTATGTTGTTGAATTTACAAGTTGTTTACCTTAAAAGACATGATGTCTTTAAGTTGTTTGAATTGGACGAGATGTTATGGTATCCTTCAGTTGAATCTATGAATCCGCTGCGTAGTAATGAAAATTGTTTGATTTTTAAAGACTAATAGGTTGTTATCGGTTCATCCGAAATTTTACGTGCTATGTATCCAAACTATAAATGATCGCATGTCGTTGTTTTAAGTTGAAAGTGTAACATTCCATATGCTTGATGGGAATTTTGCAACTCTGATTTTTATATTATTCGTTGGGTAGAAATGGGGTGTTACATTAGTGGTATCAGAGCAGGTTGGTTCGTCCGGCCAAGTTGTCGAGTCGTAGTTTTGTTTAACAATCGAGTATTGTTAATTAGTTCTAACCTTTGTTTATGTTATAGTGACAAGTTGAGTTGGCTGGAAGGAACGATGCTGCAATTGCTGCAACTTTACAAGCAATGACTCAGGCTTTGCAAAATCGGCCCGAATCTTGGCGAGAATCTTTGGATCTCGTAGTTTGGCGACTTTTCAGTGGGAGAATCCGCCTACCTTCAAGGGTAAGTATGATCCTGATGGAGCGTTGGATTGGTTGAAAGAGATGGAGAGAATCTTCCGTGTGATGAACTGCACTCCAGCACAGAAGGTTCGATATGGGACTCATATGCTAGCGATCGGTGATGGTGGTGGCTAGAGACTCGTCGAGAGGTTGGAAGCTGTCGGTGATGGTAGTGGCTAGAGACTCGTCGAGGTTGGAAGGCTGCAGTGAAGGTATCACTTGGGATGTGTTCGAAGGAGTTCCTGAGGAAGTATTATCCAGAGGATGTTCGTGGTAAGAAGGAAATTGAGTTTCTTGAGTGAAGCAAGGAAATATGTCGATTCTTGAATATCTTTGCAAAGTTTGTTGAGTTGGCTAAGTTTTATCCGCACTATAGCGGGCAATCAGCTGAGTTTTCAAAGTGCATCAAGTTTGAGAGCAGGTTGCGCCGAAATCAAGAAAGCGATTGGATACCAAAAGATTCGTGTCTTCTCGATTTGATTGACAACTACGAGATTTATGAAGAGGATAACAATGCTCATTATAAGATCATTAATGAGAGGAAGAGCAAGCGCGAAACAGAATCGTAGCAAGCCTTATGATGCTCCGGTGGTAAAGGTAAGCAAAGTGGTGATGGTAAGAGGACTAGTGGGGAGATGCTCTTTGGTGTGGTTTGTTTCAAATGTGGGAAACCTGGCCATAAGAGTAATGTGTGTCTTCTTTGAGGTAAAGAGGTGTTTCCGTTGTGGCAAGGCCCGGGCATATAATATCTGAATGCAAGCATAAAGAGATGATTTGTTTCAACTGTGGTGAAGAAGGACACATTGGTAGTCAGTGTCAGAAACCAAAGAAGGCGCAAACTAGTGGAAAAGTGTTCGCTTTGGCTGGGACTCAGACAGCTAATGAGGACAGACTCATCAGAGGTACATGTTTCATTAATAGTACTCCTTTAATTACTATTATTGATACTGGTGCTACTCATTGCTTTATTGCTGCTGATTGCGTTAAAAGATTGGGTCTTACGTTGTCTTCTATGAATGGAGAGATGGTCGTCGAGACTCCAGCTAAGGGATCGGTGACCACTTCTCTTGTGTGTTTAAAGTGTCCTTTGTCGATTTTCGACCGAGACTTTGCTGTTGATTTGGTTTGTTTGCCGTTAAGTGGGATGGATGTGATCTTAGGCATGAATTGGTTAGAATATAACTATGTTCATATCAATTGTTATAGCAAGTCCGTGAGGTTTTCTACTCCCGAAGAGGAGGAAGCTGGGTTGTTGTCTCTTAAGCAGTTAGGGCGGTTGATGCAAGAGGAAGCTCAAGTGTTCTCGTTGATGGCGTCGTTATCTATTGAGAACCAAGCTATAATTGAGGAGTTACTGGTAGTGCGAATTTCTGAAGTTTTCCTCGATGAAATTCACGATGTACCACCGAGAAGAGAAGTTGAATTCGCTATTGATCTTGTACCTGGTACCAGACCGGTTTCTATGGCACCATACAGGATGTCTGCATCTGAATTGTCAGAATTAAAGAAGCAATTGGAAGATTTACTTGAAAAGAAGTTTGTAAGACCAAGTGTGTCGCCGTGGGGAGCTCCAGTGCTATTAGTAAAGAAGAAAGATGGGAGTATGAGGCTTTGTGTTGATTATAGACAATTGAATAAAGTAACGATTAAGAACAAGTATCCGCTTCCAAGAATAGATGACTTGATGGACCAATTGGTGGGTGCTCGTGTGTTTAGCAAGATTGACTTGAGGTCGGTTTATCATCAGATTAAGGTGAAGGATGAAGATGTTCAGAAGACGGCCTTCAGAACGCGATATGGACATTATGAGTATACGGTGATGCCTTTCGGTGTTACTAATGCGCCGGGAGTATTCATGGAGTACATGAACCGTATCTTTCATTCTTATTTGGATCGGTTTGTGGTGGTATTCATTGATGACATTTTGATTTACTCTAAATCGGAAGAAGAACATGCTGAACACTTAAGACTAGTATTGCAAGTTTTGAAGGAGAAGAAGCTATATGCAAAGCTGTCTAAATGTGACTTTTGGTTAAAGGACGTTAGTTTTCTTGGTCATGTCATTTCGGGTAGTGGCATTGCTGTGGATCCATCTAAAGTAGATGTCGTGTTGCAATGGGAAACTCCAAAATCGACACTGATTAGAAGCTTTTTGGGACTAGCTGGCTACTATAGAAGGTTTATCGAAGGTTTTTCTAAGTTGGCACTTCCATTGACTAAGTTGACTTGTAAGGGTAAAGCTTTTGTGTGGGACGTTCAATGTGAAGAAAGTTTTGCAGAATTGAAGAAGAGATTGACGTCGGCTCCGGTTTTGACACTACCTAATCCAGGAGAATCTTTTGTGGTATATTGTGATGCTTCTAAAATGGGTTTAGGAGGTGTACTTATGCAGAATGATAAGGTGGTTGCTTATGCGTCGAGGCAGTTGAGGACTCATGAAAAGAACTATCCTACGCATGATTTAGAGCTTGCTGCAGTTGTTTTTGTGCTGAAGATTTGGAGACATTATCTCTATGGTTCTAGATTTGAAGTCTTTAGTGACCACAAGAGTTTAAAATATCTATTTGATCAGAAGGAATTGAACATGAGACAACGAAGATGGTTGGAGTTGTTAAAAGATTATGACTTCGGCTTGAATTATCACCCAGGTAAAGCTAATGTTGTGGCTGATGCCTTAAGCCGAAAGACTTTACATATGTCGGCAATGATGGTTAAGGAGTTGGAATTGATTGAACAGTTCAGAGATATGAGTCTAGTTTGCGAAGTGACACCGCAGAGTGTTATGTTGGGAATGTTGAAGATTAACAATGATTTTACGGGCGATTATCAAAGAAGCTCAGAAGTTAGACGTGAAATTAGTAGATTCGATGGTCGGAATCGATCAATCTGAGAATAATGATTTCAAGTTAGACGCGCAAGGTGTGTTAAGATTCCGTAATCGAATTTGTATTCCTGATGATGCGGAAATGAAGAAAGTAATTCTTGAGGAGAGTCATAGAAGCAATTTGAGTATTCATCAGGAGCCACAAAGATGTATCAAGATTTGAAGAAGTTGTTTTGGTGGCCTGGGATGAAGCGTGATGTGGCGCGATTCGTGTATGCATGTTTAACTTGTCAGAAGTCGAAAGTTGAACATCAGAAGCCTGCAGGATTGATGCAACCGTTGGAAGTTCCAGAGTGGAAATGGGATAGCATTTCAATGGACTTTGTGACGGGATTACCTAATACTTCAAGGGGACATGATTCGATTTGGGTGATTGTTGATAGGCTTACGAAGTCGGCTCATTTTATTCCTATTAACATCAGTTTTCCAGTATCGAAGCTGGCAGAGATTTATACCAGTGTAATTGTAAAGATGCATGGTGTTCCTTTGTGTATTGTGTCGGATAGAGATCCGAGGTTTACTTCTAATTTTTGGAAGAGTCTGCAAGCGGCGTTGGGTTCCAAGTTGAGGTTGAGTTCGGCGTATCACCCTCAGACGGATGGACAGACAGAGAGGACTATTCAGTCATTAGAGGATTTGTTGAGGGCATGTGTTCTTGGCTTGAGCAGAGAGGTTCGTGGGACACTTATCTTCCGTTAATAGAGTTCACTTATAATAACAGTTACCATTCGAGTATTGGAATGGCACCTTTTGAAGCGTTGTATGGTCGGAGATGTAGAACTCCTTTATGTTGGCATGAATCTGGGGAAAGTGTAGTGCTTGGACCTGAAATTGTTCGAGAGACTACGGAGAAGGTGAAGCTAATTCGAGAAAAGATGAAAACTTCTCAAAGTAGACAGAAGAGTTATCATGACAAGCGAAGGAAAGATTTGGAATTTCAAGCTGGTGATCATGTGTTTTTGAGAGTCACGCCGGTGACCGGTGTTGGGCGTGCATTGAAGTCTAAGAAGCTCACACCTCATTTTATTGGTCCGTATCAGATTTCGGACAGAGTTGGAAATGTTGCTTATAGAGTGGCTTTACCGCCTAACCTTTCGAATTTGCATGACGTGTTTCATGTGTCACAACTCCGGAAGTACATTTCAGATCCATCTCATGTGATTCATATGGATGATGTGCAAGTACGGGATAATCTTACTATGGAAACGATGCCTGTACGGATCGCAGATCGTGAAATGAAGACTCTAAGAGGCAAGGAGATTGCTTTGGTGAAAGTAGTCTGGTTAGGGGCTGCCGGAGAAAGCATGACGTGGGAGTTGGAGAGCAAGATGCGGGAATCCTATCCCGAGTTGTTCGAACCAGGTAAATTTTCGAGGACGAAAATATTTTAAATGGGGGAGAGTTGTAACGCCTGATATTTAATTATTTATTTAATTAAATATTTTCGAATATTTTTTCCGATTAAGTTTTCGAAGTTGTGAAATATTGATTTAAGTGGTGTTAGTTTTAGTTGGATTAATTTAGTTGAATTAAGTTGTAGAATGATATCAGATTGATACTATTATTTGTTATGGGCTTATTTTAATGTTAGAAGTAGTAGAAAACGGGTGTTACAAGAACCTTTCTAATTTGAGCTTGATAATCTTCGAATATGTTTTTTTTTAAATAAATGAATAGAGCGCATATTTGGGCAAGACCTTGTGAGTAGAATTTTTTTTTTTTTAACTTACCTTTTGGGCCAACATTCATTGGGCCTTACACAACCTTTTTATGACATGAGGAGTGAAACCCTTGGCTTAGGCGCACCATTCAGCCACTTCCACCATAGGAATTATTCTTTTTCTCCTTCATATTCTTTCTAAACCCTAGCGCCCAAAATAGAGAAGAGGTGGCTACCCAAGTTTGTTTCTACCAATTTCGGCCACACAAAACTTAGAGGCAACCTTGTTTTCTTTTTCGCCATCCATTGAAGGAGGTTGGGCAAGTCATCAAGGGTTTGGGAGGAGATACGTAAAGTTGCCGGCAAGGAAGAATCTAGGAGTCAATCGGAGAGTTAGAGCAACCTTCAATCCAAGGTAAGGGTGGGGTTCCGACTTCTAATGGGTTGTATGATAAGTAGTAAGGGGGAGATTATTTTCGGTTGGGGATACTTGAGGGATAGGTGAAGGGGTTAACCTTAGACTCCATTATTTGAAAAATGATTGAAGTGTAGGCAAAACAAATCATTTATATATATATATTACTTGCTGTTTTAATTGATTAGATGATTAAAAAGTTGTTTTATGGCCGTATGAATACTAAGAAAATTCTGTTTTAATGTTTGAGGTGTTGTCGTGTTATTGAGTGATTAAATTCATATGCCATTAGTTCTAAGTGATGATTAGTAATGATTGGATCGATGAATTGTGCTTAGAAGTTATGTAAAGGATTAAGATAGATGCTGTTTTTAAAAGCTAATATTAGTTAAAAATTTTAGAATAATTTATTTCACTTCAAATTGCATTTAAATGGTAGTTTTCTTTGGTGAAATGTAGATTGATTCCTTGCTGTCTCATTTCAGTTTTATGCAGAATTTTAGTGTGCAGATTTTACTGTTCTACCTTGCTGTTTTCTGCGAAAATTGCATTGTTCTGCAGTATTTCCAGTTGTTGTTAATTCTGTTTTATGCTGGATTTTACTGTCTGCGAAAATGGCATTGTTTCTGCAGTATTTTCAGTTGTTGTTATTTCTGTTTTATGCAGAATTTTAGTGTGCAGATTTTACTGTTTCTATCTTGCTGTTTTCTGCGAAAATTTGTACTGTTTCTGCAGTATTTTCAGTTGTTGTTATTTCTGTTTTATGCAGAATTTTAGTGTGCAGATTTTACTGTTTCTATCTTGCTGTTTTCTGCGAAAATTTGTACTGTTTCTGCAGTATTTTCAGTTGTTGTTATTTCTGTTTTATGCAGAATTTTAGTGTGCAGATTTTACTGTTTCTATCTTGCTGTTTTCTGCGAAAATTGCTCCTCCTACATTGTTTCTTATTAGTGTTGTTTCCTGTTTTTATGAGGGAATTGCTGTACACAAAAATTGATATTTTCCTGCTGTATTTTTCTGGGTGCTGTTTCTTCTTTGTGAAAATTGTTGCCTTTCTGCAGAATTTGCGTAGTTGTTGTTCTGCTCTTTATGCAGACTTTTGGTTGCAAATAATTACGCTTCTTTATTCTTTGTTGTTGTGTTGACGAACTTCATAATTATTGATGCATATATAGCATGTCATGTTGGGAGCTTATGCTCTGTTAAGTTGGCCTGGATTGGCAATTTTCGAGTTGGGAGTTTTGCTCCGTAAATTTTAAGTTGGGAGTTTTGCTCCGTATATTTTAAGTTGGGAGTTCTGCTCCAATGGTACCACATGCATGTGCATTGTAACGAGTCGCATTCCGTGTTGCATATTTAAGTTGTTGTGTTGATCAATTCTGATGATAGTTGTTGTTTGAAAGTTGTGAAGTGGTGATTTTATATAATCTGATTCTAATATATTATTTATCATACACTCGATTATATAGTTCGATATCTCACCCCTTCTGTTTGAATGTTACCCTCTGTTGGTAACGTGCAGGTAATCAAAAATGAAGGCTGCTTACCTCCATTAGTTAGAGTCGGTGTCGTCGCTCTGATACGTAGCACTCGGGGGGGGGAATGAACACATGATTTTCTTTATTGTTGAATTTTATTATGTTGTTGAATTTACAAGTTGTTTACCTTAAAAGACATGATGTCTTTAAGTTGTTTGAATTGGACGAGATGTTATGGTATCCTTCAGTTGAATCTATGAATCCGCTGCGTAGTAATGAAAATTGTTTGATTTTTAAAGACTAATAGGTTGTTATCGGTTCATCCGAAATTTTACGTGCTATGTATCCGAACTATAAATGATCGCATGTCGTTGTTTTAAGTTGAAAGTGTAACATTCCATATGCTTGATGGGAATTTTGCAACTCTGATTTTTATATTATTCGTTGGGTAGAAATGGGGTGTTACACTTTGCTTGTCCTCAAGCAATTATTGTGGCCAAAGACGACATGGAAAATACGAGATGCAACCGATAAGAAACCCGAGATAGAAGCAAGATCAAGTAATAGGCTAAAGGACTATCAAACACAATAGAGACAATCAAAATCAAGTCCAATTAGAAGTTTAGGCTCTCTGAAATCATGTCTGTCACTGATAAAGGTAATCTCCTTATCACTCTCCAAGTGTTTTAAAGGTTAAGACAATTCGCTTATATCCATCAATAAAAGTGCTCTACCATAGGCTTGACTATTAACCAAATCTCAGCAAATAATTAATGAAAACACACAAGAATCAAAAGGTCTTTCAAAAGGTTGTAACGTGGCCATGGGATTTAACTTTTAAGGTGGGATAAAAATAAGAAAAAGGGAAATTCAAGGGCTAACAACATGAACAATTAAAGCATCCATATTAAGCAGAATAAGTGGAGCAATACATTTTCTCCTTTTGCTTTCAAAACCTTTTTATTATGCTCCTCTTCTGTTGTTTTTTTTTTCCTTTTCTATTTTTTTATTCTTTTATTTTTTATTATTTATTCTTTTTTTTTTATTATTTATTCTCCCTTCTTTTGAGATTTTGCAATAATTATTGGGGAGGAATTAAACAACAGAAGAGATCCCAAGTTCAAGCATCAAAACAATTCACAGATTAAGTATCCAATTGCTCCCTTAAACATGCTCTAAAGGGTACCATAAACATTTGACAATAGCATGGGTACCAAGAAAATTTATTTCAGTTAAGGCTCAAAAGGGGCAACTAGAGGAAGCTTTCATTCAAAAGTCAGAGGCTTGAAAACATGCCTAAAATGCCTTAATCATATTCAAGTGTGTAATAAAAAATTTTCAAGTTTTGAAACGGTTTCAAGTCAAGTTCTAGAGAGCACAATCAAGAGGAACACACTCATACAAGGAGAAGGGGCATAAGAACATGATGAAGTACAAGCCCCAAATGAAGCTCAAGTCTCACATTTAGAAGTTCAAATCAGTGAAAGACATCAAATCAGAGTGCCACATGCTAATCATCAACTTATCAAAAGATTATCCCTGTGTACATTAAGAACACTACCTTTAAGCCCATCACAAGAGAAAATAATTGGGTTCCAAATCATTGCAATCTCAAATTTCAACAAAAATGTGGCACACATAGAAAAATTAGGAGGGCAACAAAGCAATTGGGGATAAAATGATGCAAACAAAAACAAAAATTAACACAAAAAGCAAAAACTAAAATGAGATGCAAATCTAAATGCAAATGCAAACCCCTTACCCCAAGCTTAAAAGCTTACATTGTCCCCAATGTAAAAATTTAAGTTGAAGCAGGGATGAGGAGGAAAGAACTCACCTAAAAACTTGGGTTGCCTCCCAAGAAGCGCTTCTTTAACGTCATTAGCTTGACACTTCAACACCCCTATTAGGGTGGATAATATGTCGTGAAGAAGATTTCTTCCTTCCGCTTCCTTCTTTGGAGAGAATTCCCATGTACTTGGCATAGGGAAGTAAGTGTTCCCATGCCTCGAGAATTATACATTTGGGATATTGTTTCCCCCACTCCTTATCTTGAAGCACATCAAATTCAACTTGCAGATGACCATTCTCTTCAATGCCCAAGAGTTGAGCTATCACTTGAATCTCTCCATGCCTCAACCTTAGGTCCTCTTTTATGTCACTATTTTTGTTTTTCCATTCTTCTTCCAATGCCACCATGAAGTTATGTTCACTCTCTATCTCCACTTTCTTCTGCTCAAATTGGGATAATTGCTCTGATAACCCCTCACAATGAACCTCAAAGCTGTCAAATGAAGCTTGGTTAGCTCTCATGAATTCCACCAAAACATTGTTGAGGTAAGAGTCTTTGTCATGTGATTCTTCGAATTGAGTTTGAGGATGTGAATCTTCTTCTCCCATGATACTTTCCATGCAATAATCCTCTTCTTCTTCCACCATGACTAAGAGATCCTCATCTTCAGGTGATATGACCAAGAAATCCTCACAAGTGCCATTTCTATGTTTTCCTCAACAAAAATCACATCTAAGAGGCTGCATGCTACAGAAGCTAAGAGAATTGTGAGCAACACAACAACTCTATAAGAAAAGAAAAGAAATTTTAAATTTTTGGTTTTTTTTTATAAACAGAAAATAAGATTGTTCAAAATAATACTCGTTTGCCTTGTTAAAAATCGATTCAACAATCCCCGGCAGCGACGCCAAAAACTTGTTGAGGATTTCGGCAGTGTACCGAATCGCACAAGTAATAAAGTGATAAGTAAGATCGTCTCCACAGGGATTGCGATTGATTATTCAACTAAACAAAGTTCGTAACTATTTTGAACGAGAACCGAATAGTGGTATTTGGAAATAAGTAGATTCGTAACAACTGAAAATAACAATAACAACTATTTGTAATTAAATGGTATAAAAACGACTAGGGGTTTGAATCCTCTTGTTTCCACTCTCATGCATTTAATCTACAGCCAACGCAAGTTATTTCATACAAATAGAAGTTCGAATCAACTAAATTAGTTTAAGAACAATCCCTTGCCTCATAAACCCTTTACTCTAACTAAAACCCCCAATCCCTTAGGTGATTTATAGTTAGGTTAAGCATTAAGAATAGTGATTCATAAGAACACATAATCACAAAGTTATATTCCTATACTCATCATGACTATGGCTAACAATCTCAGTTCAAGTTCTTCACCCAATTTCCCAATCATCATGAAAAACCCCAATCGATTCAATAGCGGCCAAGTATCGAAACGCATTAAGCGCGGAGAATTGAAAGCTCAATTGAAATGAAATAAACTTGCTTTAATATAATAGAATTAACTATATAAAAGTTTCATCAAGATTCATCTAACCCTAGTCTAAAAAGCTTAGTTACTCATAGATAAAGAAAAGCCAAACCAGAAATTCATGAGAATTAATGAAGAGATCATTCCCAATCCTCCACCATGCCTCCAAATAACAAAGTTCGAACCCTAGACAAGTCTCTAAAATGTCTATTTATAGTCTAGGGTGAAAAGGAGTAAAAAACAGGTCCAAAACATGTAAAAACGTAAAATTCTGCATCCAGAGTGCTGTCGTAGCATGGCCGTGGTGTGAGGCATGGCTAGGCCGTGCTTCATTCTGTTTCTCGCACTGTTTAGGTGTTGTCACAACACGGCCGTGCTTCCTGACACGGCTAGGCCGTGCTTCATGTTGTTTTGTATTTTTCACCTCTTTAATGTCCGAATTAGCTCAAGGTGTCTTCATGAAAGTTGAAGCTATGGATCTTAGCTTTCCAATGGCACCGGTTTCATCTCATTTGGACACCTAAAACTCCAGATATGATTAAAACATTGAACAAGTGTCAGGCTGAGACAGCATTACATTATCAACTTGTAGCACAAATTACCCCAACTTATTCCAAGTGATTTTTCTCCTTTTTCCTAGGACAAATACCTTCCTTTAAGCACAATTGAACCAAAACCAAGTGTGTTATTCAAATCAAGCCAAATGCATAAATAACATGGATAAAAATGACTAAAATGACTAAGATGCGATGCAAAACTAACACTAAACTATATGCTATTTCGAACGCATCAAATTACCCCAAGCTTAGAACTTTGCTTGTCCTCAAGCAATTACTGTGGCCAAAGACGACATGGAAAATACGAGATGCAACCGATAAGAAACCCGAGATAGAAGCAAGATCAAGTAATAGGCTAAAGGACTATCAAACACAATAGAGACAATCAAAATCAAGTCCAATTAGAAGTTTAGGCTCTCTGAAATCATGTCTGTCACTGATAAGGGTAATCTCCTTATCACTCTCCAAGTGTTTTAAAGGTTAAGACAATTCGCTTATATCCATCAATAAAAGTGCTCTACCATAGGCTTGACTATTAACCAAATCTCAGCAAATAATTAATGAAAACACACAAGAATCAAAAGGTCTTTCAAAAGGTTGTAACGTGGCCATAGGATTTAACTTTTAAGGTGGGATAAAAATAAGAAAAAGGGAAATTCAAGGGCTAACAACATGAACAATTAAAGCAACCATATTAAGCAGAATAAGTGGAGCAATACATTTTCTCCTTTTGCTTTCAAAACCTTTTTATTTTGCTCCTCTTCTGTTGTTTTTTTTTCCTTTTCTATTTTTTTATTCTTTTATTTTTTTATTATTTATTCTTTTTTTTATTATTTATTCTCCCTTCTTTTGAGATTTTACAATAATTATTGGGGAGGAATTAAACAACAGAAGAGATCCCAAGTTCAAGCATCAAAACAATTCACAGATTAAGCATCCAATTGCTCCCTTAAACATGCTCTAAAGGGTACCATAAACATTTGACAATAGCATGGGTACCAAGAAAATTTATTTCAGTTAAGGCTCAAAAGGGTCAACTAGAGGAAGCTTTCATTCAAAAGTCATAGGCTTGAAAACATACCTAAAATGCCTTAATCATATTCAAGTGTGTAATCAAAAAATTTCAAGTTTTGAAACGGTTTCAAGTCAAGTTCTAGAGAGCACAATCAAGAGGAACACACTCTTACAAGGAGAAGGGGCATAAGAACATGATGAAGTACAAGCCACAAATGAAGCTCAAGTCTCACATTTAGAAGTTCAAATCAGTGAAAGACATCAAATCAGAGTGCCACATGCTAATCATCAACTTATCAAAAGATTATCCCTGTGTACATTAAGAACACTACCTTTAAGCCCATCACAAGAGAAAATAATTGGGTTCCAAATCATTGCAATCTCAAATTTCAACAAAAATGTGGCACACATAGAAAAATTAGGAGGGCAACAAAGCAATTGGGGGATAAAATGATGCAAACAAAAACAAAAATTAACACAAAAAGCAAAAACTAAAATGAGATGCAAATCTAAATGCAAAAATGCAAACCCCTTACCCCAAGCTTAAAAGCTTACATTGTCCCCAATGTAAAAATTTAAGTTGAAGCAGGGATGAGGAGGAAAGAACTCACCGAAAAACTTGGGTTGCCTCCCAAGAAGCGCTTCTTTAACGTCATTAGCTTGACACTTCAACACCCCTATTAGGGTGGATAATATGTCAGGAAGAAGATTTCTTCCTTCCGCTTCCTTCTTTTGGAGAGAATTCCCATGTACTTGGCATAGGGAAGTAAGTGTTCCCATGCCTCAGCAATTATACATTTGGGATATTGTTTCCCCCACTCCTTATCTTGAAGCACATCAAATTCAACTTGCAGATGACCATTCTCTTCAATGCCCAAGAGTTGAGCTATCACTTGAATCTCTCCATGCCTCAACCTTAGGTCCTCTTTTATGTCACTATTTTTGTTTTTCCATTCTTCTTCCAATGCCACCATGAAGTTATGTTCACTCTCTATCTCCACTTTCTTCTGCTCAAATTGGGATAATTGCTCTGATAACCCCTCACAATGAACCTCAAAGCTGTCAAATGAAGCTTGGTTGACTCTCATGAATTCCACCAAAACATTGTTGAGGTAAGAGTCTTTGTCATGTGATTCTTCGAATTGAGTTTGAGGATGTGAATCTTCTTCTCCCATGATACTTTCCATGCAATAATCCTCTTCTTCTTCCACCATGACTAAGAGATCCTCATCTTCAGGTGATATGACCAAGAAATCCTCACAAGTGCCATTTCTATGTTTTCCTCAACAAAAATCACATCTAAGAGGCTGCATGCTACAGAAGCTAAGAGAATTGTGAGCAACACAACAACTCTATAAGAAAAGAAAAGAAATTTTAAATTTTTGGTTTTTTTTTATAAACAGAAAATAAGATTGTTCAAAATAATACTCGTTTGCCTTGTTAAAAATCGATTCAACAATCCCCGGCAGCGACGCCAAAAACTTGTTGAGGATTTCGGCAGTGTACCGAATCGCACAAGTAATAAAGTGATAAGTAAGATCGTCTCCACAGGGATTGCGATTGATTATTCAACTAAACAAAGTTCGTAACTATTTTGAACGAGAACCGAATAGTGGTATTTGGAAATAAGTAGATTCAGAATAACTGAAAATAACAATAACAACTATTTGTAATTAAATGGTATAAAAACGACTAGGGGTTTGAATCCTCTTGTTTCCACTCTCATGCATTTAATCTACAGCCAACGCAAGTTATTTCATACAAATAGAAGTTCGAATCAACTAAATTAGTTTAAGAACAATCCCTTGCCTCATAAACCCTTTACTCTAACTAAAACCCCCAATCCCTTAGGTGATTTATAGTTAGGTTAAGCATTAAGAATAGTGATTCATAAGAACACATAATCACAAAGTTATATTCCTATACTCATCATGACTATGGCTAACAATCTCAGTTCAAGTTTTTCACCCAATTTCCCAATCATCATGAAAAACCCCAATCGATTCAATAGCGGCCACGTATCGAAAAGCATTAAGCGCGGAGAATTGAAAGCTCAATTGAAATGAAATAAACTTGCTTTAATATAATAGAATTAACTACATAAAATTTTCATCAAGATTCATCTAACCCTAGTCTAAAAAGCTTAGTTACTGATAGAGAAAGAAAAGCCAAACCAGAAATTCATGAGAATTAATGAAGAGATCGTTCCCAATCCACCACCATGCCTCCAAATAACAAAGTTCGAACCCTAGACAAGTCTCTAAAGTGTCTATTTATAGTCTAGGGTGAAAAGGAGTAAAAAACAGGTCCAAAACATGTAAAAACGTAAAATTCTGCGTCCAGAGTGCTGTCGTAACATGGCCGTGGTGTGAGGCACGGCTAGGCCGTGCTTCATTCTGTTTCTCGCACTGTTTAGGTGTTGTCACAACACGGCCGTGCTTCCTGACACGGCTAGGCCGTGCTTCATGTTGTTTTGTATTTTTCACCTCTTTAATGTCCGAATTAGCTCAAGGTGTCTTCATGAAAGTTGAAGCTATGGATCTTAGCTTTCCAATGGCACCAGTTTCATCTCATTTGGACACCTAAAACTCCAGATATGATTAAAACATTGAACAAGTGTCAGGGTGAGACAACATTACATTATCAACTTGTAGCACAAATTACCTCAACTTATTCCAAGTGATTTTTCTCCTTTTTCCTAGGACAAATACCTTCCTTTAAGCACAATTGAACCAAAACCAAGTGTGTTATTCAAATCAAGCCAAATGCATAAATAACATGGATAAAAATGACTAAAATGACTAAGATGCGATGCAAAACTAACACTAAACTATATGCTATTTCGAACGCATCATTTGTTATATGTTTTCTTGGGATGGCTCTAGTATGTCTTTTGTGTACAGTTGTTGTGACCAGTTGGGCAGGGTGATGTTTTGTCGTTACAGGGTAGACTGGTGGTTTCACTTTTGGAGCAGCCCCCTGCGTGGGTGTCTGCCGGTAGTACCCCCAGGGTATGATTGCTCTCTTGAGGGTCATCATACCATAGGTGTATTTCTTTGCACATTTTCTACTCTGTTATTTTGCACATACTGTGTATATGACTTATGTATTTATGCATGTATGTTTTATCAGTATCTGAGTCTTGTGTCCTAGTTGCACCATGTTTCGAAACGCTGTATTTACTCTGAGTGTGCCTGCGGGAGTTATTGATGTTTTAAAAAAAAAAAGTAGCGCATTTTTCTAAAGGGCACAAGAGTACCGTTTTTAAAACGCGTCACATATAGGTTCTTTCGGTTTCGTAGTGGTCCGGAAACGGGTCGTTACAATGGTGGTATCAGAGCGGTTCGGTTCTAACCGGACTGTGTATTGAATCATCATGCTGGTCACCGTGTCAAGTCCTGTCTTGTTGGGTAGATAGTCGTGCTATTATTGTCATTGTTTGCTGAGTGAAGCAGCATTGCTTAAAATTTGTTGGATTGTTTCTTGACTGAAGCAATGTGTGTTAACACATCACTTACGTGTGAGGTTCGGATAGGTTTTGGACCTTGTAAGAATCTAATGCCACCTCGTGGAGACCGTACGTTGGACCTGATAACTCCACCATGGAGAGAGCAATTCAAGCAATGGCTGAGCGTCAGGAGATTTGTTGGGAGATCTTTCGTAGGAGATTTTAGAGAAGTACCTTCCAGAAACTGCACGAATGGAAAAGGAACAAGAATTCCTCCGTTTATACCAGGGGCAATATTGCCCTATGGCCAGAATTCAAGTGGTGGAAAGCAGATTAGAGATGGACAACTTTGCTCTCGTTGCGGAAGACCGGGACATCTTGCTAACGACTGCACTGTGAAGGACCCAGTGTGTTTCAACTGCAACAAACCGAGACATTTTGTCAAGGACTGCAAGGCTTCAAAGACGGAACCGAGAGTGAGCGCGGCAAGAGCGAAGGGAAAGCGTCCGACTATCTCGGGTAGAGCCTTCTGTATGGGCGGTAAAGAAGCAGAGCGATCAGGAGATCTAACTCAGAAGGATTACGAAATTGAGGGTAACTCTCTATCCATAATCTTCGATTCTAATGCCACACATTAAATTAATTCCTTGGATTGTGTGAGATGGTTTAAAAATTTCTTTTGACTATATTATTTTTCGACTTAGTAGTAGTTACTTCAACTGCTAAGATCCTAGTTCTAATACTGCATGATTTCGTAGTGTAGTAATTGTTGTGTATGGAGAGTCCTTGTGTTAAGTTTTCATCTTATGTTAAATTAGAGTGATTAATTGAATTAAATACATGAGGAATTGAGAGAGTTGAATATATATTGAGCTTAAACTTTGGAATTCTTTACACTTGGTTGTTTGATTGTATGTTTTAACTCTTACATTATTCTCATGTATATTGCACTTGAATTGCTAGGAATGGAAACAAAACCAAAAGAAGACACTCTCAAGAATTCAATTAAAGGCAAAGAAGATGATTCGTGAGAGCATAAGATTCGAAGGCAGCCAAAAATGCGAAATTTAGCCAAGTTATTGAGTATGCGCGTGACGCGCATTTACAAGTAAAGGAATGCGCGTGACGCGCATTTATGTAAATTGGCTGTGTCTTCATGCGCGTGACGCGCACTGATCAGGAAGAATCTGCGCGCGACGCGCATCAGTGCAAATCTGGAAGCCGCCTAAATGCGCGCGACGCGCATTTGCACTGCCTAAACTGCGCGCGACGCGCACGGTGCTGCAGAATCTGTATAATTAGATATTTGTTCACTTTTTAATCATCTTGGACCTTTTCTAACATCTAAAACACTGAGGAGAAAGATTAGGAGTGCTAGGGTTCCATTGTTCTTCATCTTCAAGGAGGATTCAATCTTGGGAACAAGGTTTGGATCATCAATGGAGTTGTTTTCTTCCATATGTTTGTTTTCTTCTTTTACTACCATGAGTAGCTAAATACCTTAGATTAGGATGAGATGAATCATGTACAAACTCTTATGTAGTTAGTTCTCTTATATTAATACAAGTTTATGTTATGTAAATTGAGTTTCTAATCTCTATACTTCATGCTTTTCAATACTTGATCACTATTGCATTGATTTTGGGTTTTTCATCTTTATTGGAAAATAGGATGAATGAACTTGAACTGAGATTAGTAATCATAATCATGATGATTATAGGAATATAACTTGTGGTTATGTGTTCTAATGAATCATGGATCTTATTGCTTAGTCTAATCATTAATCACCTAAGGGATTAGGGATTGTGGTTAGAATAAAGGGTTTATGAGGCAAGGGATTGTCCTTAAGCTAATTCAGTTGATTCGAACTTCAATTTATATGAAATTAATTAAGTTAATGATGAACTAGTTACATAAGAGCAAGTACAAGAGGATTCAAATCCTAGTCGTTTTCAACCAACCAAGTCAATTCTATTTTTACTTTAACTTGTTCAAAGTTACAATTACAATCAAAATATCCAAATCATTTCCATTTAAAGTAATTACACACTTATTCTTATTGATAACCATCATAATCCCTGTGGAGACGATACTCTATTCATTACTATATTACTGGTTGCGATTGGTGCACTTGCCTTAAAAAGTAGTGTATGAAATACGCTAACAAGTTTTTGGCGCCGTTGCCGGGGATTGTTGATTTGATTGTCAACAAGGCAAAGGAGTTACTACTTTGAACAATTTTACAGTTTTATTTCTAGTTAGTTAGTTTTTGTGGATATACTTTATCTTGTTTAAAAATACAGCTGTTGTGTGCTTAATCATCTTTCTAGTTGTTATGTATGCGAGGGAAACAGACATCTGAATTGGTGTTTGATCCGGAGATAGAAAAGACAGCAAAAGCAAATAGGAAGAAGGCTAAGGAGGCAAGGCAGTAGAAAAAACATCAACAATCTCAAGCTTCTACTTCTACTCATACTCGGGTAGAGGAAGAAATAGCAGAACCACCACCTAGGCGTACTCTTAGTGATTTTGGGCGCAGAAACAATAGGGAGAGATTGGCTATTGGATACCAACCGGTAGAGGCCAATGCATTTGAGATCCGGACTTCTCTCTTGAGTGCACTCAAGCAAAATCAGTTTTCTGGAGCTGAAAATGAAGACCCCAACCAGCACTTGGTGAATTTTTTTGAAATATGTGGAACTTTGAAGCTGGACGGTGTTACAGATGAAGCAAAGAAACTGAGATTATTCCCTTTTACTTTGAGGGATAGGGCAAAGGACTGGCTAAGTTTATTACCCCAGGGAAGTATTACTACCTGGAATGACTTAGAAGATAAATTCATGGATCGGTTTTTCCCCACTGCCAAGTTTGTCAAGAGGAGAGCTGAAGTGAGTAGCTTTGAACAAAAAGATGGTGAAACCCTCTATGATGCTTGGGAAAGATTCAAGGTGTTGTTGAAGAGATGTCTTGGTCATGGTTATGATGACTTGTGCCAAATGCAAATGTTTTGTCATGGGTTGAGGCCTAACACAAGAATGATGCTTGATGCTTCTGCGGGAGGCTCAGTGAATTCAAAGACGGCTGAAGAAGCAAGAGAACTAGTGGAGGCAATGGTCTCAAATGATTATCTTGTCCACCATGATAGAGGAGCACAAAGCAAAAAGGGCATGTTTGCGCTAGAGACAAGTGATGCTATTTTGGCTCAAAACAAATTAGTATCACAACAACTTGAAGCCCTTACGAAAGAACTTAAAGATTTAAGAGAAGGAGCTTCTTCAACCGCACAAGCTAAAGCGGTAACTGATGCAAAGAAGTGTGATTTCTGTGGTGGAGGGCATGAAAATGGGCAATGTGAAGCCCAAGGTGAGCTTAGTGAGGAAGCCAAATACATGGCAAATTTCCAAAGGCAAGGAGGGAATCCATATTCCAACACTTATAATCCAGGGTGGAAGAATCATCCCAACTTTTCTTGGAAGCAAAATGATGCCCCTCAATCAAGCAAGCCTCCGCAACCAGCAGAATCAAAAGATAAGCAATCTGACTTAGAGAATGCTCTCACTCAGTTTATGAAGATGACTCAAACAAACCTCCAAAGTCATGAAGCTCATTTCAAGAATCAAGATGCATCCATCAAAAATCTTGAAAATCGGATTGGACAACTTTCCAAGCAACTCGCGGAGCAATCCAAGGGTAAGTTTTCTGCAAACACTATAGACAATCCAAAAAATGAGTCTTGTAATGCTGTTACTCTGAGAAGTGGAAAGGTGGTAACACCATCTATGGTGGAACCATTAATCCCTGAATGTGATGATGAAAATGACAAGGTGATGTTGGATGAGGAGTTGAAAAATAAAAATGAGGTGATTGATGTTGAAGAAGTTGAAAAGGAGAGTGAGAAAAAGAAAAATGATGATAAAAAGAGTTCTAGATTAGTGGATGAAGGTTCCATCATCAGAAGAACAAAAGCTGAAATTTTGAAGGATGGGAACAAGCCTCAAATTCTTCCTCCATATGTGAGACTTCCTTATCCTCAAAGGGAGAACAAGAAAAAAGAAAAGGAGGAGCAATATTCAAAATTTCTGGACATTTTTAAGAGGTTGCAGATTAATATACCTTTTGCTGAGGCTCTTGAGCAAATGCCTACATATGCCAAGTTCATGAAGGAAATTCTCACAAAGAAGAAAAAATGGAGAGATGAAAAAATCACCTTAACTGAGGAATGCAGTGCAATAATTCAACGGAAACTTCCTCCAAAGCTCAAAGATCCCGGTAGTTTCACAATTCCCTGCACTATAGGGAATATAACTATTGGGAAGGCATTATGTGACTTAGGAGCAAGTATTAACCTCATGCCACTTTCTATGTTGAAGAAGTTGGGACGGATGATGTGAAGCCTACCAGGATGTCGCTTCAATTAGCAGACCGATCAATTAAATATCCTTACGGTATTATGGAGGATGTCTTGGTGAAGGTGGATAAGTTCATTTTTCCAGCTGACTTTGTTATTCTGGACATGGAGGAAGATGCAGAAGTTCCTCTTCTCTTGGGAAGACCCTTTCTTGCAACAGGTAGAGCTCTTGTGGATGTGCAAAAAGGCCAACTAATGCTCAGAGTACATGATGAGAAGGTGACCTTCAATTTGTTTGAGGCAATGCAACATCCAACTGATAGAGATACCTGTAGCCGTGTAGACACTGTCAATTACTTGGTGGAGGAAACTTTTACTCAGCAATATCCTTCAACTCTTCTTGAGAAAGTACTAGTACAAGCTATTGAAAATCTTTGTGAGGAGGATGAAGAGGAAATAGCAGAATGTGTGAGACAGTTGGCAGCACTAAGTACAGAACAAGCTGTGAATTTGAAAAGAGAAGAATTGAAAAAAGAGGAGGGTCAGCTAGAAAAACAGAAAATTGAGTTGAAACCACTTCCCTCCCACTTGAAGTACAGATTCCTTGATGATGATGAAGAAAGTCCAGTTATTGTGAGCAAATCATTGTCAAACTTGGAGGAAGAAAAATTGATGAGAGTGTTGAGGGAGTACAAGACAGCAATAGGTTGGTCTATTTCCGACTTAAAAGGTATAAGCCCGGCATTCTGTATGCATAAAATTCTGTTAGAGAAAGAATTTAAATCAGTGGTGCAACCTCAACGGAGATTAAATCCGACAATGAAGGATGTGGTCAGAAAAGAAGTCCTGAAGCTTCTTGATGCGGGCATGATTTATCCCATTTCGGATAGTGCATGGGTGAGTCCAGTGCAAGTTGTTCCCAAGAAAGGAGGGATGACGGTGGTCAAAAATGAAAAGAATGAGCTCATCCCTACAAGAACAAAGAATCGGATGGAGAATGTGCATAGATTACCGCAAGCTCAATAATGCCACGAGGAAAGACCATTTTCCATTGCCTTTCATGGATCGGATGTTAGAAAGGTTAGCAGGCCAAGCTTTTTATTGTTTTCTTGATGGCTATTCCGGGTATAACCAAATTGCAGTTAATCCGGAGGACCAAGAAAAGACAGCTTTTACTTGTCCTTTTGGTGTGTTTGCTTACCGCCGGATGCCATTTGGATTATGCAATGCTCCTGCAACTTTTCAGAGGTGCATGCTCTCCATATTCTCTGACATGATTGAAAGCTCAATAGAAGTGTTCATGGATGATTTCTCTGTTTTTGGCTCATGTTATGATCTGTGTCTATCCAATCTAGCTTCTGTTCTTAAGAGGTGCGTGGACACCAATTTAGTGTTAAATTGGGAGAAATGCCACTTTATGGTTAAAGAAGGGATTGTTTTAGGACATAAAATTTCAGCAAAGGGAATTGAAGTGGACCAAGCAAAAATTGAGGTAATTGAGAAGTTACCACCTCCTGTGAATGTCAAAGGAGTGAGGAGTTTCTTAGGTCATGCGGGCTTTTATCGAAGATTTATTAAGGACTTCTCAAAGATTGCAAAGCCAATGTGCAATCTCCTAGTTAAAGATTCTGATTTTAAGTTTGATCAAGACTGTTTGAATGCTTTTAATGTGTTGAAAGGAAAGCTGGTTTCCTCTCCGATTATAGTAGCTCCCGACTGGAGTTTACCATTTGAACTCATGTGCGATGCAAGTGATTATGCAGTCGGGGCTGTTTTGGGACAAAGAACAGAAAAATTCTTTCATGCTATCTATTATGCTAGCAAGGTCTTGAATGAAAATCAGGTGAATTATGCCACCACTGAAAAAGAATTGCTAGCTATAGTATATGCTTTGGAGAAATTTCGATCTTACTTGATTGGATCGAAAGTCATTGTCTATACTGATCATTCTGCAATGAAATACACCTTACTAAAGTTGATTCTAAGCCTCGTGCCTTAGATGGATATTGTTCTTTGCAGGAGTTTGATTTGGAAATAAAAGACAAGAAAGGGAGTGAGAATGTGGTAGCTGACCACTTATCAAGGCTGGAAAATTATGAAGTAACAGTTAAGGAGAAAGAGATTAACGAAGAATTTCTGATGAGCACTTGTTGATGGTATCCGAGGGGCCATGGTTTCTTTGATATGGCTGACTTTAAGGCAACAAGTGTGATACCAGAGGATTATACTTGGCGTGAGAAGAAGAAACTCTTCAAAGATGCAAATTTCTACATTTGGGATGATCCATTTTTGTTTAAACTGGGCCCTGATGGGTTATTGAGAAGGTGTGTCACATCCGAGGAGGCACAAAGTATAATGAAACATTGTCATGATTCACCGTATGGAGGTCATTATGGTGGAGAAAGAACTGCAGCCAAGGTGTTACAAAGTGGGTTCTTTTGGCCAATGCTTTTCAAAGATTGTCATGAATATGTCAAGCGATGTGATAAGTGCCAGCGCACAGGAAGCATTTCCAGGAAAAATGAGATGCCCCTCAATAGCATTCTGGAAATTGAACCATTTGATTGTTGGGGTATTGATTTCATGGGGCCTTTCCCATCATCTTATTCCAATTTATACATTTTGGTGTGTGTTGACTATGTCACCAAATGGGTTGAGGCATGTGCAGCTGTAGCCAATGATTCCCAAACAGTGGTCAATTTTTTGAAGAAAAACATATTTTCCAGATTTGGAGTGCCTAGAGTGCTCATAAGTGATAGGGGCACGCATTTTTGCAACAAGTACTTGGAGACATTGCTGAACAAGTATGATGTAAAGCATAAGGTTGCCACTCCCTATCACCCACAAACTAGTGGGCAAGCTGAAGTTTCCAATAGGGAAATAAAGAAGATTTTGGAGAAAACAGTTGGTGCTTCAAGGAAGGATTGGTCAAAGAAGCTTGACGATGCTTTGTGGGCCTCTGGGACAGATTCAAAACGCCATTAGGGTTCACTCCTTATCGGTGGTTTATGGGAAGTCATGCCACTTACCATTGGAGTTGGAACACAAGGCATTTTGGGCCATAAAATTTCAATTTTGATTCCAAATTGGTGGACAAAAGCGGTTCTTTGAAATTGAATGAGCTGGACGAAATGAGGTTGATGGCTTATGAAAATGCAACCATTTACAAACAAAGAACCAAGGCTTATCATGACAAGCATTTGGTGAGAAGAGATTTCCAGCCAGGCCAACAAGTTCTACTCTTCAATTCAAGGCTGAAACTTTTCCCAGGGAAGTTGAAGTCCAAGTGGTCGACCATTTGTAATCAGAGAAGTTTTTCCACATGGAGCAGTGGAATTAGAAGATCCCTGCTCCACAAGAACTTTCAAAGTTAATGGGCAAAGATTGAAGCCATTCTTTGGAGGAGAAGTCTCCAGGGCAAGAGTAGCCCTCGTTTTGCAGGATCCATAAAATGACCAAGCGTCAAGCTAGTGGCGTTAAAGAAGCACCCATGGCAACAAGTATGCCCTAAAAATTAAAAAATTGTCGCAGTGATGCGCGTGACGCGCAAGTAGTGCGCATGACGCCGCATTTTTGAATTTTGCCTCAGACCCATGCGCGCGTGACGCCGCATTTGCATCGCTCGATCTGCGTGCGACGCCGCATAGCACCCGATGAGTGAACTTGGAACAGGGCGGTGATGCGCCGCGACGCCAACCTTAGCGCATGACGCCGCATTTTTAATTTTGCCTCTGTTAGTAGTGCGGCGTGTGGCGTTTACACTTGAATTGTTGCGCGCGACGCATTTTTGATTTTAGCTTCAGGACCTATGCGCGCCGTAACGCCGCAAATACACATGATTGGTTGCGCGACGCCGCAACCTGGCTTAATAAACGGAGATGCTCGCGCACTCCTCATTTCACTCACTCAAAAATCATTTCTTAACCAACCCTAACTCTAAAAACTTCACCACCACTCAAGCTCAACTTGCATAGAGATTAATCTTCACATTTTCTTCACTTCATACATCATTCATCCTCAAGTAAGTGATTTCATGACTTCCTTTTTCTAATTTTTCGCTTGCCTTCATCTCCATGAAGAAAGTTGTCGAAAATATGAAGTTCTTGCTTGAAATTTGATGTTGTTCTTTGTAATTGTTTATTTCTTATGTGATTGAGCTGTGAAGCCTTGAATTTTTCTTATTTTGGGAAGTTTTGCATGATGAAGCCATTGTTGGTTTGTTAGATGCTTTTGTGTGCACACAATGTGTTTGATAAAATGCTTATGAGAGTATAGGGAATAGAACTTGATAATGAGCTAAGCCATACTTCATGTTTATGCCATACATTGTTTCAAATGACAAAATTTGGTTGTCCTCAATCAAATAATTGCGAAAATTATTAGATGATCAAAGGTTTGTCTAATTGCAATTTAGTGCATAAGGAATTTTTTTTGTATAAAAAAAAAAACCATTGAGATTGTCAACTTTTGCAAGAGTTTTAATATGAAAATATGAATTGCATTGGTAATCTCTTTGTTGGAAAACCATAGTGGTGAAGTGATAATGCTCATAGAATTTTAAGATGTTTGTGTTGGTACTAACATAGAAAACAATTTTTGCACAAATCTTCGTTCTATGTGCAGGGAACTATGGCTCGTAATCCAGAGAAACGCAAGAAGCAAACTGTCTCTTCTTCTTGTGGAAGTTTTGATTCCCACTTGTTCAGATCTTTGGCGTGCCAAGACCATTATGCCTCAATTCTTACAAACAAGGAATTTGTGAGGGAGAAGGCATTTCAGCTAAGTGCCAATGATTTCATGGAGATCCAACATAACATTGGGCAAAGACATTGGGAAGCTTTTACATCTTTTCCCAAGACAGCTAGCAAAAAGCTAGCAATGGAATTTTTTGCAAATGCTTATCAGAGTGGAGATGGTGACATCCCTGCTGGCGATGCTAGATATGTGAGTTATGTAAGGGGAAAGACAATTCCATATGATCCCCATACAATCAACTAGCTGTTTGATTTGCCTGATGTTGAAAATTGTGGCTATCAAGCCAGAGGTGTCTTGGACGGAGCTGATCAACAGGCCATTCGGCATTTATTAATCAGACCGGGACAAGATTGGGTGAGGAACCAAGATGGGTCGCCCGTAAAAATAGAAGAGGCGGAATTTGACTCCCACCGCAAAGGCATGGGGCGTGTTGTACTTCATACTTTCCTCCCTTGCGCCAATGTGTCGAGTTGACTTCATATAGGGCTACCCTGGTATATGCCATCATGAATGGTGAGCCGGTAAATGTGGGCCAAATTTTAGCTCACAATTTTACAATGCGGCTCATGAAAAGGTAACCAGATCTTGGTGAGGCACGCCTCTCTCATTCAGCTCCTATGTGAAAGGGCGTGTGAAGATCCCAAGTAAGGAAATTAAAGAAAATCCAATACATCCTGGGACCCTCATAATGGGTGATTGGATTCGGAGGAATTCAATCCCACTTGACCAGCCACCTCAACCTCCTCACAGATCACCAAGAACCGGAGGAAATGGGGGAGGCCCAGAATATGTTTGTAGATCCTCCGGTTCAAAATTACCCTTCGATGGCTGATTTTGAGAGATTATCGGCTGATGTCCAGAGGATTGGGAGTCAGGTAGAGAGTATGGCCTTAGAGCAACGGGAAGAAGCACGAGCTCAAAGGCGAGGGATGCAGGCTATTTACAGAGCCATTGGTGCTTACCAAAGTGGCCAGTTCGTGAATATGGACGCCGACATTTTCTAGGAGTCTTACCCTGATGATGAGGCAGGGCCTTCAGAGCCAGCTCCATAGTTTCTTTCAGCGGTGGCATCGGGCGGCCCGCCCCATCATTTCACTCAGTGGTTGAGTCCCATGGCTCACCGTTTTGGTTTTCTACTTTTATCTTTTGTTTTCTTTTATTTTTCTGTTTAAATATCAATATTCAATGTATATTGTACTGATTGTTTTTTTTTTGGGAACTCTAATTTCCTTTTCTTGTACCTTGTGTTAAATGAATTTTTGAGTTGAGATGTTGATTTGATAAGTGGAATTCTGGTTTGTTATTTTCAGAATCCCCATGATATGCATGCTTATGAATTGTAATGGATACACAATTGGATTGTGACTTTGCATGCCTCTTTTTGATAAAAAAGTTCACAAATAACCCTTTGAAGCATGTTAAGTAACATTTAACTGCAAGATTCGTTTGTGCTTAATTTCCTCTCTAACCAGTGAGCATTTTGTGCCAAACAGAACTTTTTGTTCTTGTGTGCTTCTGTTATATGTGACAGTCTTCAGAATTTGACCTCGTTCTTAGGATTTTATACTTGCATGTTTACACATATTGAGGCAATATTTTTTCTAATACCTAGAGCCTAAATTCACCACCTAATTCATTTAATCCTTTGTTAGCCCGTTTGAGCCTAATTGTCCATTATTTGCGATCTACCTTCATTGCAAGCCTAAGACCAGAATCTCAATTATCCCTACTTACTTGGAGTTCAGTAGGCCATATTACAACATGTCTTAGCATTTGATTAAGTTTGGGGTTGCTTGAGGACAAGCAAAGATTCTAAGTTTGGGGTGGATGTACAAGGACTTAAATTGTTCAATTTTGTTTAGAATTTGGACTTGTTCATTGTTATGTTAAAAAAAAAAAAGTCATTAATGTGTAAATATTACCTATTGTTCTTAATCAATTGTATTGGGGGAGATTTGTGTGAATGAATACAAGGGTTTGATATCAATGTCGTGAAGTGGTTTATTTCTTACTCCAAGATTATGAGCCTACTATCCAAATAATTCCTGCCCTTACCTAAGCCCCATTACAACCTTAAAGGCCTTTTAAATGTGTATTACATTGCATTGTATTTAATTCTTTAGAACTTGGTCAAGCCTATGGTAGAGTGTTGCGTATGATGTGATTGAGAGAACGATCCTAATGACACCTGAGTGAAAGTGAAATATCATTTGTGAGGAAAGTCTGATAAGTTGAGCATAATTGATAATTGTACGTTATGTTGCTTGATTTGTTCATTTGGGAGAATTTGGAATTGAGAAAGCAAGTGATATAAGAAGGCATGAATTGTCACCTTTGACAAGTGTGATTAAAAAGAAAGTTGATTGAGCATGTGTTTATGGTGGAGATTGAAAATACATCCATTAATTTCATTTTTGACCCATGTTTTTAATTTAATTTTTGCTTGAGGACAAGCAAAGTGCCAAGTTGGGGTTGTGATAAGTTTTCATCTTATGTTAATTTAGAGTGATTAATTGAATTAAATACATGAGGAATTGAGAGAGTTGAATATATATTGAGCTTAAACTTTGGAATTCTTTACACTTGGTTGTTTGATTGTATGTTTTAACTCTTACATTATTCTCATGTATATTGCACTTGAATTGCTAGGAATGGAAACAAAACCAAAAGAAGACACTCTCAAGAATTCAATTAAAGGCAAAGAAGATGATTCGTGAGAGCATAAGATTCGAAGGCAGCCAAAAATGCGAAATTTAGCCAAGTTATTGAGTATGCGCGTGTGGCGCATTTACAAATAAAGGAATGCGGCGTGGCGCATTTATGTAAATTGGCTGTGTCTTCATGCGGCGTGGCCGCGATCGAGGAAGAATCTCACGACGCTATCGCTGCAAATCTGGAAGCCGCTTAAATGCGCGCGTGACGACGCATTTGCATTACGCTTTTAAAGCTGCGCCGCAGCGCCGCGGTGCTGCAGAATCTGTATAATTAGATATTTGTTCACTTTTTAATCATCTTGGACCTTTTCTAACATCTAAAACACTGAGGAGAAAGATTAGGAGTGCTAGGGTTCCATTGTTCTTCATCTTCAAGGAGGATTCAATCTTGGGAACAAGGTTTGGATCATCAATGGAGTTGTTTTCTTCCATATGTTTGTTTTCTTCTTTTACTACCATGAGTAGCTAAATACCTTAGATTAGGATGAGATGAATCATGTACAAACTCTTATGTAGTTAGTTCTCTTATATTAATACAAGTTTATGTTATGTAAATTGAGTTTCTAATCTCTATACTTCATGCTTTTCAATACTTGATCACTATTGCATTGATTTTGGGTTTTTCATCTTTATTGGAAAATAGGATGAATGAACTTGAATTGAGATTAGTAATCATAATCATGATGATTATAGGAATATAACTTGTGGTTATGTGTTCTAATGAATCATGGATCTTATTGCTTAGTCTAATCATTAATCACCTAAGGGATTAGGGATTGTGGCTAGAATAAAGGGTTTATGAGGCAAGGGATTGTCCTTAAGCTAATTCAGTTGATTCGAACTTCAATTTATATGAAATTAATTAAGTTAATGATGAACTAGTTACATAAGAGCAAGTACAAGAGGATTCAAATCCTAGTCGTTTTCAACCAACCAAGTCAATTCTATTTTTACTTTAACTTGTTCAAAGTTACAATTACAATCAAAATATCCAAATCATTTCCGTTTAAAGTAATTACACACTTATTCTTATTGATAACCATCATAATCCCTGTGGAGACGATACTCTATTCATTACTATATTACTGGTTGCGATTGGTACACTTGCCTTAAAAAGTAGTGTATGAAATACGCTAACACCTTGTCAATTCGAATCGCGTATCTTTAAAAGTCTTACCATTATTCTAGGGTCGGATTGGTTTTCGAATTACCATATCCTTCGGGACTGTGCCTTAGTTTTCCTAATTTTGGAGTCTTCACATACCTTTCTGTTAATCCTATCGAAGATTCTTGTAAGAGAGAGCTCAGGATTTCATATTCCCTCGCTAGTATAGAAGTTATCAGGCGACCGAGTTGAAGAATGTACCAGTTCGTGCCGGTATCTACGGACGACATCTTGGTCTATTCGAGGAGCAGAGGAGAGCACGAAGAGCATTCACGCCAAGTACTACAGATACTACGAGAGGATCAGCCTTATGTTCACCGGTCTAAGTGTGAATTCTAGCTTGAAGAGGTGAATTTTCTCGGACATGTGATCACCAGAGACGGTATGGCTGTGGATCCAGCCAAGATTGAAGCGGTGTTAAGATGAGGACAACCGAAGACTGAGACAAATATCAGGAGTTTTGTTGAATTAGCAGGCTACTACCGGAGATTTGTTGAAGGTTTTTCAAAGATCGTAGTACCGCTTACACAACTTACAAGGAAGGATCAATTGTTTCCTGAGACAGAAGAGTGCGAATCCAGTTTTTAGAGACTGAAGGGACTTCTAACGACGACACCTGAGCTGATTTTGCCTCAACCGGAAGAACCTTATGAGGTTTACGGTGATGCGTCACATCAAGGATTGGGATGCGTGCTGGTGCAGTACCAGAAAGTTGTGGCTTATGCTTCGAGACAGCTTAAGAATCCACGAGAGAAACTGTCCTGCGCATGATTTGGGATTTGCTGCAGTGGTTTTTTTTGCACTGAAGATTCGGGATGACACCTTACGAAGCGCCATATGGACGTAAGCGTCAGATACCTTTAGGTTGGAATCGGGACGACGAGGACTCTATGGCGAATCAGACGTGATTTAGTGAAGGGATGACTTGTTATTGAAGTATTTCCAGCGAAGGTTGTCGATAGAGAGATTAAGCAACTGAGAAACAAGGAGATACAGCTTGTCAAAGTTGTATGGGATCAGAAGACCAGAGATGCAACATGGGAGTTGGAAGAGAGGTGCAGACTCAGTATCCAGAACTTTTTCATGATACGTAACTCACTTGTAGTTTCGAGGACGAAACTATTTTTAGAGTGGGAGTATTGTAACACGCGTATTTTCATGATGTATTAATTGAGCGTTATTTAGTGTATTTTGTCGTATTTATGCTATAATAAAGCAATTTCTTGTTCCCTAATTAAGTGAATTAATTAAATCAAGATCAAAATATATTTGAGAGTTCATATTTTATATTAATTCACGGTTCGAATATCGTCGAAAAATTCTAACGAAGTTTAAATCGCGTTTGAATCGCCAGGCGATTTATGAGATAAAATTCTAAATGAACTCCGATTCCGATGAAAATCGAATCGTAACTTGTTGAGACTATTTTTGAGTGTTTGACATGATTTTTATTATTTATAATTAAATATTATCACGCGATGAATTAATTTCTCGTTAAATTAATTTTCGCGAGTTTATCGGTAACGCGGGTATTTCGTCGCCGTGTTTTAGTAACCCCTAGACTCTAAGATTAGTGGGTAATCATGAGAGATGTGAGATTAGATGGGTAGGACTAGATGATGTGATTAGCATCTCTTAAAGGTGATAGGTGTCACATAGTGTGTGATTTATTTCAAAAATTTACTTTTTACTTATTGTAAATTATTATTAATGATGTGTTTGTTTTTATTAAGTGAATAAAAGATGAAGACCCCCCATTTCAGCCCCACTTTCACGCCACCCTCACCCCCACACTCTCCTATCTTCTTCTTTCATTTCTTCTTGGAGAAGCTAAGGTTCAAGAGCTTCCATTGATGCCATCTTCCAATCCTTTGAGCATTTGAGCTTCCAACCTTCATCAAACTTGTTCAAGAGCTTCATCTACATCTAGATCATCACTTCCTAGCCACCAAAGTAAGAGAAAAATCAAATTTCCCTCCCCCTTGCACTGTTCAAAACCGCGCCCCCTCCCCTTAGTGTAGTTTTGATTTTTCTTGTTTCCAATCTTGCTTTCTTGGTTGTTTGATGTTGTTTGATGGGTTGATGATGATCAAGAGGAAATGAGACACCCTTAATCCTTTCCTTGAGCTCTAGGGTGAAAGCCCTAAGAGGAGAAAAGGGGAAAATGGTATGATCCTCATTGAATCACCTAATTATTGGTTTAATTGAGTTATTGGAAGTTGTTTGATGCTTGTATGAGTAGTACTTTTTGATGAGAATGTGTAAATTGTTATTGAACTATAGGAAATGTATGTTTTAATTGTTGAACCATGTGTCTAATTGATGAATAATATGCCTTGAGTGATTTAATTGTTATTGGATTGATTATGCATGAATTAGTAGAGAGTTAGTTTAGGTTTTGTGAAAAAAATGGGTTCTTGAAGGACTAATATGGCATGTAAAATTTGATTAGTTGTATTATGTTGTAATTCATGTAATTAATTGATGAGGGTTATGTTTTGGGTAGTTTAATTGTTATTGGGTTGTTGTATATGTTTATGTAGAATAGTTAGTATGTTACATGTGGGAATTTATGCTTGAGGGACTTAAAAGGCATGTTAGAACTTAATTGGGGATGTTCTCTAATTATTGGCATTATCATGATCATAGTTAAATGGCTTGGATCAAAAGATTTCTTGGAAAGATTTCTTGGAAAACCTTACTTTTGAAAATGTTTTGGGAATAAGTTTTGAAACTTAGTTGAGGATAGTCTTGAATGGTGACTTGTTGTCTTAAGAAAATGCTATGTGGAATGGTAATAAATTGTGGTTTGGAAAGTTGTAAATTAGTCACTAAATTAGGGCCCTTAGCCGTGAGCTCTTGGGTGTAGGACAAAGGAGAATTTCTTGCAAAACTTGTCTTGACATAGATATGCATGTTTAATTGGAACTTGGTTACTAGAGTTTGTGAAAAGCCTTGCATTCTTGAAAGAGGTTTGAGTTAGGATTGGCATGTTTGATTATGTTGTTGCTTTGCGAAATTAGTCATTGATTTGTGAAAGAATTACTAAATAGAAAAAATTGTTTTGCATTTTTCTCTTAGCATATGATTAGTAGTAATTATGTAGTAGTAATTATGATTAGCATTTGTGAATCATGTACTTGGTTGATGGCTCTTGCTCCTTAGCTAGTATATTTGTTATTAACATTGTTGAAATTGTTGAATAAAAAGAGTCAGTGGATTTGTATTGAAAACCCTTGTCCTTGAGGGACTTGAAAAATGATTGTTGGGTCTTGATTAAGCTTTCTCTTGTGTAATAGTTTGTTGTTTTATGGAAGTAATTTCATATGAAATGGTGTGGTTATAATAGTTTAGGAAATTTGCAATTGCTCCCTTATTTGTTTATGAAGGCCGCGAGTTCCCTAGGGTTTGAGGGGGGAATAAATTGTGTTTTTAGCACTATATGGTTGTATGGAATTGTGTTAAAGCTTTGGAAAATTATAGAAAAGGTTTGATTTCATTTAGAATTTGTTTTGAGAATTTGGGGCAATGAAGCACATTAGGTAAATTGGGTTCCTTGAGACCCAAGAAAAACCAAGTGGAGCCTTGATGTAAGGTTTGAGAAAAGAAGTGGTTAATTGATATTGTTTCTTGCCATAAGCTTTCAAGAAAATAATGATGTGTTATGCTTTAGCTTTTTCAAGAAATGGTTCTAGTCTTGGAATTTTACTCTTTTAATTAGTTAGTAAAATATTTTCAATGAGTACGCAATTTATTAAAAACTAGTATTTTAAATTATGTTTCTGAGTGAAAGTGTTTTGGTTAGGATGAAGGGTTTTAGGTTTTGAGAGCCTAAGGTTATAGAATTAAGTCTTTAGAATTATGCTAAGTTTGTTTATTGTGTTAGGCCTTGAGTAAATCCGAGATCGTACGGCACTGGATCGAGAAATACGTGGACGCGTGGCGTGGAGTTCGGTAAGGGCACTTCTAGACATTTGTAGGCTTTTACTATTGTATGTCCTTGTGTAAGGGCAACTTTAGATATTTTTAGGCTTTCGTTATTTAATTGTTTTATTAAATACGAAGAAGTCTGAGAACTCTACGAGTTCGAAGTTAGGGTTTTCGAACCCCTTCGTTATTTTATTATCGTGCGGTCGCCATATTCCGAGTCATTCGTGGGTGAAAAATTGTGCGGTTGGTCTTCTGGCCCCAACCCCCCACTTGTTTGTGCCTCTCTGTCAATTCCATCGAATTGCAGAGGGATGGATTCCATATTGATTGTCGACAATTGCTGCTAAGTGTGATTATTTGAGATGAGATGCTTATGTTATTTATCTCTGATGGATTGAGTTGTATTGCTATGTTGCTTATGCTGTTGAACTGAATTATATTGTTATAATTATGCGAATTGTTCATCGGAGTGCGAGAGTTGGTCGAGTCGTTGAGACGTTTTTGAGCTTGAGCCGATTCACCTAGGGTGCGAGAATCCCCTAAAAGGCTACGGCTGGTGTTCGGTAGTGAATGGCTAGACGTTAGTTTTGCCGGACGTTTTTGAGCTTGCGTCGATTCACCTAGGGTGCGAGAATTCCCTAAAAGGCTACGGCTGGTGTTCGATAGGGAATAGCTAGGCGTCGTAATGCTAATGGAACCTGAGCTGAATGTCCTAGGGTGAGGAGAGAGCCCAAGGCTACGACTGGTATTCAGTGGATGGATCCGCGTTACTTCCGGTATGTGGCAAAAGTGTTGAGAGAATGAGTCTTGATTTCGGTCTTGAGTCGCACTTGTGAATTGTATACACTGTTGTTTGCCTACTGCTTTATGCTTTGGTTGTTTTTGATTATTTGAGAAGTTGACCCTTTCCCGTGGTGCCTTCAACCAATGGTGGCTACCCAGGCGATGGCGAGGGCGCAAGGAACCCGATAGCAGATGATGGTGAGGAGGACCTCTTCGAGGATCCAGGCGACGACTTTTATTTGTCATGATTGACTATGTCTGTTGTATGTTTTCTTGGGATGGCTGTAGTATGTCTTTTGTGTACAGTTGTTGTGACCAGTTGGGCCAAGTGATGTTTTGTTGTTACAGGGTAGACTGGTGGTTTCACTTTTGGAGCAGCCCACTGCGTGGGTGTCTGCCGGGGGTACCGCCAGGGTATGATTGCTCTCTTGAGGGTCATCATACCATAGGTGTATTTCTTTGCACATTTTCTACTCTATTATTTTGCACATACTGTGTATATGACTTATGTATTTATGCATGTATGTTTTATCAGTATCTGAGTCTTGTGTCCTAGTTGCACCATGTTTCGAAACGCTGTATTTACTCTGAGTGTGCCTGCAGGAGTTATTGGTGTTTTAAAAAAAAAAAAGTACCGCATTTTTCTAAAGGGCACAAGAGTTTTTAAAACGCGTCACATATAGGTTCTTTCGGTTTCGTAGCGGTCCGGAAACGGGTCGTTACATTCCACGCCTTCCTAGGATATTCTAGGTCTTTCCTAAAGCTTCTACATCTCTTCTAGTGTTTATGGGTCCCACTTAAGCCAATTTTGTCCCTAATTATGGTTTTTCACATTTGTTTATTACCTAATTACCTATCTAAACATTTATTCGAAAATCAAAATGTCACACAACACCAATAAAGGAAGTGATCCAACTATGTTGTCTCCTCGGATCGCATATTTCTCTACTGAGTTTACTAATGGGCCTAGCAAAAATGGATCTATTTTTGTTTTTAAAATTCTCACCAAACCCTGCAGAGTCACGCGTATCTTTGGCCCATTCCTTAAATAGTAATAATTACATTTTCTATTCCAAGTTCCTCCTTTTTTTAGTGTATAAAAAAATTACGTTTGCTTACTTTTTTTATAGGCTAAATTATATTTTTAGTCCCTTATGTTTATCTTAGGTTTTAGTTTGGTCCCTTATGTATTATTTAGTCCGATTTGGTCTCTTATGTCTAATGATTACGCCAATATGGTCTCACTATTTCAAAGTGGTCCCTTATGTTACAAAAATTATACCAGTGTGTTCGCCTTTTTTGCAAAATAAGGGACAAAAAAGGGACTATATTGGTATAAATTTTGTAACATAAGAGACCACTTCGAAACAAAAATAAAATAAAATAAGAGGGACCACAATTAACATATAAGGGACCAATTGGGAACTTTTAATACATAAGGGACTAAATTGAAACCTAAAATAAACATAAGGGACCAAAAGTATAATTTAGTCTTTTTTATATAATACTTTTTCTTACATTTAACACCACAAAAGCATTAGATTAATAATCTTATAATAAATATATTATTGGTATAAGTTTTATAAATTTAATTAATTTATTTTATAAGTTATTATAGATTATATAATAACATAAATTATTTTAATATGATTAGTGACATATTGTGAACAATTGACACCGCGACGACCGCAATTTGAATCGCAACACCCGAAATCGCGAAATCCATAACACAACCGCGACTGTTACCATGATCGTAATTTAAAACCCTGGTTGTAAATGAATTCAATCAACGACAGCAAATCATCCTAGCTCTCGCGGTTGTCTAAAGTGCAAGCTCTCATCAGATCTTCCAATGACTGAATTGTTCTCTCTGTCTGTCCGTCGGTCTGCGGATGGTAGGCAGAACTAAGTTTCAGCTTTGTCCCTAAGGCTTCGTGCAATGCTCCCTAGAAATGAGAAGCGAACTTCAGATCTCTGTCAGAAATGATGCTCGAGGGTACTCCATATAGTCGAACAAGCTCAACAATCTAGATCTCGGCCAGCTTCTCCACGTTGTACGTTGTTCTTATAGGTAAGAAATGAGCACACTTGGTTAACCGATCGATGATTATCCAAATTGAATCATATCTTTTATGTGTCCTTGATAAACCCACGACGAAATCCATAGCTATTCTTCCACTCCTGCACATACAACGGTTGCAATATCCCAGAGCTAGTTTGTAACACTCGTATTTTTACTATGCGTTATTTGGCGTTATTTATTGTATTTTGTCATTTTTTTTTCAAAAGAAAGGAAGGGGCCTCGTTAAAACCTTCTGATGCAAAACCCTCCTTAGGAAAAAAACATCAAGAAGGAAAAAGAGTACCCCCCCTAAAATTTATTGATAAAAAAGATAAAAAGAGAACAAGAAGAATGGGGGGACTAGGCCAAAACCCATTAAGAAAGATAACAACCAGAGCAATAGGCGTGGAATGAGAACCTATACAAAGACAAAAAACAAGGCAAACAATAATGGTATGCAAAGGCATCACTATAAGGTCTTCCATCCCAACGAGGTTGGCACCAAAGACCTTAACAATCATCTGCAGCATACCAATAAAGCTAAAAAACGTGGAAGCAAAACGAGAAAGATCAACAATCCAAGACGGAAAAACAACTATCTGAACCGGTAGCATGGCAGACCATATCTGTTGCGGGAGAAATCCTCTGCCATGAAGGATGGGATAGTGTTCCACCAAGAGAGACCCGGATAGTGGAAACCATTATTAGCCAACTTGTCTGCGCAGGAATTACCTTCTCTAAAGATATGAGAGCAACTGAAGGACATGTTCTTAGTAATGTGAATGCAATTTAGCCAGCGATTACGAATTTTCCAAGGAACAACGACTGGATTCGAAAAAGTTTGAACCACCAACAGAGAGTCACATTCCAGCCAAAGCTTGTTCCAGCCATTGCGGTTGGCCAACTCGATAGCAATGATAGCACCCATTAATTCAGCATAGAAAGCATTAGTAACCCCGATATTGTAAGTAAAACAGCCAAGAGTGGCCGCACTACTATCTCTAAAAATACCACCACAGGCGGCAAGACCCGGAGATCCCCTAGCCGCCCCATCAGTATTAACCTTGATCCAAGAGCAAATAGGCGGGTGCCAGTTCACTTCAACGATCTTCTGAGCTTTGCTCAACTTACCCGAAATGAAGAATTTCTTAAGGAAGACAAATTCTTGAATATTACCAGACATATAACCAGAGGAGAGGTTACCTGTAAGATTGACATTAGCCGCAATCATGTTCATAGCCACTGTCAGGGTGACTTTGTTGTTCTCAAACGGTTGATTTCTACAAAGATGCGGATAGCCCAAATAGAATTAGCAACAGCTGCAATGAAAACCTCTTTAGACTGTGAGCTCCAGGTACGGTCGCAAAATTTAAGGATGGTTAGAATGGAAGAGGTATCCAGAACCGTCCCAAGACAATCACTCAACCAACTCCAAATATGAGAAGCAAAAGCACAATGTAAAAACAGATGACTAGTAGATTCATAGTTGGATCCACAGAGACTACACACGGAAACCATGGTGCAACCCCTCCTCCATAATTGATCATCCGTAGGAAACCTGTCATGAATTAACCGCCAAATGAGAAAAGATTTGGAAGGGGGAATAGAGTTTCTCCAAATCAGCTTGGTCCAAGCTAAAGCATGCGCAGAGGGGGCGTGGAAGTTGTAAGCTGCTTTCAAGGAGAGGCCCCCTGAAGCAGTGTCCCTCCAAACACAAGTGTCAGAGCTAGGGAACCTGGGAATCTTGATATTCCGAATCTCAGAAACCAGAAAGGGATAACGCTGCAGCAAAACCTGGGGGATGTGCCACTCATAGTCCGAAATAAAATCACTAACCTTAGCAGTAAGGGAACCGTGCAACGAAGCTGGGATATTAAGCAAGTTGACAATCGGCTGGGAGAGCTAGTAATCCAACCAGAAATTGATAGTAGTACCATCACCAAGCTGCCAAGAGCTATGAGAATCAACAGTGTTGACAAAGTGCCTCAAACTAGCCCAAATGGATGAGTTAATGTGATAGTTAATAGAGGCCTTATTTTTTAAGACTCTAGCTCTAAGAAGTTGGGCCCATTGGGCATTAGAAGACTTAAGCTCCCAACATCTTTTAAGCATAGCAGCCTTGTTGGTTGCTTTTAAAGAGCGAAGACCCAGACCACCAGCCTCCAAAGGAGTACACACCTTATGCCAAGCAACAGTGACCACTTTAGAGTTATGGATGTTGCCAGACCAAATAAAGTTCCGAATACATCTATCCAACAAATTCAGAAGAGAAATCGGCCAAGCGTACAGCTGAAAAGAGTAAGTCAACATTCCAAAAATAACAGATTTAACAAGCTGGACTCTACCCATAAGAGAGAGCATGGATCCTTTCCAAGAAGCAAGCTTAAGAATAATTTTATCAGCAATAGGTTGAAGATGCTCCTTCCTAGGCTTCCCTCTAAACAAAGGCACGCCAAGATAGGTGAACGGGAGCTGACCCCGACAAAAACCCAAGATATCCGAAAGGGATTGAAGTCGGGCATGAGGGATACAACCATCATAAAACTTGGATTTCTCATAATTAATATTCTGACCGAAAGCCTGGTTGTAAAGCTGGAAGAGATTCATGAGGTTTTCAATATTTTTCTTCGTACCTTTGCAGAAAATAAGAATGTCATCTGCATAAAGAACATGGCTAGGGACTTTATACCCTCTCAGACTGGCCATCTGCAGTAAATCACCGTGCTCAACTAACTTTAAAATACCTCTACTAAGGACTTCTTCAGCAAGGCAGAAGAGAAGAGGAGAGAGGATCTCCTGCTCGACCCCGCTTGCAAGCAAAGTAACCAGCAGCTTTACCATTGACGGATATAGAAAGTTTAGCCGAATTGAGAATGATACCAACCCAATTACAAAAGGCCGAGTCGAAGCCAAACTGCTTAAGCGTTTTCAGAAGAAAGGTCCAATCAATTGTATCAAAAGCCTTTCTGATGTCAATTTTGAGAGCAATGTTACCACCAAAACTCTTCTTGTGGAGAAAGTTCACTGCTTCCGAAGCCACACCAATACAGTCAAAAATCTGACGCCCCTGAATGAAACCTCTTTGATTTTGCGAAACAATTTTGGAAGCCACTTTGGCTAACCTATCAGCAAGAACCTTAGTGATGATCTTGAATTTAAAGTTGGCTAGGGCAATAGGCCTATACTGACCAATAGTATCCGCTTCAGGGGTCTTAGGAATAAGAACCACAATATTAGAATTAAAGTTCGGAAGGATCCAATCTGTCTTGAAGAACTTGAGCACCGCATTAAAAACATCAGAACCAACTACATCCCAGTACTTCGTGAAGAAGAATCCCCCAAAACCATCTGGCCCAGGAGTGCCATTTGCATTCATAGTGAAGACAGCATTTTTAACCTCGTCCATAGAAGGCAAGTTAGTCAACATCAAATTATCATCAACAGTAACCTCAAGAGTAATAACAGAATCAATAAGACCATTATCAGCACAGTTATTGTCAACAGCAAAGAGCGAAGTGTAAAAATCAAGAGTATGATTCTCAATATCAATAGGGTCAGTAAGAATAGCATCACCTGATTTGAGCATGGTCATCCTCTTTGTTGTGTTTCTGATTTTGGTGACTGTATGAAAGAAAGAAGTGCACCTATCCCCAGAGGTATGCCAGTCCAATCTAGACTTTTCTTTCCAAAAGGATTCTTGGAGCTGCAGAGCTTGATGGAGACTGACTTGAGCCAACTTCTCTTGCTCAACTAAATCATCCGAATACCCATACAAATCCAATTGCTCCTGGATCGAAGAAATTGAATTCATGGCAGCCTGGACCTTGAGATTGATATCCCCAAAGCAGTGTTTATTCCAATGCTTGAGCTTCTCCTTGACTAACTTGAGCTTTTGTGTGAGCACAACCATAGGGCAGCCAGAGACCGGAGTGGCCCAAGCGTCCCTAATTATACCATAGCAATCATCATGGTCGGCCCACATTTTTAAAAACTTAAAAGAAGTAGGGAAGGCTATTTCCTGTTTGTTAAACTCTAAACAAATAGGATGATGATCAGATTTAGACCTCACTAAAGTACAGCAAGACACAACACTCCAAGTAGAAAGCCAGTCCTAGTTGCAAATAGAGTGATCCAGTCGCTTTTCAGTGAGTTTTCGGCCTTTCCTACCATTGGTCCAGGTGAAAAAAGCTCCTGTAGTGTTGATATGGACCAAGCTGGAGCTATCGGACCAATCTCTAAAGTCATTGCAGGCAATTTGGGTCGGGGTCCCATTACCTCTATACTCATGCGACCCTAACACAGTGTTAAAGTCCCCAATAAAACACCAAGCACCCTGATTAGGCACCTGAATATCCGTCAAGTCCTGCCACAGCTGCCTGCGAACCATGTAAGAATTGGAAGCATAAACTGCAGCCATATAGAAAAGCTGATTCTCCCACTCCAAAGAGAAGGCCACCAACTGGTTAGTAACAGAGATAATAGTAGGATTTAAAGAAACATGACAAATGCACCAAAGGTTGGGGATAAGGTTCTGTCTGTTGTTCACCTCAAAGACTTTGTAGTTCAAATTAGACCAAAAACGGGAAGGGAACTGATCTAACCGAATCCACGGCTCAGAGATAAACAAAAGATTAGGTCTATTAACAGTGACTAGCTGCTTGATAACCAATCTAGTATCAGGATTGGCTACCCCTCTAGCATTCCAATAGATGGCTCTCATTTAGAGGATTGTTTCGTGGCTGCCCTAGAGCGGGTATTATAATCCATCTTACCACCAGATTTTGCCTTTTGCCTTAACTTTCTCTTCTGAGACTTGGACAACACTTTGACGAATTCCGCTTGAGGCTCAACGGTCTGGTTGTTTATCAAGTATTTGGTAGCTGAGGCAGACTTAATTTCATCGGTGTCTTCAACTAACTCAATGTCATTCACATCTTTAGGCTTGTCATCCCAAAGTCGGCCCACAATTGCTAAGTCATGCCTAACAATGTGATTCAGATTCAATGAGGAATGAATGGGGGTCTCTAACAAGTGCTCATTGATGTTCTTGTTAGGAGCGTCATCATGCAGCACGTGCACAGGACCTACAAAAGAAACAGAATCTGGCACAAATAAATTAGAAGAGATGGGTGAATTATTAACCTGGTTGTTGTTAGCTAATGTAGATCCCTGATGCAACGAATTGTTATCGGCTTCATCCACCTCAATATCTGTCTCCTCATCTGAAGATTCGGGACCAATCAAAGGATTCTTACCACTTTGAAAATCAGCTGCATTAAAGGGCACATTGTTAACCCCTTTGAAAGCATTTGTGTCAGTGATAAATTGCACTTCCATGTCAACCTCCGTCTCCTTATTATTGGTTGCTGGTTGTGCCACAACTAAAACCTGATGGGCGCAATTACCATCACCCAAATTAACAGTAACAGTGGGAGAAACTCCATTCCTTGCAACTTCCACCTGTTGCTCAAAGCTGGCAACCTGATCATGAAGAGGTTCGCGATTGGTTCTAGAGCTCGCAGCATGAATCACTGCTTCGAGGGTATGTGCAACATTCTGCTCAGCTTCAACTTGAAGGTCGTTGTTGGAATCATGGTTCACATCAGGAATGGGCTGCTCAACAGCATGATTCCCAACATTCGGATGGCCATTCTTAGCAGCAACAGCCACTGGTTCAGTGTTTCTAACAATAGGCTGCCTAGGAGCATGAGATTTGCGAATCATCTTAGGACCATGATCATCCACCGAGTGGTCATTATCCTTCTTCCTGCAAGTAGCAATAGAATGACCGAGTTGTTTGCAAGAAGAACAAAACAGGGGCAAGTTCTCATAAACCAGTTCCACCAAGAAGGAAAAACCAAGCCTTTCAACCCAAAGTTTGCTTCGAAGGTTAGAAGTGAGATCAATATCAATAAGGACGCGAGCAAAGTGGCCAAGAAGGCGTTTGTTCGTTGCTTCATCTAGGCATATAGGGATGCCAATGCTTCCAGCGATGGCAAAGATTATACGAGGGTCCCAATACTCTTGAGCAAGGCCTACAATCCGAACCCAGCATTGGGCATTTGATTGCTTGAGGTTCTTGGTATCAAAATCAGGTGTCAAAGAGTATAAACGCAAGAAACCCGGTCGTAATTGCCAAGAAGTGATCGATCTGACGCTTCGGAGATCTTCAACAGAAGAGAATTCAAACTCATAATATCCTTTGCCAAGAGGAATCATGTGCCAATGTCCAATAGGTTTCCACAAATCTTGAAGCTTGTTACGCAAGGCAGCCGCGCGAATTGGGACGTCACCTTTAGAGAGAAAAAGGCGACCATGTAGATGGTTTTTGCATCTCTCTAAACCAGCAAGGTAAGCATCTTCAGGTATTTGGAATTATTGTATTTTGTCGTATTTATGCTATAATAAGAAATTTCTTGTTCCCTAAGTAAGTGAATTAATTAAATCAAGATCAAATTATATTTGAGAGTTAATATTTTATATTAATTCACGGTTCAAAAATCATCGAAAAATTTCAACGAAGTTTCGTCGCGTTTCCAATCGCCGGGCAGTTTCGCCGCAAATAAAATTCTAAATGAATCCCGATTTCGAAGAAAATCGAAACGTAACTTGTTGAGGCTATTTTTGAGTGTTTGACATGATTTGTATTATTTATAATTAAATATTATCACGCGATGAATTAATTTCTCGTTAAATTAATTTTTGCAAATTTATCGGTAACGCGGGTTTTTCGACGCCGTGTTTTCACAACCCTTAAACTCTAGAATTAGAGGGTAATCATGAGAGATGTGAGATTAGATGGGTTGGACTAGTTGATGGGATTAGCATCTTTACTTTATTGCTAGGTGTCATTATGTGTGTGATTAATTTGAAAAATTCCTTTTTACAAAACTATTTTATATTAACGATGCTTATTGATTTTTTTTAAGTAAAATAAATGAAAGTAGGGAGCTATATGCAGCCCCATTTTCATGACCCTCCCTTTCTCTTCACTTCATATCATCTTCTTTTTCCATTTCTAGAGAAAGAAAGGGTTTGGAGCTCCATAGTCTTCAACCTTCGTCTTCTTGAGTTTTTGACCTCCAATCTCCACCATTCTTGCACCCAAGTTCTTCCTCCACTTGATCCTTCATCTTCCAACCATCCAAGCAAGAAGAAAAACTGATTTTCCTCCCCCATGTTTCTGCACAAACAGCACCTCCCTTCTTGTAACGACCCGTTTCAGGACCGCTACCGAGCTCAATATACCGAGCTCGAGTTACCGAGCTCAACACACCGAGCTCAACATAAACCTGTATGAGATGTGTTTTAAAACGAAACTCTTGTGCCTTTTAAAAATACGATATATTTTTTTTTATAAAACCAACTCGTGCACATCGTAGTAATTCTGACTTTCGAAACATGGTGCAACTAAGACACAAGACTTAAATTCTAATAAAACATACATGCATAACATACATATATATATCACTCGAAATAATAATGTATACAAAATACAGAGTAGCAATGTATAAAGAAAATACACCTAAGGTATGACGACTTCAAAAGAGCAATCATACCTGGGGTACTTCCACAGACTCCCACGCAGGGTCGCTCCAAAAGTAAGACCACCAGTCTACCCTGAAACAACAAAACAACACCGCCAAACTGGTCACGACATACTACTCCAAAAGAAAAACAAGGTACAGCCATAAAAACAACATCCAAAGAAGATAATCAATCACGACAGATAGAGGTCGTCACTGGTCCTCGTCGAGCTCCTCCTCGGCATCATCTGGCCGCCGAGTTCCTGCGCCCTCGACATCGCTCGGGTAACCGTCATGGATTGAAGGCACCACGGGAAAGGGTCAACTTCTCAACAATTCAAGATAAGCCACGACATAAAGGATATAAGCAAACAAAGAAAGTATAACATTCATCGACGTGACTCGACCATCTTACTCTAACTCGACACAACTCGCAAATCCATTTTCTCTCGACTGACAATTTTTCCTAATGCACACGCTGCATCAGATGTCGGAAAGTCCAGCCGGCCTTGGGATCCTCGCTCTCCCTAGGGCGATACGACTCAGTCCCATAGCGTGGCGACGTCTAGTCAATCTCCCGTAAACAAAAGGGGACCTAGCACCCTTAGTTATCCGGTCACGGCTCAAAAACGCTATACGACTCACCTAGCTCGCTCACTCGATGAACAATTCGCCGCATACGATATTCAAAGAGTTAAACACAAGATATTCAACCGCATGTCAAATAAAAAGAGCAAGCTCGACATGAAGAAACGCAATTCAACATGCAGTACACCATTCACAGCATATATTCAATCACATATTAAATACATGCAAAATCCAATCATATCACAACATTTCATGCTCGACACAGATCAAGAAATCCAGTCACAAGAACATATAAAATAAAGTCTTAATAATGTCTAAAAGTTGCCCTTACCGAACTCCAAGTTAATGCTGCTCGACAACGACCTTGACATCGCCTTCAACGAGCTCGACAACGACTTCGACCGCGTAATGTCCTCAATCGACCTCGACACGTCACGCTTCTCGATCGACCTCGACACGCATCTGATTCTCGATCTGGATTCCGCTTCCACGTCCTTGGATTCGCTTTCCGTACACCTCGATTCGAAATCACACGATCTCTGAATCGACTTCCTAAAACAAACACAACTCAGTTCGATCTATGGGTTCTAATACACTTAGCTCTCTTCCCAAACTTAACCACAACCCAGAAAATATAAAAACTCAAGAACTGAAATATATTTTTCCTCTAACACAAAGTTAGGGTTTTTGATCAAAAGCTCATGAAAAAGGCTATCTGATGCCACAACAGATAGATCGACGTCAACAACAACCAGAAGCAACAAACGAAAAACAAGAAATCGAAACAAACCAAAAATGAAGGGTTTTTGGGCACTGCCGATTGCAGAGATCAGAGAAAAAATTTGTTTTACAAGCTCGAATAATCGGTTAGAAAGATAGGTAATATCGTGAAGAAGAAAACCCATCAGTTTGACATGATTTGGAAGCATAAAACTGGCTAAAAATGGAAAGAAGAAATAGCGCTAAACAGTAGCACAGAGGAAAAGAAAAATCTGTTCTTCATACCTCAATGGTGATGGTCGAGCAGGGGAGATATGTCGAGAAGATAATGAGGAACAAGGTTGATGAAGAAAGCTTATGCAGAAGCTCGATGGAACTCAAGGTTTCTTCGATGGAAGTTTTTGGAGAAAAACAACGAAACTCAGAGCAGAAGGAAGGAAGAAGAAAGAAGAAAAGAAAGAATGAGTGTTTGAGGAAAACCGATCGTGGTATACAACTGGTGAGAGAAGGGCATAATCGTAACTCCAGCTATAAGATGCCAATCCCATCACCAATCTACCCATCTAATCGCTACTCTCTCATGATTACCCTTTACTCTATAGGTCGAGATCTAGACACGCTGACGAGCGGCAAGCCGACAATATAATTATTACAAACAATATAATAATAACGCTGAGTAACGTTCGTAAGAATACGAGGTATCATCTCGACACGATGTCGACTAGGGTGCTCGTGCAAGCGCACAAGGTTCTAACACGAGTTCGTGCACGCGGCCTCCTCGGCTCGATGCAGCGACTTCATCACCGACACGCGATCTCCTCAGCTCAGCAGCTAGTGCACGCAGTCTCCTCAGCTCAGCAAATGACCTCGGCACGCGATCTTGGCACGGGATCTCGACACAAGGTCTTGGTCGAGGTCTCGATCCGACGTCCTAATACCAGGGCGAGCTCGCCCTCGGGTGTTACAATCTCTCCTCTAAAAAATTTCGTCCTCGAAATTGCAAATAAGATTCTTACCTCGGAAAAGTTCAGGTCTTGAAGTCTTCATCTTCTCCTCCAGCTCCCAGTCGCATCTCCCGCCTTACGATCCCACACAACTTTGACGAGTTGAATCTCTTTGTTCCATAGAATCGCTTGGCTTTCCGATCAACGATCCTTCTTGGTAATGCTTGAAAGATAGGTCGCCCTTCGCTTGAATCACATCCGGTTCGATGACATGAGAGGGTCGAAACATACTTCCGCAATTGTGAGACGTGGAAGACGTCGTGAATGTTCGACAAGAATGGTGGCAAGGCAATCGATATGCCACCGACCGATACGACGAAGAATCTGTAAGGTCCAATGAATTTATGGGTGAGTTTCTTGGATTTGATCGCTCGACCAACTCGATGGTGGGGTGACTCTAAGAAATACATGTTCTCCTTCCTCGAACTCGAGTGGTCGACGTCGTTGGTCCGCATAACTCTTACGTCGACTTTGAGATGTTCGCATCCGATCTCGATCAAACGGATCTTCTCGGTAGTCTGTTTGGATCATATCTGGTCCTACGACTATTTCGCCGCCCTGGTTCCAACAAAGAGGCGTCGACATTTCGCCCATACGATTGCTTCAAAAGGTGCCATTCCAATATTCGCATGGAAACTGTTATTGTATGTGAACTCCACCAATGGTAAGATGTCGTCCCAACTTCCTCGGTGATCTAACGTACAAGCTCGCAACAAATCTTCAAGCGATTGGATCGTTCTCTCGCCCGACCGTCGATGCGTGGATGATATGCCGAGCTAAGCCTGAGCTCGGTTCCCATCGCTCCTTGCAATTCCTCCAAAATGAGATGTGAACTTCGGATCTCGGTCCGACACGATCGAAGAGGGTATTCCATGAAGTCGAACTATCTCGCGATGTAGATCTCGGTCGGCCTTTCCACGTTGTATGTCGACCTCACCGTAAGAAATGAGCAGATTTGGTCAATCGGTCGACGATCACCCAAATCGAATCATTCTTCTTCTGCGTCTTCGGCAAACCTACAACGAAATCCATGGAAATACTATCCCATTTCCAAACTGGTACGTCAAGCGATTGTAACATTCCCGCAGGTCGTTGGTGCTCCACCTTCGCTTTCTGACACGTTAAACACGAAGCTACTACTCGGCCACTTGCTTCTTCATTCCGGACCACCAAAAATGCTTCTTCAAGTCTTGATACATCTTCGTAACTCCTGGATGAATACTAAAGTTGCTCTTATGCGCTTCGTCGAGTATCAACTTTCTCAGCTCGGCTACGTTAGGTACACATACTCGGCCATTGCACCTTAAGATGTCGTCCGCTCCGACGTGAAATTCGCCGCTTTCCTTGCGCTTATCAATCAATCTTCTCTTGCGAAGCTCGTCATGAACTTGCTGGTCTCGGATCTCGCCCAACAATCATTAGAAATGGTAAGCATACCAAATCTCGGCTTCCCGGTGAAACTTCGACACTCAACTTCAAGTCTCTGAACTTCTCGAGCATCTCCAACTCCTTGATCATCATCGCCGAGGTTAAAATGCTCTTCCCGCTCAACGATCTGCTACTACGTTAGCCTTACCGGATGGTATTCCAACGTAAAGTCGTAGTCCTTAGAAATTCGCCCATCTACGCCGACGCATGTTGAGCTCTTTTCTGGTCGAACAGTACTTCAAGCTCTTGTGACCGAAAACAAAGAGTGCTCCCGTAAAGGTAGTGCCTCCATATCTTCAACGCAAAAACTCTGCCGCCACTCAAGTCGTGAGTAGGGTAGTTCCTCTTGTGAATCTTAAGTCGCCTTGAAGCATACACGACCACCTTCCGATGTTGCATCAAGACGCATCCCAATCCCTGGTGTGACGCATCACAATACACCTCGTAAGGCTCTTACGGTTGAGGCAAAATCGACAAAGCGCCGCCGCCAAAAGCTCCTTCGCCTTTGAAAATCAAGCTTGCACTCCTCGGCCCAGGCAAAGGTTGATCCTTCCTCGTCGATCGTGTAAGAGGCGCGACAATCTTCGAGAAACCTTCAATGAATCTTCGGTAATATCCTCGCTAAGCCGACAAAACTCCCGACCTCAGAATCGCTCTTCTGTTCCCACGCTTAACACCGCCTCAATCTTAGTTGGATCCACACGGTATCCCTCCTTTGGAAATCACGTGACCAAGAAAACTCACCTCTTCGAGCCAAAATTCACACTTCGACAGGTTGGCATAGAGTTGCTTATCTCGTAATATCTGCAGGACTCCACATAAGTGTTCTGCGTGCTCTTCTCGGTTCCTCGAGTAGATCAATATGTCGTCGATGAACACTATAACAAACTGATCCAAGAACGAATGGAAAATCCTGTTCATGTAATCCATAAACACAGCTGGCGCATTCGTCACTCCAAACGGCATCACCAAGTACTCGTAGTGACCGTGATCTGGTCCTGAAAGTCGCTTTGGCAACATCTTCCTCCTTCACGCGAATCGATGGTAGCCCGACTTCAAGTCTATCTTGGAAAGATCGCCGCTCCACGAAGTTGATCCATCAAGTCGCCAATACGTGGTAACGGATAACGGTTCTTCACAAAGAACCTTGTTGAGCTCGCGGTAATCTACGCACGCCTTGATCGCCCATCCTTCTTCTTAACCAACAACACCGAGCTCCCCACGGTGACACGCTCGGTCGTATGAATTGCTTCGACTCCAAGTGTTCGATCTGGGACTTCGCTTCTTTCATCTCGGCAGAGACATCCTGTTTGGCGCTTTGGAAATCGGTCTGTCACTGGAATCGTGTCGATGGAGAACTCGACCTCTCGTCTTGGTGGTAACCTGGCACGCCTTCGAAAACGCCCTCAAAGTCACACACCATCGAACATTCTTCACGCCGACCTGCCGGAAAACTTCCGAACTAGCCAGATACATGTATTCCCTAGTTCCTTCTTTCAAAGAAACTCCAATACGCTCGGCAGAAAGATAATTGGAGACTCCAAGGTCCTGAAAATTACGCTTTTACGGCCACAGTCAAGAGGACATGGTGGTGTGACAACCAATCCATCCCGAGGATGACATCTAAGCCCTTAAGAGGCAAACAAACCAAATTGACCACAAACTTTCTACTCACGAATAACCACTACACAATTAAGACATGCGGTGTTTGTGACTAAGGTTTTAGCAATGGGGTTGTAACTACCAATTTGAACGATAAAGCGATCCGCAATCAAGTTCAAATGGTTCACACAATCGAAGAAATAAAGGAATGGGTTGCACGAATCAAAGAGAACGGATAAGGATTTACCCTCGATCTCACATTCACCTTGGATAAGATCATCGGCTCGCTCGCTTCCTCGCCACTCATGCAAAAGACTCGCCTTTAGCTACCTGACGCTTTCCTTTGGCTCTGCCGCAAGCATCGCTTGCTCAGCTTTAGGTGTAGGACAATCCTTGGCAAAATGCCCTGGCTTCTTGCGGTTGAAACACACCTCCTCCTTCGAGTACGATTACTCGCGTAATGTCCCGCTTTCCACATCGATAGCAAGTCACTTCGACACCGGCCTGACCTCCACTCGCTCCCTGGGTCATCGGACGACATCGTCCCTGTTGTCGTTCCTCGAGGTCGGTCGTAAGGCTTCTTCGCGGTTGTTTTCCTTCTCAGGCAAATCTCGCCCCGCACTCTGGTCTCACCGTCCGCCCACAGTCTTCTTCTTGTGGCTTCTTACTCCTTCTACCTCGACACATCGATCAATCAGCTCTTGGAGGTTTCGGATCCTCAGCGACACCACCGACTTCTGAATGTCGAATCTCAGTCCCCGTTGGGATCTCTCACTTAACCATCTCTGGTCAAGTCGATCACGGAATGAAATACCTCGCAAGCGACTCGAACTTGGCTGCATACTCGGACACTGTCGAGTTGCCTTGCTGCAATTGAAGAAATTCCTGCTCCTTCTCGGCTCGTGCAGTATCTGGGAAGTACTTGTCCAAGAACCTTTCACGAAAAAGCTCCCAGGTCATCTCGCGACGTTCTGCTATAAATGTTTGCTTCACTCCTTTCCACCAATACTCTGCGTCTCCTAGCAGCAAGTAGGTGGCGTAGTCAACCTTCACGTTGTCCGGGCAATGAAGTGCCTCGAAGATCTTCTCGATCTCTTGCATCCAAAGATCAGCTTTATCCGGATTTGGCTCACCGTAGAACTTCGGTGGATCATGCTTCCTGAAGTCTGCTAATCCTCTAGCTTCAGCATTTCGTTCTGCTCGTTGCTGTTGCTGCAAGTTCTGCTGAGTTAACGCTGCCGTCTGTTGAGCCATCGCGTTAGCCTGTTGAGTTGCAGCAGCTGATTGTTGAGCCATGGCTGCCGCCATCTCGGTCATAGCTTGAATTGCTCGTTCCATGTCGACGTTTTGGCCAGTAAATTGCCGTATTCCTACGAGGTGGCATTAGATTCCACAAAGTTCAAAACCCCGCTGAATCTCGTAACAAGGATGTGTTAAAACACACCGCTTCAATCAGAAACAGTTCAAACAATTTTTCAAGCAATAAGTGCTTCACTTAATCAAACAAAGAATCAACATAATACAATTAAGTACCCAACACATATAACCCGGACACAAAGGACTACCCAAATTCCTATGCACACACTTCTGGCCAGAACCGAATCAAGCTCTGATACCAACAATGTAACGACCCGCTTCAGACCGCTTATCGAGCTCAATATACCGAGCTCGAAAGTTATCGAAGCTCAACACACCGAGCTCAACATAAACTCGTATGAGATGTGTTTTAAAACGAAACTCTTGTGCCTTTTAAAAATACGATATATTTTTTTATAAAACCAACTCGTGCACATCGTAGTAATTACCTTTTCAAACATGGTGCAACTAAGACACAAGACTTAAATTCTAATAAAACATACATGCATAACATACATATATATATCACTCGAAATAATAATGTATACAAAATAAAGAGTAGCAATGGATAAAGAAAATACACCTAAGGTATGACGACTTCAAAAGAGCAATCATACCCTGGGGGTACTTCCGGCAGACTCCCACGCACGGGGCTGCTCCAAAAGTAAGACCACCAGTCTACCCTGAAACAACAAAACAACACTGCCCAAACTGGTCACGACATACTACTCCAAAAGAAAAACAAGGTACAGCCAAAAAAAAAAAAAAAAAAAAACATCCAGCAGCATAATTGTAACGACCCGTTTCCGGACCGCTACCGAGCTCAATATACCGAGCTCGAGTTACCGAGCTCAACACACCGAGCTCAACATAAACCTGTATGAGATGTGTTTTAAAACGAAACTCTTGTGCCTTTTAAAAATACAATATATTTTTTTATAAAACCAACTTGTGCACATCAGAGTAATTACAGCTTTTCGAAACATGGTGCAACTAAGACGCAAGACTTAAATTCTAATAAAACATACATGCATAACATACATATATATATATCACTCGAAATAATAATGTATACAAAATACAGAGTAGCAATGTATAAAGAAAATACACCTAAGGTATGACGACTTCAAAAGAGCAATCATACCCTGGGGGTACTTCCGGCAGACTCCCACGCAGGTCAGCTCAAAAGTAAGACCACCGCCTACCTCAAACAACAAAACAACACCGCCAAACTGGTCACGACATACTACTCCAAAAGAAAAACAAGGTACAGCCATAAAAACAACATCCAAAGAAGATAATCAATCACGATGATAGAGGTCGCCACTCGGTCCTCGCCGAGCTCCTCCTCGGCATCATCTGCCGCCGAAGTTCCTCGCGCTCGACATCGCCTGGGTAACCGCTATGGATTGAAGGCACCACGGGAAAGGGTCAACTTCTCAACAATTCAAGATAAGCACGACATAAAGGATATAAGCAAACAAAGAAAGTATAACATTCACCGACGTGACTCGACCATCTCACTCTAACTCGACACAACTCGCAAATCCATTTTCTCTCGACTCGACAATTTTTCCGAATGCACACGCCGTATCAGATGTCGGAAAGTCCAGCCGAGCCTTGGGATCCTCGCTCTCCCTAGGATACTAACTCAGTCCCATAGCGTGGCGACGTCTAGTCAATCTCCCGTAAACAAAAGGGGACCTAGCACCCTTAGTTATCCGGTCACGGCTCAAAACGCCATACGACTCACCTAGCTCGCTCACTCGATGAACAATTAGCCGTGATACGATATTCAAAGAGTTAAACACAAGATATTCAACCGCATGTCAAATAAAAAGAGCAAGCTCGACATGAAGAAACGCAATTCAACATGCAAGACGCCATTCACAAAGATATATTCAATCACATATTAAATACATGCAAAATCCAATCATATCACAACATTTCATGCTCGACACGCATCAAGAAATCCATTCACAAGAACATATAAAATAAAGTCTTAATAATGTCTAAAAGTTGCCCTTACCGAACTCCAAGTTAATCTTTGCTCGACAACGACCTTGACACTACCGTCTTCAACGAGCTCGACAACGACTTCGACACGTAATGTCCTCAATCGACCTCGACACGTCGCTTTCTCGGTCGACCTCGACATGTACAGCTCTCGATCTGATTCATTCCGCCGCTTCCACGCCCTGATTCGCTTTCCCGTACACCTCGATTCGGAAATCACACGATCTCGGGAATCAGACTTCCTAAAACAAACACAACTCAGTTCGATCTATGGGTTCTAATACACTTAGCTCTCTTCCCAAACTTAACCACAACCCATAAAATATAAAAACTCAAGAACTGAAATATATTTTTCCTCTTACACAAAGTTAGGGTTTTTGATCAAAAGCTCATGAAAAAGGCTATCTGATGCCACAACAGATAGATCGACGTCAACAACAACCAGAAGCAACAAACGAAAAACAAGAAATCGAAACAAACCAAAAATGAAGGGTTTCTGGGCACTGCCGATTGCAGAGATCAGAGAAAAAATTTGTTTTACAAGCTCGAATAATCGGTTAGAAAGATAGGTAATATCGTGAAGAAGAAAACCCATCAGTTTGACATGATTTGGAAGCATAAAACTGGCTAAAAATGGAAAGAAGAAATAGCGCTAAACAGTAGCACAGAGGAAAAGAAAAATCGTAGCTTCATACCTCAATGGTGATGGTCGAGCAAAGTAGATATGGCGAGAAGATAATGAGGAACCAGGTTGATGAAGAAAGCTTATGCAGAAGCTCGATGGAACTCAAGGTTTCTTCGATGGAAGTTTTTGGAGAAAAACAACGAAACTCAGAGCAGAAGGAAGGAAGAAGAAAGAAGAAAAGAGAAAGAATGAGTGTTTGAGGAAAAACCGATCGTGGTATACAAATTTGGTGAGAGAAGGGGCATAATCGTAACTCCAGCTATAAGATGCCAATCCCATCACCAATCTACCCATCTAATCGCTTACTCTCTCATGATTACCCTCTACTCTATAGGTCGTAGATCTAGACACGCTGACGAGAACGGGCAAGCCGACAATATAATTATTACAAACAATATAATAATAACGCTGAGTAACGCTCGTGAAGAATACGAGGTATCATCTCGACACGATGTCGACTAGGGTGCTCGTGCAAGCGCACAAGGTTCTAACACGAGTTCGTGCACGCGGCCTCCTCGTTTCGACGCGACTTCATCACCGACACGCGATCTCCTCACCTTAGCAAATAGTGCACGCAGCTTCTCACCAAGAAATGACCTCGCACGCGATCTTGGCACGGGATCTCGACAAGGTCTTGGTCGAGGTCTCGATCCGACGTCCTAATACGAGGTAGATCTCGCCTCAGGTGTTACAATCTCTCCTCTAAAAAATTTCGTCCTCGAAATTGCAAATAAGATTCTTACCTCTAAAAGTTCAGTGGTAATCGAGTCTTCATCTTCTCCTCCAGCTCCCAAGTCGCATCTCCCGCCTTCTCGATCCCACACAACTTTGACGAGTTGAATCTCTTTGTTCCGCAATCGCTTGGCTTTCCGATCAACGATCCTTGCTGGTAATGCTTCAAAGATAGGTCGCCCTTCGCTTGAATCACATCCTGTTCGATGACATGAGAGGGCCTAAACATACTTCCGCAATTGTGAGACGTGGAAGACGCCGTGAATGTTCGACAAGAATGGTGGCAAGGCAATCGATATGCCACCGACCGATACGACGAAGAATATGGTAAGGTCCAATGAATTTAGGGTGAGTTTCTTGGATTTGATCGCCGACCAACTCCGATGAGTGGGGGTGACTCTAAGAAATACATGTTCTCCTTCCTCGAACTCGAGTGGTCGACGCCGTTGGTCCGCATAACTCTTCCGCCGACTTTGAGATGTTCGCATCCGATCTCTCGATCAAACGGATCTTCTCTGTAGTCTGCTGGATCATATCTGGTCCTACGATCGCTCGCCGCCGCCCTGGTACCAACAAAGAGGCGTCGACATTTCCGCCCATACAAGGTTTCAAAAGGTGTCATTCCAATACTCGCATCGAAACCGTTATTGTATGTGAACTCCACCAATGGTAAGACGTCGCCCCAACTTCCTCGGTGATCTAACGCATAAGCCGGGCAACAAATCTTCAAGCGATTGGATCGTTCTCTCGGTCGACCGCCGGATGGATGATATGCCGAGCTAAGCCTCGAGCTCTGCTCCCATCGCTCCTGCAATTCCCTCCAAAAATGAGATGTGAACTTCGGATCTCGGTCCGACACGATCGAAGAGGGTATTCCATGAAGTCGTACTATCTCCGCGATGTAGATCTCGGCCAGCTTTTCCACGTTGTATGTCGACCTCACTGGTAAGAAATGAGCAGATTTGGTCAATCGGTCGACGATCACCCAAATCGAATCATTCTTCTTCTGCGCCTTCGCAAACCTACAACGAAATCCATGGAAATACTATCCCATTTCCAAACTGGTACGCTGCGATTATAACATTCCCGCAGTCGCTGGTGCTCCACCTTCGCTTCGACACGTTAAACACGAAGTTACGTGCTCGGACCACTTGCTTCTTCATTCCTGACCACCAAAAATGCTTCTTCAAGTCTTGATACATCTTCAGAACTCCTGGATGAATACTAAAGTTGCTCTTATGCGCTTCGCCGAGTATCAACTTTCTCACTCGCCACGTTAGGTACACATACTCGGCCATTGCACCTTAAGATGTCGCCCGCTCCGACGTGAAATTGCCGCTTTCCTTGCGCTTATCACCGAATCTTCTTCTTGCGTAAGCTCGTCATGAACTTGCTAGTCTCGGATCTCGCCCAACAATCTGTTAGAAATGGTAAGCATACCAAATCTCAGCTTCCCGGTGAAACTTCGACACTCAACTTCAAGTCTCTAACTTCTCGAGCATCTCCAACTCCTTGATCATCATCGCCGAGGTTAAAACGCTCTTTTCCCGCCAACGATCCGCTACTACGTTAGCCTTACCCGGATGGTATTCCAACGTAATGTCGTAGTCCTTGAGAAATTGTGTCCATCTACGCTGACCCAGGTTGAGCTCTTTCTGGTCGAACAGTACTTCAAGCTCTTGTGATCGTTGAAAACAAGAAGAGTGCTCCCGTAAAGCGTAGTGCCTCCATATCTTCAACGCAAAAACCATCACGCCGCCAAACCAAGTCGTGAGTAGGGTAGTTCCTCTTGTGAATCTTAAGTCGCCTTGAAGCATACACGACCACCTTCCGATGTTGCATCAAGACGCATCCCAATCCCTGGTGTGACGCATCACAATACACCTCGTAAGGCTCTTCTCGTTGAGGCAAAATCAAGACAGCGCCGTCGCCAAAAGCTCCTTCGCCTTTGAAAATCAAGCCGCACTCCTCGGCCCAGGCAAAAGGTTGATCCTTCCTCGCTACCGTAAGAGGCGCGACAATCTTCGAGAAACCTTCAATGAATCTTCTGTAATATCCTCGCTAAGCCGACAAAACTCCCGACCTCAGAATCGCCTTCTACTGTTCCCACGCTAACACCGCCTCAATCTTAGTTGGATCCACAATATCCCTTCTTTGGAAATCACGTGACCAAGAAAATTCACCTCTTCGAGCCAAAATTCACACTTCGACAGGTTGGCATAGAGTTGCTTATCTCGTAATATCCGCAGATTTGACATAAGTGTTCTGCGTGCTCTTCTCGGTTCCTCGAGTAGATCAATATGTCGCCGATGAACACTACAACAAACCGATCCAAGAACGAATGGAAAATCCTGCTCATGTAATCCATAAACACACCGGGCGATTCGCTACCCAAACGGCATCACCAAGTACTCGTAGTGACCGATCCGTCCTGGAAGTCGCTTTGGCAACATCTTCCTCCTTCACGCGAACTGATGGTAGCCCGACTTCAAGTCAATCTTGAAAGATCGCCGCCCACGAAGTTGATCCATCAAGTCGCCAATACGTGGTAACGGATAAGCTTCTTCACAAGAACCTTGTTGAGCTCGCGGTAATCTACGCACGCCTTGATCGCCCATCCTTCTTCTTAACCAACAACACCGAGCTCCCCACGATGACACGCCGGTCGTATGAATTGCTTCGACTCCAAGTGTTCGATCCGGGACTTCGCTTCTTTCATCTCGGCAGAGACATCCTCAGATGGCGCTTTGGAAATCGGTCCCGTCCCTGGAATCGGGTCGATGGAGAACTCGACCTCTCGTGATCGGGTGGTAACCCTGGCACGCCTTCTGAAAACGCCCTCAAAGTCACACACCATCGAACATTCTTCACGCCGACCACGGAAAACTTCCGAACTAGCTGATACATGTATTCCCTAGTTCCTTCTTTCAAAGAAACTCCAATACGCTCGCGTAAAGATAATTGGAGACTCCAAGGTCCGAAAATTACGCTTTACGGGCACACCAAGAGGACATGGTGGTGTGACAACCAATCCATCCCGAGGATGACATCTAAGCCCCAAGAGGCAAACAAACCAAATTGACCACAAACTTTCTACTCAATAACCACTACACAATTAAGACATGCGGTGTTTGTGACTAAGGTTTTAGCAAATTGGGTTGTAACTACCAATTTGAACGGTAAAGCGATCCACAACAAGTTCAAATGGTTCACACAATCGTAAGAAATAAAGGAATGGGTTGCACCCGAATCAAAGAGAATGTATAAGGATTTACCCTCGATCTCACATTCACCTTGGATAAGATCATCACTGCTCGCTTCCTCGCCACTCATGCAAAAGACTCGCTTTAGCTACCTGGACGCTTCCTTTGGCTCTTGCCGCAAGCATCGCTTGCTCGCCTTTAGGTGTAGGACAATCCTTCGCAAAATGCCCTGGCTTCTTGCGGTTGAAACACACCTCCTCCTTCGAGTACGCCATCGCGTAATGTCCCGCTTTCCACATCGATAGCAAGTCACCTCGACACCGGCCTCGACCTCCACTCGCTCCCTGGGTCATCTGACGACATCGCCCCCTCGTTGTCGCTCCCCGAGGCCTGGCCGTAAGGCTTCTTCCTCGCGTTGTTTTCCTTTTTGTGAAAATCTCGCCCCGCACTGGGTCTCACCGGCCCACCCACAACAGCCTTCTTCTTGTGGCTTTTACTCCTTCTACCTCGACACATCGATCAATCACTCTTGGAGGTTTCGATCCTCAGCGACACCACCGACTTCGAATGTCGAATCTCGCACTTCGCTGGAATCTCTCACTCAACCATCTCTGGTCAACTCGATCACGGAATGGATCAAATACCTCGCAAGCGACTCGAACTTGGTCGCATACTCGGACACTGCCGAAGTTGCCTTGCCGCAATTGAAGAAATTCCCGCTCCTTCTCACCGTGCAAGATCTGGGAAGTACTTGTCCAAGAACCTTTCACTAAAAAGCTCCCGTGTCATCTCGCGACGCTCGCTTATAAATGTTTGCTTCACTCCTTTCCACCAATACTCTGCCTCCTAGCAAAGTAGGTGGCGAGTCAACCTTCACGTTGTCCCGGCAATGAAGTGCCTCGAAGATCTTCTCGATCTCTTGCATCCAAAGATCGCCTTTATCCTGATTTGGCTCACCGTAGAACTTCTGTGGATCATGCTTCCTAAAGTCCGCTAATCCTCTAGCTTCAAAGATTTCGCTCGCTTCGCTGGCCGCAAGTTATGCCGAGTTAACGCCGCCGTCTGTTGAGCCATCGCGTTAGCCTGTTGAGTTGTAGCGGTGATTGTTGAGCCATGGCTGCCGCCATCTCGGCCATAGCTTGAATTGCTCGCTCCATGTCGACGTTCTCGGTTGCGGTACTGCCGTATTCCTACGAGGTGGCATTAGATTCCACAAAGTTCAAAACCCCGTCAGAATCTCGTAACAAGGATGTGTTAAAACACACCGCTTCAATCAGAAACAGTTCAAACAATTTTTCAAGCAATAAGTGCTTCACTTAATCAAACAAAGAATCAACATAATACAATTAAGTACCCAACACATATAACCCGGCACTGACTACCCAAATTTTATGCACAAATTTCTGGTAACCGAATCAAGCCTCGATACCAACAATGTAACGACTGCTTCCTGACCGCTACCGAAGCTCAATATACCGAGCTCGAAAGTTACCGAAGCTCAACACACCGAGCTCAACATAAACTCATATGAGATGTGTTTTAAAATGAAACTCTTGTGCCTTTTTAAAAATACAATATATTTTTATAAAACCAACTGGTGCACCTCAGAGTAATTACAGCTTTTCGAAACATGGTGCAACTAAGACACAAGACTTAAATTCTAATAAAACATACATGCATAACATACATATATATATATCACTCGAAATAATAATGTATACAAAATACAGAGTAGTAATGTATAAAGAAAATACACCTAAGGTATGACGACTTCAAAAGAGCAATCATACCCTGGGGGTACTTCCGCACTCCCACGCAGGGGTCGCTCCAAAAGTAAGACCACCACCTACCTCAAACAACAAAACAACACCGCCAAACTGGTCACGACATACTACTCCAAAAGAAAACAAGGTACAACCATAAAAAAACAACATCCAAAGAAGATAATCAATCACGATGATAGAGGTCGCCACTCGGGTCCTCGCTGAGCTCCTCCTCGGCATCATCTGCCGCCGAAGTTCCTCGCCCTCGACATCGCCTGGGTAACCGCCATGGATTGAAGGCACCACGGAAATTGTCAACTTCTCAACAATTCAAGATAAGCACGACATAAAGGATATAAGCAAACAAAGAAAGTATAACATTCACCGACGTGACTCGACCATCTCACTCTAACTCGACACAACTCGCAAATCCATTTTCTCTCGACTGACAATTTTTCCGTAATGCACACGCTGCATCAGATGTCGGAAAGTCCAGCCAAGCCTTGGGATCCTCGCTCTCCTAGGACAATAACTCAGTCCCATAGCGTGGCGACGTTTAGTCAATCTCCCGTAAACAAAAGGCGACCTAGCACCCTTAGTTATCCGGTCACGGCTCAAAAACGCCATACGACTCACCTAGCTCGCCACTGATGAACAATTCGCCAGATACGATATTCAAAGAGTTAAACACAAGATATTCAACCGCATGTCAAATAAAAAGAGCAAGCTCGACATGAAGAAACGCAATTCAACATGCAAGATACCATTCACAAAGATATATTCAATCACATATTAAATACATGCAAAATCCAATCATATCACAACATTTCATGCTCGACACGCATCAAGAAATCCAGTCACAAGAACATATAAAATAAAGTCTTAATAATGTCTAAAAGTTGCCCTTACCGAACTCCGTTAATGCCGCCGACAACGACCTTGACACTACTGTCTTCAACGAGCTCGACAACGACTTCGACATCGCACGTCCTCAATCGACCTCGACACGTCGCTTCTCGGTCGACCTCGACACGCGTCACAGTTCGATCTGGATTCCAGCTTCCACGTCCTTGGATTCGCTTTCCGCACACCTCGATTCGAAATCACACGATCTCTGAATCGACTTCCTAAACCAAACACAACTCGCCTCGATCTATGGGTTCTAATACACTTAGCTCTCTTCCCAAACTTAACCACAACCCGTAAAAATATAAAAACTCAAGAACTGAAATATATTTTTCCTCTAACACAAAGTTAGGGTTTTTGATCAAAAGCTCATGAAAAAGGCTATCCGATGCCACAATGTATAGATCGACGTCAACAACAACCGTAAGCAACAAACGAAAAACAAGAAATCGAAACAAACCAAAAATGAAGGGTTTTGGGCACCGCCGATTGCAGAGATCGAGAGAAAAATTTGTTTTACAAGCTCGAATAATCGGTTAGAAAGATAGGTAATATCGTGAAGAAGAAAACCCATCACTTGACATGATTTGGAAGCATAAAGCTGCTAAAAATGGAAAGAAGAAATAGCGCTAAACAAGAGTACGTAGGAAAAGAAAAATCTGTTCTTCATACCTCAATGGTGATGGTCGAGCAAAGTAGATATGTCGAGAAGATAATGAGGAACAAGGTTGATGAAGAAAGCTTATGCAAAAGCTCGATGGAACTCAAGGTTTCTTCGATGGAAGTTTTTGGAGAAAAACAACGAAACTCGTGAGCGTATGAAGGAAGAAGAAAGAAGAAAAGAGAAAGAATGAGTGTTTGAGGAAAACCGATCGTGGTATACACCGGTGAGAGAAGGGGCATAATCGTAACTCCAGCTATAAGATGCCAATCCCATCACCAATCTACCCATCTAATCGCTACTCTCTCATGATTACCTCTACTCTATAGGTCGTAGATCTAGACACGCTGACGAGAACGGGCAAGCCGACAATATAATTATTACAAACAATATAATAATAACGCTGAGTAACGCTCGTAAGAATACGAGGTATCATCTCGACACGATGTCGACTAGGGTGCTCGTGCAAGCGCACAAGGTTCTAACACGAGTTCGTGCACGTGGCCTCCTCACGGCAGACGCGACTTCATCACCGACACGCATCTTCCTCACCAAAGCCTAGTGCACGCAGCTTCTCACCAAAGAAATGACCTCAGACGCGATCTTGACACGGGATCTCGACACAAGGTCTTGGTCGAGGTCTCGATCCGACGTCCTAATACGAGGTCGATCTCGTCCTCAGGTGTTACAATAATCAATCACGACAGATAGAGGTCGCCACTGGTCCTCGCCGAAGCTCCTCCTCGGCATCATCTGCCGCCGAAGTTCCTCGCGCCTCGACATCGCCTGGTAACCGCTATGGATTGAAGGCACCACGGAAAGTGGTCAACTTCTCAACAATTCAAGATAAGCACGACATAAAGGATAGAAGCAAACAGCAAAGTATAACATTCATCGACGTGACTCGACCATCTCACTCTAACTCGACACAACTCGCAAACCATTTTCTCTCCACTCGACAATTTTTCCAGAATGCACACGCCTGCATCAGATGTCGGAAAGTCCAGCCGGCCTTGGGATCCTCGCTCTCCCTAGGGCCAACTCAGTCCCATAGCGTGGCGACGTCTAGTCAATCTCCCAGTAAACAAAAGGCGACCTAGCACCCTTAGTTATCCGGTCACGGCTCAAAACGCCATACGACTCACCTAGCTCGCCACTCGATGAACAATTCGCCGTGATACGATATTCAAAGAGTTAAACACAAGATATTCAACCGCATGTCAAATAAAAGAGCAAGCTCGACATGAAGAAACGCAATTCAACATGCAAGACACCATTCACAAAGATATATTCAATCACATATTAAATACATGCAAAATCCAATCATATCACAACATTTCATGCTCGACACGTATCAAGAAATCCAGTCACAAGAACATATAAAATAAAGTCTTAATAATGTCTAAAAGTTGCCCTTACCAAACTCCAAGTTAATCTTTGCCGACAACGACCTTGACACGGTGTCTTCAACGAGCTCGACAACGACTTCGACACGCGTAATGTCCTCAATCGACCTCGACACGCACGATTCTCGGTCGACCTCGACACGCACAGCCTCGATCCGATTCCGCCGCTTCCACGCCCTGATTCGCTTTCCGTACACCTCGATTCGAAATCACACGATCTCTGAATCGACTTCCTAAAACAAACACAACTCGATTCGATCTATGGGTTCTAATACACTTAGCTCTCTTCCCAAACTTAACCACAACCCATAAAATATAAAAACTCAAGAACTGAAATATATTTTTCCTCTTACACAAAGTTAGGGTTTTTGATCAAAAGCTCATGAAAAAGGCTATCTGATGCCACAACAGATAGATCGACGTCAACAACAACCAGAAGCAACAAACGAAAAACAAGAAATCGAAACAAACCAAAAAAGAAGGGTGTCTGGGCACTGCCGATTGCAGAGATCAGAGAAAAAATTTGTTTTGCAAGCTCGAATAATCGGTTAGAAAGATAGGTAATATCGTGAAGAAGAAAACCCATCAGTTTGACATGATTTGGAAGCATAAAACTGGCTAAAAATGGAAAGAAGAAATAGCGCTAAACAGTAGCACAGAGGAAAAGAAAAATCTGTTCTTCATACCTCAATGGTGATGGTCGAGCAGGCAAGATATGTCGAGAAGATAATGAGGAACAAGGTTGATGAAGAAAGCTTATGCAGAAGCTCGATGGAACTCAAGGTTTCTTCGATGGAAGTTTTTGGAGAAAAACAACGAAACTCAGAGCAGAAGGAAGGAAGAAGAAAGAAGAAAAGAGAAAGAATGAGTGTTTGAGGAAAAATCGATCGTGGTATACAGCTGGTGAGAGAAGGGGCATAATCGTAACTCCAGCTATAAGATGCCAATCCCATCAGTCAATCTACCCATCTAATCGCTACTCTCTCATGATTACCCTCTACTCTATAGGTCAGAGATCTAGACACGCGACGAGAACGGCAGTCGAGCAATATAATTATTACAAACAATATAATAATAACGCTGAGTAACGTTCGTAAGAATACGAGGTATCATCTCGACACGATGTCGACTAGGGTGCTCGTGCAAGCGCACAAGGTTCTAACACGAGTTCGTGCACGTGGCCTCCTCAGCTCGGTACGCGACTTCATCAGCTCGACACGCAATCTCCTCAGCTCAGCAGCTAGTGCACGCAGTCTCCTCAGCTCAGCAAATGACCTCGGCACGCGATCTTGGCACGGGATCTCGACACAAGGTCTTGGTCGAGGTCTCGATCCGACGTCCTAATACGAGGTCGATCTCGTCCTCAGGTGTTACAATAATCAATCACGACAGATAGAGGTCGTCACTCGGGTCCTCGTCGAGCTCCTCCTCGGCATCATCTGCTGTCGAGTTCCCTGCGCCCTCGACATCGCCTGGGTAACCGTCATGGATTGAAGGCACCACGGGAAAGGGTCAACTTCTCAACAATTCAAGATAAGCACGACATAAAGGATATAAGCAAACAGCAAAGTATAACATTCACCGACGTGACTCGACCATCTCACTCTAACTCGACACAACTCGCAAATCCATTTTCTCTCGACTCGACAATTTTTCCGGAATGCACACGCCGCATCAGATGTCGGAAAGTCGGTAGAAGCCTTGGGATCCTCGCTCTCCCTAGGGCGATCGGCTCAGTCCCATAGCGTGGCGGCGTCTAGTCAATCTCCCGTAAACAAAAGGCGACCTAGCACCCTTAGTTATCCGGTCACGGCTCAAAACGTCATACGACTCACCTAGCTCGCTCACTCGATGAACAATTCGCCGCATACGATATTCAAAGAGTTAAACACAAGATATTCAACCGCATGTCAAATAAAAAGAGCAAGCTCGACATGAAGAAACGCAATTCAACATGCAGTACACCATTCACAGCATATATTCAATCACATATTAAATACATGCAAAATCCAATCATATCACAACATTTCATGCTCGACACAGATCAAGAAATCCAGTCACAAGAACATATAAAATAAAGTCTTAATAATGTCTAAAAGTTGCCCTTACCGAACTCCAAGTTAATGCTGCTCGACAACGACCTTGACACGGCTGTCTTCAACGAGCTCGACAACGACTTCGACACGTAATGTCCTCAATCGACCTCGACACGTACGCTTCTCAGTCGACCTCGACACGCGTCTGATTCTCAATCTGGATTCCACTGCTTCCACGTCCTTGGATTCGCTTTCCGTACACCTCGATTCGAAATCACACGATCTCTGAATCGGACTTCCTAAAACAAACACAACTCAGTTCGATATATGGGTTCTAATACACTTAGCTCTCTTCCCAAACTTAACCCCAACCCAGAAAATATAAAAACTCAAGAACTGAAATATATTTTTCCTCTAACACAAAGTTAGGGTTTTTGATCAAAAGCTCATGAAAAAGGCTATCGATGCCACAACAGATAGATCGACGTCAACAACAACCGAAGCAACAAGCGAAAAACAAGAAATCGAAACAAACCAAAAATGAAGGGTTTACGGGCGCTGCCGTGCGAGAGATCGAGAGAAAAATTTGTTTTACAAGCTCGAATAATCGGTTAGAAAGATAGGTAATATCGTGAAGAAGAAAACCCATCAGTTTGACATGATTTGGAAGCATAAAACTGGCTAAAAATGGAAAGAAGAAATAGCGCTAAACAAGAGTACGAGAGGAAAAGAAAAATCATTCTTCATACCTCAATGGTGATGGTCGAGCAGGCGAGATATGTCGAGAAGATAATGAGGAACAAGGTTGATGAAGAAAGCTTATGCAGAAGCTCGATGGAACTCAAGGTTTCTTCGATGGAAGTTTTTGGAGAAAAACAATGAAACTCAGAGCAGAAGGAAGGAAGAAGAAAGAAGAAAAGAGAAAGAATGAGTGTTTGAGGAAAAACCGATCGTGGTATACAGCTGGTGAGAGAAGGGGCATAATCGTAACTCCAGCTATAAGATGCCAATCCCATCAGTCAATCTACCCATCTAATCGCTACTCTCTCATGATTACCCTCTACTCTATAGGTCAGAGGTCTAGACACGCTGACGACCGGCAAGCCGACAATATAATTATTACAAACAATATAATAATAACGCTGAGTAACGTTCGTAAGAATACGAGGTATCATCTCGACACGATGTCGACTAGGGTGCTCGTGCAAGCGCACAAGGTTCTAACACGAGTTCGTGCACGCGGCCTCCTCAGCTCGGTACGCGACTTCATCAGCTCGACACGCGATCTCCTCAGCTCAGCAGCTAGTGCACGCAGTCTCCTCAGCTCAGCAAATGACCTCGGCACGCGATCTTGGCACGGGATCTCGACACAAGGTCTTGGTCGAGGTCTCGATCCGACGTCCTAATACGAGGTCGATCTCGTCCTTAGGTGTTACACTTCTCCTCCTTACTAGGTTGATTTCTTTGCTTTCCTTTCTTGATTTTCATGCTTGTTTTGTGTTTGATTCTACTTGGTTGTGATCTATGATGGATGTGAGCATCATACCCTCAAATCCATGGAACCCTAGGCGTGACCTAAGGAGAGAAAAAGGGGAAAAATATGTGATCCTAGTGAATCAAGAATTAATTGGTTGAATGAGTCACTTTGATGATGTTGTTATTGTCTTAGTTGTTAATTTTGGATTGTATGCATGATTAGGAATTTATTTTGGAATTTTAGATTCTTGAATGTTGTAAGAACATGCCTAGCTTTGATGAGGATTTGTTTGAGTGTTTTAAGTGTGGTTTGATGAAGTAGAAGAATTGATAAAATTGGTGTTGGTGAGGTTGTATGAAAAATTGTAATTTTTCTTTGAAAAAGGGAGTAGGGTCGTGAGCCCCAGGAGGAAATTAGAATGGAAAAAATTGTTTTGCATCTTCCTTTTAATTGGTGAATCATGTATTTAATTGATGAATAACATGTCTTGATTGATTTAATGACTATTGGATGTGTTATGCATGCTTAAGTAAGAGAATTAGTAAGTGATTTGTGAAAAATTGGTTCTTGAGGGACTAGAATAGCATGTGGAACTTGTTTGGGTTGTTCTCTAATTATTAGCATTGTTATGGCCACGATTAAAATGTTTTGGAATCAAAAGAATTTGAAGGACTCTTTGAAACTTCTACTTTTGGAGATGTTTTTGTAAATGAGTTATGAAACTTGGTGAATTTGGTCTTGATCATGACTTGTTATTTGAAAGAAAAAAAAATGCTATGTGAAATGATGCTAATCTAAGATTTGGAAACTTTGCTCTTGAAGTAATTGGAAATGGTTTTGGAATGTGTTTGAGATGTGCTTTGAATTATGTCTTGTGTATATCTTCATGTTTTGATGTCTTGGAGTATAGGTAAATGATTTGGAAATGGGTTGCTAGATTGTAAAAAGAAGTTTTGCAAATCTTTTGTATAGAATAAGGGTGGTGGCCGAGAGGCCATAAGGGAGGTTGGAAGAAAAATTATTTTGTGTGAATTTATTTAAATGATTGTATGGATGTATTTCTAGGCTTAAGAGAATTATGAAAAGAGTGGTTAATTGGAATTGTTTCATTTCAAAGTCTTCAAAGAATAAAATATGTGTTATGTTTAGTTTTTTTTTTCAAGAAAAGATTTTAGTACCAAAACCTCTTTCTTTCAAGTTGTAGTGATTAAATGAATTGTGTTACTTTAAAGGTTTTCAAGAATATTAGAAAATGTATTATGTTTGGTTTTCTTAAGAAATGATTTTGGTTCCAAAACCTTATTATTTTCAAGTAGTTGGTGACTAAATGTTTGGTGTGAATGCTTGGTTAGAAAAAGGTTATGTTGAGAGCCTAGGTTCCTAAGTTGAGTTTATAGAATTGTGCTAAGTTTACTTGTGATGATAGGAGTTCGGAACTCGGAGATCGTGCAGCGTGGACGCGAAGCTTGCGGTGCTATGCTCGTTAGCATTTGTGGTAAGGGCAACTTTAGATATTAATAGGAAATTAAATTCAAGTATTTATGCGATGAAGTCTGAGAACCTCAGGGTTCGAAGTGAGGATCTTGTACCCCTTCGTTTTACTGCCTTGTGATATTATGATTATTTAGTGGGCTTGTCTGCAAGTGGTTGGCAGCTGTCCCGAACCCCCCACATTTGTTTGATTGCCTCTTTACCGACCCCATTGAGTTGCAGAGCGATGAATTGAGCTGTTTGACTGTCGTTGTTTGCTGAGTTATGATTGTTGAGATGAATTGCTTATACTGCTGAACTGTTCGCACTATTTTGAGGTTGGCATGAATATTATTTGATATGCGGTCTAACAATTATTCAATTGTCTCCTAAATTATCGTATGCGGCAATTTATTCGTTGGAATGCGAGAGTTTAGTCGAGTGGTTGAGTGTGATGACGTTTTTGTGCTTTGATCCGATTAACCAAGGGTGCTAGGATCCCCTAAATGGCTCCGGCTAGTTTTTCGACAGATTAGCTAGGCGTCGTATGTAACGACCCGTTTCCGGACCGCTACCGAGCTCAATATACCGAGCTCGAGTTACCGAGCTCAACACACCGAGCTCAACTAAACCTGTATGAGATGTGTTTTAAAACGAAACTCTTGTGCCTTTTAAAATGTACGGTCTATTTTTTTTTTTTATAAAACCAACTCGTGCACATCAGAGTAATTACAGCTTTTCGAAACATGGTGCAACTAAGACACAAGACTTAAATTCTAATAAAACATACATGCATAACATACATATATATATCACTCGAAATAGTAATGTATACAAAATACAGAGTAGCAAATGTATAAAGAAAATACACCTAAGGTATGACGACTTCAAAAGAGCAATCATACCACAGGTACTTCCAGAACTCCCACGCAGGGGGCTGCTCCAAAAGTAAGACCACTAGTCTACCCTGTAGCAACAAGACATAACCGGCCCAAACTGGTCACGACCTCCGAACACAAAAGAAAAACAAGTACAGCCATAAAAAAAAAACAACATCCAGCAGCATAATCAATCACGACAAGTACAGGTCGTCACTCGGGTCCTCGTCGAGCTCCTTCTCGGCATCATCTGCTGTCGAGTTCCCTGCGCCCTCGACATCGCCTGGGTAACCGTCATGGATTGAAGGCACCACGGGAAAGGGTCAACTTCTCAACAATTCAAGATAAGCTCGACATAAAGAAATAAGCAACACAATAATGTATCTCAATTACCACACGTGACTCGACCATCTCACTCTAGACTCGACTCGACTCTTATTAGGAATATAAATCGCCAGGTCCATCCCCAAACTGACGTAATAGGTAAACGGCAGGTCCAACCCCAAACCGATACCATGCATTAATCAGCAGGTCCAACCCCAAACTGATAATGCGACGCCTAGCCAATCCACCATAAACAAAAAGGGGACCTAACACCCTCAGTTATCTGGGTCCGGCTCAAAAACGTCATACGACTCCCTAGCTCTCTCACTCGATGATTAGCTCGCCGCATGTCAAAGAGTAACACAACTTACATGATCACATATCAAATAAAGAGAGCATGCTTAACATGAAGAAAACGCAATTCGACATTTAAGCAATAAAACATTCTGCATGAAGAAACGAAATTGACAAAGAATACACCATTCACAACATATATTCAATCACATATCAAATACATGCAAAACCCAATCTCGACACCAATCAAGGAGTCCATACATAAATATAACAATAAAAATAAAGTCTTAATAATGTCTAAGAGTTGCCGCTTACGCTAGCATAGTATGAAAGTATTAATGTGAAGCGCCTTACCGAACTCCAAGTTAATCTTTGCTCGACAACGACCTCGACACATTTGTCTTCAAATGAGCTCGACAACGACTTCTCTTACTCGATCTCGACACGGCTGTCTTCAACGAGCTTGACAACGACTTCGACCACGTCATCGAGTCCTCAATCGACCTCGACACGTACACTTCTCGATCGACCTCGACACGCACGATTCTCGATCCGATTTCCGCGCTTCCACGTCCTCGGATTCGCTCTCCGTACACCTTGATTCGAAATCACTCGATCTCGAGAATCGGACTTCCTAAAACAAACACAACTTCGATTCGATCTATGGGTTCTAATACACTTAGCTCTCATCCCAAACTTAACCTGACCCAGGAAAATATAAAACTCAAGAACTTGAATATATTTTTCCTCTAACACAAAGTTAGGGTTTTGATCAAAAGTTCATGAAAAAGGTTATCGATGCTTCAACAGATAGATCGACAACAACAACAACCAGAAGCAACAAACGAAAACAAGAAATCGAAACAAACCAAAAATGAAGGGTTTCTGGGCACTGCCGATTGCAGAAAAACAGAGGAAGAAAATTTGTTTTACAAGCCCAATTAATCGGTTAGAAAGATAGGTAATATCGTGAAGAAGAAAACCCATCAATTTGACATGATTTAGAAGCATAAAAACTAGCTAAAATGGAAGGAAGAAGTAGCGCTAAACAGTAGCACGAAGAAAGAGAAAAATCTGTTTTTCCTTACCTCAGATGATGGTCGAGATGGTGAGATATAGGTCGAGAAGATGATGATGAACAAGATTGATGAAGAAAGTTGATGTAGAATCTCGATGGAACTCAAGGTTTCGTCGATGGAAGTTCTGGAGAAAAACAAGGAACTCAGAGCAGAAGGAAGGAAGAAGAAAGAAGAAAAGAGAAATGAGTATCTGAGGGAATCGGTCGTGGTATACAGCTGGTGAGAAAAGGGGTATAATCGTAACTTCAGCTATAAGATGCCAATCCCATCAATCATTCTACCCATCTAATCGTTCCTCTCATAATTACCTCTACTCGCTTCGGTCAACGATCTAGACACCGACGAACGGCAAGGCGGACAAGATAATTTTTACAAACAATATAATAATAGCGCTGAATAACGTTCGAAAGAATACGAGTTATCATCTCGACACGATGTCGACCAAGGGTGCTCGTGCAAGCGCACAAGGCTCTAACACGAGTTCGTGCACGCGGCCTCCTCAGTTCGGCATGCGACCTCCTCAGCTCGACACCGAGCCTCCTCATTTCGGCTGACTAGTGCCGCAGCTCTCCTCATTTCGTGCAAATGACCTCGGCAAACGATCTTGGCACGGGATCTCGACACAAGGTCTTGATCGAGGTCTCGATACGTCGTCCTAATACGATGTCGATCTCGTCCTCAGGTGTTACATCGTACCGTCAAGGAACCTGAGCTGAATGTTCTAGGGTAAGCGAAGAGCCCAAGGCTACGGCTGACGTTCAGTGGATGGATCGATGTTACATTCCGAAAAATTGTCAAGTGTCGGGAGAATATGAGAATTGAGTCGAGTCTTGTGAGAGTTTGAGTTGCATCTCGAATACTGTGCATATACTTGTTTTGCCCATTGTTATGATTGTCATTTCCTGATTTATTGAGAAGTTGACCCTTTCCCGTGGTACCTTCGATTCATGATGGTTTCCCAGGTGATGGCGAAGAGTGTACCGATACCGGCGATGAGGACATCGCCGGAGATCTTCTTTGATTTCCCAAACTTAGAGCTACTCGCAGCGATGGAGTTCGACCCCATCTTCCGTCGCATTGTATATACTGGGGATGTTGTTTAGAGTTTTAGAGAAGATGGCGTTGTGGTAAGACATGAGACTTTACGACGTACGATGAGCTTTTCGATCTGGATGCTGCAGATAGTGGATTCCTGGCGTACTATGGAGAGAGAAAGGACTGCACCAGCTTCGTCTTCCTCACCAAAGGGACCTCCAAGGGTCCTGAGGCGTACTACTTCCTTTTTTGCTTCCCGAGACCGAGGACGAGGGCCGAGGATTAGATTGACCGCTCGCAAGAGCGCGATTCGACGCGGGTCTGTAGGAGCATCTACTTCCAGAGCTGTGGCTATCTTGACTCCTCCAGTAGAGCCAGCTTCCCCTCCTGTTGTTAGGACCTCCACTCCACCAGTGAATCCATCTCCCGTTTGTAGGGTGTGCGGCGAGGCTGATTGTCTTGGGGTGAGATCTGATGAGGACGATATGGCTGGAGAGTATGTGCTTAGTGACGTACCCAAGGATGTGCCTGCTACGGTACCTTTTATTGACTTGGCTGGAGAGGACTCGATGGATGAGGAAGAGGATCCATCTGAGGATCCAGGTAGTTATCTGTAGTTGTCGTGTTGTCTGACTGTTGTTTATGTTATTTTGGATGACTGAAGTATTTACTTTTGGTTTACTGTTAGTTTGGTTTATTTCTAGTCGGGTAGCGGTCCGTAAACAGGTCGTTACAATGGTGGTATCAGAGCAATTTGGTTCCAACCGGACTGTGCATTGGAAATTTGGAACTGGTCACTGTGTCGGGTTTGTGTTTGTTGAGTGATTAGTTGTGTTGTATTGATATTGTTTGCTGAGTGAAGCAATTTGTCTGCCAATTGTTTGAATTGCTTCTTGATTGAAGCAATGTGTGTTAACACATAACTTGTTTGTGAGATTCTGACAGGTTTTGGATTTTGCGAAATCTAATGCCACCTCACAGAGACCCTACATCCGGATTAGATAACTCCAACATGGAACGAGCAATTCAGGCAATGACGGAAATGGCAGCGGCTATCGCTCATCAATCGGCTGCTGCAACTCAGCAGTCTAATGCTATGGCCTAGCAGACGGCGGCTTTGACCCAACAAAATCTGCAGCAACAGCAAAGGGCAGAGCAAAATGCAGAGGCAAGAGGATTGGCTGATTTTTGGAAGCATGACCCACCGAAGTTTTTCGGTGAACCGAATCCGGATAAGGCAGATTTATGGATGCAGGAGATAGAGAAGATCTTCGAGGCAATTCATTGTGCAGAGAATGTCAAGGTGGAGTACGCAACCTACTTGTTGCTAGGAGATGCTGAGTATTGGTGGAAGGGAGTGAAGCAGACTTTGACGGCTGAGCATCGTGAGATCACTTAGGAAACTTTCCACATGATATTCTTGGATAAGTACTTTCCTGACATTGCACGAGCTGAGAAAGAGCAGGAGTTTCTTCGACTACAGTAAGGTAGCATGATGGTGTCTGAGTATACTGCTAAGTTCAAATCGCTTGCTAGGTACTTTAGTCCGTTCCGTGACCGAGCTAACCAGGGATGGTTGAGCGAGAGACTCTAGCGAGGCCTAAGGTTCGACATCCAGAAGTCGGTGACATCTCTAAGAATCAGGAATCTTTAAGAACTGATTGATAGGAGTGTTGTAGTGGAAGTTATGAGGAGCGCCAAGAAGAAGATTGGTATTGGCAGACCAGTGAGACCCCAGAGCACAGGGCAGGGGTTTGCCCAGAATACGAGAGGCGGGATTCAGACTAGCACAGATGTAACTTGTTACCATTGCGAGAGGTCAGGACACTATGCGAGCAGATGTACTGAGAAGGATGATATATGCTTCAACTGCAAGAAGCCGGGACACTTAGCCAAGGATTGTCAAGCACCTAAGGCTGAACCGACAATGCACGTAGCAAAGGCTAAAGGGAAATGCCCGATGGCTAAAGGCAGAGTCTTCTGCATGAGCGGTGAAGAGGTGGAGCAAGCTAAGGATCTCATCCAGGGAGACTGTGAGATTGAGGGTAAATCCCTATCTGTTCTTTTTTATTCCGGTGCAACCCATTCTTTTCTTTCCTTGGATTGCGTAGATCATTTAAAATTAACTGTGACTGCTTTACCATTCAAACTAGTAATTACTACCCCAGCTGCTAAAACCTTGGTTACTAACACTGCATGCCTTAATTGTGTAGTGGTTATCCAGGGTAGAAAATTTGTGGTTAATTTGGTCTGTTTGCCACTTAAGGGTCTAGATGTTATTCTCGGGATGGATTAGTTGTCTCACCATCATGTCCTTTTGGACTGTGCCCAAAAAAACCGTGGTTTTTCCTGACCTCGGAATTTCCAACTACCTATCTGTTAATCACATTGGTGTTTCATTGAAAGAGGGAACTCAGTTATACATGTACTTGGCTAGTTCAGAAGCTTCTTAAGAGCTCGAGTTGAAGAATGTTCCTGTGGTTTGCGACTTCTTCGATGTTTTTCCAGAAGATGTGCCGGGATTATCGCCAGCAAGGGAAATCGAATTCTCCATCGATTTGCTTCCAGGAACAGGACTGATTTCGATAGGGCCCTATCGGATGTCTCCAGCTGAGATGATAGAGTTGAAGTCTCAGATTGAGCACTTGGAGTCGAAGCAGTTCATACGACTGAGTGTGTCGTCATGGGGAGCCCCAATGCTGCTAGTGAAGAAGAAGTATGGACGATCAAGACTGTGCGTGGATTATTGCCAACTCAACAAACTTACTGTCAAAAATCGGTATCCGTTGCCGCGTATCGATGATTTGATGGATCAACTACGAGGAGCTGCGATATTCTCCAAGATCGATTTGAAGTCAGGCTACCATCAGATTCGAGTGAAGGAAGAGGATATCCCCAAGACAGCTTTCAGGATGAGATATGGTCACTACGAGTACCTGGTGATGCCATTTGGAGTGACGAATGCGCCCGCAGTATTTATGGACTACATGAACAGGATCTTTCACCCATTCTTGGATCAGTTTGTGGTAGTGTTCATCGACGATATTTTGATTTACTCGAGGAGTAGAGAGGAGCACGAAGAGTATCTACGTCGAGTACTGCAGATACTACGAGAGAAGTAGCTTTATGCTAACCTTTCTAAGTGTGAGTTCTGGTTAGAAGAGGTGAATTTTCTCGGACATGTGATAACTAAGGATGGAATAGCTGTGGATCCAGCTAAGATTGAAGCTGTGTTAGCATGGGAACAACCGAAGACCGTAATAGATATCAGAAGTTTTATTGGATTAGCAGGCTACTATCGGAGATTTATCGAAGGTTTTTTGAATATTGTCACACTGCTAACACGACTTACGAGGAAGGATCAACCTTTTGCTTGGACTGAAGAGTGCGAAACCAGTTTTTGGAGATTGAAAGAGCTTTTGACAACAGCACCTGTGTTGATTTTACCCCAATCGGAAGAACCTTACGAGGTTTATTGCGATGCGTCACACCAAGGATTAGGATGCATGCTGATGCAACATCGGAAAGTTGTGGCTTATGCCTCGAGACAACTCAAGATTCACGAGAGGAATTATCCTACGCATGATTTGGAGCTTGCTGTAGTGGTTTTTGCACTAAAGATTTGGAGGCACTACCATTATGGGAGTACATTCACTGTCTATAGCGACCACAAGAGCCTGAAGTACTTATTCGATCAGAAGGAGCTCAACATGCGACAGCGAAGATGGACAGAATTTCTGAAAGACTACGACTTCACTTTAGAATATCATCCATGGAAGGCGAACGTGGTAGCTGATGCACTGAGTAGGAAGAACGTTTTAGTTTCAGCAATGATGATAAAGGAGTTGGAGATGCTAGAGAAGTTCCAAGACTTGAAGTTGAGCGTGGAAGTGTCGCCAGGAAAGCTGAAGTTTGGTATGCTCACCATTCGAATGGATTATTGGAGGAGATTAGGGAACAGCAGGCTCATGACAAGCTACTACAAGAGAAGGTTGAGCTGATAGCACGAGGGAAAGCAACAGAATTCAAGGTTGGAGCAGACAACATCTTGAGATGCGATGGACATGTTTGTGTACCCAACGTAGCTGAGCTAAGGATGTTGATTCTCGACGAGGCGCACAAGAGTAGTTTGAGTATTCATCCGGGAGTTACGAAGATGTATCAGGACATGAAGAAGCACTTTTTGTGGCCCGGAATAAAGAAACAAGTGGTAGAGTATGTGGCTACCTATCTAACTTGCCAGAAGGCGAAGCTAGAACATCAGCGACCAGCAGGGATGCTACAACCGCTTGACGTACCAGTGTAGAAGTGGGATAGCATTTCTATGGATTTTGTTGTGGGATTGCCGAGGATGCAAAAGAGGTATAACTCGATTTGGGTGATCGTCGACCGATTGACCAAATCTGCACATTTCTTGCCAGTGAGATCGACATACAACGTGGAGAAGCTGACAGAGATCTACATCGCGGAGATTGTGCGACTACATGGCATACCTTCTTTCATCGTTTCCGATCGAGATTCGAAGTTTACATCTCATTTTTTGGAGGGCTTTGCAAGAGGCAATGGGGACGAAACTCAAGCTTAGCTCAGCATATCACCCTCAGACCGATGGTTAGACCAAGAGAACGATTCAATCACTAGAAGATTAATTATGAGCGTGCATATTGGATCACAGAGGGAGTTGGGATGATGTCTTACCGCTAGTGGAGTTCACCTACAACAACAGTTTTCACGCGAGTATCGGTATGGCACCTTATGAAGCATTGTATGGACGTAAGTGTCAGACGCCTCTTTGTTGGTACCAGAATGGTGAGAGTCCTGTCGTGGACCAGACATGATTCAGTAGACTACAGAGAAGATCCGACTGATTAGAGATAGGATGCGGACGTCTAAGAATCGACAGAAGAGTTATGCGGAGCAGGGTCGCCGACCGCTAGAGTTTGAAGAGGGAGAGCATGTATTCCTCCGAGTCATACCTATTACTGGAGTTGGTCGAGCGATCAAATTCAAGAAACTTACTCCTAAGTTCATTGGACCTTACCAGATTCTTCGTCGTATTGGTCCAGTGGCATATCTGATTGCTTTGCCACCCTTCTTGTCAAACATTAATGACGTTTTTCACGTCTCACAGTTGCGAAAATATGTTTCTGACCCCTCTCATGTCATTGAACCGGATGTGATTCAACTAAGGAACGACCTATCATTCAAAGCATCACCCGCAAGGATTGTCAACCGAAAGGCCAAGCAGTTAAGGAACAAGGAAGTTCAACTTATCAAGGTCGTGTGGGATCAGAAGACCGGAGATGCTACACGGGAGCTAAAAGAGAAGATGAAGAACCAGTATCCAGAACTTTTTATCGGTACGTATCTTACCAGTAGTTTCGAGGACAAAACTATTTTTAGAGGGGGAGTATTGTAACACTCGTATTTTTACGATGCGTTACTTGGCGTTATTTATTGTATTTTGTCGTATTTATGCTATAATAAGCAATTTCTTGTTCCCTAAGTAAGTGAATTAATTAAATCAAGATCAAATTATATTTGAGAGTTAACATTTTATGTTAATTCACAGTTCGAATATCGTCGAAAAATTCCAACGAAGTTTCGTCACGTTTCGAATCGCCGTACAGTTTCGCTGCAGATAAAATTCTAAATGAATCCCAATTTCGATGAAAATCGAAACGTAACTTGTTGAGGCTATTTTTTAGTGTTTGACATGATTTGTATTATTTATAATTAAATATTATCACGCGATGAATCAATTTCTCGTTAAATTAATTTTCGAGAATTTATCGGTAACGCGGGTTTTTCGACGCCGTGTTTTCACAACCCTTAGACTCTAGAATTAGAGGGTAATCATGAGAGATGTGAGATTAGATGGGTTGGATTAGTTGATGGGATTAGCATCTTTACTTTATTACTAGGTGTCATTATGTGTGTGATTAATTTGAAAAATTCCTTTTTACTAAACTATTTTATATTAACTATGCTTATTAATTTTTTTTAAGTAAAATAAATGAAAGGAGGGAGCTATATGGAACCCCATTTTTGTGACCCTCCCTCTCTCTACCCTTCATATCATCTTCTTCTTCCATTTCTAGAGAAAGAAAGTGTTTGGAGCTCCATAGTCTTCAACCTTCATCTTCTTGAGTTTTTGACCTCCAATCTCCACCATTCTTGCACCCAAGTTCTTCCTCCAGTTGATCCTTCATCTTCCAACCATCCAAGCAATAAGAAAAAGTGATTTCCCCCCCCCCCTATTTTTTTGCACAAACAGCATCTCCCTCCTCCTCCTTACTAGGTTGATTCCTTTGCTTTCCTTTCTTGATTTTCATGCTTGTTTTGTGTTTGATTCTACTTGGTTGTGATCTATGATGGATGTAAGCATCATACTCCCAATTCCATGGAACCCTAGGCGTGACCTAAGGTGAGAAAAAGGGGAAAAAGATGTGATCCTAGTGAATCAAAGATTAATTGGTTGAATGAGTCTCTTTGATGATGTTGTTATTGTCTTAGTTGTTAATTTTGGATTGTATGCATGATTAGGAATTTATTTTGAAATTTTAGATTCTTGAATGTTGTAAGAACATGCCTAGCTTTGATGAGGATTTGTTTGAGTGTTTTAAGTGTGGTTTGATGAAGTAGAAGAATTGATAAAATTGGTGTTGGTGAGGTTGTATGAAAAATTGTAATTTTTCTTTGAAAACGGGAGTAGGACCGTGAGCCCCAGGAGGAAATTAGAAGGGGAAAAATTGTTTTGTATCTTCCTTTTAATTGGTGAATCATGTATTTAATTGATGAATAACATGTCTTGATTGATTTAATGACTATTGGATGTGTTATGCATGCTTAAGTAAGAGAATTAGTAAGTGATTTGTGAAAAATTGGTTCTTGAGGGACTAGAATAGCATGTGGAACTTGTTTGGGTTGTTCTCTAATTATTAGCATTGTTGTGGCCATGATTAAAATGTTTTGGAATCAAAAGAATTGGAAGGACTCTTTGAAACTTCTACTTTTGGAGATGTTTTTGTAAATGAGTTACGAAACTTGGTGAATTTGGTCTTGATCATGACTTGTTATTTGAAAGGGGAAAAAAAATGCTATGTGAAATGATGCTAATCTAAGATTTGGAAACTTTGCTCTTGAAGTAATTGGAAATGATTTTGGAATGTATTTGAGATGTGCTTTGAATTATGTCTTGTGTATGTCTTGGTGTTTTGATGTCTTGGAGTATAGGTAAATGATTTGGAAATGGGTTGTTAGATTGTAAAAAGAAGTTTTGCAAATCTTTTGTATAGAATAAGGGTGGTGGCCGAGAGGCCATAAGGGAGGTTGGAAGGAAAATTATTTTGTGTGAATTTGCTTAAATGATTGTATGGATGTATTTCTAGGCTTAAGAGAATTATGAAAAGAGTGGTTAATTGGAATTGTTTCATTTCAAAGTCTTCAAAGAATTAAATATGTGTTATGTTTAGTTTTTTTTTCAAGAAAAGATTTTAGTTCCAAAACCTCTTTCTTTCAAGTTGTAGTGATTAAATGAATTGTGTTACTTTAAAGGTTTTCAAGAATATTATAAAATGTATTATGTTTGGTTTTCTTAAGAAATGATTTTGGTTCCAAAACCTTATTATTGTCAAGTAGTTGGTGACTAAATGTTTGGTGTGAATGCTTGGTTAGAAAAGGGTTATGTCGAGAGCCTAGGTTCCTAAGTTGAGTTTATAGAATTGTGCTAAGTTTACTTGTGATGATAGGAGTTCCGAACTCGAAAATCATGCAGCATGGACGTGAAGCTTGTGGTGCTACGCTAGTTAGCATTTGTGGTTAGGGTAACTTTAGATACAGATAGGAATTGAAATTCAAGTATTTATGCGAAGAAGTCTGAGAACCTTAGGGTTCGAAGTGAGGGTCTTGTACCCCTTCGTTTTACTGCCTTGTGACATTATGATTATTTAGTGGGCTTGTCTGCAAGTGGTTGGCAGCTGTCCCCCACACTTATTTTATTGCCTCTCTGCCAACCCCATTGAGTTGCAGAGGGATGAAGTGAGTTGTTTGAATGTCGTTGTTTGCTGAGTTATGATTGTTGAGATGAATTGCTTATACTGCTGAACTGTTCGCACTATTTTGAGCTTGGCATGAATATTATTTGATATGCGGTCTAATAATTATTCAATTGTCTCCTGAATTATCGTATGCAGCGATTTATTCGTTGGAGTGCGAGAGTTGAGTCAAGTCGTTGAGTGTCGTGACGTTTTTGAGCTTTGACCCGATTAACCAAGGGTGCTAGGATCCCCTAAACGGCTCTGGCTGGTTTTTCGGCAGATTAGCTAGGCGTCATAGCTTCAAGGTACCTGAGCTGAATGTTCTTTGGTGAGCAGAAAGCCCAAGGCTACGGCTGACGTTCAGTGGAGGAATTGTCAAGTGTCGAGAGAATATGAGAATTGAGTCGAGTCTTATGAGAGTTTGAGTTGCATCTCAAATACTATGCATATACTTGTTTTGCCCATTGTTATGATTGTCATTTCCTGATTTATTGAGAAGTTGACCCTTTCCCGTGGTACCTTCGATTCATGATGGTTACCCTGGTGATGGCGAAGAGTGTACCGATATCGGTGATGAGGACGTCGCTGGAGATCTTCTTTGATTTCCTAGACTTGGAGCTACTCGTGGCGATGGAGTTTGACCCCATCTTCCATCGCATTGTATATACCGGGGATGATGTTTAGAGTTTCATAGAGGATGGCATTGTGGTAAGACAGAAGACTTCACGACGTACGGTGAGCTTTTTGATCCGGATGCTGCAGATAGTGGACACCTGGCGTACTATGGAGAGAGAGAGAGGACTGCACCAGCTTCGTCTTCCTCACCCGAAGCATACTACTTCCTATTTTGCTTCCCGAGACCGAGGACGAGGACCGAGGATTAGAGTGACCGCTCGCAAGAGCGCGATTCGACGCGGGTCTGCAGGAGCATCTACTTCCAGAGCTGCGGCTATCCTAACTCCTCTAGTAGAGCCAGCTTCCCCTCTTGTTGTTAGGACCTCCACTCCACCAGCAGATCCACCTCCCGTCTGTAGGTTGTGCGGCGAGGCTGATTGTCTTGGGGCGAGATCTGATGAGGACGATATGGCCGGAGAGTATGTGCCTAGTGATGTACCCGAGGATGTGCCTGCTACGGCACCTTTTATCGACTTGACTGGAGAGGACTCAATGGATGAGGAGGAGGATCCATTTGAGGATCTGGGTAGTTATCTGTAGTTGTCGTGTTGTCTGACTATTGTTTATGTTACTTTGGTTGACTGTGGTATTTACTTTTGGTGTACAGTTAGTTTGGTGACCAGTCGGGCTCGGGATTTTTTTTGTACTACAGGGTAGACTGGTGGTTTACTTTTGGAGCAGCCCCCTACGTGGGTGTCTGTCAGGAGTACCCCGGGGTATGACTACTCTTACGAGGGTCTTCATACCATAGGTGTATTCTCTGTTCATTTCTGCACTGTTTTATTTTGCACGTACTGTATCTGATGACTTGTCTATATATGCATGTATGTATTCCCAATGCATGTGTCTTCTGTCCTAGATTGCACCATGTTTCGAAACACTGTAGCTACTTTGTGCGTGCTTGCGGATGATGTTGTTTTAAAAAAAAATGTATTGCATTTTTCGAAGGACACAAGAGTACCGTTTTAAAAAAATGCGTCGCATATAGGTTTATTTCCAGTCGAGTAGCAGTACGGAAATGGGTCGTTACATAGTTGATGTTCCAATTTCGCTTTTTGACATGTCAAACATGCCACTACATATTCTGCCACTTACTTCTTCATGCCAGGCCACCAAAACTTATGCTTCATAACCTGATACATCTTGGTCGCTCCTGGATGAATACTCAACTTGCTCTTGTGCGCCTCGTCTAGTATCATCTTCTTTATCTCCACTATGTCGAGTACGCACACACGTCTGTTGCATCGCACGATGTTGTCCGGTCCAACCTTGAATTCCAAAGCCTTTCCTTGTACAATCAACTCTCTCTTCTCCTGTAGAAGCTTATCCTTTGGTTGTTGCTCCTTGATGTCGTCCATTAGTCCACTATAGATAGTAATCATTCCAAAACTCAGCTTCCTAACTGACAGCTCCACATCCGAATGCAAGTCCCAAAATCTTTCCAACAACTCCAATTCCTTAACCATCATTGTTGAGACTAGAATGCTCTTTCTACTAAGCGCATCGGCAACCATGTTCGCTTCCCCAGCGTCACTACAGTGTGAAATCGTAGTCTTTAAAATTCCATCCACTTTCTCTGCCTCTTGTTGAGCTCCTTTTAATCGAATAGGTAATTCAAACTCTTATGATTGCTGGAAACTATAAACATGCTCCCATACAAGTAATGTCTCCAGATCTTCAACATGAAAACCACTGCAGCTAGCTCCAAATCATGCATCGGATAATTCCTCTCGTGCGTCTTCAGTTGTCGCGAAGTGTACGCTACCACCTTCTTTTGTTGCATCAGAAAACATCCTAGTCCTTAATGAGATGCATCGCAATAAACTTTATAACGTTCAATTGGTTGCGGTAGAACCAAAATAGGTGAAGTCGTCAAGCACTCCTTCAACAATTGGAAACTGGCCTCGCACTCCTCAGTCCATGCAAAAGGTTGCTCCGATCCAATCCAACAATGGCGCTACGATCTTCACAAAACCTTCAATAAATCTTCTATAGTATCCAGCCAATCCAACAAAACTTCGAATGTCTGAGATGGTCTTTGGCTGCTCCCACGCTAGCAGTGTCTCAACCTTAGCCGGATCCACGACAATTCCTAGCTCCGAAATGACATGTCCTTGAAGCTTGACTTCCTCGAGCTAGAATTCGTACTTTGACAAATTAGCGTAAAGTTGTTTCTCTCCGAAAATCTGTAAAACTTGGCGCAGGTGCTGCTCATGCTCTTCACAACTCTTTGAGTAGATAAGAATGTCATCGATAAACTCCACCATAAACTGATCTAGAAACGGGTGAAAAATCCTATTCATGTAATCCATGAATACTGCTGGTGCGTTAGTCACTCCAAACGGCATCATGAGATACTCATAGTGTTCGTAACGAGTCCTGAAAGTGGTCTTCAGAATATCCTCAGTCTTTACTCGAATCTGATGATAGCCTAACTTCAAGTCGATCTTCAAAAACACCGCAGCTCCCCGAAGTTGATCCATCAAGTCATCCATACGCGGAAAAGGGTATCGATTCTTGATAGTCACCTTGTTGAGTTGCCTGTAATGTACACAAAGTCTTGAACGTTTGTCTTTCTTCTTCACTAGTAACACTGGCACTCCCCGCGACAAAACACTAGGTTTGATGAATTTCTTCGACAACAAGTCTTCTAGTTGATCCTTTAACTCAGCCAATTCGGATGGAGACATCCGGTAAGGTGCTATCGAGATTGGGCCTGTTCCAAGAAATAACAGGTGGAAAATGTGAACGCGGTGGAAATTTTGCAATTAATATGTGAATTAATCAATTTACGCATCATATTTTACACCGGTTTTATAAAAAACCAGTGTAAAATTAATCAGTGACAGTTTTGCAATTAACTGGTGATTTGTCTAAACCTTTCACACCGGACTTTATAAATAACTGGTGTAAAACGATTTTTACACTATCTTGATCAAATGGCAGATCCCATGTATCCTTTATCACGTTCCAAATTTCCACTGCATATACGATTAAGTACATACGTCGCTTTTTGTGACGTACTTAATCGCAGAAGCGACGTACTGAATCGTATAGACAATGGAAAATTCGGAAGTGTAACAAAGGATATAGGGGTTCTGTCGTTGGAACGATATAGTGTATCTCTAGATCTAGAGCTTTGGCACGAACGCACACAACAGACATCAAAACAGGGGAATAACATGAACATGAACTTGTGATGAAGATGAGGAAGAAGTTGTGAAGTTGTGATGAGATCAACAAACTCAAGGTGTATTTATAATGAAAGGAATATTCAATGCCAAACACATCTATTGGCTAAAAAAAGGTGCTGATGAAAACGTCAGAGCTACTGGATGGTGTGGTAAATGCATTTTAAAAGAAAGAAAAACATTTTACTAAAAAATAAAGTGTCACGAGACAATATTTACCCCGGTTATTTGTGAAAACAGGTGTAATATGTTTAATTTTTTTTAATGATCAGAAGTATTTCCAATCCGGCTAATAGTAACAGCCGGTGTAAAAAGATTTTATAACTTTACATTTATAATTTTTTACACCTGTTTTATATAAATATCCGGTGTTAAAAGTTTATTTTCCACATTTAGTCGCGCGAAGAGAAAACATTTCATTCTCCCTCTTTTTTCAGAATCCATTTTCCCTTTCCCTCTCAAGACGAAGCACCATCGGCTGTCGTTGTTCCATTCGTGGTCCTTGGTAATGCTCTCTATCTCTCTTTACTTCTTGTTTACATTCTCCTTCCTCTTTCTCTCCTTTTCGTTCGCATTCCACTATTTCATGCATGGTTTCTTATGTTCTGATTTCCGTCATCGTTTTCTTTGTCATTTCTGCAGCTGTTACCGTGACCGCCATTTTCGTCTCCATTATTGTCGCCGCGCATTTTTGTATCTGATTATCTCCCTTCTGTCGCCATTTCTTAGGTATGTTGCTTCTAAAAATATCTTATGTGTTGTTGTTATTGTTGACATGGTAGAGCTTCTCGTTTTCTTTTTCTTTTTTTTTTCGATTTTCAGTTACCATTTTTTGTTGATTTTGTGATGAATTAATTAACTTGATGAAATTAGATGCTTTTTTAAGTTGTTTCCATATCCTTAAAAAAGACAACTTGTTTCCATATGCACATATATTTGTGAATTATTGTTATTAAAGTCCATCATTGTTGTGCTTCTTGATGCTTCGAGCTTAAAAATTGTATAAGTGTATGTAGTTTTTTTTTTTGAAACTTAGTTATGGATCGTAGTTGGATGCAAAAAAATCGCTTGAGTGATGAGTAAAGAATGGAGTGTCAGAGTTCATAAAATTTGCTGAAACAAAGCTTCCTAACAGTAATGGGAGATTTTATTGTCCTTGTGTTAAGTGTTCGAATCAGACACCTATAACACTTAAAGACATACAGTATCACCTTTGTGTTTCTGGGGTTTGCAAGAGTTATACGACATGGACGTTGTAACACCCCGCAGTCCTATTCATGTTTTATTCTAATAATTAGCCTAACTCGCGTAATTAACGAGTTTAGAAATACGAAGGAATTTAAATCGCAACACGTATAAGACTACGACGCGCTACAGTGAAATAATGCTAAGTGTGTCACATGCAGATATATAGATAAGTACATACTATCTGAGTGCAAAGTGCGTAGTGTAAAGAGTAAGGGTATAGTCATCCCAAAAGTAGTAAACCTGTGAGGCTAACCTGCTGCCTCTACTAAACAAAATAGCAAAACACAACATAACATAAGCATCAAGACTCATGGCCAACATACAACCAAACACCTCAGTGAGGGGGAAACTGAGAGCTCCCACTCTGAGATCCCGAACGCCTCAAAAACAACCATCTGTAATCGTGAGCTGTCATGTGGCGAGAGGGACCAGATGTCACTCCTCTCCCACGTCTCTATCGTCCATGGTGGCTAGACTCGCTATGATGGCTATCAGGTCGCACCGACATCGGCTGAGGAGGCATCGGTGGATAACCTCTGTAACCAAAACCTCGTGGAAACCTTGGCGCCTGCTACTTCTGCAGAAAAGGTAGTCTCTGACTTATCCTGAAGTCTCCAGAGAAGCTAGCTGTAGGAAGACCTGGAACCCTGAAATAGATGGAGATGGTACCCGTATAGATTAGTGCCAGACACACATGGTCAATCTCCCACCACATGCCGTAAAAACCATGTTACTGAATCTCAAAGTCACCCCATACGGGGATCCGAGGGGGAAGTAGCATCGACGGGTGCATCAGCATAAACTGCTCCATTGGGTGCTGCTGCGGCTGCATCTTCCTCCTCAACAAAGTCTAACACAACAATAATACATATACACACAAGCATACAAACACAGGGAGATAAGAATAACACAATCATCAAAAAGCGGGAAATACATAAGTAGAATGAATGATTGGCAATCCATACAAACAAGCACATATAAACAAATATGACCTGGCTACTCTCTTCCACATATCCCATGTCTCTCAATGAATCAATGAGTTGTGCGCTTCGGCATCTTTTCTTTCTATTGTCACTGTACTCCCTATTTTCGTTAGGAATACTTATTAGAGAATGGGGCGACGCTAGCCTAGTCCACGAGGTATTCCCCTTTTTTGTTAGAAATCATCCTCCTCCTTTTTCGATAGGGACGTCCGTTTCCCCCTTTCCGATAGGGAATGGAGTAGATCAAACCTATTAGGAGAGATATCCCCTATTTCCGTTAGGGATTCTCTCCACATCACATTTTCGTCAAGAATGGAGTGGTTACTAATGCAATATCATATGCATGCATCCAACACCTCGTAATCATATGCCTCACATCATATTATGCACACATTCCTAAAATATCCCACAATCATATTCATGCATGTCGACGGGCTATACTTAATCATTTAAACATGCTAAGGTAACAGGCAACACATTTCCACACATACAGTACAATTAACCATGCTAACCTAAGTATGTTACTACTCACATAGAGCCCATATATCACATCTCACAGTTAAACATATTATCATGCAATCACATTTAATAATAAAATAATCCTATGTTAGTTGATGGGTCTACCACGCCTATCCTTAGATGTGGCACAGCGTAACCCCTATCCTTAGGTGTTACTGACATTAACCCCTAGTAGGGCTTAGGTCACCCTACACATGCCAAACAGTCATATCTACTATACAGAACCCAATGAACGTGCATTCTCTTTCCTACATGGTATTCAAAGTACTCAGAAGCAAACTGGACACTGAGATGTAATCACAAACTCGCCAACAATCACATCAACACTCCTACTCTATGTTCAGGTTTAGCCAACCACAAGGAATAAGTCAAGAGTTACCAAACAGTATCACCGAACAGGCCAGAATAGTCCATAGTTAATTGGAAACACATAAACGCACTCGGATTAGAATTAGGGCAACTAATAGATTAAGTAAAACACAAAGATTGCCACGACCAGGGGCTGGCCATGGACTCTAGAGGTCAAGACTTACCCAAAAATAGCTTCGGACAATGATTCACAGTCAACCGGGACCCGCACTATCGCCAAAACCCTAGAATACGAAGAACAGATAATAAGGAACAATCCAAACTAACCAAGGAACCATGAAATCAGAATTGAGACATAAAGAACAGAGACCTTAGTCTCAGTCTCATGACACATGGAATCTCCTCTGGGAGTTCCGGCAAAACCCTAGCTCGTTCGGTACCCATACGGTCAAACCGGTGTCCAAAACACAGTCTGATTAGGGTTAAGACTAGAATCAATTCAAGATTAAGGAATTGTAAACTGAACCAAGGATGAACAGTAGATGGGTTTAGGATTTACCTCGACGAAACGATGATCGGATGTAAGCCCTAATAAGTCCAAACGGTAACAGGCGAGTTAACACCGTCGGATTGATGAACAGAGGATTGAAATGAGTTTGATTGAGATCACAAAGCTTGGAAGTTGCAAAAATGGTGGAAAACTGAGATGAGAGTGTCACAAGTCGTGATGAGATGAGAGAAGGAAGAAAAATCTGATCAAATGGATTAATGGGCTTAAATAGCCAATTAAAAGACGCTGGGCGCGCACCACACGCTTCCCTGTGTGCCACGCGCCCCTCACAAATACACTGTGCGTGTCACGCACGTTCCTGAGCATGCCACGCGCATTTCTCCAAATGCATTCTATTTCAATGTGCATCACGCACGCTTCAATGCGCGCCACGCGCACCATGCAGATGGGATTGCTTCGTCCTGAAGTAGTTGCTTGCATGCGCGCCATGTGTTGCGTTCCCATTGGCTCACATACCACGTGTCAAAACTAGTCAGAGTTGCTAGCACACCATGAAACAGCGCGTGCCATGTGTATTTACAGGCTAAGCAGGCGCGCGTCACGCGCTCCTGCGCAGACTTGTCTGTTTTCGCGCGATTTCTTCGATTTCGTCTTCCGTGCAGTCCAAAACTCGATACCCTACCACTTAAACATGATTCCTAACTAAGAGGACATCAAATGGACTCAAGAATAAATATTCAAGGTTTCATTTGTTCGTCTAGAAACTCACACTCGATTAAGGGTACGAACACATAAAACCCTAATTTTGATTCAGATCATTCTCAAACTTCACAAGGCTTTTAAGACTCATACCAAAACCTTATCAAACACTATTCCAACCTCAAATAACATATTAAACCTCAACACATGCTTTCTCTCACAAGAACAAAAAAATGAGCACACTGCCGAAAGGTTAAACGTGCAGTCAAAACACACAAATCCCTACCTAGGACACACAAGTACACTTAGACACACATAAACACACACTAAGCAAGATTAGAAAAATGAGGATGTTACAGACATGGCATGGTGAAGTGTTAGACACGCCAACTGTGTCCCAAAGAGGGGAAGTTGAGGTAGATATGGTTGATCGACTAGGGGAATTGATTCGTGATATTGGACAAGAAATGTAACGACCCGTTTCCGGACCGCTACCGAGCTCAATATACCGAGCTCGAGTTACCGAGCTCAACACACCAAGCTCAAAATAAACCTATATGAGATGTGTTTTTAAAAACGAAACTCTTGTGCCTTTTAAAAATACGATATATATTTTTTTTTTTTATAAAACCAACTCGTGCACATCAGAGTAATTACAGCTTTTCGAAACATGGTGCAACTAAGACACAAGACTTAAATTCAAATAAAACATACATGTATAACATACATATATATATCACTCGAAATAATAATGTATACAAATACAGAGTAGCAAATGTGCAAAGAAAATACACCTAAGGTACGACAACTTCAAAAGAGCCATCATACTGGGGTACTTCCACAGACTCCCACGCAGGGGCTGCTCCAAAAGTAAGACCACCAGTCTACCCTCAGTAGCAACAAAACAACATCGCCTAAACTGGTCACGACCTCGAACACAAAAGAAAAACAAATGCAGTCCTCGGAAAAACAAACATCCAACAAATCAACAATCACGACAGATAGAGTCGTCACTCGGGTCCTCGTCGAGCTCCTCCTCGGCATCGTCTCTTCGCCGAGTTACTGCGCCCTCGACATCGCCTGGGTAACCGTCATGGATTGAAGGCACCACGAAAGTGGTCAACTTCTCAACAATTCAAGATAAGCTCGACATAAAAATATAAGCAAACAGCAAAGTATAACATTCACCGACGTGACTCGACCATCTCACTCTAACTCGACACAACTCACAAATCCATTTTCTCGACTCGACAATTTTCCGGAATGCACACGCTGCATCAGTATGTCGGAAAGTCCAGCCGGCCTTGGGATCCTCGCTCTCCCTAGGATACTAACTCAGTCCCGTGAGCGTGGCGGCGTCTAGTCAATCTCCCGTAAACAAAAGGGGACCTAGCACCCTCGCTATCCGGTCACGGCTCAAAAACGTCATACGACTCACCTAGCTCGCTCACTCGATGAACAATTCGCCGCATACGATATTCAAGGAGTTAAACACAAAATATTTAACCGCATGTCAAATAAGAGAGCAAGCTCGACATGAAGAAACGCAATTCAACATGCAATACACAATTCACGACATATATTCAATCACATATTAAATACATGCAAAACTCAATCATATCACAACATTTCATCTCGACACAAATCAAGAAATCCACAATAACATAACCACGTAGACTATGAAACGCGCTTACATACTATAACAAGTATAAATGTGAAGCGCCCTTACCGAACTCCAAGTTAATGCTGCTCGCCAACGACCTCGACACAGCTGTCTTCAAAGAGCTCGACAACGACTTCGACACGTACGCTTCTCAGTCGACCTCGACACGCGTCAGTCCTCGATCACTGGATTTTCTTGCTTAGCGTCCTTGGATTAAGCTTTCCGTACACCTCGATTCGGAAATCACTCGATCTCGAGAATCAGACTTCCTAAAACAAACACAACTCAGATCGATCTATGGGTTCTAATACATCTAGCTCTCTCTTCCCCAAACTCAACCACAACCCAGAAAAATATAAAACTCAAGAACTGAAAGATATTTTTCCTCTAACACAAAGTTAGGGATTTCGATCAAAATTCATGAAAAGTTATCTGATGCTTCAACAGATAGATCGACAACAACAATAACCAGAAGCAACAAACGAAAAACAAGAATTTCGAAACGAACCAAAAATGGGGTTTTCTGGGCACTGCCGATTGCAGAAAAACAGAGGAAGAAATTTGTTTTACAAGCCCAATTAATCGGTTAAAAAGATAGGTAATATTGTGAAGAAGAAAACCCATCAATTTGACATGATTTGGAAGCATAAAACTGGTTAAAAATGGAAGAAGAATTAGCGCTGAACAGTAGCACAAATGAAAGAAAATCTGTTCTTCATACCTCAACGGTGATGGTCGATCAAACGAGATATGGGTCGAGAAGTTGATGATGAACAAAATTGATGAAGAAAGCTTGTGTAGAATCTCGATGGAACTCACGGTTTCGTCGATGGAGATTTTTGAAGAAAACAACGAAACACAGAGCAGAAGGAAGGAAGAAGAAAGAAGAAAAGAGAAATGAGTGAGCGTGAGGGAATCGGTCGTGGTATACAGCTGGCGAGAAAGGGTATAAACGTAACTCCAGCTATAAGATGCCAATCCCATCAATCATCTACCCGTTAACTCGTTCCTCTCATGATTACCCTCTACTCGCTTGGCCAACGACAAGCCGACAATGTAATAATTACAAACAATATAATAATAACGCTGAGTAACGTTGAAATAATACGAGGTGTCATCTCGACACGATGTCGACAAGAGTGCTCGTGCAAGCGCATAAGGTTCTAACACGAGTTCGTGAACGCGGTCTCCTCAGCGACTTGCGCCCTCATCAGCTCGATGCAGCGACTTCATCAACTTCGACACGCGACCTCCTCACCAAAGCCTAGTGCACGTGGTCTCATCAGCTCGACAAATGATCTCGGCAAACGATCTAGTCACGGGATCTCAACACAAGGTCTTGGTCGAGGTCTCGATACGTCGTCCTAATACGATGTCGATCTCGGCCTCAAGTGTTACAATCTTCCCTCTAAAAAATTTCGTCCTCGAAATTGCAAATAAGCTTTACCTCGTAAAAGTTCAGTGGTACTGAATCTTCATCTTCTCCTCCAGCTCCCAAGTCGCATCTCCGTCCTTCGATCCCACACAACTTTGACAAGTTGGATCTCTTTGTTCATAATCGCTTGGCTTTCCGATCAACGATCCTTCTTTGTAACGCTTCGAAAGATAGGTCGTCCTTCAGTTGAATCACATCCGGTTCGATGACATGAGAAGGGTCGGAAACATACTTCCGCAATTGTGAGACGTGAAAGACGTCGTGGATGTTCGACAAGAATGGGGGTAAGGCAATCTGATATGCCACTGGACCAATACGACGAAGAATCTGTAAGGTCCAATGAATTTAGGGTAAGTTTCTTGGATTTGATCGCTCGACCAACTCCGGAGTGGGGGTGACTCTAAGAAATACATGTTCTCCTTCCTCGAACTCGAAAGTGGTCGGCGTCGTTGGTCCGCATAACTCTTACGCCGACTTTGAGATGTTCGCATCCGATCTCTCGATCAAACGAATCTTCTCGGTAGTCTGGCTGGATCATATCTGGTCCTCTGACGGTTCGCTCGCCGCCCTGGTACCAACAAAGAGGCGTCGACATTTCCGCCCATACAGCCGCTTCAAAGGTGCCATCCCAATACTCGCATGGAAGTCGTTGTTGTATGTGAACTCCACCAATGGTAAGGCGTCGTCCCAACTTCCTCGGTGATCTAACGTCATAAGCTCGCAACAAATCTTCAAGCGATTGGATCGTTCTCTCGGTCGACCGTCGATGCATGGATGATATGCCGAGCTAAGCTCGAGCTCGGTTCCCATCGCTCTTGCAATTCCCTCCACAAATGAGACGTGACCCTCGGGTCTCGGTCCGACACGATCGAAGAGGGCATTCCATGATGTCGTACTATCTCTGCGATGTAGCTCTCGGTCGCCTTTTCCACGTTGTATGTCGACCTCACCGTAAGAAATGGCGATTTGGTCAATCGGTCGACGATCACCCAAATCGAATCATTCTTCTTCTGCGTCTTCGCAAACCTACAACGAAGTCCATGGAAATCTTGTCCCATTTCCATACCGCACGCCAGATTGTAGCATTCCTGCAGTCGTTGGTGCTCCACCTTCGCTTCGACACGCCAAACATGAAGCTACGTGCTCGGCCACTTGCTTCTTCATTCACCACCAAAATGCTTCTTCAAGTCTTGATACATCTTCGTGAACTCCTGGATGAATACTAAAGTTGCTCTTATGCGCTTCGTCGAGAATCAACTTCCTCGGCTCGGATCGTTAGGCACGCACACTCGGCCATTGCACCTCAAGATGTCGTCGCTCCGACGTGAAATTCGTCGCCTTCCCTTGCGCTATCAATCAATCTTCTCTTGCGAAGCTCGTCATGAACTTGCTGGTCTCGGATCTCGTCCAACAATCTGTTAGAAATGGTAAGCATACCAAATCTCGCCTTCCCGGTGAAACTGACACTCGACTTCAAATCTCGGAACTTCTCGAGCATCTCCAACTCCTTGATCATCATTACCGAGGTTAAACGCTCTTCCCGCTCAACGCATCTGCTACTACGTTAGCCTTACCGGATGGTATTCCAACGTAAAGTCGTAGTCCTTGAGAAATTCGTCCATCTACGTTGGCGCATGTTGAGCTCCTTCGGTCGAACAGTACTTCAAGCTCTTGTGATCGCCGAAAACAGAAGAGTGCTCAGTAAAGGTAGTGCCTCCATATCTTCAAATAAAAACTACTGCCGCTAGCTCCAAGTCGTGAGTAGGGTAGTTCCTCTCGTGAATCTTAAGTCGTCTTGAAGCATACGCGACCACCTTCCGATGTTGCATCAAGACGCATCCCAATCCCTGGTGTGACGCATCACAATACACCTCGAAAGGCTCTTCCGGTTGAGGCAAAATCAAGACAGCGCTGTCGCCAAAAGCTCCTTCACCGTTGAAAACTGGCTTCACATTCCTCGGTCAAGCAAAGGTTGATCCTTCCTCGTCAATCGTAAAGAGGCGCGACAATCTTCGAGAAACCTTCAATGAATCTTCGGTAATAGCCTGCTAAGCCGACAAAACTCCTGATCTCGGTAACCCTCTTAGGCTGTTCCCATGCTATCACCGCCTCAATCTTAGTTGGATCCACACCTATCCCTTCTCCTGGAAATCACGTGACCAAGAAAATTCACCTCTTCAAGCCAAAATTCACACTTCGGCAGATTGGTATAGAGTTGCTTATCTCGTAATATCCGTAGTACTCGACATAGGTGTTCTGCGTGCTCTTCTCGGTTCCTCGAGTAAATCAATATGTCGTCGATGAACACTACAACGAATCGATCCAAAACGAATGGAAAATCCTGTTCATGTAGTCCATAAACACACCTGGCGATTCGTCACTCCAAACGGCATCACCAAGTACTCGTAGTGACCGTATCTAGTCCTGAAAGCTGTTTTGGCGACATCTCCTCCTTCACGCGAATCTGGTGGTAGCCCGGCTTCAAGTCTATCTTGGAAAAGATCGCCGGTCCACGAGGTTGGTCCATCAAGTCGTCAATACGTGGTAACGGATAACCGGTTCTTCACGGTAACCTTGTTGAGCTCGCGATAGTCCACGCACACCTTGATCGTCCATCCTTCTTCTTAACCAACAACACCGAGCTCCCCACGGTGACACGCTCGGTCGTATGAATTGCTTCGACTCCAAGTGTTCGATCCGGGACTTCACTCTTTCATCTCGGCGGAGACATCCCCATGCGGCGCTTTGGAAATCGGTCCTGTTCTGGAATCAGTCGATGGAGAACTTCGACCTCGCATCTTGGTGGTAATCCCGCACGTCTTCGAAAACGTCCTCAAAATCACACACCACCGAACATTCTTCACGCCGATCTGCTGGAAAACTTCCGAACTAGCTAGATACATGTATTCCCTAGTTCCTTCTTTCAAAGAAACTCCAATACGTTCGGCAGAAGATAATTGGAGACTCCAAGGTCTGGAAAAATTACAGCTTTACGGCACACCAAAAGGACATGGTGGTGTGACAACCAATCCATCCCGAGGATGACATCTAAACCCTAAAGAGGCAAACAAACCAAATTGACCACAAACTTTCTACTCAATAATCACTACACAATTAAGACATGCGGTGTTTGTGACTAAGGTTTTAGCGGTGGGGTTGTAACTACTAATTTAAAGCAGTAAAGCGATCACGCCAAGTTCAAATGGTTCACACAATCAGAAGAAATGAAGGAATGGGTTGCACCCGAATCAAAAAGAACGGATAAGGATTTACCCTCGATCTCACATTCACCTTGGATAAGATCATCAGCTCGATCTGCTTCCTCGCCACTCATGCAGAAAACTCTGCCTTTAGCCACTTGACGCTTTCCTTTGGCCTTTGCCGCAAGCATAGTCGGTTCAGCTTTAGGTGTAGGACAATCCTTAGCAAAATGCCCTGGCTTCTTGCAATTGAAACACACCTCCTCCTTCTGAGTACAGTTACTCGCGTAATGTCCCGGCTTTCCACATCGGTAGCAAATCACCTCGACACCGGTCTGACCTCCACTCCTCGGTACTTGGGTCATCGGACGATACTGTCCCCTGTTGTCGTTCCCCTGAGGTCGGTCGTAAGGCCTCTTCTGCGGTGGTTTCCTCTCTGTGCAAATCTACGCCCGCGCCTGGGGTCTCACCGGTCCGCCACAACAGCCTTCTTCTTGTGGCTCCTCACTCCTTCTACCTCGACACATCGATCAATCGACTCTTGGAGATTTCGGATCCTCAACGACACCACTGACTTCTGAATGTCGAATCTCAATCCCCGTTGGAATCTCTCACTTAACCATCTCTGGTCAACTCGGTCACGAAATGGACTGAAATACCTCGCCAACGATTCGAACTTGGCCGCATACTCGGACACCGTCGAGTTGCCTTGCTGCAGTTGAAGAAATTCCTGCTCCTTCTCGGCTCGTGCAGTATCCGGGAAGTACTTGTCCAAGAACCTCTCACGAAAAAGCTCCCAGGTCATCTCGCGATGTTCTGCTATAAACGTTTGCTTCACTCCTCTCCACCAATACTCTGCGTCACCTAGCAGTAAGTAGGTAGCATAGTCGACCTTCACGTTGTCCGGGCAATGAAGTGCCTCGAAGATCTTCTCGATCTCTTGCATCCAAAGATCAGCTTTATCCGGATTTGGCTCACCGTAGAACTTCGGTGGATCATGCTTCCTGAAGTCGGCCAATCCTCTCGCCAAAGATTACGCTCGCTTCGCTGTCGCTGGCCGCAAGTTCACTGAGTTAACGCCGCCTGTTGAGCCATCGCGTTAGCCTGTTGAGTTGTAGCGGTGATTGTTGAGCCATGGTCGCCGCCATCTCGGTCATAGCTTGAATAGCTCGTTCCATGTCGGCGTTCTCGGTTGCGGATGTCGTATTCCTACGAGGTGGCATTAGATTCCACAAAGTTCAAAACCTCGCCGAATCTCACACAAGGATGTGTTAAAACACACTGCTTCAATCAAGAAACAGTTCAAACAATTTTTCAAGCAATAAGTGCTTCACTTAATCAAACAGCAATCAACACAAAACAACTAGGTACCCAACACACAACCCGACATAGTGACCAGTCCAAATTCCTATGCACAGCTCGGTCAGAACCGAACCGCTCGATACTAACAGCAGTAACGACCCGTTTCCGGACCGCTACCGAGCTCAATATACCGAGCTCGAGTTACCGAGCTCAACACACCAAGCTCAAAATAAACCTATATGAGATGTGTTTTTAAAAACGAAACTCTTGTGCCTTTTAAAAATACGATATATATTTTTTTTTATAAAACCAACTCGTGCACATCAGAGTAATTACAGCTTTTCGAAACATGGTGCAACTAAGACACAAGACTTAAATTCAAATAAAACATACATGTATAACATACATATATATATCACTCGAAATAATAATGTATACAAATACAGAGTAGCAAATGTGCAAAGAAAATACACCTAAGGTACGACAACTTCAAAAGAGCCATCATACCTGGGGTACTTCCAGACTCCCACGCAGTGGGTCAGCTCCAAAAGTAAGCCCACCAGTCTACCCTGTAGCACCACACCAACACTGCCCAAACTGGTCACGACCTCGAACACAAAAGAAAAACAAGTACAGTCCTCAGAAAAACAAACATCCAACAAATCAACAATCACGACAGATAGAGGTCGCCACTAGTCCTCGTCGAGCTCCTCCTCGGCATCGTCTCTTTGTCGAGTTACTGCGCCCTCGACATCGCCTGGGTAACCGTCATGGATTGAAGGCACCACGGAAAGGGTCAACTTCTCAACAATTCAAGATAAGCTCGACATAAAAATATAAGCAAACAAAGAAGTATAACATTCACCGACGTGACTCGACCATCTCACTCTAACTCGACACAACTCACAAATCCATTTTCTCTCGACTCGACAATTTTCCGGAATGCACACGCCGTCAGATGTCGGAAAAGTCCAGCCGAAGCCTTGGGATCCTCGCTCTCCCTAGGGCCGATCGACTCAGTCCCGTGAGCGTGGCGGCGTCTAGTCAATCTCCCGTAAACAAAGGGGACCTAGCACCCTCGATTATCCGGTCACGGCTCAAAACGTCATACGACTCACCTAGCTCGCTCACTCGATGAACAATTAAGCATACGATATTCAAGGAGTTAAACACAAAATATTTAACCGCATGTCAAATAAGAGAGCAAGCTCGACATGAAGAAACGCAATTCAACATGCAATACACAATTCACGACATATATTCAATCACATATTAAATATATGCAAAACTCAATCATATCACAACATTTCATCTCGACACAAATCAGGAAATCCACAATAACATAACCACGTAGAATATGAAACGCCCTTACATACTATAACAAGTATAAATGTGAAGCGCCTTACCGAACTCCAAGTTAATCTTTGCCGACAACGACCTCGACACATTTGTCTTCAAAGAGCTCGACAACGACTTCGACACGCACGCTTCTCACCGACCTCGACACGCATACCCTCGATCCGATTCTGCTTCGCGTCCTTGGATTCGCTTTCCGTACACCTCGATTCGGAAATCACTCGATCTCGAGAATCAGACTTCCTAAAACAAACACAACTCAGATCGATCTATGGGTTCTAATACATCTAGCTCTCTCTTCCCCAAACTCAACCACAACCCAGAAAAATATAAAACTCAAGAACTGAAAGATATTTTTCCTCTAACACAAAGTTAGGGATTTCGATCAAAATTCATGAAAAGTTATCTGATGCTTCAACAGATAGATCGACAACAACAATAACCAGAAGCAACAAACGAAAAACAAGAATTTCGAAACGAACCAAAAATGGGGTTTTCTGGGCACTGCCGATTGCAGAAAAACAGAGGAAGAAATTTGTTTTACAAGCCCAATTAATCGGTTAAAAAGATAGGTAATATTGTGAAGAAGAAAACCCATCAATTTGACATGATTTGGAAGCATAAAACTGGTTAAAAATGGAAGAAGAATTAGCGCTGAACAGTAGCACAAATGAAAGAAAATCTGTTCTTCATACCTCAACGGTGATGGTCGATCAGACGAGATATGGGTCGAGAAGTTGATGATGAACAAAATTGATGAAGAAAGCTTGTGCAGAATCTCGATGGAACTCACGGTTTCGTCGATGGAGATTTTTAAAGAAAACAACGAAACACAGAGCAGAAGGAAGGAAGAAGAAAGAAGAAAAGAGAAATGAGTGAGCGTGAGGGAATCGATCGTGGTATACAGCTGGCGAGATAGGGGTATAAACGTAACTCCAGCTAAAAGATGCCAATCCCATCAATCATCTACCCGTTAACTCGTTCCTCTCATAATTACCCTCTACTCTGTCGGTCAACGGCAAGCCGACAATGTAATAATTACAAACAATATAATAATAACGCTGAATAACGTTCGAAAGAATACGAGGTGTCATCTCGACACGATGTCGACAAGGGTGCTCGTGCAAACGTACAAGGTTCTAACACGAGTTCGTGAACGCGGTCTCCTCAGCTCGACTTGCGTCCTCATCATTTCGATGCAGCGACTTCATCAACTCGACACGCCGACCTCCTCATTTCGGCTAGTGCACGTGGTCTCATCAGCTCGACAAATGATCTCGGCAAACGATCTAGTCACGGGATCTCGACACAAGGTCTTGGTCGAGGTCTCGATACGTCGTCCTAATACGATGTCGATCTCGTCCTCAGGTGTTACAAGAAACTTTTCAACGATCGCATTTTTATGATACTCTGTGCAGTGACAACAAAATGCCTTTGTATCCAGAGTGCACCAATTTCACACAGTTGTCAGCGGTATTGAGATTGTTCAATTTGAAGGCAATAAATGTGTGGACTGATAAGAGCTTCACAAAATTCTTGTCTTATTGAAGGAAATGCTTCCAGAAGGCAACGCATTGCCTAAGCATAACTATGAGGCAAAAAAGATATTATGTCTGATGGGTGTGGAGTAAAGGAAATACACGCATGCCCCAATGATTGCATACTGTACTGGAAGGATAATGAAGACAAAGAAAGGTTTTCCTTATGTATGACATCACGCTACAAAAAAAAAGGGTGATGCTAAGGGATGTGATGTGACCACAAAGGGTCCTCCTGTAAAGGTGCCATGGTATCTTCCAATTACTCCAAGGTTTAAGCGACTGTTCGTCAATGTAAAAGATGCAAAGAATATTAGATGGCATGCAAATGAGAGGAAATATGATGGAATACTTCGCTATCCGGTTGATTCTTTGCAATGGAAGCGACTTGATTCTCTGTTTCCGGATTTCGGAAATGAACCAGGAAACCTTAGGCTTGGACTTTCGACGGATGGATTGAATCCATATGGTAGTTTAGATAGTATTCGTAGTTCATGGTCTGTTCTCTTGGTTATATACGACTTGTCTCCTTGGTTGTGCATGAAGCGTAAATACGTTATGTTATCTATGATGATTTTCGGACTAAAACAACCAGGAAATTGTTACCAATTGACTTCAAACACAAGAGGGGGTGAATTGTGATAGCGGTGCTTATATAAAAAATTACAGAAAATAAATGACCGAATAATAAATAAAGAACAAAAATAAATAAAGTGCTTGAATGATAAAGAGACAGAGAGCAAAGAAGAGCACGCAGCAATTTATACGAGTTCGCCACCAAACACCCCTGTGGCCTACGTCCTGTCCCCAAAGCAAACCACTATGAGATTTTCACTAAATCACTAGCTTTTAAATCAGGTTCAGCTAGAAACCTTTACAACTCTATACCAGAGCAATACGTTCAAGAGATATCACCTCTCTATGAACACCTTGGGATTTCTACCCAAAAAGAAATGATTTTCACAAATAAAATGAGATGAGAAAGATACACTCAATAGTGCAGATATAACAAATTGAAGCTCAAATAATACAACTCAAATTATGTAGAATAAAAAGGCTCTTTAAAATTGTGCTCAAATAAGTGTGAGTGATGAAAAATATTTGTGAGTTTTTGGCACAAAAATTAAGCCTTTGCGTTGTTGTATCTTTTAAAACAAAGCTCACGAAATGTGTTTATATAGGCAATGGAGGAGCGTCGAAATGACCGCTGCGTGATTTGTCCGCTGCAGCATTTGCCCGTTATGCGTTTGATTTGTCCGTTGGAATTTGTCCCGCGTATTGAAAACACGGAGACGGCTCGGCATACGACCTCTGAAGACGGCTCGGCGGGCGACCTCACGAAGACGGCTCGGCCAGACGACCTCGCCACACTGACTCGACAGACGACCTCGACAAAGCTCGGCATACGACCTCTGAACACTCGGCAAAGACCTCGGCACCACGACCTCGATGCAGCGACCTCATCGGCTCGACCACGGATCATCACCGGCCGCGCGACAAGAGCTCATCACGCGACCTCGATGCAGCGACCTCATAAGCTTCGACACGCGACCTCGATGCGTGACCTCATCACTCGACACGCGACTTCCTCCTCGATTCGACATACGACTTCCTCGAGCTCGACACGCGACTTCCTCCTCATTTCGACATCCGACTTCCTCACTCGACATCCGACACGAGATATGCATGTCAAAATATTTTGTGCGTGTGTGATTTAATTTTAATTGAGAGCTTTTTATTACTACTTACAAATTGTCTTAATAAAGATAAATAAATACCCAGAACCCAAAGACTTGAGAAACAATCATTCTTGATACGCGTCTTGGTATTCTTTTCCACTTTTTGCACGGTTGACTATTTGCAAGACTCCCTTTTGTCAATCATCAAAATCATCCTGTCAAGGCATGTTGTAACACCTGAGGACGGGATCGACATCGTATTAGGACGACGTATCGAGACCTCGACCAAGACCTTGTGTCGAGATCCCGTGCCTAGATCGTTTGCCGAGGTCATTTGTCGGTGATGAGACCACGTGCACTAGGCTGCTTTGGTGAGGAGGTCGGCGTGTCGAGTTGATGAAGTCGCGTCTGAGGCGATGAGGACGCAAGTCGAGCTGAGGAGACCGCGTTCACGAACTCGTGTTAGAACCTTGTACGTTTGCACGAGCACTCTTGTCGACATCGTGTCGAGATGACACCTCGTATTATTTCGAACGTTACTCAGCGTTATTATTATATTGTTTGTAATTATTACATTGTCGGCTTGTCGTTGACCGACAGAGTAGAGGGTAATCATGAGAGGAACGAGTTAACGGGTAGATGATTGATGGGATTGGCATCTTATAGCTGGAGTTACGTTTATACCCCTATCTCGCCAGCTGTATACCACGACCGATTCCCTCACGCTCACTCATTTCTCTTTTCTTCTTTCTTCTTCCTTCCTTCTGCTCTGTGTTTCGTTGTTTTCTTTAAAAATCTCCATCGACGAAACCGTGAGTTCCATCGAGATTCTGCACAAGCTTTCTTCATCAATTTTGTTCATCATCAACTTCTCGACCCATATCTCGTCTGATCGACCATCACCGTTGAGGTATGAAGAACAGATTTTCTTTCATTTGTGCTACTGTTCAGCGCTAATTCTTCTTCCATTTTTAACCAGTTTTATGCTTCCAAATCATGTCAAATTGATGGGTTTTCTTCTTCACAATATTACCTATCTTTTTAACCGATTAATTGGGCTTGTAAAACAAATTTCTTCCTCTGTTTTTCTGCAATCGGCAGTGCCCAGAAAACCCCATTTTTGGTTCGTTTCGAAATTCTTGTTTTTCGTTTGTTGCTTCTGGTTATTGTTGTTGTCGATCTATCTGTTGAAGCATCAGATAACTTTTCATGAATTTTGATCGAAATCCCTAACTTTGTGTTAGAGGAAAAATATCTTTCAGTTCTTGAGTTTTATATTTTTCTGGGTTGTGGTTGAGTTTGGGGAAGAGAGAGCTAGATGTATTAGAACCCATAGATCGATCTGAGTTGTGTTTGTTTTAGGAAGTCTGATTCTCGAGATCGAGTGATTTCCGAATCGAGGTGTACGGGAAAGCGAATCCAAGGACGCGGAAGCAGCAGAATCCAGATCGAGGACTGTACGTGTCGAGGTCGACTGAGAAGCGTACGTGTCGAAGTCGTTGTCGAGCTCTTTGAAGACAGCTGTGTCGAGGTCGTTGTCGAGCAGCATTAACTTGGAGTTCGGTAAGGGCGCTTCACATTTATACTTGTTATAGTATGTAAGGGCGTTTCATATTCTACGTGGTTATGTTATTGTGGATTTCCTGATTTGTGTCGAGATGAAATGTTGTGATATGATTGAGTTTTGCATGTATTTAATATGTGATTGAATATATGTCGTGAATTGTGTATTGCATGTTGAATTGCGTTTCTTCATGTCGAGCTTGCTCTCTTATTTGACATGCGGTTAAATATTTTGTGTTTAACTCCTTGAATATCGTGATCTGCGAATTGTTCATCGAGTGAAGCGAGCTAGGTGAGTCGTATGGCGTTTTTGAGTCGTGACCGGATAAGCGAGGGTGCTAGGTCCCTTTTGTTTACGGGAGATTGACTAGACGCCGCCACGCCTACGGGACCTGAGTTGGATCGGCCCTAGGGAGAGCGAGATCCCAAGGCTTTACCTGGACTTTCCGACATACGGTACGGCGTGTGCATTCCGGAAAATTGTCGAGTCGAGAGAAAATGGATTTGTGAGTTGTGTCGAGTTAGAGTGAGATGGTCGAGTCACGTCGGTGAATGTTATACTTTGCTGTTTGCTTATATTTTTATGTCGAGCTTATCTTGAATTGTTGAGAAGTTGACCATTTCCCGTGGTGCCTTCAATCCATGACGGTCACCCGAGCGATGTCGAGGCGCGGGTAACTCGGCGATGAAGCGATGCCGAGGAGGAGCTCGGCGAGGACGAGTGACGACCTCTATCTGTCGTGATTGTTGATTTGTTGGATGTTTGTTTTTCTGAGGACTGTACTTGTTTTTCTTTTGTGTTCGAGGTCGTGACCAGTTTGGGCAGTGTTGTTTTGTTGCTACAGGGTAGACTGGTGGTCTTACTTTTGGAGCAGCCCCCTGCGTGGGAGTCTGCCGGAAGTACCCCCAGGGTATGATGGCTCTTTTGAAGTTGTCGTACCTTAGGTGTATTTTCTTTGCACATTTGCTACTCTGTATTTGTATACATTATTATTTCGAGTGATATATATATGTATGTTATACATGTATGTTTTATTTGAATTTAAGTCTTGTGTCTTAGTTGCACCATGTTTCGAAAAGCTGTAATTACTCTGATGTGCACGAGTTGGTTTTATAAAAAAAAAATATATATATCGTATTTTTAAAAGGCACAAGAGTTTCGTTTTTAAAAACACATCTCATATAGGTTTATTTTGAGCTTGGTGTGTTGAGCTCGGTAACTCGAGCTCGGTATATTGAGCTCGGTAGCGGTCCGAAACGGTCGTTACCTTTGTTGGTATCGAGCTTGATTCGGTTCGGCCAGTGTGCATAGGAATTTGGGTAGTCACTATGTCGGGTTGTGTGTTGGGTACCTAGTTGTTTTGTGTTGATTCTTTGTTTGATTAAGTGAAGCACTTATTGCTTGAAAAATTGTTTGAACTGTTTCTTGATTGAAGCGGTGTGTTTTAACACATCCTTGTGTGAGATTGACGGGGTTTTGAACTTTGTGGAATCTAATGCCACCTCGTAGGAATCGACATCCGCAACCGAGAACGTCGACATGGAGCGAGCTATTCAAGCTATGGCCGAGATGGCGGCAGCCATGGCTCAACAATCAGTGCTGCAACTCAACAGCTAACGCGATGGCTCAGCCAGACGGCGGCGTTAACTCGGCAGAACTTGCGGCAGCAGCGAAGCGAGCGTAATCTTTGGCGAGAGGATTGGCCGACTTCAGAAGCATGATCCACCGAAGTTCTACGGTGAGCCAAATCCGGATAAAGCTGATCTTTGGATGCAAGAGATCGAGAAGATCTTCGAGGCACTTCATTGCCCGGACAACGTGAAGGTCGACTATGCTACCTACTTACTGCTAGGTGACGCAGAGTATTGGTGGAGAGGAGTGAAGCAAACGTTTATAGCAGAACATCGCGAGATGACCTGGGAGCTTTTTCGTGAGAGGTTCTTGGACAAGTACTTCCGGATCTTTGCACGAGCCGAGAAGGAGCAGGAATTTCTTCAACTGCAGCAAGGCAACTCGACAGTGTCCGAGTATGCGGCCAAGTTCGAGTCGTTGGCGAGGTATTTCAGTCCATTTCGTGATCGAGTTGACCAGAGATGGTTAAGTGAGAGATTCCAACGGGGATTGAGATTCGACATTCAGAAGTCAGTAGTGTCGTTGAGGATCAGAAATCTCCAAGAGCTGATTGATCGATGTGTCGAGGTAGAAGGAGTGAGGAGCCACAAGAAGAAGACTGTTGTGGGTGGACCGGTGAGACCCCAGAGTGCGGGCGTAGATTTGCACGCAGAGGAAACCACCGCAGAAGAGGCCTTACGACCAGGCCTCGGGGAACGACAACAGGGGCGATGTCGTCCGATGACCCAATCTGCAGAGAGTGGAGGTCGATCCGATGTCGAGGTGATTTGCTACCGATGTGGAAAGCGGGACATTACGCGAGTAATTGTACTCGAAGGAGGAGGTGTGTTTCAATTGCAAGAAGCCAGGGCATTTTGCTAAGGATTGTCCTACACCTAAAGTTGAGCCGACTATGCTTGCGGCAAAGGCCAAAGGAAAGCGTCAAGTGGCTAAAGGCGAGTTTTACGCATGAGTGGCGAGGAAGCGGTCGAGTGATGATCTTATCCAAGGTGAATGTGAGATCGAGGGTAAATCCTTATCCGTTCTTTTTGATTCGGGTGCAACCCATTCCTTCATTTCTTGATTGTGTGAACCATTTGAACTTATTTGTGGCGCTTTACCATTTAAATTAGTAGTTACAACCCGGTGCTAAAACCTTAGTCACAAACACTGCATGTCTTAATTGTGTAGTGATTATTGAGTAGAAAGTTTGTGGTCAATTTGGTTTGTTTGCCTCTTAAGGGTTTAGATGTCATCCTCGGGATGGATTGGTTGTCACACCACCATGTCCTTTTGGTGTGCCGTAAAGCGTAATTTTTCCGGACCTTGGAGTCTCCAATTATCTTTCTGCGAACGTATTGGAGTTTCTTTGAAAGAAGGAACTAGGGAATACATGTATCTAGCTAGTTCGGAAGTTTTCCAGCGGTCGGCGTGAAGAATGTTCGGTGGTGTGTGATTTTGAGGGCGTTTTCGAAGGCGTGCGGGATTACCACCGATGCGAGGTCGAGTTCTCCATCGACTGATTCCAGAACAGGACCGATTTCCAAAGCGCCGTGCGGGATGTCTCCTGCCGAGATGAAAGAGTGAAGTCCCGGATCGAACACTTGGAGTCGAAGCAATTCATACGACCAGCCGTGTCACCGTGGGGAGCTCGGTGTTGTTGGTTAAGAAGAAGGATGGACGATCAAGGTCGTGCGTGGACTATTGCGAGCTCAACAAGGTTACCGTGAAGAACCGATTATCCGTTACCACGTATTGGCGACTTGATGGACCAACCGTGGAGCGGCGATCTTTTCAAGATAGACTTGAAGTCGGGCTACCATCAGTTCGCGTGAAGGAGGAGATGTCGCCAAAACAGCTTTCAGGACTAGATACGGTCACTCACGAGTACTTGGTGATGCCGTTTGGAGTAGCGAATCGCCCGGTGTGTTTATGGACTACATGAGCAGGATTTTCCATTCGTTTTTGGATCAGATTCGTTGTAGTGTTCATCGGCGACATATTGATTTACTAGAGGAACCGAGAAGAGCACGCAGAACACCTATGTCGAGTACTACGGATATTACGAGATAAGCAACTCTATGCCAATCTGTCGAAGTGTGAATTTTGGCTTGAAGAGGTGAATTTTCTTGGTCACGTGATTTCCGGAGAAGGGATAGGCGTGGATCCAACTAAGATTGAGGCGGTGATAGCATGGGAACGGCCTAAGGCGGTTCTGAGATCGGGAGTTTTGTCGGCTTAGCGTGCTATTACCGAAGATTCATTGAAGGTTTCTCGAAGATTGTCGCGCCTCTTTACGATTGGCGAGGAAGGATCAACCTTTTGCTTGGGCCGAGGAATGTGAAGCCGATTTTCAACGGCCGAAGGAGCTTTTGACGACAGCGCTGTCTTGATTTTGCCTCAACCGGAAGAGCCTTTCGAGGTGTATTGTGATGCGTCACACCAGGGATTGGGATGCGTCTTGATGCAACATCGGAAGGTGGTCGCGTATGCTTCAAGACGACTTAAGATTCACGAGAGGAACTACCCTACTCATGACTTGGAGCTAGCGGCCCGAGTTTTTGGCGTCAAGATATGGAGGCACTACCTTTACGGAGCACTCTTCTTGCTTTCGGCGATCACAAGAGCTTGAAGTACTGTTCGACGGAAGGAGCTCAACATGCGTCAACGTAGATGGACGAAATTTCTCAAGGACTACGACTTTACGTTGGAATACCATCCCGTAAGGCTAACGTAGTAGCGGTCGTTGAGCAGAAGAGCGTTTAACCCTCGGTAATGATGATCAAGGAGTTGGAGATGCTCGAGAAGTTCCGAGATTTGAAGTTGAGTGTCGAAGTTTCACCGGGAAAGCTGAGATTTGGTATGCTTACCATTTCTAACAGATTGTTGGACGAGATCCGAGACCAGCAAGTTCATGACGAGCTTCGCAAGAGAAGATTCGATTGATAAGCGCAAGGAAGGCGACAGATTTCACGTCTGGGCGGGCGACATCTTGAGGTGCAATGGCCGAGTGTGCGTGCCTAACGTATCCGAGCCGAGGAAGTTGATTCTCGACGGCGCATAAGAGCAACTTTAGTATTCATCCAGGAGTTCACGAAGATGTATCAAGACTTGAAGAAGCATTTTTGGTGGTCCGGAATGAAGAAGCAAGTGGCCGAGCACGTAGCTTCATGTTTGGCGTGTCGAAGCGAAGGTGGAGCACCAACGACTGCGGGAATGCTACAATCGCTGACGTGCGGTATGGAAATGGGACAAGATTTCCATGGACTTCGTTGTAGGTTTGCGAAGACGCAGAAGAAGAATGATTCGATTTGGGTGATCGTCGACCGATTGACCAAATCTGCTCATTTCTTACCGGTGGTCGACATACAACGTGGAAAAGTGGCCGAGATCTACATCGCGAGAGATAGTGCGACTTCATGGAATACCCTCTTCGATCGTGTCGGACCGAGATCCGAAGTTCACGTCTCATTTTTGGAGGGAATTGCAAGGAGCGATGGGAACCGAAGCTCGAGCTTAGCTCGGCATATCATCCACGCATCGACGGCCGATCGAGAGAACGATCCAATCGCGAAGATTTGTTGCGAGCTTATGCGTTAGATCACCGAGGAAGTTGGGACGACGTCTTACCATTGGTGGAGTTCACATACAACAACAGCTTCCATGCGAGTATTGGGATGGCACCTTTTGAAGCGGCAGATGGGCCGGAAATGTCGACGCCTCTTTGTTGGTACCAGACGGCGAGCGAATCGTCAGAGGACCAGATATGATCCAGCGGACTACCGAGAAGATTCGTTTGATCGAAGATCGGATGCGAACATCTCAAAGTCGATGTAAGAGTTATGCACCAACGGCGTCGACCACTCGAGTTCGAGGAAGGAGAACATGTATTTCTTAGAGTCACCCCCACTCACCGAGTTGGTCGAGCGATCAAATCCAAGAAACTTACCCCTAAATTCATTGGACCTTACCAGATTCTTCGTCGTATTGGTCCAGTGGCATATCAGATTGCCTTACCCCCATTCTTGTCGAACATCCACGACGTCTTTCACGTCTCACAATTGCGGAAGTATGTTTCCGACCCTTCTCATGTCATCGAACCGGATGTGATTCAACTGAAGGACGACCTATCTTTTGAAGCGTTACCAGCAAGGATCGTTGATCGGAAAGCCAAACAGTTGCGGAACAAAGAGATCCAACTTGTCAAAGTTGTGTGGGATCAGAGGACGGGAGATGCGACTTGGGAGCTGGAGGAGAAGATGAAGATTCAGTACCCTGAACTTTTCTGAGGTAAGAAGCTTATTTGCAATTTCGAGTACGAAAGTTTTTTAGAGGAGAGATTGTAACACCTGAGGACGAGATCGACATCGTATTAGGGCGGCGTATCGAGACCTCGACCAAGACCTTGTGTCGAGATCCCGTGACTAGATCGTTTGCGAGATCATTTGTCGGTGATGAGACCACGTGCACTAGGCTGCTTTGGTGAGGAGGTCGCGTGTCGAGTTGATGAAGTCGCGTCTCGAAACGATGAGGGCGCAAGTCGGCCGAGGAGACCGCGTTCACGAACTCGTGTTAGAACCTTATGCGTTTGCACGAGCACTCTTGTCGACATCGTGTCGAGATGATACCTCGTATTATTTCGAACGTTATTCAGCGTTATTATTATATTGTTTGGAATTATTACATTGTCGGCTTCGTTGTGAAGCGAGTAGAGGGTAATCATGAGAGGAACGAGTTAACGGGTAGATGATTGATGGGATTGGCATCTTATAGCTGGAGTTACGTTTATACCCCTATCTCGCCAGCTGTATACCACGACCGATTCCCTCACGCTCACTCATTTCTCTTTTCTTCTTTCTTCTTCCTTCCTTCTGCTCTGTGTTTCGTTGTTTTCTTTAAAAATCTCCATCGACGAAACCGTGAGTTCCATCGAGATTCTGCACAAGCTTTCTTCATCAATTTTGTTCATCATCAACTTCTCGACCCATATCTCGTCTGATCGACCATCACCGTTGAGGTATGAAGAACAGATTTTCTTTCATCTGTGCTACTGTTTAGCGCTAATTCTTCTTCCATTTTTAACCGCTTTATGCTTCCAAATCATGTCAAATTGATGGGTTTTCTTCTTCACAATATTACCTATCTTTTAACCGATTAATTGGGCTTGTAAAACAAATTTCTTCCTCTGTTTTTCTGCAATCGGCGGTGCCAGAAAACCCCATTTTTGGTTCGTTTGAAATTCTTGTTTTTCGTTTGTTGCTTCAGTTATTGTTGTTGTCGATCTATCTGTTGAAGCATCGGATAACTTTTCATGAATTTTGATCGAAATCCCTAACTTTGTGTTAGAGGAAAAATATCTTTCGATTCTTGAGTTTTATATTTTTACGGGTTGTGGTTGAGTTTGGGAAGAGAGAGCTAGATGTATTAGAACCCATAGATCGATCCGAGTTGTGTTTGTTTTAGGAAGTCGATTCTCGAGATCGAGTGATTTCGAATCGAGGTGTACGGAAAGCGAATCCAAGGACGCGAAGCGTAATCCAGATCGAGGATCATGCGTGTCGAGGTCGACCGAGAAGCGTGCGTGTCGAAGTCGTTGTCGAAGCTCTTTGAAGACAATTTGTCGAGGTCGTTGTCGGCGGCATTAACTTGGAGTTCGGTAAGGCGCTTCACATTTATACTTGTTATAGTATGTAAGGCGTTTCATATTCTACGTGGTTATGTTATTGTGGATTTCTGATTTGTGTGGAGATGAAATGTTGTGATATGATTGAGTTTTGCATATATTTAATATGTGATTGAATATATGTCGTGAATTGTGTATTGCATGTTGAATTGCGTTTCTTCATGTCGAGCTTGCTCTCTTATTTGACATGCGGTTAAATATTTTGTGTTTAACTCCTTGAATATCGTATCTGGCGAATTGTTCATCGAGTGGCGAGCTAGGTGAGTCGTATGGCGTTTTGAGCCGTGACCGGATAAGCGAGGGTGCTAGGTCCCCTTTGTTTACGGGAGATTGACTAGGCGTCGCCACGCCACGGGACCTGAGTTAGTATCCTAGGGAGAGCGAGGCTCCCAAGGCTTCGGCTGGACTTTCCGACATACCTGATGCAGCGTGTGCATTCCGGAAAATTGTCAGTCGAGAGAAAATGGATTTGTGAGTTGTGTCGAGTTAGAGTGAGATGGTCGAGTCACGTCGGTGAATGTTATACTTTCTTTGTTTGCTTATATTTTTATGTCGAGCTTATCTTGAATTGTTGAGAAGTTGACCACTTTCCCGTGGTGCCTTCAATCCATGACGGTTACCCAGGCGATGTCGAGGGCGCAGTAACTCGGCGATGAAGCGATGCCGAGGAGGAGCTCGACGAGGACCCGAGTGACGACCTCTATCTGTCGTGATTGTTGATTTGTTGGATGTTTGTTTTTCTGAGGACTGTACTTGTTTTTCTTTTGTGTTCGAGGTCGTGACCAGTTTGGGCAGTGTTGTTTTGTTGCTACAGGGTAGACTGGTGGTCTTACTTTTGGAGCAGCCCCCTGCGTGGGAGTCTGCCGGAAGTACCCCCAGGGTATGATGGCTCTTTTGAAGTTGTCGTACCTTAGGTGTATTTTCTTTGCACATTTGCTACTCTGTATTTGTATACATTATTATTTCGAGTGATATATATATGTATGTTATACATGTATGTTTTATTTGAATTTAAGTCTTGTGTCTTAGTTGCACCATGTTTCGAAAAGCTGTAATTACTCTGATGTGCACGAGTTGGTTTTATAAAAAAAAAAATATATATCGTATTTTTAAAAGGCACAAGAGTTTCGTTTTTAAAAACACATCTCATATAGGTTTATTTTGAGCTTGGTGTGTTGAGCTCGGTAACTCGAGCTCGGTATATTGAGCTCGGTAGCGGTCCGGAAACGGGTCGTTACACTCCCCCTTTTTGATGATGACAAACATCTCATGGAGGGAATTTAGTAAAATATAATCATGATATGGCAATGAGATATAAGCATGGTTTTTCAATAAAAGATATCAGAGTTTAAGCACAATATTTAGAAAAACTCCCCCTCACAATAGGCAATACTTAAAAGATCACTCCCCCTGAATCATGCATTCATGTAACTCTCCCCCTTTTGGCAACATCAAAAAGCGGGAAAGACAAATAAAGCAAGGCATATATTCAGGATTAAACAAGCATATTTTGATAGTTACGTGATACCAAGCTTGGTGTGTGACAGATGAGCTGGTTGGACATGATTAGCTAGTTGCATAAGACAAATGCGTCACCCACTCATTATTCCGTACTTAAAGAAAATGGAAAGGGAAAAGACCTGCATAAACTCGTTAGCACACTCAAACGCCCAAGTTAGAATTTATTCAAAAAGAAAATGCAATCACAAAAATACTCAATGCATGATTGGTCTAAAATTCCAAATTCAGTTCTAATAAAAAAGAAAGTTTCCTTAGGCAAAGGTTTAGTAAAAATATCTGCAAGTTGTCTAGATGTTTCCACAAACTCAATCATGCAATCACCTTTTGAACATGATCTCTAATAAAATGGTGCCTAATCTCTATGTGTTTAGTCCGAGAGTGATAAACCGGATTTTTAGTGAGGTTTATGGCACTAGTATTGTCACACTTTATTGGAGCAGTTTTCAAATTAATCCCATAATCATTCAACTGTTGTTTCATCCAAATAATCATGTAACAACAACTACCCGCCGCAACATATTCCGCTTCGATGGACAAAGCCACACCGGCTTGTTTCTTACTATGCCATGAAACCAAGGCATTCCCAAGTAAGTGACATGTCCCACTAGTGCTTTTTCGGTCCATTTTGCAACCCGCAAAATCGAATCCGAGTACCCAATAAGTGTGCGATCGGCACCTTTGGGGTACCATAAACCCATAGTTTGTGTGCGGTGAGATATCTCATGATGCGTTTACCGCTAAGAGATGTGATTCCTTAGGATTTGCTTGAAAACGTGCACACATACAAACACTAGACATAATATCCGGACGACTTGCAGTGAGATAGAGAAGAGATCCTATCATACCTCGATACTTACTTACTTCGACCGACTTACCACCTTCATCTTTGTCAAGATAGCATGATGTGCTCATGGGAGTTGAGATTTCTTTGGCGTTGCTCATTCCAAATCTTTTAAGCAACTCCTTGCAATATTTGGATTGATTTATAAAAATTCCTTCTTTTGTTTGTTTGATTTGAAGACCAAGGAAGTAGTTGAGCTCTCCCATCATGGACATTTCAAACTCACTTTGCATGATTTTGGAAAAATCTTCACACAAAGACTCATTAGTAGCACCAAAGATGATATCGTCAACATAAATTTGAACAAGTAAAATGTCATGATTTTTGTGTTTAATGAAAAGAGTGGTATCAACTTTTCCTCTTTCAAAACCTTTTTCAAGTAAATATTTGCTCAACCTCTCGTACCAAGCTCTCAGAGCTTGTTTTAAACCATATAAAGGCCTTTTCAATTTGAAAACATGATTTGGAAATTCAAAATTTTCAAAACCGGGGGGTTGATCAACATATACTTCTTCTTGAATAAAACCATTTAGAAATGCACTCTTAACATCCATTTGAAAAAGTTTAAAATCCATGATGCATGCAAATGCGAGAAGCATGCGAATAGCTTCTAATCTAGCCACGGGTGCATAGGTTTCATCGAAATCTATGCCCTCTTGTTGATTATAGCCTTTTGCAACAAGTCTAGCTTTATTTCTAACAATGATACCGTTTTCATCAAGCTTGTTGCGAAAGACCCATTTGATCCCAATGACTAGGTGATCTTTAGGCCTAGGGACAAGTTCCCAAACATCATTTCTCTCAAATTGATTTAATTCCTCTTGCATAGCAAAGGTCCAATGCTCATCAAAGATGGCTTCATTGACGTCATTTGGTTCAATTTGAGAGACAAAGGCCATATGATGACATGCATGATTAAGAGAGTTTCGAGTCGTTACCCCTTTTGAGATATCACCTATTATGTTGTCAAGAGGATGGTTCTTTGAGACTCTCCATTCCTTTGGAAGATTTGAGTGAGAGAGTTCTTGAGAGGGTTGAGGCAAGGACTCTTGATCCTCCTTTTAAACTTTTGATCTCTCTTGTTCCTCTAAATAGGTATCTCCAAATACTTCTGCAAGATCATCAACACTTTCTTCTACTGAAGATTTGGGGTTAGATTCATCAAAAGAAACATGCACAGATTCTTCCATATTACAAGTTCTTTTATTAAAAATTCGAAAAGCTTTACTAGAAGTGGAATATCCAAGAAATAAACCTTCATCAGCTTTAGCATCAAATTTACCAAGGTTATTCTTACCATTGTTTAGGACAAAACACTTGCATCCGAAAACGTGAAGGTGGGAAATGTTGGGCTTCCTTCCTTTGTAGAGTTCATACGGTGTTTGCTTAAGGATCGGCCTTATAAGAACTCGATTCATCACATAGCAAGCGGTGCTCACTGCCTGGCCCAAGAGTACTTAGGAAGGTTAGTCTCATTGAGCATCGTCCTCGCTAGCTCTTCAAGAGACCGATTTTTCCTTTCAACCACTCCATTTTGTTGCGGTGTCCTTGGAGCAGAAAAGTTGTGATCAATGCCATTTTCTGTGCAAAATGCTTCAAATGCTTCATTCTCAAATTTCCCACCATGATCACTTCGAATGGAAGCAATGTTAAGTCCCTTCTCATTTTGTATAACCTTTGCAAGTTTTCGAAAAGCATTAAAAGCATCATTTTTGTGAGAAATAAATAAAGTCCATGTATAGCGAGAATAGTCGTCCACAATAACAAGAGCATAGTAATTGCCACCAAAGCTTTTAGTTCTAGAAGGGCCAAATAAATCCATATGTAAAAGTTGGAAAGGCGCGTTTGTAGAAACAAGATTTTGTGATTTGAGAAATGCCGTTACTTGTTTTCCTTTGACATGCATCACAAAGTTTATCTTTTTCAAAACGAAGCTTTGGTAAGCCAATTACTAAGTCCTTTCGAACTAACTTATTAAGATGATCCATGTGAATATGAGCCATTCTCCTATGCCATAGCCAAGATTCATCCTCTTTACTAATAAGACAACACGCATCATTTGAAGGTATTTTATCTAAATCAAGCATATAGATATTTCCAATTCTAGGTCCAATTACAATAACATTTTCATTTATAGAATCCATGACCATGCATTTTGAAGAATCGAAAACCACTTTGTTTCCTTTATCACAAAGTTGACTAATGCTTAGCAAATTATGCTTCAAACCATCCACATACAAAACATTTTCAATAGTGGGATTAGGACTCTTACCAATAGAACCAATCCCAAGAATTTTACCTTTGTTGTTGTCACCATACCGGACATAACCACTATTCTTAGGTACCAATGAGGAGAACTTGCTTTTGTCTCCTGTCATGTGCTTTGAACAGCCGCTATCAAGATACCAATTTAAGTCCTTGGCTTTCAAGCACACCTGCAAGATAAAATCAGGTTTTAACTTTTGGTACCCAAGCCATCTTGGGTCCAGGTGAGTTAGTTTTGGGCAAGGTTCCCTTTGGAATCCACATCTTTTTACCAATCACATTCAGGTTTTTCCTAATATTGCAAATGGAAGCAGTGTGACCTTTTCTACCACAGTGAAAACATTTAATGAAAGGACTACTTGAGGGTTTGTTGTGATTGAATAGTTTGAAATATTTTTCATGAATTTTTGGATGATAACCTAAACCAGCTTTTCCAAAAGTACCTTTTTGGTTTCCTAAAATAATGTTTAGATTATCTCTTCCCATTGTAAATTTTGCAAGAGTGTTATTTAAATCCTCAACCTTATTTTTCAAAACACTACACTCATTGCATTTTAAAACTTCATCTTTTTTATTTTCACAAGATATGGGAGGAGAAGTTTCAATCACATCAACTTGTTTTTCTTTAAGAATCACTATCTCTTTGTTTAAAATTTCAATTTTTGATTCAAGAGAAGAGATGGTTTTCTTAGAAGAAAGAACAATTTTTCCAAGTTTAATCGTTTCATTATTTAATTCTTCACAAGCAATAAGCAGTTCATCATAAGTTAAAGGAGATTCGAGTTCAAGAGCATTTACCTCATCCTCCTCGTGTTTTGCCATGAGACATAAGTTGGCCTCGGTAGTACCTTCATGGGTCAATAGAAGGGTGTCCCACATTTCTTTAGCAGTCTTGCAATTTGAGACCCTATAGAACTCATCGTAGCTTAAAGCAGAAGTGATGATGTTCTTAGCTTTCAAATTGTATTGGACCTTTTTCTTATCATCTTCGGTCCAAAGTGATCTTGGTTTGTCTACCACGTGCATCATTAATTGATTGAGTGGGGACAAATGGACCATTTTCCACAAAGATCCCAAATATCAAGATCAACACCCTCAAGAAAGATTTGCATTCTATTCTTCCAATAACCATACCCCTCACCATTGAAAAATGGGGTCTGTTCATGGAAGTTCCTCGTAATTGTTTGAAGTCATTCTCTTGAGACGGTTAAGTCCTTTATACAAGATTCTAGCTCGATGCCAATTGTTACCAATTGACTTCAAACACAAGAGGGGGTGAATTGTGATAGCGGTGCTTATATAAAAATTACAGAAAATAAATGACCGAATAATAAATAAAGAACAAAAATAAATAAAGTGCTTGAATGATAAAGAGACAGAGAGCAAAGAAGAGCACGCAGCAATTTATACGAGGTTCGCCACCAAACACCCCCGTGGCCTACGCCCCGTCCCCCAAAGCAAACCACTATGAGATTTTCACTAAATCACTAGCTTTTAAATCAGGTTCAGCTAGAAACCTTTACAACTCTATACCAGAGCAATACGTTCAAGAGATATCACCTCTCTATGAACACCTTGGGATTCCTACCCAAAAAGAAATGATTTTCACAAATAAAATGAGATGAGAAAGATACACTCAATAGTGCAGATATAACAAATTGAAGCTCAAATAATACAACTCAAATTATGTAGAATAAAAAGGCTCTCAGAAAATTGTGCTCAAATAAGTGTGAGTGATGAAAAATATTTGACAGAGTTTTTGGCACAAAAATTAAGCACTGCGTTGTTGTATCTTTTAAAACAAAGCTCACGAGCTGTGTTTATATAGGCAATGGAGGAGCGTCGAAATGACCGTTGCAGGATTTGTCCGTTGCAGCATTTGCCCGTTGCGTTTTGATTTGTCCGTTGGAATTTGTCCGTTGCGTATTGAAAACACGGAGACGGCTCGGCAGACGACCTCTGAAGACAGCTCGGCAGACGACCTCGCCACACAGCTCGACAGACGACCTCGACAAAGCTCGGCATACGACCTCTGAACACTCGGCAAAAGACCTCGGCACACGACCTCGGTACGCGACCTCATCAGCTCGACACGGATCATCAGCTCGGCACGCGACAAGAGCTCATCACGCGACCTCGGTACGCGACCTCATAAGCTCGACACGCGACCTCGGTACGTGACCTCATCAGCTCGACACGCGACTTCCTCCTCGGTTCGACATACGACTTCCTCGAGCTCGACACGCCGACTTCCTCCTCACTCGACATCCGACTTCCTCACCGACATCCGACACGAGATATGCATGTCAAAATATTTTGTGCGTGTGTGATTTAATTTTAATTGAGAGCTTTTTATTACTACTTACAAATTGTCTTAATAAAGATAAATAAATACCCAGAACCCAAAGACTTGAGAAACAATCATTCTTGATACGCGTCATGGTATTCTTTTCCACTTTTTGCACGGTTGACTATTTGCAAGACTCCCTTTTGTCAATCATCAAAATCATCCTGTCAAGGCATGTATTCACAGAAATGACATAGATGTTTATCTAAGTCCCTTGATTGAAGACTTGAAAATATTGTGGGAAGAAGGCATTGATGTGTTTGACGGGTATTCCCGTGAAAATTTCAATTTGTGTGCCAAGTTATTTTGCACCATAAAAGACTTTCCAGCTTACGGGAACTTGTCTAAGTATAGTGTTAAATTACATGAAGTGTGTCCTATAAGTGACGAAGGCATATGCTACCATCAATTGCAACATGGAAGGAAGACTGCTTATCTTGGGCATCGTAGGTTTCTCAGACATAATCACCCATTTCAGAGGCTGAAACAGGCTTTTAATGGATGCTAAGTGTAACACCCCGTTTCCGGAGCGCTACTGTGCAACCCAATCTAATGCTGAAAAACATTTAATGCTTATATGCTTTCAGTAATAAGTACTCTTCTGTATTTCCTAATGGAAAATAGGAGTAAATTTTTTTTCTTTTTCTTTCCTTGAAATCCTTTTCAAAATTGAGACATAAATAGTACTGCAGTTTTCTAAATGATGCCAAATCAGGCTTTTGCAAATATCAGAGTATATCACATCACAATTAATGCTTCAGATCACATAAGACATAACATTAACATTTCGCACTGAGGCGAGTTTTTCGAAGAGTGTAATTACAAGGCAATACTTAATTATGCAAATAATCAAAACAAAACCCTAGCTAAGCTGGCCAACAACTATAAACTTTACTAAAAAATCATTCAGCAAGATCACAACACAAAGCACTCAGAGGAATCTTCCTCCACTGGCTCATTCTTCAATACATTCTAAGGATGAAAGCAAAGAAGAAGAATGTGACACTCCATCTGGTAACATCCATAAGAATGTCCAATCCAACAACAGTGCAAGGGTAAATTCTTTGTCCACGAGTTTATCATAGGCTATGTCGTATGCAAACAAGATATATATATATATATAATACAACAACACGCCTTTATATACATATACATATACATACTTAATAGACCGCACACATCATCATGGTATATCAAGCATTTGCATGTGAACAGACAAATCAACTAACAAATCAACAATCAAGTCACCACAATATTAAACAATTGCATGTGAGCAGACAGTTCTATCAGAAAATCAATGATCTAGTCATCATAATGTCAGATTCATCAAACAATTCATCACATATCATAAATGTGGTTAGCCATGCATGCCAATGTATTATGAACAAGTTTGTGTATACACTTGCAGCCTTAAACAAGGACAGCAATAGGAACAAGGAAAGCCTTTTCCAGGTCCGAACAAATTCCCCTACCAAGGGTATAGCCACACATTAGGCCGTGTTGCCAACTACTACCTCTGGTCCAATGGGTACCATGGGTAGCTGGCAAATGAAGTGACAACCCGCCCTTTTGAAGTCCTTAAGACAATCAAACGCTACGAGTGTCGATGCTCAATGGTCAGTATGCATCCAAACAATTTTTTTTATACAACCCACTTATCTTTAAGGAGCATCTGAGACATAATTTATTTTAATCAATGCGGATCGACGAGTCCTCACTTTCTTAGTGAATTTTTAAATCTCAGTTTTGGTGCCACATCTAAGTGATATTGTGCCAGAAATAGCTTTTGAGCTTAGGTCGTTGGAACCCTAGTTGTGCTAAATAAGGCATTAGGGGAATTCCCAGGAAAGAGAGGCGGTGCGAACACTCTTAATTACCAAGTCTTTCCTAGCCAGAATTTTCCTAGACGCATTATTCAACTCAACCATTTTCGCAAATTTTACTCAAGTTCTTTTTCTACTATGGTTCCATTGAAAAATTCTTTGCAAGCTTTGGCTAGTTTTACTAAAATCCTCACGCTTACTTTTAAGTAAAAATGCCCCTCAATATTTCTTTTATGAAACCTTTTCTCAGCTTATGGAATCGCATCGGATTTACCGTTTGAAAATCATCAAACCAATAACAGTAGATCGTCGCATTGTTAATTAATCCACGATCATTGACCTTATTTATGCATACTTTAATCAATTCCAAGTTCAAATCAAAAACATTCATAATTGATTTAAGACATAAAATCCAAATCATTGTTGCCACACGAGGCCAAAAATATGCTACAATATCTCTATAACACATAGTAATACTACAAATACTACCACACAATTAACAAATAAGCAAACCACTCAACAAACAAAGCGAAAAGCCCAAACTTATTATATAAGAATTTCCCTTACCTTGGGCGCTTTAACAATCCAAGCAAGGCAATTGCAAACTATCGTCAAGTCGAACCTCGTGCGAACCTTAAGCACGAACCTTAACAACACAAACTTAACAAAATTAGAACCAAAATCCCAAGTCCTATGACTCTAGGGCAGCCACGGTTTTAGTCCTAAAAGGCCTAAGAATTACTCACTTAATCCCATTTGAATCACACCTAGTCATATGTCTTGAATCAAATCAAAGTTATGCAAGTTTTGAAACTTTTTCAAACACTACACACTTAGAAAAATACCTAACCCAAAATTTTACCAATTGAAATAGTGTTTTACCACTTTGAATAGTGTTTTCCTAACTTTGAACCACTTTTTAAAACACTAAAACATGTCACCAAATTTTAGAAACAATTTCATTACAAGTTCAAAACAATTATTGAAACATAACCCAAATCTTTTCCCAAAATCAAACTTCTTTGAAATGTTTTGCCAAACCAAATTCTTAACCAACTTTTACAATATTTTAGAGATATAAAAAAACTTAAAAGAATGTTTAAGAATAACAAAAGAGCCACGGTTTTGGTGCCCTAAAACAAACCCAAAATTTTCAACTTTTCATTTCCAAAACATACCATTTCACCACACTTAAATCCTTAAACCTTAAACCAACTTCCATAACATCTAACATACTTTAAAATCAAGTTAAAACATCCCCAAAACCATCTTAGAGGCCATGATTTCTAGCCCCCCTAAACAACCAAATTTATTTTTCCAAAACTTTGTAAAACATGCTTATATGACTAGTTTTCAAACATACTACTCAAAACCCTCCAAGAACTAACTCCAAATCAACAAAATCAAGCCAACATCAAGCCCCCCAAGAGCCCTATAAATTCGGCCAGAACCAAGAGTCGAAGTTTTCAAATTTTAAAAACACTAAACAAGCTTAATCATGGAGGAAAATGATGGATCTAAAGATTAATCAAGCTAATACATCAAGATCTAACAATTTCTAAACAAAACAACACTAAAACCTTGAAGAACTCTTCCATGGCAGCCAGGAGGAAACTAACATGGTTTAGGAGGCTTACCAAGAAGTCTAAGGATGGTTGATCAAGAATCAAGAACAAAGGAAGGAAGATTGCACTCAAAAACACTAGGTTTTTCAAGATTCCTCACACTTTCTCTCTCTAGAATTTTCTCCACCAAGCATAAATGGAAAAATTATGAAGGGGCTGATCTCCTATTTATAGAGATCTCAAGGGACAAGGAAGAGATAAAAATTGTTCATTTAGTTGGATCTTAACCATCTAGTTACAAACTAACTAAGTAAACTAACTACCAATTACACCTAAGCCAATCAAAACATTATATTTGCCCAAGGTGGGTCCCAAGCATGTGTCTTGGCTCCCATTGGTCTAAAGTGGTCGACATCCGTCTAAAAATATCAAAGGGTTTCGCTTCGGCGCGTTATCGATCAACCGGGTGTGCGGCGTTCCACGTCTATTAGGGTTTTTATACCAAAAACTCCAAATATAAATCTAATAAATTATTCTATACACAAAAATTATTAATCAACCAAAATGTCCCCAAAAATATTAGTAGTATTTCTATGAATGTCGCTTTCTCGATTTACGAGCTAAAGCAGCTACGTCTGATTACGAGCGTAGACAATACACTAATTATTTTCTGATGCCCAAAAATTCTTGAAAAATTTCCAATAAATCCTAAATAATGGAAAATGCTAAGATCTAAAATTTTATAAAATTTGGATCACGTTTGGGCATGTTTCAGTTAGAAACACACACAATAGCCTAGTTGCGACAGAATTCGATAGAATTCTCGCAGCGTAATAAAAACTATAAATTAGTGAGGATCACTAATTTCAATTTCTCTTATCATATAGATATTAATCAAACAATAAAATTATCAAGACAAAATCTTTAAAATAATAGTCATATTAAATATGACATAAAACAGACAATTAATACAATAACTAAACCATGAAAATTCAAACTTTGACTTGAAAATATTTATTAAATCCTAAAAATTATTTCTCTTTCAATAAAATAATTTTCTTTAAACAAATAACAATTTTTCACATTTTTCGGGATTAATTCATATTAAAAACAACATACGTCTACACTGTCTGTTAATCTGAATTAATTACTAAAACAGTAAATTGTTTACAATAAATCTTAGTAGTTCTTCGTACTTTTAACAAACCATTGAGGTTATCAATCTCTATGATTTATTTCTAAGTAGTCGGAAACTATAAAATAATTTTCATAAAAATTGGGATGTTACACTAAGAGAATGGAATTGCTCCAGAGGCCTTAACTAGAGAAGAAGTTTATCAACAGGTGAAGTACATCAATGTTATTTTCGGAAAGAAACAAAAAAAGTCTAATGATAAAAACATATGGAAGAAGATGTATGTGTTGTTTGATCTTTCGTATTGGTCCAGTCTTGATATAAGACATTGTCTTGATGCGATGCACGTGGAAAAAAAAAGTTTGTGATAGTGTAATTAGAACACTTCTCAACATTCAGGGCAAGATGAAGGATGGTTTGAATGCTCGTCTAGATTTGGTTGCGATGGGCATAAGAGGACAATTAGGTCCACAACAAAGAGGAAACATGACATATTTGCCACCAGCATGTCATACATTATCAAAAGAAGAGAAAAGATGTTTTTGCGAGTGTCTACGGTGCGTGAAAGTACCACAGGGCTACTCTTCAAATGCCATGAGTCTTGTGTCAATAAAAGATCTCAAACTACTTGGCTTAAAGTCTCACGACTGTCACGTCTTGATGCAACAGCTATTACGAGTGGCTATTCGTGGTATCTTGTCAAAAAAGGCTCGACATGCGATAACTAGATTGTGCTTATTCTTCAATGTTGCGTGTAGCAAAGTTATTAACCCTCAGGAATCGGACAACTTAAAAAACGAGGCAATTATTATCTTGTGTCAATTAGAGATGTTCTTTCCTCCTTCATTTTTTGATATCATGGTTCACTTAATTGTTCATCTAGTGAGGGAGATTAGAGTGTGTGGCCCCGTTTATTTATGATAGATGTACCCTGTCGAGCGATACATGAATATCTTGAAAGGGTATGTAAAGAATCCATACCGTCCCGAAGCATGTATTATTGAAAGGTATATCGCAGAAGAAGCCATTGAGTTTTGTATAGACTAATTGTTAGAAGCGGAACCTGTAAGGCTTCCAAAGTCTCGCCATGAGGGAAGATGTGACAGTAAGAGTACATGTAACACCCGTATTTTTACGATGCGTTATTTAAAGTTATTATAGTGTATTTTGCCATAATTATGCTATAATAAGCAGCTCTTGTTTGTTAAGTAAGTGATTGAGTTAAATCAGGATAAAATTAAATTTGAGAATTAATATTTTATATTAATTCATGGTTTAAAAATCATCGAAAATTTCTAACGAAGGTTTGCCATATTTTGAATTACCGGATAGTTTTTATCCGTGAATAAAATTTTAAACGAACTTCGATTTCGATGAAAATCGAATCGTAACTTGTTGTGATTGTAATTAAGTGTTTTCGATTGTTTTAATTATTTATGATATATTATTATCACACGGTGAATTAATTTGTAAGTAAATTAATTTTCGCAATTTAATCGGCGAAAGAATTAATCGGTAACTTGATTACCCGACGCCATATTTTCTTTTAGTGGGTACTCTAGACTCTAGGATTTGGGGATAATCATGAGAAGAGAAGGATTGGATGTTCGACTTATTGATTTGATTAGCATCTAGCTTTTTAGTGTTTAGGTGTCACACTTTTGGTGACTAATTATTTTATCCTTATCCTAATTCATTCTTAACCAAGTAAACACTTGTTTATTTAATTTTTTTTAATCCTCCTTTTTCCCTTAATCAGCGTGACCCTCCCCTTTCCTTTTTTTCATTCATTTATTTTTTTATTTGGTCACCAAGTTATGAGTAGGTGACATTCTTTTATTGTATTAAAATAAATTTTAACCCCTCCCCTTTTCTTTTTACTCAGGCCGAAGCACCCCCCTTTATTCTACCCCTCATTGTCATTTCTCTTCTTCTTGTTCAAGTGAAGGAAAGCAAGCCAAGCTTCCATGGCTCCTCATCTTCTACTTCCATGCAGGACTTCTCTTCACTTCTTCAACCCTCTTTGCTCCTAGTTTTCCCTTCTTATTGCTATCATACATTTCATCTTATAAGTAAGTATGTATACACATTTTTCTTGCTCTCCTTTGAATCCCAAAACCCTGGGGCCTTGTTATAGGAATAGGAGTTGTTATTTTTTTTTTATTCTTGCTTGTTTATGTTTACATTTGACTTGATAATGATCATGAGGGATATGAACATGTTTTTCCCTAATTCCTTATTAAAACCCTAGGCCGAATTTGTGCTCCAAGGATGGGGGTTTTGTGATCTCTCATGTGAATCATGAAATTGGTTCTTGAATATGATTATTTGATACATGAATTTGTTGTTATTGTCGTTGTTTTTGAATTGATCAAGAAAAATGGAGAAATTGTCATGTTTTATCTTGTATTAAGTGTGTTTCATAATTGTTCAAGTATTGGAAATTTTTAGAACAAAATTTTGATTGAAAGTTGAATTGATTAGGAATGTAAGGCTATGATACATTAAGGTACAAAGGGATTTTATAATCCTAAGACCTAGTAGAGCCTTGAATCAAATATTGCTATGAAATGAATTTGAGTTTAGTAGTATTAGGAATTTGATTTGGCATGCTAAGACTATGAAACACTTATGTTAGAGAAATCTTTATATTTCTTTAGCCAAAGTGGAGTCTTGATAATATTAGAATCTAAGTATTTGATTTTAGTATTTACTTTATGATTTTAAGATTTAAAAGAAAACGTATTTTTAGTCTTTAAAACATTTAATTTTCAACTTGCTTGTTATTTCAAGTGTATGTGTTTACATAAAAAGATTTTTCGGATTGAGAGCTTAGGGGTTAGAATTGAATCTATGCATAGGGAATTATTTTTGGGTGAACTAGAATTGTACTAAGGTTTGGTGTGTTTCTAGGAATCTTTGAGGTTTGTTCGTGCTGAGTAGGACGATAGAGTGCTTTGACACGTGAGCAGATAATCTTTGGTAAGGGCACTTCACATTCTCGGTGTTTATGTTTGTATAGTATGTGTAAAGGATACTTCTTGATATTACTTAGAAATGAATGTTTAATATTGTCTGTGTATGTATTACAAGTATTGATATGTGAATGTGAATAGTTGGGAATTGCTGTGATTCTGGATTGAATATATGATATGTGGAATATGCGTTATCATGTTGAGATATACTGTTGGATTGTTGAACTGTGAAATTCTAAATTGACAACATGATGTGTGTGCATATATATGCTTATTAGTGTTTAAGGTATATGATATTGGAGGTGCTGAAAAATTAAATGTTATTTAATTATGCCATGTTGAATATCATATGCATTGATTTATTCATTGGAGTTGGTGAAATGCGTTGACATGCATAAAGGTAACTTCAACCTAAATGTCCTGGGGTGAGGTATATCACAAGGGAGTTCAGTGTCGGCATTAATCCTAGACATGAATGTCCTGGGGTGAGGTATATCACAAGGGAGTTCATGTTGTCAGGATAGTCTTGATTCATCGCATGGAACATTATCGGGTTGGGGTATACCAAGCGATTGACCACTGCATGGGGTATTCCAGAATCATAAACAGTGGCATATAGTTGCATTTGCATGCATTGGTGCATTCTTACTGAATTTTATGTTTTGTTATACTGTGTTATATTTGCTTATTTTAAGAAGTTGACCCTTGCCCGTGGTTCTTTCAATCAATGAATGTAACCCAGACGATGTGAGGACTATGGAGATTCCAGCGATGACGACGTCGCCGAAGGTGATTTTTGACTTCCCGAACATGGAGATTTCCTCGGCGATGGAATTCGACCCCACTTCAGGTCGAGTTATATATAGAGGGGACGTGGTAGGGGGTTTTTGGGTAGAGGGACTGGAAGTTCGACAGAAGACTTTACGATGTACCATTAGCTTTCCTGTCATGGTTGATTAGATTGTGGATGGTCGGTGTCGCACTCAGCAGGATCGAGTGTTACCGACTACATCGACTACTTTAGCTGACGAATCTTTTGAGATTCCTCGAAGGACGACTTATCGTTACGTACCCTTGCCCGAAGGTGCTATTCAGAGGATAGCTCGTAAGTGCGTGGGCATGAAACATTGGACGTTGCGAGCTTCTACTTCGCGTGCGGTGGCAGTTACACTTAGTCCCATAGTGGATCCAGAACCAGAGCTGGAGGTTGTGCTGACTCCACCCTTGCGTATCATGACATCCACTCCACCTGTGGATCCTTCCTCCATTTATTAGATGTGTGGCGAGGTTGGTTGCAATGGTGAGGGATGGATGGATGATGTGTCAGTGGAGGTTGTGAGACCCGAGGGAGTACCTGCTACTGTGCCATTTATTGACCTGACTGGTGATGATGAGGACGTCTTGGTGGAGGAAGAGGACCCGCCAGAGGACCTTGATAGTGATGTGTAGTTGTGTAGTTAGTGATGTCTATCTATTTTGTATATAGTTTTGGTGGTGACCAGTCTGTCTAATCTTCAATTTCTTTTTTGGTGGTTGTTATTTAGGTTTTGAGGTTTAACATTTGGAGCAGCCCCCTGCATGGGTAACTACCGGGAGTACCTCAGAAGTATGACTACTCTTGTCAGGATCTTCATACTTTAGATGTATTCCTTCTTGTGTATATTTTTTTACTGTTTCTATATCTGAAACTTGACGGCTCTCCTTCCTTTTGGAAATTGTGTATATGTATGTATTTTCAGTTGCATCTGTCGCTTGCGTGGTAGATTTCCATCATGTTTTCTGAAACGCTGAAGATACTCTGATTGTGCTTTACAAAAGCTATTTTGTTTTAAAAAAATATATATATATTTATCGTATTTCCAAAAGACAAGAAGAGTATCACTTTACAAAACTCCATTGCATTAGAGTTGTCCTAGTTAGTAGCGCTCCGAGAACGGGGCGTTATAATAGTGGTATCAGAGCGGTTCGATTCTAACTGGATTGTGTGTTGGGTAACTAAGCTGGTCACCGGGTCGGGTTTTGTTCTGTGGGGTAGCTAGTTGTGCTATTATTGATATTGTTTGATGAGTGAAGCAACTTTGCTTAAAAATGTTTGGATTGTTTCTTGATCGAAGCAATGTGTGTTAACACATCACTGGATTGTGAGGTTCTGACAGGTTTTTGAACCTTGTAGGAATCTACGCAGAGACCGTATGTTTGGACCTGATAACTCCAACATGGAATGAGCATTTTGAGTTATGACCGAAATGGTAGCGGTGATGGCACAACAATCTGCTACTGTAACTCAACAGACTACAGCATAAACCAACACATCCTGTAGAAACAACAGAAAGCGGAAAGGAATGCTGAGACTAGAGGATTATCGGAGTTTCGTAGGCATGGTCCACCGAAGTTTTATGGAGAACCAAATCCAGATAAGGGGAATCAATGGCTCCAGGAGATAGAGAAGATCTTTGAAGCACTCCATTGTCCTGAGAATGTTAAGGTGAACTATGCTTCTTACCTTATGTTGGGAGATGCAGAGTATTGGTGGAAAGGAGTTAAGTATATGCTAATTGCTAAACATCAGGAGATAGACTAGGAGACTTTCCACAGACGTTTCTTAGAGAAATATTTTTCGAAGACTGCCTGAATGGAGAAAGAGCAGGAATTCCTCTGTTTGCATCAAGGCAACATAATAGTGTCTAAGTATGCAGCTAAGTTCGAATTACTTTCGAGGTACTTTAGTCCTTTTGTTGATCAGGCAGATGAAGGTTGGTTGACTGAAAGATTTCAACGTGGGTTAAGGTTTGACATCAAGAAATCTGTGGTGTCGCTGAGGATACGAAATTTCCAGGAGCTGGTTGATAGGTGAAACGAGGTGGAAGTCATGAGGAATGGCAAGGGAAAGAATGGATCAGGTGGACCAATCAGATCGTAGAATCAAGGCCAGGGAAATAATCAGAGAGGGAAACAACAGGAGAAACCTTACAATAGACCTCAGGGGAACAACTAGGGGAAGTATCGCCCTATGATCCAGAATTCAGGCGGTGGAGGTCAAGATCGAGAAGATCTAATCTATTTTCATTGTGGAAAAAGGGGCATTTTGCCAATAAGTGTCCTACAAGAGATGTGTTGTGTTTCAACTGCAACAGACTGGGACACATTGCTAAAGACTGCAAAGCTCCTAAGGCGGGACTAAGTGTGAACACAACAAAGGCAAAGGGAAAGCATCTGACTACCTTGGGCAGAGTATTCTGTATGGGTGGCGAAGAAGTATAGCAATCCGGTAATCTAACCCAGGGGAATTGCGGAACTGAGGGTAACTCTCTATCCATACTCTTAGATTCTAATGCCACACATTCTTTTACTTCTTCAAATTGTGTGAGCTGATTGAAATTGCCTGCGACTATCTTATCTTTCAACTTAATCGTGGCTACTCCAACTACTAAGACTTTGGTTTCCAACACTGCATGTCTTCATTGTGTGGTGATTGTTTAGTGTAGAAAATTCTTGTTAATTTGATTTACTTACCTTTAAGAAGTCTTGACATTATTCTTGGAATGGATTGGTTTTCGAACCACCGTATCCTTTTGGATTGTGCCCGAAAAATCATAGTTCTCCTAATCCCGAAGTTTCCAAATAGCTTTCTGTTGATCACATCGGAGTTTCCTTGAAAGAGGGAGCTCAGGATTTCACATTCCCTGCTAGATTAAAAGTTTCCAAGAGAGTGAGTTGAAGGACGTACCCGTTCATCGTTATATTCACGGACGATATCCTGATCTACTCATGAGATAAAGGAGAACATGAAGGACATCTACGGCGAGTATTGCAGATTGTATGAGAGAAGCAACTTTACGCCAACGTTTCTGGTGCGAGCATTGGCAGGGCACTGTACGAAGCATTATACGGACGCAAGTGTCAGACGCCACTTTGTTGACATCAAGATGGTGAGAGCTCTATTATGGGACCAGATTTGATTCAATAGACTACTGAGAAAGTACGACAAATCAGAGCAAGATGATAGCATCTCAGAATCGACAAAAAGTTACCCAGACAGGAGGTCGATGACCGTGGGAAATGGCAGAAGGAGAGCATGTATTCCTTCGAGTCACACCTACAACTGGAGTTGGTCAAGCGATCAAATCCAAAAAGCTCATTCCTAAATTCATTGGACCCTATCAAATCCTTCGTCGTATAGGTCCAGTCGCATATCAGATAGCTTTATCACATTTCCTGTCTAATATTCATGATGTCTTTCATATTCGTAGTTGCGAAAACTTTTTTCTGACCCATCTCATGTTTTTGAACCTGGCGTGATTCAGTTGAGAGATGACTTGTCTTTTAATGTATCCCCTGCAAAGATTGTTGATAGAAAGACCAAGCAACTGAGGAACAAGGAGATTCAACAAGTCAAGGTGTTTGGGACCAGAAGACAGGTGATGCGACTTGGGAGCTGGAAGAGAAGATGAGAGGTGTAACGACCCGTTTCCGGACCGCTACCGAGCTCAACATACCGAGCTCGAGTTACCGAGCTCAACATACCGAGCTCAAGATACCCTGTATGCGATGTGTTTTAAAATGATACTCTTGTGCCCTTTAAGGAAGGTACGGTCTACATATTTATTTATTTTTTTTATAAGACCAGCTCGTGCACATCAGAGTAATTACAGCTTTTCGAAACATGGTGCAACTAAGACACAAGACTTAAGTCCTAAATAACAACGCGCAGGTAACAAGTACATACTTATATATACAAGATATAAAAAGTGCATACAAAAAGACAGTAATAATGTACAAAGAAAATACACCAAAGGTATGACGACTTCAAAAGAGCAATCATACCCTGGGGGTACTTCCGGCAGACACCCACGCAGGGGGCTGCTCCAAAAGTAAAACCACTAGTCTACCCTGTGCTCAAAATGACAAAACATTACCCGTCCCAAACTGGTCACAGCCACTGTACACAAAAGTCATATTACAGCTACCCCAACAAACATAACATAAACAAAGCCAATCACGACAAATAGAGGTCGTCGCCCTGATCCTCGTCGAGCTCCTCCTCGCCATCATCTGCTGTCGAGTTCCTCGCACTCGACCTCGCCTGGGTAACCATCATGGATTGAAGGTACCACGGGAAAGGGTCAACTTCTCAACAAATAAAGATAATCCAGGCATAAAGAAATAAGTAAACAACAAAGTATAACATTCACCAAACGTGACTTCGACCATCTCACTCTAGACTCGACTCTTATTCCGGAATATCGCCAGCTGGTCCATCCCCAAATCGACGCAATAGGTAAACTACCGTCCAACCCCACACCGATACCATACATTAATCAGCAGGTCCAACCCCAAACTGATAATGCGACGCCTAGTCAATCTCCCGTAAACAAAAGGGGACCTAGCACCCTTAGTTATCCGGGTCACGGCTCAAAAACGTCATACGACTCGCCTAGCTCTCTCACTCGATGATTAGCTCGCCAGCAAGGAGTGACACATAAAATTACTTGATCACATATCAAATAAAGAGCATGCTTAACATGAAGAAAACGCAATTCAATCATTTAAGCAATAAAACAATCCTTACACAATAACATAAAAACAAAGTCCTAGAATGTTTGGAAGTTCCCTTACGCATAAACATATAAAATAAAGCCTTAATAATGTCTAAGAGTTGCCCTTACCGAACTCCAAGCTAACGCCGCCGACAACGACCTCAACATTTGTCTTCAAACGAGCTCGACTACGACTCCTCTCACTCGATCTCGACACGCTGGCTCTTAGTCGACCTCGGTTTCGTGATCTCGTACACCCCGATTTCCTTGCCGCACGATCTGAAATCACACCGCCTAATCTGAGCACAACTTAGTTCTATCTATGGGTTCTAATAACACTTATCTCTCATTATCCCAATCTTAACCACAACCCAAGTGAACATTAAAACTTAAGAACTTAAACAAATACAACCAGAATTCAAACATTACAAAATAACTCCTTTTCTCTAAAATTTTGTTAAAAACTTTTTCATACATCACCAGACAAAGCCATTTTTCCTAAGTACTAATTAAAGCTTAAAATCAAGTAATACCTTAAGCACAACTTAATCAATCTAAGTTTATATTTCTTAAAAATATTTTCGTCATGGTCCAAAGCAATTAAAATAAGACCATAACCACTTATGTTAAAATTTAAAACTCAAAAAGAAATCAACACAAGCCAAGTAGGGAGGGTTTTGGGCGCTATTTACTTGCAGAAAACAGAGGAAACAATTTGTTTTTCAAGCTCAAATAAATGGTTAGAAAGGTAGGTAATGTCATGAAGAAGAAAACCTATCAATATGATATGAGTTGAAAGCATAAAAACTAGCTAAAATAGAGAGAAGAAGTGGCGCTAACAGTAACATGAAGAGAACTAAAATTCTATTTTTCATACCTCTACAGATGGTCGAGATGGTGATATAGGTCGAGGAGATGATAAGGAACAAGGTTGATGAGGAAGGTCTGTTCAAAAACTCTTTGAAACTCAAGTTTCTTCAATGGAAGTTTGGAGAAGAGGAAATCTAGAGAAGAAGGAAAAAGAAGAAACTGGAAAGTGATTGTTTAAGGCGGCTAAGCGTGATATTTATGTAGGTGGAGGAAACTAATCATGATACTTATCTACAGCTGGTGGAAAAAGAAAAAGATTGGTCTTATCTCCCTTAAACAAAAGTTAATTACAAGAAAACCATTTTAAATGAATTTATCTTTCATAAAACCACAAATAAGCGACACCTGGATTTTAAAGTAAGATATTAATTCAAACAACAAGTCTAACCCATCTAATCTGTCCTCTCTCATAATCACAACAAAATATACTAATTAACACTACATAATATTCGTAAAAATACGAGTGTTATCATCTCGACACGATGTCGACCAGGGTGCTTGTGCAAGCGCACAAGGCTCTAACACAAGTTCGTGCACGCGACCTCCTCAGTTCGACATGCGACCTCCTCAGCTCGGTACGCGACCTCATCAGCTCGACATATGACCTTGGCACGCGATCTTGGCACGGAATCTCGTCACGAGGTCTTGGTACGAGGTCTCGATACGATGTCCTAATACGAGGTCGATCTCGTCCTCAGGTGTTACAAGAGGGCAGTGTCCAGATTGTTTTCTTAGCTCGTACCTGACTTGTAGTTTCAAGGACAAAGCTATTTTTAGAGGGGGAGTAGTGTAATATCAGTATTTTACGATGCGTTATTTAACGTTATTATAGTGTATTTTACCGTAATTATGCTATAATAAGCAGCTCTTGTTTGATAAGTAAGTGATTGAGTTAAATTAGGATAAAATTAAATTTGAGAATTAATATTTTATATTAATTCATGGTTCAAAAATGGTCGAAAAATTCTAACGAAGTTTCGCAGTATTTTGAATCACCGGATAGTTTTTATCCGCGAATAAAATTTTAAACGAACTTCGATTTCGATGAAAATCGAATCGTAACTTGTTGTGATTATGATTAAGTGTTTTCAATTGTTTTTATTATTTATGATATATTATTATCACTCGGTGAATTAATTTCTAAGTAAATTAATTTTCGCGATTTAATCGGAGAAAGAACTAATCGGTAACGCGATTACTCGACGCCGTATTTTCTTTTAGGGGGTACTCTAAACTCTAGAATTTGAGGATAATCATGAGAAGGGAAGGATTAGATATTGTACTTGTTGATTTGATTAACATCTAGCTTTTTAGTGTTTAGGTGTCACACTTTTAGTGACTAATTATTTTATCCTTATCCCAATTCATTCTTAACCAAGTAAACACTTGTTTATTTAATTTTTTTTTAACCTCCTCTTCCCCTTGATCAACGTGACCCTCCCCTTTTCTTTTATTCATTCATTTATTTTTTTATTTGGTCACCAAGTTATGAGTAGGTGACATTCTTTTATTGTATTAAAATAAATTTTAACCCCTCCCCTTTTCTTTTTACTCAAGCTGAAGCACCCCCTTTTATTCTACCCCCCGTTTTCATTTCTCTTCATCTTGTTCAAGTGAGGGAAAGCAAGCCAAGCTTCCATGGCTCCTCACCTTCTCCTTCCATGCAAGACTTCTCTTCGCTTCTTCAACCCTCTTTGCTCTTAGTTTCCCCTTCTTCTTGCTATCATCCATTTCATCTTATAAGTAAGTATGGAGACACATTTTTCTTGCTCTCCTTTGAACCCCAAAACCGTGGGGCCTTGTTATAGGATTAGGAGTTGTTATTTTTTTTTATTCTTGCTTGTTTATGTTTACATTTGGCTTGATAATGATCAAGAGGGATATGAACATGTTTTTCCCCAATTCCTTTTCAAAACCCTAGGCCGAATTTGTGCTCCAAGGATGGGGGTTTTGTGATCTCTCATGTGAATCATGAAATTGGTTCTTAAATATGATTATTTGATACATGAATTTTTTGTTATTGTTGTTGGTTTGGAATTGATCAAGAAAAATGGAGAAATTGTCATGTTTTATCTTGTATTAAGTGTGTTCCATAATTGTTCAAGTATTGGAAATTTTTAGAAAAGAATTTTGATTGAAAGTTGAATTGATTCAGAATGCAAGGCTATGATACATTAAGGTGCAAAGGGATTTTATAATCCTAAGACCTAGTAGAGCCTTGAATCAAATATTGTTACGAAATGAATTTGAGTTTAGTAGTATTAGGAATTTGATTTGGCATGCTAAGACTATGAAACGCTTATGTTAAAGAAATCTTTGTGTTTCTTTAGCCAAAGTGGAGTCTTGATAATATTAGAATCCATGTATTTGATTTTAGTATTTACTTTATGATTTTAAGATTTAAAAGAAAACGAATTTTTAGTCTTTAAAACATTAATTTTCAACTTGCTTGTTATTTCAAGTGTATGTGTTTATTTAAAAAGATTTTTGGGATTGAGAGCCTAGGGGTTAGAATTGAATCTAAGCCTAGGGAATTGTTTTTGGGTGAACTAGAATTGTACTAAGGTTTGGTGTGTTGCTAGGAATCTTTGAGGTTTGTTCGTGCTGAGTAAGACGATAGCGTGCTTTGACACGTGATGACACGTGAGCAGATAATCTTTAGTAAGGACACTTCACATTCTCGGTGTTTATGTTTGTATAGTATGTGTAAGGGCTACTTCTAGATATTACTTAGAAATGAATGTTAATATTGTCTGTGTATGTCTGACAAGTATTGATATGTGAATGTGAATCGTTGGGAATTGCTAAATTGTTGTGATTGTGGATTGAATATATGATATGTGGAATATGTGTTATCATGTTGAGATATATTGTTGGATTGTTGAACTGTGAAATTCTGAATTGACAACATGACGTGTGTGCATATATGCTTATTTGTGTTTAAGTTATATACTGCCGGATTGGTGCTGGATAATTAATTGTTGTTTAATTATGCCATGTTGAATATCATATGCATTGATATATTCATTGGATTTGGTGAAATACATTAACATGCATAAGGGTAACTTCAACCTGAATGTCCTAGGGTGAGGTAAATCACAAGGGAGTTCATTGTCGTCGTTAATCCTAGACATGAATGTCCTGGGGTGAGGTATATCACAAGGGAGTTCAGTGTCGTCAGGATAGTCTTGATCCGTCATGTGGAACATTATCGGGTTGGGGTATACCAAGCGATTGACCACTGCATGGGGTATTCCGGAATCATAAATAGTGGCATATAGTTGCATTTTCATGCATTGGTGCATTCTTACAGAATTGTATGTTTTGTTATACTGTGTTATATTTGCTTATTTTAAGAAGTTGACCCTTGCCCGTGGTTCTTTCAATCAATGAATGTAACCCAGATGATGGTGAGGACTATGGAGATTCTGGTGTTGACGTCGCCGGAGGTGATTTTTGACTTCCCAAACATAGAGATTTCCTCGATGATGGAGTTCGACCCCACTTCAGGCTGAGTTGTATATAAAGGGGACGTGGTAGAGAGCTTTCGCGTAGAGGGACTGGCAGATCGATAGAAGACTTTACGGTGCACCGTGAGCTTTCCTATCATGGTGGATCAGATTGTGGATGGCTGGCGTCTCACTCAGCAGGATCGAGTGTTACCGACTACTTCGACTACTTCAGCTGACGAATCTTTTGAGATTCCTCAGAGGACGACTTATCATTACGCACCTTTGCCCGGATTTGCTATTCGGAGGACCGCTCGTAAGAGCGTGGGTGTGAAACGTTGGACGTTTCTACTTCGTGTGTGGTGGCAGTTACACTTAGTCCCATAGCGGATTCAGAACCAGAGTCGGAGGCTGTGCCGACTTCACCCTTGCATATCAGGACATCCACTCCACCTGTGGATCCTTCCTCCATTTGTTGGATGTGCGGCGAGGTTGGTTGCAACGGTGAGGGATGGATGGATGATGTGTCAGTGGAGGATGTGAGACACGAGGGAGTACCTGCTACTGCGCCGTTTATTGACCTGACTGGCGATGATGAGGACGTCTTGGTGGAGGAAAAGGACCCCCCAGAGGACATTGATAGTGATGTGTAGTTGTGTAGTTGGTGACGTCTGTCTATTTTGTATATAGTTTTGGCGGTGACCAGTCTGTCTGATCTTTAGTTTCTTTTGTGGTAGTTGTTAGTTAGGTTTTGAGGTTTAACAATTGGAGCAGCCCCCTGCATGGGTAACTATCGGGAGTACCTCAGAAGTATGACTGCTTTTATTGGGGTCTTTATAATTTAGATGTATTCCTTCTAGTGCATATTTATTTACTATTTCTGTATGTGAAACTGGACGACTGTCCTTTCTTTTGGAAATTATGTACATGTATGTATTTTCAGTTGCATTTGTCGCTTGCGTGGTAGATTTCCATCATGTTTTCTGAAACGCTGAAGATACTCTGATTGTGCTTTGCAAAAGCTGTTTTGTTTTAAAAAAAAATTACTGTATTTCTAAAAGACAAGAAGAGTATCTCTTTACAAAACTCCATTGCATTAGAGTTGTCCTAGTTAGTAACGCTCCGGGAACGGGGTGTTACAGTACACGAGGTCTAAAGGTTAAGAGCATGGCTCGGGAGGAAGTACTTCAAGCACATTTGTATATATTGAATAACATTGATGAGGTTGAGCCATACTTGTCTACTCACAAAACCATTGTTAAGGGTAAAAACCCTCGAATGAACGAAAAGTGGGTGTTGAATGAGCATAAGAAGAGATTCCAAAACTGGTTTAAAACACTGATTATGATTGATGATACTGCTTCTGATACCTTAAAATGGCTAGCATAAGGACCTAGCTTTAATGTCTTATGTTGGGGTGGGTATGATATAAATAAATTTTCCTTTTACACAAGGTCATAGGATGACAGGAGTACCGTGTAAAACAGTGGGGTTATGATCATGGCTTCTTCCATGCACTTCTCTAGTTCAAAAGATAAAAACCCTGTTTTGGACTCCATAGCTTACTTTGGGATCGTTAAAGATATTTGGGAGCTCGACTATTGTAAATTTAGAGTTTCTGTTTTTAAATGTAAGTGGGTTAACAGTAATAGTGTATAAACTGATGAATTAGGATTTACATTGGTGGACCTTGACAAGATAGGTTATATTGACGAGCCTTTCATCATGGTTGAACATGCAAAACAAGTGTTTTATGTCACAGATCCCTCTAGCAGAAGTTTATCCGTAGTCCTCCAAAGAAGGAGCACGCATGAGATTGATGAAACTCAAGATCCAACCCTAAATATTTATGACACTCCTTCTTTCACATCTCAAAGACTTCTTTCACTGATGAAAATGAAGTGGACGATGTATATGCCACTCGTGATGATCATCAAGAAGGGATTTTGGAGGACAATAAAAAAATGAACAAGAAATGCTTTCTAGGTTAGTACTTGATTGATGTTAAATGATGCATGGCTGATACATTGGGCTTCTCTCCCACCAAGAGAAGTAGCAGACATGCCACGACCATGACACGTTTCATTGCAAAACATGATGTTGGTGAGAGGTAAAATATCGATTTTGATCCTATTACTTTGTTGCCCACTAAAGACCTAATGATACAATTAAAGAGTTATATCGGGTACCTTGCCCGTAGCAAGGCTCCTACCCATGCAAAGTTGTGGAAGGACGTACAGAGTGACATCAAGGATAGGATTTGGCAAGATCTCATGGTATTTACTCTTAACACAATTCTTTATAAGTTATTAAACTATCCATATTTATGTTTAAATACATTTATACTAACACCACAATTTTGTTGTGTAATTGTAGCAAACCTGGACTGTTCCTAATGACGATAAGCTTAGGAAGAAAATTCAGACTTTTGCAGGGGAGCGTTGGAAGCAGTTTAAGGTCATGCTTTCCAAGACCTATGTATTTGGGAATGGAGATGTAGATGGCAACACAACGCCATTTGCAAAATATAATTTTATCTCCAAGGAAGACTCACAATTGTTTGTTAAGAGCCGTCATGAAGAAGATTTTCAGGTTAGTTGAAATCATGCTTCTTTTTACATGGCATAGCTAATTTAATATTTTTATTGACTTATAATTTGTTGTTTCTTATTTGCAACAGGCCAAAAGCAAAAAAGGAAAGGAAAATGAATCAAAGAATCTATACCCCCACATAACGTCTCGTGGGGGTTATTTTAAGCTTAAGGACGATATAATTGAAGAGAAAAGGAAAAAAAGTCCGAAGAGGCATGTGATGGAGGCTTAGCTATTGATGAGCCACCCTCAACTACATGAGAGGAGCTTTGGTTGATGGCCCGACAAAAGCGTTCAGGAGCGTTTACTTCGGAGGCCACAGCCTCAGTGGCTTCAAGAATTGTAAGAAATTATTTCCATTGATCAATGTAATTGTTTTACAACTTATGCATTGCATTACACAATGTATTAATTTGCAATTTGATTCTATGTGTTTTAAGGGGATCTGGATGTACAGAGTTGGGGTACTTTTGTTCCACAAGGTCGCCAGGATATCTTGACTGCTGCCCTTGGAACACAAGCGCACCCTGGTCGTGTCCGCACTACTGGTTGGGCTGTTGGCCTAAAGAAATACTATGGACGATCTTCACCGCACCACAACTGGTATATCCAAGGAGGACCTTCAGAAACTCCAAGAGGAGATGTCCAGGGAGGTCCGAGAGGAAATCCAAAGGGAGATGTCCTTGACTCCAAAACAGGATATCCAAATGGCGGTGAAAAAGGCCCAAATGGAGATGTCCTTGATGCGGGCGCAGGAGATCCAAACGACGGTGAAGGAGAAGGTTAAAAATCTAATGATCGAGCATGTTAAGTTTTATGTTCACTTAATAAAAAGAAACTTTATAATATAACCATAAAATATATTATTATAAAAATTATAATAGTTATAAAATAAAATCAATATGTAAGCAATAATAAATTATTTTTTCACGGAATTACTTACTATAAACCTTATTTTTATTTTTATAGATCAAAATTAAATTAAATATGCAAGTATTTTATATAGTATGTCTATTTAGTAGTCAATTGCTAAATCTTTAATCCAAATACGCTTAATATCTAAACTATAAATTATTTCAAAAAAGTTATAGTCTTTTTTTTTGGTACAATTATAGTCTTTATTAATACCAAACTAATTTTTTTTTCATTGTAGTATATAAATATTTTAATATTGAAAGTTAGATGATTCCTTTGAAATTTTTAAAATGACATGACATTCATCAATAACTTCAACTATGAAGACTTAACATAATTGATTTTTACAATATAACATTAAATTATTAATTTAACATAAAACTAATAACGTAATCTTGGAGGTTGACTTTTATAATGTAATAAAATGTAAAAAATATTTCAAATAATAGTTAATATATAATATTTATAGTTATATTTGTGCATATTAAATGAATTTCAATTGATAATCATAATAATATTTTATATGTTATATTTAATGAATATAGTAATTAATGACATTATTCAAGGCTATCTACTATTTATATATAATGTATAATAATAATTAAATATAATAATAATAATAATAATAATGTGTATAATATTATTATATAACAATAAAGTATTTTTAAGCTTCCAATATAATAAATGTTTTGTTTTCTACTATTTAAAAGAATACTTCTTAATACTACCTCCTTTTCTAAATAACCGTCATTTTAGAGAAATGAAATATTTTCATATTGATTGTCATTTTATTGTTTCAACGTAACATTAATTTTTTCTCCCAATTTTGTCCCTACTAAATATTACGTACATCATACTCTATTATGTATTTATAACAATTGTTAATACTCTAATAAATAACAATGACAATTTAGTAAAATTGTTTCTCTCACTAATTTATTTATTGTTTTTAAAAAACCCCAAACATCAAATAATATGAAAAGGAGGGTGTATTAAGTACTAGGTAAATCTTTTGTCAAAAAGAAGTACTCGATGAATTTGAAATATGATTAGTGCTAAAAGAGCCAAACAATATTAAAAGATCAAAAGAACATTTAGTATTTTTTTTCCTGAAAATATTATATTTTATGTAGTAGTTTTAATTAATTTGTATCACAGGTCAAATGTGAATAAATGAAAAAATTTATTACCTTATTAAACAATTTTTGTTACTTAATTAAAGCCTTTTGTTTAATACTCTTATTTATTTAAAGTATTTTCAACTCATTTAAGTTATACCTTTTATTTAATATTTTATTTTAAAGTATTTAAATAGACATAAATATATTTTATTTATTAGCATTTTTGTGATGTGTTATCATTATAAAATTGTTCTTCTTCCACAAACAGATTGCATACAAAAATGAATTACAAGATTAGTTATTGGGTTCTGCTGATAGCCTCAGTATGGATGAGCGTGTCGGTGACATTGTTAGAGGGTGTGCATTCTACAAAAGGAAAGAGATGGGCCTTACTAGTTGCCGGTTCTAATGGTTACGAGAATTATAGGCACCAAGCTGATGTATGTCATGCCTACCAGATATTAAAAAGAGGTGGCCTTAAAGATGAAAACATCGTTGTTTTCATGTATGATGACATTGCCAACAATGTACAAAACCCAAGGCCTGGCATCATAATCAATAAGCCACATGGTCCAGATGTTTATCATGGAGTTCCCAAGGTATAAGTATCTCTACCTTGTAGGAATTAATTTTGTAGTTTTTTATATGAATTTCAGTATAGTACTTATATTTATATTTAGTTGTTAAACCTTTAACTATTTTTGTATTATATTTTTAATATTTTTAACAAGGACTGTGAAACCTCTTTAGGATTATACCGGAGAAGAGGCAAATGTAGAAAACTTTTACGCTGTGCTTAGTGGCAACAAAAGTGCTGTCACCGGTGGTAGTGGTAAGGTGCTAAAGAGTGGCCCCAATGACATCATTTTCATTTTCTACGCGGACCATGGCTCTTCTGGCACAATCGGTTAGTGACACATTGCTTTGTTACTTTATAATTACGACTTTCATAGTGCTTCATTTATTAAAAAATTTATAGCATGATTTTTTCTCATGTATAGTTATACTTAAATGTAAACAAAAATATCTTTTTTATATAATTAATAACTTTGTTTTTCAATTCTTTTTTCTCAATCATCATTTTTCATGGTTAATTTTTACAGTAATGCTATATATCGCAAATTGATTTCATCACGATGCTTGTGAACACATGCTTTTTGATTTTTAAAAACAAGAGTAAATACTAAATATTCAAATTGGCTCCAATAAAAATTACGGAGACAAATTTAGTTCCTAAAAAATTAAATATATCAAGTTGGTTCTTAAAAATCTCAAATGTGGGTCAAATTAGTCCCTGATAGGGACTAAAATATCCCTAAAAATTATCCTAAAAAGAATTAATTTAACCTGTATTTGATGTTTTTAGGGATCAAATTGGTACATTTTATTTCTCATGTACTAAATTGGTCTCCGTAATTTTTGTCGGGGACCAATTTGAGTATTTAATCTAAAAATGAAAACATAAATAATGATTAGTCAAAGATTTTACAGAAAACAAGGAAGGCTAGCAAATAAAACACGCTCGGGATGATTCATGAATAAATCCTTCGCTATAAAAAGCATTTCCGTAATTTTTATCTGTATGAAAACTAATTATAATACACATTGATGATCACTGTTAAATAGGGCGAAGAAAAAATAAATTTGTAGGTCAATTAATTAAACTGCGTTGTTCAACTTCTCATGTCCTGACAAATAACAGCCGTAGTTGTGGTGGTAACTGGTAAGGTGGTTGAGAGTGGCCCCAATGGTGTCATTTTCTTTTATTACGCAGACCATGGCTCTTCCGGCTTAGTCAGTTAGCGACACATTGCTTTGGTTACTTTATAATTATGACTTTCTTAGTGCTTGGTCTATTAAAAAATTACAGCATAATTTTTTCTCATGTATAAATATACTTAAGTGTAAACAAAAATCTGTTTTTCTATAATTAGTTAGTAACTTCTTTTTTCAATTGTTTTTTCCCAATCATCCTTTTTCATGGTTAATTTTTATTTGTACGAAAACTAATTATATTTTACATTGATGATCACTAATTAAATAAGAATGAAGAAAAAAATTATCCTGTAAGTCAATTAATTATATTATGATATGATGTTCAATTTCCCCGTCCCCAAAAATACATCAAACATATATTGATATTTAGAACGTATATTTGTTAGTTTGTTCACCTCAAAGTATAAAAAAACACAAACTATGTGTTAGAATTTAGGCATCCGAATGGTCCCCTCAAAACCGGCTTGTGAGGGGGTGGTCTACCCAACTATATAAGCAACGGCCAGGCTCGTTAACCACCCGATGTGAGACTCGCAACACACCCCCTCGAGCCTGGGCTCGTCACCACAAGCGAGGGCTAGCGGCACTATCCACACCACCGGGCAGAACATGGCTCTGATACCATGTTAGAATTCAGGCATCCGAATGGTCCCCTCAAAACCGGCTTGTGAGGGGGTGGTCTACCCAGCTATATAAGCAACGGCCAGGCTCGTTAACCACCCGATGTGGGACTCGCAACACGCCCCCTCGAGCCTGGGCTCGTCACCACAAGCGAGGGCTAGCGGACTATCCCACATCGGGTGGTTAACGAGCCTGGCCGTTGCTTATATAGCTGGGTAGACCACCCCCTCACAAGCCGGTTTTTGAGGGGGCCATTCGGATGCCTGAATTCTAACATAGTATCAGAGCCACGCTCGCCTCTGGTGTGGATAACCGCTAGCCCTCGCCAGGTGACGAGCCCAGGCTCGAGGGGGCGTGTTGCGAGTCCCACATCGGGTGGTTAACGAGCCTGGCCGTTGCTTATATAGTGGTAGACCACCCTCACAAGCCGGCTGAGGGGACCATTCGGATGCCTGAATTCTAACATGGTATCAGAGCCACGTTCTGCCCGGTGGTGTGGATAGTGCCGCTAGCCCTCGCTTGTGGTGACGAGCCAAGGCTCGAGGGGGCGTGTTGCGAGTCCCACATCGGGTGGTTAACGAGCCTGGCCGTTGCTTATATAGTTGGGTAGACCACCCCTTCACAAGCCGGTTTTGAGGGGACTATTCGGATGCCTGAATTCTAACATGGTATCAGAGCCACGTTCAGCCCGGTGGTGTGGATAGTGCCGTTAGCCCTCGCTTGTGGTGACGAGCCCAGGCTCGAGGGGGCGTGTTGCGAGTCCCACATCGGGTGGTTAATGAGCCTGGCCGTTGCTTATATAGCTGGGTAGACCACCCCCTCACAAGCCGGTTTTTGAGGGGACCATTCGGATGCCTGAATTCTAACACTATGTAGATTTCTTTTGCAATTTAAATATTTAAATGGGCAAGTATTATTTGATCAGGCATGGCAAATGGGGACCTAGTTTACGGTAAAGATTTCGTAGATGTATTGAAGAAGAAACATGCCGCTAAATCCTACAAAAAGATGGTGAGTTTCCTTTCCGTGAATCATTTATATGGGGGACAACAAAGTTAATTCGTCCACTCATATCATATGTGTTACACATACTTTCTTAAGAGCATAAGTCAACAAATAATTTTATTTACAATAACCGATTAACAGTATCTTGAACACCGTACAATTATTTATAAACACAAATAAAATCTAAAAGCATCTAAATTAAAAAAATTAATAAAAAATAATGTAGATTGGATAGATTGTTGATTTCGGAAGAATTGATTGAGGAGTGGGGGGTGAAATCACAGTGGGTGGGTGAAAGAGATGTATTGGATCATTAATTGTCTTGTTTGGATCAAAAAGGAGAATAAGAATTGGGAACCTAAACCATTTAGGTTTAATAATTGCTGGTTGGAACATGAGGATTTTAAGAAGCTAGTAGAATAGAACTGGGGCATATGCAAAGTGGTCGGATGGAAAGGTTATGTGCTAAAACAAAAACTGAAATTCATGAAAGAGAAACTTAAGGTGTGGAATAGAGAGGTTTTTGGTATTATGGATCTGAAAGTGAATAATCTGGTTGGTGAGATAAATGCTCTAGACAATGCCACAGCGGAGGGTAATTTTCAGATTGTGAACAGAGAAAGCTTCTCTCAGCTCAGTTTTGGCAACATCTTCGTGCGAAGGAAAGCCTAATTGCACAAAAGTCGAGGGTTAAATGGTTGCGTGAAGGGGATGCAAACACAAGATTTTTTCATGCATTTCTTATTCCTAAGAGAAGGAAAAATCAATTGGTGGCGCTAAAAGTAGGGGATAGATGGGTGGACGAGGTTGAGGAGATAAACTTGGAAGTGAAGAATTACTTCCAAGCTTGCTATGGTGAGAAGAAGCGCTTAAGACCGAGGATGGGCGATATCCAATTCAAAGAAATCTCTGCTGCAGATAATGATTTGCTGATTGCTCCCTTTTTGGAGGAGGAAATTAAGGAAGCAGTATGGAGTTGCGATGGGAATAAATGCCCCGGACCGGATGGGTTTAATTTCAATTTTATCAAGAGTTGTTGGGAATTGTTGAAAGATGAAGTCGTTGGGTTTGTGGAGGAGTTTAGGTCTAATGCTTCTTTACCTAGAGGATTGAAGGCCTCCTTTACTACTTTGATCCCGAAGAACACTAATCCACAAGAGATAAAGGATTTCAGGGCGATGACTTTAATTGGGTGCCTTTACAAGATCATTGCTAAACTACTTGCATCAAGGTTGAAAAGGGTCCTTGGCAAGGTAATCTCTGGGTGTCAAACGACCTTCCTTTAAGGAAGACAAATTCTTGACAGTGTGTTGGTTCTTAAAAGAAACAAGGATAAATGGTTGTTATTCAAGATAGATTTCGAGAAGGCGTATGACTCGGTAGGTTGGGGGGTACCTTGACTACATGTTGATGAGAATGGGCTTCTGTGCTCAGTGGCGTAGATGAATAAATGCTTGTATATGTTCAGGGTCAGTCTCGGTACTGCAAATGGTAGTCCCACGGAGGAGTTTGGGGTGAAGAGAGGACTAAAACAAGGTGATCCTTTGGCTCCATTTCTGTTTCTCATTGTAGCAGAAGGTTTGACCGATATGGTAAATAAGGCAGTCAACACTGGGCACTTTAAAGGCTACAAGGTGAGTCAAGATTTGTCCTTTCCAGTGCTCCAATACACGGATGATACCATTTTGATAGCTGAACCATCCTCGGAGAACATTTGGTCCTTCAAAGCTATTATTCATGGATTTGAGATGGCATCGGGACTTCGGGTAAACTAGGCAGAAAGTAGCTTAATAGGGATTAATGTGGAGGATGACTTCATGGAGGCCACATCTAATTTCATGTATTGCAAGGTGGGTAGATTGCCCTTTAAATTTCTAGGCATCTTAGTAGGTGCTAATCCGCGTCTTAAATCATCATGGTCTTCGATGATTTCTGCATTCCAAAAGAGGTTGGCAGCTTGGAAAGGTAAGTTCCTTTCAATTGGGGGAAGGGTAGCATCGTTAAATTCGGTCCTCTCAAGCTTACCGTTTTACTACTTCTTCTTCTTCAAGGCACCAAAGAAAGTGTTGAACCGCCTAACGAAGATGCAGAGGAGTTTTCTTTGTGGGGGTTGTGAGGAACAAAGAAAAATCAATTGGGTAAGTTGGCAATAGGCTTGCCTACCTAAGCACTTAGGGGGACTTGGAGTGAAGAATTTGGAATTGTTTAATCATAGTCTTTTATCTAAGTGGAAGTGGAGGTGTCTTGTTGACAAAGATGCAGTTTGGTATAGGCTACTACAGTTCAAATATGGTAATCTTTAGGAAGCAATGTTGGGCGCTTTAGTAGAAAGAAGATATGAATCTATGTGGTGGAAGGATATAAAGAGCCTAAATATGGGTTGGTTCCAAGGTGTTGTTAAACAAAAACTGGGTAATGGTGCTTCAACTAAATTTTGGCATGATAAGTGGTTAGGTGGTGGATCTCTGAAGGAGTGTTTCCCCAGGTTGTTTATGGTTGCTGAGAATAAAGATTCTACAATTCAGGATGCTGGGATGTGGAATGAAACTGAATGGGAATGGAAATAGATTTGGAGGAGAAATTTGTTTTATTATGAGGATGATGAATTGCGGCATCTTAAATCATTGCTATCAGGGTTAATCCCAGTTAGAGAAGTTGCTGATGGGTGGGTTTGGAAGCTTGATAATTCGAAGAAATTCACAATAAAATCTGTGTATTCGGATTTACTTGGACGTCTAACACAAAATGCAATGGACTTGAATTTTACAAAGGCTATCCATGGCCTTTGGAAGTGTAAAATCCCATCTAAAATCAAAGTTTTTGCTTGGAGGCTACTGCTAGGACGTCTTCCGGTTAGAGATGAGCTGTCAACGAAGGGCATAATTACTAACTCTCAGGACTTGGGCTGCATTTTTTTTGCTTTAATGCAGAAGAGTCCACACAACACCTATTTTTTTCGTGTCCATTCTCGTCTAATATTTGGTCATAGGTTATGTCTTGGCTTGGTTTGGCAGGTGCACTTCATTGAGATTTGGTTGAGCTCTTTCTGCAGGTTTGCAGTCGACCTTGTTCTAAAAATAGTAGGTATTTATTTTGGTGTGCCACTATGTGGGTGATTTGGTATATGAGAAATAGGATTCTATTTAGAGGGGAGGTTGCTAGTTTTACCACCGTGTTCGCTTATATTAAAATTGTCTCATGGGGTTGGTTTATGAGTTGTGAAAAAAGGGATAAGCATATATTGTTTTCGGATTGGTTTAGCTGTCCGTCACAGTGTCTTTGAAGACTGGTTTTCTGGATGTTTGGTCTGTTATGTGTTAAGTAATGAGTTGGAAGATATTTGGCGCCTTGGGCTGACTTGCGCAGGTGTTGGAGGGGTCGTTGGCTGGTTTGTTTGGTGGAATTGGGTGCAAGAGGAGATGTATGACTAATGGAGTTATCACTTACACAGAAGGAATTAATTCTGTCAGGGGAGGATAGGTGTTAACCGTGCTACTGCTTCATTTTCCAGGCTCGGTTTTATCTGTGCAGTCCAGTACTAGGTGTTGGCAAGTTTGAGGGCTACTTAATTTTGTTACTTGGGGTTGGTTGTTGTACTCTTTTTCCTCTCTTGCTCTTTTTCCCACTGGGTTTTGGCCTTGAGAGGTTTTAATCATGAGGCACTTCCTTCCTAGACCATTTGTAAATATAGGTTCAGAGTACCCCTTGTACTCCAGTTATTAATATTTTTTTACTTATAAAAAAAATAATGTAATTGACTAGAGATTATTGCATTCATAATAAATATATAAAGAATTAAAATATAAAATATTGGCATTTATATTTTATTAATTATAATAATCTCCAATACTTATTAGGTTGATACAATATTATTTTTATTATAACACTAAAATATGCCTAACATTGCTAGAAAAAAGTACAACAGAAAATGATGGGTACTTAGCATTTGATTTAATATAAACGTACAAAAAGTAAAACAGAAAATGAAAACGAATTTGATTATGTGAGTAAGAAACACATGTAAAATTTATCTCACTTTTTAAAATAAAGACTCAATTTTATTATATTAGTAATGTTAGAAAAACACTTTTTAAGTCATTTTTTCTGGTACAAAAAGACCTTTTATTTCAAAACCCTTATTATTAGGTGAAACTGTATAAGTCTTAACAAATCATACGAGTCTCGCTCTCTATATATTTACTAAACTAGTTTATTAAAAAAAAAGAACAGTATAAATTTTAATCAATAAAAAAATCATTTTATTTAGTCCAATTTTCTATTTGACTTAAACTCGCTAATAGACTTATGATGTAACAATTCTTATATTTATGTTTAATGTATAACATGTATATAATCTACAAAACTGATTATTAAAGTAATTATTTGAAATATAATTTATTATTTAGAAGATGAATAAATAAATAGGTCAATCTTAAAATAATCATATGTCTTATATCTAATATATCATAATTAAATATATGCCAGTTTATATAAAGATCGAAATAATAGTAAGGGTAATTAAGTCATATTTATTTGAATATGTGACATTAAATTTAAATTTTGTAATTGTGATTTTTTGAGTCGGATCTTGTTTTATTTTTTTTTTTCTTATTTGTGTGTTTACTGATTTGACAATATTTCTCAGTGATATAATTGAAATATTATAAATAAATTTCTTTGTTGCCTTAAAAAGAATTATTATTTTTTGAACATTTTTTCACTGAACAAAAATGAAATAAAAATAGAATGTATTTAGAATAATAAAATGAGTATTAACATATAATTTTTAACATGTCAGTTATACATTATTAATTTTATTATTATTATTATTATTATTATTATTATTATATATAATTAATTTTTAGATTTTATTCTTTTATTTTTTAAGCAACAGCATATAATATAATTATATAAATTAGCATTTTTTTTATGAATACCATCAATAAGAAATTTAACAGATTTCTGTAAAAAAAATAAAATAAAATTTAACAGACTGTGCAAATACCATACAAATGAAAAGTTTGGTCTGCGTTAGATCACAAGTCCGTTAAGATTTTTTTTTTTTTTTTTTTTTGACGAATGTGCATGAAGATGCTAACAATAACTAAACAGAGTAACTAATTGAACTTCTTAGTTTAGGGACTTAATAAAACATTTTTGACGATTTTTGTGAGGAAAAAAAAAAGATAGACAGTTTTGAAGATTGTATATGGTCTTTTTCCTTGATACAGATAATAAGATAATTATATATATTTTCTCAAAAATTAGTGACTCCATCCAACTTTAAAACATATAAACTATGTGTCTGGACTTCACTATTAAATTCAATAAGGAGCTCCACTTGAAGGACCTCGACTTTTAAACAACATTTAGCAACTGTTCATATATTAAAGAGATAATAGTTGTAGGAATTTGTTTTCATTACATTATAAATTATTAAAAAGTCTCGTTGATTTTTATTTAATATTTACTTTTTTAAAAATTTTATTAATATTTTTATATTAGATTAAAAATCTTAATTAGTACTAATAATAATAATGAATATAGGTCAGTCCAATAACAAAAAATTAAGTGCTCGGATGGAGATCTAGTATGACTTTTTTTTCTTTTTTTTTTTTTTTTTTTGGTACAAGATCTAGTATGACTTTGTTAAAGTAAATATTTAAGTTCATTGTTGTTTTACATATTTAATTTAATGAATAAAAAGGTGATATACGTGGAAGCATGTGAAGCTGGGAGCATGTTTGAAGGGCTTCTTCCAAATGATATAAATATCTACGTAACCACGGCTTCTAACGCCACAGAGAGTAGTTATGCATATTACTGTCCCAATGATGACCCTCCTGCACCACATGGGTATACAACTTGTTTGGGAGATGTGTACAGCATTTCATGGATGGAAGATAGGTATGGTTTAATGTTTAGCTAAATAGTCTTCATCACTTGTGTCGTCATCTTTGTTGGCTTTGTGAGTTTTATTATAGTGAAAAAGATCTTGCTCTACTAGTATTATTTTAATATAATAAAAAAAATTTCGATATCTAGTACCAAAAAAAAAAAATTTCGATATCCATACTTTTATGTTCTTCGAATGAGTACTTGCAATATGATTAGTGTGATGCAGTGGACTTAATTGTTGACTTTATATATATTATAATTGCTGATGATAGGAATTGACATTGTGATGATAATTGTATTCGTAAATAATAGATAAGAATTTTATTTATAACATATTGAGGACTGGGTTTTTGAAATATTATTCATAAAAAACATGTGAACATGAATGTAGATACGATGAGTATCATAGTACCTAACGTGTCCGGCACATATAATATATTTGTTATTTGTTATATTTTACAATTAAAATTTGAAAAAAATTACTTTTTTAATTGAATTATATGTTAAACTTTTAGTCAATGTTTCTTTATTGATTTTAAATAGTTATTTTTATTTTTAAATTATTTTAACAGATTGTTAAAAAATACACAATAAAAAATATATTTAATTTGATTAAAATTCAATTGATGAATGGTATGGTACAAGTGGTAATTAGCTTGGGTCCCTTAAGTATGTGGTCATGGATTCGAATCCTAACTCATGTGTATGAAAATTCATCATTTGAGATAGGCAACCCTTAAATGTGCTCCAGATCCTCGAAAGAATTATTTTCCGTAATTACGAGCTGAAGATATCTTAAGAAACCAAAAATAAAATAGGTATCTAAATATCCATATATGGACATGTGTATATGCATTAAAATTAGGTGACGACTGCGGTATCCTTTAATTTTGTTGGGTATCGATACCCAAGTGAGTTAGATCAATAAAATAATACTCATTTTTTTCCAATTTACTACATCCTTAATGATATTCTTATGTCTAAACATTACGCATATAAAATGTATACATAATCACCTATTAAAGATTTAAACTATTCTTGGCTGTTAGTGATGCCACGTAGGACAAGTGTGGTAGTTATTTTCTCTTCATATCATAACAGACTATATATAGTCTCTTGTAACCATTCCATTGCTTATTCTTACAGAAATAAGAATCAGAATCCTTTTCTCTACATTTTTACACACTCTTTCGTTCTTCTCTTTCTGTTACTTAGATGGTATCAGGAGAAATTTCTTCTTCTCTTGCGTTCTGATCTTCAATCATGGTGCGAGCCAATTCTTCTTCCTCCAATGTCACCAACGGCAACAATGGTGTAAATCTTCCATCGCATGCCGATTTGATCGCCAGTCCTATTTACATTCATCCGAGCGAAAACCCTACCTCTGTCACCGTTACTCCTCAATTGACCGGTAGTAACTATCATCTTTGGGCGAAATCTATGAAACGTGCTTTAATCATGAAAAACAAATTCCGATTCGTCGATGGAACGATCGGTATTCTTCCTTCTTCGGATCTGAACTTTGAAGCCTGGGAGCGATGTAACAGTCTTGTTCATGCTTGGATTGTGCATTCATGTTCTTCTCAGATTGCTCAAACGGTCATTTTCATTGAACATGCTGTTCAATTATGGAACGAACTTCGTGATCGTTTCTCTCAACCTGATCGCATTCGCATTGCCGATCTATATGTTGCTATCTCCAATTTGAAACAAGGTACGTCTTCCGTTTCTGATTATTTTGCTGAATTGAAAACATTTTGGGAGGAATTAGAACATTTTCGCCCTATGCCTGCTTGTGTCTATACTGTACCTTGCTCTTGTGCTGCAATGCGAAATGCAAAGTATTATAGGCTAGAAGACAATGTGATTCGATTTCTTACTGGACTGAGTGATCAGTATAGTGCTGTTAGATCACAAATTTTGCTAATGGATCCTCTGCCTAATTTGAATCGTGTATTGTCTATGATTTTACAACAAGAGAGGCAACTTTCTAATGAAGGATCTGAGGATTCTCGTGTTCTTCTTAATTCTGTTGATACACGTAAGTTTGCTGGTAGAGGACGCGGCCGTGGTTCTGGTCGCGGTCCTAGCCGAATCTGCTCTCATTGTAACAAACCTGGACATACTGTGGAAGTTTGTTATCGCAAACATGGTTTTCCACCAAATTATTTCAAGGATTCTTCTTATGCTAATGTTTCTAATGCTGATGAAACTGCTTCCTTACATGATGCTGATACTGGTTCTTCCAAAGCCTCTGAAGATAAACCTCTCAGTTTTACTAAAGATCAGTTCAATGGAATTTTAGCCATGCTTCAACAACACTCTGTCCGTGCCAATGAAACAGTAGCTGCACCTAATGTTACTAATTTGGTGAATGCTTTTTCTGGTAACACTGGCTCAGGTAGTTTCTGTTTCCTTACTGGCACACATACCACTACTTCATTGCCCTGGATTCTTGACACAGGCGCCACAGATCACATTTGTGGCTCTCTCAATTGGTTTGATTCCCACACTCGGATTCAATCTTGAGTAGTCAATTTGCCAAATGGTAACACTGTTATGGCACACTTTTCTGGCTCAGTGAAGCTGAATAAGTGGATGACACTCAAGAATGTTCTTTTTGTTCCACAATTCTCCTTCAATCTGGTTTCTGTCACTCGGTTAACTGCTGATTTGAGTTGTTCAGTTGCATTTACTTCTGATTCTTGCTTCATTCAGGGGAACAAGTTGAAGATGATTGGTTCGGCTAGAGCTCATAATGGCTTATATTACTTGGAGCTTGATGGTGCTGATGCTTCAAGATTATCTTCCAAGTGCTTGGCTGTTTTTGCATTACAAAATCACACACTACCACCCTCTACTTTATGGCATTTGAAACTTGGACATCTTTCTCATGACAGGATGCAAATGTTACACAATAAATATGGATACATTCCATCACCCACACACACAACTTGTGATGTTTGTCATATGGCAAGACACAAGAAGCTTCCCTTTCCCATTAGTAGTTCCATTACTCATAAACCATTTGAATTGATACATATGGATATTTGGGGCCCTTTTGCTACTGCTTCAGTTCACAATTACAGATATTTTCTGACTGTTCTTGATGATCACACACGGTTTCTGTTGCTTAGAACTATGTTCACAAATTAATCCCTAAACTCAAGCTTCTTGTTGTTTAACTATTTTCTTGGCTTTAAATAAGCCCTTTTATTGGTTGGTCGTGATACATTCTTTTTATGATGGTTGGTTGTGATACTTAAACATTAAAACATAATTGTTGTGATATTTTGTTTACTTTATATCTAACGATGAACATTGAAGAGGAATGAGAAAGAGCAATAGGTTATAAAATTTGTAAAGTATATTTGAAACACTAAAATAATTATTCATAAATTTACTAGTTATTTTTTAAAAGAATAAAAATATGTGTCTTAACCATTATATGAAAAATATAAAACACGTGGACAATTTATATTAAAACGTTTAACATGGGTATCAGTACCCAACTAATTTATAGGGCACCAAAGAATTTACCTTAAAATTATCATCTACACGAATTTGGGTGAGTTCGGGTCTTAATTGTCGTCCATTTTTCTGTTAAATGCCTCTTTACAATGTCAACTATAACTAGAAATTAAACATTCTGTGTTTTTTATGGAGCAGTGAGAAACATGATTTGATGAAAGAAACTTTGAAGCAACAATTTAAAAAAGTAAGTCATTAATTCAACGTTATCCTTGTTTTAACACACGCACACACACACACATATATATGGTACACTCATAATGTTGATTTCAATATTAAATATTTTGAGTAATGTACAGGTTCGTCGAAGAACGTTAACCAAAGGCCATTCTCACGTTATGCAATATGGAGATAAAAAGATCAACCATGATTTTCTAGTTACATACCTTGGTTTAAATCATGCTAATGTTAGTGATAATGATAACTACAATCTCACCAGCACTGCAAATACGACTTCCTTTGAAGCATTACGAACTCCAACTTTTACAAGACTTGTCAGCCAAAGAGATGCTCATTTACTTCATCTAAAACACAAGGTAATTTTTTGTTCAGTATCTTGTAGAAGTGTGTGTGTGTGTGTCTAGGTTCAAATTGTAGAGAAGTTGGAACGTTTACAAATTTTTCCTGTTTCAATGTTTTTGCAATTTCACTTTGAACATAAATATATATTCCACAATTAAGAAGATAATTATTTCTTGAATTGTTTCAGTTGGAAAAGGCTTTGGATGATTTTGAGGATAAGGTAAAAGCTCAAAAAGAGTTAGATGTTGAAATTACTCATAGGAAACATGTAGACAACAGTGTCCATCTCATAGGGAATCTTTTTTTCGGAGAAGAGAAAAGCTCCACCATGATGGTCCATGTTCGTCCACCCGGCCAACCTCTTGTTGATGATTGGAATTGTTTAAAGACAGTTGTAAGTATACTAGCGTAGAATAAGATGAATTTTACCACTTTCTTTATGTATTCTTCAACATTGCGTATGTATACCATATCACTGCCAATATCATGATAGGTGATATATTTGTTACACACTAAATACTTATGTTTGCACTATATTCTACGCAGATAAAAACTTATGAGACTCATTGCGGTAGCTTATCAACCTATGGAAGGAAATACTCAAGAGCCTTTGCTAACATGTGTAACGCTGGCATTACGGAGAAGCAAATAGTTGCAGCGTCATTGCAAGCATGTCCGAAAGAAAAATAGTGCTTGAATTCCTCCTCATAGATGTAAACTAATATATTAATTAATAAATCAATTTGTGCTTGAATTCTTTTTCTTTATACGCAAAAGAGGTATATTAAAATATAATAAAACTGAAACTTAGGACAAGATGTGCCAAGATCCAATCACAATCAATACATCAACCTGTTCGAAATTGTTGGAGAACTATAAAAGTCTCAAGTCAGGTAAACAAAGACAAGCAACAACGTATATGAGCACAGCGAAGTTGAGTCCAATTGGTTCAAACTTTTTGGACAATATGACACCTTTATGATGGGAGTTGCCAAAGACACCCAACAAATTGATGGGTGCACATAACATTTGGCCGAGTTGACTAAAATGCTCCTAGTAAAAAATTGTATACTCGCAAATATGCTATTTATGAGTGTACAAATTTTAAAAATTGTACACTCGCTGCTAATCAAAAAAAAATTTGTACACTCGCAAATAGCATATTTGCGAGTGTACAATTTTTTTTTACTCGTTATTTTTCAATGTCAATTTCCACGCTCGCAAATACATACTTATTTTTTACTCGCTCGCAAATGTTATATTACAGAGTGTAACATTCACCTTTGTTCGATCTTACAGATTCACTTGCAAACACTACAAGAAAAGTCGGGGTTACCGACGTCGGTAACGCCAAAAAACCGTCGGTAACATGAAATTTTCGACGGATTACCGATGGTCACAAGCCCGTCGGTGAAACGGACGTTGCAAATGTTTACCGACGGTTTTTTTTACCTCGCTATTACCGACGGAGGTTAAACCGTCAGTCAGAATCCGACAATAATTTCCGACGGGCAAACCCTTCGGTAATTGTTCGATCTTACAGATTCACTTGCAAACACTACAAGAAAAGTCGGGGTTACCGACGTCGGTAACGCCAAAAAACCGTCGGTAACATGAAATTTTCGACGGATTACCGATGGCCACAAGCCCGTCGGTGAAACGGACGTTGCAAATGTTTACCGACGGTTTTTTTTACCGTCGCTATTACCGACGGGGGTTAAACCGTCGGTCAGAATCCGACAATAATTTCCGACAGGCAAACCCTTCGGTAATGCCACACTTGTTTTTCCGACGGCCAGACCCGTCGGTAAAGCCGAATTTTTTTCCCAACATAATTAATTGATTTACTTATTTAATTTTTAAATTAATTAATTTATGTTATTAATTTAATTAACTATTAATTTAAATTATTAAATTAATTAATTTATTAACTATTAAATTAATTTAATTATTTAATTAATTATTAACTTATTCCCATATTAAAAAATGTGATAGATTTATTTATTTAATTTTTAAATTAATTAATTTCTTTAATTAATTTATTTAACTATTATTATTTAACTCTCCGACGGGTCTCCTCTTGCTGCTCGGCCACTTTCCGCTTTAGCTCGGCTATCTCCTGCTCATCTGCGACAGAGCGACGACTGGCACCAGCACTACTCCACATCGGAGAGTCATCGATCCTCCGCCTATCCCCATATCTAACTCCCGTCCTGTGGGTATTGCTTCTTGCCTATACTCTTGAGATATACGTCCTGGTTTACCACACTCAAAACATATGCGATCCTTAAGTTGGCAGTCCTTTGCTAGGTGCACCCTTTTACATTTGAAACATTTTCTCGAAACCTGATGCCCTCCTTGGGTAACTTTCATCTGTTGCGGTTGTTGATTAGCATTCCTTCTACTAACTCCCTTAAACCGATTTCTACTGTCCCATTCTCTCTCACTATTTCTTTGCTCTCGACTCCTCATAACTCCCGTATCCCAAAACCAATCCTTCTGATGATCCATATCCTCTAACTCCATACAACGCTTCACTAGATCGGGAAAACAAGTTAGTCGTAACGGTATCACAGGTCGATGAAGTTCATGTCGAAGCCTATCTTGAAATCGTCGGCATTTCACTAGAGATTAGAACCTAGAGGCATACTCTCCCACAATCATGTTACCCTGAGTCAATGTGTTGAACTCCCTGGCTTTCTATTGTCTTACTGTCCTAGGAAAATACTTTTCTAAAAAGTTTTCCCGGAACAATTCCAAAGTAATAGCTCGACCCTCAGTCTTCAAAACTCTCCTTCTATTCTTCCACCAACCATTCGCTTCACCCACCATCATAAATGCGACATATGTCTCCATTCGATCCTCATGACAATGCATCACTATTAATTTCTTTTCAATCTCTTAAATCTCGTGCTCAGCTCCTTCAGGTCAAATTCAACCTTAAACTGAGGTGGTTTTCCCTTCAGAAAAACTGCTAACCCAGTATACTCAATTTTAACTTCCCATCGTTGCCTCATAACTTCACGCTCCTCCCTAAGCATCTTTATCAACTATGCATTCTGTTGAGCCTGCTGCAGAACAACAGCAGTCAGATCCCTTAGAGACCTCTCATCAACAGGTTTCTCTCTATGATCTTCTGTACGAGGAGTCTCTATTTCAGTACCATCACAAATGGGATTACTAGTCTCCCCAGGGACGGCTTTGGTGTCATCTTCCTCAATTCGATCCATTCTTGTCACAACTATCTGGTCGAGGAGATTAATGATATAAGATTGTACTATATGACGAAAACTAAAGTAGCTTAATATACCAAAATATCTATTTATATTATATGTATATAAGGATTGGACGACGACTCTCACTCGCATAAGCATCTCTTTCTCACTCCCATACTCCTCCTTGTCACCTCCAATCTTAACTTCTGAACATAGCGATAGCTACCAAAATACCCCATTTCCCTGACTTTTCCTAGAAGGTGATCACAACGTCCTTAACTCAAGTTTCCGAGGAAACTCTTTGGTTTCTGCCAAGGAATCAATGTAATTCACAAGGTATGAGGGAACATATCAATATGTGCCCAATACCTCATGAGTCATCAAAAGTAGTCATCTTTATTCACCCAGATAAAGATAACTGACTTAGCGGACGCTACCCTTATTTAAACATACACTAGTGCAAAAACCACTTTTAATCGCGGTTTTTTTGGACTTCTAACGTCGGTTTTCAATCCGGCGTCTTTTCGTCCGACGTTGTAGGTGTAAATATTTAATGCCGGTTTATAAACCGCGGTTAAAAGTAAGTTTTAATCGCGGTTTTTTATAAAACCGGAGTTAAATCATGATGTAAAAGAAAAAAAAAATTGAAAAAAAAAGTTTTAACCGCGGTTTTTTAGAAAACCTACACAGATGTGACATTTAACCGCGGTTTTCTGAAACCGGCGCTATAAGTCTCCTTATAGCGAAGTAAAAGAAAAAAAAATTTGAAAAAGTTTTAACCGCGGTTTTTTATAAAAACCGGCGCCGTATGTGACATTTAACCGCGGTTTTCTGAAAACCGGCGCTATAAGTCACCTTTAATCATGGTTTTCTTAAACCGGCGCTATAAGTCACCTTTAACCGCGGTTTTTAAAAAAACCGGCGCCATATATAACTTTTAACCGCGGTTTTAAGCAAAACCGACGCCATAGATGCATCAATTTTTTTAATACTACATTTTAGAAATTTCCATTTCCAGTACTGCCAACAGAACTGCCAATACATACAACCACTGCATACAAATCCAGTCATGTATTAATCATCATGAACTCCAAAACTCACAGAAGAAGAAAACAAAACAAAACTCCTAATTAACATTCACACAACAAACAAACACTCAATTGACAAAAACCAAAACTTCAACTATCCTCTAATTAAACATTCAGACAACTCCTAAATGCTACGAATTATTAGCTACACAATTCTGTTATCCCTTTTTTTCTTCTCTTCAAACCTTCTCATTTTTGTTGTGTTGTTTTTCTTGTTCGGCGTCTTGGTGGTTCTAGGTTTAGATTTTGCTCTTCAATCTTAGTCACAAAAACAACGCGCCCATGTTTTCCGAATCTCGACAATTTCTTCATGATTGTATGAGTTTGTGCCACGACCATCAAATAACTACAAGTTCAATTCAAAACATATGTAATTAACTAACTACAAATAGTGTAAGGTATCAAAAAGATCAAATAACAAGATATGAAATATTTTATTACCAAATCCCATCCAGAGGTAATCTTCATCGTGACAATGGATAACATGGTTTTCATGACATAATAACCACACGCCCATGAGTTGTCTTGGTAAGGCCCCTACAAATGACAATATAAATTAGTACAAATTATATATACACATAACTAATACGGCTTTCAATATGTAAATATTATATAAAGACAAACTACTTACCGCGAGTATGTTCCAATTAGGCCTCTTTCCTTTTCCCAGACCTTTCTTACTATTATAGTCCATCATAGCTCTGATAAAATAATATAAGTTATAGATATAAGATAAATACATATATGACATCACAAGTATGACAAGTAAATTAAAAGTTTACCCTCAAGTACACGCTTAATCAGTAGGTTTGGACATTGATGAAGTGACCATATCCACACTATCAGATTATGGCTAGGACAAACGACAATCAACTGCCAATGATTACTAGGTAACAACAATAAAGGTATATTAGAAACACAGAGAGAAAAAGTATGCTATGAATAAAAATGTATTCACTGTGCGATGCGGTCCTAAGAAAACATCTTTGTCTCTTTGAATTAGCTTATCCAAGATGTAAGCTTGAGCAGATTCATTAGACTCTTTTGGGTTGGGCTTGACAACCATCAACGTTGGATCCAAGAATCCATATACATCATCTGTAGTTGTTCTCAATACAAATACGATGCGTATACCTAGGAGTTAAAACAAAATAATGTTAATTATATATAATTGATACAAAGGAGATAAAAATATACAAATATGTTAATTAATACTTACGTGCACCATAATTGCAAGTGTTGATTGGCAAGCCGTAACTCATCACCGAAGCGACAGTCCGTTAAGTCCTTCAAAAATGTAAAAATTGGAAGATTGTCGTGCTCCAAGGTAATCCCAACTTGTCCATCTGAAGATCAAAAGCCATGTGACCAATGCATTTTAAAATATCGCCTTTAGGATCCTCCTCATTTTCTCGCGAACAACTATCCTCGTGCCGACATGCGCGATGGCTTTAGGAGAAGACATTATCGATGACTTAGTTGGGCTTCCACATCCGACTTGAGCCGAGATTTGTAAGCTTCAAACTTAGCTTCAAACATTTGACTAACCTCCTCAGATGATCCGATGTCTCATGGCATCCATGTCCATTTGCTTTGACCGATCAAGTGAAGTTCCTCCGAAGTATTTCTTGAAGCCCACACCTCGACCAGCAGTGCGGACACGACCACAGTGCTCAGGTGTTCCAAGGGCAGTAGTCAAGATATCTTCACGTCCAGTTGGAATAAAAGTACCCTGAGATTCATCTTCAACCAATGACTCCTACAACCAAATTCAATCAAAGAGGTTTTTGGTCAGTCGACCTAAATTGGTTACAAATCACATAATATTAAATAAGGTAGATACACTTACAATTTTAGAAGCAACTGAGGCCACAGCATCAGATGTATAGGATCCTGATGGTTTTGTTCGAGCCATAGTCCATAGCTCATACCGGTTTGGTTTTGGAGGGGATTCTAAGGCTTCATCTCCAGCCTTTTGTTCCTCTTTTTTTTCCCCAAATTAACATTGATGGAGTTCACCCATTGATAAACTTCTTCTCCGGTTAAAGCTTTCGGAGCAATTTCGTTCTCTTGACATCCATGAAAAGCCTTTTTCAACCTGCGATACGGGTGATCACGTCTCAGAAATCTTCTATGCCCAAGGTAATAAGTCTTTCTCCCATTTTTCAGTTGAAAGAAACATGTGCCGTCTTCACAAATAGGGCATGCTTTATGCCCCTTAACACTATACCCGGACAAGTTCCCATATGCTGGAAAGTCGTTGATGGTGCAAAACAACATGGCACGCAACTTGAAATCTTCACCTGAAAACCTATCAAACACATCAATGCCTTCTTCCCACAATGTTCTCAAGTCATCAATCAAGGGTTTTAGATAAACATCTATGTCATTTCCCGGTTGTTTTGGACCAGAAATCATCATAGATAACATAATGTACTTGCGCTTCATGCACAACCAAGGAGACAGATTGTAAATTACTAAGAGAACAGGCCATGAACTATGGATGCTACTTAAGTTACCATATGGATTCATTCCATCTGTAGCAAGTCCAAGCCTAAGGTTTCTTGGCTCATTGCCGAACTCCGGAAACAATGAATCAATTCTCTTCCATTGCAAAGAATCGGCCGGATGGCAAAGCTTTCCATCAAATTTCCTATCATCTGCATGCCATCTAAGGTTCTTTGCATCATTTACATTGGCAAACAGTCGCTTAAACCTGGGAATAATTGGAAGATACCATAACACCTTCGCAGGAAGACCTTTTTTGCTCACATCACCACAATTATCATCACCGTCCTTCTTTTTGTAGCGTGGTGTATTACACTCGGGACACTCTTCTTTGTCTTCATGCTCTTTCCAAGATAATATGCAATCCTTCTGGCATGCATGTATTTTCTTATACTCCACACCCATCGAACATAATATCTTCTTCGCTTCATAACTACTGTGTGGCAATGTGTTACCTTCCTAAGCATGCCATTCAACAGCTTTAAGCAATTCAAGAAGCTCTTATCGACCCACCCATTTATCGCCTTCAGATTGAACAATTTCAACACCACGACAACCGTGTGAAATTTTTACAGCCGGATACAAAGGTTTTTCCTTGTCGTGCATAGAGTTTCATACACATGTGCCCGCCAAAAGATTCTTGTCCAATATCACGAATCATGTCCTCTAGTCGATCGTCCATATCTACATCAACTTCCTCTCTTGTGGACACACTTGGCTTGTTTAACACTTCACCATGCCAGGTCCATGTCGTATATCTTTGCCAAATCCCAAAAACACGAAGATGATTCCGTATCTCCTCAACTTTTAGTGTTGGCCCATTCAAACACTTAACACAAGGACAATAGAAAGTTGTTTGATTAGGAAGTTTTGCTTAGGAAAATTGTAAGAAGTCTTCGACTCCGTTCTTATACTCATCACCTAAGCGATGTTTTTGCATCCAACTACGATCCATAACTGTGTTCTGAAATAATATACACATACTTTTATGCTTAGATATTTAACTAACATTGACATGTTTGTATGCATAAGTTAGAACAATTAGATATTTAACTAACACACTATATAAAAATCTGAATTTTAACATGATCACTCCTAAACTTTATTTCTCACCATTAAAACTTCTCTAACATAGTTTAACCCAAAACAAGTCTAAGTTTCCAATCACAAAGAACAACCCAAAACACAATAAAAGAGGTTCCATGTCTCATATCCAATATTTACACAACATATCCTTGAATTACATTCTAAAGAAGATCAAAACAAGCTAAGTGTTCCATCAAAAAGCACTTATGAAAAGAAGTGAATGTGCAGATTCTATGGTAACAGTATCACAACAAAGAAAACACATTCCCCTAAACAATAACCAAGAGAAATTTAGCCAACCAAAAGAAAACACACTCACTGAAACAATCCTAACAGAATAGCTAATAATGTCTTTGATAATCCAATCCTAACTCAAGAAGAAAAGGAAGAGAAAACTAACCCAACTTTGAGAGGACTGCAACGGTGCTCAAGAGTGGACGATGACGACGAGATGGTGGCGAGGACAATGGTCGCGGGAGATGGCTCGCGGTTTGCAGGTGCGGCAGAGAGGGAAAATGACGACGGCGAGGACGATAGAGGGAGAAAACGTTGAGAACGAAGAGGACGACGGCAGTGAGAGGAGGGAGAGGTACCTGAACGAAGAGGACGAAGAGGGAAAATGAGAGAACGCGTCAGTGAGGGTTTGATTTTGTATTTTAAAACACCTTATAACCGCGGTTTCCCAAATAACCGGCGCTATAGCTTACATTTTTAAAAATAAAAAGGTAAACTTTTAACCGCGGTTATTCTTATAACCGGCGTTATACCTAGACTTTTAACCGCGGTTTTAACTAAAAACCGGCGTTAAAAGTAGGAATTCTACAGATGTAGCTGCAGCAATTCTATAGATGTCGACAAATGGATGTCGAGAAAGAGTGGAGCTCACCTCGTTTTAGAATTAGATTATTGAAGAATCCATCGTCGAACTCAGTTTAGAGTAGGTCGACAAATTTGGCAGTCGAATAAGTGAAAAAGGGAACTTTTAACCGCGGTTATTAGTATAACCGGCGTTATACCTAGACTTTTAACCGCGGTTTTAACTAAAAACCGGCGTTAAAAGTAGGAATTCTACAGATGTAGCTGCAGCAATTCTATAGATGTCGACAAATGGATGTCGAGATTCTATAGATGTCGACAAATGGATGTCGAGAAAGAGTGGAGCTCCCTAATGTCGGCTATGCGGACTTCGTTATCCAGGAATCGGACTTCGTTAACCGCGGTTATTCATATAACCGGCGTTATAACATGAACTTATAACCGCGGTTTTACTAAAAACCGGCGTTATAAGTTTCGCTCTTTTTATCCATTTTTATTGTGACACTTATAACGCCGGTTTTAGAAATAACCGGCGTAAAAATTGATGCGTTAATTTCAAAAATGCCACCGCCTCACGTTTTACGCCGGTTATTTCCAAAACCGGCGTTATAAGTCTAATTTTTAGGTGTATTTTGCACTAGTGATAGGCAATACTTCTACAATTTATGGCAACTTGTTTCTAATTGTTGTCTATACCTTTATGTTGGAACCTAAACGATTGAGAATTTTAGACCCTCATTAATTTTGATGATAACAAAGTATTCACAAGAGAACAATTTATGTTCTAACAATTCTTAAAGTGTGCAGATACTAATATTACATATACTTCTAAGCCACTTAAGCAAGAAGGAAGAAGTTCACAAGAGAAGGATACACTCCATGTGCCAGCATCTGGCTCATCCTAGTATATTGTCTTCATGAGCGTCTGGAATTATCTTTTTGTGACACAAGGCTTATCCATTTGCTACGAGCGTCCGACCTTCCTGTTCTGAGCGAGCGTCTGAACTTCATTTTAAATCACGTGATAGTCACGTAGTTGCTCTTCCACTCAGAAGCTTCTGGAACGGATTTCGAATTTGATCTTATGCGCTCAAATTGTTGTACGAGGTATCAAAGGTGACACCTTTAGCTAAAGACAAAAATCATACAAGCATTTGTGAAAAGCAAGGTAGTACGAAAAAGGTAATGTGTACTACTGAGATATTCTCTAGAAAGGAAGAAAGAGACAGCTTTTTTTTTAAATCACCTCACTCAATGAAAAGGAGCCATTTTTACTGTAACGGTAATATCCTTTAGAACTCCTATAAATACCCCATAGTATCCATTGAAGAAACTGCCGAAAACTCTACAAGAGTATATTGCTTCACTTACTGAGAACAAGCACTGTTGCAATACACTACAAAGAGTCAATACTCTGAAAGCACTGCTTCTGTGAGCAATCAAGTTTCGTGCCAAGTCTCTGGACTACAAGAACTGAACTCAGCGTCCGACACTTTCTTTTAGAAAGCATTTCTGTATTGAGCTTAATCTTTTATCCTCTCTGTGAGAGTTATTTCTGCTTGTATTCAACTTACTTGTAAAAGTTGTTTTGGCCTAGTTAAGGCTGTACCCTCAAAAGCTCGAACGCATTTGAGTCGCTTTGAGAAGTTGAGAGTATTGTCAAGGTTGTCAGATGAGAATACTCTTAAGGTTTTGTAATCAGTTGATTATAGTGGAAAATCCTTCAGAACGGCGGACTAGACGTAGCTACCAGTTTGGTAGTGAACTAGTATAAATCTGTGTCTCTTGCTTTATCGCTTTCTATTTATCTTTATCTTGTTCTCGTTAAAAACAAGTTTTCACAAATCGCTTCCAAATAGTCCGCTTATTTCAAATGTCCGATACACAAACTGCTTTGAAAAACCTGTTCTAAGTGTTTTTAACTTAAAGTTTGCGAAAAGTTTTCAACACAATTCAACCCCTTCTTGTGTTCACGTTCGTCGGTGCAGGCTCGGCCTCTTGGTTGAGCACTTAACGATGTTAAGAGTAAAGATCCTACCGTGAACATGTCTGCCGAATGTGGTCATATGAATCGCCCTCTCTATTCAATGGAGAAAAATTTGATTCTTTGGAAAGATAAGATAAAAGCATTCTTTGAGACACAAAATCTTGATTTGTGGGATATAGTTGAAAGTGGATACATTTCTCCCACTGATGCCCTTGGTGTTGCAATACCTAGGGAAAACTGGACTGATGATCAGAAAAAGAGATATCAAACCAATCAGAAGGCTAGATTTATCCTCATCTGTGCTATGACAGAAAGAGAATATGATAAATGTGGTAAGTTTGATACTGCCAAAGAAATCTGGGATTCTCTTGTTTTGTCTTATGAGGGTTCTGCCCAAGTAAGAGAAACAAAGGCTTGCATGATGGTTCGCCAGTATGAGCTATTCAAAATGGAAGATGGAGAAAACATTGAAACTAAGTTTGGAAGGTTCCAAACACTTGTTCATGGGTTGCAGGCCCTTGGAAAAAGTTATACTACACCTGACCATGTGAGAAAGATCTTGAGAAGTTTGACTAAGCAGTGGAGACCCAAAGTCACTGCTATTCAAGAAGCAAAAGATCTAAATGTCATTCGGCTTGAAGATCTTATGAGTTCTTTGAAAACTCATGAACTTGAGCTAAATGAAGAAGAACCTACCAAGAAGAGTAAGTCTATTGCTTTAAAAGTTAATCAACATAAACCTAGTACTTCTAAAGCTTTTCAGGCTGAAGAAGAAGAATCAGATGATGAAGCTTCAGAAGGAGATTATGATGGATCGCACGATGAGCTAGCTGTTCATATCTAAGAAGATCCAGAGAATGTGGAAGAAGAGAAACTTCGTAAGGAGGTTTCGTAAGAAAGATACAAAAGACAAGAAGGAAAGCAAAGATAAGGACAAAGCCCAAGTCATTTGCTATGAATGTAAGAAGCCTGGACATTTCAAGTCCGGTGTCCTAATCTTAAGGAAAAGTCCACAAGAAGCTCCTTCAAGAAAAAGAAGAAAGGTCTCATGGCAACATGGGAAGATCTTGACTTATCCTCCTCTCGAGGAAGATAAAGAAGAAGAAGCTCACATTGCCCTCATGGCGCATAATCGATCTTGATTCGTAAGAAGAAGTTGAAGAGGTAATAATATATGATTCTTATTCTGAGCTTCAGCTTGCATTTGATGATCTGTTAAAGGACTCTGCCACTCTCTCTAGTGAGTATAAGAATTTGAAAAAGAATTTTTGAAAACTATCACTAGATTTTCATTCTTGATACAATGAAAACTCAGACTCAATGAAGAGAACCGTGTTAAAACTAAAAATCAGCGTCTGGTGGATAACCAAATCTGGAAGCTAACAAGCAACTAGAAGTCGAGCTCTCAAGTTAAAAGCTCAGAGTTACAGCAATCCTAACTGCAAATCAAATGACTATGAACATGCATTTCAAGAGTTTCTTGCAGAGAGTGTAACTCGAAGCAAGCAAGCTTCTATGATTTGGGGTGTCAGTAAAATGACAACTCATGGTCTTGGTTATATATTAGATAAACCTCCTTTAGAAAATGATTCAGCATCTGATGACACCAATGATCATAGTGAATGCTTGCATTGTACTTACTGCAATAAATCTGGTCATTTGAAAAATGCGTGTACTGTGTTTACAACTAAGAAGGACAAGTATCCTTCAAGAACTAACAAGAAAGGACCCAAAAAGATATGGGTACCTAAAGATAAAATAGTCTATGTTGCAGACTTGCTTAGCAACAAAGTCAACACACCTATCTTAGTACTTAGACAGTGGATGCTCGCCTCACATGACGGGAGAAAAACATATGTTCCAAGAACTAAGACCTAGAGAAGCTGGATTCGTTGGTTTCGAAGGAAACCAGAAAGGTAAAATAGTTGGAATTTGTCGCATAGGTAAAGGCTTTCTTCCTTCTATTGATAATGTTTTATATGTTGAAGGACTGAAACATAATCTATTGAGCATAAGTCAATTATGTGACAATGGTTTTAATGTTGTCTTTACAGAAAATTGATGTTCAGTAAAAAGCAAAAATGATGGATCTATATTCTTTACAGCAAAGAGGAAACAAAACATTTATAAATTTGATCTTTCTGAACTTGCAAAACAAGATGTCAAGTGTCTTATGTCTGTTGAAGATGAGCAATAGATTTTGCACAAAAGATTGGGTCATGCCAATTTGAGGTTAATCTCAAAAGTAAACAAGCACAATCTTGTTAGAGGCTTACCAAATCTTAAGTTCCAATCTGATGCCCTGTGTGAGGCTTGTCAAAGAGGAAAACAAGGACACTTTAACCTCTAGACCACTTGAACTTTTACATCTTGAACTTTTTGGTCCCACAAGGACAGCCTCTTTAACTGGAAAGAAATATGGATTAGTCATTGTTGATGATTTTCCTAAATGGACATGGGTTAAATTCCTTGCCCACAAGGATGAGTCTTTTAAGGTATTTACTGAATTCTGCAAATCAGTTCAAAATGAAAAAGACATCTGTATTTCTTCTATTAGAAGTGATCATGGGGGAGAATTTGAAAATGAAAACTTTCAAAAATTTTGTGAAGAAAATGGCATCTCCCACAATTTCTCCTTTCCTAGAACACCTCAACAAAATGGTGTTGTAGAAAGGAAAAATAGGTCCCTCCAGGAAATGGCCAGGACCATGATCAATGAAGCTGACATTGCGAAACATTTTTGGGCAGAAGCAGTAAACACAGCTTGTTATATTCAAAATAGAATTCTTATAAGACCTATTTTGAATAAGACTCCTTATGAATTGTGGAAAGGTAGAAAACCAAACATTTCTTACTTTTATCCTTTTTGTTGTATTTGTTATATTTTGAATACTAAAGATCAGCTTGGTAAGTTTGATTCCAAGGCTGACAAAGGAATCTTTTTGGGATACTCTAAAAGATCTAAAGCTTTTAGAATATACAACAAAGAAACTTTGACAGTTGAAGAGTCCATTCATGTCAAGTTTGATGATAAGAAGCCTGACACTGCTATGTCAGAGCTAGATGAGTTATTTTCAGAATTAAACCTCAGTGACAAGTCAGACGGTGAACGTGCATCTTCATCATCCGGTGGCGACAAGACGAAGAATTTTACTCAAGCAGAAGCTGAAGCAAGAAAAAGTTGGAAGTACAAAACCAATCATCCAAAAGATCAAATCATAGGAGAACCTGGTGATAAAGTACGAACCAGATCCTCTTTCAAGGAGCATGCTGATGTTGCACTTTTCTCTGAAATGGAACCTAAGACGATTGATCAAGCATTGGAAGATGAAGGGTGGATTCTAGCAATGCAAGATGAGCTAAATCAGTTCCAAAGAAATGATGTATGGAAGCTAGTCACTCTACCAGAAGATAAGCAAGCTATTGGTACTAAATGGGTATTTAGAAATAAGCTTGATGAAAATGGTAAAGTTGTGAGAAATAAAGCAAGGTTAGTAGCTCAAGGTTACTCACAAGAAGAAGGTATTGATTTCACTGAAACTTTTGCACCTGTTGCAAGACTAGAAGCTATTCGCATTTTACTTTCATTTGCAGCACATCATGAGATAACTCTATATCAAATGGATGTGAAAAGTGATTTTCTAAATGGTTTTATAATTGAGGAAGTTTATGTTAAACAACCTCCTGGTTTTGAAGATATTGAATTTCCAAAACATGTTTTTAAACTTAAAAAGGCTCTATATGGTCTTAAGCAAGCTCCCAGAGCATGGTATGATAGACTAAGTTCATTTTTTAATGGAAAATGGATTTATAAGAGGTTTAGTTGACACAACTCTTTTCAGAAAATCTTCTAACAAGCATTTCATACTTGTTCAAATCTATGTTGATGATATCATTTTTGGAGTCACTAATGAAAGCCTTTGCAAAGAATTTTCTAAGCTTATGCAGGCTAAATTTGAGATGAGCATGATGGGAGAATTAAAGTTTTTCCTTGGAATACAAATCAAACAATGCAGTGATGGTATCTATTACCAAGTGACTTCAAACACAAGAGGGGGGTGAATTGTGATAGCTGTAACACCTGAGGACGAGATCGACATCGTATTAGGACGACGTATCGAGACCTCGACCAAGACCTTGTGTCGAGATCCCGTGCCAAGATCGTTTACCGAGGTCATTTGCCGAGCTGAAAAGACCGCGTGCACTAGCTGCTGAGCTGAGGAGGTCGGGTGTCGAGTTGATGAAGTCGCGTACCGAGCTGAGGAGGCCGTGTTCACGAACTCGTGTTAGAGCCTTGTGCGTTTGCACGAGCACCCTTGTCGACATCGTGTCGAGATGACACCTCGTATTCTTTCGAACGTTATTCAGCGTTATTATTATATTGTTTGTAATAATTATATTGTCGGCTTGACCGTTCTCGTCGTGTGTCTAGACCGTTGACCGACAGAGTAGAAGGTAATTATGAGAGGAACGATTAAACGGGTAGATGATTGATGGGATTGGCATCTTATAGCTGGAGTTACGATTATACCCCTTTCTCACCAGCTGTATACCACGACCGATTCCCTCAAACACTCATTTCTTTTTTCTTCTTTCTTTCTTCTTCCTTCCTTCTGCTCTGAGTTTCGTTGTTTTTCTCCAAGAACTTCCATCGACGAAACCGTGAGTTCCATCGAGATTCTGCACAAGCTTTCTTCATCAATCTTGTTCATCATCATCTTCTCGACCCATATCTCGCCTGCTCGATCACCGTTGAGGTATGAAGAACAGATTTTTCTTTTCATCTGTGCTACTGTTTAGCGCTATTTCTTCTTCCATTTTTAGCCAGTTTTATGCTTCCAAATCATGTCAAATTGATGGGTTTTCTTCTTCACAATATTACTTATCTTTCTAACCGATTAATTGGGCTTGTAAAACAAAATTCTTTCTCTGATTTCTGCAATCGGCAGCGCCGTAAACTCTTCATTTTTGGTTTATTTCGATTTCTTGTTTTCGTTTGTTGCTTCTGGTTGATGTTGTTGTCGATCTATCTGTTGAAGCATCAGATAACTTTTTCATGAACTTTTGATCGAAATCCCTAACTTTGTGTTAGAGGAAAAATATATTCAGTTCTTGAGTTTTATATTTTCTGGGTTGTGGTTAAGTTTGGGAAGAGAGAGCTAAGTGTATTAGAACCCATAGATCGAACTGAGTTGTGTTTGTTTTAGGAAGTCTGTTTCCCGAGATCGTGTGATTTCAATCAAGGTGTACGGAGAGCGAATCCGAGGACGTGGAAGCAATAATCCGTGATCGAGAATCAGACGCGGTCGAGGTCGACCGAGAACGTGACGCGGTCGAAGTCGTTGTCGAGCTCGTTGAAGACAACCGTGTCGAGATCGAGTAAGAGAAGTCGTTGTCGAGCTCTTTGAAGACAGCTGTGTCGAGGTCGTTGTCGAGCAGCATTAACTTGGAGTTCGGTAAGGGCGCTTCACATTAATACTTTCGTAGTATGTTAGCGTAAGGGCAACTCTTAGACATTATTAAGACTTTATTTTTATTGTTATATTTATGTATGGACTCCTTGATTGGTGTCGAGATTGGAATGTTGTGATATGATTGAGTTTTTGCATGTATTTGATATGTGATTGAATATATGTTGTGAATGTTTTATTGCTTAAATGTCGAATTGCGTTTCTTCATGTTAAGCATGCTCCCTTTATTTGATATGTGATCAAGTAAGTTGTGTTACTCTTTGACATGCGGCGAGCTAATCATCGAGTGAGAGAGCTAGGGAGTCGTATGACGTTTTTGAGCCGGACCCAGATAACTGAGGGTGCTAGGTCCCCTTTTTGTTTATGGTGGATTGGCTAGGCGTCGCATTATCAGTTTGGGGTTGGACCTGCTGATTAATGCATGGTATCGGTTTGGGGTTGGACCTGCCGTTTACCTATTACGTCAATTTGGGGATGGACCTGCTGACGATATTCCGGAATAAGAGTCGAGTCGAGTCTAGAGTGAGATGGTCGAGTCACGTGTGGTGATTGAGATATATTATTGCTGTTTGCTTATATCCTTTATATCGAGCTTATCTTGAATTGTTGAGAAGTTGACCCTTTCCCGTGGTGCCTTCAATCCATGACGGTCACCCAGGCGATGTCGAGGGCGCAGGGAACTCGACAGTAGATGATGCCGAGGAGGAGCTCGACGAGGACCCGAGTGACGACCTCTATCTGTCGTGATTGTTTGTTTGTTGGATGTTTGTTTTTCTCGAGGGTGTGCCGCTTTTTCTTTTGTGTTCGAGGTCGTGACCAGTTTAGGCGATGTTGTTTTGTTGTTTCAGGTAGACCGTGGTCTTACTTTTGGAGCAGCCCCTGCGTGGGAGTCTCTAAGTACCCCAGGTATGATTGCTCTTTTGAAGTCGTCGTACCTTAGGTGTATTTTCTTTGCACATTTGCTACTCAGATTTTGTATACATTATTATTTCGAGTGATATATATATGTATGTTATGCATGTATGTTTTATTAGAATTTAAGTCTTGTGTCTTAGTTGCACCATGTTTCAAAAGTCAGAATTACTCGATGTGCACGAGTTAGTTTTATAAAAAAAAAATATATCGTATTTTTAAAAGCCACAAGTGTGTTGTTTTTAAAAACACAACTCATATACGTTTATGTTGAGGTTGGTGTGTTGGGCTCTGTAACTCGTGCTCGGGATATTGAGCTCGGTAGCGGTCCTAAAGCGGTCGTTACATCGCTGGTATCGAGCAATTGGGTTCTCGACCGAGCCGTGTGCATAGGAATTTGACTGGTCACCGTGTCGGGTTATGTGTTGGGTACCTAGTTGTATTATGTTGATTCTTTGTTTGATTAAGTGAAGCACTTATTGCTTGAGAAATTGTTTGAACTGTTTCTTGATTGAAGCGGTGTGTTTTAACACATCCTTGTTGTGAGATTCTCGACAGGTTTTAAACTTTGTGGAATCTAATGCCACCTCGTAGGAATACGACATCCGCAACCGAGAACGCCGACATGGAACGAGCAATTCAAGCTATGACCGAGATGGCGGCAGCCATGGCTCAACAATCACCGCCGTGAACTCAACAGCTAACGCGATGGCTCAACAGACGGCAGCCGTTAACTCAGCCAGTAATCCTTGCGAACAAAGAACGAGCGTAACGAAATGTCAAGCGGCAGGATCGCGTACTTTAGAAGCATGATACAATCAAGTTCTACGGTGAGCCAAATCCGGATAAAGTCGATCTTTGGATGCAAGAGATCGAGAAGATCTTTGAGGCACTCCATTGCCGGACAACGTGAAGGTCGACTATGCCACCTACTTCATCGCTAGGAGACGCAGAGTATTGGTGGAGAGGAGTGAAGCAAACGCTTATAGCGTAACGCCGCGAGATGACCTGGGAGCTTTTTCGTGAAAGGTTCTTGGACAAGTACTTCCCAGATATCGCACGAGCCGAGAAGGAGCAGGAATTTCTTCAATCGCAAAGAAGGCAATTCGACAAGGTCCGAGTATGTGGCCAAGTTCGAGTCGTTGGCGAGGTATTTCAGTCCTTTCGTGATCGAGTTGACCAGAGATGGTTAAGTGAGAGATTCCAACGGGGATTGAGATTCGACATTCGTAAGTCGATAGTGTCGTTGAGGATCCAAACCTCCAAGAGTCGATTGATCGATGCGTCGAGGTAGAAGGAGTGAAGCCACAAGAAGAAGATTATTGTGGGCGGACCGGTGAGACCCCAGTGCGGGGCGTAGATTTGCACAGTAAAGGAAAACAAGCTGCAGAAGAAGCCGTCTGACCGACCTCGAGGGAACGACAACAGGGGACAAGATCGTCCGATGACCCAGTGCACCGAGAAGCGGAGGACAGCACCGGTGTCGAGGTGACTTGTTTTCGTTGTGGAAAGATGGGACATTACGCCAATAATCGTACTCGTAAGGAGGGTGTGCTACAATCGTAGAAGCCAGGGCATTTTGCCAAGGATTGTCGTGACACCTAAAATCGAACCGACGATGCTTCGCAAAGCGCCAAAGGGAAGCGTCAAGTGGCTAAAGGCGAGTTTTCGCATGAGTGGCGAGGAAGTCGAACGAGCCGATGATCTTATCCAAGGTGAATGTGAGATCGAGGGTAAATCCTTATCCGTTCTTTTTGATTCGGTGCAACCCATTCCTTTATTTCTTCGATTGTGTGAACCATTTGAACTTGATCGCGGATCGCTTTACCGCTTAAATTAGTAGTTACAACCCCACCGCTAAAACCTTAGTCACAAACACCGCATGTCTTAATTGTGTAGTGGTTATTCAGAGTAGAAAGTTTGTGGTCAATTTGGTTTGTTTGCCTCTTAAGGGCTTAGATGTCATTCTCGGGATGGATTGGTTGTCACACCACCATGTCCTTGACTGCGTGCCCGTAAACCGTAATTTTTCCGGACCTTGGAGTCTCCAATTATCTTTCACGAACTTATTGGAGTTTCTTTGAAAGAAGGAACTAGGGAATACATGTATCCGCTAGTTCGGAAGTTTTCCAACAGATCGACGTGAAGAATGTTCCAGGTGGTGTGACTTTGAGGGCGTTTTCCCGAAGACGCGTGCAGGGTTACCACCAGTCACGAGGTCGAGTTCTCCATCGACCGATTCCAGTGACAGGACCGATTTCCAAAGCGCCATACGTGATGTCTCCGCCGAGATGAAAGAGTCAAGTCCCGTCGAACACTTGGAGTCGGCAATTCATACGACCTAGCGTGTCACCGTGGGGAGCTCCGGTGTTGTTGGTTAAGAAGAAGGATGGACGATCAAGGTCAGCATGGATTACCGCGAGCTCAACAAGGTTACCGTGAAGAACCGTTATCCGTTACCACGTATTGACGACTTGATGGACCAACTTCGTGAGCGGCGATCTTTTCCAAGATAGACTTGAAGCCCGCTACCATCGATTCGCGTGAAGGAGGAAGATGTCGCCAAAACAATTTTCAGGACTAGATACGGTCACTACGAGTACTTGGTGATGCCGCTTGAGCGACGAACGCGCCAAATGTGTTTATGGAATACATGAACAGGATTTTCCATTCGCTTTTGGATCGATTCGTTGTAGTGTTCATCGACGACATATTGATTTACTCGAGGAACCGAGAAGAACACGCAGAACACCTATGTCGAGTACTACGGATATTACGAGATAAGCAACTCTATGCCAACCTGTCAAGTGTGAATTTTGGCTTGAAGAGGTGAATTTTCTTGGTCACGTGATTTCCAAAGAAGGGATAGCCGTGGATCCAACTAAGATTGAGGCGGTGTTAGCGTGGGAACAAACAAGACGATTACGAGATCAGAGTTTTGTCGCTTAGCAGGCTATTACCGAAGATTCATTGAAGGTTTCTCGAAGATTGTCGCGCTTTACACGATCGACGAGGAAGGATCAACCTTTTGCCTGGGCCAGGAGTGCGGCCGATTTTCAACGGAAGGAGCTTTTGATGACAGCGCTGTGCTGATTTTGCCTCAACCGTAAGAGCCTTACGAGGTGTATTGTGATGCGTCACACCAGGGATTGGGATGCGTGCTGATGCAGCATCGGAAGGTGGTCGCGTATGCTTCAAGACAGCTTAAGATTCACGAGAGGAACTACCCTACTCCCGACTTGGAGCTAGCGCAGAGTTTTTGGCGAAGATATGGAGGCACTACCTTTATGGGAGCACTCTTCGCTTTCAGCGATCACAAGAGCTTGAAGTACTGTTCGACCAAGAAGAGCTCAACATGCGTCGGCGTAGATGGACGTAATTTCTCAAGGACTACGACTTTACGTTGGAATACCATCCCTAAGGCTAACGAGTAGTAGCGCATGCGCTGAGTAGGAAGAGCGCTTAACCTCGGTATTGATGATCAAGGAGTTGGAGATGCTCGAGAAGTTCCGAGACTTGAAGTCGAGTGTCGAAGTTTCACCGGGAAGCCGAGATTTGGTATGCTTGCCATTTCTAACAGATTGTTGGACGAGATCCGAGACCAGCAAGTTCATGACGAGCTTCGCAAGAGAAGATTCATTGATAAGCGCGAAGGCGCGATGCATTTCACGCTGAGCGGACGACATCTTGAGATGCAATGGCCGAGTGTGCGTACCTAACGATCCGAGCCGAGGAAGTTGATTCGACGGCCGCATAAGAGCAACTTTAGTATTCATCCAGGAGTTACGAAGATGTATCAAGACTTGAAGAAGCATTTTTGGTGGTCCTGAATGAAGAAGCAAGTGGCCGAGCACGTAGCCGTGTTTCGACGTGTCGGCGAAGGTGGAGCACCAACGACCTGCGGGAATGCTACAATCGCTGACGTGCGCTTGGAAATGGGATAGTATTTCCATGGATTTCGTTGTAGGTTTGCCGAAGACGCAGAAGAAGAATGATTCGATTTGGGTGATCGTCGACCGATTGACCAAATCGCTCATTTCTTACCAAAGGAGGTCGACATACAACGTGGAAAAGATGACCGAGATCTACATCGCGGAGATAGTACGACTTCATGGAATACCCTCTTCGATCGTGTCGGACCGAGATCCGGTTCACGCCTCATTTTTGGAGGGAATTGCAAGGAGCGATGGGAACCGAGCTCGTGCTTAGCTCGGCATATCATCCACGCATCGACGGTCGACCGAGAGAACGATCCAATCACTTGAAGATTTGTTGCGAGCTTGTACGTTAGATCACCGAGGAAGTTGGGACGACGCCTTACCATTGGTGGAGTTCACCTACAATAACGCTTTCCATGCGAGTATTGGAATGGCACCTTTGAAGCGTCGTATGGATCGGAAATGTCGACGCCTCTTTGTTGGTACCAGGACGGCGAGCGAATCGTCAGAGGACCAGATATGATCCAACAGACTACCGAGAAGATCCGTTTGATCGTAGATCGGATGCGAACATCTCAAAGTCGATGTAAGAGTTATGCGGACCAACGACGTCGACCACTCGAGTTCGAGGAAGGAGAACATGTATTTCTTAGAGTCACCCCCACCATCGGAGTTGGTCGAGCGATCAAATCCAAGAAACTTACCCCTAAATTTATTGGACCTTACCGCATTCTTCGTCGTATTGGTCCAAAGTGGCATATCGATTGCCTTGCCACCATTCTTGTCGAACATCCACGACGCCTTCCACGCCTCACAATTACGGAAGTATGTTTCCGACCCCTCTCATGTCATCGAACCGGATGTGATTCAACTGAAGGACGACCTATCTTTCGAAGCATTGCCAGCAAGGATCGTTGATCGGAAAGCTAAACGATTCTGAACAAAGAGATTCAACTTGTCAAAGTTGTGTGGGATCAGAAGACTGGAGATGCGACTTGGGAGCTGGAGGAGAAGATGAAGACTCAGTACCCTGAACTTTTCCGAGGTAAGAATCTTATTTGCAATTTCGAGGACGAAATTTTTTTAGAGGGAGAGATTGTAACACCTGAGGACGAGATCGACATCGTATTAGGACGACGGATCGAGACCTCGACCAAGACCTTGTGTCGAGGTCCCGGGCCAAGATCGCCATCGAGGTCATTTGCCGAAGTCAAGACCGCGCGTGCACTAGCCGAGCCGAAATGAGGTCGGGTGTCGAGTTGATGAAGCCGCGTACCGAGCTGAGGAGGCCGCGTTCACGAACTCGTGTTAGAGCCTTGTGCGTTTGCACGAGCACCCTTGTCGACATCGTGTCGAGATGACACCTCGTATTCTTTCGAACGTTATTCAGTTATTATTATATTGTTTGTAATAATTATATTGTCGGCCGACCGCTCGCCGTGGTGTCTAGACCGCTGACCGGCGAGTAGAAGGTAATTATGAGAGGAACGATTAAACGGGTAGATGATTGATGGGATTGGCATCTTATAGCTGGAGTTACGATTATACCCCTTTCTCACCAGCTGTATACCACGACCGATTCCTCAAACACTCATTTCTTTTTTCTTCTTTCTTTCTTCTTCCTTCCTTCTCGCTCACGAGTTTCGTTGTTTTTCTCCAAGAACTTCCATCGACTTAAACCGTGAGTTCCATCGAGATTCTGCACAAGCTTTCTTCATCAATCTTGTTCATCATCATCTTCTTCGGCCCATATCTACTTTGCTTCGATCACCGCTGAGGTATGAAGAATGATTTTTCTTTTCATCCGTACTCTTGTTTAGCGCTATTTCTTCTTCCATTTTTAGCCGCTTTATGCTTCCAAATCATGTCAAATTGATGGGTTTTCTTCTTCACAATATTACTTATCTTTCTAACCGATTAATTGGGCTTGTAAAACAAAATTCTTTCTCTCGATTTCGCAATCGGCAGCGTCTAAACTCTTCATTTTTGGTTTATTTCGATTTCTTGTTTTCGCTTGTTGCTTCGGTTGATGTTGTTGTCGATCTATCATTGAAGCATCGATAACTTTTTCATGAACTTTTGATCGAAATCCCTAACTTTGTGTTAGAGGAAAAATATATTCAGTTCTTGAGTTTTATATTTTCTGGGTTGTGGTTAAGTTTGGGAAGAGAGAGCTAAGTGTATTAGAACCCATAGATCGAACTGAGTTGTGTTTGTTTTAGGAAGTCTGTTTCCCGAGATCGTGTGATTTCCGAATCAAGGTGTACGGGAGAGCGAATCCGAGGACGTGGAAGCAGCGGAATCCAGATCGAGAACTGTACGTGTCGAGGTCGACTGAGAACGGTACGTGTCGAAGTCGTTGTCGAGCTCGTTGAAGACAACCGTGTCAAGATCGAGTAAGAGAAGTCGTTGTCGAGCTCTTTGAAGACAGCTGTGTCGAGGTCGTTGTCGAGCAGCATTAACTTGGAGTTCGGTAAGGGCGCTTCACATTAATACTTTCGTAGTATGTTAGCGTAAGGGCAACTCTTAGACATTATTAAGACTTTATTTTTATTGTTATATTTATGTATGGACTCCTTGATTGGTGTCGAGATTGGAATGTTGTGATATGATTGAGTTTTTGCATGTATTTGATATGTGATTGAATATATGTTGAGAATGTTTTATTGCTTAAATGTCGAATTGCGTTTTCTTCATGTTAAGCATGCTCTCTTTATTTGATATGTGATCAAGTAAGTTGTGTTACTCTTTGACATGCGGCGAGCTAATCATCGAGTGAGAGAGCTAGGGAGTCGTATGACGTTTTTGAGCCGGACCCAGATAATCGAGGTGCTAGGTCCCCTTTTTGTTTATGGTGGATTGGCTAGCGCCGCATTATCGGCTGGGGTTGGACTCGCCGATTAATGCTTGGTATCGGTTTGGGGTTGCACCTCCCGTTTACCTATTACGTCAGTTTGGGGATGGACCTGCTGACGATATTCCGGAATAAGAGTCGAGTCGAGTCTAGAGTGAGATGGTCGAGTCACGTGTGGTGATTGAGATATATTATTGCTGTTTGCTTATATCCTTTATATCGAGCTTATCTTGAATTGTTGAGAAGTTGACCCTTTCCCGTGGTGCCTTCAATCCATGACGGTCACCCAGGCGATGTCGAGGGCGCAGGGAACTCGACAGTAGATGATGCCGAGGAGGAGCTCGACGAGGACCCGAGTGACGACCTCTATCTGTCGTGATTGTTTGTTTGTTGGATGTTTGTTTTTCTGAGGACTGTACTTCGTTTTTCTTTTGTGTTCGAGGTCGTGACCAGTTTGGGCAGTGTTGTTTTGTTGTTTCAGGGTAGACTGGTGGTCTTACTTTTGGAGCAGCCCCCTGCGTGGGAGTCTGCCGGAAGTACCCCCAGGGTATGATTGCTCTTTTGAAGTCGTCGTACCTTAGGTGTATTTTCTTTGCACATTTGCTACTCTGTATTTTGTATACATTATTATTTCGAGTGATATATATATGTATGTTATGCATGTATGTTTTATTAGAATTTAAGTCTTGTGTCTTAGTTGCACCATGTTTCGAAAAGCTGTAATTACTCTGATGTGCACGAGTTGGTTTTATAAAAAAAAAATAATATATCGTATTTTTAAAAGGCACAAGAGTTTTGTTTTTAAAACACATCTCATATAGGTTTATGTTGAGCTTGGTGTGTTGAGCTCGGTAACTCGAGCTCGGTATATTGAGCTCGGTAGCGGTCCGGAAACGGGTCGTTACAATAGCGGTGCTTATATAAAAAAAATTACAGATAAATTACTGAATTAAAAGAAACTTGGAAGAAATAAATTGTGAAAAGATAAATAACTTGAAGAATAAATTGCAATAAATAAATGACAGAAAATAAATGACCGAAAAAAAAATAATAAATAAATAAATAAAGTGCTTGAATGATAAAGAGACAGAGAGCAAAGAAGAGCACGCAACAGATTATACAGGTTCGGCCACCAAACACCCCTGTGGCCTACGTCCTGTCCCCAAGGCAAAGCACTGTGGGATTTTCACTAAATCACTAGCTTTTAAATCAGGTTCAGCTAGAAACCTTTACAACTCTATACAGAGCAATACGTTCAAGAGATATCACATCTCTATGAACACCTTGGGATTCCTACCCAAAAAGAAATGTTTTTTTTCAAATAAAATGAGATGAGAAAGATACACTCAATAGTGCAGATATAACAAATTGAAGCTCAAATAATACAACTTAAATTATGTAGAATAAAAAGCTCTCAAGAAATTGTGCTCAAAATAAGTGTGAGTGATGGAGAATATTTGACAGAGTTTTGGCACAAAGAATAAGTGAGTGTCCTATTTTGGAATGCACAGCGCTGTCCTATATATAGGCAAAAAAAGAAAGAGTCGTTGGAAAGACGCGGAGAGAGAATTGGCATTAAAAAAAAAACACGTTTGACAGATAAACATTTGCTGTCAATTGGTCATAAGATGACAGCTGCAATTTGTTGAAAACATGATACACGGATGACATTTAAAAAGGGTGTAATCGATTATAAAGTGATCAAAAGACACGGAGACGGAAATGATTCTCGGACACACTTGGTGTCCGACATCGTATTTCCATACGACCTCTCCCATTTCGGATACGATCTCTCCACACAATCGGCATACGATCTCTCCACACAAATTTCGAGATACGACCTCTCCACACACTCAAAGATACGATCTCTCCACACAATGCAAGATACGATCTCTCCACACAAATAAGACGCTGACGAGATTTGCATGTCAAGATATCACCGCCGACACGGAGAAGAGGAGCACGTCATAAACAATTATGAATATCCTTATAATCGCTTAAGGGTATTCTGCTTCTTGCAACAAGCCAAAGAAAACTTGAAACATTTTTCAGAAAAATATTTTGAGCACAACTTAAGAATTTTTCAAATACTTTGTGCCTAACAATAATTTAGGAAAAATTATCATAAAATCAGTTTTAGAATAAAAATCATTTTGTGAGTGTGTGATTTAATTAGTTGAGAGCATTTTATTACTACTTACAAATAGTCCTAAAAATAAAATAAATACTTAAAAAAACTTTGATCCTTGGTAGGCGCCTTGGTGTAATTTTTCGCTTTTGCACATGACTATTCGTGGAACTCCTTTTGTCAATCATCAAAACAAATCCTGTCAAGGCATGAAATCACAGACTCCCCTTTGATGATGACAAACATCTCAAAGAGGGAAGTTAGTAAAGTACATTGATAATTCGACAATGATGTATACGCATAATTATTTCAAAAGGAGATATCAGAATTTAGGTGCATTTTGGCATTTTGGTGAAGAACCCCCCCTCACAATATGCATGAAATAAACCACTCCCCCTGAATCATATAACTCTCCCCTTTGGCAACATCAAAAGCTGAAGGGCATGGATAATACAACAGGTTTCACACTACAGAGCATCAAAGTACTAAGTCATATGTATATGCATTAAAGTTGCACATCCCAGCATTGAACAAAAAATTATCACATATGTCAAAGTACTAAATCAGATATGCATATGCCAAGGATGCTATGGTAAGTGATATATGTAGTGCGGCATTGGTTCAAATTATAGAATCTAAACAGAAACCACAGATTCATGACAAAAAAGAAGAGAAAAAACAGAATGAGGTTTACTAATCCTCATCCGACCCATCATGATCAGCATCATTATCAAGAGCGTCCTCATCATCGTCGGATGCACTAGGAGAAGCAGAAGACGAACTCTGTGTCTGATGTTGGCGAATAGGGCTGTCAATAATGATTTGCTTACTGCGCAAAGTAGTTTCCATCCTATCCACTTTCACATGCAGTGCACTGACACTCTCGGTTGTTCTCTTTTGTTCACAGAGAATATGTTGTTGTTCACGGAGAACGGCCTGAAGGAGTGCTGTGAGTTCGAATTTGTTCTCAGAGAAGAAAGCAGCATCCAGAATTCTTGGCTTTTGAATTTCTCTGTTGAAGAAGTTCTTCCATACTCAGCAACTTGTTCAGCAGAGGAGAAATATTTTTCTTGAAGTTCCCTGCTCAGCGTTCCGTGGCGTGATCTGATTGGCAGAGAATGCCACCCATAAACGATTATGGGATTCTCATAATCGATTATAGCTGTTGACGGGTGAGCTCCGCTCTGTAACCGTTTAGGTAATTGATTAAGTAATCGTTTACATAAACGATTATGAAGTACATGGTAATCGATTAGATAACCGTTTAAACTCTTCGTAAACGATTATCATAAACGTTTAAGAGCTCTCTGTTTTGCTCGCTTCTTTTGTCCTTGAGGTGTATGAAATTTGAGACCTGCATAAAATTGTTAGCACACTCCAACGCCCAAGTTAGAATTTGTAAAAGATAAAATGCACTCACACGCAATCATTCAATGCACGATTGATCTAAAATTCCTAATTCAGTTCTTATGAAAAAAAAAAATCTTTAGGCAAAGGTTTAGTAAAAATGTCCGCAAGTTGCTTAGATGTTTCCACAAACTCAATCACACAATCTCCTTTTTGAACATGATCTCTAATAAAATGGTGCCTAATTCTATGTGCTTAGTCCGGGAGTGATAGACCGGGTTTTTCGTGAGGTTTATGGCACTAGTATTGTCGCACTTAATTGGAACAGTTTTCAGATTAATCCCATAATCATTCAACTGTTGTTTCATCCAAATAATTTGTGCACAAATAACCGTCACGTAACGTATTCCGCTTCAAAGAAGGGACAAAGCCACACCGCTTGTTTCTTACTATGCCATGAGACCAAGGCATTCCTGGCAAGTGGCATGTCCCACTAGTGCTTTTTCGGTCCATTTTGCAACCCGCAAAATCGTAATCCAGTACCCAATAAGTGTGCACAAGACCTTTGGGGTACCATAAACCCATAGTTTGTGTGCCAGTGAGATATCTCATGATGCGTTTTACCGCTAAGAGATGTGATTCCTTAGGATTTGCTTGAAAACGTGCACACATACAAACACTAAGCATAATATCCGGACGACTAGCAAGAGATAGAGAAGAGATCCTATCATATCTCGATACTTACTTACTTCGACCGACTTACCACCTTCATCTTTGTCAAGATAGCATGATGTGCTCATTGGAGTTGAGATTTCTTTGGCGTTGCTCATTCCAAATCTTTTAAGCAACTCCTTGCAATATTTGGATTGATTTATAAAAATTCCTTCTGTTGTTTGTTTGATTTGAAGACCAAGGAAGTAGTTGAGCTCTCCCATCATGGACATTTCAAACTCACTTTGCATGATTTTGGAAAAATCTTCACACAAGGACTCATTAGTAGCACCAAAGATGATATCGTCAACATAAATTTGAACAAGTAAAATGTCATGATTTTTGTGTTTAATGAAAAGAGTGGTATCAACTTTTCCTCTTTCAAAACCTTTTTCAAGTAAATATTTGCTCAACCTCTCGTACCAAGCTCTCGGAGCTTGTTTTAAACCATATAAAGCCTTTTTCAATTTGAAGACATGATTTGGAAATTCAAAATTTTCAAAACCGGGAGGTTGATTAACATATACTTCTTCTTGAATAAAGTCATTAAGAAATGCACTTTTAACATCCATTTGAAAAAGTTTGAAATCCATGATGCATGCAAATGCGAGAAGCATGCGAATAGCTTCTAATCTAGCCACGGGTGCATAGGTTTCATCGAAATCTATGCCCTCTTGTTGGTTATAGCCTTTTGCAACAAGTCTAGCTTTATTTCTAACAATGATACCGTTTTCATCAAGCTTGTTGCGAAAGACCCATTTGGTCCCAATGACTAGGTGATCTTTAGGCCTAAGGACAAGTTCCCAAACATCATTTCTCTCAAATTGATTTAATTCCTCTTGCATAGCAAGGGTCCAATGCTCATCAAAGATGGCTTCATTGACGTCATTTGGTTCAATTTGAGAGACAAAGGCCATATGATGACATGCATGATTAAGAGAGTTTTGAGTCGTTACTCCCTTTTGAGATATCACCTATTATGTTGTCAAGAGGATGGTTCTTTGAGACTCTCCATTCCTTTGGAAGATTTGAGTGAGAGAGTTCTTGAGAGGGTTGAGGCAAGGACTCTTGATCCTCCTTTTGAACTTTTGATCTCTCTTGTTCCTCTAAATATGTATCTCCAAACACTTCGCAAGATCATCAACACTTTCTTCATCAAGATTTGGGGTTAGATTCATCAAAAGAAACATGCAGATTCTTCAACAGCTTAAAGTACGTTTATTAAAAATTCAAAGGCTTTACTAGAAGTGGAATATCCAAGAAATAAACCTTCATCGCCTTTAGCATCAAATTTACCAAGGTTATCTTTACTGCTATTTAGAACAAAGCACTTACATCCAAATACGTGAAGGTGGGAAATGTTGGGCTTCCTTCCTTGTAAATTTCATAGTATGCTTGTTTTAGAATAGGTCTTATGAGGACTCTATTCATTACATAACATGCGGTGCTTACTGCCCGCCTGTAAATACTTAGGAAGGTTGGTCTCATTGAGCATTGTCCTCGCAAGCTCTTCAAGAGACCGATTTTCCTTTCCACCACTCCATTCTCAGTGGTGTTCTAGGTGCGAAAAATTATGCTCAATTCCATTTTCAAGACAAAAGCCTCAAATGCCTCATTTTGGAATTCCCCACCGTGATCACTTGGATGGATACTATGTTCATTCCTTTTTCATTTTGGATAACTTTAGCAAGTTTACGAAAGGCAAAGAAAAGCGTCATTTTTATGAGAAAGAAATAAAGTCCATGTATAGCGAGAATAGTCATCCACAATAACAAGGGCATAGTAATTTCCACCAAAGCTTTTAGTTCTAGATGGTCCAAATAAGTCCATGTGTAAAAGTTGTAAAGGCCGGTTTGTGGAAACAATATTTTTTGATTTGAAAGAGGTCTTTACTTGTTTTCCTTTTAGACAGGCATCACATAATTTATCTTTTTCAAAACGAAGCTTTGGTAAGCCAATTACTAAGTCCTTTTGAACCAACTTATTAAGATGATCCATGTGAATATGAGCCATTCTCCTATGCCATAGCCAAGATTCATCCTCTTTACTAATAAGACAACATGCATCATTTGAAGGTATTTTGTCTAAATCAAGCATATAGATATTTCCAATTCTAGGTCCAATAACAATAACATCTTCATTTATAGAATCCATGACCATGCATTTTGAAGAATCGAAAACCACTTTGTTTCCTTTATCACAAAGTTGACTAATGCTTAGCAAATTATGCTTCAAACCATCCACATACAAAACATTTTCAATAGTGGGATTAGGACTCTTACCAATAGAACCAATCCCAAGAATTTAACCTTTGTTGTTGTCACCATACCCACATAGCCACTATTCTTAGGTACCAATGAGGAGAACTTGCTTTTGTCTCCGTCATGTGCTTTGAACAGCCGCTATCAAGATACCAATTTAAGTCCTTGGCTTTCAAGCACACCTACATCATCAAATCATATTTTAACCTTTGGTACCCAAACCATGTCAGTCCAGATGAGTTAGTTTTTGGCAAAGTACCCTTTGGAATCCATATCTTTTTGCCAACCACATTCTTGTTCTTTCTAATATTGCAAATGGAGGCAAGTGTGACCATTTCTACCAAAGTGAAAGCATTTAATGAAAGGGCTGCTTGAAGTGTTGTTGTGATTAACAAGTTTAAAGGATTTTTCATGCGTTTGTGGATTATAACCCAAACCGGCTTTTCCAAAGGTACCCTTTTGTTTTCCCAATAGAATGTTTAAGTTATCCCTTCCCATGGTAAATTTGGCAATGGTGTTTTCCAAATCTTCAATCTTGTTTTTCAAAACATTGCATTCATCACACTTGAAAGTATCAATCTTTTGGTTTTCACAAAAGGTGCAAGTAGAAACTTCAGTCACAACAACTTGTTTTTCCTTAAAAACTTCCATCTCTTGGTTTAAGAAAATAATTTTAGATTCAAGAGAAGAGATGGTTTTCTTAGAAGAAGAAATAATTTTTCGAAGTCTAGTCGTTTTATTATTTAATTCTTCACAAGCAATAAGCAGCTCATCATAAGTTAAAGGAGATTCGAGTTCAAGAGCATTTACCTCATTCTCCTCGTTGCCATGAGACATAAGTTGGCCTCCTCATTTTCTGATTCATCAGATTAGTCCATATCATTGTCATCCCAGGCAATGTAGGCTCTTCTTCCTTTTGATTCCTTTTGTGGTCTTCTATCAAATTTTTCGTTTTTCTTCCCATTACGAGGCGATCGGGTTTTATATGTCCCTTTGACCACACTTATAGCAAGTTGGATTAAAAGAAGTTCCTTCCTCATTTTTCTTTGAGGATTTTGTACCTTGCCCGTTCTCCCCTTTTGCCTCATGAACCTTTTGAACCTTGAACCATCGACTTATGTCTTCCTCATTCTCATCTAGACTATCATTGTTGTCGATTCCTCTTTTCATTTACGATTGCTTTGAGAGCAATTCCTTTCTTTTTCTTATCACTTTCTTCACTCTCAAAGAGTCGATTTAGTTCAAGTTCATGTTCCGCAATTTTCCAAACAAGGTTGCCAATGATATAGTAGATAAATCTTTAGATTCAGATATAGCAAGAACCTTGGGTCAGCTTCTATTTAAACATCTAAGAACTTTATTAATTAAATCTTCATTGTCAAGACTTTCCCAAGAGCTACGAGATGGTTTATTATATGGATGAACCTTTTTGCATATCTTGTATGTTTTCACTTGGTTTCATCCTAAATAACTCATACTCATGGGTTAATGTGTTCATTCGAGCCCTCTTGACCTCGGTAGTACCTTCATGGGTCAATAGAAGGGTGTCCCACATTTCTTTAGCAGCCTTGCAATTTGAGACCCTATAGAACTCATCGTAGCTTAAAGCGTAAGTGATGATGTTCTTAGCTTTCAAATTGTATTGGACCTTTTCTTATCATCTTCGGTCCAAAGTGATCTTGGTTTGTCTACCATCGCATCATTAATTGATTGAGTGGGGACAAATGGACCATTTTCCACAAAGATCCCAAATATCAAGATCAACACCCTCAAGAAAGATTTGCATTCTATCCTTCCAATAACCAGACCCCTCACCACTGAAAAATGGGGGTCCTGTTTCATGGAAGTTCCCTCGTTATTGTTTGAAGTCATTCTCTTGAGACGGTTAAGTCCTTTATACAAGAGTCTAGCTCTGATGCCACTTGTTACCAAGTGACTTCAAACACAAGAGGGGGGTGAATTGTGATAGCGGTGCTTATATAAAAAAAATTACAGATAAATTACTGAATTAAAAGAAACTTGAAAGAAATAAATTGCGAAAAGATAAATAACTTGAAGAATAAATTGCAGTAAATAAATGACAGAAAATAAATGACCGAAAAATAAATAAAAAAATAAATAAAAAAATAAATAAAGTGCTTGAATGATAAAGAGACAGAGAGCAAAGAAGAGCACGCAGCAGATTATACAGGTTCGGCCACCAAACACCCCTGTGGCCTACGTCCTGTCCCCAAGGCAAAGCACTGTGGGATTTTCACTAAATCACTAGCTTTTAAATCAGGTTCAGCTAGAAACCTTTACAACTCTATACCAGAGCAATACGTTCAAGAGATATCACCTCTCTATGAACACCTTGGGATTCCTACCCAAAAAGAAATGTTTTTTTTCAAATAAAATGAGATGAGAAAGATACACTCAATAGTGCAGATATAACAAATTGAAGCTCAAATAATACAACTTTAATTATGTAGAATAAAAAGCTCTCAAGAAATTGTGCTCAAAATAAGTGTGAGTGATGGAGAATATTTAACAGAGTTTTGGCACAAAGAATAAGTGAGTGTCCTATTTTGGAATGCACAGCGCTGTCCTATATATAGGCAAAAAAAGAAAGAGTCGTTGGAAAGACGCGGAGAGAGAATTGGCATTAAAAAAAAAACACGTTTGACAGATAAACATTTGCTGTCAATTGGTCATAAGATGACAGCTGCAATTTGTTGAAAACATGATACACGGATGACATTTAAAAAGGGTGTAATCGATTATAAAGTGATCAAAAGACACGGAGACAGAAATGATTCTCGGGCACACTTGGTATCCGACATCGTATTTCCATACGACCTCTCCCCAGCTCGGCATGCGACCTCTCCCCAGCTCGGCATACGATCTCTCCACACTCTAAGATACGACCTCTCCCCACTCGGCATACGATCTCTCCACACACTCTAAGATACGACCTCTCCACACACTCGGCATACGATCTCTCCACACAAAGACGCTGCAGACGAGATTTGCATGTCAAGATATCACTGCTCGACACGGAGAAGAGGAGCACATCATAAACGATTATGAATATCCTTATAATCATTTAAGGGTATTCTGTTTCTTGCAACAAGCCAAAGAAAACTTGAAACATTTTTCAGAAAAATATTTTGAGCACAACTTAAGAATTTTTCGAAATACTTTGTGCCTAACAATAATTTAGGAAAAATTATCATAAAATCAGTTTTAGAATACCTTGGTAGGCGTCTTGGTGTAATTTTCCGCTTTTTGCACATGACTATTCGTGGAACTCCTTTTGTCAATCATCAAAACAAATCCTGTCAAGGCATGAAATCACAGTATCTATATACATCAAAGCAAATATATCAAAGAATTATTGAAGAAATTCAAGATGCTGGATTGCAAGCCTATGTGTACACCTATGCATCCTACCTGCACTCTTAGTAAAGATGAAATTGGTAAGAAGGTAGATCAGAAAATGTACAGATGTATGATTGGATCTCTACTTTATCTTACGACTTCAAGACCTGACATTATGTTCGAAATGCACTGTGTGCTAGATTTCAATCGGATCCTGAGAATCACACCTGAGTCTTTGTTAAAAGAATATTCAGATATTTGCAAGGAACTACTAATCTTGGTTTGCTTTATAAGAAATCAAAAGATTACAAATTAGTAGGTTTCGTGATGCTTTGACTTTCTTTGGAGACCGAATTGAAAAAGAGCACAAGTGGAGGTGCCCGGTTCCTTGGAGCTAATCTTGTGTCTTGGTCAAGCAAAAGACAAAGCACTATTGCACTCTCAACAAACAGGTTGAATACATCTCAAGAAAGAAGTTGCGCTTCTCAACTTCTGTGGATGAAGTATCAACTTGAAGACTAATTGATAAAAGAGAGTAACATTCCTATCTTTTGTGATAATACATCTGCCATTTGTCTTACTAAAAATCCTATATTGCATTCTAGAGCAAAGCACATTGAGATTAAACATCATTTTATAAGAGACTATATTCAGAAGGGGACACTTGAAATCAAATTTGTAGACACTATCTTATATTGCATTCTAGAGCAAAGCACATTGAGATTAAACACCATCTTATAAAAGAATGATTAATCTCAGCGTCTTATGATAGATATCATTTGAGCATCTGGTATGACATCATCATCATATGAGTAAGCATTTTTATATGCCAACTGCATCATAACTCAGCATCCGATGAATCCGCTATGAGCATCCGAAACACACACGTGGTAAGCTCGTGTGGAACTTAAGCGTCTCATCACACATAATCTGAGTCATGATTATTTACGTTTTCAATAAAATCTTTTACTTTATTTTGGCAACTGCATTTAATGAAAAGAGGTATCTTTATTTTAATTTCTTTTTAAATTTATTTTTATTACTCGGATAATGAAGAGGTTTTTGAAAAGTAACTATACCAATTACAAAACCTTCCTACTACTCCTTCTTTTTCGCTCCACAATCACTCGCTCTGTTTTCACCTGAAAATGCTTTTTTTCTTCTTCGTGGATCGCTCAAACCCTAAACCTCCATTTCTCTATCTCTCAACTGCAATCATGTCTGGTGTAACAACCTCTGAGTATACTGCTATTTACAACATCATGGCTGAAGGAAAGGTTCTGTTGGAAAATCGAATTGATTTAAAGAACTTCAAACTCTATGGCTTGGATTTCTACAGTGGTTTCAAGGCAATGGGTTGGGAACACTACTTCTTTTGGAAACAGGTTAAGGTTCTAGTTACTGCTATCAAGGAATTTTGGGGTAATGCTCGTTTACACCAAGGTGGTATCTCTGAAGGTTCCTACTCCATCAACAGAAAAGGGAATAGCCCTGCTGTTTGGTTTGGGTCTCAGCCTTCCTTTAAAGGACATCTCAACATTGTCTTTGCCATCCTTGAAGACAGCATTCATTGGAGGGGATATCTCCAGTCTTGAAACTCCAGAGGTGAAGGTCTTCAAGTGCCATAAAGATGGGTGATTGTAGATAGAGTTATATGACTCATATCTAACAAATTTTGGTCTAATGTCAAAAGGGACAGGTTTCTTTGGAATTAGGGCAGTAGTTTTTGGTGTCACTACTGTGATATTGTACTTGGGGGGAATGTAGGGTTTGAAAAGATTAAATGGAGGGACTTTGAAAAGGAGGTTAAAAGGATGAGAATGAAGTTTGAAAATGTATGAAGTGAAGGAGGTATATGTGGAGGTTTGAGGTGAGGAGATGGTGAGTGTAATGGTCTGTGTTTGGGTTAGTTGTTTGGGGGCTATGGGAGTGGTTGTGTTTCTGGCTTTCTGTGCACAGGTTTGAATGGTTGATGGTTGTGTAACAGATATAGGTGGAGCAGGAATGGTATCATCAGTTTCAAAAACAGATACAGAATCATCAGTAAAATTCAGTACATTTGGTTCAAGCTCAGACTACCTGACCAATCTCTTGAGCTTCTGTCTAGGGGCAGCAGCTGGAGGCGGACGTTGAATTGCCTTCTTCTGTGCACCGGACGCTGAAACTTGTTTCTCAGCTTCTGGCTTGCTTCTTTTCCTCAGAATCTGACTGATGGGAGCGCGGTCCTCATCTTCTGATTCAGTCTTTCTTTTAGGTGCAGGAGCCACCTTCTGCTTCTTGCTTCTTGTCTCCTCTTCTGGAGAATCAGAAGTCCTTTTCACACTAGTTACTGAGCTTCTGGTGGTTTTATCAGTAGTAGACTTCTTGCTAAGAGAGGGACCAAATTCTACTCCCTGTTCCTTTTTCACCTTCTTCATATGTTCACCAGTGATCAATTTCATTCTGACCAAGCTGTTAACTCCAAAGGTGTCAGGAATCACAACACTCTCAGTGCCAAAATACTTCACCTTTTCTTGATCTGGCAAAACAGTCAGCTTGTTTACAACCAGATTCTTGGCCATCAACTCAGTGAGAAGAACACCATAAGGAATGCACTTGTAGGTGTTTTTCATGTCAGCAACACCTTTCCTCAAATTAACCAGTGCATTAATCAGGTTGTTGTAGATCAATCTTGCCAGGTTTACCTTGTGACCAGCCATGTAGTGCCCCATAATGAACTTCTGTTCATAGTTGACTATGTCACTAGAACCAGCCTTCAACCAGACGCTCTTAGTGATTATCTTGTGAAGAACTCTGTAATGACTCTTCAAATGCTTTGCAGTAGGGGTTTCACCAGATTCTTTCAGCTATTTATAATTCTCAAACAAATCCTCATTGACCTTCTCAAGGCCATTAAATGCATCAGCCCAATCTGTGTAGTAAACGATACCTTCACAGGGACAACCAGTGACTTCAGAAATGTTGGTAATGGTAAAAATGAACTTGTAGCCTCTCACAGTTCCTTCAAAGATACCACCTTGGTGTAAACGAGCATTACCCCAAAATTCCTTGATAGCAGTAACTAGAACCTTAACCTGTTTCCAAAAGAAGTAGTGTTCCCAACCCATTGCCTTGAAACCACTGTAGAAATCGAAGCCATAGAGTTTGAAGTTCTTTAAATCAATTCGATTTTCCAACAGAACCTTTCCTTCAGCCATGGTGTCGTAAATAGCAGTATACTCAGAGGTTGTTACACCAGACATGATTGCAGTTGAGAGATAGAGAAATGGAGGTTTAGGGTTTCAGAACAGTCACGAAGAGAAGAGAAAAAAAGCTTTGCATCGAAACAGAGCGAGTGATTGTGGAGCGAAAAAGAAGGAGTAGTAGGAAGGCTTTGTAATTGGTACAGTTACTTTTCAAAAACCTCTTCATTATCGGAGTAATAAAAATAAATTTAAAAAGAAATTAAAATAAATATACCTTTTTTCATTAAATGCAATTGCCAAAATAAAGATAAAGATTTTATTGAAAACGTAAATAATCATGACTCAGATTAGGTGTGATGAGACGCTTAAGTTCCACACGAGCTTACCACGTGTGTGTTTCGAATGCTCATAGCTGATTCATCTAATGCTGAGTTATGATGCAGTTGGCATATAAAAATGCTTACTTGTATGATGATGATGTCATACCAGATGCTCAAATGATATCTATCATAAGACGCTGAGATTAATCATTCTTTTATAAGATGGAAATTTAAATTTCTTCTTATAAAATTGAATCTATCTTCAGCAAGAGGTTTTGTAAGAATATCAGCCCACTGGTGATCAATGTCTACAAATTTGATTTCAAGTGTCCCCTTCTGAACATAATCTCTTATAAAATGATGTTTAATCTCAATGTGCTTTGCTCTAGAATGCAATATAGGATTTTTAGTAAGACAAATGGCAGATGTATTATCACAAAAGATAGGAATGTTACTCTCTTTTATCAAGTAGTCTTCAAGTTGAAACTTCATCCACAGAAGTTGAGAACTGCAACTTCTTCTTGAGATGTATTAAACCTGCTTTGTTGAGAGTGCAATAGTGCTTTGTCTTTTGCTTGACCAAGACACAAGATTAGCTCCAAGGAACTGGCACCTCCACTTGTGCTCTTTCTTTCAATTCGGTCTCCAAAGAAAGTCAAAGCATCACGTAAACCTACTAATTTGTAATCTTTTGATTTCTTATAAAGCAAACCAAGATTAGTAGTTCCTTGCAAATATCTGAATATTCTTTTTAACAAAGACTCAGTGTGATTCTCTAGGATCTGATTGAAATCTAGCACACAGGAAGATGCTGAACATAATGTCAGGTCTTGAAGTCGTAAGATAAAGTAGAGATCCAATCATACCTCTGTACATTTTCTGATCTACCTTCTTACCAATTTCATCTTTACTAAGAGTGCAGGTAGGATGCATAGGTGTACACATAGGCTTGCAATCCAGCATCTTGAATTTCTTCAATAATTCTTTGATATATTTGCTTTGATGTATATAGATACCATCACTGCATTGCTTGATTTGTATTCCAAGGAAAAACTTTAATTCTCTCATCATGCTTGTAACACCTGAGGACGAGATCGACCTCGTATTAGGACGTCGGATCGAGACCTCGACCAAGACCTTGTGTCGAGATCCCGTGCCAAGATCGCGTGCCGAGGTCATTTGCCGAGCTGAGGAGACTGCGTGCACTAGCTGCTGAGCTGAGGAGGTCGCGTGTCGAGCTGATGAAGTCGCGTACCGAGCTGAGGAGGTCGCATGTCGAACTGAGGAGGCCGCGTGCACGAACTCGTGTTAAGAGCCTTGTGCGCTTGCACGAGCACCCTAGTCGACATCGTGTCGAGATGATAACTCGTATTCTTACGAACGATATTCAGCGTTATTATTATATTGTTTGTAATAATTATATTGTCGGCGTGCTGTCTCGTCGCCGTGTCTAGATCTCTGACCTATAGAGTAGAGGGTAATCATGAGAGAGGAGCGATTAGATGGGTAGAATGATTGATGGGATTGACATCTCATAGCTGGAGTTACGATAATGCCCTTCCCTCACCAGCTGTATACCACGATCGGTTCCCTCAGATACTCACTTCTCTTTTCTTCTTCCTTCTTCCTTCCTTCTGCTCTGAGTTCCTTGTTTTTCTCCAAAATCTCCATCGAAGAAACCTTGAGTTCCATCGAGCTTCTGCGTAAATTTTCTTCATCAATCTTGTTCATCATCATCCTCTCGACATATCTCACCATCTCGACCACCATCTGAGGTATGAAGAACAGATTTTTCTCTTCCTTCGTGCTACTGTTTAGCGCTATTTCTTCTTTCCATTTTAGCTAGTTTTATGCTTCCAAATCATGTCAAACTGATGGGTTTTCTTCTTCATGATATTACCTCCCTTTCTAACCGATTATTTAGGCTTGTAAAACAAATTTTCTTCCTCTGATTTCTGCAATAGGCAGTGCCCAAAAACCTTTCCTTTTTGGTTTGTTTCGATTTCTTGTTTTTCGTTCGTTGCTTCTGGCTGTTGTTGTTGTCGATTTATCTGTTGTAGCATCAGATAACCTTTTCATGAACTTTTGATCGAAAACCCTAACTTTGTGTTAGAGGAAAAATATATTTAAGTTCTTGAGTTTTAATATTTACTGGGTTGTGGTTAAGCTTGGGATGAGAGCTAAGTGTTATTAGAACCCATAGATCGAACTGAGTTGTGCTTGTTTTAGGAAGTCTGATTCCCGAGATCGAGTGATTTCCGAATCAAGGTGTACGGGAGAGCGAACCCGAGGACGTGAAAGCAGTGGGATCCAGATCGAGAACTGTACGTGTCGAGGTCGACTGAAAAGCGTACGTGTCGAGGTCGATTGAGGACGGTACGTGTCGAAGTCATTGTCGAGCTCGTTGAAGACAGCCGTGTCGAGATCGAGTAAGAGAAGTCGTTGTCGAGCTCTTTGAAGACAGCCGTGTCGAGGTCGTTGTCGAGCAGCGTTATCTTGGAGTTCGGTAAGGGCGCTTCACATTAATACTTTCATAGTATGCTAGCGTAAGGGCACTTCATATTCTACGTGTTTATGTTATTGTGTATGTGTCGAGCTTGGAATATTGAAATATGATTGGGTTTTTGCATGTAATTAATATGTGATTGAATATATGCTGTGAATTGTGTATTGCATGTTGAATTGCGTTTCTTCATGTCGAGCTTGCTCTTTTTATTTGACATGCGGTTGAATATCTTGTGTTTAACTCTTTGAATATCGTATGCGGCGAATTGTTCATCGAGTGAGCGAGCTAGGTGAGTCGTATGACGGTTTTGATCCGTGACCCCGATAACTAAGGGTGCTAGGTCCCTTTGTTTACGGAGATTGACTAGACGCCGCCACGCTATGGGACCTGAGTTGACCGCCCTAGGGAGAGCGAGGATCCCAAGGCTTACCGACTTTCCGACATACCTGATGCAGCGTGTGCATTCCGGAAAAATTGTCGAGTCGAGAGAAAATGGATTGCGAGTTGTGTCGAGTCTAGAGTGAGATGGTCGAGTCACGTGTGGTGATTGAGATACATTATTGTGTTTACTTATCTCTTTATGCCGTGCTTATCTTGTATTGTTGAGAAGTTGACCCTTTCCCGTGGTGCCTTCAATCCATGACGGTTACCCAGGCGATGTCGAGGGCGCAGGGAACTCGACAGCAGATGATGCCGAGTAGGAGCTCGACGAGGACCAGGGCGACGACCTGTACTTGTCGTGATTGATTACGTTTGTTCGACGTATTTCTTTTGATGACTGTACTTGTTTTTCTTTTGTGTTCGGAGGTCGTGACCAGTTTGGGCCGGTTATGTTTTGTTGCTACAGGGTAGACTGGCGGTTTACTTTTGGAGCAGCCCCCTGCGTGGGAGTCTGCCGGAAGTACCCCCAGGGTATGATTGCTCTTTTGAAGTCGTCATACCTTAGGTGTATTTTCTTTATACATTGCTACTCTGTATTTTGTATACATTATTATTTCGAGTGGTATATATGCATGTATGTTTTATTAGAATTTAAGTCTTGTGTCTTAGTTGCACCATGTTTCGAAAAGCTGTAATTACTCTGATGTGCACGAGTTGGTTTTATAAAAAAAAAAAATAGATCGTACTTTTAAAAGGCACAAGAGTACCGTTTTAAAACACATCTCATACAGGTTTAGTTGAGCTCGGTGTGTTGAGCTCGGTAACTCGAGCTCGGTATATTGAGCTCGGTAGCGGTCCGGAAACGGGTCGTTACAATGCTCATCTCAAATTTAGCCTGCATAAGCTTAGAAAATTCTTTGCAAAGGCTTTCATTAGTGGCTCCAAAAATGATATCATCAACATAGATTTGAACAAGTATGAAATGCTTGTTAGAAGATTTTCTGAAAAGAGTAGTGTCAACTAAACCTCTTGTAAATCCATTTTCCATTAAAAAGAAACTTAGTCTATCATACCATGCTCTGGGAGCTTGCTTAAGACCATATAGAGCCTTTTTAAGTTTAAAAACATGTTCTGGAAATTCAATATCTTCAAAACCAGGAGGTTGTTTAACATAAACTTCCTCAATTATAAAACCATTTAGAAAAGCACTTTTCACATCCATTTGATATAGAGTTATCTCATGATGTGCTGCAAATGAAAGTAAAATGCGAATAGCTTCTAGTCTTGCAACAGGTGCAAAAGTTTCAGTGAAATCAATACCTTCTTCTTGTGAGTAACCTTGAGCTACTAACCTTGCTTTATTTCTCACAACTTTACCATCTTCATCAAGCTAATTTCTAAATACCCATTTAGTACCAATAGCTTGCTTATCTTCTGGTAAAGTGACTAGCTTCCATACATCATTTCTTTGGAACTGATTTAGCTCATCTTGCATTGCTAGAATCCACCCTTCATCTTCCAATGCTTGATCAATCGTCTTAGGTTCCATTTCAGAGAGAAGTGCAAAATCAGCATGCTCCTTGAAAGAGGATCTGGTTCGTACTTTATCACCAGGTTCTCCTATGATTTGATCTTTTGGATGATTGGTTTTGTACTTCCAGCTTTTTCTTGCTTCAGCTTCTGCTTGAGTAGAATTCTTCGTCTTGTCACCACCGGATGATGAAGATGCACGTTCACCGTCTGACTTGTCACCGAGGTTTAATTCTGAAAATAACTCATCTAGCTCTGACATAGCAGTGTCAGGCTTCTTATCATCAAACTTGACATGAATGGACTCAACTGTCAAAGTTTCTTTGTTGTATATTCTAAAAGCTTTAGATCTTTCAGAGTATCCCAAAAAGATTCCTTTGTCAGCCTTGGAATCAAACTTACCAAGCTGATCTTTAGTATTCAAAATATAACAAATACAACCAAAAGGATGAAAGTAAGAAATGTTTGGTTTTCTACCTTTCCACAATTCATAAGGAGTCTTATTCAAAATAGGTCTTATAAGAATTCTATTTTGAATATAACAAGCTGTGTTTACTGCTTCTGCCCAAAAATGTTTCGCAATGTCAGCTTTATTGATCATGGTCCTGGCCATTTCTTGGAGGGACCTATTTTTCCTTTCTACAACACTATTTTGTTGAGGTGTTCTAGGGAAGGAGAAATTGTGGGAGATGCCATTTTCTTCACAAAATTTTTGAAAGCTTTCATTTTCAAATTCTCCCCCATAATCACTTCTAATAGAAGAAATACAGATGTCTTTTTCATTTTGAACTGATTTGCAGAATACAGTAAATACCTTAAAAGACTCATTCTTGTGGGCAAGGAATTTAACCCATGTCCATCTAGGAAAATCATCAACAATGACTAATCCATAATTCTTTCCAGTTAAAGAGGCTGTCCTTGTGGGACCAAAAAGATCAAGATGTAAAAGTTCAAGTGTTCTAGAGGTTGAAACAACATTTTTTAAATGAAAGGAAGTTTTAACTTGTTTTCCTCTTTGACAAGCCTCACACAGGGCATCAGATTGGAACTTAAGATTTGGTAAGCCTCTAACAAGATTGTGTTTGCTTAATTTTGAGATTAACCTCAAATTGGAATGACCAAATCTTTTGTGCCAAATCTATTGCTCATCTTCAACAGACATAAGACACTTGACATCTTGTTTTGCAAGTTCAGAAAGATCAACTTTATAAATGTTTTGTTTCCTCTTTGCTGTAAAGAATATAGATCCATCATTTTTGCTTTTTACTGAACATCCATTTTCTGTAAAGACAACATTATAACCATTGTCACATAATTGACTTATGCTCAATAGATTATGTTTCAGTCCTTCAACATATAAAACATTATCAATAGAAGGAAGAGAGTCTTTACCTATGCGACCAATTCCAACTATTTTACCTTTCTGGTTTCCTCCGAAACCAACGAATCTAGCTTCTCTAAGTCTCAGTTCTTGGAACATATGCTTTTCTCCCGTCATGTGACGCGAGCATCCACTGTCTAAATACCAAGATAGGTGTGTTGACTTTGTTGCTAAGCAAGTCAACAACATAGACTATTTTATCTTTAGGTACCCATATCTTTTTGGGTCCTTTGTTGTTAGTTCTTGAAGGATACTTGTCCTTCTTAGTTGTAAACACAGTACACGCATTTTTCAAATAACCAGATTTATTGCAGTAAGTACAATGCAAGCATTCACTATGATCATTGGTGTCATCAGATGCTGAATCATTTTCTAAAGGAGGTTTATCTAATATATAACCAAGACCATGAATTGTCGTTTTACTGACACCCCAAATCATAGAAGCTTGCTTGCTTCGAGTTACACTCTCTGCAAGAAACTCTTGAAATGCATGTTCATAGTCATTTGATTTGCAGTTAGGATTGCCTGTAACTACAGAGCTTTTAACTTGAGAGCTCTCAGCTTCTGGTTGCTTGTTAGCTTCCAGACGCTGGTTATCCACCAGACGCTTATTTTCAGTTTTCAGCTTCTGGTTCTCTTCATTGAGTACAGAGTTTTCATTGTATAAAAAATGCAAATCTTGTAATAGTTTTGAAAATTTCTTTTTCAAATTCTTATACTCAATAGAGAGAGTGGAAGAGTCCTTTAACAGATCATCAAATACATGTTGAAGTTCAGAATAAGAATCATATATTATTACCTCTTCAACTTCTTCTTCTGAATCAAGATCAGTGTCTGCCATGAGGGCAATGTGAGCTTCTTCTTCTTTATCTTCCTCAGAGGAGGATAAGTCAAGATCTTCCCATGTTGCCATGAGACCTTTCTTCTTTTTCTTGAAGAAGCTTCTTGTGGACTTTTCCTTAAGATTAGGACACTCGGACTTGAAATGTCCAGGCTTCTTACATTCATAGCAAATGACTTGGGCTTTGTCCTTGTCTTTGCTTTCCTTCTTGTCCTTTGTAACTTTCTTCTGAAACCTCCTTCTGAAGTTTCTCTTCTTCCACATTCTCTGGATCTTCTTAGATATGAACGCTACCTCATCGTCTGTTCCATCATAATCTCCTTCAAGCTTCATCATCTGATTCTTCTTCTTCAGCCTGAAAAGCTTTAGAAGTACTAGGTTTATGTTGATTAACTTTTAAAGCAATAGACTTACTCTTCTTGGTAGGTTCTTCTTCATTTAGCTCAAGTTCATGAGCTTTCAAATAACTCATAAGATCTTCAAGCCGAAGGACATTTAGATCTTTTGCTTCTTGAATAGCAGTGACTTTGGGTCTCCACTGCTTAGTCAAACTTCTCAAGATCTTTCTCACATGGTCAGGTGTAGTATAACTTTTTCCAAGGGCCTGCAACCCATGAACAAGTGTTTGGAACCTTCCAAACATAGTTTCAATGTTTTCTCCATCTTCCATTTTGAATAGCTCATACTGGCGAATCATCATGCTAGCCTTTGTTTCTCTTACTTGGGCAAAACCCTCATAAGACAAAACAAGAGAATCACAGATTTCTTTGGCAGTATCAAACTTACCACATTTATCATATTCTCTTTCTGTCATAGCACAGATGAGGATAAATCTAGCCTTCTGATTGGTTTGATATCTCTTTTCTCGATCATCACCCAGCTTTCCTAGGTATTGCAACACCAAGGGCATCAGTGGGAGAAATGTATCCACTTTCAACTATATTCCACAAATCAAGATTTTATGTCTCAAAGAATGCTTTTATCTTATCTTTCCAGTAATCAAATTTTTCTCCATTGAATAGAGGAAGACGGTTCATATGACCACCTTCAGCAGACATGTTTACAGTAGGATCTTTACTCTTAACACTGTTAAGTGCTCAACCAAGAGGCCGAGCTCTGGTCCCAACTGAACGTGAACACAAGAAGGGGGATTGAATTGTGTTGAAAACTTTTCGCAAACTTTAAGTTAAAAACAATTAGAACACAGGTTTTTCAAAACAGTTTGTGTATCTGACGCTGGAAATAAACCGGACGCTAGAAAAACAGTTTGTGAAAACTTGTTTTTAACAGAACAAGATAAAGATAAATAGAAAGCAGTAAAGCTAGAGACACAGAGATTTATACTAGTTCACTACCAAACTGGTAGCTACGTCTAGTCCCTTCGTTCCTGAAAGATTTTCCACTATAATCAACTGATTACAAAACCTTAAGAGTATTCTACTGTCACAACCTTGACAATACTCTCAACTTCTCAAAACGACTCCGTACATTCGAGCCTTTGTGGGTACAGCCTTAACTAGGCTAAAACAACTTTTACAAGTAAGTTGAATACAAGCAGAAATAACTCTCACGAAGAGGATAAAAGATTAAGCTCAATACAGAAATGCTTTCTAAAAGAAAGTGTCGGACGCTGAGTTCAGTTCTTGTAGTCCAGAGACTTGGCACGAAACTTGATTGCTCACAGAAGCAGTGCTTTCAGAGTATTGACTCTTTGTAGTGTATTGCAACAGTGCTTGTTCTCAGTAAGTGAAGCAATATTCTCTTGTAGAGTTTTCGGCAGTTTCTTCAATGGATACCATGGGGTATTTACAGGAGTTCTAAAGGATATTACCGTTACAGTAAAAATGGCTCCTTTCCATTAAGTGAGGTGATTTCAAAAAAAAAAAACTGTCTCTTTCTTCCTTTCCAGAGAATATCTCAGTAGTACACATTACCGTTTTTGTACTACCTTGCTTTTCACAAATGTTTGTACGATTTTTGTCTTTAGCTAAAGGTGTCACCTTTGATACCTCGTACAACAATTTGAGCGCATAAGATCAAATTCGAAATCCGTTCCAGAAGCTTCTGAGAGTAAGAGCAACTACGTGACTATCACGTGATTTAAAATGGAGTTCAGACGCTCGCTCAGAACAGAAAGGTCGGACGCTCGTAGCAAATGGATAAGCCTTGTGTCACAAAAAGATAATTTCAGACGCTCATAAAGACAGTATACTAGGATGAGCCGGATGCTGACACATGGAGTGTATCCTTCTCTTGTGAACTTCTTCCTTCTTGCTTAAGTGGCTTAGAAGTATATGTAATATTAGTATCTGCACACTTCAAGAATTGTTAGAACATAAATTGTTCTCTTGTAAATACTTTGTTATCATCAAAATTAATGAGGGTCTAAACTTCTCAATCGTTTAGGTTCCAACAATTCTGAAAAAGTGCAAGTGTCAAATGAGTAATAGAAATTGGGGAAAAAATCTAAGAAGAAACTGGCATTCAATTAACAACAAAAATTGAATTTAGTGGGTGGTTGAGCTGAACATCAGAGTTGGGGTCAAAGTAACTTCCGTTAAAACTGACAATAAGTTTAATATAATTTCATTCT